>CM060913.1:268248149-269518863 GCA_030737875.1 Allium sativum | reverse complement strand
TACGCGATCTATTAGATATACTCTGTCAGACATTCTTCCATACAGGTCATCCTGGGACTGGACAAACCGAAGGCACTATTCTGTAAACAGGATAGCCCTTGCATAACTCCATCTTTAGTTATCTTTGGCATATATGATTCGCAACGCTTATGCCAATACAGAGTGGTTCTTCGGATAATAATCCAACCGGTCTCTCCATATTAACAACGTTAAAATGGTCGAAAACTTCGATAGTCGATGAGTTAACTATCAAAGAAAAACATGTGTGCAAACAACGATAT
Source organism: Allium sativum (assembly GCA_030737875.1). Classification (NCBI taxonomy): domain Eukaryota; kingdom Viridiplantae; phylum Streptophyta; class Magnoliopsida; order Asparagales; family Amaryllidaceae; genus Allium; species Allium sativum. The sequence continues at coordinate 269,518,582 of CM060913.1, read as the reverse complement.
TGTTTCCAATTGGAAATTATATCGATCAACCATCAACCACACACACACACACACACACACACACACACACACACATATATATATATATATATATATATATATATATCCTCATTTCTATGTTTAGAAAATATACGTTATTAACACTGGAAAACATTTCCATTTGTTTATTTACATATCACTATCATCCCACATCTATCAGACTCTAACTATATCCAACAAGAGAACAACTTCCCAAGCATAAACCCCAAAGGCAGGAACCAACATCAGATCGATACCCAGAAAACTTATTCAACTTATTAATCTCTAGTCAGTTTCTAATTTATGTTTAACTCCATTTTGATTTACTCTAATTGAATAACTCTATTTGTTTAACTCCTATTCGAATAACTAATATTGAATTTAACTCCATTTGCTTGACTCTAGATCGCAGCGATCACAATGGTTACGCCTGATTCTCTCAGGAAAACATCCGACTGCCGTAGGCTTTCTGTAGCCTTGCGAATTACGCCAGCAGTCGTGCTAAATGGAATCTCATCCCAAATAACTATGTTTGACTAACTCTATTCGATTTACCATATTCGATTAACTAAATTCGATGAACTCTTTTATATCTCGTCAACTTCCTTTTTTATAAACCCTATTTATTTCCTAAATAAATATTCCTTTATTAATTCTATGATTTTATAAATACTTTATTTTCAAAATATTTCCTTTTATAAAATCGGTTGATTTTATAAAATTCCTTTATTTCAATATACATTGAAATAATTCTTTTTACATCCTAGGGTCTCTTATGATATTTAAAATAGCAAACCACAATGATCGATATCATTTAAACACACATAATCAAACAGATTATATATCACATCATATATTACAATATATGAATAGAATAGTATCATAAATATTGAGGAGTCCAGTTGGACCCCTCCAACCTGTTTCCCTACATCACAGATGTTAAACAACGTAAATAACACGAATATAAAATATTCTGATAAACAGAATCAATATTCGATTAACGATTTATATATATGCATCGTTATCTATATTTTCAACCAATACATACACAATTCAACCAAACAGTTAACACACATCAATCAACAGATAATTATCAGTTCTAAATATACGTTAGAAAAATATAACTGTTCAGAGTTGGTGAGTTTTACTCACCTTGTTCGCAGTTGACGATTTTTCTTTTGTTTTGATTAAAAATCAAACAGCATTGGATTTTGTCACAAAATTCCAATAGTCCAGTTTCGTAGTCTCATATGTTGTACAATGTAGATCTCGTTGCTCCGGTTCACACGGGACCGGTCTAGTTCAATTCTGTGTACGAATGAAATAGTTACAACTATGTCAACACTTATAAACTTTTGACTTAAAATGAATATATTAATCTAATTATAATATTTAGCCTTACTCACTATATTAAATAAATAAATTAATTAAATCAACCTTGATTAATTTATCTCCTTGTTTCTAATTCTTTTTCCCCATGTTAAACCAGCAGAACCCTTTGATCAAACTCAAGCATGCCATCATTCAAACCAGATCACGTCCTCCCTCCGTGAAACGCACCAACCCGCAGATCTCTTCACAACTCCCCGGCGTCTCCTCCTATCAAACCGTCGCTGCACTTGCTTGCAAATGCAAAACGCGTACATTTCCAACAGTATTTCCTTTCTGTTGAACAAGCGTAGATGCTCCAGTATGTAGCCTCATCATTCATGATCCTCACGTCCCAATGTAAACGGTGCTTCCTCCCTTCCATGATTTAACACTACGTACAACAGTCCAGACATCATTTCCAGTACCCCATTCTACGCCATAACAGTAGACCTCGTCAAAACCCGTACCTCACGAACCCCCTACGTTAGAACCCATACTGGCGCCCCTTCCATCTTCTGTACAAACGAATGTTTTCAAACTTTCACTCCAGAAAATGAAAGCTTACATTGCTTTCACTCATCCCAAACTTATTTCACTTAGCCTGCCTTACTCTTCCGCATGTTTGTTGTAAAACAACCCATACCGTGCCCACTTTAACTCCCCCTACCCTTGTTACTTCCTACTCTCTCTCTCCTTCACTCCATCCACCAACATTCACATCACCTGATAGTCCATTGGTCCTCCCGTTTTCCCTTTCGGATATCCTTTTCCCCACGCAAAACTCTCACCTTCTTCCTTTTCATTAAAATAAAACCAGTCTCCTCTTCTATTCGTTTGTACCGAGTTTCTATTTTCTTTTGATTTTGAAGTGGGTTTCACCCCTAACGTTTTTCTTCAGTGGTGGCGGTTGGAAAGATAAATCCAAGAGAAGGAAATTGTGTTATGTTATAGCATTATAAAGGGTTACATTTGAAGACATGTCTCAGTTTAATGCAAGTAATATTTTGTGGAAGAGAACGAAGACACGAGGCAGCATCGGATGTCATTCATTTAGTGTAATATGTTTGCAAACATTTGATATCCTATAATGGTACCCGTTGCATACAATTCCGTTCATATCTGAGCTGCTACGGACAAAAATTAGAATACAGTCGTGTCCAGTGAGGTGTCACGATTCCAAAAATATAATAATATCGGTAGATTAACTCATATTGTGAAACCCCAAAATCGTTGATTAAGGGTGCAAAATATTCCAAAATAAAAAGTGCTTATTAAATTAATTAAAAATTACAGTAAAATTCTAAAAATTAAATTATCGTTATGTCTCAAAAGAACCTTGTCTAGATTCAAAACCAATATCTAGTTATATCGAATAAACCGTTACGGTCGATAAACGATTCTATAGCGACTTTTTTGAAATTTGATTTGGACATAAATCAAAATCTACACGACGAAATCTCGAATTTTCTCTTCTGCTAGAAATATATACTCCACCAGCTCCACACATTTCTTGTTTCACAGAAATCCGATTTAAAACGGCTTCTGTATATTCGTTTAAAGTTCGAATCGCCAAATCGTGAACTACCGCGCCATTTAGAGCTCGATGTTAATTATAATATAGTTATACGTTCAAACTGTTGTTCTTTAAATATATACATTATTCTAATTCAACTCTAAACTGAATTACATATTTTAAATCGCCCAGTTCACATTAAAATATCAATTCACTATTTCTGGTTATTTCAGACATTAAATATATTATTTAATTATTAAATTTAATTAAACATTCCATATAATTTAATTAATGACCATTAAATCTCTAATTCACTATTTAAATAATTAATTATTATATCGCTGAAAATGCGGGTCATTACAACATACGCATCGCAAAAGAAGTTCATAGCACCGATGTCTAATACTTGATCTTTACAAATAAGCGAAAGTTGCATACTCCCTCCGATAGGGTTAGACACCCATATCAGATGGCCAACAAAGGATAAAGGAATATTTAAGGAATCAATCATCTTTCTAGCCATGAAGGAGTGGGATACGCCCGAATCAAACAGGATACATAAAGAATTTTCTTGGATAGAAATTGTACCTTCCAACGCTGGTTGTCCTTGATCTCTAGGAGTTGACTTCGTGGCGGCGCTATCTCCAAGGCATAATTTTGTCCACTCTGCACTACCCTCATTTTAGGACACTTCCTTGCCAAATGCCCATCCTCGTGGCAATTAAAGCATTTTCCATTGAATTTCGGCTTTGCTAGGTTCACTATACAGTCCTTGGCCTCATGGCCCTTCTTGTGGCACCTCGAACACACCTTAGTCCCCTTCTTAATTTTTCCAATTTTCTTCTTCTTAAGCCAAAAACTTTTCCTTTTCTTCTTTCCAAAACTAGAGGCACCTTCTCCTTTCTCATTCTTAACTTCTTTAATCCCCTCAATCGTATACAGGATAGTATCACAACAAGAGCTAACTCCAAACGTAACATTTCCCTCAATTGGGAATTCAGTCCCTTAACAAACCTAAGTGCTTTATTCAAAGGGGCATCCACAAACCCTCTCCCAAACTTAGATAAGTTCGTAAAACTTGCTACATACTCTCTCACACTCAACTCCCCTTGCTTCAACTGAATAAACATTTCGATTTGTAGGCTCATCTTGGCATTAGGAAAGAACTTAGTCTCAAAGAGGGTCCTAAATTCCTCCCAAGTAAGAACTCTACACATATTCTCTTCCGAAATCATGTTCCACCATTCTAGGTCTTCTCCCATCAAATGCCAGGCCACTACCCTAAGCTTAAGCTGGTCGTCCTGTTTAGACACCTCGTAGATCATTTCGCACTCGGTTTTCCGTGCTTTAGCATCAAGGAAGCTCTCAATTCACAAAATTGGCATGCCTCTCAAACTCACGAAATCCTTAAAAGACGAGGAAAGTTAAGGGCCCCTTCAGCGGGCTGAGCTGTTTGGCTCCACCAGAGCAGGATAGGCAGTAGGGACATATTCCACGGTCTTAAGGTACTTGTGGAACCTTTTAGGCAAGTACCGAGGACTTCCTGGGTTGGGAATCGGCCATTTCTACTATCTTAAAAAGGAAAAACCTTTAGTGGACTTCCTAAAATAGTATCAAGGCCTGAAAAGGAAGGAAGATAAGGTTGCCTAGTAAAATGGCCTATCTTTTTGGGGATATAGTATATATACAAATATAAATATATAGTTTGTAAACCATTTTAAATAACAAATACATCTCTTTTATGTATATCTCCCCATAATCGGATAAATTATTCTTTGATATCGAATGTAACAACCCGCTCGGAATTTGCCTTATTTCTGACCCAGAAAAGGCCCATTTGAACTTAGAACCATTATAAACAAATTATTTGTTCCTATAAGTAAATACTAAAAAAAATATCATAGAGCAATCTAAACGGAATCAGAATCTCACATAGCAGAAGGGATAAAAATATAACATATCAAAATAGATGTATCGTAAATAAAACCGTCGTAAATGTCAGATATAATAAGTCTGAACAACAATAGATAAAGGTACTTAAATAACTGTCTCAATACAACACGATGATAATACTTCCATAAAATAACTAAAGCCTTCGTCATAGGCCTCCATCTCCAGGGCATCTCTACTCATGACTGATCCATGTGTCCACACCTACTAACCTGTTTATGTTAAGAAAAGGAAGGTCAGAACATGAAATTCTAGTGAATGAAAATCGTATAACTTTAGGAATGACTATTTCCTAAATTTAGCAGTGTAAATTCTTCATGTTGTGCCTATGCAAACAAACATACTCAACTAAACATATAAGGCGGACATTTTTATAGTCACTTAAGACCAACATGTAAATCTAAGAGTGGACATCCTTATAGTCACTTAGTACCTACATGAAAATCTAAGGGTGGGCATCCTTATAGTCACTTAATGCCCCACAAGGCAGGCTATACCTTGTCACATAAGGTCCTTACCTAATTTATTTAGGGAGGACACATCCTTATAGTCACTTAATACCCTATGGTGGACCCTTAGCCACTTAAGGCCTCGTTCCTAACGTCAACATCGTGAAATATATATACTCTTCTTGTAGGTTGAGAAATAGCAACGAGCACTTAATACTAGGTTTAGATAGAAACATAACTTCATTTAAGACCTTATGGCAGATTATTCTGTTCATATCTTGTTGTCCATACCGGAGAACTCCTAGCCACTTAATACTTCCCTTGGACAGTGGTTCCTTTAGGTCATCTACATAAACCATCCCTAGGTCAGGCATCACTAAGCCCATAAACAAGAAGCATACATTGCTTGGAGAACTTCCCTACTCATACGCTATCGTCTATTAGGACCATTTAAAACCTTGTAAGAGAAAAGCGGACCCAATGACCATTTAAGACATTTGTAAGGGTGAGTCATATGACTTGGATCCTAAACCAAGGAGTGAATTAGAGGAATGGACCTAGTCCTAACTACTTAATACCCAAGCAAGGTAGATCAAACACTTAATACCTTCTTAAGGCAGGCCTACTTCACACACACACACACATACACACACACACCAGACCTCTCACATTAAACTGACCTCTTGTAGATGTTGGATTTGTCGGGCGCTTCTGGGCAGGTTTCTACTATAACTTGGGCTTAACCTCGTGTCTTAGTGTACTAATTATAATACCCATGATACCTAGACATCTTACATTAACTTGTCCTTCTTGTAGATGCTGGATATGTTGGTCGATTTCGGGCATGCTTCTACTACAAATAATAGTTAGTGAAAAATTAGGCTCACATCCTTATAATCAAACTTAATTAGGCTCACATCCTCCTGTTTTAAAACTTATAAATTTCATCCGTAATTTTGAAAATGGCTTTTTTTCTAGGTTTGCCCTTATTCTTTAATACCGATGTAATTAACGTCGTAGGAAACACGTAATAGGGTTTTAATTTTTATAGAAACTTATATTTCTCAATCATGGTGGCGACGTCATCATTTTGATTTTTTTCACTGTTGATTCCGTCGATCTAAAATTTTCACTGGTCGGAATTTTTTCGGTCATTTAATTAGATCCGTCCTTGATTTATATGATGAATGTTTCTTCTTCAAGGTAATTTATACGTTTTAACAAAAAAAAATACGGTTATCAATTTTTACTCGATCTTTGTTGACTGATTAATCTGATCTTCTTTAATTGTATAGTTTTTTCGATGGATTTTTATTAATTATTGTATAAAGTTCTAATGTTATTATAGATCGTACAGTTTTATTTATTATATTTTCAGTATATTTTGTTCTATATTCTAAATATGTGTAAAAAAATATGCATAAGTTGTGAATATGAGCATACAAATATGTGAATATTGTTAGAACACGTGCATATGGCTTTGCATATGTTCAGGAATTTTGCGTATAAGTATACATATATTGTGTATAAATGCATTGGACTATACAGATGTTTCGAATATCTGTTTGTGTGCGTCTGGTGATTAGTTGCATACAAATATGCATATATTCTTAATATATGCATATTAAAGTGTTTAATATATGAATATATTCTTAATATTTATAATTATTTGATAATTGTTGTGTAATTTTATTTGATTACTGCATATTAGGCTTATTAATGCTTATTCTCTTCTTCGTATAACAATGTTCCTGCTGATATTGATGTATTGGTCCTGTTGAAGTTTGGGAATGTTAGTTGACCTTATATTTCGAATACGTGTATAAAAGTATGCAAACATCGTGAATTTTAGCATATAATTATGCAACTATTTGGTAGAATACGTGCTTAATGGTGTTTTGCATTTATTCTAGAAAGTTGTGTGTGACTGTGCATATATTATGCATATATGCATTCATATATGCAAATCTTTCGAATATTTGTTTATATGTGTGTCTGACGAAAAGGTTGAAAAAAAATATGCATATATTGTTAATATATTCTTAAAAAGTTGAATTTTTTCTGAATAAAAGTATATGCAACAACTCTAAATTTTTGCACAAGTCTACAGCTGTTATTGATACATACGTACATGTATTCATGTATTTATAATAGGATACTTTTAGCACAGGTCCCTATTAAGTTTCAAAATTAGGCTCACATCCGGTCTTAAAACTTATTATAAATTAGGTCCCTATTTTTCTATTTAGAAAAATTGCATACATTTCTGCAACAATTCATCAGCATTAGTTCAACTTTATTTGTATACTTATATGCAACAATTCAGAATATCTGCATACATATATGCCAATATTCGTTCAGAATAGTTGCATACATGTATGTAAAAATTAAGATTATTTGCATACATGTATGCTAATATTCATTGAAATAGTTGCATACATGTATGCAAATATTTTGAATATTTGCATACATGTATGCAACTATTCTGATGAATATTTGCATGCATGTATGCGAATATTCGTTCAGAATAGTTGCATACATGTATGCAAAAATTTAGAATATTTGCATACATGTATGTAAATATTCATTAGATTAGTTGCATACATGTATGCAAATATTTTGAATTTTTGCATACATGTATGCAACTATTCTGATGAATATTTGCATACATGTATGCAAATATTCATTAGAATAGTTGCATACATGTGTGCAAAAATTCAAAATATTTGTATACATGTATGCAAATATTCATTACATGTATGCAAATATTATGAATAACACGTAAAAATGAAAACAGGGACCAAAATTATAATAAGTTTAAGACTGGACCTGAGCCTAATTTTGAAACATAATAGGGATGGGACATTAATTTTCATTTTATAAAAATTTGTAGATGTTTATGTAATGTTGTTTGATTATTGCAGATTAGACTTATTAATGTTGATTTTCTTCTTTGTATAACAGTGTTCCTACTGATATTGGTGTATTGGTGTTGCTGAAGTTTAGGAATGATAGCTGTTGTATTTGTATTTATTTTGATAGTTCTGTATATATGAATTTTGGGAATGATTGGTGTAATTTTTTTTTTGTAATCTATTCCTTAAATATTATGCAGTTCTCTTTGTACAATATGTATTTGAAAAAACAACGGCAGCATTGCTTGTCTGATTAATACTGCAAATATTCGCAGTTACATAAGCAAATATCTGGAAAAATTGCATAAATGTATGCAAGTATTCATATTAAGTTTTCATAGAAAAAAATTTAAAGCATTTGCATATACTTATGAAACCAACAAGAATACTTTCATAGATCTTCAAAATTATTCTGAATAATTTGGAATATCAAATAAGTAAATTCCATAATATTTTCATACAAGTACTATGAATATGTGTACAAAAATAAGCAACATTTTATAACATGATATAAAGTCAGAAGAACTTGAATTCAAAACATAAAACCCCACATTAATTCAGTTTTCAAACTACACAATAAGGTCCTAGTAGTTCGAAAACATAATACCAGTCAACATATTTACAAGATAGGTAAACATCAACTTTCCAAAATTTGATCTTTCAACTTTGCATTCGGTAGAAGGTAGTTTTGTGTCAGGTTATCCATTGGTGTCCAACTATGTTCAACTCTCTTCTGTATCAGTTCTTCCATCGTAGATCTCTGCAATAAGAAGTAAAAGTTTTTAAAATAAGTTGGGTAAAATGCATATAGCGGTGAAACAATCAGCTGACAAATGAACAATAGCATGCAACATTTCCTAATACATGCATATAATCATGCAACATTCAGTTGATAAATGCACTCTTGCATGCAACAGTTGTTAATAAATGCATAGAATCTTACGTAATTTACGTGACAAATGCACACTTGCATGTGCCAAATTTGAATAAATGCCTATATGAATGCAATAATTCTGATAAAATTCATTGATTTATGCAACTATTTTGTGTGCATTCAAGGATGTATGCAAATGTGTTCAATATATGTACTCATGTATGCAAATGTAACGAATATATGCATTAATACGTGAAATTTTCTGAATATATTCAAATGTAGCCAAATGTACTCCGGTGATAAATGCAACAGTATTCTCATTACATGAATACAAAAAACAGCTAATAAATGCAAGCAAATGTGCATACATTCGGAATAGATGCATACAATTATGCAAGTATTCTTAATAAAAAACTCGGATGTGGAACAATCCTTAACATATTCACACATGTGTGCAAGTATTCTTAATAAATGCACACAATTGTTCAAATTTCTTGTACCTTTGCACTGAAATGTCTAAATAATTTAAATAGTTGCAAAGAACTGTACAAATATTTTGAACATAAAAAACAGTTTGGAAACATTCTTAATTGTCGGAAACAAGTTTGCATATATTCTTATTAGAAGCACAGAAGTTTGCATGTATTCTAATACTTGCACACTATTTTGCAAATAATTTGACTTGTTGCTCTCAAGTGGATAAATATTCTGAATATATGCACACAATTATGCAAGTATACTGGATAGATTAACAATATTTGAGCAAATATTGTTATTAATAGCACCTTGGTGTGCAAAGGTTCTTAATAAAAGCACAATTGTTTGCATCAAATTTTATTAATAGTATACAATCATGAAACAATCCTTCATACAATCATCTTAGCATGCAAGAATTCTTAATAACAACATACAATCTTGAATTTAAATTTAATTACAACATACAAATATGCAAGTATTCTGAGAAATAGCATACAATTATATAATTAATCATAACATCAGCATTTTTCTTACTAGCATACAATTATATACTTATTCATAACATCAGCATAAAATAATGCACTCATTCTTAACAATTATTTAACAGCAATCATTATTTCTTACTAATATCGTACAACTTTTTTCATTTACACTTAACACACTATAAATTATGCGGCGATTAGTAACGACGGTAGAAGAAATACAGAATTCATGAGTATACCTTCGTTCTGGCCAGATTGTCTCAAACGAAGAAAGAAACAACAACGATCTTGATGTTTTAATGAAGATCGACACGAAATTGATGATAATCGGCTGTCAGTTTATTTTTTTTTGTTTGAGCGGTTGCTGTAATAGAGGATTTAGATCCGCGGTTTTAGGGTTTTGCAGAGTCAGAAGGTTAAATCTGGAATTTGTTAACACGTTATTCAAAATTAGGGACCTAATTTATAATAAGTTTGTGATCGGATGTGTGCCTAATTTTGAAATTTAATAGGGACTTGTAAACACACCCTTGTAGTTAACCTCGTATCTATGTGTCATTAATTATAGTTAAAAGCCATTAACCCACACACGTACAAATTCCTAAGAGGACATTCAAATTCTATTACCTAATTTAAACATATTTAATACGAAATCTAATACGCGTTAATATTATATTTAATTACGCTATTAATATATAGTAATAAATGGGACTTAAATTAAGCGTTCATAGAAAAATGACCTAATTCATTTGAAATGTAAATCCTAACATAATAAAGGTGTATAAGTCCATTTCCTTATATTCCTCAACAACGGCATTTTAGACAAAATTGGGAAATAACAACATATACATACAACATGTAACCAAGGCTTAAATGATTATTTATATAACATAATAAGGACAAGGTGTAATGTTTCTAAATACATAAGTAAAATCCTGTTTTTGGTAATAATTCACTTTTTATGTAATTTTGGTTTAAATTTTTTTTAATACTTTAATAATTTTCAAGTAATACGTTCAAACGATCTATTTTAGAAATGGATGTTTGAACCGAATCAATTTGTAATACTCAAGTCCTTAAGCTTTTGCAACGAATATATATATATATATATTATATATATTATATATATATATATATGTGTGTGTGTGTGTGTGTGTGTGTATGTGTGTGTATGTTCTTGTGAATTTACGAATTTACAATAAGGAAATTAGACCATTCTCAAGAATCATACCAACAACCAAAATGACTTTTCTCCCATTACATCTATCATCCAAACCCAACTAAAATTAATTGACACTTTCCGCACAAACATAAATAATGAAAGATATAAAGGATTTGATATTGTTTTCTTTTCTTATAAATCCAAATCTTCCTAGACCTATTTATTAAAAGCCCCGCAAAGTCCCCGCTACAACTCATAGCACTCTTCAGCTGCTACACTATTTCAATTTAGCGATGATGAACAGTAGTGTAGCCTTCGGTCTCTTCGCTGCTCTCCAGACAGGCATTTCTAGTTAGAATTGCTCTATCCGAGCTCGGATCCTGAGATTGATTGGCTGTCCAAGGTAGTTCTCAAGCCTTCTCTCTCAATTTTTATGCATCAATTGAGGGATCCCAGGGGAGTCAGAGCGAGTATCCTATGCCTTTGGGGCTAGGTGTGAAGCAGGAAGTGGATCGTTTGATTAAATATTTCTGAAAGGTCTTTATTCATTTCGCCTTTAGTCCCGCTATTTTCTGCTGCATCCACTAAATCAAGGCTTTTTAGCACCCGCTTTAGCAATATTAATATACAGAGCTTGATTTGACAAGTTCTCTTATAAAAAGATCTATGGAGTTAGTGTAAAGAGCTAATTTTAATGCATATATGTCTAAAATATTATAGAAATCTATTATAGTGATCAAATCTAGTGTGTATAACCATGATATTCTTTGGCTTTGTTATATAAGATTAACAAGTGCGGGACCCGTGCAACGCATACGGGCATTGTGTGTGCATAACGTATTTGCATATAGTGAAAATTTATAATTTACTTATTTTGGTTATCTTATTTTAGTGGTTACAATTAAATTTTAGCATGTTACTTTTGAATAATTTTTATTTCTAAAGTAAAGATATTGGACCGATGTTCGAAATTAATGGTCGTACTTTTACTTGTCTTTTTTTGTATTAATCTAAGAAAAGGATCGGTTTACAAATTAAATAGAGCATATGAATATTAAAATAATATCGCATCCTTTTGTACGAAAGATTAAAAAGGCCAAGGATATTACCCTTTGCGACCCTTTGATGTATCTTTTGGATATAATAGTGCATTATAAAATAAAATTTATGCACGGTAGATACAAAATGCTTGGTTGGGGAAAAACAAACATAACGCCATAAGATCCATTGTAACCATTCTCGGTCTTTATTTTGAAGCAAAAAATAACTCGAAAATAATTTGGGATGTTGTAAATATAAGTTAATTTGCAATAGAAAATAATGCATCATATAAACAATGTATAATTGTAGAAGCTACACACTTATAATGTTTGTATAGTCATCCTACTGTACACCATAGAAAAATGTAGCCACATGTGCATTTAATTAAATATAACATATTTAAACCATTGACCATGACAGAAAGATTCATAACAACAAAGTGGAAATAATTTTAGCAACCATCATACATAGTGGAGATCGGTGGCGGATTTAATTCAGGACGAGTGGGGGCCACCGCCCCCACTGAATGTTAATAAAAAAATTAATACCCATGCTGCTGACCATTCAAATAAAGGAAAATGAGATATTTTCCTTAAATTAAGGCTGGTTTCTTTCCTCAAACATAAAACAAACGCACTTTCTTTCCTCCGATTAAAAAAAAGGAACGTATTATTCATTGCTTCTCAGTTTTGAAGGAACGCAGTAAGCCCTCTTTCTCTTCAAAGTTCAAATTCAAGCTTCAGGGCAATTCAACAAGAAGACTCTTTTGATTCAACAATTAACAAGCTCTCCAATTTCACTTAGATTTTGATTCTCCACAATCTTATAGCAAAAATAGGTAATTTTGCATTTTCATTTAAAACCCTATCATATGTTTTATGTTGGAAATTTGATTTTGTTTCTAAATTTGACCTCAATCTATGAATTCACTAGTTAAGACTTCACATGTTTTATGTTTTCACATATATTAGCATAATTTGATGATCTAGTTGTTTGTTTTTTGATTGGTTTCTAGGAATCCATTAAATAGTATGAAAAATAATATGTTGAACTATTTCACAAAGTCGAAAGAAACCGGATCAAGCTCAAATAGTGTTCCACCTATACCTCAACCTTCCATTTCTTTAGCAACTCCTCAAATATTAGATGATCTAGAAGAGTATCCATCGGACCCCGGGCTAAGAATAAACATCCATTGTTATAATGCTAATGAAAAAGAGAAAGTCCGTCGGTTCTATTTGCAAAAAGGGCCTTGTCAACCAAAAAAACATGAATTTCCATGGCGTCAAATGGGAAATGAAAAGCGCAGATTTATTGCTTCATGGTTTAATGACCATTCAACTTGGTTTGAGTATAGCATAAATAAAGATGCAGCATTTTGTTTGTATTGTTATTTGTTCAAGCCCGATCGTGGAGGTCAAAGTGGTGGTGATTCTTTTGTTGGTGAAGGGTTTCGAAATTGGAAAAAGAAAGAAAGATTTGATGTGCGCGTTGGACCGCATTTTAGTACTCACAATAATTGTGTGAAAGCCGCCAATGATTTAATGAAGCACAAGCAACACATTGAACTGGCTTTGTGTAATCAGACCAATCAAATGAAAGTTGATTACCGTATTCGTTTGATTGCTTCAATTGATTGCATTAGGTTTCTCTTACGTCAAGGACTGCCTTTACGTGGACATGATGAATCTAAAGAATCTTCAAATAAAGGGAACTTTCTTGAATTCTTACAATTTCTTGCAGATCATAATGAAAATGTTAATAGGGTCTCATTGACAAATGCTCCTGAAAATGCAAAATTAACATCTCCAAGTATTCAAAAGGATATCATCAACTCCATTGCAAATTTGACAACAAATTCTATCATTATAGAACTTGGCGATGAACTGTTCTCTATTTTAGTTGACGAAGCACGTGATATATCTGTGAAAGAGAAAATGGCTGTTGTTTTACGCTATGTTGATGAAAGAGGGTTTGTTGTCGAACGATTTCTTGGCATTGTACATGTAAGAGATACAACTTCTTTATCTCTAAAGGCCGCCATTGAGTCTTTATTTTCTTTACATGGTTTGAGTATATCAAGTTTGCGTGGACAAGGATATGACGGTGCAAGCAACATGAGAGGAGAATTTAATGGATTGAAAAGCTTAATTTTAATGGATAATAGTTCAGCTTATTATGTTCATTGTTTTGCACATCAACTTCAATTGACGCTTGTTGCCGTTGCAGAGAATCATCGACTCATTTCAAATTTTTTTGATGTCGTTGCACTTTTATCTAATATTGTTGGAGCCTCATGCAAACGCAGAGACATACTTCGTGAGAAACAATTTGAAAATGTTATAATTGGTATATGCAATGGCGATATTTTAACTGGACAAGGTATGAATCAAGAAATGACATTGAAACGTGTGGGAACTACATGGTGGGGTTCTCATTATGGTACGCTTATGAGTATACTTAATTTATTTTCATCAATGGTTGAAGTTCTAATGATTGTTGAAGAGGATGCAAAAGATCATAAACATAGAGGACAGGCAGATAACTTACTGCGAATCATACAGAGTTTTGAATTTGCTTTTGAGTTGCACTTGATGAAGAATGTTTTAGGAATCACAAATGATTTATCTCAAGCTTTACAAAAAAAGGACCAAGATATGGTCAATGCTATGACTCTTGTAAGAATAACAAAACAACAGTTGCAAAATATGCGAGATAATGGGTGGGAAAAATTATTAAGAGAGGTCTCTCTATTTTGTGTTAAACATGATATCCTCATTCCTGATATGGATAGCTTGTTTGTAGTGCAAGGAAGATCGCGTCGTAAGGTTGAAGGGAAGACTCACCTTCATTACTATCGCGTTGAACTTTTCTATGAAGTGATAGATATGCAACTTCAAGAGTTGAATAACCGCTTCACCGAGCTAAATACAGAATTACTATTGTGTATGGTTTGTCTTAGTCCAAGTGATTCATTCTCATCATATGATAAAGAAAAAATAATCCGATTTGCTGAATTTTATCCATCTGATTTCTCTGCAAATGATTTAACGCAGCTTGATTATCAACTTGACAACTATATACTAGACTTGCAATCCGATGATCAGTTTTCCGACGTGGGTGGAATAAATGAACTTGTTAAAAAGATGGTTCAAAGGAAAAAACACCATTTATATCCGTTAGTGTACTTGCTTTTAAAGTTGGCATTATTGTTACCTGTTGCTACTGCCACTGTTGAAAGAGTATTTTCAGCTATGAAAATAATCAAGACTTCGCTTCGTAACCGATTGGGTGATGATATGATGAATGACTGCTTAGTGACTTATATTGAACGAGATATCTCAGAAACAGTTGAAATTGATGATATTATTCAACAATTTCAAAATATGAAACCAAGAAGGGTTTGTCTGTGAACGTTTAATGTATTATTTTGTTATCCTTAAGTTGAATATCAATATATGACTTTTGCGGATCAAAGATGTGTTTTTTAATGGAAATATTGGTCGTTATCTTTTTCTTTTTCTTTTTTCATATAGTTCCGCCCCCACAGATGTTAATTCCTGCGTACGCCACTGGTGGAGATGGCCTCATGAGTTTATAACAGATAGCATACATTAAAAAAAAGTGCAAGACACAAAGAAACAGTTAAAAATAAGTTCACCTCAAAGTATTGGAAATAAATATACAATATAGTACTACAAATTCATGCACCAAACAACCTTTACTGCACTTCACAATGAACATTATTTTCAGATATCTCTTTATATATTTTTCGTCCGAGTTTGACTCCAAATACCCTTTCGAGCTTGGTAATATTTTCTGATTTGGTATGGGCCTCAAAGCTTCGGATTTTAATACTAACCAAGCCTTTTCATTGGTGACTTGCGCAAGTTTTATCTGATATTGTAAGCTTTTTATCCATATGAGTCTCCATTATGCTTCTCTTCAATTCAGCAGGGACTCTCTCAGGAAAGATATTTTCAGTTTTCTCTGGGAGCTTCCTCATGCCCATACTTATGTCGTTATAGGCAGCTTCATCTGTACCAACAGTCAAGTCAAGTCAGATTATATGATTAAATTTTGCAATTCTTCTTTCTTTATTTTTTTCTAGTGATTAAATCTAAATTTTAAAACATGATTTTAGATTGTGTTGCTTTGTCTAGTGTAGCGATGATAATTATATAATTTAGTCTAAGGAATATAGTATTTTATGGTTTGTTTTCTGTTACATATGCAAATGATTCTGTAACAGCCGGTACTCTATACCTACAAATGATACTTGCAAGTTTTGTATTTGCAACTAATATCACATCAACATATACTAAGAAACAGGCAAGGATAGTTAAGGAAATTTTGAAGTTAGATGTTTAGGTCTCACAGTTGAATGTTGTGTAGAAAAATTAACCGGACCTAAGGATGAATGAAGCATGTGATCTAGCTTATTTTTGTAATAGAAAAACACTACCAACCAACATATCTTGCAAGCTTTGAATATTTCTATATATTTATAGCAACAATAGTGCATTTACGCTAGTGAATGAGATAAAATTTAGTTAACGTCCTAGTTAAAATTTGTGCTAAGAAGTACCCGTTCCAATAATAATAAGATTGTGAAGCTATGCGGTAAAAAAAATTATAGTACACTATAACGTTTGATGTCAAATTCCAAATTTGGTTTTTCAAACATCGAAATCAGCCGATGTAACTGACTTCCAATAAATTCATCCAAATGTTTTTCTTTCAAATGTGTCATTCCTTTCGTTTCCTGCCTCTCCACTCTATCTCAAGTTACAAAATATTCAACAATTTGTTAAAAAACACGTGGAAAACATGCCTCACTTGCCTACTGCCTTCCAAAGTAAGTAGGCATGATATCTTCCAATCTTCGCTTTAATGGAGTACATTTTAGAATAAAACATTCAGATGTAAGTCCATTTAGTTAGTATATAGTAGAATATAGAAAGTTCAAAAGAACCACAGTTGATAAGACAAAATAATGTGAGGCTAACAAATTTCGTTCTAAGCTAAAAGAAAGTGTGGTCTGTGCTCCACACGGGCAATTTAGTCCATAAATATATAGTGTTGTACATGGATTTCAACTTTCTTTTGTACTTTTCCTATTCGTGCGAATCGCGGCCACATTGATAATTTCTATTTTTTAACGCCAAGGTGTTCATTTAAAGGACCATAAGTGCATTAGTTAGGAGATCAAGGCTTCTTCCTATTTTTCAAGGCTACAGTACGACTTTAAATTTTTTGTAAATTTGTTTTGTAGTTAGTGAAAATAATCCAATATGAAAAATCACCAAAGTTCACGGTATTCCTAGGAGAAAAAAAAAGTTTTGCAATTGATGTAATGTTATCAAAGACTGAAAGCGTAACAGGAATAAAAAAAGGACACACGATCAGGATATGAAACATAAGCTAATCTCAACGTTTCTGAAGTAAAGACTGTTCATACGTCTGGTACACGGACGTTTATAAAATAATTATTACCACATCCATGAATATTCCAAGAAAAAGTGTTTGCATTGAATATCAGAATAGCAGAACATGTTTGTAACACCCCGTGAATTCTATAACTGTGAAACTCACAAATTAAAGTATAATTAATTTTAAATCCAAGAACAAAGGGAAACGGGATACACCATTGCGTTCGTCTCGGAAAAATACGCGAAATAGAGTCTGAGTTTGCGTAAAACGGATATCGTATGAAGAAGTTATGGACAAACGAAGTTGGGCGAAAAACCGGAGAAGGGTCAGAATGCACTGGCGCACTTGGGAAGTGCGCCAGAACAAAAATGAACTGGCGCACCTGTGAAGTGCGCCAGTACATTTTTGACCTGGCGCACCTGCCAAGTGCGCCCAGGTCAAAAATGACCTGCTGGCCAGGTCTGGTCTAGCCCTGGCTGGCCAGGTCTGGTCTAGCCCTGGCTGGCCAGGTCTGTGTTTGGCCGATTTTCAGAAGCTTGCTTTGTCATTAGGGCTAGGTGGCAGGCTCTAATTGGTCTCTCCTTAGGATGAATGGCTATGATCAATCCAAGCAACATCAATGGTCCTAATCAGTTCATTTCCCCTATAAAAACAACCCTAGACTAACCCTAATCTATTCATTCAAAAAATAAGAACAAAGCCGCCATGTTGCTGAGGAACGACTAGGGGTAGCCACCAATTGGAGAGAGAGGATTAGGAGGCAAAATTCTAAGGCATAAAGCAACTCAATCAAATCAAACCGCATCTTCAAATCCCTAAAATAGAGAATTCGCCGCACCATTGTAAGTAAGTATTACATTGGTATGAACAAATAACTGTGTTGGTTTGTATACTTGATTGTGGTGATAAATAATTCATAATTTGTGCGTTACTATGATTCTTATCGATTTGGAATATTGTATACGTTTGGATATCCTCATATTATGTTATAAAGAACTACATGCGGTAGTTCTATGCAAGTATACGTTTGGAATATTCGCAAATTATGCAATCCTTGTTGAAGCTACATGTATGTAGTTGATTAATTAAAATTCATGCAAGTTTGGGGCTTTGCTATTATGCCACCATAATGTGTATTTTTATACAAACATCATTTTTGTGAAGTAATTGGAATAAGTTTGGGTTATCATAATCCATATGAAATTATGTTGAAAATTTGGCATCATGTATTAAGCCATGCTTTTGTACTAGAAAACCTATTTGCAAACTTATGGATATGACTAGGCTATGATTGATATTTTGCATAATTGAAATCCATATTGTTAACAAGAATTTTATGATGACATATGTGGTACATAGCTAGGTTAGATTCAAAAATCCCTTTTTGCAAGTTTGCATGACTAAAGTAAAAATCATGATTTCATGTTAGAAATATTTATGCCATGGTTATGTGAACAAATACTTATGCCATGCTTATGTTTGACATTATGCCATGCTTATGTTTGACATTATGCCATGCTTATGTTAGAAATATTTATGCCATGCTTATGTTTGACATTATGCCTAAATAAAAATATAGGTTCATGTTGTAGTTATGACTATGTGTCAATAATGATACCCAATTTAGATTCTTATCTCAACTACAAGTTTACATGGCTTGATTCATGTCACCTATGCTTTATGACCAAAGTATATGTTACCACTATGCAAGTACACCAGTTTCTATTTTGTAGTTCCAACGTTATGTTGCAAGTTCATGCGCTCACCTTCCCCTTTTTTGTATGTAATCACGCTTTAAGCCTCCCCTTTCGCATGGCTAGGTTGGGCTTTAAAAGGCTAAGCCCAACATATATATAATAAACGGACGTGTTAAACGGGGGAAAATAACGTTGGGTTAAAATTAATAATGAATGAAAATATAAAATAGAAGGGCCCAAATTCAAGTATGGGTTGGGCCCATGATTGGTGTAACCTTTACACCATTAACTTAATAATGGGCCGCAAATATTTACATATAAGAAAATAAAGAAGAAAGACAAAATATGTAAATGTAGAACATACGATGTGTTTAACCCGAGGTTGGATTGAGTTGTGATGTAAACCTGCCCGGAACCGCCCGGCTGTCCAGTAGTCACAACAATACATATCCAATGTGGGAGGTTAAACATGGAGCCCAATAAGGACCCGAGGTTAGACTGAGTTGTGGCGTAAGACTGCCCGGAACCAACCGGCAACAGGCAGCCACAACAATACCTGTCTAATGTGAGAGGTCAGGGCCTTAATAAGACAATTAAGGCTGAGTCGGGATTGTTAGGATTAAGTGAACTAAAGACTTAATCAAAATGGAACATGCTAAACTAAACGGACTGGTGGGGGTTAGGTTAGAAAACACTTAACCAACTTAGCATGTTGGCTAGAGATAGAAAACCTAGTAACGGGGGACCCTTTTCAGCAGTAACCCTAGAAGGTGTATCAGGATACCCTGAAACTAGGCAGGGTGGGGCACGATTACTGGGCTGATTGTAAGAGGTCAAATCGACGGCGGTGGTGTAGCAGTGTAGGTTCTAACGGGGTGCGGGCGTGCACACACTCCGGCGCAGAAAAATAAGGCACTGGACACCAGTAGCATACCTGTGCACTCTAGGATTGTGTCGGGCCGCCGCCATGGGACTTGATACACCCCATGGTGGGACCAGCATAGGTAACTACAACATCGGGGGCCGTAAGACACATGTAACTATGCGAGTAGGAGCCGATCATCATAGAACGGATCACATCACCCTGATTATGGGGTGCCAGTTGGAAACTAGTTTATATGGGTTCAGAGATTAACATGGGGTACGATAGTATATTCGACCCTAGACAACTTAACCAAGTTAGAGTGCTTTTCCACTTCTTGTTTATACTTATCATACCCAGTTCTTTATTCATAGACAAAATAGTACTAGACTTACTCAGGCTTTATGTCTGACTCTACTTTTCTTTCATCTTCTTTTCTTCCGTTTCCCCCCCCCCCCAGGTCCACAGGGAGGGAACACAGCAGCTTGACTAGCCTTAACATCCAGCTTGAAGAAGAGAAATGTATTACTTGGACTTTTTCGCTTTGAACTATGGCTTTGGACAAACTCTATGGGGCTTTTGCAGTTTATCTATGCTTTATTTATGCTTCTTTAAATAATGTAATCAAGACAGATTATGAAAGTGTTATGTTATGTTTTGGAAAAAGTGTAAGACAATTATGGTGTTGTTGTTGTAACACGTATTTGCTTTCATGAAATAAAAGTTTGTTGATTTTCCGCTGTTTACAAATATGTGTTCTTATATCTGTCTTGTATATCTGTGACTTATACTTATAAACCTCCACCAAAATTAGGGCATTCCCTTTGAGAGTGACCCTAACGGAGGTGGGGTGTTTCACTTGGTATCAGAGCACAGGTTTACCAGATAAGATAAAAAGTTTGAAAAATTATTTTCAAAAAAGGAAATTTAAAGAAGCATTTATAAAAGAAAAATATTATTTTATTTTTAAAAAGGCAAAGTCCACTCCCCAAAGCCATAGGTATTATCTCTTATCCTTCGTTTTGAATCTATCCTTTCTGTTTCAGCATGTCTGGAGGCCTTACTCCCTAGCTGCTGACGCTTTCACTCCTCCTCCTCCACGTGAACCAGCAAGCGGAAGAGTCCCAGAGTAGGAAGACGAATAATAGTCAAACAAGAAAGGATCGTAACAGTAATAATAAGAAACGAGAAAAAAGGAAATGCAATTTTTGTGGTACGGAGGGGCACATAGCCAAGGATTGTAGAAAGAGGAAAAGAAAGCAAGGTGAATGTTTTCATTGTGGGGAGACTGGACACATCAGCAAAGACTGCCCTGAGAAGACAGACTTTGAGAAGGGCGGGAAAGGCAACAAGTCCCGAGAGAAGAGGAAGTGTAAATTCTGTGGCAAAGTGGGGCACTTAGTTAAGGACTGCCGGAAAAAGAAGGCCAAGGAAAATGGTGGGTGCTTTTCTTGCGGTGAGACAGGCCATAGGGCTAAGGACTGCCCAAAGAAACGAGGACAGGGGCAGAGGGCTGGATCCACCCCAGGGGCACAGGTTCATGTGCTGGAAGCGCCACCTCTGCAACAGCGAGGTATAAATACTTCTGTAGAAAGTGTAGTTTATCTTTATGATCACCCCGTTTATTTGATTCTGGCGCATCACACTCCTTTATCTCGTCTGCTTTAGTAGAATCTCTGCACCTAAAAACTAGTATGGTAGAGGACCCCTTAATTGTTTCAAACCCAATTGGGGGCCCAGCTCATTTGTCTATGATCTGTTTGGGATTGAAAATTTCTATTCTAAGTGTAGAATTTCAATGTAGTGCCTTTGTTTTGGGCTTTTCGGGTTATGGTTTGATTTTGGGTATGGATTGGCTATCCAGTAATGGGGCCATCCTTGATTGTGAGAAAAGGGTTGTTAGGCTCCTAACCCAGCTCGGTAATACCTTGGAAATTTCTTGTAATCCCTCGTATGCGGTTATGCTTAGTTATCTGGAATCGCTAGATGCCTCTGTTGAAAATTTGCAATCAGTTAAAGTGGTCCGGGAATATCCGGATGTCTTCGAAGAGGTGAAGGGCTTGCCTCCGAAGCGGGAAATAGACTTCCACATATATCTTGTAGATAATGCAAAGCCCGTTGCGTTGCCCGTTAGACACATGGCTCCACGAGAAAGGAAAGAGCTCAGTAAACAGATTAAAGAGCTTCTAGAGAAGGGGTTCATTAGGAGGAGCATTTCAGAATGGGGCGCTCCAGTGGTGTTCGCTACAAAGGCGGATGGTTCACTCCGTCTATGTGTTGACTATAGGGAGCTCAACAAGCTAACGAAAAAGAATAGGCACCCTCTCCCTAGAATTGACGATTTATTTGACCAGCTTGTAGGAGCGTCTGTTTTCTCCTAACTCGATTTAGCGACCGGTTTTCATCATCTAAGGGTGGCTGAAGATAGCATCGATAAAACGGCATTCAGAACCCCAGACGGCTTCTTTGAATGGCTTGTCATGCCTTTTGGCTTGACAAATGCACCTGCTTACTTCGTGGACCTGATGAGTAGGGTATTTAGAGATTTCCTCAACAAATTCGTAGTGGTCTTCGTAGATGATATCCTTATCTTCTCAAAAAGTGAAGAGGAACATGCTCAACACTTAAGGGCAATCATGGAAACTTTGCGAGTCCATCAGCTAAAAGCCAAATTCTCCAAATGCCACTTTTGGAGAGAAGAGGTGAGGTTCCTTGGGCACATAGTATCCA
Organism: Allium sativum; assembly: GCA_030737875.1. NCBI lineage: Eukaryota > Viridiplantae > Streptophyta > Magnoliopsida > Asparagales > Amaryllidaceae > Allium > Allium sativum. Next base: position 269,495,608 of record CM060913.1, on the reverse strand, counting down.
AACAAGGGTTAGCAGTGGACCCTGCTAAGGTAGTGGCGGTACAGGATTGGAAGACACCAAGGAATGCAACTGAGGTCCGAAGTTTTCTAGGACTAGCAGGTTTCTATCGAAAGTTCATAAGGGATTTTGCAAAAATCTCAACTCCGCTCACAAAATTGACCAAGAAGAATCTAGTGTTCAATTGGGATTTGGATTGCGAGTTTGCTTTCCAACGACTGAAAAGGGCTCTCACAACAGCCCCAGTTTTGACGCTGCCAGATGGGAGCAAGATGTTCACTGTTTATACGGATGCATGTGGGATAGGGCTAGGCGCCGTCTTAATGCAAGAAGGAAGGGTAGTAGCTTATGGCGGGAGGCAGTTGAAGGTGCACGAAAAGAACTACCCAACCCACGATCTTGAGTTAGCCGCCATCGTCTTTGCACTCAAGTCTTGGCGACACTATCTCCTAGGTGAGAAGTTCGAACTTTACACTGACCATAAATCGTTGAAATATCTTTTCTCGCAGAAGGATCTTAACTTGAGGCAACAAAGATGGATGGAGTTTCTTGCCTCGTACGATTTCGAAATCTCCTACACTCCGGGCAAAGGCAACGTAGTGGCAGACGCGTTGAGCCGAAAGAAATTGACCCTAAGCCCGTTGTTTGTTGAAAGACAAAGTCTAGAGTTTATAGCCAGCTTCGACTTTAGGCCTTCCTCCGATTTCGTACCAGGCTTGCTAGCATCTCTTGAAGTGCGCCCAACTTTAGTGGATTCAGTAGGGGCAGCACAACGAGAAGACCCTCAGCTTGTGGAAACAATTGATAGGCTAATTAGGGGTGAGACTTCAAGTCACCTCAACAGATACTCCATCGACGATAGGGGTTTGCTAAGGCGAGACGGAAGACTATGCGTCCCACAGACAAAAGATTTAGTAAAGAAGGTTCTCGAGGAAGCACATCACTCCAAGATGACGATACACCCAGGCGGAGATAAAATGTACAAAGATATAAAAAGGACTTTCTTCTGGAACGGCATGAAAAAGGACGTGGCAGAGTTCGTTTCTAAGTGTATGGTGTGCCAACTGGTTAAGGCGGAACAGAAAAAGCCTGGCGGACTGCTACATCCTTTGGAGGTCCCGCAGTGGAAGTGGGATAGCATCTCAATGGACTTCATCGATGGGCTGCCTAGGTCTAGGAGAGGCAACACTAGCATTTGGGTAATAGTGGATAGGCTTACTAAAAGCGCCCACTTTTTACCTGTCAAAAGTGAAAGAACTGCCTCATCCCTAGCATCACTTTACCTCAAGGAAATCGTTCGACTCCATGGAATACCATCTAGCATTGTTAGTGATCGAGACCCCATCTTCACTAGTGAGTTTTGGCGGAGTCTGCAAGAAGCAGTAGGAACGCAGCTATGCTTGAGCACAGCCTATCATCCCCAAACCGACGGCCAAACAGAGAGAGTGAACAGAGTTTTGGAAGACCTTTTAAGACTATGCGTCCTTGACTTCGGAGGGACATGGGAAGACCACCTTCCTTTGGTGGAATTTGCCTACAACAACAGCTATCAAGCAACCATCGGAATGGCGCCCTTCGAAGCTTTATATGGAAGACCGTGCCGATCGCCCACTTGTTGGTGGGAGTCTGCTGATAAGCTCATACTTGGACCAGATATGATCCGAGAGACTTCAGAGAAAGTAGACTTAATACGAAGAAGGATGAAGACGGCCCAAGACAGACAAAAGTCCTATGCCGACAAGAGAAGGACCGACCTTGAATTTGAGGTTGGAGACAGAGTTTTTCTCAAGGTATCACCACTAAGAAACGTTGTTCGTTTTGGAACCACAGGAAAACTGGCACCAAGATTCGTAGGGCCATTCCCTATCATCGAGAAAATTGGGAAAATGGCCTATAGATTAGAGCTACCCGAGAAGTTGGCTGGAGTCCACAACGTTTTTCACGTTTCACATCTCCGAAAATGTCTACATGAGTCTGCTGAAGTGGTACAGCCAAATATCCTCGAAGAGGCCGAAGTGGAGCGCGAAGCAACCATAAGAAAAGTTCCAACCCGCATATTAGGAACGGAAGTGAAGAAGCTACGCAACCGCGAAGTCAAGCTCGTCAAAGTTTAGTGGAGCGACGCCGAGGGAGACGCGACTTGGGAAACGAAAGCTAGAATACGCACTGCCTACCCTTTTTTGTTCGAGGGTACATCCTTGATCTTTCCTTTTCCTTAAGTTGCGCTTTTATCTATCTTTTTAGGTATATTTCCTCGACCCTATCTTTTAGGTAGAGACCCTTTGGATGGAAACATGTAATTGAAACATGTTATGGATGATTGTTGCAAGTGGTTGCAAGTGATTGCTAGTGGTTGCTCGTGGTTGCATATACACACACAATCTAGGTTTTAGATCGGCTCAGTCACTTCATATTGCATATGCATATATGGTTGCATTCGTATATGATTGAACTCTAATGTGTTGTCATGTGGATGTTGCATTTGTATTGAATGATTGTGCACTCATGTAGAATCAAGAATAGGAAAATTTGCATACATAATGGATTCATGGCACTTACATAATTCGCATTAAGGAGGTCAACTGAATCAGTAGACCGCCTGATTTTGCATTAGATAAGTTCATGTACACACACACTTCACATATGATCATGAAGCATTAGAAGTCTTTTAAGGACAATGGATGCTCGTGTTTGATGGATGAGTAGATGGATGATTGGATGTTAGGATATACATTCCTCCTAACTTGAAGATTTCGGGGACGAAATCCTTTTAAGTGGGGGAGAATGTAACACCCCGTGAATTCTATAACTGTGAAACTCACAAATTAAAGTATAATTAATTTTAAATCAAAGAACTAAGGAAAACGGGATACACCATTGCGTTCGTCTCGGAAAAATACGCGAAATAGAGTCTGAGTTTGCGTAAAACGGATATCGTATGAAGAAGTTATGGACAAACGAAGTTGGGCGAAAAACCGGAGAAGGGTCAGAATGCACTGGCGCACTTGGGAAGTGCGCCAGAACAAAAATGAACTGGCGCACCTGTGAAGTGCACCAGTACATTTTTGACCTGGCGCACCTGCCAAGTGCGCCCAGGTCAAAAATGACCTGCTGGCCAGGTCTGGTCTAGCCCTGGCTGGCCAGGTCTGTGTTTGGCCGATTTTCAGAAGCTTGCTTTGTCATTAGGGCTAGGTGGCAGGCTCTAATTGGTCTCTCCTTAGGATGAATGGCTATGATCAATCCAAGCAACATCAATGGTCCTAATCAGTTCATTTCCCCTATAAAAACAACCCTAGACTAACCCTAATCTATTCATTCAAAAAATAAGAACAAAGCCGCCATGTTGCTGAGGAACGACTAGGGGTAGCCACCAATTGGAGAGAGAGGATTAGGAGGCAAAATTCTAAGGCATAAAGCAACTCAATCAAATCAAACCGCATCTTCAAATCCCTAAATTAGAGAATTCGCCGCACCATTGTAAGTAGAGTATTACTTTGGTATGAACAAATAACTGTGTTGGTTTGTATACTTGATTGTGGTGATAAATAATTCATAATTTGTGCGTTACTATGATTCTTATCGATTTGGAATATTGTATACGTTTGGATATCCTCATATCATGTTATAAAGAACTACATGCGGTACTTCTATGCAAGTATACGTTTGGAATATTCGCAAATTATGCAATTCTTGTTGAAGCTACATGTATGTAGTTGATTAATTAAAATTCATGCAAGTTTGGGGCTTTGCTATTATGCCACCATAATGTGTATTTTTATACAAACATCATTTTTGTGAAGTAATTGGAATAAGTTTGGGTTATCATAATCCATATGAAATTAAGTTGAAAATTTGGCATCATGTATTAAGCCATGCTTTTGTACTAGGAAACCTATTTGCAAACTTATGGATATGACTAGGCTATGATTGATATTTTGCATAATTGAAATCCATATTGTTAACAAGAATTTTATGATGACATATGTGGTACATAGCTAGGTTAGATTCAAAAATCCCTTTTTGCAAGTTTGCATGACTAAAGTAAAAATCATGATTTCATGTTAGAAATATTTATGCCATGGTTATGTGAACAAATACTTATGCCATGCTTATGTTTGACATTATGCCATGCTTATGTTTGACATTATGCCATGCTTATGTTAGAAATATTTATGCCATGCTTATGTTTGACATTATGCCTAAATAAAAATATAGGTTCATGTTGTAGTTATGACTATGTGTCAATAATGATACCCAATTTAGATTCTTATCTCAACTACAAGTATACATGGCTTGATTCATGTCACCTATGCTTTATGACCGAGGTATATGTTACCACTATGCAAGTACACCAGTTTCTATTTTGTAGTTCCAACGTTATGTTGCAAGTTCATGCGCTCACCTTCCCCTTTTTGTGTATGTAATCACGCTTTAAGCCTCCCCTTTCGCATGGCTAGGTTGGGCTTTAAAAGGCTAAGCCCAACATATATATAATAAACGAACGTGTTAAACGGGGGAAAATAACGTTGGGTTAAAATTAATAATGAATGAAAATATAAAATAGAAGGGCCCAAATTCAAGTATGGGTTGGGCCCATGATTGGTGTAACCTTTACACCATTAACTTAATAATGGGCCGCAAATATTTACATATAAGAAAATAAAGAAGAAAGACAAAATATGTAAATGTAGAACATACGATGTGTTTAACCCGAGGTTGGATTGAGTTGTGATGTAAACCTGCCCGGAACTGCCCGGCTGTCCAGTAGTCACAACAATACCTATCCAATGTGGGAGGTTAAACATGGAGCCCAATAAGGACCCGAGGTTAGACTGAGTTGTGGCGTAAGACTGCCCGAAACCAACCGGCAACAGGCAGCCACAACAATACCTGTCTAATGTGAGAGGTCAGGGCCTTAATAAGACAATTAAGGCTGAGTCAGGATTGTTAGGATTAAGTGAACTAAAGACTTAATCAAAATGGAACATGCTAAACTAAATGGACTGGTGGGGGTTAGGTTAGAAAACACTTAACCAACTTAGCATGTTGGCTAGAGATAGAAAACCTAGTAACGGGGGACCCTTTTCAGCAGTAACCCTAGAAGGTGTATCAGGATACCCTGAAACTAGGCAGGGTGGGGCACGATTACTGGGCTGATTGTAAGAGGTCAAATCGACGGCGGTGGTGTAGCAGTGTAGGTTCTAACGGGGTGCGGGCGTGCACACACTCCGGCGCAGAAAAATAAGGCACTGGACACCAGTAGCATACCTGTGCACTCTAGGATTGTGTCGGGCCGCCGCCATGGGACTTGATACACCCCATGGTGGGACCAGCAAAGGTAACTACAACATCGGGGGCCGTAAGACACATGTAACTATGCGAGTAGGAGCCGATCATCATAGAACGGATCACATCACCCTGATTATGGGGTGCCAGTTGGAAACTAGTTTATATGGGTTCAGAGATTAACATGGGGTACGATAGTATATTCGACCCTAGACAACTTAACCAAGTTAGAGTGCTTTTCCACTTCTTGTTTATACTTATCATACCCAGTTCTTTATTCATAGACAAAATAGTACTAGACTTACTCAGGCTTTATGTCTGACTCTACTTTTCTTTCGTCTTCTTTTCTTCCGTTTCCCCCCCCCCCCAGGTCCACAGGGAGGGAACACAGCAGCTTGACTAGCCTTAACATCCAGCTTGAAGAAGAGAAATGTATTACTTGGACTTTTTCGCTTTGAACTATGGCTTTGGACAAAATCTATGGGGCTTTTGCAGTTTATCTATGCTTTATTTATGCTTCTTTAAATAATGTAATCAAGACAGATTATGAAAGTGTTATGTTATGTTTTGGAAAAAGTGTAAGACAATTATGGTGTTGTTGTTGTAACACGTATTTGCTTTCATGAAATAAAAGTTTGTTGATTTTCCGCTGTTTACAAATATGTGTTCTTATATCTGTCTTGTATATCTGTGACTTATACTTATAAACCTCCACCAAAATTAGGGCATTCCCTTTGAGAGTGACCCTAACGGAGGTGGGGTGTTTCAATGTTTTCCATACATTTCCAGACTAATACAAAAATAGCATCTACAGTGACTGTTGAACCTTTGAAGTGTTGATTATTTATATTTATAGCGCAGCAAGCATTCAACCATGTTGCACATTTCATATAGTTATTACACTTCAAAAGAAAAAACATTTGACTTTGTATGTTTTGCAGCAGAATCAGCCAAGAATCAAAATCTCCTTGTGCTAATTTTATGTCCATCCATTGTGTGGGCAGGCTGCTTGCTCCATCCATCAAGAGTGCATTTCTAAGATAAAATGCTAGGATAAAATGTGTGGACGTGGTTGCTTTACATAAAACCAAGATACTTCACTATCCAGCAGTCCAACATCGTGGGTTAATACCTACCAGTAAATATGGCACACTCAAACAGATTGCACAAAGAAAACATGAATCAGTGTGCACAGAGTTAATTTTGTTACCAAAATTTAGTCTATAATTATAAAGAGAAGAAAGCAAAACCTAAATCACAATAAATACCACATTCTGGTATGCATCATGTCAATCTCAAGAATATAAAAAATTAGAGTACATACTGGATCGAAGCTTTGCCTCAACAATTTGAAAAAAATGTCACTATATGTAGTTTTCTCCCATGGTAATTAGTTTTCCTTCCAAGTGCAAACACCTTATTACCACCATGGCATTATGCTGCATGCTGTATGGTATACATAGCACAACCTTTAAAATTTTCACCAATGTCTTAAAGCATCTGTTATATACCTTTCATTTCTTCATTTAGATTTTTTATTAAAAAAACGATAGAAATACAAATTTTATAATTTTAATCAATATTAATGCAGGCAACATGATGCAGATTGATTAGAGACCCTTACAATGATTTGGTACATATATCTGTGGTGGGATTTGTACTACTTAACTGTCCTATAGTACCTCAGTGAGATACTATGTTATTTAATCTGTATTCTCAACACAGAACATGCAACAGATTACAAGCGTTTCTAATTTGTAACAGAATTAAGTGTTTCAAATCAGAAGCAGCACACTATCCGTTCAATGAACTTTGAAACGATTTGCACACAAATCAACACAGCAACAGAATTATTATCTGTGCTAAACAGCGTTACTATATTATAGTAAACAGAAAGTTAAACAACAGAAAATTAATGTCTAACCGAGTTTTCGTCTGAGGCCTGTATTCACAGTTTCCTTAAGACTTTCAGTCGAAGCCTCCCAGGATACAACAGACAAGACTGCTCGAGATTGTAGCGATAATGTCAGACAGCGATAATCAGCAGTGGAAAGAGAAGAGAGCAAATGACAGAGGAAAGGGAAATAAAAACTGCGTATCGATTTGATCAGAATCGCGTAGTTTATATAACCTATTCCGCATCTTTTCGGAACAGAGGCGTCCGTCTGTTTCCTACCCGTTTGAAATATACCCGCTACCGTTTGAATTTGAATGGTAACGGGCTGCATCCATTGCTCTACACGGGTCACACCCGTTTGTCTCTAACGGGTCGCACCCGTTTAAAAATGCTGAGTTTTTCAGTGCAAAAATAAGGTTTTACTTAAGGCCCAAGCCCAAGCCCAAGCCCAAGCCCGAACCCGGCCCGGCCCGGTTCGGTTCGGTTCGGTACGGTACGGTCGGTCGGACATGCGGGCGGCGCACGCACGCGCGTGTGTGTTTATCAGATATAGGTCCTCCCTCTCGCACAAAATTACCTGACCCTAAGGGCCAATTAAGAGAATGAGGATCCTATATACATACACAACATTAACCCATTATTTGCCAATATGGGACTAAATGTATTTCATTCAACTCTCTTTAGGAATTTAAACAATCCCCCACATGAATGATAATATATTTTATTCCCCACACAAATTGAAATATCACTGACTACATATGGAATAATGTTTTATTTAGGATAAGTAGATATTTCACTTTGAACTTTCCTTAGTTAAAACTTATCGGATATACTTGGCTAATCGGTGAATTATTTCATCTTGAACCGTCAGCCGTTTTTGTATAACCAGACAATAAGTTTAACAGAACATTTTTTCCCTTCTCACCCAATCTCTTGGTTGTGTTCATTTCGGTCCTGAAACACTTTTCTGGTTCTGCGAGTGTATGTAGAGAATACCAGCCTTTAATATTCTCATACAGCCGACCCAGCTCACACTAACATAGGTGATCGCAACCATTAGGAGTATCCTACATATACCCCACTTGTTATGTTACAAGATATGGTCATCATTAAAAATTATAGCTTTAACCTGTGAAACTTCTGTAGGCATGCATTTTATATTGTTCACCATAGGAATGGAGTAGGACTATGTCCGAGCAAATGCATTACGTCTTGAGTTATTCAGAACTGGTTTGCCTATTGATCCTAGTCCGTGGGATCTCTAGTCGCTAGGATAGGTTTCCGTATCAGATAACTCTTATTGGTTTAGGCTTGTAAACCCATTCCCCTCGATGCGCATTCAATTTTCTCTCTTGATAACCCTTTTGTAAATGGATCCGCTAGATTATCATTGGTTCTTACATAATCAATGGAGATTGTTCCATTTGAGAGTAACTGCCTAACTGTGTTATGACGACGACGAATGTGTCGAGATTTGCCATTATACACAAAGTTTTTCGCTTTATTTAGCGCTGCTTGATTGTCGCAGTGAATACATATGGCCGTTACAGGTTTAGGCCAAAATAGAATATCTTCTAAGAAGTGACGAAGCCATTCTGCTTCTTCGCCTGCTTTATCTAAAGCAATAAACTCAGATTCCATCGTTGATCGAGCTATGCATGTTTACTTAGTAGATTTCCACGACACTGCTGCTCCTGCTAGAGTAAAAACATACCCACTTGTGGATTTTGATTCATCTGAATCGGCAATCCAGTTTGCATCACTATATCCTTCTAATATGGCTGGATATTTTCCGTAATGCAGAGAATAATTTGTGGTATTCTTTAAGTATCCAAGCACTCTCATTAGTGCTTTCCAGTGTTCCTTTCCTGGATTACTTGTATACCTGCTTAGTCGACTTACTGCATAGGCTATATCTGGTCTCGTGCAATTCATAAGATACATTAGACATCCTATTACACGAGAGTATTCCAGTTGCATTACACTCTCATTCGTGTTTTTATGCAGTACTTCTGATGGATTAAAAGGTGTTCTTAATCCTTTAATCCCAAGATTTTGAAATCTTTCAATCACTTTGTCTACATAATGTTGCTGTGATAATTCAATTCCATTAGGGGTGCATATTATTTTGATTCCCAAAATAACATCTGCAACTCCTAAATCTTTCATATCGAAATTGTTGATCAGCATTTTCTTTATGGTCTCTATAACTTTTATGTTAGGACCGAAGATTAACATATCGTCCACATATAAGCAAATCATGACATATGACTATCCAATTTGTTTATAATAAACACATTTATCACATTCATTTATACGAAAACCATTTTGCATCATGACACTATCAAATTTTTCGTGCCATTGTTTTGGAGCTTGTTTGAGTTCGTATAATGATTTTACCAATTTATAGACTTTATTTTCATTTCCCTTAGATATAAAACCTTTGGGTTGCTCCATGTAGATTTCTTCATCGAGATCTCCATTCAAGAATGCCGTCTTTACATCCATCTGATGAATCTCTAGATTATATATGGATGCAATTGCTATTAGCATTCTTATTGAGGTTATTCGTGTAACGGGCGAATATGTATCAAAGAAGTCTATTCCTTCTTTTTGACGATATCCTTTGGCTACTAATCTGGCTTTATATTTGTCGATAGAGCCATCTGCTTTCGTTTTCTTCTTGAAAATCCATTTGTAGCCAATTGGTTTTATTCCAGGTAGAATATCAACAATTTCCCAAGTTTTATTACTTAGAATTGAATCAATCTCACTTTGGATTGCTTCTTTCCAACATGAAGATTCAGAAGATGACATGGCATCTTTATATGTTTGAGGTTCATGTTCAAATACGTAAGTGAGGAACTCAGAGCCAAATGATTTGGATGTTCTGGCCCTTACGCTTCTTCTTGGTTCAACTTCATCAACTTCACGATGAGTTTCATCTTCATGTGGGCTACTTGATTCTTCTCGTGTCCTTTTGGGGACATTATTTCCTTCATTTCTTTTGTGTGGAAACACATCTTCATAGAATGAGGCATCTCTTGATTCCATGATTGTATTTACATGGATATCATCTATATCAGACTTGAATACCAAAAATCTATATGCACTACTATTTTGGGCTGGCCCTAAGTAATAACAATCTACTGTTTTTGGTCCAAGTTTGACCTTCTTGGGAGGCGGGATAGGAACCTTTGCCAAGAACCCCCACACTTTGAGGTATTTAAAGCTTGGTAGGTGTCCTTTCCATAACTCATATGGAATTTTTCCTGTTTTACTGTGAGGAACTTTATTTAATATGTGATTGGACATATTCAAGGCTTCCCCCCACAGGTTCGTCGGTAAACCAGACGTTAAAAGCATTGCATTAATCATATCTTTTAACATTCTGTTTTTCCTCTCGGCTATGCCATTTTGTTGTGGCGAATATAGTGCTGTTGTTTGATTAATTATTCCATTTTCTGCACAGAATTGTTCAAATGGCGATTCATATTCTCCACCTCAATCGGATCTCAATATCTTGATCTTCTTATTAAGCTGATTTTCTACTTCAGCTTTATATTTTATAAACGATGTAATTGCCTTATCTTTACTGTTTAAAAGATATACGTAGCAATATCGTGTATAATCATCAATAAATGTGATAAAATACTTTTTCCCACCTCTTGTAGGTAAGTTTTTGAAATCACAGAAATCAGTATGAATCATTCCCAATGGTTCAGTACTTCTATCAACAGTATGAAATGGTTTCTTAACCATTTTTGCTTCTACGCATGTCTCACATTTGTAGTTTTTATCCACTTGAAACTTAGGAATTAACTCTAAATTTGCAAGTTTTCTCATTTTTCGGAAATTAATATGTCCTAATCTATCATGCCATAATAAAGTTTCATGCTCAACGATATAAGAAACTTCCTTTTTATTCATAGCATTATCAGAATACATATTATTGCCGATTACGGCTACATTAGCCTTAAATAGGCCATCACACAAGTAACCCCTTCCTATATAGATTCCTGCCTTGGACAGAACCATCTTGTCTGACTCGAAGACCATCTTGAATCCTTTCTTCGAAAGCATGGACCCAGAAATGAGATTCTTGCGAATCTCTGGAACATGAAGGACATCATTCAGTCGAATAGTCTTCCCAGAAGTGAACTTGAGGGTGACTGTTCCTTTGCCTTCAACCATGGAAACCGATGAATTGCCCATATAGAGTTTCTCATCTTGATCCAATTTGGTGTAGGTTGAAAAGATGGACTTATCAGAGCATATATGCCTAGTAGTACCCGTGTCCAACCACCATTGTGCAGAATTCTGGATCAAATTGCATTCGGTCACAACTCCTGAAAAATTGGATTCATCGATGTCCATGTTATCCACCACATTTGCTTCCGAATTTTTCTTTTTCTTGTGTCTGCACTCTTTTGGTTGATGACCAGTCTTGCCACAAACCCAACAATCACCATTGAATTTCTTGGACTTCTTCTGGTTATTCTCCTTATTCTCTGGCGCCTTTCTTTTCTTGTTTTTGTTGAAGTGCCCTTTCTGCTTTGACCCTTCAGTAACAAGTGCCTCTTCACTTTTAGGTTGAGTGACTCCACGATTATCTGCCTCTATCTTTAATCTGACGATGAGGTCTTGTAAGGATATCTCCTTCTTTTTGTGCTTCAAGTAGTTGCGGTAGTCCCTCCAAGATGGTGGCAGTTTTCCAGTAATTGCTTCAACCAGAAATGACTCACTAACTTTGTGACCTTCTGCTTCCATCTCATGGATAATAATTTGCAACTCTTGCACTTGAGAAGTCACTGACTTTAAATCCACCATTTTTGTAGTCCATGAACTTGTCGACTATGAACTTTTCAAACTCACATTCTGCGTCTTGTACTTTGTAGCCAAAGCATTCCAAAGAGCTTTTGCAGTCTTTATAGGCTGGAAAACTTTGTACAAGACTTTATCTAGGCAGTTGAGAATGTAGTTTCTGCATAAAAAATCCGAATGCCTCCACGCATCAATAGACGGACCATCATGCTTTGGTGCATCCTTGGCATTTCCTGGTGTAGGCGGCACCGGTTCATCTTCTTCAAGATACTTTTGCAAGCCAAGGGTGGTGAGATAGAACAGCATCTGATTCTTCCATGTCAGGAAATCATCACCTTCTCCTTTGAACAATTCTGGTTTGTTCAAATTTACAGCTTTGAGCGTCGTTTGCTCTGTTGCCATCCCTGTTTTGTCAAAAACAGTGAAAGTCTTAAGATGTTATTTCATCTGTATTCTCAACACAGAACTTGCAACAGATTACAAGCGTTTCTAATTTGTAACAGAATTAAGTGTTTCAAATCAGAAGCAGCACACTATCCGTTCAATGAACTTTGAAACGATTTGCACACAAATCAACACAGCAACATAATTATTATCTGTGCTAAACAGCGTTACTATATTATAGTAAACAGAAAGTTAAACAATAGAAAATTGATGTCTAACCGAGTTTTCATCTGAGGCCTGTATTCACAGTTTCCTTAAGACTTTCAGTCGAAGCCTCCCAGGATACAACAGACAAGACTGCTCGAGATTGTAGCGATAATGTCAGGCAGCGATAATCAGCAGTGGAAAGAGAAGAGAGCAAATGACAGAGGAAAGGGGAATAAAAACTGCTTATCGATTTGATCAGAATCGCGTAGTTTATATAACCTATTCCGCATCTTTTCGGAACAGATGCGTCCGTCTGTTTCCTACCCGTTTGAAATATACCCGCTACCGTTTGAATTTGAATGGTAACGGGCTGCATCCATTGCTCTACACGGGTCACACCCGTTTGTCTCTAACGGGTCGCACCCGTTTAAAAATGCTGAGTTTTTCAGTGCAAAAATAAGGTTTTACTTAAGGCCCAAGCCCAAGCCCAAGCCCAAGCCCGAACCCGGCCCGGCCTGGTTCGGTCGGTCGGACGGGCGGGCGGCGCACGCGCGCGCGTGTGTGTTTATCAGATATAGGTCCTCCCTCTCGCACAAAATTACCTGACCCTAAGGGCCAATTAAGAGAATGAGGATCCTATATACATACACAACATTAACCCATTATTTGCCAATGTGGGACTAAATGTATTTCATTCAACTCTCTTTAGGAATTTCAACATACTATTCGTTTATTAGTGATGCCTCGGTTGGTGAGAAGCCATGGTCAATTTAATACACCCACTAATTTATGTGGTACCATGCAGGCAAAATTCCGTCAAGATATTCCTAATTTGTCCTCCTGACCTTACCATTTGGATTTATGTGCGAAAATTTAATAGGAAACCAACTTCTTTGGCATACAAAGATCTAAAAAAATAAGTTATTTTTTCATGAGGCAAATTGAAGAACATGCAAATAACTTTTTTCAAGTGATTATACCAACAGGATAAGCATCACCTAACAGCATAAAATGAGACTGTCTATAGAACACAATACTTTCTGAAAAGAATCATATAAAGAAACAAATGGTAGATGTAAAATTAATCTACCCAAAGTTATCTAAAAATAAGTAAATGCCTAAATTGCTGAGCTGAGCAAGTACCTAACAGGCTGACAATAGGACTTATCCTGCTTAAACAAAAATGGAATTCCTTTTACGCTTCTATCCACTGAACCAATCTTTAATCAATAAAGAGGAAGGCGGCCTAATTCTTCCTTTGTAACAACGTCCTTAACATTGCATAAATAATAGTATAAAGATATTCCATAATTTTTATATATTGAAAAATAACTAATAAAATTGATCAAATGATAGAAAATGGCTAACTTATTATTTAACTAGAAACTTGACGCTCCGTGCTATCTGCTTGAATACTTACTAATTTTTTTATATTGCAAAATGAAATAAAACGTATATTAAGAAGTTTTAATAAAAATATGAGTCATACATGATTCTAACGAACATGTTGCATTCAAGATTATCATAGTAGTACACTATCCGGACAATGCAAGAGGAATTAAGATTCCACCAAACAGAAAAAACAGAAATAAATCACATAGTAAACTGTGATCATTTCCGTTTAAATTTAAAAGGAGAGATTTTTTTGCTTCTTAACCTCAAATATTATTCGCGTGTTGTGATTTATAGTCCAACATATAAAAAGAGGCCATACAGTGAATAAAATTTGCGTTTTTTATTTAATAGCAGAATTTTTACTTGTCAACCCTTAAATCCTATTTCTTCTGTGATTTTCGTATTGCTTTACAGAAAGCACAAGTGAATAGAAAGTAAAGAAAAACTTGCTGAGTAAACTATGGACTGAGCATTCCATGGATTACAATGCAATGAGATTTGGACTTTCAAAATTCAGATAGAAATATCCAGTTTATTAATTGATTTATTCCTCTAAGAAACGAAGTAAGGTAAGGAAAAGATAAAGAAGCCATTGAATTAGGAATCGACTGAGACATGGAGATTGTCGAAACGATTCGACTATAGCATCTGAAGTACAAAAGTGCACTTTATTGTTTAATTGTGAACCAAAGATGTTGGTGGGCCGTCTGAATAATTGGAAAGCTAAAAAATGGGGGTATTCCCATTGTATATAGAATAGCATGCAGGCACATCCATTGGATGTGTGCGTAGAAGAATCAAATATTTTTGTATTTGGCATAAACATGATAGTAACAATGTTCTATATTGATTATTAAAAATTTTGTGATTTTCTTGCATCATCATACATTTAAAGACTCTTTGGTAACATATAACAGAATTACATAGTTGAATCATAACGCGTAACCTTTTATTTTAAGTATAAAGAAAAAAATGGTACAATGATACATTGAAGAATGAATGGGAAGAGATCGACTTTCGAAATGATGGAAAAAAATCATGTTATAAGAGCATATAAGGAAAACGAGACAAAAACTGAAAGGTAGACGAAGATAGTGATTTGATACGACATATTTTATTATCGATTTAGATAGTGCATCACTCATTAACAGCGTGAATATCTATAAATAAATATCTCGTGACATAACCAAGCACCAATTGTTGCATTTTAGCTAATACAGTAGCTAAAATCAAAAGAGCTTTCTTGACCTTCAATGCATAATTATTATTATTTTCCTTAAATAAAAATCAGTATGTAGCTTGTTTCATGTACATTGTATTACCTCATTGATAGGTTTATATATGCATATATTTTAGTTTTTAAACAGATATCTTTACCTGCAACAGACTTGTCTTCATATTAAGGTAGAAAACAAAAAAATATCTTATCATTAATTGTAACGATCACAATGAGCAACAAAATTAGAACATGACAATATATATTCCCCATTGTTATATTGTTATTCGTATGTGATTCCTATTAGTACTTAACTATGACAATTCAGCAATCATTAAATAGGATAATATAAAAAGGGAAGAAAGTAAGTGAATTAGTTGAATCGATTCATTTTTCTCATATAAGGAAAATATGGCGTCTATAGTACACTGAAATTCAAAGAATTTAAGTTCACCCCTCGTTGTATACATAATCTTATGGATTACTTGATAGTACCCATAGGCACAAAAAATTACCACGAAGTTGCTTATTTAGGTTTAGGAAATAACTATATACCCAAATTTACATCTATCCTTTGTCCATCAAGTTCGTACATTTGACGCTATACTATAACCTATTGCCAAAATTCACAATGTCATTTATGAATATAGTAATAAAAAAAAATATAGATTGGAAGAAAGAATATGATACAAATTAAAATAATCAAAGCAATATTACAGTTATTTTGTTTGATTCTTTTTGGATTATTAAACAACAACAAAAAAAGATACGTTTATAGTTCTACTGAAAATGTTATAAACCATCCATCAAATGTTCTTGATTTATGCATAGGTGCCCTCATTTATAAAATTTTATGTGGTGTAGTGAATTTGTTGAAGTTTATTAATTATCATCTGGTTTTGCAAATTTATTATTCTGAAGTTAAAATTTAAACTAAAAAGGGAATAACGTGACGATCAGGTCTGACGCATTATAAAGTTTAACTGATTAAGTGGAGACTGCGCACACACTCTAACTAATGTTCTGTCATCGTAAACTGAAATAAAACTAAAGCAGATTATTGTATGGTTTGGAGACGTGTAACAGATGATAATTTGTCTACGTGCCTTCTAAGATGAGAATAAAAACATTGACATAATCAAATTGTTGTTTGAAGCAAATAGTTTTCATCGAAAAACACACATATATTTAACCCAAGTTATTATATGATGAAAAGCTTTCTAAATAAAATGAATCAGAGCAACCAAAGTTTGCAGAATAATTGTAGAAGATTCTAAGACTCTTAAGCAAGCATGTGAATCCCCTTTAAGGCATTATTTGGCGTTTGAAATTACGTTTCTATTTGGATTGTCCTACTGTGTTTCGTACAATGTTATTATACTGCAAAGAGTACATTATTTGGTTAGGAATAATTCATCCCTCCGATTTCTGTCAATATAACAACTGAACTAATTCTCACAAACACTATAAATCGTGAAACATCAAATATACCATAACAGGTGAAGATCCATTAGTAAATGAGAACGATAAAATTTATTGTGTTACCTCAGTGGGGTCCAAACAGAAAGAAAGATCTCCGTTGCCATTTTGTCTTAACACCGTCTTCCATGTTTTTTGCTTATTAAAGCAAGTACCCAAAAAATGAAACCTGTATAAATTAATTAGATTAGTAAATCAAACCTGTATAAATGAAATGGGTAGTTGTGGAAGTTTGAAGTTTTTGTTCATAATTAGAAATATCTCATTCTTGTATCAATAAGTTAAATATAAACGTTGTTATTGTTATTTTTTTAGATTTGTCAATGATCAAAGTATTGTAGGATTTTTCATTTCATGTAACCAAATCAAGTTTGTACAGGTAAGCATGTTGAAAGCTATTTTGGGGAGACAACTAGGTTCAAGACCAGGTGCATACTGGGAAATAATAGGAAAATATTTTTTCTAAAATAAAAATGCAATGGTTGCTGTTATATAATATTTAATTCAAATGGTTGATCATGAATGCAAAAAAAGTTGTAAAATCGGAAAGTCAGCAAAAAATAGATATAATTAAAAAAAACACATGGAAAGACTGGTTCGGACGGCCGACTGAATCACTCGATGAAAGAAAAAAAATTGGTTGCTAAATATTTGAAACGCAGCAAATATTACTTCTTAGAAAGCAAGTTAATTGAGTATGGCTGTCATTTCAGTTCAATGTTGTAGAAAGACATGTTACTGGATGCCATGGTAATATCAAACAATTGTTCAAAATGAGAAAATATGTATATATGCAAAGTATTGATAAAACCTATACAGATAAGGCAATCATATGTACGTTCTTTACCTTATCGACGAAAGATGATAATCACAATGACTACTGCTTTTTTTAATTGATAAATGAAGATCCACATTCCAAAGTGATTGAGCATACAAAAGAAAATAACAATAAAATTTTACCCATTCCTGAGTGTTGTTGATGTCATGGGCCATATCATTTAAATATAATTGCTTGTGCAGCCCTTTCATGTCAAGCAGGGAACTACATCTGAAGTACGGATTACATCAATGAAATAGATGCAATCTTTTACAGGTTAGTGCATTAGTATAGACCAACAACAATAAAATACTGATTCGTCATAGCAAAGATAACCCATTCGACTGGCTAACATGTTTTCATCAATCATCGATACATAAAGAAAGTACATATGATTGCCTAAAGAAAGTGTATGTATGATTAGCTTATCAGCTTTGTAACAACCCGTATTTTCAATAACCTGTTATAACATAAATCGAGGCAGAATTTAATTTATAAATCTGAATCAAGGGAAACGGGCTACGCCATTGCGTTCGTCTCGGAAAAATACGCGAAATAGAGTCCGAGTTTTCGAAAATCGGAGTCCGTATGACCCGATTAAGGCCCAACGAAGTTTTCAGAAAAATTCAAAGTAAAAATAGATTTCAAATTCAAGTTTGAATTTGGAAATTTGGGCCAGTTTGGGCCAGGCGGGAAAATTCCCGCCAGAGCACCCAAGTAGACAGCCCTGTCGACTTGGGAGTCGACTTGGTTGGACCCAAGTCGACAGCCCTGTCGACTTGGCTGTCGACTTGGTCCAGCCGGGCAGTTCTGCCTGGTGCACCATTTTGGGTTTGTGTTGAGTTTGGGGCCAGATTCAGTTTTAAGGGCTGAGATTGGAACTAGGGTTTAAACCTAAGGTTGAAACTACTCCTAATCTCTATAAATAAGCCCCTAACCTAACCCTAAATCATCATTAATCAATCCTACAACTAAACTGTGGCAAAATTTTACCTCTCATGGCCTCCACTCTCTTCATAAAATTTCTAAATTGTTTCTATGAGAGATTTTCCATGCATACAAGTGTTTTCAAGCTTGTATGAGCATCATTAGCTTGCATTCAAGTCAAGTTTCTATATTTGCATCATAAAGAAAGAGTTTTGATCATTTTGGCTCAAGGGTTTTTCTATTAGAGCTTGCATTTTGGGTCTATTTGATTGCATAAGGGCTTTGTCATGTTTTTGTGCCTTCATAAGCATAGTAAGCCCTTTTCTACTTTCATACTTAAACTCTAAAGTTAATGAATGATGCAAGTTGTGTTTGATCATTATGATATGATATGCAAGTTTATCATGTTATGCAAGTATGCTATGATATGATATGCAAGTTTATCATGATATGTTATGCAAGTTTACTATGATGTAATATGCAAGTCTATCATGTTATGTTATGCAAGTTTGATATGCAAGTTTGTCATATGATATGCAAGTTATTTTATGTAAGTTTGCCATGTTATGATATGCAAGTTTGCCATGCTATGTTATGCAAGTTAATCATGTTATGATATGCAAGTTTGATATGTTATGATATGCAAGTTTATATGCAAGTTTGCCATGTTATGTTATGCAAGTTTGCTATGTTATGATATGCAAGTTTGCCATGTATGTTATGCAAGTTTGGGTGAATCATTTTACTCATGTTATCATGTTATGCAAGCTTATCTTGGGTTTATGAGCTTAAAGCTCCAAGCTTTATGCTAAAGGTTGCATTTTGGCAACATGTAAGTTATCATATCCCTTATGATAACTTGCATGTGAGGCTAAATGCGAACTTATGGCCATTTCTACATGTCATTTATCACCATGTATCACAAATATACTAAGTTTGGTTTTTATGCATGATTTTGAGGCCTAAAATGTAATATGCAAGTATATGAACATATGTACATTTCATATGCCACCATGTTAAACTTGTGGCTTCAACACCTTTATGTCATGATTATTCCAAGTTCCCTCTTTCTATCCTTTATGCGCTATTGCGATATGTAAGTGATGGGATTGCGTTTGGGGTTGGGTAAACTTAAAAGACATAAAAACATAAGATTGGGAATTTACCTATTAAGTTAGGTCTACCCATTGGGAATTTACCTATTAAGTTAGGTCTACCCAATTGCTTGAAAATTTGTAACATGTTTTGGAAACATGATGGACATGACACTTAGAAAAGATAAGTGTGACCAACTCGAGGTTGGTTTGAGTTTGTAGCGTAAACCTACCCGGAACCGACCGGCTTAACTAGTTGCTACAAACAATAGGACCCAATGTGAGAAGTTGGCCATGTTGTACCTTGAACCCGAGGTTAGACCAAGTTGTGGTGTAAAGCTACCCGAACCCGCCCGGCTTAACTAGTAACCACAACAAGGTCTAATGTGAGAGGTTAAGGCGCATTAAATTAATTAATGCCTCGTGATTAGGGTTAAGTCATGGTCCACTTAATACTTAACCAATTTGGGCTTGGTAGATTAATCAGGGTTAAGTCGTGAACTCATCGTTACACTTAACCATGTTAATCCATGATTAGCAAGAGGGTTAAACCGTACTTAACCCACTAGAAAATCCTAGCAATGGGGGTCCACTCCAGCAGTAATCCCAAGTTTGTATCATTATGGCCCTAGGGTCTAGGCTAGGGTGAGGGGCACGAATTACTGAACTGGAGGTAAGTGACCAAAAGCGACGGCAGAGGGTACGCCGGTGTAGTTCCGGGCGGACTTTTGGTCATGCACATAGCCCGAAGCCGGGAAAACATGCACGGGTACCAGTAGATCGAGACTGTGCACGCATGTTTATGGTGTCCAGGGGTTGCCACCCTAGGGCTTGATACACCCGACAGGAGACCCGGCACAGTCTGACTACAATTATGTTTGGGCCGTATGGACACCAACACGTGACGAGTTAGGCTTATAGGGAGCCGATCGACTAGACCGTTTGGTTAGACCTTGTATTAGGGTCATTTCATGTTATTGGGCCAAAGCTTGGGCCAAGGGATCAATACTGGTTTATTCAAGTCATGTTAGTTTGCTAGTACACCTGTGGTGCAAAACCTTAATCCTGATTATGCGATGACACCTTTATCTATCTTGTTAATTAATCATCATGCCAGTATGTAGTTATCCATATGTTCATCTCAGCTTTCATCATGCTAGTTAACTTTATTAGTTTACATTGATTGTAGTAGGGCTTACTCAGTCTTTTTGACTGACCTGTTTTCTTTCGCCTCTTTTCTTCCGTTTCCCCCCCCCCCCAGGTTCTCAGGGTGGGAATATTGGAGCTTAGCTTGGATTTCTGATCACTTGCTTGTGGGATTTTAGCTCATGTACGGTCTTGACATGAAGCTAGCTATGGTTATCACTTATTTTGGGGATAGTACTTATGTATTTCAGTTTTTCAGTAATGTTGTTTTTATCTAGACTTGTGTATTTGGAAAGTTGACATTATGTTGTACCAGACTTGTTTTGAAATGGTTTGAAATCTTCCGCTGTTTTATCTATGTTATTTACTCTGTTTACATATATACATATGTTCTTGTTCTGCCTTGATATATCATTATGCATGTTTACCTGATTCGAACGCCCCTCCAAAGTCAGAGTGCTTGCAAGAGACACCCTGGCGGAGGTGGGGTGTTACATTTGGTATCAGAGCATATGGTTTATGAGAAGGAACAAAAAGGTTTTTAAAACTTTTGAAAAACTATTTTCAAAACCAAGTATAAAGTATTTTCCAAAGAAAAGTCTAGTTTATTTTAAAGGCTATTCCCCAAAAAGCCATTAGCAAAATTCCTTCGTTTTTCTCCATTCTGAATCTATCTTTTTCTTCGTTTCTGTATGGCCGATAACTTTGCCATTCCAGAGGGAGTACACGTACCTGTTTGGTATAGGAGACTTTTGGAGGCTAGGGCAACCGAAGCCGGCCCCGCAAATGTTACCCCTCCTCCGGTAGTTAATGTTCCTCCTCCTCCTGTCGCTGAGGTTCCTCTTCCTCCTCCTCCTCAGCATCCACAAAAGGATTTCGCGGAGATTTGCAAAGACTTTAAGGCGATGGGTTGCAAGAATTTCATTGGAACCGAGACTTATGTAGAGGCAAGGAATTGGTTGAAAGAAACCGAAGATCTTTTTGCCTCCTTTGATATAGATGACCATAGGAAGGTTTTATTAGCAGTGTGGTTGCTAAAGGAAGAAGCTGCACGTTGGTGGGTGGTCACCACCGCTACTAGGCCAATTGAGACTTGGGATGACTTTCGGGGAAAGTTTGGACTAAGGTTCCTGTCACTAAAGCAAGGGGACATGACCATTAGGGAATACATAGATAAGCTTAATCAACTGGCTCGGGTTGGTTTAGACTTGGTCAACACAGCTCAGAAGAAGGCCCTATACTTTGCTCTAGGATTAAACGAGCCATTACATGGTTTAGCCATGACTCATATACCCTTGGGGGGCAACTTTCGAGAGCTTGGTGAATATGGCCCTACTCAATGAAGAGAATAGGAGTGACAAGAAGGAGATCAAGAGGAATGATACTCAAGCCAAGAAGACTGATTCCCAGTGGAAAGGAAATCAGGGTAATCCAAGCGGTCAGAGCAGTCAAGGCAATAAGAACAAGAACAAGAGTCAAGGCAACAAGGGGAACAACAACAAGGGCAATAACAAAAAGGGAAAGTGCTATTATTACGGATTAGTTGGGCATCTTATTAAGGAGTGTAAGAAGAGGAAAAGGAAGAATGGTGAATGCTTTCATTGTGGTGAGTTTGGACACTTCACTAGGGATTGCCCGAAGAAGCGAGGGCAAGGCCAGGGTCAGACTCAGCGTGCTGGACCTTCGGGAGGGCAAGTTCATGCTCTCAATACCGCTCCAGTTCCCGATCGAGGTAGTGTTTCTGTTGGAAGTCTTGTATATATTTCTGATTTTTCAGTTCGTACCTTGTTTGATTCTGGTGCATCGCATAGCTTTATCTCGTTTGATCTTGTTGATAGTTTGTGTGACGGCCCGTCCCGCACCAGCCTGCATTTCCTCCGAAAGTGCGCTATACACATGCCCAGCTAGCACAGAACGGTCGTCAGAAGAAAAGAAAGAAGAGAATGAACTAATCAAGGAACCTGTAGAATGTCTCACAGCGCATGGGATAAAATATAATAATAACATACTTGACATAAAACAGGCGAGACAGTGCATAAGCTGATAACTAAAATCAACATCAATCATCAGAGCAGCGGAAATCCATATACAGCTTATTACAATTTTTCAAATTTACTGTCTCTAAACAAAAGAAAGTTAAAGTAGAAGATACACCAACAATGCCCAAGCAGTGATCTTCAACAACACAGGGAGAATATTATGTATATAGTACGTGGAAGCCTCCTGCTCGTCTCCGGATCATCTACCCGTGCATCACCAGCTAACCTGTCTCTAGTCTGCTCGTGTGAGCACCCAGAGTAATAAGAAGAGACATAAAACTCTGGGTCAGACATAAAGCCTGGTGTGAGCGATAAGCATCTAAACAGAATAATAACAGGTATACTAAACCATACCTGAACCTGGACCTGCAACCAAAGAGTTAGTACCACATACCATACAATACTCCAAGGTGCCATAAAGAATAGTGTAAAGAATACGGGGGTGGGGTGTGTATGTCATAATGATAGCAAACAAATCAACCATAGCAACCATCCTCACATCTCTCACTCAGTGCGTAAAGCGTACGACATCTACCACTTTGGAACACTAGACAAACTGAGGTAACGACGAATCCCGACTTGTAGAAACCCTGCTGTGACCAAGCCAAACACTTGGAGTCATGACCAAACATTTCAATGACCCACTTCATTGGTCATAGCCCTTGGTTCTACCGATGCCATAATGGCCCTGAATCCGCCTTCGTACCTCCTACCATAGTGGTCCAAAGCTATAGATGTCGATAACTCCTTGGCACGCGTCCCGCAGCAAAGCCCAACCATGAAGCGAACTCGTTGATTCCCATCTGAATCCTGAGCTATAACTTCTCATTTGGACTTCCTTTGCATCTCGGGTTTGGTCGAATTGGAGTGGGTCTTCAGAAGAGTTGTCGCGCAGTCCTGGAATTCGGTTCGGTTCGGTAGTCATCATCTTCGTCGGTTCGGTTCGGTAGTCATCATCTTCGTCGGTTCGGTTCGGTAGTCATCTTTTCCATTCGGTTCGGTGCTCCTTCGGTTCGGGTTCTCCACTTGGTTCGGTTCGGAAGTTTAGTGCCTATTCTCTGGTTGGTTCGGTGGTTGCTCCCTTCTAAGTTCCCATACCCGATCCTATCCTTCTCCAATTGCCGATCCGCTCCACAGCTCCGATCCGATCCGCTCCCTAGTTTCGATCCGGTCCGCTCCCTAGTTCCGATCCGATACCCCTTGTCCACTCCAACTCTAAGCAAACAGCCTTCCTTCTCGCCGATCCTCCTCCAGTGACAAGCTCCGATCCAGTTCAGATTTCCTTGGTCAGTTCACAAATCCGATCCGACCCTCTACTCCGATTCGATCCGGTTCGGAACCTGCATATTTCTGCAACTTTCCAGCGAGCTTTCTACGCCATTCGACGACGTTTTCGACCAATCTAACTATTCTAATCAATCATAAAACATACCATAGAGTCATAGCAACATGTAAGAACAACCACAAACACCTAACAACAATTCAAATGAACCAAAATGGATCAAAAGTGGCTAAAACCTCACATTTTCCTATAACCCCTCATAATCATGTTTAAGCATACGATTAGCAAAACACATCAAAATTAACCCAAATTTCTAACAGAGCCTTAAAACATTATTTTAGAATTTTAAGAATTTTTCCAGAATTTATTAGTGTATAAATTCGCTAATCTTCACTAATTACCCTTAATTAACTGTAATTAGTGTCAAAATGATGCTATCACTCACCTTTGCCACAACTAGAACCCCAAAACTGAAATATTCTCTGATTTGGCGCTGTTCCCAATCTTATACAGCAGCTCCAACCTTGCTTTGGTGCTTTTTCTTCTTAATTTAATGTTTGCTAAGCCTAATCTTCAATTAGAAGGTGATTTTTGGGTGTTTTAGAGAGATTTAGAGAGTGGAGGCCATGACTAGGTTAAGAGGAATGAAAGTGGCGACTGGAAAATGTCTAAAGAAATGTTTTCTAACCCTAATCAGCCCCTATATACTCCTAAACCCGAAATTCCCCTTGGGCCTAGCTGCTAATCACCCGTTTAAGCCCAATTAAGCTGTTTTTCACCATCTGAAACTTGTTTCAGCCATATCTCCCAAACGGTGAGTCCGTTTGGCTAATGTGACCACTCTACGGAAAGAGAAACCATCATCCGGAGCCAATGGAAGTGGTTTCAGGTCAAAATTCCTTTCCAGTCAAAAGTTATGTCCAAAACAGTGATAACTAGGGGTAAAATGGTCATTTAAAAATTGGGAAAAATCATGAACATGGGAAATGACCCCAATAGTCGTCTCCCAAAGTTACATGACCATACGACTTCGTATGTGAAAGAAATAAATATCCTACGATCCTATGATGCGTAGAATACGGGTCGTTACACTCTCCCCCCCTTAAGAAATTTCGTCCCCGAAATTCCTTAACCCAAAACATACAAGGGATCCTGCATGCCTAACAACCATATACAACAATCAAATATGCAAAACAAGCAAACAAGCCTATCCTAGCATGCGGAAAACTAAATCGAAGTCAAAATCTTACCAGGTAAAGAGTTCTGGATACTTCTTCCTTATGTCCTCCTCTGTTTCCCAAGTACAATCATTCTCGTCCTCGCTCCACTGTACCTTGACTAGCTTCACCGCCTTCCTTCGAAGTTGCTTCATGTCGTGTGCGACAATACGGGCCGGCTTACGGTTCCCAACCGCCTCGGGTTCTACTTCGAAGTCCTCTAACTGATCAGGTGAAATAGTCATATCTGAGTCGTGAACGAACTTCCTTAGTTGGGAAACATGAAATACGTTATGGACTCCCGCCATCTTCTCTGGTAAGTCAATTCTATATGCCAAATTCCCGACTAGTTCAAGAATAGGGAATGGGCCAACGAATCTTGGTGCCAACTTGCCTCTCCTGCCAAATCGTATTACGCTCTTCAACGGAGAGATCTTGACAAACACCAAGTCACCAACGGAGATTTTTAAGTCTCTTCTTCTCTTATCAGCATAACTTTTCTGCCTATCCTGGGCTGCCTTCATTCGTTGTTGAATGATTTTGATCTTATCTGAAGTTTCCCTCACCACATCTGGTCCAAGCATAAACTTCTCGCAAGTCTCTATCCAACATGATGGTGAGTTACACGGTCTTCCGTACAAAGCTTCAAATGGAGCCATACCGATACTGGATTGGTAGCTATTATTATATGCAAACTCTACTAGATGCAAATGGTCATCCCATGATCCACCAAAATCCAATATACATGCTCTCAAGAGATCTTCCAAAATACGATTCACCCTCTCCGTCTGACCGTCGGTCTGAGGATGATATGCGGTACCAAGATGTAACTCTGACCCTAGAGCCTCTTGTAAGCTCCTCCAAAACCCACTAGTGAACAACGGGTCTCGGTCACTCACAATGCTTTTGGGTACTCCATGAAATCTCACTACCCACTTCATATACAATTCTGCTAACTTAGCTGCCGTTCTGGTCGATTTGACTGGTATAAATCTTGCACTTTTAGTCAGTCGGTCCACAACTACCCAAATGCTATCATGTCCCGATCTAGTCCTTGGCAAACCATCAATGAAATCCATCGAGACTTGCTCCCATTTCCATTCGGGAATTTCTAAAGGCTGTAACAATCCACTAGGCTTCTTTTGCTCGGCTTTAACTAGCTGGCAATTCATGCATTTGGATATAAACTTCCCAACGTCTCTTTTCATTCCTTCCCAGTAGTAGGTCTGCTTCGTATCTCGATACATCTTATTACCACCAGGGTGTATAGTCAGCTTTGAGTGATGACATTCTCTAAGCACTTCATCCCTCAATCCATTGACATTGGGTACAACAAGCTTTCCATTCTTTCTAAGCCATCTATCTCGATCAAGCCCATACTTGTTCATCTCCTCATCGATACCCATCTCTAACTTGGAGATGATTTCCAATAGGTTAGGATCGTCCCTCTGACTAGAGCCGATCCGTTAAACCAAAGTGGGTCTGATCGTCAAACTTGCTAACATTTCTGGATCCAATTTGCACTTTGGTCTGAAATCAAACCCCGCGATAAACTCCAGTTGCTTCCATTCAAGGAACATAGCCCCTAAGCTGGCATGTCTTCTACTCAATGCATCAGCCACCGCATTGCCCTTTCCTGGTGTGTATGCGATGTCAAAATCATAGGAAACTAAGAACTCTAACCATCTCTGCTGACGGAGATTCAGATCTTTCTGAGAGAAGAGATACTTTAACGATTTATGATCTGTAAACAGCTCCAATCTTTCTCCCAAGAGATAGTGTCTCCACATCTTTAACGCGAACACGATCGCTGCCAATTCTAAATCATGGGTAGGGTATCTTCTCTCGTGCGGTTTCAATTGCCGACTTGCGTAAGCTACAACCCTACCGCCTTGCATCAATACAGCACCCAGTCCGGTACCACAGGCATTCGTGTATACCGTCATCTCTTCATCCCCCTTAGGAATAACTAACACTGGTGCGCTTGTCAACTTGTCCTTTAGACTTCTGAATGCATTCTCGCACCTTTCATCCCAGACAAAAGCTTGATTCTTCTTGGTCAACTGGGTCAATGGTGCTGCTATCTTGGAGAAACTTTGGATAAACTTACGATAATATCCCGCTAACCCCAAGAAACTTCTTACATCTGTTGCATTCTTGGGCGTAGGCCAATCCTGTACCGTAGCCACCTTCGCCGGGTCCACAGCAATCCCATTTTCTGATACAACATGGCCCAAGAACCTCACTTCCCTCTTCCAGAAGTGGCACTTAGAAAACTTTGCTTTCAATTGGTGTTTTCTCAACACCTCCATCACTATTCTTAAATGTCCCTTGTGTTCTTCCTCTGTCCTCGAGTAGACCAAAATATCATCAACGAACACAAGGACAAACTTATTCAACTGATCTCTGAATACCCTATTCATAAGATCCACAAAATATGCTGGGGCATTGGTCAGCCCGAATGGCATGACCAACCACTCATAAAACCCAGACGGCGTCCGAAATGTCGTTTTATCTATACTCTCAGCTTCCACTCTAAGCTGATGAAAACCTGTCGCGAGATCCAACTGAGAAAATACTCTCGCGCTACTCAACTGATCAAACAAATCATCTATCCGCGGTAGAGGATACTTGTTCTTCCTCGTCACTTTATTCAACTCGCGGTAGTCTACACACAAGCGAAGGGAACCATCCGCCTTGGTAGCAAACACAACTGGTGCTCCCCATTCAGAAACACTCCTTCTGATAAATCCCTTCTTCAAAAGATCGCTGACTTGCACCTCGAGCTCTCGCTGCTCCCTTGGTGCCATACGACGAAGTGGCATCACTATAGGTCTGGCAACTTTTACCAAATCAATACGGAACTCAATCTCTCGGTGTGGTGGAAGTCCGGTCACTTCTTCGAAAACATCCGGATACTGGCCAACCACGGGCAAACCTGACAACTCACTATGCGGAATGTCGAGGGAGTTTAGAAAACTAGCCAATACCCCCTTACTGGGTAGACCACCAAACACTATCCTCCGCCCATCATCCGCTCTAGCTGTCACCAACAAGCCCTCACAGTCTACCACCACCCCATATCTTTGGAGCCAATCTACTCCCAAAATAATGCCAAACCCAGTAAAGCCCAAAACAAAGCAATCACAAACAAACATGCATCCATGACTCGATAAGACCACACTACGACAAATCATGCTAAGGCTAGTCGAACCACCAATCGGGTTCGTCACCACTAAAGGTCTATCGACAATCTCGGGCTCCAATCCCAACCTATCTACCAGGTCACAAGATATGAAAGAACTGGAAGCTCCGGTATCAAACAAAACTCTAACAGGAACATCATAAACAGAAAGCATACCTT
The DNA here is from genome assembly GCA_030737875.1 of Allium sativum. Classification (NCBI taxonomy): domain Eukaryota; kingdom Viridiplantae; phylum Streptophyta; class Magnoliopsida; order Asparagales; family Amaryllidaceae; genus Allium; species Allium sativum. The sequence continues at coordinate 269,467,037 of CM060913.1, read as the reverse complement.
GAATGACGACATTCTTTCCCTTCTCCGCCGCAGTTGGGGCATTCGACGAAGAAGGAATAGCATTAAGGGCGTATGCTTTCACCATTTGCTTTTCTTTAGGGGGTTGTGGACACTTGTCCTTGTGATGTCCCATTTGGCCACAGTTGAAGCACTTCCTATCCGTTGGCTTGGCCCGACAATTACTAGCATAATGGCCCTTCTTACCACAGCTGAAGCACTCAACATCTTGTTTATTCTTTTTCTTCTGGCCATCCTTAGCCTGACTCTGCTTTCTTTTATTCTGGGAACCACCCTTGCCTCCACCACTTGCTTGTGGCTTTGGCTCATCTGCGGATGCAACCTCAGTCTTTGGCTTAGGGTAGAGACACTCTGATCTTAATGCTTTCCCCACAATCGACTCAAACGTCTCATCGATGTGGTTAATAAGCCTTTCCCCTAAGTACTGATCTAACCCAGTTATGAATTTCTCATTCTTTTTCTCGGCAGTATCAATAAGAGATAACCCATATTTTGACAAAGTGTCAAATTCAGCAATGTACTCCGAGACAGCTCTGCCATTCTGCTTGAGCTCCAAGAATTTCTTAAATAGCACTGACTTCTGAGCAGCTGGAATGAACTTCTCACTAAAGCGAGCCTTAAACTGCTCCCAAGTAATCTGATCTTCGGGAGTAGCTGCCTTTATAGCATTCCACCAATTCATTGCCCGCCCTTGCAGCTGACGGGACGCTAGCTTTCTCTTCATCGCATCCTCGATACCCAAATCCTCGAAGATACGTTCGCAACTATCCAACCAATCCTGAACATCTGTGGCCGACTCCGTTCCGTGGAACGGCTTTCCACCAAGGCTAGTATAATCCTTATTCAACTTGGCGAAGTCGACTCTTGGCGCCCGCATTATTGGACCACCACCATTTCCACCATTGGGAGCTGCCCTCTGTACATCTCTAAGCATCTCTCTCATGAGGTCACTAAACATCGTCCTCATGTCAGCAGCATTCCCATTATTGGCTCCCCTACCGGTACCTCTAACATATCGGCTCATCGTCAATCTGAAAAAGGAAATGATTAACGACTCCATAGTGGTGCTAGTGCAGTACGACTTCATCCTTATACTACTAATAGTATATATATAGCTTTTTAAAACTCAAAATAATCACAAATACGCTCTCTCGTATATGTATATTATCTCTCCCTGATAACTTCCCTAGGTTAACTACGCAACCTAGAGCTCTGATACCAAGTGTGACGGCCCGTCCCGCACCAGCCTGCATTTCCTCCGAAAGTGCGCTGTACACATGCCCAGCTAGCACAGAATGGTCGTCAGAAGAAAAGAAAGAAGAGAATGAACTAATCAAGGAACCTGTAGAATGTCTCACAGCGCATGGGATAAAATATAATAATAACATACTTGACATAAAACAGGCGAGACAGTGCATAAGCTGATAACTAAAATCAACATCAATCATCAGAGCAGCGGAAATCCATATACAGCTTATTACAATTTTCCAAATTTACTGTCTCTAAACAAAAGAAAGTTAAAGTAGAAGATACACCAACAATGCCCAAGCAGTGATCTTCAACAACACAGGGAGAATATTATGTATATAGTACGTGGAAGCCTCCTGCTCGTCTCCGGATCATCTACCCGTGCATCACCAGCTAACCTGTCTCTAGTCTGCTCGTGTGAGCACCCAGAGTAATAAGAAGAGACATAAAACTCTGGGTCAGACATAAAGCCTGGTGTGAGCGATAAGCATCTAAACAGAATAATAACAGGTATACTAAACCATACCTGAACCTGGACCTGCAACCAAAGAGTTAGTACCACATACCGTACAATACTCCAAGGTGCCATAATGAATAGTGTAAAGAATACGGGGGTGGGGTGTGTATGTCATAATGATAGCAAACAAATCAACCATAGCAACCATCCTCACATCTCTCACTCAGTGCGTAAAGCGTACGACATCTACCACTTTGGAACACTAGACAAACTGGGGTAACGACGAATCCCGACTTGTAGAAACCCTGCCGTGACCAAGCCAAACACTTGGAGTCATGACCAAACATTTCAATGACCCACTTCATTGGTCATAGCCCTTGGTTCTACCGATGCCATAATGGCCCTGAATCCGCCTTCGTACCTCCTACCATAGTGGTCCAAAGCTATAGATGTCGATAACTCCTTGGCACGCGTCCCGCAGCAAAGCCCAACCATGAAGCGAACTCGTTGATTCCCATCTGAATCCTGAGCTCTAACTTCTCATTTGGACTTCCTTTGCATCTCGGGTTTGGTCGAATTGGAGTGGGTCTTCAGAAGAGTTGTCGCGCAGTCCTGGAATTCGGTTCGGTTCGGTAGTCATCATCTTCGTCGGTTCGGTTCGGTAGTCATCTTTTCCATTCGGTTCGGTGCTCCTTCGGTTCGGGTTCTCCACTTGGTTCGGTTCGGAAGTTTAGTGCCTATTCTCTGGTTGGTTCGGTGGTTGCTCCCTTCTAAGTTCCCATACCCGATCCTGTCCTTCTCAAATTGCCGATCCGCTCCACAGCTCCGATCCGATCCGCTCCCTAGTTTCGATCCGGTCCGCTCCCTAGTTCCGATCCGATCCCCCTTGTCCACTCCAACTCTAAGCAAACAGCCTTCCTTCTCGCCGATCCTCCTCCAGTGACAAGCTCCGATCCAGTTCAGATTTCCTTGGTCAGTTCACAAATCCGATCCGACCCTCTACTCTGATCCGATCCGGTTCGAAACCTGCATATTTCTGCAACTTTTCAGCGAGCTTTCTACGCCATTCGACGACGTTTTCGACCAATCTAACTATTCTAATCAATCATAAAACATACCATAGAGTCATAGCAACATGTAAGAACAACCACAAACACCTAACAACAATTCAAATGAACCAAAATGGATCAAAAGTGGCTAAAACCTCACATTTTCCTATAACCCCTCATAATCATGTTTAAGCATACGATTAGCAAAACACATCAAAATTAACCCAAATTTCTAACAGAGCCTTAAAACATTATTTTAGAATTTTAAGAATTTTTCCAGAATTTATTAGTGTATAAATTCGCTAATCTTCACTAATTACCCTTAATTAACTGTAATTAGTGTCAAAATGATGCTATCACTCACCTTTGCCACAACTAGAACCCCAAAACTGAAATATTCTCTGATTTGGCGCTGTTCCCAATCTTATACAGCAGCTCCAACCTTGCTTTGGTGCTTTTTCTTCTTAATTTAATGTTTGCTAAGCCTAATCTTCAATTAGAAGGTGATTTTTGGGTGTTTTAGAGAGATTTAGAGAGTGGAGGCCATGACTAGGTTAAGAGGAATGAAAGTGGCGGCTGGAAAATGTCTAAAGAAATGTTTTCTAACCCTAATCAGCCCCTATATACTCCTAAACCCGAAATTCCCCTTGGGCCTAGCTGCTAATCACCCGTTTAAGCCCAATTAAGCTGTTTTTCACCATCTGAAACTTGTTTCAGCCATATCTCCCAAACGGTGAGTCCGTTTGGCTAATGTGACCACTCTACGGAAAGAGAAACCATCATCCGAAGCCAATGGAAGTGGTTTTAGGTCAAAATTCCTTTCCAGTCAAAAGTTATGGCCAAAACAGTGATAACTAGGGGTAAAATGGTCATTTAAAAATCGGGAAAAATCATGAACATGGGAAATGACCCCAATAGTCGTCTCCCAAAGTTACATGACCATACGACTTTGTATGTGAAAGAAATAAATATCCTACGATCCTATGATGCGTAGAATATGGGTCGTTACAGTTTGCACCTAAGTACTAGTCTAGTTAATGATCCCGTGTGTGTTTCAAATCCAATTGGGGGTTCCTCCCATTTGTCTATTATCTACGTGGATTTGAAAATCTCTATCTTGAGTATAGAGTTCTCATGTGATGCTTATATTCTCGGTTTCATGGGGTATGGGTTGATTTTGGGCATGGATTGGTTGTCCAGTTTTGGAGCCATTCTTGATTTTTGAGCATAGGGTTGTGAGGCTCATGACTCGCCTCGGTAATACCCTAAAAATTTCTAATAACCCTATGAGTCCCGTCATGTTGTGTTATCTTGAACCCCTCGACTCGTCTATCGATAGTTTGCAATCGGTGAGGGTGGTCCGAGAATATCCTGATATCTTGGGTGAAGTGAAGGGGGTTACCCCTAAACGAGAGATAGATTTCCGCATTTATCTGGTTGATAATGCCAAGAAAGTTTCGTGGCCGGTAAGGCACATGGCCCCGCAAGATGAGAGTTAAGAAAGCAAGTCAAGGAGTTGCTTGAGAAGAACTTCATTAGATGAAGTATATCTGAATGTGGAGCGCCTGTAGTATTTACTACCAAGGCAGATGGTTCTCTTCGACTTTGTGTTGATTATCGTGAGTTGAACAAGGAGAATAGACAACCATTGCCAAGGATCGATGATTTGTTTGATCAGCTTGTAGGAACATCTGTTCCATCAGCTCAGAATAGCTGAGGATAGTATAGGCAAAACTGCGTTCAGAACTCCAGATGGATTCTTAGAATGGCTGGTCATGCCATTCGGTTTGACTAATGCACCCGCCTACTTCGTGGACTTGATAAGTAGGGTGTTCAGGGAGTTCTTGAACAAGTTTGTCGTGGTCTTCGTAGACGATATTCTGATCTTCTCTAAGGATGAGGAAGAGCATGCAAGGCGTCTCGTGGAGGTGATGGATACGCTTAGAGCGCATCAGTTGAAGGCCAAGTTCTCCAAGTGTCACTTTTGGAGAAGGGAAGTTAGATTCCTTGGGCATATAGTGTCTAAGCAAGGCTTAGCGGTGGATCCCGCTAAGGTAGTTGCAGTTCAGGATTGGAAGACTCCAAGGAATGCAACTGAAGTAAGAAGTTCTCTCAGTTTTAGTTAGTTAGTAAGCGTCCCTTGAGCTTAGACCTACCCTTCTGGATCAAGTAGGGACTTCACAGAAAGAAGACCTGCAGTTAGTCGAGATCATGGACAAGTTGATTCGAGGCGAGATGGTAAGTCACCTCGCTATAGATGACAAGGGATGGCTAAGACGCGATGAGAGAAAGAAGGTTCTTGAAGATGCACATCATCCGAGGAAGTGGCCGAGTTTGTCCCAAGGTACATGTTGTGCCAACAGATTAAGGCCGAGTCATAGAAGCCCGGTGGGCTATTATATCCATTGGAGGTCCCCGCAATGGAAGTAGTAAAGCGTCACGAAGGATTTCGTGGATGGACTGCCTAGGTCAAGGAAAGGGAATACGAGCATTTGGGTTATTGTGGATAGACTTACGAAGAGTGCTCATTTCACTCCGGTAAAGAGCGAAAGGGCTGCATCATAGCTAGCGACAGTTTACTTTCAAGGAATAAAGCGGTTGCACGAGGTTCCCTAAAGTATAGTTAGTAACCATGACTCAATCTTCACTAGCCAGTTTTGGGATAGTCTACGGGAAGTCATGGGCAAGCAACTGAATCTAAGTACGGCCTATCATTCACAGGCGGATGATTCATTTCGTTCAAGCATGAGTTATAGAAAATCACGTTGGTAAGAGCAATTGGCAACGTGGATTGGTATTTTCAAGAAAAGTTCTGTTGCGTGGAATACTTTATAGTAAGTAAACGAGATCCAGGATTCACTGGTGAATTTTGGAGAGCTTGCATGAAACCATGGGGTCATAGTTATGTTTAAGCCAAGGATGATCGAAGAGCAAGTGAAAAAGGAAGACGAGAGGCGATAATGAAATGGGTTCCAACTCATATTGGGAAATAGGAGTTAAGAAGCCAAGAAATCATGAGGTAAAAGACGGTCAAAGCACAGTGGAGGTAAACTCAAGGAAACGTGACTTAGAAGATTGAAGGCTGGATATGCGCATCATGGATGAAAATTTTTGTGTTATCACATGGATGTTGCATATGGATGTATGTTATGTGCACACATATAGATATTATACATTATGTTAGGAATTGCATACATATGGATTCATTTCACTAACATAATTTGCATTGATGATAATTGCATTAGATAAGTACATATACACGCACCTTTGCATATGTTCATACAACATTTAGAATCTTGTAAGGACAATGATTGCTCGTGGATGATGTTTTGAGTAGATGGTAGGATACGATCTTCCTAACTTGAAGATTTCGGGGACGAAATCCTTTAAGGAGGGGAGAATGTAACAACCAGTATTTTCAATAACCTGTTATAACATAAATCGAGGCAGAATTTAATTTATAAATCTGAATCAAGGGAAACGGGCTATGCCATTGCGTTCGTCTCGGAAAAATACGCGAAATAGAGTCCTAGTTTTCGAAAATCGGAGTCCGTATGACCCGATTAAGGCCCAACGAAGTTTTCAGAAAAATTCAAAGTAAAAACAGATTTCAAATTCAAGTTTGAATTTGGAAATTTGGGCCAGTTTGGGCCAGGCGGGAAAATTCCCGCCAGAGCACCCAAGTCGACAGCCCTGTCGACTTGGGAGTCGACTTGGTTGGACCCAAGTCGACAGCCCTGTCGACTTGGCTGTCGACTTGGTCTAGCCGGCAGTTCTGCCTGGTGCACCATTTTGGGTTTGTGTTGAGTTTGGGGGCCAGATTCGGTTTTAAGGGCTGAGATTGGAACTAGGGTTTAATCCTAAGGTTGAAACTAGTCCTAATCTCTATAAATAAGCCCCTAACCTAACCCTAAATCATCATTAATCAATCCTACAACTAAACTATGGCAAAATTTTACCTCTCATGGCCTCCACTCTCTTCATAAAATTTCTAAATTGTTTCTATGAGAGATTTTCCATGCATGCAAGTGTTTTCAAGCTTGTATGAGCATCATTAGCTTGCATTCAAGTCAAGTTTCTATATTTGCATCATAAAGAAAGAGTTTTGATCATTTTGGCTCAAGGGTTTTTCTATTAGAGCTTGCATTTTGGGTCTATTTGATTGCATAAGGGCTTTGTCATGTTTTTGTGCCTTCATAAGCATAGTAAGCCCTTTTCTACTTTCATACTTAAACTCTAAAGTTAATGAATGATGCAAGTTGTGTTTGATCATTATGATATGATATGCAAGTTTATCATGTTATGCAAGTATGCTATGATATGATATGCAAGTTTATCATGATATGTTATGCAAGTTTACTATGATGTAATATGCAAGTCTATCATGTTATGTTATGCAAGTTTGATATGCAAGTTTGTCATATGATATGCAAGTTATGTTATGTAAGTTTGCCATGTTATGATATGCAAGTTTGTCATGCTATGTTATGCAAGTTAATCATGTTATGATATGCAAGTTTGATATGTTATGATATGCAAGTTTATATGCAAGTTTGCCATGTTATGTTATGCAAGTTTGCTATGTTATGATATGCAAGTTTGCCATGTATGTTATGCAAGTTTGGGTGAATCATTTTACTCATGTTATCATGTTATGCAAGCTTATCTTGGGTTTATGAGCTTAAAGCTCCAAGCTTTATGCTAAAGGTTGCATTTTGGCAACATGTAAGTTATCCCTTATGATAACTTGCATGTGAGGCTAAATGCGAACTTATGGCCATTTCTACATGTCATTTATCACCATGTATCACCAATATGCTAAGTTTGGTTTTATGCATGCTTTTGAGTCCTAAAATGTAATATGCAAGTATATGAACATATGTACATTTCATATGCCACCATGTTAAACTTGAGGCTTCAACACCTTTATGTCATGATTATGCCAAGTTCCCTCTTTCTATCCTTTATGCGCTATTGCGATATGTAAGTGATGGGATTGTGTTTGAGGTTAGGTAAACTTAAAAGACATAAAAACATAAGATTGGGAATTTACCTATTAAGTTAGGTCTACCCATTGGGAATTTACCTATTAAGTTAGGTCTACCCAATTGCTTGAAAATTTGTAACATGTTTTGGAAACATGATGGACATGACACTTAGAAAAGATAAGTGTGGCCAACTCGAGGTTGGGTTGAGTTTGTAGCGTAAACCTACCCGGTACCGACCGGCTTAACTAGTTGCTACAAACAATCGAACCCAATGTGAGAAGTTGGCCATGTTGTACCTTGAACCCGAGGTTAGACCAAGTTGTGGTGTAAAGCTACCCGGACCCGCCCGGCTTAACTAGTAACCACAACAAGGTCTAATGTGAGAGGTTAAGGCGCATTAAATTAATTAATGCCTCGTGATTAAGGTTAAGTCATGGTCCACTTAATACTTAACCAATTTGGGCTTGGTAGATTAATCAGGGTTAAGTCGTGAACTCATCATTACACTTAACCAAGTTAATCCATGATTAGCAAGAGGGTTAAACCGTACTTAACCCACTAGAAAAATCCTAGCAATGGGGGTCCACTCCAGCAGTAATCCCAAGTTTGTATCATTATGGCCCTAGGGTCTAGGCTAGGGTGAGGGGCACGAATTACTGAACTGGAGGTAAGTGACCAAAAGCGACGGCAGAGGGTACGCCGGTGTAGTTCCGGGCGGACTTTTGGTCATGCACATAGCCCGAAGCCGGGGAAAACATGCACGGGTACCAGTAGATCGAGACTGTGCACGCATGTTTATGGTGTCCAGGGGTTGCCACCCTAGGGCTTGATACACCCGACGGGAGACCCGGCACAGTCTGACTACAATTATGTTTGGGTCGTATGGACACCAACACGTGACGAGTTAGGCTTATAGGGAGCCGATCGACTAGACCATTTGGTTAGACCTTGTATTAGGGTCATTTCATGTTATTGGGCCAAAGCTTGGGCTAAGGGATCAATACTGGTTTATTCAAGTCATGTTAGTTTGCTAGTACACTTGTGGTGCAAAACCTTAATCCTGATTATGCGATGACACCTTTATCTATCTTGTTAGTTAATCATCATGCCAGTATGTAGTTATCCATATGTTCATCTCAGCTTTCATCATGCCAGTTAACTTTATTAGTTTACATTGATTGTAGTAGGGCTTACTCAGTCTTTTTGACTGAACTGTTTTCTTTCGCCTCTTTTCTTCCGTTCCCCCCCCCCCCAGGTTCTCAGGTTGGGAATATTGGAGCTTAGCTTGGATTTCTGATCACTTGCTTGTGGGATTTTAGCTCATGTACGGTCTTGACATGAAGCTAGCTATGGTTATCACTTATTTTGGGGATAGTACTTATGTATTTCAGTTTTTCAGTAATGCTGTTTTTATCTAGACTTGTGTATTTGGAAAGTTGACATTATGTTGTACCCGACTTGTTTTGAAATGGTTTGAAATCTTCCGCTGTTTTATCTATGTTATTTACTCTGTTTACATATATACATATGTTCTTGTTCTGCCTTGATATATCATTATGCATGTTTACCTGATTCAAACGCCCCTCCAAAGTCAGAGTGCTTGCAAGAGACACCCTGGTGGAGGTGGGGTGTTACAAGCTTCGTCTCTTCATGTCTAACCATAAAAAGATCCAAACTACACCAACCTCTAGCTATTTCGCCACCTATTAATGCTGAGCTATACCCGCATGGTATGATATCAACGGACGTCTCAGTTTTGGTTGCACAGGACAAAATGTATTTGTCATGTTATAAAGATACGTTGAATAGACTAAACTAAAGTGGAAATAGGGAGAAACACTGTAACTGTAATTTTTTTTACCAATAATGACAGCCAAATTGAAATAACCATGTAGATCGTTATAAAGGATAGACAATACACGAAGGGGAGACCCAAAAAAGATAAGAAAACTTACAGAGTAACAAAATTACATAACAGATAGTGCAATTGGTTAAGGGTTGGGAAATTGGTCAAAATAAACAACACAATCACCATTGAACTTTATCTTCTTATATTTTTTTCCCTAGGACATATTTGGATGAGCTTTTCATATTTCTCTATACTGCATGGCATGCCTTGCTTTGGTTGGTCTATTACCATATCCTCCATTTGTTTATCTTTGCCAAGCTAGATACCCATTATGGTATCAGCACTCGTCTCCAGCAAGTTGAAATAATCTAACATAATCTTCAACAAAAATAACTTGAGATCTAAAGTAGAATTTTAGCCTGACATTTAACAATCTTCTCATCTTATATTTAAATAATATTTAGACTTTAAATATTGAAATGTAATCTGTCTATGTTAGTAAAACGAACAAAGAACCATACGACGAATATTTATTTGAGAAATATAGTAGCAAGTATCCTTTATATTTATATTGGTAGCTTTCAAACATATTTTGATAAACTAAAAATATGCACATCCATTGAAAAATTGCAAAGACATCGTTCCTTATGACTATTGTGCTTTTTGCGACATTTTGTAACACCGGTCATGTGCACATGTGAGCGTTTGTCGGAAAATTGTGAATTTCAAACTAAGTATTATATTATTTTTTAAAATACTGAACTGAAGTAAAAATCTTCTACAAAAATAGTGATGATGTGAAGCCTATGGTTTTAGTATATTGCTCAAGAAAAAAAGGTGTTCATGATCATTTGGCCAACTCTTGAATTGAATGTTTGATATTATCTGAGGTTTTATCTAATTTGGCATTGTTTATGCAAAGTAGAAATGATAAAGTATCAAGCAGTTGTAATTTAAGATGCTAACTATATCCTCATGCTTATTTTTTATGAATTAATTTTCTAGATTATTAACTTACATGACTATAATGATTCATCTTCAAGATTTCGTCTCTTATGCATATGTATGTATAGTCAGTTGTTGATAGTTTGTCAGTTGTGAACCAATTATCATGTGTCCAAATCACAAACATTGGACTATTTGAATTCAGTGATTAAATCATGCTATTATTTGCTGATATTATGTCCTGTGAACAATGAAGATACATATGTGATACATGAGACATGATCGTACATCAACTAACGTAATGAAAGGTAAAAACAACTGAATCTTATTGTACGTGCAACAATATTTTAGAACACTAGCGACAAACAATTTGAAACGTACAGTTTCATTTCATTTGTGTAAAGCTTAACAATACATATATTTAACATCCTCTTCTTTTTTAATAATTTTCATAGGAAAATACGTAATATGCTTTTGGCTTATATAAACCAAAATTCCTTTTTACGTAATAATAAGAAACCTAGGTTTGATATTTATAACAAAAGCACTACTCCCAAGTAATATCATGGATCTGAATAGGTACTCGACGCCCCAAATGAATCTCGACCACACCAAATAAAAAAGATAAAAGGAAATTGTGCAATTTTTAACTACAAAGCCAACTATAAGCACGGTTAAAAAAGAGTACAATGTATTTAGGAATTGCAAATAAATGCATGAAATATTGCCAAAACCATGTTCTTGGAATAATTTTATATTTTCAATAGGAAAGTAACTTTTAGTCATAAACATGAAAAATGCAATGTATAATCAAAAAGAAAAAAGAAAAAAAAAGAGGTACATAAAATTCGTGGAAGTAGATCTTAAAAAATATGTACCAGTTCATTCTGCCAACCATAGTACACATGCCAATCCGAGAATTTTAGGTAAAAATTCTAAAGTTGATATGGGCCTGTCCTACAACTTATAACCCACTGTGGTTAATTTTTCAACTTGAGTTTACCTTCAAAACTGTTGTATCAGTGAAGCAAGGGAAAAAATGCAAATAGTTATACCAAAATTTTGAAAGATCGACCATGAAGTAATATAAACTGTTCAATAATTCCTCCATCATTGTATAATGTGCAAATATTGACATATACAATTAAATTATTAGTTGTTCGATTACTATTTTCGCAGCAAAAGATTAAGATGCATACTAAAAATAATATTTTTTATTATTATTAATATTTGAAAGTAAGAACTTGATTAAATAGAAGCAAACATATTTACTAAAATAGCGATTTTATCCCCTATTATCACCATAAGCTCTACTGTTAGATCAGCAAGTTAAATATCAAAGCATCATAAGCAGAAAAAAATAATTTATAAAACTATGCACGTAAAAATTGATAAATTGGAATTCGAACGAAAATTTGGAAATAGACAGATAGTATCAACCATAACTTGCATATAAAATCGATCTACAATGTGCTAAAATATATTCAGTGTTAAATGTATGAATTTTCGGGATTAAAGTTAAATTGTCATACAAAATTCGTACCTCAAAAACATGTTACTTCTACTGTATTGGCTAACTCTCATTTAAATTGCTAGCTTAAGATAACTGCATAATCAGTTTCAATTGTAACGACCCGAAAAATGTCGACCTTGATTATCCGATATACAACACATATCGAACATCAAGAGTCGAAAATATCGGATGGTTAATGAAAGAAATTAGAGGGTGAGAATAGATAAGATAGAAACTTAGAATAGAAGAAGAAGAACATACAACATCAGAGTAACAAGAATCTCACAGCGGAATGGACAACATATAATAGATAACATATCTTTGAAATAAATCAGTATGTGTATACAGTAACATTATCAGAGTACAACACTTACAACACAGCGGAAATAACTATGGCTATAATATCCTGAAGCCTCCTGCTCCAAGCTCTCCAAGTATCTGTAAATCCCGACTACATGACTGCCCAGACAAAATTGGGCACCCAAGAGTTTAGGAAAACAAAACAAAATAAACTCCGGGCCAGTCATGGGACTGGTGTGAGTAAAACAGTTTAAAACAGTTTGAGCATTAAACGATATCTCATAAGACCACGCCGTATAACGGAACGGATTTATCTCTTATGAGAATCCAAAATATCTTTATATCAAAAACCTTTTGATATTATAATATTGTCTATCAACCACAATATAATAATCATCTAGCAGAAACGCTTTCATCTCACGTTCTACATATATAATATACAATCAAAACCGCAAGCACGTATTGGGTAATGGGTTTCCAATTATGACAAGATATGGAACCACCTTTCGCTAGTGTACCTCTAGAGAGGAATACACTGCGTTCAACAAGAACATCTTGCAACCCAGCCACACATGACCGACCACTCATTTCGCTTGAGTGTATCGAATGTATATCACCAACGGTTGGGATAAGCAACCATTTCCCGAATGGGACAGTATCGACAATAGATTTTTAGATGTAAATGAAACTCTAGATCTGGTGATTATACACTCCAATAGGTGCGACCTACATATCCATGCTGCCTGCCCGATTTCTGTCATTTCCCGGTTGTGAGGCTAGAGGCCACGCTTATCTCTAGCAGATCACACAATTATTCACTTCAAATGTCACATCGTCATACCCACCAAATCACAAATTGATTTCCCCAAAAATACCACGGGTATACAGCTAAGAGAAACAAATTCCTCCACCACCAAACGTAAATACGTTTGAAGAGATCAACTTACGCGATCTATTAAATATACTCTGTTAGACATTCTTCCATACAGGTCGTCCTGGGACTGGACAAACCAATGGCACTATTCAGTACAACCACCTTAGGCAATCTTTACCTAAGATTTATACAACAGCCCTTGTACTTTACTCCGTCTTCAATTATCTTTAGCATATATGATTCGCAACGCTTATGCCAATGTAGAGTGGTTCTTCGGATAATAATCCAACCGGTCTCTCCATATTAACAACATTAAAATGGTCAAAAACTTTGATAGTCGGTAAGTTAACTATCAAAGAAAAACACATGTGAAAACAATGATATTATTTCCAGATGGAAATTATATCGATCAATCATCATTTAACAATTATCTAATTAGTTCATTAGTTTACTTATCTCCTGTTTCCATATATTCTAAAATCATATTTTCTATTATCAGAAAACATTTCTGATTCGTATTTGAAAACATTTCCAAAACTCCTTCACTATCAAACCTTACCATTCCTTAGTTAAGAAGGAAGTCAATCAAGTTGGGGTATGATTACCTCTCAGACCTTAACAGAACAACGTTTTAACTTCGAAATAGTTAAAGTTTATCTTTTAAATCTTTAACAAACTTCCTTACGAAACTCTCGGATTCTGTTTACGAATCCACTTCTTTATTGAAAACATTGGTTATAACGATAACGTTATAATCCCTACTTTCGAAATATCTAACTTCAATTATAACTTTTATTCTTTAATGTTAATAAATAAATAAACCCCTAATTTATAAATAAATAAATCTTGATTTAAACACCTGAAAGTATAAGTACTTTCTCGAATTCGATATAATCGAATTCGACGATTAACTCTCTTCGAATAACTAATATTCGATTAACTCACTTTGAATAACTAATATTCGACTACTCTTTCTTTTGAATAAACGATATTCGATAATCTCTCTTTTCGAATACTATATTCGATTACTCCTTTCGATTAAACTAATCGATAACTCCTTTCGAATAACTAAATTCGATTAACTCCTTTCAAATAACTAAATTCGATTAACTCCTTTCGAATAACTAAATTCGATTAACTCCTTTCGACTAAACTAATCGATAACTCCTTTCGAATAACTAAATTCAATTAACTCCTTTTGATTAACCTAATTCCTTTCGAATAACAAAATTCGATTAACTCCTTTCGAATAACTAAATTCGATTAACTCCTTTCGATTAACCTAATCGATAACTCCTTTCAAATAACTAAATTCGATTAACTCCTTTTAACTCGATTCGAATAACTAGTATTCGATAACTCCTTTAAACTCGATTCGAATAACTAATATTCGATAACTCCTTTAAACTTGATTCGAATAAATAATATTCGATAACTCCTTTCGAAAACTCTAATCGATTTATTCTAATTCGATTAACTCTATTTAATTACTCTATTGGTTAACTCTAACTAGTTAACTCTAACTGATCAACTCTAACTGGTCAACCCTAATTGATTAACTCTAACTGGTTAACTCTAACTCATTTACTCTATTCGATTAACTCTAATCGAATAACTAATATTCGATTAACTCATTTCGATTAACTCTTTAGAATTAACTCCTTTGATTTATTCCTTTTCTATTTGTTTACTAAACAATTAATTATTCCCTTTTCAATTCTATTTGTTTGACAAATAAATATTACTTCTCTATTTGTTTTCACAAATATCCCTTTTCTATTCTATTTGTAAATGGTTTACAAATTATTTCCAATTCTATTATATTTATTTTCACAAATATAATTTATATTTCAGTATACACTTTGAAAAAATCCCTTTGTATATTTCAGTATTTCTTATGGTGTTTCAAATACCATATATCACTGCTCAGTATCATCCAAACATACACAATCAACAGATTGTATATCACACTATATATCACAATATATATGAAAAACAGTAAATTAAATGCTGAGGAACCCAGTTGGGTCCCTCCAACCTATTTCCCTGCATCACAGATGTTAAACAATATAATTAACATCGATTTCATTCCGATATGAAATATTCTGCTAAAAAAAATCAATATTTGATTAACGACTTATATATATATCATTATCTATGATTTCAACCAATACACAAGCAATTCAACCAAACAATTAACACACAGCAATCAACAGATGATTAACAGTTCTAAAAATATGTTATAAAAATATAACTGTTCAGAGTTGGTGAGTTTTACTCACATGGCACGATCATCGTTAATAACGATAACCAACGCTTGATTCAGATGGACAATTTATTTTGCAATAAATTGTAATGAGCTCTAATTCACATCCAGCCCGTTCCATTGTGTAGTGTCCGTCCATACGATTCCAACATGACCGACCGTTCGGAATTCTGATACAATATGTTCAGGATATTAAACTTTAAACTATAGATACTATTTTAAATTAAATAAACTTAAGTTCTTATTTGATTGGGCCTCACCTATCTCCCCATGGCCGAACAACAATACCCACCCGCCTACATATCTTCTTCCATCATCCGAACTTCATGGAAGCCGTTAAAGTTTTACAACTGTCCATTTCTGCTTTCCTATTTCCACGAAATTCCCTAAATCATCACTATCATTAACTCAAATTTAAATATTAATTATTAAATTAATTAGCCACTAATCAACTGTTAACCTTAATTGCCGCTACTCATCGTCATCCCATCTCAAATGAAGAACCCGCTGTTTCAAATAGCCCTTGCCGGAATTCCAAGCCTCAACTGCTCCTCTTCTACTTCATTCTACATTAAATCACACCCCTCTGCTCTCACGTCCACCTCCCTCCTCACTTCACAAATTAGAACTTCCACACCAGTATTACAAATCCGAACACCCTTCTTCATTCATAGCAACACGCCTTTCAACTGACGTCCCTTTTTATGCGCACCATTTCGTCGTACAACTATGTGCCCCATCCATTAACCTTTATATTCCCATCTTCATGCATCTTCTGGAACCATCATCTGCAAGTTCCCATCACCCCACGCATGAACTCACACACCTGGAGCATGCTTCCTCGTTTATTTCATCATGGCTGAACCAAAAATTCCTATTTATTTCCCATAACTACCGCACCTGGCACCCTTCTCCGCCTCTCTGTTCTTCACAACCTGGACCTCCAGAGCATCCCAACCTTCAGTATACAAACAACCAAAAAAATCTGTAGCCATCTAGGCGTTGTAGGCCAGTCAGACAATCGAGGGGAAGTGCTGACTGAGCATGTAAGGGGAGAGTAAGTTGGCGCGCTCTAACGTTATGTGGGAGGTGGCGGCTTCATTTTCCAGCAGTGAGGTGGTTAGGTTTACGCTTTGTGAAGAGATTTTTTATAGGATAGTTTTTAGGAAATTCTTTGTGGATAATTAGTTTATACGTTTTCATTTTGTGTATGGCTGAGAAAAGCTGATGCGTGGCTTAGTTTGATCCGAGAATTTTTGTTAAGGGATGGATATTTTAAATTATAACATTTTTGGTTATCCTTTTATATGAAGTTTGTTCTCATCCGGACGGCCAATGACAGAAATAAAAATACTGTTGTGATGAGCAAGGTGACACGATTTCAAAAATATAAAAATACCGGTAGATTAACTCATATTGTGAAACCCCAAAATCGTTGATTAAGGGTGCGAAATACTCCAAATAAAAAGTTGTGTATTTAATTAATTAAAAATTACCATAAAATTCTAAAAATTAAATTATCACTACGTCTTAAAAGAACCTTGTCTAAATTCAAACCCGATATTCAAATATTTTTAAATAACTGTTATGGCCATGAATGAATATACCACTGTTTTTCTGAATATTTAATTTGGACATAACTAAAAATCTACATGATGAAATCCTGATTTTTCTCTTCCACTAGAAAAATATACTTCACCAACTCCTAACGTCTCTTGTTTCATGGAAATCCGATTTAAAACGGCTTATGTATATTCGATTGAAGTTCGAATTGCCAAATAACGAATTGCAGCGCCATTTCGAGCTTGATTTTAATTATAATATAAATTATACGTTCGACTGGCGTTATTTAATATATTCGTCAATATAATTCAATATAAACTGAATTATATATTTTATATTGTCCAATTCACACCATATCATGAATTCTGATATTTCCAATTATTTTGTAAATATATTATCCTGTTATTTATATTAATTAAATACAAATATTATTTAATTCTGGTTATCGATATCTCCAAATCGATATTTAATAATTAAATTAATTAATTATTCAATAGTAAAAATGCGGGTCTTTACAATCTTTCCCTCTTAAATAATTTCGTCCTCGAAATTGCTAAGGTAGAGGACGACCCTATCTAGTGGGTGAAAATTTATCTGTTTACCATTTAACTTCAGTATAAACTGAACCAATTAATATTGACAAAAATATTGATTTATTCCGACTAACTAAAATTTTCAAAGATCCTGAAAATTTTCTAACACCTTTAATTTTCGGAAAATTTCGCCATAACCTCCTTTGTACAGTCCTATCGGTAAAACCACAACTCGCCTCTCTAGGCCTTCTCCAACCCAAAAGAAAATCAAACAGCTAAATGGCTTGCCAAATCGGCTCATAAATCTCATACCCAATATAAATATAAACTTATACCTTTTTGTCGGGCATATCATTATATCCTTTGCATATGTTACCAATTTAACATATACCAATATCATCTTAATCAAACTCCTCAACTCAAACATTTGGTTCTATCCAAGCCAAATTGCATTCAAACTCCAATATCAAATTTCAAACTCTTAACTCATCAACTCAATTCCATTCCAGATTATCCTCTAATCCATTTCAGTTTGCTTAACTTATCATCTCAAGTTAAATTCTGGTTTATTATTTACTTTCATCATCCTATTCGACTTAACTTCACAAGTTAAATTTAAATTCTAGAATTTAAATTCTAGAATTTAAATTCCTGGGTTTTCATTTTAAATCAATTTGAAATCAAAATAACAATTCAAAACCCTTGAATTTCTGGACACCTGGTTTTCGCAAAACAAATTTGAAAACAAAATCTTTGGTAGTAATCCATCACCTATAACTCGAAAATGAACATCGATGATGTCTAGATCATCATCGGAATCTATTTTCCCGTTATTGAAGTGAGTTCAATACTATATCACTTTTCAAACCTCATATTTAAACACTTCCCATTTTGAAATCACTTTCAAAATACCATTCGCACTGCTTGTAAAACAAATTTAAACCTCCCAGGATTTTAAAATTCTCATATATTTAATCTAGATTCATTCGTAACACTTATACGAATTTCCAGGTTTTAATTTCGATTTTGATTTTTAACTTCAAATTTTGTTCATCTGATTCCATATATTTCACTAACAAGAATTTTGATTGGTTATTTACATAACCGTTTAATTTATAATCTTATTCGATTATAATAACAACCAGTATATCCAATATATTATAATTCCAATATATATATCTTCCTTATATCAAAATATACTTTTGGTAAACTTATTTCATATACCCTCCTTTTCAAAATACACCATGACGGTTCATCGTATTCGAGTGTTTATAAACTCCTACCGATACCGTGGATCAAACTGATCGACCAAAACACATAAACAACTCAACCAATAAATCTCCACAATATAAAACAATTTTTATATCAATAACAAATACGCGCTCATATATATACACTAAACTCAATCTAGGGTATTACTAACCCCATCTCTACTTAGTCATGCCACAGAGCCAAGGTAATTCACTTAACCTGGCTCTGATACCAACTATAACGACCCAAAAAAAGTTGAGTAGGCTTTTCAACCATCCTCTTCTCCCCCAAAGCAGAGGGCTAACCTCCCCCCGTGGCTTACAGAGGTACCCCAGACACGATGCTTTACGGCCAGCCTCTCGATTCGGAACCAACCCGCTATATTGCAGGACCCGTAGGGGTAAGAGTCTCCCGTTCGCCACCAAACCGCGAAGCGAGAACCCCCTATCAGACATACTAGTTAAGCAACATGGACTGGTGTGAGTAAAACAGTTTAAGCCTTTAAACGATATCTCATAAGACCACGCCGTATAACGGAACGGGTTTTTCCCTTATGAGAATCCAAAATATCTTTATATCAAAAACCTTTTGATATTATAATAATGTCTATCAACCGCAATATAATAATCATCTAGCAGAAACGCTTTCATCTCACGTTCGACATATATATTATACAATCAAAACCGCAAGCTAGTATTGGGTAATGGATTTCCAATTATGACAAGGTACGGAACCACCTTTCGCTAGTGTACCTCTAGAGAGGAATACACTAGGTTCAACAAGAACATCTTGCAACCCGGCCACACGTGACCGACCACTCATTTCGCTTGAGAGTATCGAATGTATATCACCAACGGTTGGGACCAGCAACCGTTTCCCGAATGGGACAGTATCGACAATAGATTTTTAGAAGTAAATGAAACTCTAGATCAGGTGATTATACACCCTAATAGGTGCGACCTACATAGCCATGCTGCCTGCCCGATTTCTGTCATTTCTCGGTTGTGAGGCTAGAGGCCACGCTTATCTCTGGCAGATCACACAATTATTCACTTTGAATGTCACATCGTCATACTGGCCAAATCACAAATTGATTTCCCCAAAAATATCATGGGTATATAGCTAAGAGAAACGAATTCCTCCGCCACAAAATGTAAATACGTTTGAAGAGATCAATTTACGCGATCTATTAAATATTCTCCGTCAGACATTCTTCCATATAGGTCGTCCTGGAACTGGACAAACCAAAGGCACTATTCAGTACAACCATCTTAGGCAATCTTTACTTAAGATTTATACAACAGCCCTTGCACTTTACATCGTCTTCAATTATCTTTGGCTTATATGATTCGCAACGCTTATGCCAATACAAAGTGGTTCTTCAGATAATAATCCAACCGATCTCTCCATATTAACAACCTTAAAATGGTCAATAACTTCGATAGTCGGTGAGTTAACTATCAAAGAAAAACACGTGTGCAAACAACGATATTATTTCCTGAAGGAAATTATATTGACCAATCATCATTTAACATTTATCTCTTTAGTTCATTAGTTTACTTATCTCCTGTTTCCATGTATTCTAAATTCTTATTTTCTATTATCAGAAAACATTTCTGATTCGTATTTGGAAAACATTTCCAAAACTCCTTCACTATCAAACCTTACCATTCCTTAGTTAAGAAGGAAGTCAATCAAGTTGGGTTATAATTACCTCTCAGACCTTAACTGAACAATGTTTTAACTTCGAAATAGTCAAAGTTTATCTTTTAAATCCTTAACAAACTTCCTTACGAAACTCTCGGATTCTAAATACAAATCCACTTCTTTATTGAAAACATTGGTTATAACGATAATGTTATAATCCCTACTTTCGAAATACCTAACTTCAATTATAACTTTTATTCTTTAATGTGAATAAATAAATAAACCCCTAATTTATAAATAAATAAATAAAACTTGATTTAAACACCGGAAAGTATAAGTACTTTCCCGAATTCGATATAATCGAATTCGACGATTAACTCTCTTTGAATAACTAATATTCGATTACTCTTTCTTTCGAATAAACGATATTCGATAATCTCTCTTTTCGAATACTATATTCGATTACTCCTTTCGATTAAACTAATCGATAATTCCTTTCGAATAACTAAATTCGATTAACTCCTTTCGAATAACTAAATTCGATTAACTCCTTTCGAATAACTAAATTCGATTAACTCCTTTCGATTAACATAATCGATAACTCCTTTCGAATAACTAAATTGATTAACTCCTTTCGATTAACCTAATCGATAACTCCTTTCGACCAACTAAATTTGATTAACTCCTTTCGAATAAGTAAATTCAATTAACTACTTTCGATTAACCTAATCGATAACTCCTTTCGAATAACTAAATTCGATTAACTCCATTTAACTTGATTCGAATAACTAATATTCGATAACTCCTTTAAACTCGATTCGAATAACTAATATTTGATAATGCCTTTAAACTCGATTCGAATAACTAATATTCGATAACTCCTTTAGACTAACTCTAATCGATTTATTCTAATTCGATTAACTCTATTTAATTACTCTATTGGTTAACTCTAACTCTAATTAGTTAACTCTAACTGATCAACTCTAACTGGTCAACCCTAATTGATTGACTCTAGCTGGTTAACTCTAACTCATTTACTCTATTCGATTAACTCTAATCGAATAACTAATATTCGATTAACTCATTTCGATTAACTCTTTTGAATTAACTCTTTTGATTTATTCCTTTTCTATTTGTTTACTTAACAATTAACTATTCCCTTTTCAATTCTATTTGTTTGACAAATAAATATTCCTTCTCTATTTGTTTTCACAAATATCCCTTTTCTATTCTATTTGTAAATGGTTTACAAATTATTTCCAATTCTATTATATTTGTTTTCACAAATATAATTAATATTTCAAAATACACTTTGAAAAAATTCCTTTGTATATTCCAGTATTTCTTATGGTGTTTCAAATACCGTATATCATTGGTCAACATCACCCAAACACATACAATCAACAACAGATTGTATATCACATCATATATCACAATATATATGAAAAACAGTAAATTAAATGTTGAGGAACCCATTTGGGTCCCTCAAACCTGTTTCCCTACATCACAGATGTTAAACAATTTAATTAACATCGATTTCATTTCGATATGAAATATTCTGCTAAACAAAATCAATATTTGATTAAAGACTTATATATATATCGTTATCTATGATTTTAACCAATACACAAGCAATTCAACCAAACAGTTAACTCACAACAATTAACAGATGATTAACAATTCTAAAAATACGTTATAAAAATATATCTATTTAGAGTTGGTGAGTTTTACTCACACTTGACGATCATTGTTAGTAACGATAACCATCGCTTGATTCAGACGGACAATTTATTTTGCAATAAATTGTAACAAGCTCTGATTCACGTCCAGTCCGTTCCATTGGGTAGTGTCCGTCCATACGATTCCAACATGATTGACCGTTCAGAATTCTGATACAATATGTTCAGGGTACTAAACTTTAAACTATAGATACTATTTTAAATTAAATAAACTTAAGTTCTTATTTGATTGGGCCTCACCTATCTCCCCATGGCCCAACAACAATACCCACCCGCCTACATATCTTCTTCCATCATCTGAACTTCATGGAAGCCGCTAAAGTTTTATAATTGTCCATCTCCTCTTTCCTGTTTCCACGAAATTCCCTATATCTTCACTATCATTAACTCAAATTTAAATAATAATTATTAAATTAATTATCCACTAATCCACTGTTAACCGTAATAGCCGCTACTCATCGTCAACCCATCCCAAATGAAGAACCCGCTGTTTCAAATAGCCGTTGTCGGAATTCCAAGCCTCAACTGCTCCTCTTCTACTTCATTCTACATTAAATCACACACCTCTGCTCTCGCGTTCACCTCCCTCCTCACTTCACAAATTAGAACTTCCGCACCAGTATTACAAATCCGAACACCCTTCTTCATTCATAGCAACACGCCTTTCAACTGACGTCCCTTTTAATGCGCACCATTTTGCCGTACAACCATACGCCCCCATCCATTAACCTTTGTATTCCCATCTTCATGCATCTTCTCGGACCATCATCTGCAAGTTCCCATCACCCCCACGCATGAAGTCACACACCCGGCGCCTGCATCTTCGTTTATTTCATCATGGCCGAACCAAAAACTCCCATTTATTTCCTATAACTACCGCACTTGGCACCCTTCTCCGCCTCTCAGTTCTTCACAACCTGAACCTCCGAAGCATCCCAACCATCAATATACAAACACCCAAACAAATCTGTAGCCATCCAGGCGTTGTAGGCCAGTCAGACAATCGAGTGGAAGTGCAGACCGAACATGTGAGGGGAGAGTAAGTTGGCGCGCTCTGACGTTATGTGGGAGGTGGCGGCTTCATTTTCCTACAGTGAGGAGGTTTGGTTTAGGCTTTGCGAAGAGATATTTTATAGGATAGGTTTTATAAAATTCTTTGTGGATAATTAGTTTCCACGTTTTCATTTTGTGTATGGCTGAGAAAGGCTGATGCGTGGCTTAGTTTGATCCGAGAATTTTTGTTAAGGGATGGATATTTTAAATTATAACATTTTTGGTGATCCTTCTATATGAAGTTTGTTCTCATCCGGACGACCAACGACAGAAATAAAAATACTGTTGTGACGAGCAAGGTGACACGATTTCAAAAATATAAAAATACCGTTAGATTAACTCATATTGTGAAACCCCAAATCGCTGATTAAGGGTGCAAAATACTCCAAATAAAAATACAGTGGATAAAACTGATCGACTAGAGCACATAAACAACTCAACCAATAAATCTCCACAATATAAAACAATTTAAATATCAATAACAAATACGCGCTCATATATACACACTAAACTCAATCTAGGGTATTACTAACCCCATCTCTACTGAGTCACGCCACAGAGCCAAGGTAATTCACTTAACCTGGCTCTGATACCAACTGTAACGACCCGGAAAAAGTTGAGTAGGCTTTTCAACCATCCTCTCCTCCCCTAAAGCAGAGGGCTAACCTCCCCCCGTGGCTTACAGAGGTACCCCATACACGATGCTTTACAGCCAGCCTCTCGATTCGGAACCAACCCGCTATACTGCAGGACCTATAGGGGTAAGAGTCTCCCGTTCGCCACCAAACCGCGCAGCGAGAACCCCCTATCTGACATACCAGTTAAGCAACATGGACTGGTGTAAGTAAAACAGTTTAAAATAGTTTGAGCCTTTAAACGATATCTCATAAGACCACGCCGTATAACGGAACGGGTTTTTCCCTTATGAGAATCCAAAATATCTTTATACAATGTCTATCAACCACAATATAATAATCATCTAGCAGAAACGCTTTTATCTCACATTCAACATATATAGTATACAATCAAAACCGCAAGCACGTATTGGGTAATGGATTTCCAATTATGACAAGGTATGGAACCACCTTTCGCTAGTGTACCCCTAGAAAGGAATACACTGGGTTCAACAAGAACATCTTGCAACCCGGCTACACATGACCGACCACTCATTTCTCTTGAGTGTATCGAATGTATATCACCAACGGTTGGGATCAGCAACCGTTTCCCGAATGGGACAGCAATAGATTTTTAGAAGTAAATGAAACTCTAGATCAGGTGATTATACACCATAACAGGTGTGACCTACATAGCCATGCTGCATGCTCGATTTCTGTCATTTCCCGGTTGTGAGGCAAGAGGCCACGCTTATCTCTGGAAGATCACACAATTATTCAATTTGAATGTCACATCATCATACCCGCCAAATCACAAATTGATTTCCCCAAAAATATCACGGGTATATAGCTAAGAGAAACGAATCCTCCACCACCAAACGTAAATACGTTTGAAGAGATCAACTTATGCGATCTATTAAATATACTCTGTCAGACATTCTTCCATACAGGTCGTCCTGGGACTGGACAAACCGAAGGCACTATTCAGTACGACCATCTTAGGCAATCTTTACCTAAGATTTATACAACAGCCCTTGCGCTTTACTCCGTCTTCTATTATCTTTGGCATATATGATTCGCAACGCTTATGCCAACACAGAGTGGTTCTTCGGATAATAATCCAACCGGTCTCTCCATATTAACAACGTTAAAATGGTCAAAAACTACGATAGTCGGTGAGTTAACTATCAAAGAAAAACACGTGTGCAAACAACGATATTATTTCCAGATGGAAATTATATCGATTAATCATCATTTAACATTTATCTCTTTAGTTCATTAGTTTACTTATCTCCTGTTTCCATATATTCTAAATTCTTATTTTCTACTATTAGAAAACGTTTCTGATTCGTATTTGGAAAACATTTCCAAAACTCCTTCATTATCAAACCTTACCATTCCTTAGTTAAGAAGGAAGTCAATAAAGTTGGGGTATAATTACCTCTCAGACCTTAACTGAACAACATTTTAACTTCGAAATAGTCAAAGTTCGTCTTTTAAATCTTTAACAAACTTCCTTATGAAACTCTCGGATTCTATTTACGAATCCACTTCTTTATTGAAAACATTGGTTATAACGATAATGTTATAATCCCTACTTTCGAAATATCTAAATTCAATTATAACTTTTATTCTTTAATGTGAATAAATGAACCCCTAATTTATAAATAAATAAATCTTGATTTAAACACCGGAAATTATAAGTACTTTCCCGAATTCGACGATTAACTCTCTTCGAATAACTAATATTCGATTAACTCACTTCGAATAACTAATATTCGATTACTCTTTCTTTCGAAAAAACGGTATTCGATAATCTCTCTTTTCAAACACTATATTCGATTACTCCTTTCGATTAAACTAATCGATAACTCCTTTCGAATATCTAAATTCGATTAACTCCTTTCGAATAACTAAATCCGATGAACTCCTTTCGAATAACTAAATTCGATTAACTCCTTTTGATTAACCCAATCGATAACTCCTTTCGAATAACTAAATTCGATTGACTCCTTTCGATTAACCTAATCGATAACTCCTTTCGAATAACTAAATTCGATTAACTCCTTTTGAATAACTAAATTCTATTAACTCCTTTCGATTAACCTAATCGATAACTCCTTTCGAATAACTAAATTCGATTAACTCCTTTTAACTCGATTCGAATAACTAATATTCGATAACTCCTTTAAACTCGATTCGAATAACTAATATTCGATAACTCCTTTCGACTAACTCTAATTGATTTATTCTAATTCGATTAACTCTATTTAATTACTCTATTGGTTAACTCTAGCTCTACCTAGTTAACTCTAACTGATCAACTCTAACTGGTCTACCCTAATTGATTAACTCTAACTGCTTAACTCTAACTCATTTGCTCTATTCGATTAACTCTAATTGAATAACTAATATTCGATTAACTCATTTCGATTAACTCTTTAGAACTAACTCCTCTGATTTATTCTTTTTCTATTCGTTTACTTAACAATTAACTATTCCCTTTTCAGTTCTATTTGTTTGACAAATAAATATTCCTTCTCTATTTGTTTTCACAAATATCCCTTTTCTATTCTATTTGTAAATGGTTTACAAATTATTTCCAATTCTATTATATTTGTTTTCACAAATATAATTTATATTTAATATACACTTTGGAAAAATCCCTTTGTATATTCCAGTATTTCTTATGGTGTTTCAAATACCATATATCACTGCTCAGTGTCGCCCAAACACAAACAACAGATTGTATATCACATCATATATCACAATATATATGAAAAACAGTAAATTAAATATTGAGGAACCCAGTTGGGTCCCTCCAACTTGTTTCCCTACATCACAGATGTTAAACAATATAATTAACATCGATTTCATTCCGATATGAAATATTCTGCTAAAATAATAATCAATATTTGATTAACGACTTATATATATATATATATATATATATATATATATATCGTTATCTATGATTTCAACCAATACACAAGCAATTCAACCAAACAGTTAACACACAACAATCAAAAGATGATTAATAGTTCTAAAAATACGTTATAAAAATATAACTATTCAGAGTTGGTGAGTTTTACTCACATTGGACGATCATCGTTAATAATGATAACCATCGCTTGATTCATACAGACAATTTATTTTGCAATAAATTGTAACGAGCTCTAATTTACGTCCAGTCCGTTCCATTGGGTAGTGTCCGTCCATACTATTCCAACATGACTGACCGTTCGGAATTATGATACATTATGTTCAGGATATTAGACTTTAAACTATAGATACTTTTTTAAATTAAATAAACTTAAGTTCTTATTTGATTGGGCCTCACCTATCTCCCCATGGCCCAACAACAATACCCACCCGCCTACATTTCTTCTTCCATCATCCGAACTTCATGGAAGCCGCTAAAGTTTTATAACTGTCCATTTCCGCTTTCCTGTTTCAACGAAATTCCCTAAATCTTCACTATCATTAACTCAAATTTAAATATTAATTATTAAATTAATTAGCCACTAATCAACTGTTAACCTTAATAACCGCAACTCATCATCATCCCATCCCAAATGAAGAACCCGCTGTTTCAAATAGCCCTTGCCGGAATTCCAAGCCATAACTGCTCCTCTTCTACTTCATTCTACATTAATTCACACCCCTTTGCTCTCACGTCCACCTCCCTCCTCACTTCACAAATTAGAACTTTCGCACCAGTATTACAAATCCGAACACCCTTCTTCATTCATAGCAACACGCCTTTCAACTGACGTCCATCTTTATGTACACCATTTCGCCATATAACCATGCGCCCACATCCATTAACCTTTGTATTCCCATCTTCATGCATCTTCTCTGACCATCATCTGCAAGTTCCCATAACCCCACGTATGAACTCACACACCCGGTGCCTACTTCTTCGTTTATATCATCATGGCCGAACCAAAAACTCCCATTTATTTCCCATAACTACCGCACCAGGCACCTTTCTTCGCCTCTCAGTTCTTCACAACCTGAACCTCCGAAGCATCCCAACCTTCAGTATACAAACACTCAAACAAATCTGTAGCCATCCAGGCATTGTAGGCCAATCAGACAATCGAGGGGAAGTGCGGACCGAGCATGTGAGGGGAGAGTAAATTGGCGTGCTCTGACGTTGTATGGGAGGTGGCGGCTTCATTTTCCAACAGTGAGGAGGTTAGGTTTAGGCTTTGCGAAGAGATTTTATATAGGATAGTTTTTAGAAAATTCTTTGTGGATAATTAGTTTCCATGTTTTCATTTTGTGTATGGCTGAGAAAGGCTGATGCGTGGCTTAGTTTGATCCGAGAATTTTTGTTAAGGGATGGATATTTTAAATTTTAACATTTTTGGTGATCCTTCTATATGAAGATTGTTCTCATCCGGACGGCCAACGACAGAAATAAAAATACTGTTGTGACGAGCAAGGTGACACGATTTCAAAAATATAAAAATACTGGTAGATTAACTCATATTGTGAAACCCCAAAATCGCTGATTAAGGGTGCAAAATACTCCAAATAAAAAGTTGTGTATTTAATTAATTAAAAATACCCATAAAATTCTAAAAATTAAATTATCACTATGTCTCAAAAGAACCTTGTCTAAATTCAAACCAGATATTCAAATGTTTTTAAATAATCATTATGGCCATGAACGAATAAACCGCTATTTTTCTAAATATTTAATTTGGACATAACTAAAAATCTACACGACGAAATCCTGATCTTTCTCTTCCACTAGAAAAATATACTTCACCAACTCCTAACGTTTCTTGTTTCACAGAAATCCGATTTAAAACGGCTTCTGTATATTCGATTGATGTAACAACCTGGAAATTCTTAGCCAATTTAAAATTTTTATTTTGGCAATTTTAATGAATTTTGAATATTTAAATTAATTATTTTAAATAATAACGACGAGAAATTTATTTTGAATTGAATTAGAACGTATATATTTATTTGAATCATCGTTAGGATATAAATATTTTATTTTTAAATATAAAAGGAATTGAAAATGGCGCGGTAGTTCGAAAATTTGATTTCAAAGTTCAAATGAATGTACCGGGTGCAAAATAAACCAAATTTTAGAAAAACAAAAAATATTAGAAACTAATTGGGAATATCTTTCCAACGAATCCATAAAAACAAAATTTCATAGCGGGAATCAAAAGTTATGTCCAGTTGAAAATTCAGAATAGTCGCTATGGAATTCTGGCCCTTAAAAATGGAAATTTTGCAAACGACCTCGGTTTTTGACAAAACCACTTTTGTTGGATCCATGATGTCAGGTTATTGCTAGATTCCAAAATTCATAATTTTTCGAATCCATATGTGAGCGTGGCGAAGGAAAATGTGTTTGACCAGTTTCAGTTGATTTTAATAGGCCGGAAAATGGCCATTTTTCAAACGGTCTCAGAATTTAACGAAATTAGTTTTGTTAGGACCGTATCGTCAATACGAAGAGAGGAAATATTTTTCGGGAATTTTTAGAGCCCATATGTGGCCCCGTTAATTGAAACGTGCGTTCAAATTCAATATATAGGGTTGTATTTTGATTTTGACGAAAACTGATCGAAACGATCGAATCAGCCTGCGATGCCTGTCCCATTGTGTTCGGAATGGGGGTAATTAGCTATAGACGACAGGAGGTGGGTCTCGTTTAGAGGTCGAAATTAAAAGTTGCTTTTTGAACTTAAATAGTTAAATATAAAAAAATGAAAATAAAAATAAAAACCTTTTATCTTAGGCCCCCCCATTCATTTGGATAAATTAAAGTAAAAAAATAAAGAGAAAGGAAGGGGCGACCGGGGGGGGGGGGACCGCCGCTGCCACCCATCGCGGCCCCCTCCATGTTGCGCGCCCCACCACCGAAGCCCCCTCCTCCTCCTGTCGCGTCTCCTCCTCCACCTTCTCTCCTTTCCCCTTCCTCCAACGCACGAAGACCCAACCCCAAGCCTTCCTCCGCCCAAAACCCGCCACTCTCCCTTCACCACCACTAGCCGAGGATACAGGCGCCGCCGTGGGCTCCTACGCCACCCCCACTAGCCCCGCCGACGGTCAGAAGAGCCACCATCCCTCTTTCTCCACTGTATCAGCCGATTTACCCCCTTTTCCTTCGATTCAAGGTATGTAAATGTAAATTGAATTTTAATTTCAGTTTATATGCATATATCAAAGCAAAATATAAAGATAGGATTTTTAGTACTTTAAAGACATGATTTTTATTTAGTTAAAGACATGATTTTTATTTAGTAAAAGACGTAATTTTTATTTAGTTAAAGACGTGATTTTTATTTAAAGAAAGGTTGGATTTTTAATGATGTAAAGATTTGATTTTTTGCGAAGTAAAAATATAATCCTTATATAATGTAGATAATAAAAATATGGTTTGTACTTAGGTAGAGTATTAAAAATATGGTTTTTATTAAGGTAGAATAATAAAAATATGATTTTATATTATATAGATATTAAAAATTCGATCTTTATTTCATCGGAAGAATAAAAATATGATTTTTATTCATGTAGAGTAATAAAAATATAATTTTTATTATATTACTAGCAAGATAAAAATATAATTTTTATCATGGAAGTAGCGATGTAAAGGTGTAATTTTTATATATAGAATGGCGAGGGAAAAATATAATCTTTATTATATGAACACCAGTATAAAAATAGAAATTTTTTCTATATAATAGCGGTGTAAAAATAGAATTTTTATCTATATAATAGTGGTGTAAAAACAGAATTTTTATCTAGATAGTAGCGTATAAAAATGTGGTTTTTATCCTTATAGAGTGATTATAAAAATGGGATTTTTATATACATAGCAACAATATAAAAATGTGATTTTTATATATGTAGTGGCTACGGACAATGAAAGTGACAAAAGGCGAGCACGACGGAGATTTCTACATATGAAGAGTCGTTGCATTTGGTTTAGCTTATCGGTGAGAACTTCTCACTTTAAATCTTGTTTTCTAGTTAAAATATATAGTAGGATGCAGACGGTGCTTAGCAGCACCCGACACCCGTCGTCCACAGACCATGGACGACTTGTATGCTTGTTTGATATGCTGTGAAATTTGTTTGTGATGTTGGTGTGAAATAGATAATAAAATATTCATGTGTTGAAATAAACTAATTATCGTTAAAAATATAATTTTTAACGTGAATGTGAAAAATAAATATTCATTTACAAATCAGACGGTTTGTTTATGTACACCTATTTGAAGGACATTGATTGGGATGATAAATTTTACACGTCGCCCAACTGCACAAATAATATTCGGTATTTGTGGATTGAATCCCCACACATGGGTGTTCGGATGATATTTGGCGTACAATAATCCCAATTATTTAGTTGTATGTCGATCTATTGGTCGACAGACTGTGTAAGCGTTAATTATTTATATTTAATGCTTATGCAGTTGTGTGGTGCACTTTGGATGATGGTTGATTATTTATCGTTGCAATTATATACATGTGTTGTATGGAATCTATATTTAAAGTCATGTGTTGACGATGCTCATGTATTGAGAATATTCATGTGTTGAAACTTATCATGTGTTGAGTAAAATATTTTAAACAATAAAATTTACATCTTTATTGTAATTTTATAAAATATATTAAATAACAAAAATAGTAATGTGTTGACGATACTCATGTGTTGAGAATATTCATGTGTTGAAAGAAATATAGATTCATGTGTTGAATAGAATAAATACTCATTTGTTGAATAGAATAACGAAGTTATTGAAATATATAAAGCCGTGTTGATTAGAGATGCGCCATTTTGACGCGAACGATATTTATGTCGATTATATTCATTTTTATAATAAATATAGAAAAGGAAGTGATTTCAAAATATAACATTTTGAAAATATTATTATTTGCATATCGATGGTGTGGAATATTCAATTTTGCTTTGAAATTGAATATGATGTTGAAATTGTTTTGAAAACAAATTTAAAACAATTTATAAAATACGTTTTGAATTGAAATCAATGAAATATATATAATATATATATATTATATATATTAAATGGACTGAATAGAACGCGCCGCACCGCGGCAGTTCGCGAATTTCGATTATTGACTTCGAATTGACGTTCCGGGAGATCCGACCGTCGGATTTTCCTGAAACTGAAAACGTTGGGTTCGTATCGAAAAGAGCTTTTCAATGAATATTAGAAATTTGAAATCTAACGGTTGGATTTGGAATTATGTCCAAATCAAATTTGGAAAAGGTCGCTGTAGGTGTAGTTCGGTTGTCGTTATTGAAAACCGATTGTACGGGCCTTGATAAAATTATTAAAAATATCAATAATTTGTGTAAGATCATAAGAAATGATTTGTGGATAACTGGGATGAAAAATTCCACATTTTAAAAGATTAAAATATATTTTTATCGAAATGAACTAGTTTTAAACTAGATTTGAAATGGTTTTGAAAATAATCAGAATTTCCAATACGTGAATTGTAATGGATTTGAATCGAAATTATCTTCGGAATATTTCGATGTTGGATTTCGTGATTATATAGATATGGTTGTGGAAATTTGAAAGATATATTTATATCGTTATTTCCAATACGATATTTGTTGGTTTTAGGATTAGATATAGAATATAAGCCGATATATTTTCTATTCAGAGCCTTGTATTTAATATCAAACGGGATTGGGGTTTGTCGTGAATGGTGCCTTAAAATAACACTGTTCTTGAACCTAGTTTAGAAAAGAATAAATCTTTTAATTAATATTTGATGAAATTATCCAGTTAATTAGTGTTTAATTGGAATTAAATTTAAATTGGTTTTTGGGTTTATCGTGAGCGGTGTTTTGAATAACACCTGTTCTTTAACCCGATTAACAATAGAATGTGATTTTGGGTTTATCGTGAACCGTGTTTTAGATGACATTGGTTCTTTAACTCAGTTAAAGACAGGATTGACCTATGGAAAGATTAAAACTAAGTGGAGTTTTAATGAATCTTTAATTAGATTGAAATGATCGAGAATGGAGTATCACCAGTTTTTCTCCAAGCGATAGTTAAATCTTTAATTAGATTTGAATGTGAAAAGGTAATTAATATTTACCGATAATATAGTAGTGTTAGATATGGAGTACTACCAGTTTTGCTCCATGGGATGAATAGGTTGGGATTGGAAAATAAAATAAATAATTACTTCGGTGTGGTTCACTAATCCCGACTAGTTTGGAAAACCTTAACATGGTTTGAAAAGATATCCAAAGGAAGGTTAAAGAATAAATTTAGAAGAATTTATCTTTGATAAAATTAATGGGATCCTTTCCCTAAGAATGTGAAAATTTGAATAAATGAATATTTTGAATTGGAATGAGGGGAATGTTGTGATTGTGTAACACTTGTTTATTTTATACGTGGGTTATTCGGAAAGGTCGGGTTTATACCCATTCTGAATAACGGATTAGACGATAAGTCGAAGATGAAGACGGTGGTTGAAGACCGGAAGTCTTCACATTGTTTGGATGATTACTGATGATCTTGATTGGGCTGTACACCCAAGAGGAGGGAAACAGTTGGTGATCGTCCAGACGTACTTGGAGATCGATGGATATGCGAGGAAAGTGCCTCCGGTTTCGTTCAGACCCAGAAGGAACTTGTGAATGGACTGTGTGTCTGACATTGGATTTTATTCTATGTTGACTGATCTCTATTAAATATACATCTGTTTGGTAACGGAGAATTTATTTTCTTGCTTAACGCCCTTCTCTGTGACATAAAAGCTCAGAGGTTGTATATCGATGGACATCAGTCGCATGGAGTGAATTGCCTGTGTGGCATGCCTAAGTGGTGTTAACCCTCTTTTTGGCAAGAGTCTTAACGAGCAAAGTCCAAACGCGTAGTCAAATACAAAGTCGCATTTAAGGAAGCCCAGCAGCCAATAATGGGTCCAAAATAGTCACACATTGGCCCACGTCCAGATTCAACAAATAATAGCTCACTTCGGAAGAGTAGGCCTCCCAATCGACCGAGTTTATTGGAGAAAGTCGACTGGTCATTTCGGGCCAGTGTAAAAATCTTCTACAGAGCCAGTCCACCTAATATCCCGATTTCCAAGGAGATAAAGGCGGTCAAAGCTCTACTTTTGATATACCTCTTTAAGGATGCCACATCAGCCACAACTTCCGAAGATACTATTTATGAACAGTAGAGTCAGTCTTCCAGCCGCAACTCGAGCCAATGGATTGACTCCACATGTCCGGGCTTTCCCAAAATGGCCGGACCATTTCACAACAACCCAAGCTGCATTTTCCACCTATAAATACCTCCAAACATAAAGGGAAATGGGAGACTTCTCTAGGCCAAACGGCTTCTATAAGCTTTTCATTTCTACTCCAGAATCTCAATCTCTCAAAAGGAAGAAAGAAAGATAATTATTTTCTTTCTTTTCTTCAAACAGAAAAAACATTGTACTTGTAATCAAAAGAAAAGGAAGTAATATATAAAGTGGACGTAGGCACTACCCTTGCCGATCCAATATAAAAAATTTGTGTGTGCTCCCCGTTCTTTTACCTTTTTCACTGCATTTTTTTTATCTTTAGTCGTGTGTTGATCACGCGATTGGGGGTTGGTCATCATAAGTGACCAACTTTTGACGTCAACATTTTGGCGCGCCAGGTAGGGGAGCACTCTGACGCTGCCATCGAGCTCCTACTTATCTCAGGTCATGGCGAACAAACGAAAGAAAGATGCAACATCCTCTCGTCCCGCAAAGTCCGATGCAACTGATATCGATGCTGCAAAAGCAAGCCACGAAGTTTCCTCTCATGATGACATTTCTCTATTCCTTACCCGGGGCGACATGGATAAAATCATGGTCGAACTCAGAGACCATTTGACATCTCAGGGTAGAGTCCTCGAGCGACAACAGCAGTTGATGGATCGCCTTCTCGGTCGATTGGAAACGGGATTGAACACTTCAACATCAATTCCTCCATCGACCGATGCTGGGGCAATAACCGATCTTCGATCTGCACGAAATCAGGCCACTGATCAGGCTACACCTTTATTTCATCCTGGTTTGGTCCCACCAACCAGTCGAGCACAACCAGGGGTGTCGCTTCCAGCGACCAGCACAGCTGTGGCCATAGAACCTCAGGAGGCGGGCAATCAAGATCTAGATCATCTGACAAATATGCCTCCACTCCCTGGAATATCTCAACCTATTGAATCGGTTGAGCTCCCACCAGGTCCATCAGAATCAATGCCATTCCCATTACAACCCGGAGTCTTACTACAAACCAATCTAACCACTCTTTCCCTTCGGCAAAGAGCTGACATAGCCTTCCCTTCAAAGAAGGGAAGCCACCCTACTATGTTGGTCGTCACTGTAGTGGAAGAAAATGCTACCGTAGAGCCTCCTAACCTCGCTTCAGACAGGGGCAACCCTGGCCTCCGAACATCACATGCTATGCTGGATCAGCCTAGATCCTTTGCTACAGGTATGGCTCGACCCACGACTCATCAGGTTCCAGAGGGGCCATTCTGCCCAGAATCACCTGCCAGATCTCACCTTCCCTCACACCTACACTCAGATCTCGGAGGTCGAGCCTAGCCAATGGCCACACTTCCGAGCATGCTTCTGTCGGATCCTTATACAGAACCTTCTCAAGAGGCGGAATTAAGTTCATGGCAATGACTCCTCGGAGATGGGAGTCAGCTCGCACGCATCATTCGACGCTTTACTCGGGCAATTCTTCGCAGCAAGGCATAGACAATGTCAACCGCAGCCCTTTCACTAAAGAAATCAGAAATTCTCGAAACCCTACGGACTTTAGGTTCCCAGCCATCGAGCCATACAACGGTTGTACTGACCCGACCATTCATCTCATGTTATACATGCGACATATGGAAGTACTTGGTGCATCAACCAATTTCATGGCTAAATGCTTTCCTCTCTTTCTCACAGATATAGCCGGTATGTGGTTTCGGCAGCTAAAAACAGAATCAATCAGTAGTTGGAATACTTTGGTCACCCGCTTCATCGAGCAGTTTTGAGTGCATATCTCTCGACCGAAAAGCGTCATGTTTTTGTCTACCATCAAACAGTGATCCGGAGAGATGCTAAGATCCTTCCTCGAGAGGTTCAACGCAGCTGTAGCATCTGTTGATCGGCGCGAGCCATCGATGGTGTTAATGGCAGCCATCGCGGGAGTCCAGAAAAGATCAGAATTCTCGAACTCCTTAATCAGGGATCCCCCCAAAGATACAGATGATTTTTACTCCTAGGCCGAGAGATTCCTCCGATAAGAGGATGCCACCCTTGAAATGGAGAGCCTTGAAGTTTTAGTAGCCAAACAACAAGTTCCACACAATGGCAATGGACGGAATAAAGGAAGAGGAAAGGTCCTGGAAAAGGATGAACGTAATATCCGACCTTGAAATGAGAACAAGTACGATCTGTACACCGAGCTCAATTCCTCTTTGCTCGATATCTTTCTCAATATTCGCGAGTCCTTCCCCACTCCAAGGCCACCTCGACGAGAACCGACCCAGATGGAACTTGATTCTGGCAAGCGTTGTATATTCCACAATGTAGCTGGACGTAATACAAATGATTGTCGACATCTGCGCGATCTCATCGAAGGACGAGTTAGAAAAGGGGAACTCGCTGAATATGTCAAAGATCGGGCCCCGGCCATGCCGCTGCGACCTTCTGCCCAAGCTTTTCAGGTTGGTCCACGAGCCCCTAGAAATGGAAAGGACCCTGAGACTAGCACTTGCGGAATTATCATTAATTAGATCCTTTGTCTTTTCTTTTGATTTATTTTTTTTAATAACAAGGATGCCTTGATGCACTGTAATCAATCGTTGTCCCCGTAGAATTTCTTTGTAATAGTTGCTTAGCAGTTATGAACTTTGCTTTCTGCAAAAGTAGATCGTGATGTAAAATTTCTAAGCCGAACATGGCTAATGCTCGCCCCCTGTTCTATCTGGTTAGCACAAAAGCCCACCATCACTCAAACACCTACTCCTTCAAGAGAGTGAGGTCACGTTTTCTTAAACACGAGTGTGGATTGCACTCTCTTTCTTCACACCACAAGCGTGCATAGATCGTTAAACTAACTAACCTAACATGTGTCGAGCATATGAAACACTTGCCCTAAGCCGAGTATGATTAATACTCGCCCTATCTAAGCCAAACCAGATTGACGTTCGCCACCAAGCCGAGCATGGTTTATGCTCGCCACCAAGCCAAGCATGGTTTATGCTTGCCACCAAGCCGAGCATGGTTTATGTTCGCCACCAACCGAGCATGGTTTATGCTTGCCACCAAGCCGAGCATGGTTTATGCTCGCCACCAAGCCGAGCATGGTTTATGCTCGCCCCCCTCTAAATCCAAGTGGAATAAAATGCTCGACCCATCACCTTTCTCTAAACGAGAATGGCTTGCTTTATATTTGCAGGAACCAATTCTTATGGCAATCGTCATCTCAGCCTTAATACGTTTCCCAATGGTTGTCGGTTTTCTGGTCTTAATACAACATCGGACCGTTGGTTGTCTGGCCTTAATATGGTCCGGCGCGACCATAGCAGCTCGAGCGTTTGTACTTCGGTCCAAATTTCAGAACACATCTCCCTCTGTCGATGAAGACGCATTCTGAGGGGTAAAGTGTTAACCCTTTTTTTGGCAAGAGTCTCAAAGAGCAAAGTCCAAACGCGCAGTAAAATACAAAGCCGCATTTCAGGAAGCCCAACAGCCAATAATGGGTCCAAAACAGTGACATCGACCCACGTCCAGATTCAACAAATAACAGCTCACTCCGGAAGAATAGGCCTCCCAGTCGACCGAGTTTATCGGAGAAAGTCGACCGGTCATTTCAGGCCAGTGTGGAATCTTCTACAGAGCCAGTCCACCTAATATCCCGATTTCCAAGGAGATAAAGGCGGTCAAAGCTCTACTTTTGATATACCTCTTCAAGAATGCCACGTCAGCCACAACTACCGAAGATACTATTTATGAACAGTAGAGTCAGTCTTCCAGCCGCAACTCGAGCCAATGGATTGACTCCACGTGTCCGGGATTTCCCGAAATGGCTGGACCATTTCACAACAACCCAAGCTGCATTTTCCACCTATAAATACCTCCAAACTTAAAGGGAAAGGGGAGACTTCTCTGGGACAAACGGCTTCTATAAGCTTTTCATTTCTACTCCCCTCTAGAATCTCAATCTCTCAAAAGGAAGAAAGGAAGATAATTATTTTCTTTCTTTTCTTCAAATAGAATAAACGTTGTACTTGTAATCAAAAGAAAAAGAAGTAATATATAAAGTGGACGTAGGCACTACCCTTGCCGAACCACTATAAAAATTCTGTGTGTGCTCCCCGTTCTTTTACCTTTTTCACTGCATTTTTTTAATCTTTAGTCGTGTGTTGATCAGGTGATTGGGGGTTGATCATCATAAGTGACCAACTATTGACGTCAACATGTGGAAAATGATCAAGGCTTCTGTTGAAAAGCAAAGTCTTGTGGTTGATGATCAAAGCACGGCCTGTGTGGCATAGCTTTGTGTATAGCGTGAATTCGCGAGCCTCACACCTCTGTATGAGTCAAAAACAGGATACAGACCGTTGGGAGAACACGACGTTTCTTTCTAGCTATGAGTGATGTCAGTGACCTACCAGCCCTGACATTTATATACTTTTTACCTGTGTGGTTGTTAGAATGCGAGGCGCCTCGAATATATGGTCGATAATTGGCACTATGTGAGCCGACGTACAGACTATTATATAGGTCCTATAGGACCGGGAAACGTGTATTCAGGAATTGTCAATCCTCAAAAGTAAGAGAGGGCCGGCCCAACCGATTCCAAGGATTATTGTGTGTGGTCCTGAGACATTTGCTAGAGTGTCTCGAACGGAGAGGAGCTTGCCCTTTGCCTCGACTCATGATGGAATCCAATTTCCAATACGTGACTTTTGGTTTTATTTGTAGAGCCTAGTATGGCGACAAGATATATGGTACCCATGCCGTCTATGATTGATATTTATGATTGAAAGTGTTTTGACACTATACACTTATAATAGTATCAAATGATCTGTTTTTAAATATATCAAGCATTCTTTGGCTATTATAAGATAAAACCCTATCCTCCGTCTTGCGTTGCATTATGTGATGGGACCTGGGTCTTATAATAGCTTTATTTTCTTTATTTAGCATCGCGCTGTTTGTTTTATGCCCTGGTATTCTTGGGAGGAAACCTGTTCCGTGTTATACGGCGTGGTCCCTTGATTTACCTAATTTTAAAGTAAAGTTTTAAATAACTGTTTTAGTTCTCACACCAGTCACATGACTGACCTGGAGTTTATTGTTTTAACCTAAACTCTGGGTGCCCCTATTTTCCTCACGGGCAGTAAATAGTTTTGGTTTTGCAGATTTATATTCTCAAGATCCTGGTTTACAGTGGAATGATACTCGGAAAGCTCTGTATCCATGTATTTCTTTTAGTTGTGTGTTGTATTATTTTTCCACTACTATGTATTTAAATGTATTTAAATCTCTGATATTTATCAAATGTATAATATTTATTCATACTCTGTAACATTCTTGTATTCTGACGGAATTGTTGTAATAAACAATGAAATGTTCTTCTGTTTGCGTTCCGATGTGTGTTGTTCTCATCTCAATCCGGGCTTTCCTTTACGGCGAAGTTCAGGTCATTATAGAGTGGTATCAGAGCTTTGGTTTACAGAGCTCGAGAATAAGACACATTAGAACCAAACGAAAGAATTCATCAGAGATTGGACTAGTAAGGCCAATAAGAATAACTCGTTAGAGATGGGATCAGTAGTATCCTAGAACGAGTGTGAAGAGTATATTTTTTATAATAAAATTGGAAACAAACTTTGTTTTGAAAATTTAAATCATTTTATACGTATTTGAATATTTATTTGTATTGAATTTGGACGATCCGATATATAAAGATTTTGCATATACGCATCATGAATGTATATTCGAAGTTTTAATATACTGGACAGATATAGAATCACACTCTAGTCGCCCGGACATGATTCTGATGATGGCGCGCCATCACCAGTATTTGTATTCGAGTTTCGAAAGTGGGATTTCTATATATTTCCATTGACTGGTGTGAGAATCAAAACTTACATAGGGTTTATTGTTGTGATTTGGCATCAAAAACATGATTTTCTGTGTATATATATACATATCAAAGTTATGAATTTGAAAAGCTAATCAATTAATTGATTGCTGATTGTGTTGTTTGATTATTGGTTGATTAATTAAAATTTGAACCATTGAGCCAAATTGTACCAAATAGTGAATTGTATTGAAAATTTGTTGCATTTGCATGCATATACTTGTACTTACATTGAACAAGTCATAGGAAGGAGGCTAGAGCAGAAGAATAAAATTGTTTGCCCGACAAATAGGTACATGTTTATTGTATTTCTTTGGGTTTGGATGATTTTATGAGCCGATTGGCTAGCCGCTTGGCTGTTTCTTTTTCTTTTTGGATTGATGAGGGCCATGCGAGGCTATTTGAAATATCCCGAAGACCCCGGTGCAGGGGAGGTTATGGCGAAATTTTTCGAAAATTTAGGGTGTTAGCCAAATTTTTGAAAAATTTGAAAAGTTCTTAGAAACTGAAAAGTTGAAGAACTTAAGCTGTAAAGAAAATAATGAAAGTTGAGTTGGTTAGTTAAACAACTTTCAGCTTAGTTCATTTTCGGGGACGAAAAGTTTTAAGTGGGGGAGATTGTAACAACCCGGAAATTCTGAGCCAATTTAAAAATTTTATTTTGGCAATTTGAATGAATTTTGAATATTTAAAATGAATTATTTTAAATAATAAGGACGAGAAATTTATTTTGAATAGAGTTAAAATGTATATATTTATTTGAATCGTCATTAGGATATAAATATTTTATTTTTAAATATAAAAGGAATTGATAATGGCACGGTAGTTCAAAAATTTGATTTCAAAGTTCAAATGAATGTACCGGGTGCAAAATAAACCGGATTTTAGCGAAACCAAAAATATTAGGAACTAATTGAGAATATCTTTCCAACGAATCTGAAAAATCGAAATTTCATTGCGGGAATCAAAAGTTATGTCCAGTTGAAAATTCAGAATAGTCGCTATGAAATTCTGGCCCTTAAAAATGGAAATTTTGCAAACGACCTCGGTTTTCAACGAAACCACTTTTGTTGGATCCGTGATGTCAGGTTATTCCTAGATTCCAAAATTCGTAATTTTTCGAATCCATATGTGAGTGTGGCGAAGGAAAACGCGTTTGACCAGTTTTAGTTGATTTTAATTGACTGGAAAATGGTCATTTTTCAAACGGTCTCAGAATTTAGCGAAATTAGTTTTATTAGGACGGTATCGTCAATAAGAAGCTAGGAAATATTTTTCGGGAATTTTTAGAGCCCGTATGTGGCCCCGGTAAATTGAAATGTGCGTTCAAATTCAATATATAGAGTTATATTTTGATTTTGACGAAAACTGATCGAATCAGCCAGCGACGCCTGTCCCATTGTGTTCGGAATGGGGGTAATTAGCTATGGACGACTGACGGTGGGTCTCGTTTAGAGGTCGAAATTAAAAGTTGCTTTTTGAAATTAAATAGTTAAATATAAAAAATTAAAATTAAAAACCTTTTATCTCACGCCCCCCATTCATTTGGAAAAATTAAAATTAAAAAATAAAGAGAAAGGAAGGGGCGGGGGGAGGGAACCCGCCGCTGCCACCCATCGCGGCCCCTTCCAGGTGGCGCGCCCACCACCGAAGCCCCCTCCTCCTCCTATCACGTCTCCTCCTCCACCTTCTCTCCTTTCCCCTTCCTCCAACGCACGAAGACCCAACCCCAAGCCTTCCTCCGCTCGAAACCCGCCATTCTCCCTTCACCTCCACCAACCAAGGATCCAGGCGCCGCCGTGGGCCCTTGCGCCACCACCACTAGCCCCGCCGACGGTCAGAGGAGCCACCATCCCT
Organism: Allium sativum; assembly: GCA_030737875.1. Lineage (NCBI taxonomy): Eukaryota > Viridiplantae > Streptophyta > Magnoliopsida > Asparagales > Amaryllidaceae > Allium > Allium sativum. The sequence goes on along the minus strand of CM060913.1, from coordinate 269,425,108 downwards.
CTTTCTCCACTATGTCAGCCGATTTACCCCCTTTTCCTTTGATTCAAGGTATATAAATGTAAATGGAATTTTAATTTCAGTTTATATGAATATAACGAAGCAAAATATAAAGATAGGATTTTTAGTACTTTAAAGACGTTATTTTTATTTAGTTAAAGACATGATTTTTATTTAGTTTAAGACGTGATTTTTATTTAAAGAAAGGTTGGATTTTTAATGAAGTAAAGATTTGATTTTTAGCGCAGTAAAAATATAATCCTTATATAATGTAGATAATAAAAATATGATTTTTTACTTAGGTAGAGTATTAAAAATATGGTTTTTATTAAGGTAGAATAATAAAAATATGATTTTTATATTATATAGATAATAAAAATTGGATCTTTATATCATACGAAGAATAAAAATATGATTTTTATTCATGTAGAGTAATAAAAATATAATTTTTATTATATTACTAGCAAGATAAAAATATAATTTTTATCATGGAAGTAGCGATGTAAAAGAGTAATTTTTATATAGAGTATGGCGAGGGAAAAATATAATCTTTATTATATGAACACCGGTATAAAAATAGAAATTTTTTCTATATAATAGCGGTGTAAAAATTGAATTTTTATCTAGATAGTAGCGTATAAAAATGTGATTTTTATCCTTATAGAGTGATTATAAAATGTGATTTTTATATACATAGCAACAATATAAAAATGTGATTTTTATATATGTAGTGGCTACGGACAATGAAAGTGACAAAAAGAGAGCCCAACGAAGATTTCTACATATAAAGATTCATTGCGTTTGGTTTAGCTTATCGGTCAGAACTTCTCACTTTAAATCTTGTTTTCCAGTTAAAATATATACTAGGATGCAGACGGTGTTTAGCAGCACCCGACACCCGTCGTCCACAGACCATGGACGACTTGTATGCTTGTTTGATGTGTTGTGAAATTTGTTTGTGATGTTGATGAGAAATAGATAATAAAATATTCATGTGTTGAAATAAATTAATTATCATTAAAAACATAATTTTTAACGTGAATGTGAAAAAATAAATATTCATTTACAAACCGGACGGTTTGTTTATGTACACCTATTTGAAGGACATTGATTGGGACGATAAATTTTACACGTCGCCCAACTGCACAAATAATATTCGGTGTTTGTGGATTGAATCCCCACACGGGTGTTGGGATGATATTTGGCGTACACTAATCCCAATTATTTAGTTGTACGTCGATCGATTGGTCGACAGACTGTATAAGCATTAATTATTTATATTTAATGCTTATGCAGTTGTGTGGTGCACTTTGGATGATGGTTGATTATTTATCGTTGCTATTATGTACGTTTGTTGTATGGAATCCATATAATTAACATTATATGGTAATTGATTGGGCCTCATTCAACCTGGAAAAATAAAGAATATTATAAAATAAAGATTCATGTTTTGAATATAATAAATAGTCATGTGTTGACGATCCTCATGTGTTGAGAATATTCATGTGTTGAAACTTATCATGTGTTGAGTAAAATATTTTAAACAATAAAATTTACATCTTTATTATAATTTGATAAAATATATTAAATAACAAAAATAGTCATGTGTTGACGATACTCATGTGTTGAGAATATTCATATGTTGAAAGAAATATAGATTCATGTGTTGAATAGAATAAATATTCATTTGTTGAATAGAATAACGAAGTTATTGAAATATATAAAGCCGTGTTGATTAGAGATGCGCCATTTTGACACGAACGATATTTATATCAATTATATTGTTTTTATAATGAATATAGAAAAGGAAGTGATTTCAAAATATAACGCTTTGAAAATATTATTATTTGTATATCGATGGTGTGGAATATTCAATTTTGATTTGAAATTGAATATGAAGTTGAAATTGTTTTGAAAACGAATTTAAAACAATTTATAAAATATGTTTTGAATTAAAATCGATGAAATATATATAATATATATTAAATGGATTGAATAAAACGCGCAGTGCCGCGATAGTTCGCGAATTTCGACCATTGACTTCGAATTGACGTCGCGGAAGATCCGACTGTCGGATTCTCCTGAAACCGGAACCGTTGGGTTCATATCGAAAAGAGATTTCCAATGAATATTAGAAATTTGAAATCTAATAGTTGGATTTGGAATTATGTCCAAATCAAATTTGGAAAAGGTCGTTGTAGGTGCAGTTCGGTGGCCATTATTGAAAACGGACTGTAAGGGCCTTGATAAAATTATTAAAAATATCAATAATTTGTATAAAATCATAAGAAATGATTTGTGGAGAACTAGGATGAAAAATTCAACATCTTGAAAGTTAAAAATATATTTTTATCGAAATGAACTAGTTTTGAACTAGATTAGAAATGGTTTTGAAAATAATCAGAATTTCCAATACGTGAATTGTAATGGATTTGAATCGAAATTATCTTCGGAATATTTCGATGTTGGATTTCGTGATTATACAGATATGGTTTTGGAAATTTGAAAGATATATTTATATCGTTATTTCCAATACGATATTTGTTGGTTTTAGGATTTGATATTTAATATAAGCCGATTAATTTTCTATTCAGAGCCTTGTATTTAATATCAAATGGGATTTGGGTTTGTCGTGAATGGTGTCTTAAAATAACATTATTCTTGAACCTAGTTTAGAAAAGAATAAATCTTTTAATTAAGATTTGGTGAAATTATCCAGTTAATTAGTGTTTAATTGGAATTAAATTTAAATTGGTTTTTGGGTTTATCGTGAGCGGTGTTTTGAATAACACCTGTTCTTTAACCCGATTAACAATGGAATGTGATTTTGGGTTTATCGTGAACCGTGTTTTAGATGACATTGGTTCTTTAACCCAGTTAAAGATAGGATTGATCTGTGGAAAGATTAAAACTAAGTGGAGTTTTAATGAATCTTTAATTAGATTGAAATGACCGAGAATGGAGTGTCACCAGTTTTTCTCCAGTTAAATCTTTAATTAGATTTGAACATGAAAAGGTAATTAATATTTACCGATTACACAGTGGTGTTAGATATGGAGTACTACCAGTTTTTCTCCATGGGATTGGGAAATAAAATAAATAATTACTTCGATGTGGTTCGCTAATCCCGACTAGTTTTGAAAACCTTAACATGGTTTGAAAAGATATCCAAAGGAAGGTTAAAGAATAAATTTAGAAGAATTTATCTTTGATAAAATTAATGGGAAACTTTCCCTAAGAATGTGAAAATTTGAATAAATGAATATTATGAATTGGAATGAGGCGTATGTTGTGTTTGTGTAACGCTTGTTTATTTTATACACGGGTTATTCGGAAAGGCCGGGTTTATACCCATTCTGAATAACTGATTCGACGATAAGTCGAAGATGAAGACGGTGGTTGAAGACAGGAAGTCTTCACATCGTTTGGATGATTACTGATGATCTTGATTGGGCTGTACACCCAAGAGGAGGGAAACAGTTGGCGGTCGTCCAGATGTACCTGGAGATCGATGGATATGCGAGGAAAATGCCCCCGGTTTCGTTCAGACCCAGAACGAACTTGTAAATGGACTGTGTGTCTGATACTGGATTTTATTCTGTGTTAATTGATCACTATTAAATATACATATGTTTGACGGCGGAGAATTTATTCTCTTGCTTAACACCCTTCTCTGAGACGTACGATCTCAGAGGTTGTATATCGATGGACATCAGTCGCATGGAGTGAATTGCCTGTGTGGCATGCCTAAGTGGCAAATGATCAAGGCTTCTGTTGAAAAGCAAATTCTTGTGGTTAATGATCACAGCACGGCCTGTGTGGCATAGCTTTGTGTATAGCGTGAATTCGCGAGCCTCACACCTCGGTATGAGTCAAAAACGGGATACAGACCTTGGGAGAACACGACGTTTCTTTCTAGCTATGGGTGATGTCAGTGACCTACCAAACCTAACATTTATATACTTTTTACTTGTGTGGTTGTTGGAATGCGAGGCGCCTTGAATATATGGTCGATAACTGGCACTATGTGAGCCGACGTACAGACCATTATATAGGTCCTATAGGATCGGGAAACGTGTGTTCAGGAATTGCCAATCCTCAAAAGTAAGAGAGGTCGGCCCAACCGATTACAAGGATCGCTGTGTGCGGTCTTGAGACATTTGCTAGACTGTCTCGAACTGAGAGAAGCTTGCCCCTTGCCTCAACTCATGATGGAATCCAATTTCCAATACGTGACTTTCAGTTTTATTTGTAGAGCCTAGTATGGCGACATGATATATGGTACCCATGCCGTCTATGATTGATATTTATGATTGAAAGTGTTTTGACATTATACACTTATAATAGTATCAAATGATCTGTTTTTAAATGTATCAAGCATTCTTTGGCTATTATAAGGTAAAACCCTATCCTCCGGCTTGCGTTGCATTGTGTGATGGGACCTGGGTCTTATAATAGCCTCATTTTCTTTATTTAGCATTGCGCTGTTTGTTTTATACACTAGTATTCTTGGGAGGAAACCCGTTCCGTGTTATACGGCATGGTTCCCTGATTTACCTAATTTTAAAGTAAAGTTTTAAATAACTGTTTTAGTTCTCACACCAGTTACATGAATGACCTGGAGTTTATTGTTTTAACCTAAACTCTGGGTGCCCCTATTTTCCATACGGGTAGCTAGTAGTTTTGGTTTTGCAGATTTATATTCTCAGGATCCTGGTTTACAGCTGGAATGATACTCGGAAAGCTCTGTATCCGTGTATTTCTTTCAGTTGTGTGTTGTATTATTTTTCCACTGATATGTATTTAAATCTCTGATATTTATCAAATGTATAATATTTATTCATACTCTGTAATATTCTTGTATTCTGACGGAATTGTTGTAATAAACAATGAAATGTTCTTCTGTTTGCGTTCCGATGTGTGTTGTTCTCATCTCAATCCGAGCTTTCCTTTACGGGGAAGTTCGGGTCGTTATATTTGAAGTTCGAATCGCCAAATAACGAACTACATCGCCATTTCAAGCTCAATTTTAATTATAATATAAATTATATGTTCGACTGGCGTTATTTAATATATTTGTCAATATAATTCAATATAAAATGAATTATATATTTTATATTGTCCAGTTCACACCATATCATGAATTCTGATATTTTCGATTATTTCGGAAATATATTATCCTATTATTTATATTAATTAAATATAAATATTATTTAATTCTGGTTATCAATATCGCCAACTCGATATTTAATAATTAAATTAATTAATTATTCAACAGTAAAAATGTGGGTCATTACATCAATGATCAACAAATTACACAAAACTTGAACATTTAATTCAGCATATTCTTCAACTCTATTAGTTGGAGATTGAAATTTATCTATCTAACTAAACAATACCTAACAACCAGCACATCCGATATACGAATAATTGTTAATTTGAAACAAAAAGCAAAGGTGATGTAATCAGAGGTAAACCTATTGATCATAAAATTATGTTATACCACATATCGAGAAGATTAAACCTTTCAATCTGTATACAACTCCCTATCTTAATTGGAAATGCACAAATTACTATCCAAAGAAAACCCTAGCTTGTGAATTTGCGGAATTTATGGTTGAACTGATGGCTAAGGACCATGAATGCAGACATCGGTGATGTAGGAATAGTCGTACGAATAGTCGGTACATAAAGAAGGAGAGAAAGACGGAGATCATTTTAGTGTTTCTTGGTTTTTGATTATGAAATTGGGAGGATGGAGGTAAATGATGAGGCTAACTGTGATTTAAATTGCAAGCTTAAGATAAGTGCACAATCAGTTTCGATGGTAAACAAATTACACAAAACTTGAACATTTAATTCAGCATATTCTTTAACTTTATTAGTTGGAGATTGAAATTTATCTATCCAAGTAAACAATACCTAACAACCACTGCATCATATGTATGAACAATTGTTAATTTGAAACAAAAAGCAAAGATGAGGTAACCAGAGGTAAACCAATTGATCATAAAATTATGTTATACCACGCATCGCACAGATTAAACCTTTAAATTTGTATAGGACTCCATATTTTAATTGAAAATGTACAAATTACTAACCTTAGAAAATCCTAAGCTTTTGAATTTGCGGAATTTACGGTTTAACAAATGGCTAATGACCATGAATGCAGATATCGGTGATGTAGGAACAGTCGTACGAACAGTCAGTACATAAAGAAGGAGAGAAGGATGGAGATCATTTTAGGGTTTCTTGGTTTATGGTTATGAAATTGGGAGGATGGGGGTAAATGAGGAGGCTAACTATAGTTTAAATTGCTAGCTTAAGATAAGTGCACAATCAGTTTCAATGATCAACAAATTACACAAAACTTTTAACATTTAGTTCAACATATTCTTCAACTCTATTAGCTGGAGATTGAAATTTATCTATCCAAGTAAACAATACCTAACAACCACCGCATCCGATGTTCGAACAATGGTTAATTTGAAACAAAAAGCAAAGATGATGTAGCCAGAGGTAAACCAATTGATCATAAAATTATGTTATACCACGCATCGCCAGATTAAACCTTTAAATCTGTATAGGACTCCATATCTTAATTGGAAATGCACAAAATAATAACCTTAGAAAACCCCAACTTGTGAATTTGCGGAATTTACAGTTGAACAGATGGCTAAGGACCATGAATGCAGACATTGATGATGTAGGAATAGTTGTACGAACAGTCGGTACATAAAGAAGGAGAGAAGGACGGAGATCATTTTAGGGTTTGTTGGTTTACAGTTATGAAATTGGGACGATGGGGTAAATGAGGAAAAAGCGGATTTGATGGAACGAAATAAATCGAATGCGGCCGTGTGAAGTACGAATGATGTATTTCATGAAGAGGACACGTGTTGACACACTAATTGTTTGGTTTCTGCTTTCCAGTATAAGTAATAGATAGATAGATAGATTAGTATTGGATTTTTCTACACATATAATGTGGAAATGATATTTAGTTAGTTTTAAATATTCGGTTTTAACATCTAATGAACCTTTTTGCACTTCTGTTATATCCCCGCTATTCCCCCACTACATCTTTTTGCACGTCCACCGCTATAAAACTGCTAAACGCTTTATCTGCATAGTCCTGGACACAATAATCCAAATTTATACTATTAAATTATAGTGAATAGTAAACTTAAAGGATTTCTACTCATATTGATTTGAGATAGAAAATTAATACATTTTTTTTAGAATTGAATTTGGATTTAGCTTACAAAGCTGTGCTCCAATCCTTCTATAATATATGTATAAATAAGAATTAAAATCACATATGTATATATAAACCAAATCATGGAAATCCTAAATCTATAGAAAACATAGATTAGAGAAGGTAGAATGAAGGTTAAAGTAATAGAAGAGATCCTAACCATCCTTTGGAATTGGCAATGGAAGAAGGGAAGTATGGAGGAATAGAGAGGAATGTGAATAGGGTTTTGAGTGTGGATAGGGAACACTTTTAATAGTTGCAAGTGTAAGTATAGACCGAAGTATTATTGAGATTAAATCTATACAGTCTAACTGATGCAAATTATATCAATCTCCCTAACAAAACACACATCCACCACCACTCCACCTAGGAGGACGGTATACCCCCTCTAAAGGAAGGCAGTCGACCCCTTTATAGGTGGGAGATCAACCCCTAAGTCGAACCCCTTCTGTAGGAGCGATCGACCCACTTTGTATAGGGGCGGTTGACCCCCTTTCTGGGTTGGCTGGGAGGATTTAATCCTCAAGTAACATTGTTTTTTATTTATTTCTAAATTGATTTCTTTGATTTATTTCCATATAATAATTATCTTTATCCCCTTTGTATACAAATATACACACATAATTTCAAATTCACTAGGAAAATTCTTTTCATGCCAATCTATGATTAAATATATTCTGGATTTATATATAATCAATTTGAATTTCAAACCTTGTGTGTTAATATTTATGCACAACTTGTTTAATTAATATCTTTTGCATACGAACTCCGTTTTCAGGAAATAAAATATAAAAACGTATCAGAATTTCACCACGAATGTAATAGCAATACTTTCGTAGCCCAGTTCCCCACTATTCAAAATTCCATTTTCATCCCATTAACTTATTATTGATTATTATTTATTTTAAACTAAATGCAAATCACAAATATTAAATAGACATAGTAACAAACAGAGATGGAAAAAATAAGTAAATGCAGTAAAGGAAAGAGCACACTGGGATTTTATACTAGTTTGGAGTTATCCTACATCCAGTCTAACACAACTCTAGGTTGTGCATATTTCTTGTCAACTAAACTTCAATTTTCAATCTTACAATTCTCGATTTCAGGGGCCACAATGTCCATCCCAACTGCTTCCGAGCACGGGATGCTCTCTTGTTTAACCAGGCTACAAGGTCACCTAATAAATTTGCAGACTGCAATAACACTTAGTTGATTTAAATGGGCTACATCCACACCTTTTCAACAATAGTCTGGTAGAGAGATTCGACAGAATTTTGATCTTTCTTTCCTTGATTACAAACACTCATATAATTTTAATAGCACTTAGGTCTTTGAGAGAGAGGTAGAGAATTAAACCATAAATGATTTGGTTTTATTCTCTTTGAATTTCGACAGAGTTTGGTTATAGAAACTTGAAAATTAAAAGTACAAATGGAGAGGAGAAAAGGAGAGAAGAAGATAATGAACGTTAGTTAAAATAATCGAATTTAGTTAGGTATTTTTAAAGGTTCAACTATTATGTCTATTCTAGAAAAATTTAAACGAATAGACTTTTTTTGAAATTTATATTTTTTTGAATAAAATGACTATGATGTCGATATGTGGGGTACTACATGTCGATGTGTCCTTTGTAAATTTGAAATTTAAAATTTTAAAATAATGGAAACGATGTTAGAAAAAATTAAGGTAATTATGGACTTTAAAAAAACTATTTTCTTATATATTAAATTAGTCCAATAGAATAAACATATAAATTTAAAACATATATTTTTAATCTATAAAAGTGATATCAAACTTAATATAAAACTATAAACATAAATATGATAAGTTTAAAACTTAAGATGTAAAACTGTAAATATGAATATAAGGAAATAAAATTCAATATAAAATTAATTATTTAAATATGTACATATATTTAAAAATTAAAATATAAATAAGAAAAATTAAAATATTTAAATCAAGAATTAGACTAAAATTCAAGAAATGAGTTAATCAGGATATATAAAAAATGAATGGTCACCGAAGACTACGTAAAAACGTTCATCTTAGAAGGTATTGGGCTACCCTGTCCGTAACTGCAAGCTTATACAGCTTATCGCAGTTCCCCTTGATCCTCCACTATATTAGGTATAATTTACTTAAGGGATAGTTGCTCAAGGAAGGCCTCAAACTCTTGACCTCTTACCAGGCAGGAGCATGCCTTTCCAATAAAATTTTGTCGCAAACATAATTAGAATATATATATATATATATATTAAAAAGGAAGTAATTTTGAAATCAACTAAAAATAAGAAAATTTTGAAATATTATAAGACTGAATTGGAATAAAGATTATGGTGCTATTAAGGAGTTTTAACAAAAATTATAGACTCAATTAATTATATTGGTATCTTTCTTGAACTCTTAAATTCATGTTAATCGTGAATCTTCAATCTTGAACTCTTCTTCTTTGTAATCTATAATCTTTAAACTATATGGTCTTCAATAATCAATACATGCGTACACACACACACACACACACACACACACACACATATATATATATATATAGAGAGAGAGAGAGAGAGAGAGTGAGAGAGTTAAAAGTGTTAGTATCTATTTTATAATAATAATAATAATAATAGTAATAGTTAAAAAATTTAACAAGGTTATTGTTATCAAAAGCATCATCTTAGTCCCTAACACTTATATGAATTGTTTAGCTTATTTCATAGCCTTGAATCAAAGAGCATAGGTTGTAGTTAGCTTAGATTTGAAAGTACCCTTACAGTTGCAACTGCTATAAAAAACTTTAAAATAACCTTGTGTCTGGTAATTTATCAGAAAAATTATAGGTGGATTCCTGGGTTTCTCACTTTTGAAATATATATTATCTACACCATACATCCACAATATTCATGTGTCAAACATTGAAGTGTTGGAAGTACATAACACTGGAGTGAAAGAAAGTGAAAACAGAACAGAATCTCATAACATGGCTAGTAAAATATAATATGCAGCATATCTTTCCAAAAGAAAATTGTAATATACAACACTGATCAGAGCACTAACCTGTCACCAGTCTAGAAAGTTAGAATAATATGTCCTTACATTCTCTGATGAATATAGAAGGAAATCAAAACAAATAGTATAAGTAATAGAAAAATAAGAAAATACATTTTGGAGGATCCAACTCTTCTCTTAAAACTCCAATTATCTAGCTAAATTTTGATAATACGCTAGGAATTACCTAACATTAAATGAAAAGTAATGCCCGATTCAATCTGAGAAAACTAACACGAGGATAAAATCAAGAAAATGTGCACCATTATTAAAAAAACAAACCTTTTTAACATAAAGTTATCTCATATGTCCATGTTACACAAAGACACGGATGAGTTTTTGCCTTATGATAACCAAATTTGTTTTAAGTCCTGTTATATTATGATGATGTCAAGGGTAAATAAAATTAATTATAGTCAAAAAAATTAAATTAATTAAATTTTAGCAAAATAGGTATACAAATAAATCCATAGGAGTACGTATTGGAAAATGATTTTCTACCACTTGCCGGGCAACAAGGGTACTGCTTGCCGTGGCACATCCCTAGAAAAAAATGTACAGATTGCCACATAAGGGCTCCCAGTAAATCAAAGCCAAAATACGCCATAAATACGCACAACCAAATTACTTTATTCCTAGTAGCATAAGGCTAGAAGAATTGTCCACCAGACTAGACCCGCTTTCACATGCATGCATACCGTGTGTGTGTGTGTATATATATGTATATATATATATATATATGTATATGTATATATATTGATTATAGAGCGAGGAATGGCATATCTTAATGGTTATGAACAACATAGATCTTATGTGCATCTCCGATTTAGTCAGAACAAGTTGTGTCGTCCTCATTAATTTTTTTCCCTCTCTTACAAATCCAACTTGGAATGATAATATAACCTTCCAAGCCCAAAGCAATGCAACGTTCATCCATACTAATTGCTAAGGTTATGACCAAACAAAAGGTATTGCTTCTACTATACACTCTGGATAAGTAACCCTTGAAAAGAGCTCTATCTTTGAATTCATAATCTTTAGGACGTCTTTCAGTTCAAATGCATAAGCCATTTCAAAGTATTTTCTAGATAACACATCGAATCTCAATCTCTCTAAACAACCAAAGATGATTTTTTTGGTAAAACCTTATCAGACTCTTTCGAAAGTAAACAAATGAAAGATTGGTATGCGAGTCACCACTGATATTTTAATGGATGGTTCTCCGTATCGTTTGTCCTAGGAGAACCAAACAATTTTTATATGTTCAATGTAGCATCATCAAAAATGACTATGACGTAGAACCTCCGTGTTTCTCCTAGATATTTCCATTGTTATATTTTGGCGTAAGATTCGATAATCGGATACTAAACAATAAAATAAATTCACAATCGGTCACATATTTCAGTTCCCATGGAAGCCATATTTCCTTTTTTAGTTAATCTTTTCATCTTTCAAAACGCTTTATCAATATTGCAAATTGTCAACATATACTTATCTTAATAGTATAATTATGCTCACAAAACATTATATTTTAAATACGTAGAAAATATTATCATATACTTATCTCAACCAAATAAATATATTAAGAAAATCTAAAGGTAGATATTGTATTTCCCAAACGGAATTAAATTGAGCCAAAATAACTATCATTTAAAACATTATTAAATATAAACTCCAAAACAGTTATCCTTAAGTGTTAAGCAGGGAAGTTCATAACATCATAATAAAAAAGGATTACTTATCAAATCTAATGTAACGAATGGAATTTCACTCGATCCGAATCGATCACTAAACCAACCAAGGCCGTTCGAAACCCCTGATTGTTTTGAGAACATGACAAATTAGAATGTAGACAGAAGAACATTTCATTGCTTGTTACAACAGTTCTATCGGAATGCAAGAATATACAGAGTATGAATAAAAAATATACACCACAAATTATCAGATATTTTAAATTACATTCAAATACAACGCATCGGAAAAATAATACAATACACAACTGAAAGGAATATGTTGATACAAAGCTTTCCGAGTATATTTCCAGCTGTAATTCAGGATCCTGTGAATATAAATCTGCAAAACCAAAACTACTAGCTGCCCATGTCAAAATAAGGGCACCCAGAGTTTAGGTTAAAACAATAAACTCCAGGTCAGTCATGTGACTGGTGTGAGAACTAAAACAGTTATTAACCTTATTTTAAAGTTAGGTAAATCAAGGGACCACGCCGTATAACACGGAATGGGTTTCCTCCCAAGAATACCAGTGCATATAACAAAACAGAGCAATGTTTTTGGAAAAATGAAGCTATTATAAGACTCAGGTCCCATCACCCATTGCAAACAAGCTGGAGGATAGGGTTTTCCCTTATAATAGCCAAACATGCTTGGTACATTAAAAACAAATCATTTGATACAATTATAAGTTTATAGTGTCAAAACAATTTTAATCATAAATATCAATCATAGATGGCATGGGTACCATATATCATGTCGCCATACTAGGCTCTACAATCAAAACCGCAAATGTCACGTATTGGAAGTTGGGTTTCCATCTGCGAACCAAGGCAAGGCGCAATCCTACCATTTTGAGACTCTCTATCCCGAGCCTCAGGACTCAGCCGCAACTGTACCTACGCAACATGCAGGGCCAGTCCACCGATGTGGATTAAACTTAAACCCTGAACATGCGTTTTCCTCGCCCTTTGGGGCGTAAATGAGCCAAATGACTCCATCGGCTCCACACAGTCACCGATATATCCGAGGTGCCTCGCAACAGCAACAACCACACAGGTGAAAATAATATAAATGTCAGGGCTAGTAGGTCACTGTCACCACCCTAGCTAGATGGAAACACGTGCTCTCCTTGTTGTCCTCTCCCGTTTCTGGTTCACAACCGAGGTGTGAGGCTTGCGATCAACATTACACAAAGCTATGCCATACAGGCGGTGATTTGATCATCAACCACAAGACTTTGCTTTTCAACAAAAGCCTTAATCATTTGCCACTTAGTCATGCCACACAGGCAATTAACTCCATGCGATTGATATCCATCAATATATAACCCATGAGCTCATACGTCTCAGAGAAGGGCGTTAAGAAAGAGAATAAATTCTCCGTCACCAAACATATATGTATTTAATAGAAATCAATCACACAGAATAAAATCCAATGTCAGACACACAGTCCATTTAAAAGTTCGTTCTGGGTCTGAACGAAACCGAAGGCACCTTGTACCTCGCATATCCATCGATCTTCAAGTACGTCTGGGCGATCACCAACTGATTCCCTCCTCTTGGGTGTACAGCCCAATCAAGATCATCAGTAATCACCCAAACGATGTGAAGACCTCCGGTCTTCAACCACCGTCTTCATCCTCGACACCACGTCGAATCAGTTATTCAGAATGGGATAAACCCGTTCTTTCCGAATAACTCGCGTATATAATAAACAAGTGTTACACAAACACAACATACGCCTCATTCCAATTCTGAATATTCTTATACTTTGGAAAAGGTTCCCATTAATTTTATCAAAGATAAATTCTTTAATCCTCCTTTGAATATCAATTCAAATTAGTCGGGATTTGCGAACCACACCGTAGTAATCATTTATTTTATTTCCCAATCCCAATTTATTTATCCCATGAAGTAAAACTGGTCATACTTCATATCTAACATCACGGTGTTATCGGTAAATTCAATTACCATTTCACGCTCAAATCTAATTAAAGATTTAACTATTGCCTTGAGCAAAACTGGTGATACTCCATTCTCGATTATTTCAATCTAATTAAAGATTCATTAAAACTCCACTTAGTTTTAATCTTCCCAAAAATCAATATCCTGTCTTTAACTGGATTAAAGAACCAATGTCATCTAAAACACGGTTCACGATAAACCCAAATCACATTCCATTAATAACCGGGTTAAAGCACAAATGTTATCTAAAACATCGTTCACGATAAACCTAAATCACATTTGATATTAAATACAAGGCTCTGAATAGAAAATATACCGGCTTATATTCAATATCAAATTCTACGACCAATAAATATCGTACTGGAAATAACGATATAAATATATCTTTCAAATTCCCATAACAATATCTGTATCATCACGAAATCCAACATCGAAATATTCCAAAGACAATTTCGATTCAAATCCATTTCCACTTATATATCGGAAATTCTGGTTATTTTCAAAACCATTTCAAATCCACTTTATTTATTTTAAAAATAAATGGGATTATAATTCTAGTTCAAAACTAGTTCATTTCGATAAAAATCTATTTTTATCCTTTCAAATTTGGAATTTTTCATCTCAATTCTTCACAAATCATTTCTTATGATTTTATACAAATTACTACTATTTATAATAATTTAATCAAGGCCCGTACAGTTGATTACATCAACGGCCATCGAACTACACTTACAGCGACCTTTTCCAAATTTGATTTGGACATAATTCCAAATCCAACCATTAGATTTCTAATTTTTAATATTCATTAGAAAGCTCTTTTCGATACGAACCCAACGGTTCCATTTTTAGGAGAATCTGATGGTCGGATCTCCCGTAATATCAATTCGAAGTCAATGGTCGAAATTCGCGAACTGCGGCGGCGCGTTCTATTCAGGACATTATATATATAATATATATATTATATATATTTCGTCGATTTTCTTTTAAAACGTATTTTATAAATCGTTTTAAATTCGTTTTCAAAACGATTTCAACTTCATATTCAATTTCAAATCAAAATTGAATATTCCATATCATTAATCTATAAATGATAATATTTTCAAAACGCTATATTTTGAAATCACTTCTTTTACTATATTCATTTTAAAAACGAATATAATCGATAAAAATATCGTTTGCGTCAAAATGGCACATATCTAACTAACAATGCTTTATATATTTCAATAACTTCGTTATTATATTCAACAAATGAATATCTTCTTCAACAAATGAATATATATTTTTATTCAACACATGTATATTTATTTTATTCAACACATGAATTTTCTTTCTATTCAACACATGAATTTTCTTTCTATTTAACACATGAATTTTCTTTTATATTCAACACATGAATTTTCTTTCTATTCAACACATGAATTTTCTTTTATATTCAACACATGAATTTTCCTTTATATTCAACACACGAATTTTCTTTCTATTCAACACATGAATTTTCTTTTATATTCAACACATGAATTTTCTTTTATATTCAAAACATGAATTTTCTTTCAATTCAACACATGAATTTTCTTTTATATTCAACACATGAATATATATTTTTATAATATTCCTTATTTTCCAATTTGGAATGAGGCCCAATCAATTACCATATAATGTTAATTATATGGATTTTCTACAACACATGTGTATAATAGCAACGATAAATCATCAACCATCATCCAGAGTGCACCACACAACTGCATAAGCATTAAATATCAATAATTAACACTTATACAGTCTGTCAAACCATCGATTGACATACAACTAAATAATCGGGATTAGTGTACGTCAAATATCATCCCAATACCCGTGTGGGGTTTCAAATCAACAAACACAGATTTTATTTGTGCAGTTGGGCGATGTGTAAAATTTATCGTCCCAATCAATATCAGTCAAATCAGTGTATATAAACAAATCGTCCGATTTGTTTATAAAAATTTATTTTATATACACGTTAAAAATCATATTTTCAACCACAAAATATTTTCCACTATAAAATATTTTATTTCATTCCACATCACACAATAAAATTTCACAACACAGAAATCAGACAAACAAGTCATCCATGGTCTGTGGACGACAGGTGTCGGGTGCTGCTAAGCACCTTCTGCATCCTAGTGTATATTTCAACTAGAAAATAAAAATAAACGTGAGGAGTTCTCACCTTTGGGTTCCATTCCTCCATTATCTATTTTTGAACGGTTCAGATTTGCTCGAATTTTCAACGCAATCTTTCTCACGCTGTTCACAGTAAAAGCCACATTTTTTATTTCACTACATATATAGAAAAGATTATATTTTTAAAATGATGTTAATATAAAAAAGAATATATTTATTTTTCTTCACTAAAACCATATTTTTATATTGCCTCTTCTTATATAAAAAATAACATTTTTCCTTTGCTACTCTTCTTATAAAAATTGTACCTTTATATCGATAAAAATCTAAACTTTCTTTATATCAAAATATAAACTTTCTTTTATTAACAATATAAACTTTCATTTATTAAAAATATAAACTTTCTTTTATGAAAAATATAAACTTTCTTTTATGAAAGATATAAACTTTCTTCTACGAAAAATAAAAACTTTCTTATATGAAAAATATAAACTTTCTTCTATGAAAAAATATAAACTTTCTTTTTTTATTTTATCCTTTCAAAAATCAAGTCTTTTTATCCTTCCAAAATCAAGTCTTTTCCATATTTTTTTCTAATTAAAAATCTATTCTCTCTAATCAAAAATCTATTCTTTCTCCTTTCAAAGACAATGCAAATTTTCCTATTTGAAAAACAATGTTGTACATCTATTTTTTTTAAAAAAAAATCATATTCTTTATATTTTATAAAGCTATGCTATTTATATATTTTAAAACAACCCTATTTATTTAATTTAAAATAATCATATTTATTTTTGAAAGAATGCCTATCTTTATTTTTAGAACAATAGGATTTTATATTTAAAACAGTAGGATTTTATATTTATTTTCAAAACAATAACATTATATTTTCAAAACAATTTGATTTCAATATAAGAATCTGAAAATGAACAATTTGATTTAAATAAAAAAAAACAGCTCACTGTTTCACTGTAACCGCTCTTTCTTCTTCGTTAGCCTTGGACCCTCAAATCCCATTGATTCCATTGAAAATCCACTAGCGCTCGTTTGTCCAAGTCGTTGTCCATCGATCGGAACCTCCCAAGTTGACCACCTCCGCGCCGCGCATCATCTCCCGCCTGTCGCTTCGAATCCGCTGCCCCAAGTCGGCCTGAAACAGCCTCGAAAGGCACGCCCTTTGAGGGCTGAAATCGGTCACCAGAAAATCCCAAATGCGATCATATTGGTACGGGATTGAACCCCTTGATTTGCTCCTTATTTTCTCTCAAGAAGCGTTGGGAATCAATTTGTGAATTCAAAGAAAAAGGGGGCGAAATTTCTGGCACTTTCCATCGTTGAACATTTGAGAGGCGGCTCCAGAATTTGGGGAAAAAGATATTAGGGTTTTGATTTGAAAATATTTATATATATAAGAATTTTAATAATATTTTATTCGTAAATTACATGTTTGGCCCTAGGACCTCCGATCAAGTCCCAACGACTGTAGCCTCCAGCTAAATACCCCCATTCCGAACACAATGGGATATGTTTCATAACCAAATTCGGCTGTTACGATCAGTTTTCGCTAAATTTAAAATATAAATCTATATATATTCGATTTGAACGTACATTTCAATTTACCGGGGCCACATACAGTCTCTAAAAATTCCATAAAAATTATTTCTAGCTTCGTATTGACGATACGGTCCTAACAAAATTAATTTCGTCAAATTCTGAGACCGTTTGAAAAATGGCCATTTT
Source organism: Allium sativum (assembly GCA_030737875.1). NCBI lineage: Eukaryota > Viridiplantae > Streptophyta > Magnoliopsida > Asparagales > Amaryllidaceae > Allium > Allium sativum. The sequence goes on along the minus strand of CM060913.1, from coordinate 269,407,210 downwards.
TTGGTCGATCGAAATTGACTTAAACTGTCAAAACACGTTTCTTTTTCCATGCTCACATATTGTTTCGAAAAATTACGAATTTTGAACCCTAGCAATAATTCGACATCACGGATCCAACAAAAGTGGTTTCATCGAAAACCGAGGTCATTTGCAAAATTTCCCTTTTTAAGGGCCAGAATTCCATAGCGACTATTCTGAATTTTCAACTGGGCATAACTTTTGATTCCCGCTATGAAATTTTGATTTTTCAGATTCGTTGGAAAGATATTATCAATTAGATTCTAATATTTTTGGTTTCGCCAAAATCCAATTTATTTTGAATCCTGTTCATTCATTTAAACTTTGAAATCGAATTTTAAAACTACCGCGCCCTTTCCAATTCCTTTTATAATTATAAGTAATTATTTATATTCTAGTGCCGATTCAAATAAATATATACGTTCTAATTCTATTCAAAATAAACTTCTTGTAGGTATTATTTAAAATAATTCATTTTAAATATTCAAAATTCATTAAAATTGCCAAAATAAAAATTTTAAATTGGCTCGGATTTCCGGGTTATTACAATCTCCCTCACTTAAAACTTTTCATCTCCGAAAAGGAATGAAGCCGAAAGTTGTTTAACTAATCACCTCAACTTCCATTGTTTTCATTATGGCTTAAGTTCTTCAACTTTCCAGTTTTTAAGAACTTTTCAAATTTTTCAAAAAATTTGGCTAACACCCTAAATTTTTGAAAAATTTGGCCATAACCTCCCTTGCACTGGGAGCTTCGGGATATTTCAAATAGCCTCCCATGGCCCTCACCAATCCAAAAAAAAACAAAAAGAAACAGCCAATCGGCTCATAAAATCATCAAAAACCCAAGAAATACAATAAACATGTACCTATTTGTCAGGCAAACAATTTTATTCCTTTCTCTAGCCTCCTTGCTATGACCTGTTCAATGTAAGTACATGTATATGCATGCAAATGCGATAAATTTCCAATATAATTCACTATTTGGTTCAATTTGGCTAAAGGTTCAAATTTCAATTAATCAAAACATTAATCAGTCAATACAACCGTCAATCAATTTGTTGATTATCATCCCAAATTCATAACTTTGATATATAGTCAAAAATCACATTTTTGGTGCCAAATCACAACATAAGGCCCTATCTAGTTTTGGTTCTCACACCATTCAATTGGAAATATATAAATATCACACCTTCGAAACTCGAACATTAATTCTGATGATGTAGCTACAATCATCAGAGTCATCTTTGGGCGACTAGAGTGTGACTCTATATCTATCCAGTATATTAAAACTTCGAATACACGTGGATCAGACGTATATGCAAAATCTATATATACTTGATTGTCCAAATCAATACAAATAAATTATTCAAATACGAACAATACAGTTTAAATTTTCAAAACAAAACTTCTTTTCACTTTTACTTTAAAAACATCACTCTTCACACTCGTTCTAGGATACTACTAATCCCATCTCTAAAGAGTCATTCCCATTGGATAATACTAATCCAATTTCTGATGAATTCTTTCATTTGGTTCTAACGTGTCTTGTTCTCGAGCTTTGTAAACCAAATCTCTGATACCAACTTGTAACGAAAAGGAATTTTGCTCGATCCAAATCGATCGCTAAACCGATCAAGACCGTTCAAAACCCCTGATTGTTTTGAAAACACGACAAATTGGAACGCAGACAGAAGAACATTTCATTTCTTATTACAACAATTCCATCGGAATGCAAGAATATACAGAGTATGAATAAATAATATACACCACAAACAATCAGAGATTTTAAATTACATTTAAATACAACGCAGTGGAAAAATAATATAATACAGCGGAAAAATAATACAATACACAACTGAAAGGAATACACGGATATAGAGCTTTCCGAGTATAATTCCAGCTGTAAATCAGAATCCTATGAATATAAATCTACAAAACCAAAACTACTAGCTGCCCGTGTCAAAATAAGGGCACCCAGAGTTTAGGTTAAAACAATAAACTCCAGGTCAGTCACGTGACTGGTGTGAGAACTAAAACAGTTATTAACCTTTATTTTAAAGTTAGGTAAATTAAGGGACCACGCTGTATAACACGGAACGGGTTTCCTCCCAAGAATACCAGTGCATATAACGAAATAGCGCAATTCTTTTTGGAAAAATGAAGCTATTATAAGACCCAGGTCCCATCACACAATGTAACACAAGCTGGAGGATAGGGTTTTCCCTTATAATAGCCAAACATGCTTGGTATGTTAAAAACAAATCATTTGATACTATTACAAGTGTATAGTGTCAAAACAATTTTAATCATAAATATCAATCATAGACGGCATGGGTACCATATATCATGTCACCATACTAGGCTCTACAATCAAAACCGCAAATGTCACGTATTGGAAGTTGGGTTTCCATCTGTGAACCAAGGCAAGGCGCAATCCTACCATTTCGAGACTCTCTAGCCCGAGCCCTAGGACTCAGCCGCAACTGTACCTAGGCAACATGCAGGGCCAGTCCACTGATGTGGATTAAACTTAAACCATGAACATGTGTTTTCCCCGCCCTTTGGGGAGTAAATGAGCCAAATGACTCCATCAGCTCCACACAGCCACCGATATATCTGAGGCGCCTCGCAACAGCAACAACCACACAGGTGAAAATAATATAAATGTCAGGGCTGGTAGGTCACTGACACCACCCTAGCTAGAAGGAAACACATGCTCTCCCTGCTGTCCTCTCCCGTTTCTAGTTAACAACCGGGGTGTGAGGCTCCCGAATCAACGTTACGCAAAGCTATGCCACACAAGCGGTGCTTAGATCATCAACCACAAGACTTTGCTTTTCAACAAAAGCCTTGATCATTTGCCACACAGGCAATTCACTCCATGCGATTGATATCCATCAATATATAACCCCTGAGCTCGTACATCTCAGAGAAGGGCATTAAGCAAGAGAATAAATTCTCCGCCGCCAAACAGATATATATTTAAAAATCAATCACACAGAATAAAATCCAATGTCAGACACACAGTCCATTTACAAGTTCGTTCTGGGTCTGAACGAAACCGAAGGCACCTTGTACCTCGCATATCCATCAATCTCCAAGTACGTCTGGACGATCACCGACTAATTCCCTCCTCTTGGGTGTACAACCCAATCAAGATCATCAGTAATCACCCAAACGATGCGAAGACCTTCGGTCTTCAACCACCGTCTTCATCCTCGACGCCACGTCAAATCAGTTATTCAGAATGGGATAAACCCGGTCTTTCTGAATAACTCGCGTATATAATAAACAAGTGTTACACAAACACAACATACACCTCATTCTAATTCAGAATATTCTTTTATTCCAATATTCTTATACTTTGGGAAAGGTTCCCATTAATTTTGTCAAAGATAAATTCTTTAAATTTATTCTTTAATCCTCCTTTGAATATCAATTCAAATTAGTCAGGATTTGCGAACCACACCGCAGTAATCATTTATTTTATTTCCCAGTCCCAGTCTATTCATCCCATGAAGTAAAACTGGTCATACTTCATATCTAACATCACGGTGTTATCGATAAATTCAATTACCATTTCACGTTCAAATCTAATTAAAGATTTAACTATCACTTGGAGCAAAACTGGTGATACTCCATTCTCGATTATTTCAGTCTAATTAAAGATTCAATAAAACTCCACTTAGTTTTAATCTTCCCAAAAATCAATATCCTGTCTTTAACTGGGTTAAAGAACCAATGTCATCTAAAACACGGTTCACGATATACCCAAAATCACATTCCATTAATTATCGGGTTAAAGAACAAATGTTATTTAAAACACCGTTCGCGATAAACCCAAATCACATTTGATATTAAATACAAGGCTCTGAATAGAAAATATATCGGCTTATATTCAATATTAAATTCTACGACCAACAAATATCGTATTGGAAATAACGATATAAATATATCTTTCAAATTCCCATAACAATATTTTATCATCATGAAATCAAACATCAAAATATTCCAAAGACAATTTCGATTCAAATCCATTTCCACTTTATATATTGGAAATTCTGGTTATTTTCAAAACCATTTCAAATCCACTTTATTTATTTTAAAAATAAATGGGATTATAATTCTTGTTCAAAACTAGTTCATTTCGATAAAAATCTATTTTTATCCTTTCAAATTTGGAATTTTTCATCTCAATTCCTCACAAATCATTTCTTATGATTTAACATAGATTATTAGTATTTATAATAATTTACTCAAGGCCCGTACAGTCGATTTCCATCAACGGCCATCGAACTGCACTTACAACGACCTTTTCCAAATTTGATTTGGACATAATTCCAAATCCAACCGTTAGATTTCTAATTTCTAATATTCATTAGAAACCTCTTTTCGATACGAAACCAACGGTTCCAGTTTTAGGAGAATCCGACGGTCGGATCTTCCGTAATATCAATTCGAAGTCAATGGTCGAAATTCTCGAACTGCCGCGGCACGGCGCGTTCTATTCAGGCCATTATATATATAATATATATATTATATATATTTCGTCGATTTCCTTTTAAAACGTATTTTATAAATCGTTTTAAATTCGTTTTCAAAACGATTTCAACTTCATATTCAATTTCGAATCAAAAATGAATATTCCATATCATTAATATATAAATGACAATATTTTCAAAATGCTATATTTTGAAATCACTTCTTTTTCTATATTCATTTGAAAAATGAATATAATCGGTATAAATATCGTTCGCATCAAAATAGCGCATATCTAACCAACACGGCTTTATATATTTCAATAACTTCGTTATTCTATTCAACAAATGAATATATTCTTCAACACATGGAATATATATTTTTATTCAACACATGAATATTTATTTTATTCAATACATGAATTTTCTTTCTATTCAACACATGAATTTTCTTTCATATTCAACACATGAATTTTCTTTATATTCAACACATGAATTTTCTTTTATATTCAACACAGGAATTTTCTTTTATATTCAACACATGAATTTTCTTTCTATTCAACACATGAATTTTCTTTTATATTCAACACATGAATTTTCTTTTATATTCAACACATGAATTTTCTTTCTATTCAACACATGAATTTTCTTTTATACTCAACACATGAATATATATATATATATATATATGTGTATTTTTGTAATATTCCTTATTTTCCGAATTGGAATGAGGCCTAATCAATTACCATATAATGTTAATTATATGGATTTTCTACAACACATGTATATAATAGCAACGATAAATCATCAATCATCATCCAGAGTGAACCACACAACTGCATAAGCATTAAATATCAATAATTAACGCTTACACATTCTGTCAACCCACGATTGACATACAACAAAACAATCGGGATTAGTGTACGTCAAATACCATCCCAATACCCATGTGGGGTTTCAGATCAACAAACACAGATTTTATTTGTGCAGTTGGGCGATGTGTAAAATTTATCGTCCTAATCAATATTAGTCAAATCAGTGTATATAAACAAATCGTCCAATTTGTTTATAAAAATTTATTTTATATACACGTTAAAAATCATATTTTTAACTTTAAAATATTTTTCACTATAAAATATTTTATTTCATTCCACATCACACAATCAAATTTCACAACACAGAAATCAAACAAACAAGTCATCCATGGTCTGTGGACGACGGGTGTCGGGTGCTGCTAAGCACCGTCTGCATCCTAGTATATATTTCAACTAGAAAATAAAAATTAAAGTGAGGAGTTCTCACCTTTGGGTTCCACTCCTCCATTATGTATTTCTGCACGGTTTAGATTTGCCTGAATTTTCAACGCAATCTTTCTCACGTTATTCACAGTAAAAACCACATTTTTTTATTTCACTACATATATAGAAAAGATTATATTTTTAAAACGATGTTTATATAAAAAAGAATATATTTATATTTTTTTTCTTCACTAAAACCATATTTTTATATTGCCTCTTCTTATATAAAAAATCATATTTTTCCTTCGCTACTCTTCTTATAAAAATCGTACCTTTATATCGATAAAAATCTAAACTTTCTTTATATCAAAATATAAACTTTCTTTTATTAAAAGTATAAACTTTCATTTATTAAAAATATAAACTTTCTTTTGTGAAAAGTATAAACTTTCTTCTACGAAAAATATAAACTTTCTTCTACGAAAAATATAAACTTTCTTCTATGAAAAATATAAACTTTCTTCTATGAAAAATATGAACTTTCTTTTTTTATTTTATCCTTTCAAAAATCAAGTCTTTTTATCCTTTCAAAAATCAAGTCGTTTCCATATTTTTTCTAATTAGAAATCTATACTTTCTCTTATCAAAAATCTATTCTTTCTCTTTTTAAAGACAATGCAAATTTTCCTATTTCAAAAACAATGTTGTACATATTTTTTTTTTTAAAAAAAATCATATTCTTTATATTTTATAAAGCTATGTTTTTTATATATTTTAAAACAACCCTATTTATTTAATTTAAAACAATCATATTTATTTTTAAAACAATGCCTATCTTTATTTTTAAAACAATAGGATTTTATATTTATTTTCAAAACATTAACATTATATTTTTAAAACAATTTGATTTCAATATAAGAATATGAAAATGAACAATTTGATTTAAATAAAAAAACGGCTCACTATTTCACTGTAACTGCTCTTTCTTCTTCGTTAGCCTTGGACCCGAAAATCCCATTGATTCCATTGAAAATCCACCAGCGCTCGTTTGTCCAAGTCGTTGTCCATCGATCGGAACCTCCCAAGTTGACCACCTCCGAGCCATGCATCATCTCCCCCCTGTCGCTTCGAATCTGCTGCCCCAAGTCATCCTGAAATAGCCTCGAAAGGCACGTCCTTTGAGGGCTGAAATCGATCACCAGAAAATCCCAAATGTGATCATATTGGTACGGGGTTGAAGCCCTTCATTTGCTCCTTAATCTTCTCTCAAGAAGCATTGGAAATCGATTTGTGAATTCAAAGAAAAAGGGGGCGAAATTTCTGGCACTTTCCATCGTTGAACAGTTGAGAGGCGGCTCCAGAATTTGGGGAAAGAGATATTAGGGTTTTGATTGGAAAATATTTATATATATAAGAATTTAATTATTTTTTATTCGTAAATTACTTGTTTGGCCCTAGGACCTCAGATCAAATCCCAACGACTGTCGCCCATAGCTAAATACCCCCATTTCGAACACAATGGGATATGTTTCATAACCCAATTCGGCTGTTATGATCAGTTTTCGCTAAATTTAAAATATATATATATATTCGATTTGAACATACATTTCAATTTACCGGGGCCAAATACAATCTCTAAAAATTCTAGAAAAATTATTTCCAGCTTCGTATTGACGATACGGTCCTAACAAAACTAATTTCGTCAAATTCTGAGACCATTTGAAAAATGGCTATTTTCTGGTCGACTGAAATTGACTGAAAATGTCAAAACACGTTTTATTTTTCCACGCTCACATATTGATTCGAAAAATTACGAATTTTGAAACCTAGCAATAATTCGACATCACAGATCCAACAAAAGTGGTTTCGTCGAAAACCGAGGTCTTTTGCAAAATTTCCCTTTTTAAGGGCCAGAATTCCATAGCAACTATTCTGAATTTTCAACTGGGCATAAATTTTGATTCCCACTATGAAATTTTGATTTTTCGGATTCATTGGAAAGATATTATCAATTAGATTCTAATATTTTTGGTTTCGCCAAAATCCGATTTATTTTGAATCATGTTCATTCATTTAAACTTTGAAATCGAATTTTCAAACTACCGCACCCTTTCCAATTCCTTCTATAATTATAAATAATTATTTATATTCTAGCGCTAATTTAAATAAATATATACGTTCTAATTCTATTCAAAATAAATTTCTTGTCGTTATTATTAAAAATAATTCATTTCAAAAATTCAAAATTCATTAAAATTGCCAAAATAAATTTTTTAAATTGGCTCGGATTTCTGGGTTATTACATCTAACCTCATTTATTTTTATAAAATTCCATTTATCAAGTCTCCCTATTTGTAAATATCTCTTCTATAAGTTTATTCCATAGTTATGGATACCCGTTTCATTAATAAAACTTACAAATGTATTCTTTTACTTATAAAAATAACATATAAATTCTCTAGGATCATTTTAAAGACTACTTGAATTAATCTCAATTATTTTAGAAACTCTAATTTCTTCTTCAAACATTTATTCAAGTAAGTACAAATTAATTATTAAAATAAACCAATAATTTGGAACCCTTGTTAAATAGATTCTTTGACCTTTTCTGAAAGTTACTTGAAAGTTGTTCCTAAATGTCCAAGATGGACAAGCTTATAACATACAAAAATCGTAAAATTTACAAAAATACGTCCATAGTGACTATTTCTTGATAGACCATTACCTTTAAGCTTTTTTATAATTAAAAGGCCTTTTAACTCCTTCCCTTGATTTATAATTTTTTTGTGAAAGAAATTTCATTATTGACATTATATAATTGATTAGTACTTTTACATAATTTTAACGATTTTATTTATAACGATTAATTAACTTTAATTGAGATGAACTAAATAGTCAACTAACTAAAAATATAATATTTAAATATATATAATCAGTAACTAATTAACTCAAACTTTGTTAATAATAATGTTAATTAACCTTAAGAATCATCATTACTCGTCACTTATTATTTAGTTAATTAACGTTTAAGGTTAATTATAATTGATTGACCTAAACCTCGTTAATAATAAAATTAATTTACCTTATATGTCATGATTAAAATTATTAATTAAACTTAAGAATCATTAACAATCTTTTATAATAAGGGTCCACCCTATCAAAACCTTTAGAGTGATGGAGTAGGGTGTCGCTATTTAGAGAACATATAATTATAAAAGATGGGGACAACGCCCCCTATCATAGGCTATATAAGAACCGAAATGTTTAGTATGCATAGTAGAATAGAGGACACGCAAATATAGGGGCAAAAATCATAAGCATAACATAAGAATCGTTAACATGTGTGTGTGAACAAGGATAGCTGGGGCAGTCCTAAAATAAAAGCCATTGAATGTCGGAAACTGATGCCACGAGGAAAGTGACTAAGTAGAGAGCGACCATAGCTCCTGAAGAGAAGCAGCAAAGAGCTCCAACATCCCTGTCAATGACAGAACAGAACAACATTAACCGAAAAAATAAAGCTAGTGTAAACAAATAGGAAAGAGCCAGTACAAGTGAAGTTAGGAACCTACTAACCGAAACTCTATATGGTTGAGCCTCAAACGAATTTTTTATATTGTCATGGATCTGACGAATGATTTTAGCTCTATTAAAGTGTTTATCATTAAAACAAAAGTTGTTCGTGGTGCACTAAACGCACCAACAGATGAATGCTAGGATTATACGAAAGAGGATGGCATGTACTATTTTCCCCCTCGAATTAGTCCACTAGCTTAAGCACCTGTATCAAAATTTGAGATCACGATAGAGAATTCCCGTAAGACATTTGAAGTGATGATAAACATACTTGGCGCAAACCCCAAAAACGAAGTGATGAGCAATGGACTCAAGGTGACCATCAAGGCAACAACAAAATTTTGAAACAACATGAATCCTGGTTTTTGAAATGTAAGATTAAAGCGAAGGGCACTTGAAAAGTTTCCACAAAAGAATAGTGATTTAGGCAGCATTTGGTGGTCCCATATTAATTTGTATTGGATATAAGGAGAGGACTGAGGTTGAATTGCATTACAGGCCATCTTATGGGAAAAACCACCGTTGGCCCAGTCCAATCGAGCCGCCATTAAGTCGTTTCATTATATAATTTGTCGTTTTGCATATGCTTCCATAGCTCGCCAGCTATAGCAAGAGAACTTGACAAGTCAATAAGTTAAAATTCATGATATTTATGATGTAAAAAGATGGACTAAAGGGAGTTGTAGTAGAGGAAACGTGCCCACATCTTGTATCCATAGACTTTGCACACGTATCCCAAACTTTAAGGCCCCCCCAATCTTTGGGGAAAAGATGTGATCCCAAAAGACCAAGTGATGTTTATTCGGGTCCTGTAACATCCCGTATTTTATCGATATAATAATTAATTTATTTAATTATTTAAATAATGGTTTAGTAATTTAATGGTTGTTAAATTAAATGACTTTGAATACTTAATTAAAATAAATAATTAAATAATATATATAATTTTCGAAATTGTCGAAAATAATAGAATTCACAATGCTGTGTGAATCAGATGATTTAACTAATTTAATTCTGTTTATAATTGAATTATAATAACTAATTTATTATTTAAATGAAGTTTGAATGTATAATTATAATATAATTATAATCGAGCTTGAAATGGCACGGTAGTTCGTAATTTGGCAATTCGAACTTTAAACGAATATACATAATCCGTTTTAAGTCGGATTTATGTGAAACATGAAACTTTCGGAGCTAGTGAAGTATATTTTTCTAATGGAAGAGAAAAATCGAGATTTCGTTGTGTTGATTTTGAGTTGCGTCCAAATCAAATTTCGAAAAGTCGTTATTGAATTCCTTTATAACTTATAACGATTTATTTATATTAAAAATGGATTTTTAATATAAATGGAATATCGATTTAACTTGGATTTTTAATTATCAAGTTATAAATCCCGATATGTTTATTTTTGTAATAAACTGGAAATGCGAGCCAATTTAAAATTTTTATTTTGGCAATTTTGATGAATTTTGAATATTTAAAATGATTATTTTAAATAAAAACGATGAGAAATTTATTTTGAATTGAATTCAAATATATAGTTTTATATAGATCGACGTTAGAATATAAATATTTATTTTAAATTATAAAAGGAATTGAAAATGACGCGGTAGTTCGATAATTCGATTTCTAATTTCAAACGACTGTACAGGTTTCAAAATAAACCAGATTTTAGCAAGACCAAAATTAATAGAATCTAATTGAGAATATCTTTCCAACGAATTCGAAAAATTGAAATTTCATAGCGGGAATCAAAAGTTACGTGCAGTTGAAAATTCAGACTAGTCGCTATGGAATTCTGGCCCTTAAAAATGGAAATTTTGCAAACGACCTCGGTTTTCGACAAAACCACTTTTGTTGGATCCGCAATATCAAGTTATTGCTAGGTTTCAAAATTTGTAATTTTTCGAATCAATATACGAGCGTGGCAAAGGAAAACGCGTTTGGCCAGTTTAAGTTGATTTTAATCGACTGGAAAATGGCCATTTTTCAAACGTTCTCAGGATTCGACGAAACTAGTTTTGTTAGGACCGTATCGTGAATACGAAGTTAGAATATATTTTCTGGGAATTTTTAAAGACTGTTTGTGTTCTCGGTAAATTGAAATGTGCGTTCAAAGTCAATATATAGATTTATATTTTGATTTTGACGAAAACTGATCAAAACGATCGAATCAGCTTACGATACATATCCCATTGTGTTCGGAATGGGGGTAATTAGTTGGGGACGACAGGCGGTGGGTCTCGTTTAGAGGTCGAAAATAAAAGTTGCTTTTTAGGGAATTTAATAATATATATATATATATATTTATATAATAGCCCCTTCCTCTCCCTTTCTTCCTTCAGTTAAAACAAAACGAAATTAAAAAAAAGATAAAGGAGGAACGACGGGGGGGAAACCGCCGCCCAGTCGCGGTCCCCCAAGGTGGTGTGCCGCCAACGACAAGATCCCCTACATCACGCCCCGACGCCCTCTCCCTTCCTCCCCCCAAAAACCGTGCCCTAGCCCAATCCGCCATGTTAGGACCCGCTGCCCCCCCCTTCTGCACCGTCCTCCGCCTGAACCCACCCCCGCCTGCACCCCCCTGACGCTCCATTAGCCACCCACAGCCACCCCTCCGACGGTGAATGCCTCCTCTCAGTCAACGATAAAGAAAGTGAGTCTTTTGCCTTTTATATATTGATTTTTATTCACGTATAAAGTTAGATTTTTGTTCTTGCATATAAAAAGGTGGTTTTTACAAATAAAAATGGGATTTTTACAAACAAAAATATGATTTTGATTTATATTTTTAACATATAAAGATTGGATCTTTATTGGTGTGAGAAATAACAACATAGAGATTAGATTTATTAATGAGGAAAGCTAAGATTTTTAAATGCGAATCAAAATTATGATTTTTAATCTAGCCAAAAAGGCAAAAACTTTATATTTAAAAAGGCGAAAACTTTATATTTAAAAGGCGGAAAAACTCCATATTTGAAAAGATAAAAATAGATTTTTACCGAAATGAATTAGTTTTGAACTAGAATTTAAAATCCAATTATTTTTAAATTAAATAAATTTGATTTGAAATGGATTTTACATAACCAGAATTTCCAATATATGAATTGGAATGGATTTTAATCGAAATTGTCTTTGGAATATTTCGATATTAGATTCCGCGATTATACAGATATTTTGGAGGAAATTTAGAAGATATATTTTATATCGTTATTTCCAAAGCGATATTTGTGGGTTTCAGAATTTGATATTGAATATAATCCAATATATTTTCTATTCACAGCCTTGTATTTAATATCAAATGGGATTTGGGTTTATCGTGAACAGTGTTTTAAATAACACTGGTTCTTTAACCCGATAATAAATAGAATGTGATTTGGGTTTATCATGAACTGTGTTTTAAATGACATTAGTACTTTAACGCAGTAAAAGGAGTTTTAATGAATCTGTAATTAGACTAAAATGTGAATTGATAATTTAAATTATCGAATTTGGAAAGTGAGCGAGAATGGAGTATCACCAGTTTTGCTCCAAAGCGATAGTTAAATCCTTGATTAGATTTGAACGTGAAATGGTAATTAATTTTACCGGTAGCACCGTGGTGTTAGATATGGAGTATTACCAGTTTTGCTTCATGGGATGAATAGGTTGGGATTGGGAAATAAAATAAATAATTACTTCAGTGTGGTTCGCTAATCTCGACTAGTTTGGAAAACCTTAACATGGTTTGAAATGGAATCCAAAGGAAGATAAAAGAATAAATTTAAAAGAATTTAGCTTTGATAAAATTAATGGGAACCTTTCCCTAAGAATGTGAAATTTATAAACTAACTGTAGGTTAGCTAAGAAGAATGGTTTCCTGGGTATTGATCTGATGTTGGTTTCGGCCTTCGGGGTTAATATTTGGGGAATTGTTCTCTTGCTAATTTACAGTTAGTGACTAATGAATTGGAATGTGGCGTATGTTGTGTCTGTGTAATAATTGTTTATTATGTACGCTGGTTATTCGGAAAGGCCGAGTTTATACCCATTCTGAGTAACCAATTCGACTATATGTCGAAGATGAAGACGGTGGTTGAAGACTGGAAGTCTTCACATCGTTTGGGTGATTACTGATGATATTGATTGGGCTGTACACTCAAGAAGAGGGAATCAGTTGGTGATCGTCCAGACGTACTTGGAGATCAATGGATATGCGGGGAAAGTGCCTCCGGTTTCGTTCAAACCCAGAACGAACTTGTAAATGGACTGTGTGTCTGACATTGGATTTTATTCTGTGTTGATTGATCTCTGTTAAATATATATCTGTTTGGCAGCGGAGAATTTATTCTCTTGCTTAACGCCCTTCTCTGAGACGTATGAGCTGAGAGGTTGTATATCGATGGGCATCAGTCGCATGGAGTGAATTGCCTGTGTGGCACGCCTAAGTGGCAGATGATCAAGGCTTCTGTTGAAAAGCAAAGTCTTGTAGTTGATAATCAAAGCACAGCCTGTGTGGCGTAGCTTTGTGTATAGTGTGGATTCGCGAGCTTCACACCTCAGTATGAGTCAAAAACGGGATGAGGACCCAAGGAGTGCACGACGTTTCTTTCTAGCTATGGGTGGTGTCAGTGCTTAAACTGGTTGACATTTATATACTTTTTACCTATGTGGTTGTTGGATGCAAGGCGCCTCGATTATTGGTCCTATAGGGTCGGGAAACATGTGTTCAGGAATAATTAATCCTCAAACATAAGGGAGGATCGGTCTTGGAGGATCGTAGGGGTTAACCAGAGCGTGTAGTCCTAAGACAATTGTTAGAGTGTCTCGAAGCGGAGAGGAGCTTGCCCCTTGCCTCGACTCATGATGGAAATCCAATTTCCAATACGTGATATTTTCGATTTTATTTGTAGAGCCTAGTATGGGGACATAGTGGGATGGGGCACTTATGCCATCTATGATTGATATTTATGATTGAAATTGTTTTGACACTATACACTTATAATAGTATCAAATGATTTGTTTTAAACGTACCAAGCATGTTTGGCTATTATAAGGGAAAACTCTATCCTCCGGCTTGCGTTGCATTGTGTGATGGGACCTGGGTCTTATAATAGCTTCATTTTTCGAAAAAGCATTGCATTGTTTATCCTACGCACCGGTGTTCTTGGGAGGAAACCCGTTCCGTTTTATACGGCGTGGTCCCTTTAATTACTCTCTTTTAATGTAAAGTTTTAAATAACTGTTTTAGTTCTCACACCAGTCACATGGCTGACCTGGAGTTTATTGTTTTAACCTAAACTCTGGGTGCCCCTATTTTCGACACGGGCAGCTAGTAGTTTTGGTTTTGCAGATTTATATTCATAGGATCCTGATTTACAGCTAGAACGATGCTCGGAAAGCTTTGTATCCGTGTATTACTTTCAGTTGTGTTTTATATTGTTTTTCCACTGCTATGTAATTTATTGTAATCTCTGATATTTTTCTATTGTATAATATTTATTCATACTCTGTATATTCTTTTATTCTGATGGAACTATTGTAATAAACAATGAAATATTCTTCTGTTTGCGTTCTATTTTTTCGTATTCTCAAGGTAATCTGGGCTTTCCTTACCGGGGAAGTTACGGGTTACTACAGTGGTATCAGAGCTTTGGTTTACAGAGCTCGAGAACAAGACACATTAGAACCGAACGAAAGAGTTCATCAAATATTGGATTAGTAATATCCAATTAGAATAACTCGTTAGAGATGGGATCAGTAGTGTCCTAGAACGAGTGTGAAGAGTATATTTTTCAAATGAAAACAACATTGTTTTAAAAATTTAAATCGTTTTATACATATTTGAATACTTTATTTGTATTAAATTTGGACAATCGAGTATATAAAGATTTTGTGTATACGCATCATGAACGTATATTCGAAGTTTTAATATACTGGATAGATATAAAATCACATTCTAGACACCCGGAGATGGTTCTGATGATTGATCGATCATCATCAGAATTTATGTTCGAGCTTCGAAGGTGTGATATCTATATATTTCCATTAGACTGGTGTGAGAACCAAAACTATATAGATTTATTGTTGTGATTTGGCATCAAAACATGATTTTCTGTACGTATCAAAATTATGAATTTGAAACGATAATCCACTAATTGATTGATGTTTGTGTTGTTTGTTTGTTTGTTTGATAATTTTTAACCGTTATGCCAAATTGAAGCGAATATTGAACTGTATTGAAAATTATTTGGAATTGCATGTATATACATGTACTTACATTGAACAGGTCATAGCAAGGAGGCTAGAGCAGAGAATAAAATTGTTTGCCCGACAAATAGGTACATGTTTAGTATAATTTACTATTTTGTTTGGGTGATGATGATTTTATGAGCCGATTGGCTTTTTCTTTTTCTTTTGGATTGAAGAAGGCCTTGGGAGGCTATATGAAATATCCTGAAGTCCCCGGTGCAGGGGAGGTTATGGCGAAATTTTTCGAAAATTTAGGGTGTTAGCCAAATTTTTGAAAAATTTGAATAGTTCTGTAACAACCCGTAAAATGCGAGCCAGTTTGAAATTTTTATTTTGGCAATTTTAGTGAATTTTGAATATTTAAAATGAATTATTTTAAATAATATCGACGAGAAATTTATTTTGAATGGAATTCGACGTATATATTATACGCGTCGTCGTTAGAATATAAATAATTATATATATAATTATAAATAGAATTGAAAATGGCGCGGTAGTTCGATAATTCGATTTCAAACTTCAATTGAATGTACCGGGTGCAAAACAATCCGGATTTTAGTGAAACCAAAAACGATAGGATCTATTTGATAATATCTTTCCAACGAATGCGGGAAATCAAGATTTCATAGCGGGAATCAAAAGATATGTCCAGTTGAAAATTCTGAATAGTCGCTATGGAATTCAGGCCCTTAAAAATGGACATTTTGCAAATGACCTCGGATTTCGACGAAACCACTTTTGTTCGGTCCGTGATGTCAAATTATTACTAGATTCCAAATTTCATAATTTTTCGAATCAATATGTGAGCGTGACAAAGGAAAACGCGTTTGACCGGTTTCAGTTGATTTTAATCGACTGGAAATTGGCCAATTTTCCAACGGTCTCAGAATTCGACGAAACTAGTTTTATTAGGACCGTATCATCAATACGAAGCTAGAAAATATTTTTCGGGAATTTTTCTAGTTAGTATGTGACCCCGGTAAATTGAAAAGTACGTTTAAAATTCAATATAGTGATTTAAATGAAAATTTAACGGAAACTGATTCAAACAGTCGAATCAGCTTGCGATACATATCCCATTGTGTTCGGAATGGGGGTAATACGCTATGGACGGCAGGCGGTGGGCCTCGTTTAGAGGTCGTATGTAAAAGTCAACTTTTTGCAGATTTATATTCACAGGATCCTGGTTTACAGCTGGAATGATATCCGGAAAGCTCTGTATCCGTATATCACCTTCAGTTGTGCTTTATATTATTTTTCCGCTGCTATGTATTTAAATGTAATTTAAATCTCTGAGATTTCTGTGTAATATTTATTCATTTATACTCTGTATATTCTTGTAATCTGATGCATTGTTGTAATATACAATGAAATGTTCTTCTGTTTGTGTTCTGATTTGTCATGTTCTCAACGTTCAGGGGTTTCGAACGGTCTAGATCGGTTTAACGACTGATTCAGATCGAGCGAAATTCCAGGCCGTCACATTTGGTATCAGAGCTTTGGTTTACAGAGCTTGAGAACCAAAACTTATATAGTTAGAACACTTTGTTGTGAATTGGCATCAAAAACAAGATTTTCTGTATATATAGTAAAATTATGAATTTGAAACTCTAATTCACTAATTGATTGATGTTTGTGTTGTTTGTTCATTTGTTTGCTAATTTTGAACCATTATGCCTAATAGAATCAAATATTGAACTGTATTGAAAATTGGTCGCATTTGCTTGCATATACATATACTTACATTGAACAGGTCATAGCAAGGAGGCTAGAGCCGAAGAATAAAATTTGTTTGCCCGACAAATAGGTACATGTTTACTACATAATTTCCTGTTTTGTTTGGGTGATGATGATTTTGTGAGCCTATTGGCTAGCCGCTTGGCTTTTTCTTTTTCTTTTTGAGATCTGAAGGACCGGGGAAGCTATTTGAAATTCCCCGATGCTCCCGGTGCAGGGGAGGTTATGGCGAAATTTTTCGAAAATTTAGGGTGTTAGCCAAATTTTTGAAAATTTGGAAATTCTCAGAAACTGAAAAGTTGGAGAATGGAAGCCAGATGGAACGTAGAGTTAATTAATCAAACCACTTTCGACTTTGTTCCTTTTCGGGGACGAAAAGTTTTAAGTGGGGGAGATTGTAACAACCCGTAAAATGCGAGCCAGTTTGAAATTTTTATTTTGGCAATTTTAGTGAATTTTGAATATTTAAAATGAATTATTTTAAATAATATCGACGAGAAATTTATTTTGAATGGAATTCGACGTATATATTATACGCGTCGTCGTTAGAATATAAATAATTATATATATAATTATAAATAGAATTGAAAATGGCGCGGTAGTTCGATAATTCGATTTCAAACTTCAATTGAATGTACCGGGTGCAAAACAATCCGGATTTTAGTGAAACCAAAAACGATAGGATCTATTTGATAATATCTTTCCAACGAATGCGGGAAATCAAGATTTCATAGCGGGAATCAAAAGATATGTCCAGTTGAAAATTCTGAATAGTCGCTATGGAATTCAGGCCCTTAAAAATGGACATTTTGCAAATGACCTCGGATTTCGACGAAACCACTTTTGTTCGGTCCGTGATGTCAAATTATTACTAAATTCCAAATTTCATAATTTTTCGAATCAATATGTGAGCGTGGCAAAGGAAAACGCGTTTGACCGGTTTCAGTTGATTTTAATCGACTGGAAATTGGCCAATTGTCCAACGGTCTCAGAATTCGACGAAACTAGTTTTATTAGGACCGTATCGTCAATACGAAGCTAGAAAATATTTTTCGGGAATTTTTCTAGTTAGTATGTGACCCCGGTAAATTGAAAAGTACGTTTAAAATTCAATATAGTGATTTAAATGAAAATTTAACGGAAACTGATTCAAACAGTCGAATCAGCTTGCGATACATATCCCATTGTGTTCGGAATGGGGGTAATACGCTATGGACGGCAGGCGGTGGGCCTCGTTTAGAGGTCGTATGTAAAAGTCAACTTTTTGCAGATTTATATTCACAGGATCCTGGTTTACAGCTGGAATGATATCCGGAAAGCTCTGTATCCGTATATCACCTTCAGTTGTGCTTTATATTATTTATCCGCTGCTATGTATTTAAATGTAATTTAAATCTCTGAGATTTCTGTGTAATATTTATTCATTTATACTCTGTATATTCTTGTAATCTGATGCATTGTTGTAATATACAATGAAATGTTCTTCTGTTTGTGTTCTGATTTGTCATGTTCTCAACGTTCAGGGGTTTCGAACGGTCTAGATCGGTTTAACGACTGATTCAGATCGAGCGAAATTCCAGGCCGTCACAAGTTCTTAGAAACTGAAAAGTTGAAGAACTTAAGCCGTAAAGAAAATAATGTAAGTTGAGCCGATTAGTAAACAAATTTTGGCTTCGTTCCTTTTCAGGGACGAAAAGTTTTAAGTGGGGGAGATTGTAATAACCCGGAAATGCGAGCCAATTTAAAACTTTTATTTTGGCAATTTTGATGAATTCTGAATATTTAAAATGATTATTTTAAATAAAAACGACGAGAAATTTATTTTGAATTGAATTCGAACGTATAGTTTTGTATAGATCAACGTTAGAATATAAATATTTATTTTAAAATATAAAAAGAATTGAAAATGGTGCGGTAGTTCGATAATTCGCTTTCTAATTTCAAGTGACTGTACAGGATTCAAAATGAACTGGATTTTAGTGAGACAAAAAAATAATAGAACCTAATTGAGAATATCTTTCCAACGAATCCGAAAAATTGAAATTTCATAGCGGGAGTCAAAAGTTATGTCCAGTTGAAAATTCAGAATAGTCGCTATGAAATTCTGGCCCTTAAAAATGGAAATTTTGCAAACGTCCTCGGTTTTCGATGAGACCACTTTTGTTGGATCCGCGATGTCAAGTTATTGCTAGGTTTCAAAATTCGTAATTTTTCGAATCAATATGCAAGCGTGGCAAAGGAAAACGCATTTGGCCCGTTTCAGTTGATTTTAATCGACTGGAAAATGGCCATTTTTCAAACGGTCTCAGGATTCGACGAAACTAGTTTTGTTAGGATCGTATCGACAATACGAAGTTAGAAAATATTTTCTGGGAATTTTTAAAGACTGTGTGTGTTCCAGGTAATTTGAAATGCGCGTTCAAAGTCAATATATAGATTCATATTTTGATTTTGACGAAAACTGATTGAAACGGTCGAATCAGCTTACGATACATATCCCATTGTTTTCAGAATGGGGGTGATTAGCTAGGGCCGATAGGCGGTGGGTCTCGTTTAGAGGTCGAAAATAAAAGTTGCTTTTTAGGGAATTTAATAATATATATATATATATATATATTTATATTTATATAATAGCCCCTCCCTCTCCCTTTCTTCCTTCAGTTAAAACGAAATGAAATAAAAAAAAGAGAAAGGAGGAGCGACGGGGGGGAAACCGCCGCCGCCGCCCCATCGCGGCCCTCCTAGGTGGCGCGCCGCCCACGACAAGACCCCCTACCTCGCGCCCCGACGCCCTCTCCCTTCCTCCCCCCAAAAACCGTGCCCTAGCCCAATACGCCGTGGTAGGACCCGTCGCCCCCCCAGCCGACTTCCGCACCGTCCTCTGCCTGAACCCACCTCCGCCTGCACCCCCCCCTAACGCACTATTAGCCACCCACAGCCACCCCTCCGGCGGTGAACGCCTCTTCTCAGTCAACGATAAAGAAAGTGAGTCTTTTGCCTTTTATATATTGATTTTTATTCACGTATAAAGTTAGATTTTTGTTCTTGCATAAAACAATGGTTTTTACAAATAAAAATGGGATTTTTACAAACAAAAATATGATTTTGATTTATATTTTTAACATATAAATATTGGATCTTTATTGGTGTGAGCAATAACAACATAGAGATTAGATTTATTAACGCGGAAAGCTAAGATTTTTAAATGCGAATCAAAGTTATGATTTTTAATCTAGCCAAAAAGGCGAAAACTTTATATTTAAAAAGGCAAAAACTTTATATTTAAAAAGGCGGAAAAACTCCATGTTTGAATAAACAAAAATAGATAAAAATAGATTTTTATCGAAATGAACTAGTTCTGAACTAGAATTTAAAATCCAATTATTTTTAAATAAATAAATTGGATTTGAAATGGATTTTACATAACCAGAATTTCCAATATATGAATTGGAATGGATTTGAATCGAAATTGTCTTTGGAATATTTCGATATTAGATTCCGCGATTATACAGATATTTTGGAGGAAATTTAGAAGATATATTTTATATCGTTATTTCCAAAGCGATATTTGTAGCTTTCAGAATTTGATATTAAATATAAGCTGATATATTTTCTATTCAGAGCCTTGTATTTAATATCAAATGGGATTTGGGTTTATCGTGAACGGTGTTTTAAATAACACTGGTTCTTTAACCCGACAATAAATAGAATGTGATTTGGGTTTATTGTGAGCTGTGTTTTGAATGACATTAGTTCGTTAACCCAGTAAAAGGAGTTTTAATGAATCTGTAATTAGATTAAAATGTGAATTGATAATTTAAATTATCGAATTTGTAAAGTGAGTGAGAATGGAGTATCACCAGTTTTGCTCCAAAGCGATAGTTAAATCGTTGATTAGATTTGAACGTGAAATGGTAATTAATTTTACCGATAACATCGTGGTGTTAGATATGGAGTATTACCAGTTTTGCTTCATGGGATGAATAGGTTGGGATTGGGAAATAAAATAAATAATTACTTCGGTGTGGTTCGCTAATCCCTGCTAGTTTGGAAAACCTTAACATGTTTTGAAATGGCATCCAAAGGAAGATTAAAGAATAAATTTAAAAGAATTTATCTTTGATAAAATTAATGGGAACCTTTCCCTAAGAATGTGAAATTTATAAACTAACTGTAGGTTAGCTAAGAAAAATGGTTTCCTGGGTATTGATCTGATGTTGGTTTCGGCCTTCGGGGTTAATATTTGGGGAATTGTTCACTTGCTAATTTACGGTTAGTGACTGATGAATTGGAATGAGGCGTATGTTGTGTTTGTGTAACATTTGTTTATTATATACGCTGGTTATTCGGAAAGGCCGGGTTTATACCCATTCTGAGTAACCGATTTGACGATATGTCGAAGATGAAGACGGTGGTTGAAGACCGGAATTCTTCACATCGTTTGGGTGATTACTGATGATCTTGATTGGGATGTACAACCAAGATGAGGGAATCAGTTGGTGATCGTCCAGATGTACTTGGAGATCGATGGATATGCGAGGAAGGTGCCTTCGGTTTCGTTCAGACCCAGAACGAACTTGTAAATGGACTATGTGTCTGACATTGGATTTTATACGGTGTTGATTGTTCTCTATTAAATATATATCTGTTTGGCAGCGGAGAATTTATTCTCTTGCTTAACGCCCATCTCTGAGACGTACGAGCTCAGAGGTTGTATATCGATGAAAATCAGTCGCGTGGAGTGAATTGCCTGTGTCGCATGCCTAAGTGGCAGATGATCAAGGCTTCTGTTGAAAAGAAAAGTCTTGTGGTTGATGATCAAAGAACGGCTTGTGTGGCATAGCTTTGTGTATAGCGTGGATCGCGCGCCTCACACCTCGGTATGAGTCTAAAATGGGATGAGGACCCAAGGAGTGCACGACGTTTCGTTCTAGCTATGGGTGGTGTAAGTGCTTAAACTGGCTGACATTTATATATTTTTTACCTATGTGGTTGTTGGATGCGAGGCGCCTCGATTATAGGTCCTATAGGGCCGGGAAACGTGTGTTCAGGAATAATTAATTGTAGTGACCCGTAACTTTCCCGGTAAGGAAAGAGAGGATACTTTGAGAACAACACACAAAAGAACGCAGACAGAAGAACATTTCATTGTATATTTCAACAATTCCATCAGAATACAAGAATATACAGAGTATGAATAAATATTGCACAGAAAATATCAGAGATTACAATAAATTACATAGCAGCGGAAAATAATATAAAATACAACTGAAGGAGATATACGGATACAAAGCTTTGCGGATATCATTCCAGCTGTAAACCAGGATCCTATGAATATAAATCTGCAAAACCAAAACTACTAGCTGCCCGTGTCAAAATAAGGGCACTCAGAGTTTAGGTTAAAACAATAAACTCCAGGTTAGTCATTTGACTGGTGTGAGAACTAAAACATTTATTTAAAACTTTACTTTAAAATTCGGTAAATCAAAGGACCACGCCGCATAACACGGAACGGGTTTCTCCCAAGAACACCAGTGCATAAACAAATAGCGCAATGCTAAATTAAGAACAATGAAGCTATTATAAGACCCAGGTCCCATCACACAATGCAACGCAAGCCGGAGGATAGGGTTTTTACCTTATAATAGCCAAAGAATGCTTGATACGCTAAATTTCATATTTTAATTCTTAATCAGACTCCAACCGTAAATTAGTAAGAGAACGATTCCCTAAGTATTAACCTCGAAGGCCGAAACCAACATCAGACCAATACCCAGGAAACCACCCATCTTAGCTCGTTTCCAGTTAGTTCCTGATTTTATATACAATCATAAATATCAATCATTGGCGGCATGAATGTCCCATACCACTATGTCGCCATATATAGGTATACAATCAAAACCGCAAAATGTTGTATTGGAAGTTGGGTTATCATTTATGATATGAACCGAGGCTAGGGATTGTCCTCACCGATTCGAGACTGTCTAGCCCGAGCCTCAGGATCAGAGCTCGAGTGACCTTTGGATCGTTAGGGCCGGTCCACCGATGTGGATTATAATTCATGAATTCTACATTTCCTCGCTCTATGGGGCGTAAATGAGCCAACAAATGACTCCATCGGCTTCACATAGTCACCGATATATATCCAGGCGCTTCGCAACAGCAACAACCACATAAGTCAAACTTGTCAGGGCATGTAAAACCACTGACGTCACTTCTAACTAGAAGGAAACGCATGCCCTCCCTGAGGTCCTTCTCCCGTTTCTGGTTCATACTGGGTGTGAAACTCGCGAATTAAACGTTACACAAAGCTATGCCACAAAGGCCGTGCTTTGATCATCAACCATAAGACTTTGCTTTTCAACAGAAGTCTTGATCAATTTCCACTTAGGCATGCCACACAGGCAATTCACTTCATGCGACGGATATTCATCAATATATAACCCCTGAGCTCGTACGTCTCAGAGAAGGGCGTTAAGCAAGAGAATAAATTCTCCGCCGCAAAACAGATATATATTTAATAGAAATCAATCACACAGACCAAAATCCAATGTCAGACACACAGTCCATTTACAAGTTCGTTCTAGGTCTGAACGAAACCGGTGGCACCTAGTACCCCGCATATCCATCGATCTCCAAGTACGTCTGGACGATCACCAACTGATTCTCTCCTCTTGGGTGTACGACCCAATCAAGATCATCAGTAATTATCCAAATGACGTGAAGACCTCTGGTCTTCAACCATCGTCTTCATCTTCGACTAATCGTCGAATCAGTTATTCAGAATGGGATGAACCCGGTCTTTCTGAATAAGTCGCGTATATTATAAACAAATGTTACACAAACACAACATACGCCTCATTCCAATTCATCAGTCACTAACCGTAAATTAGTAAGAGAACAATTCCCCAAACGTTAACCCCGAAGGCTGAAACCAACATCAGATCAATACCCATGAAACCACCCATCTTAGCCAACCTACAGTTAGTTTCTAAATTTCACATTCTTAAGGAAAGGTTCCCATTAATTTTATCAAAGATAAATTCTTTTAAATTTATTCTTTAATCTTCCTTTGAATATCACTTAAAACTAGTCGGGATTAGCGAACCACATCGAAGTAATTATTTATTTTATTTTCCAATCCCAACCTATTTATCCCATGAAGTAAAAGTGGTCATACTTCATATTTAACACCACGGTGTTATCGGTAAATTCAATTACCATTTCACGTTCAAATCTAATTAAAGATCTAGCAATCGCTTGGAGTAAAACTGGTGATACTCCATTCTCGATCTTTTCAAACTAATTAAAGATTCATTAAAACTCCACTTAGTTTTAATCTTTGACTGGGTTAAAGAATCAGTGTCATTTAAAACACGGTTCACGATAAACCCCAAAATCACATCACATTTCAATCAGTCCCTAACCGTAAATTAGCAAGTGAGCAATTCCCTAAGTATTAACCCCGAAGGCCCAAACCAACATCAGATCAATACCCCAGAAACCATTCAACTTAACTAATCTCCAGTTAGTTTCTGATTTTCTTAACTCCTTTGGGTCTAAGAACAGTATTATTGAAGATACCGTCCACGACAACCCAGAATCACACTCCATTAATTATCGGGTAAAAGAACAAGTGTTATTTAAAACACTATTCACGATAAACCTAAAAATCAATACCAATTCAATTCCAATTAAATATTATTTAATTGGTACACTTCATTAAATCTAAATAAAAAGATTTAATCTTTTTCTCAACTGGGTTTAAGAACAGTGTTAATGAAGACACCATTCACGACAAACCCAAATCACATTTGATATTAAATACTAGGCTCTAAATAGAAAATATATTGGCTTATATTCAATATCAAATTCTGAAGTCAACAAATATCGTATTGGAAATAACGATATAAATATATCTTTCAAATTTCCATAACAATATCTGTATCATCACGAAATCCAACTTCGAAATATTCCAAAGACAATTTCGATTCAAATCCATTCCAATTCAATTATTGGAAATTCTGTTTATTTTCAAAACCATTTCATATCCACTTTATTTATTTAAAAAATAAATAAATTATTATTCTAGTTCAAAACTAGTTCATTTCGATGAAAATCTATTTTTATCTTTTTAAATATGGAGTTTTTTATCTCAATTCTTCACAAATCATTTCTTATGATTTTACACAAATTATCACTATTTTTAATAATTTTATCAAGGCCCGTACAGTCAATTTCCATCAACGGCCATCGAACTGCACTTACAGTGACCTTTTCCAAATTTTATTTGGACATAATTCCAAATCCAACAGTTAGATTTCAAATCTCTAATATTCATTAGAAAGCTCTTTTCGATACGAACCCAACGGTTCCGGTTTTAGGAGAATCCGACGGTCGGATCTCCCGTAATATCCGTTCGAAGTCAATGGTCGAAATTCGCGAACTACCGCGGCGCGACGCGTTCTATTCAGGTCATTATATAATATATATAATATATATAATATATACTTTATCGATTTCCTTTTAAAACGTATTTTATAAATCATTTTAAATTCGTTTTCGAAACGATTTCAACTTCATTTCAAATTCAAATCAAAATTGAATTTTTTTCTTATAAACTCGTTTTAAAATCATTTCAAATTGATTTCAATTCATATCGATTTTTAATTCAATTTCAGTTCGTTTTCAACTCAATTTCAATTCGAATTCATTTATATTCCATTTCAATTCGTTTTCAATTCAATTCAATTTCAATTCGTTTTCAATTCAATTTCAATTCGAATTCATTTCTATTAAATTTCAATTCGAATTCATTTCTATTCAATTTCAATTCGAATTCATTTAATTTTCAATTCGAATTATAATTCATTTCAATTTAATTTGAATTCTAATTTGTTTCAATTCAATTAACTCGAATTTCATTTCAAAATATTCGATTTTGAAATCACTTTTCAATATTCATTATAAAAACGAATATAATCGATATAAATATTGTTCACGTCAAAATGGCGTCAATCTAATCAACACGGCTTCATATATTTCTATTTTCAAATATTCTATTTCAAATATTTCTTTTTCGTATATTTCTATTCAAATATTTTATTCAAATAGTTCTCTTCAAATATTCTATTTCAAAACTAGAATGAGGCCCAATCAATTACCCTAGATTTTATTTCTATGGACTTCCATACAACGCATGTATATATCAACAACGACAAATAATCAACCGTCATCCAAAGTGCATTCTACACTGTATAAGCATCAAATATAAATATTCAATGCTTATAACAATCTGTCAATCAATCGATCGACATACAACTAATTATTGGGATTAGTGCATGTCATATATCATCCCAATACCCGTGTGGGGTTTCAAACAATCAAACACAGATTTTATTTGTGCAGTTGGGCGATGTGTAAAATTTATCGTCCTTGTCAATATCAGTCAAATGTGTGTATATAAACAAATCGTTCGATTTGTTTATATTTATTTCATTTTAAATACACGATAAAAATTCTATTTTTAACTATATTTTATTTTCCACTATAAAATATTTTATTTCATTTCACATCACACAATCAACTACAAATCGAAATCAAACAAACAAGCATACAAGCCGTCCATGGTCTGTGGACGATGGGTGTCGGGTGCTACTAAACACCGTCTGCATCCTAGTATATATTTCAACTAGAAAAATAAATAAAATGTTATGAGTTCTCACCTTGGGGTTCCACTCCACCATTCTTTGATTGCCGATCTTAATCGCATACCTAAGTTAAAAATAATATTTTCAACTCGTTAATAATTAAACATTTGTATAGCTATTTTATTAATAATGTATATACGATGTAAATTATATTTTTAAATTTCTAAAAATATTTCCTTAGTTCGATTATTTTTAAAATAGTCTACATAGGCTAAAAATTACATTTTTATCTTTCCAAAAATATTTTCATAACTCGTTTATTTTTAAAATAGCGTATATAAGCTAAAAATTATATTTTTTGCTTTCTAAAGATATTTTCATAACATATTGGTTAAAAATCTTATTTTTATCCTCATAAAAATATTTCAATTCCAAGAAAATCTAATCTTTCATTTCAAAGAAAATCTCTTTTTCAATTCTAGGGAAAATCTATATTCGAAATCAAAGAAAATCTATATTCGAAATCAAAGAAAAACTATATTTTCATTCAAAGAAATATCTATTCTTTAAGCGAAGAAAAATCTAATCTTCTTACGATAGAAATTCAATCTTTTACTTTATAAAAATTCAATCTTTCTCTTTATAAAAATTCAATCTTTTTCTTTATTCTCCTAAAACATTAATTTCAGTTTTAAAATGAAAATAAATTTTCAGTTTTTAAAAATAAAATAAAATCAGTTTTATTTTAGAAAAGAAAATAAAAATCAGTTTTAAAATCATTGAAAAATCAAATAAAAGGAAAAACTCACGGCTGTTGTTTCTCGTCGGCGGAAGGAGAGCTCGCAGCGCTGGAGGAGGAGTCGGAGAGGGTTGGCTGCGGCTGATTCGACCTCGAAACGAGACCCACCGCCTGTTGTCCATAGATAATTACCCCCATTCCGAACACAATGGGATATGTATCGCAAGCTGATTCGATTGTTTCGATCAGTTTTCGACAAAATCAACATATAACTCTATATATTGAAATTTGAACGCACATTTCAATTTATCGGGGCCACATATGGACTCTAGAAATTCCCGAAAAATATTTTCTTGCTTCGTATTGACAATACAGTCCTAACAAAACTAGTTTCGTCAAATTCTGAGACCATTTGAAAAATGGCCATTTTCCAGTCGATTAAAATCAATTAAAACTGGTGAAACGCATTTTCCTTTGCCATGCTCACATATTGGTTCGAAAAATTACGAATTTTGAAACCTAGCAATAACTTGACATCACGGATCCAACAAAAGTGGTTTCGTCGAAAACCGAGGTCGTTTGCAAAATTTCCATTTTCAAGGGCCAGAATTCCACAACGACTATTCTGAATTTTCAACTGGACATATCTTTTGATTCCCGCTATGAAATTTCAATTTTTCGGATTCGTTGGAAAGATATTCTCGAATAGATTCGAATATTTTTGGTTTCACTAAAATCCGGTTTAATTTGCACCTGGTACTTTCATTTGAAATTTGAAATCGAATTATCGAACTACCTCGCCATTTTCAATTCCTTTTATAATTTAAAATAAATATTTATATTCTAACGACGATCTATATAAATATATACATTCTATTTCTATTCGAAGTAAATTTCTCGTCATTATTATTTAAAATAATCATTTTAAATAACCAAAATTCACTAAAATTGCCAAAATAAAAATTTTAAATTGGCTCGGATTTCCTGGTTATTACAATCTCCCCCACTTAAAACTTTTCATCCCCGAAAAGGAACGAAGTCGAAAGTTTTTTAACAAATCAACTCAACTTTCACTATTTTCATTACGGCTTAAGTTCTTCAACTTTTCATTTTCTAAGAACTTTTCAAATTTTTCAAAAATTTGGCTAGCACCCTAAATTTTCGAAAAATTTCGCCATAACCTCCCCTGCACTGGGGACTTCTGGATATTTCATATAGCCTCCCATGGCCTTCATCAATCCAAAAGAAAAAGAAAAAGCCAATCGGCTCATAAAATCATCACCCAAACAAAACAGTAAAATATGTTAAACATGTACTTATTTGTTGGGCAAACAATTTTATTCTTCTGCTCTAGCCTCCTTGCTATGACCTGTTCAAGGTAAGTACATGTACATGCTTGCAAATGCGATGAATTTTCCAATACAATTCACTATTTGGTTCAATTTGGCTAAATGCTTAAAATTTTATTAATCAACCAATAATCAAACAACACAATCAACAATCAATTAATGAATTAGCTTTTCAAATTCATAATTTTGATATATAGTTAAAAATCACATTTTTGATGCCAAGTCACAATAATAAGCCCTATCTAATTTTGATTCTCACACCAGTCAATTGGAAATCTATAGAAATTCCACTTTCGTCACTCGAACACAAATACTGATGATGGTCGACCGATCATTAGAATCATCTCCGGGCGACTAGAGCGTGATTCTATATCCATCCAGTATATTGGAGGCTTTCAATACACGTGGATCAGACGTATATTAAATTCTCTATATACCTGATATGTCCAAATAAATATAAAATAAATATTCAAATACGGTGAATAAAGTTTAAATTTTCAAAACAAAATTTGTTTTCATTTTAAAAATATACTCTTTACACTCGTTCTAGGATACTACTGATCCCATCTCTGACAAGTCATTCTCATTGGATATTACTAATCCAGTATCTGATGAATTCTTTCGTATGGTTCTAATGTGCCTTGTTCTCTGAGCTTTGTAAACCAAAGCTCTGATACCAACTGTAGTGACCCGTAACTTCCCCGGTAAGGAAAGCCCGGATTACCTTGAGAACACGACAAAATAGAACGCAAACAGAAGAACATTTCATTGTATATTTCAACAATTCCATCAGAATACAAGAATATACAGAGTATGAATAAATATTACATAGAAAATATCAGAGATTACAATAAATTACATAGCAGCGGAAAATAATACAAAATACAACTGAAGGAGATATACGGATACAAAGCTTTCCAGATATCGTTCCAGCTATAAACCAGGATCCTGTGAATATAAATCTGCAAAACCAAAACTACTAGCTGCCCATGTCAAAATAAGGGCACCCAGAGTTTAGGTTAAAACAATAAACTCCAGGTCAGTCATGTGACTGGTGTGAGAACTAAAACAGTTATTTAAAACTTTACTTTAAAATTCGGTAAAACAAAGGACCACGCCGCATAACACGGAACGGGTTTCCTCCCAAAAACACCAGTGCATAAAACAAACAGCGCAATGCTAAATAAAGAACAATGAAGCTATTATAAGACCCAGGTCCCATCACACAATGCAACGCAAGCCGGAGGATAGGGTTTTTACCTTATAATAGCCAAAGAATGCTTGATACGCTAAATTTCATATTTTAATTCTTAATCAGACTCCAGCCGTAAATTAGTAAGAGAACGATTCCCTAAGTATTAACCCCGAAGGCCGAAACCAACATCAGACCAATACCCAGGAAACCACCCATCTTAGATCGTTTCCAGTTAGTTCCTGATTTTATATACAATCACAAATATCAATCATAGGCAGCATGAATGTTCCATACCACTATGTCGCCATATATAGGTATACAATCAAAACCGCAAAATGTCGTATTGGAAGTTGGGTTATCATTTATGATATGAACCGAGGCTAGGGATCGTCCTCACCGATTCGAGACTGTCTAGCCCGAGCCTCAGGATCAGAGCTCGAGTGACCCTTGGATCGTCAGGGCCGGTCCACCGATGTGGATTATAATTTATGAACACTGCGTCCCCCCCCCCTATGGGGCAAAATGAGCCAACAAATGACTCCATCGGCTTCACATAGTCATCGATATATATCCGAGGCGCCTCGCAACAGCAACAACCACATAAGTAAAACTCGTCAGGCCGTGTAAAACCACTGACGCCACTTCTAACTAGAAGGAAACGCATGCCCTCCCTAAGGTCCTTCTCCCGTTTCTGGTTCATACCGTGTGTGAAACTCGCGAATTAACGTTACACAAAGCTATGCCACAAAGGCCGTGTTTTGATCATCAACCACAAGACTTTGGTTTTCAACAGAAGCCTTGATCAATTGCCACTTAGGCATGCCACACAGGCAGTTCACTCCAAGCGATGGATATCCATCAATATATAACCCCTGAGCTCGTACATCTCAGAGAAGGGCATTAAGAAAGAGAATAAATTCTCTGCCGCCAAACAGATATATATTTAATAGAAATCAATCACACAGACCGAAAACCATTGTCAGACACACAGTCCATTTACAAGTTCGTTCTGGGTCTGAACGAAATCGGAGGCACCTAGTACCCCGCATACCCATCGATCTCCAAGTACGTCTGGACGATCACCAACTGATTCCCTCCTCTTGGGTGTACGAACCAATCAAGTTCATTAGTAATTATCCAAACGACGTGAAGACCTCCGGTCTTCAACCATTGTCTTCATCTTCGACTAATCGTCGAATCAGTTATTCAGAATGGGATAAACCCAGTCTTTCTGAATAACTCGCGTATATTATAAACAAATGTTACACAAACACAAGATACGCCTCATTCCAATTCATCAGTCACTAACCGTAAATTAGTAAGATAACAATTCCCCAAACTTTAACCCTGAAGGCCGAAACCAACATCAGATCAGTACCCAGGAAACCACACATCTTAGCCAACCTACAGTTAGTTTCTACGTTTCACATTCTTAGGGAAAGGTCCCCATTAATTTTATCAAAGATAAATTCTTTTAAACTTGTTCTTTAATCTTCCTTTGAATATCACTTCAAACTAGTCGGGATTAGCGAACCACACCAAAGTAATTATTTATTTTATTTCCCAATCCCAACCTATTTATCCTATGAAGTAAAACTGGTCATACTTCATATCTAACACCACGGTGTTATCGGTAAATTCAATTGCCATTTCACGTTCAAATCTAATTAAAGATTTAGCTATCGCCTGGAGTAAAACTGGTGATACTCTATTCTTGATCTTTTCAATCTAATTAAAGATTCATTAAAACTCCACTTAGTTTTAATCTTTGACTGGGTTAAAGAATCAGTGTCATTTAAAACACGGTTCACGATAAACCCCAAAATCACATCACATTTCAATCAGTCCCTAACCGTAAATTAGCAAGTGAGCAATTCCCTAAGTATTAACCCCGAAGGCCCAAACCAACATCAGATCAATACCCCAGAAACCATTCAACTTAACTAATCTCCAGTTAGTTTCTGATTTTCTTAACTCGTTTGGGTCTAAGAACAGTATTATTGAAGATACCGTCCACGACAACCCAAAATCACATTCCATTAATTATCGGGTTAAAGAACAAGTGTTATTTAAAACACTATTCATGATAAACCTAAAAATCAATACCATTTCAATTCCAATTAAATATTATTTAATTGGTACACTTCATTAAATGTAAATAAAAAGATTTAATCTTTTTCTCAACTGGGTTTAAGAACAGTGTTAATGAAGACACCATTTACGACAAAACCAAATCACATTTGATAATAAATACAAGGCTCTAAATAGAAAATATATTGGCTTATATTCAATATCAAATTCTGAAGTCAACAAATATCGTATTGGAAATAACGATATAAATATATCTTTCAAATTCCCATAACAATATCTGTATCATCACGAAATCCAACATCGAAATATTCCAAAGACAATTTTCATTCAAATCCATTCCAATTCAATTATTAGAATTTCTGGTTATTTTCAAAACCATTTCATATCCACTTTATTTATTTTAAAAATAAATAAATTAATATTCTAGTTCAAAACTAGTTCATTTCGATGAAAATCTATTTTTATCTTTTCAAATATGGAGTTTTTCATCTCAATTCTTCACAAATCATTTCTTATGATTTTACACAAATTATCACCATTTTTAATAATTTTATCACGGCCCGTATAGTCGATTTCCATCAACGGCCATTGAACTGCACTTACAACGACCTTTTCCAAATTTGATTTAGACATAATTCCAAATCCAACCGTTAGATTTCAAATCTCTAATATTTATTATAAAGCTCTTTTGGATACGGACCCAAGGTTCCGGTTTTAGGAGAATCTTATGGTCGGATCTCCCGTAATATCCGTTCAAAGTCAATGGTCGAAATTCGCGAACTACCGCGGCGCGACGCGTTCTATTCAGGCCATTATATAATATATATATAATATATACTTCATCGATTTCCTTTTAAAACGTATTTTATAAATCGTTTTAAATTCGTTTTCGAAACGATTTCAACTTCATTTCAAATTCAAATAAAAATTGATTTTTTCCTTATAAATTCGTTTTAAATTCATTTCAAATTGATTTCAATTCAAATCGATTTTTAATTCAATTTCAGTTCGTTTTCAACTCAATTTCAATTCGAATTCATTTATATTCAATTTCAATTCGTTTTCGATTCAATGCAAATTCAATTCGTTTTCAATTCAATTTCAATTCGAATTCATTTCTATTCAATTTCAATTCGAATTCATTTTCAATTTGAATTCATTTAATTTTCAATTCAATTCGAATTCTAATTCGTTTCAATTTAATTCGAATTCTAATTCGTTTCAATTCAATTAATTCGAATTTCATTTCAAAATATTCGATTTTGAAATCACTTTTCAATATTCATTATAAAAACGAATATAATCGATATAAATATCTTTAACGTCAAAATGGCGTCAATCTAATCAACACTGCTTCATATATTTCTATTTTCAAATATTCTATTTCAAATATTTCTTTTTCATATATTTCTATTCAAATATTTTATTCAAATAGTTCTCTTCAAATATTCTATTTCAAAACTAGAATGAGGCCCGATCAATTACCCTAGATTTTATTTCTATGGACTTCCATACAAAGCATGTATATATCAACAACGACAAATAATCAACCGTCATCCAAAGTGCATTCTACAGTGTATAAGCATCAAATACAAATATTCAACGCTTATAACAGTCTGTCAATCAATCGATCGACATACAACTAATTATTGGGATTAGTGCATGTCATATATCATCCCAATACCGGTGTTGGGTTTCTAACAATCAAACACAGATTTTATTTGTGCAGTTGGGCGATGTGTAAAATTTATCGTCCCAGTCAATATCAGTCAAATGTGTGTATATAAACAAATCGTTCGATTTGTTTATATTTATTTCATTTTAAATACACGTTAAAAATTCTATTTTTAACTATATTTTATTTTCCACTATAAAATATTTTATTTCATTTCACATCACACAATCAACTACACATCAAAATCAAACAAACAAGCATACAAGCCGTCCATGGTCTGTGGACGACGGGTGTCGGGTGCTACTAAACACCGTTTGCATCCTAGTATATAATTTAACTAGAAAAATTAAATAAAATGTGAGGAGTTCTCACCTTGGGGTTCCACTCCTCCATTCTTTGATTGCCGATCTTAGTCGCATACCTAAGTTAAAAATAATATTTTCAACTCGTTAATAATTATTCATTTGTATAGCTATTTTATTAATAACGTATATACAACGTAAATTATATTTTTAAATTTCTAAAAATATTTCCATAGTTCGATTATTTTTAAAATAGTCTACATAGGCTAAAAATTACATTTTTAGCTTTCTAAAAATATTTTCATAACTCGTCTATTTTTAAAATAGCGTACATAAGTCTCATAAAAATATTTAAATTCCAAGAAAAATCTAATCTTTCATTTCAAAGAAAATCTCTTTTTCAATTCTATGGAAAATCCATTTTCCAATTCAAAGAAAATCTATATTCGAAATCAAAGAAAATCTATATTCGAAATTAAAGAAAATCTATATTCTAAATCAAAGAAAATTTATTTTCATTCAAATAAATATCTATTCTTTAAGCGAATAAAAATCTAATCTTCTTATGATAGAAACTCAATCTTTTTCTTTATAAAAATTCAATCTTTTTCTTTATAAAAATTCAATCTTTTTCTTTATTCTCCTAAAACATTAATTTCAGTTTTAAAATGAAAATAAGTTTTCAGTTTTTAAAAATAAAATAAAATCAGTTTTATTTTAGAAAAGAAAATAAAAATCAGTTTTAAAATCACTGAAAAATAAATGAAAAGGAAAAACTCACGGCTGCTGTTTCTCGTCGGCGGAAGGAGAGCTCGCAGCGCTGGAGGAGGAGTCGGAGAGGGTTGGCTGCGGCTCAGGAGGCGTTGGCGAAGGGGCTGACGAGGCTTGGCGGCGTTGGGATCTCTAGTAGGTGCGTCCTACGGTGGCGTCGATTTTAGGCGGGTCTCGAGGGTCAGGGAAGGCAGTTTTGGAGGATAGGAGGAGGGGGAGAACCGCCGCCCGTCGGCGGTGGCCTTGAGCGGCGGCGGCGCCTGCCGCATTGAGGAGGGCGGACGAGAATTTTTAGGGTTCCCCCATTTTTAATTTTTTTAATTTCAGTTTGAAATGAAGAGAGGGAGGAGAGTAAGGACTTAAATAAAAATATATTTTTTAATTTATTTATTTCTAAAAAGCAACTTTTATTTTTGACCTCAAAACGAGATCCACCGCCTGTCGTCCATAGCTAATTACCCCCATTCCGAACACAATGGGATATGTATCGCAGGCTGATTCGACTGTTTTGATCAGTTTTCAAAAAATCAAAATATAACTCTATATATTGAAATTTGAACGCACATTTCAATTTACCGTGGCCACATATGGACACTAGAAATTCCCGAAAAATATTTTCTCGCTTCGTATTGACGATACGGTCCTAACAAAACTAGTTTCGTCAAATTCTGAGACCATTTGAAAAATGACCATTTTCCAGTCGATTAAAATCAACTGAAACTGGTGAAACGCGTTTTCCTTTGCCACACTCACATATTGATTCAAAAAATTACGAATTTTGAAATCTAGCAATAACTTGACATCACGGATCCAACAAAAGTGGTTTCGTCGAAAACCGAGGTCATTTGCAAAATTTCCATTTTCAAGGGCCAGAATTCCATAGCAACTATTCTGAATTTTCAACCGGAAATATCTTTTTATTCCCGCTATGAAATGTCAATTTTTTGGATTCGTTGGAAAGATATTCTCGAATAGATTCTAATATTTTTGGTTTCACTAAAATCCGGTTTAATTTGCACCCAGTACATTCATTTGAAATTTGAAATCGAATTATCGAATTACCACGCCATTTTCAATTCCTTTTATAATTTAAAATAAATATTTATATTCTAACGACGATCTATATAAATATATATGTTCTATTTCTATTCGAAGTAAATTTCTCGTCGTTATTATTTAAAATAATCATTTTAAATAATCAAAATTCACTAAAATTGCCAAAATAAAAATTTTTAATTGACTCGGATTTCCGGGTTATTACATTAATCCTCAAACTTAAGGGAGGACCGGTCTTGGAGGATCCCAGGGGTTACCCAGAGTGTGTAGTCCTGAGACATTCGCTAGAGTGTATCGAAGCGGAGAGGAGCTTACCCCTTGCCTCGACACATGACGGAAATCCAATTTCCAATACGTGAAATTTTCGGTTTTGTTTGTAGAGCCTAGTATGGCGACATAGTGGGATGAGGCACTTATGCCGTCTATGATTGATATTTATGATTGAAATTGTTTTGACACTATACACTTATAATAGTATCAAATGATTTGTTTTAAACGTACCAAGCATGTTTGGCTATTATAAGGGAAAACCCTATCCTCCGGCTTGTGTTGCATTGTGTGATGGGACTTGGGTCTTATAATAGCTTCATTTTTCGAAAAAGCATTGCGTTGTTTATCCTATGCACTGGTGTTCTTGGGGGGAAACCCGTTCCGTGTTATACGGCGTGGTCCCTTGAATTACTCTCTTTTAAAGTAAAGTTTTAAATAACTGTTTTAGTTCTCACACCAGTCACATGACTGACCTGGAGTTTATTGTTTTAACCTAAACTCTGGGTGCCCCTATTTTCGACACGGGCAGCTAGTAGTTTTGGTTTTGCAGATTTATATTCACAGGATCCTGATTTACAGCTGGAACGATGCTCGGAAAGCTCTGTATCCGTGTATTACTTTCAGTTGTGTTTTATATTGTTTTTCCGCTGCTATGTAATTTATTTTAATCTCTGATATTTTTCTGTTGTATAATATTTATTCATACTATGTATATTCTTGTATTCTGATGGAATTGTTGTAATAAACAATGAAATGTTCCTCTGTTTGCGTTCTATTTTTCGTGTTCTCAAGGTAATCCGGGCTTTCCTTACCGGGGAAGTTACGGGTTACTACAATTTTGGAGTTAAATAATATTCTATGTGAATGTATACGATGATATTAATTTATTAATATTAAATTTAATTGCTTTTAAATAAATTAATATTTAAATGGGTTTATTTAGAGCTTTAAAAATAGCCATTTTTGCAAACGACATCCGTTTTCAACGAAACTAATTTTGTTGGATCTGGAAAATTAAATTATTTCTAAATTTCAATTTCCGTGATTTTTGGAGTCAGTATGTGGCCGTACAGGATTTTAATGTGAAAAACAGCCGATAATTTGACTTTAAAAATATGTTGCTTGAGCAAACGGACTCGGAATTCGACGAAACAAGTTTCGTTAGGTCCGTAATATCAAACTGTAGCTGCATGTCCATTTTCACTAAAATTGGATATGTGGCTACATGAATTATTAAACAACATATATAGTTAACGATTCAATAAACTGAATATAATATTCTAATAAAATATTATTTAAATTTCCGTATAAGTACGCTACCACATTTCTAAACCCTAAGATCAATTTTTTTGGTCAACAATGTATAGCCGCTGCGTTTTTCTGGAGAAACCCTTCATGAGTTTGTAAAATCCACTAAAAACCATAGAAAAATCCTAAATTCCTAAAACAAGTTGCTGTGAGTAGCTTATGATAAGAACTTCCCACTTATACTATTTTTGCTGAGTGCGATTCATATATCTGGAGCAGCAAGTTACAGCGACATCTAGGGTTTGTCGGTACGAGGAATTTAGGCATCGATCTATGAAATGG
The DNA here is from genome assembly GCA_030737875.1 of Allium sativum. Taxonomy (NCBI): domain Eukaryota; kingdom Viridiplantae; phylum Streptophyta; class Magnoliopsida; order Asparagales; family Amaryllidaceae; genus Allium; species Allium sativum. The sequence goes on along the minus strand of CM060913.1, from coordinate 269,369,235 downwards.
AGTTTGGATCTGATCTCGTGGTAGGAAATCGAACTTGCGTGTGTATTTCGGGGAGGATTGAGCTCCAAAGGTGTCGCACCCTGGATGCTTTGTGCATGATGAAGTCTGTAGATTGACTTCTTCAACTGGCGTTCGAGTTCAACTTAGAGAGGCTAGGGGGTTCAGATTTTGATGAGGAGGAGTGTAGCGGTTTTAGCTTAAACTTTTGAAGGTGAACGGTGTCCTCAGAAGATACGGTAGGGGTCAGTAATGGCAGCGCCCCTAGCTATTGGTCACGAACTGTGAGGGTGTTCGAGATTTATGAGATTAGTATAAGATGATAGAGATTGCGGTGAGGAAGCTAACGGAGGTCATTTGAGTTTAAATCGTGAATCAGTGAAGGAATGGCGGGAGTGTAAAGTTGCTTTAACGGTTGGGGGAAATCGCCTATAATCGGGATTCAGATTGAAACGGGAAGAAGAATAAGATCAGTCTAAACGCATGAAAGTGGGCCTGTTTTAAGTGAAGCCCACTTACCCTCTTTAATTTAATTATATAGAAATTTAATTCACATTATAACTTGTAAATGTAATAACTTATACATATTATATCAGAATTTCGAACTGTCGGATCCATTGGGATCGTATGGACGAGGGCTACACAATGGAATTGACTGGGAGTGAATTGGAGCTCGTTACAATTTATAGCAAAATAAAATGTCTATTTGAATCAACCGACAGTTATCGTTATTTAACGATGAACACCCAATGTGAGTAAAACTCACTAACTCTACCAGTTCATATTTTTATAACGTGTTTTTAGAATTGATAAGTGATGATCTGATTGCTGTGTGATGATTGTTGGGATGAACTGTTAATTTATTTGGTTGAAAATATAGATATAGTTATATATATAGCGTTAATTAAATATTAACTCTGTTGATAGAATATTTCATGTTGAAATGAAATTGATGTTAATTATATTGTTTACATAACGACCCGTCTTTTTGCCCGATTTTCGCTGGTAATTAAACCGACTTAAACCGTGCACAAAGGCGAATTGTTACGGTACATACATATATTGAACAAAATAACAGAACTTTTCATTGCACAATACAATATTACATCAGAGTTACATGAAATATCAAAGTTACGACATATACAGCGGAAGAAAAGTGAATATACTCTTAGCAAAATAAACATATGATATAGCAGAAGCTCCAGACTCTAGCGTGTATTCCAACTCAGAAAGCACTCTGAATCTTGCTCTAATGATCTAAACTGTAAAACTAAACTACTAGCTACCTGTGTAAAATTAGTGGGCACCCAGAGTTTAGGAAGGAACAATAAACTCCAGGTCAGTCATGGGACTGGTGTGAGAACATAAAACAGTTGCTTTAAGATTTATTTTAAGGTTGGAAAATTCACCGGACCACGCCGCTAATGCGGAACGGGTTTACTCCATGTGAATGCCCGTGCATATAAATACACAATGACTTTTGAAAATGAAGCTATCACAAGCTCGTACAACATCACACAATGAAAACGCACACCAAATGGGTGAGTTTTATCTTATGATAACCAAACATGCTTTCATACGTGAAAATCCTCTTTCAATATTATCATTAGTATAGTGTGTGAAGAAAAATCATTTCGCAAATAAATATATAATCATAGCCCTCATAACCCTAATTGGTTATATTGACATCTAAGTATACAATCAAAATCCGTATGGCTCGTATTGGAGATTTGGGTTTCCAACTTGATGATTCCTGGCACGATAGATCAATCAAGGATACGAAGCGAAGTGTAACATGACTTTTTCGTCCATCTTGGACACTAACAACAAATCGCAGGGCAGATCAATGGTTTTCGACCAAACACAGCCCCCCGTACCCAATTTCCCCAAGTTCATAAGTGCTTTCCCACAGCTGCAGCTTCATCATCAATTCATATATAAGTATACAACCTAACCGCCAATTTCTCATCCATGCGGTGTGTGAGGTTTGTCGATGTCACGTTATACACAAAGCATGCCTATAAAAGCAATGCTTTGGTCATACCGGCGCATTTCATTTCTTAAGTATGTCATATTGTCCATTCACAATATTACCACTAATTTCCATCATTACATAACCACTTTGAGCTCGTACGTCACAAACCAGAAACATATCAACAGAAATTAGTGTTATGTCGTCAATTACAATGTCAGGCACACAATCCATACAAATCCATTTTTGGTCTGAACGGAACAAAATCCGAAAATCTCTGAATATACTCAGACCTCATGCCACTTATAACCTTGCATCAGGTGTACGGCCTGATTCGAGACATCAGAAATCAATCCAAATAAATTCAAAGATTTCTGGTCTTCATTCGTTAATTCCAAGTCTTGAATATGCTTCATGCGTCGTATTATTACTTGGAATGGTTTTCGGATTTAAATCTGATTCCGGTCTTTCCAAGTAATAAGTGTATTCTTAAAATAGCAGTTATGGACTATACGGACTTTTCAATTCAATCTCCTTCCAATCATTTCAATTCATTTACAAGTCAAAGTTGGATTGTCATACATTCCGTTATTGTCTTAACTTCCTTTGAAATCAAATATTCGATTTACCAACCGTTTCATTTCAAACATAACCCTTCGATTCTTATTCAAAACATACATCTTTATTCCTTTCCCTAAGTCTTTCAACTTACTAGATCTTTATTTGGATTACAAATTCATTTACGATAATTCGAATAAGTTATATTCAAACATAAGTTGTAATAGCTTTAAATCGACTTATATTTGATATTAATTCCATATACAAATATTAACCACTTAAAATCTTTCCAAACCATTTGAAAATAATGGTTCACGTATTATAAATTCCAACCCAATTTATCTTTTGAAATGCGAGAATAACGTTTGGAATGTTACTAAAAGCGCTGGAATACCATTTCAATCGAATAGATTCCAAATCATCCCAAAATTCAAATGTTTCGATACTAATTACTTTAAATTAATAAAGTAAGATCCATCATAAATTTTCCAAAAATTTTAAACTTGATTTATTTGAATTTTTTTATGATCACCTAACTGCACTCACAGTGGCCTTTCCCAAATTTGTTTTGAGTATAACCTGAAAATGATATGTTGAAAATCGAAATTTCTCTTTTATCCAAAACTGTCTGTATTTTAAAATCAACGTTTCTTTTTTTCAAGTGAAACCGGTTTCAAACCATCAAGTTATAACCATTTAAAGTTGAAATCGATATTTACGAACTGTCGTGCAGCAGCGCGTTATATATCGATTTAAATATAATTCCTTCAAATCCTTTCGAATTGAATTCTAAATTTCAAAATAACTTAATTTCAAAATCGATTATTTAGTTTAGTCAAAAATCATTTCACAATTCCAAATCTTAATTTAAATTTTGAATAAGTGGTAAACCATAGGAATTCAAAACCCTTTTTATTTTACACTTAAATTTAAACTTCATGAATGGTCCTTACGTGACATTTATCAGTTTAATTCCAATTGGTTTCTAAGTTTTTAAACGACTTCAAATTCAAAATTTCAAATCATAATTTGAATTAACCGTCCCGTCCGTCGGATCAATTAGAGATAGCTAGGGAGAGCAGGAAATAGGATTTCCAAACCCAAGCCTAGACACTATCTTCTCTGTCATCCTAGAACGGTCAAGTATATATTATTATGAAAATTTATTTCTATTTCAAATATCTTTTCAAATAAAATTGGACTTAAAAAGAATAATGTTTTAATATTTGAAAATAAATCTTTATTTATATGGAAGGAGTATTGAATCGATTATCAGTATAATTCCACAACCATGGTGTTGTGTATTCATCATGCAAACAAAATCAATCAACCATATAAGTCTGATGATCATGAACTAAAATCATCACCAATAAACAACAACTCAGCTGTGCACAAGCGTTACGGTCGGTAACGCTTACAAGTGTTCAGTGTGTTATCTAATTACATGCACATCCATTCACGCAATAACATCCATATCCAACCAAATATCATAAATCATCACATCTCATTTTAATCAGTACTAATTAAAATCAATGATTAAATTAAGTGTTCTCATCGAAAAAGCTCCATATCTTCACTACCCGAATGAACAAGCCAACGAACATTGACTCCGCTACTCGTATTTCTTTCAATCCCATTTCCATTAGCAGCCGGTGATTATTCTGCTAACTGTAAATATCGGAATTGAATTAACAACGTCGTTCGTTATATATTGTTATATATATATATATATATAAAAGAACGCTTCATTTTATTTTCCATAAATTATACTTAACTAAAATTTACCAAACCTATACATAAATGGGTTTCTATGTTCTAATACGATCCTAATGAACTCAACGCTGTGTAATTCCGACCTCAAACGAATTAGTTAATAGCTTCTAAAATTGTATACTACATTTAAACTTAAAATTTAAATAAATGAAATATACCCAAAATTCGTTCGGTCCAAGCCCAACAAATCGCACCCGATCAAGCCCGCTCCGCACTTCCTTCTTCTCCTTCTGGCTCACGCTTCTTCTCCTTGCACAACTCCAGAAACCCAACAAAATGCATGGCCACCGTGCATATGCACGCTCCCAATACATCAACGATCTTCAAATCGAGACCGCCAACCAACTCCTCTTCACCTCCTCGTTCGTCTGCACCTCACCACTTCCACGCCATCCCTTCCAAACAAATTCCGATTCCCCATAGCCGAGAGCTGCTACGGAAAAGAGTGTGACCTCATAATGTCGCACCGCCCATTTTTACATCGAACTCCTCCAAATTTTTCTGCAAGAAAGCTCACTCCACCTTAGTCATCATGCCATCCTTCATTCCACCGATCGTCGCTTCCATCTCTGACAAATCTTAACCCTAGTTGCGAACTTTCCAAATCATCATCACAGAGTCGCCTCAAACTTACACCAAAAATACTACATCTCCTACTGATTACAACGGCACTAACGACGCGATTCATTTCTTCATGGATTTTGAGATATGATTTTTCGAAGTTTCCTTCACAATTTTCCAACTTTGCTGTAAATCAAGGATTACTCTCTCATTTATTAATGAAATCCGGATTCATAAATTTCTAAAAATCAGAAATGACGATCCGGACACATTCATGTGAATTGTTTTGGCTAGAATCAATTAGATTGTGAATTATGAATTTTTGAATGGAGAGGAGGGGGGAATTTTCCTTTACTAGAACTTTAAAATGTGAATGGGGAAGAAACAGTCGTGAGAAATCTCGGCTAAACTTTAACCAGGAATAGAAAACATGGTTTTGTATAGGACTTAAAAAGTATTTTTAATTATTAAATAAACGGACACTTGGCTTCTCTTAATAACCGCTTTTCATGCATGTAAACAACAAGAGGACACCTAATCCTTCCTTTGAAAATTAACCCATGAATGTTTTACAATTATTAACTTATTTATTTATTTGTTATGTTTTTATTTTTAACTACATCTCAGAGACATTTATAAATATAGCAAGTTTCCTATACCTATATGTGTAACCACTACAATATTTAATAGTTATATAATACTAAATATTTCAAAAATACCTATTCCTATTATTATCAAATATAACTTATTAAAATGCAATTTAGATGCTCAACAAATTTTTATGGAAATCAATATATTTTATGAATATAATATTATTACTACTTATTATCTTAAAAATATTTATTTTAATAAAATCTTAAGTGTGAACTTAAAATAAGCTATTCATATCAAAATTAGTCAAAACAAGATATTTATTCAAATCATATTTATATATTTTTAAAACAGTAATTGTATCTAAACTTATTAAATTCTCTTGATATTCAGAAAATTCAATTATATTACATATTAAACATTGAAAAATCTTGGATCGTTACAGTTTAATATCTATGGATGCAGGGAAACAGGTTGAAGGGATCCACCTGGATTCCTCAATATTTATAATACTGATTTTGTTTTCCAAATATTGTGATATATGATGTGATATATAATCTGTTGTTGATTATGTGTGTTTAGATGGTATTGATCATGGTTATTTGGTATTTTAAATACCATAAGTAATACTGGAATGTAAAAAAGGAATTTTCAAAGTGTATATTGAAAATAAATTATTAATATAAAATAAAATATTAATATAAAATCAATGGATTTTATAAAATGAAATTATTTGGAAAATTAAATAAGAACTTCTGCATAAGATTTATTAACAGTATATGAATGTTTAAAAAGGCGGTTTGTGGTATAAATACCGAATGAAGGTAATAAGAGTAAATAGTGAGTATATGAAGTAAATATAATATTTTGGGAAATTTATAGGATTATAAAAAGAGAATTTTTCATTAGGGAGGTTTTGACCCGTGCTTCGCACACAAGTGTAACATGATATTGATTAAGGGGAATTGGCGAGATATAAAAGAATTATGGGAAAATTAATTTAAAGTAGATTTTAAATAGAATCTGTTTTAATAGATAAATTGGGAAGATTAATTTATGAATTCTATTTTTATATATTAAATAAAAGATTTATCATTTGATAAATGGAACATATAAATCTGAACTTATAGAGAGAAGTAGAAATCGGTTCTAACATCGATATTTTAAATAGAATGTGAACTTAGCATTTATAAAGGGAATTATAAATGAAATTTAAATGTTAGAAACAAAAAGGAGATTTTGTATGAATAATTCTATAAATAGAAGTATAAATAGAAACCAGGAATGGGATATTATTGTAATATGCGAAATCAAACTGAATTAGCTATATAAAGGAAATAATATTCACGTTTAATGTGAATAATGGATTTAAGTAAATATTTTGCAAATGAAAACATTTATAAATGAAATTGGGTTTTGAAATAGGAATTCAAATTGAAATGAAATTTTGTATGGGCTAGAAATAAATAACTTCTTAAATAATAAAAACAAGTGTCGTGATTTATAAACGATGTTTATAAATGAAATAAAATATTTATCAATGGATAATTTAGATTGTAAATTCAATAGTGAATTTAAAATGGAAAACTGGGAATTTGTTTTAAAAGGGGAACGATGGAATTTATTTCGATGTTCGAAATGTGAATAGGATTAAAATAAAATCCATAAAGATTTATAATTAGAATTCGACTAGGCCAGATGTCATAAAATTATTTATTTGAAGAAATTATATACTAAATAAATCGGGACTTGACAAGATAATTAGCATTTGGCTGGAAACCGATATTTTATAACCGAATATAAATTATTCGAAGAGAGATAATCGAATATAAGTTATTCAAAGAGAGTTAATCGGATATAAATTATTTGAAGAGAGTTAATTGAATTTAAGTTATTCGAAGAAAGATAATTGAATATAAGTTATTCGAAGAGAGATAATCGAATATAAGTTATTTGAAGAGAGTTATCAAAAAGTGTTTATTCGAAAGAGAGTTATACATTGAAATTCGATTTTTATCGAATTCAGGAAAGTATTATTTACTTTTTCAATTTTTAAATCAAGATTTATTTATTTATAAATAAATTGTTTATTTAGTTATTTATTTAAATTAAGGAATCAAAGTTATATTTTGAAGTTAGATATTTTGGAAGTAGGGATTATAACGCTATAGTTATAACCAATGTTTTTCATAAAAGAACTAGATTCGTAATCTGAATCTGAAAGTTGCGTAATTAATGATTTGATAAGAAGATAAGAAACGGTGTTAAGGAAATTAGAAACTGACTAGAGATTAGTTAAGTTGAATGGTTTCATGGGTATCGATCTGATGTTGGTTTCGGTCTTCGGGGTTAATACTTAGGGAATCGTTCTCTTACTAATTAACGGTTAGAGACTGATGGGCGTGGAATGATAGTGATGCGTGAATGAAATGGAAACGTTTTCCAATATTAATAAGGCACATTTTCTAGATTTATAAAATAAGAATTTCTGAATATGTATGGAAATAGAAAAGGGGTAAATGAATAAATTAATGATGAATTAATTTAAAGGGAAAAATGTTGGTTGATGATTGGTCGGTAGAATTTCTATTTGGAATAGGATCGTTGTGTGTATGGATATTTTTCTTTGATAGTTAAATAACCGATTACCAAAGTTTGACCATTTTTCCATCGTCAATACAGAGAGACCAGGATCAGATTCATTATCTGAAAACCACTCTTCGTGGGTATTAGCGTTGCAAATCAAATATGATGAAGATAATTGAAGACGGAGTTAAGCAAGGGCTGTTCTAGCGATCCTAGGTAGAAATTGCCTTATTATTCAGTTTGTCCAGTCTCAGGACAACCTGTATGGAAGAATGTCTAATAGAATATATTTAATAGATCGCGTAAGTTGATCACTTCAAATGTATTTACGTTTGGTAGCGGAGGAATTCATTTCTCTTAGTTGTATACCCGTAGTATTTTTGGGGAAATAAATTTGTGATTTGGCGAGTATGACAACGTGACATTCAAAGTAAATAAAGGTGTGATCTATACGTTATGGCCTCTAGCCTCACAACCAGGAAATGGTATAAAATCGTGTAGGTCGAATGGCTAAGTGGTTAGCTGCCAATTAGGGTGTATTATCACCTGATCTAGAGAAATTCCATTTACTTCTTTAAACTATTTCTATGTTGTCCCTTTCGGGAGATGGTTGCTGATCCCAACCGTTAGTGATAACACATTCGTTACACTCAAGAGAAATGAGTGACCAGTCATGTTTAGCCTGGGTTACAAGATGTTCTTGTTGAACCCGATGTATTCTTCTCTAGAGATACACTGTCGGAAGGTGGTCCCATACCTTGCCAGTTGGAATCAATTACCCAATAAGCGCCTGCGGTTTTTAATTATATATTATGTATGTGGAACGTGGGATGAAAGCGTTTTGCTAGATGATTATTTAGTTGTGGTTGATAGACACTATTATAATATCAAAAAAGTTTTGATAAAAAGATTAACGTTTATTTCAAAAGGATTTTGAATGTTAAATCAAGTGTTTTGGATTCTCATAAGGGAAAAACCCATTCTGTGTTATACGTCGTGGTCTTATGAGATATCGTTTATTTTATCAAACTGTTTTAAATTGTTTACTCATACTAGTTCCATTACTGACCCGGAGTTTATTTTGTTTTGTTTTCGCTAAACTCTTGGATGCCCAAATTTGTACGGGCAGTAATGTAGTCGAGATTTTACAGATATACTGAGAGCTTGGAGCAGGAGGCTTCAGGATTTTTTTTGCAATTGTTTATTTCCGCTATGTGTAAGTGTTGTACTCTGATAATGGTACGTATATACCAGTGACAAATTTGTATTTCAAAAGTTATGTTGTATACTATATTTTATTCATTCCACTATGAGATTCGTGTTACTCTGATTCTGTTGTAGTTGTCTTCTTCTTCTATTCTAATTTTCTATTTTATCTATTCTCACCCTCTAACTTCTTTCTATTAATGATCTAGAATGTTCGATGCTTGAATAATTGACACGGGTTTTATGTTGATTTTCTAGGTCGAAAATTCACGTTCGTCACAGTGGTATCAGAGCTGAAGGTTAAGTAATTACCTTGGCTCTGTGGCGTAACTCAACAGAAGTGGGGTTAGTAATGCCCTAGATTGAGTTTGAGTGTATATTTACGAGTGAGCGTATTTGTAGATTTTATAAAAATTGTTTTATATTGTGGAGATTTATTGGTTGAGTTGTTTATGAGTTCTAGTCGATCAGTTTGATCCATTGTATCGGCAGAAGTTTCTAAACAGTTGACCACGATGACCCGACACAGTATCTTTTGAAAAGAGGGTAAACAAAATACGTTTACACAAATTATATTTTGGTATAAAGGATTTATATTGGAATTATTATAATATGTTGGATATATTGGTTGTTATCATAATCGAATAAGATTATAAATTAAATGTTTGTGTAAATAGCAAATCAGAATTCATACGAGTGTAATATATGAAATCAAGTGGATTAAATCTGATGTTAAAATCCGAATTGGAATTAAAATTCCTAAAATTTGGAGAAGTGTTTGTAAATGGACTTGGATTAAATATATGAGAATTTTAAAATCCTGGGAGATTTTGAATTGTTTTACAAACATTGGAAGGATATTTTGAAATTTTTTCAAAATGGAGAAGTTTAAAATTGAGTTTTGAAATGCTATAGTATTGAACTCACTTCGGTCGTTGGAAAATAGTTCCGATGATGATCCAGACATCATCGGTATTCATTTTCGAGTGGTAAGTGATGGATTACTACCCAAGGTTTTGTTTTTGGAAATGTTTTGCAAAAACAATTTGTTTGAATTTCGAAAAGGATTTCTTGATTTTTGAGAAAAGAAAAGTTTTTTAAAACTCCCAGGAAAGAGACTATTTGAATTAAAAGCAAATTAAATAGAAATTTGTGAAAACAAACTGAAACCGAGTTAAAGCCCATTAAATGGAAATTAAATTGGATTAGAATGATATCGGGAAACATTGGGTCTGTGAGGCAGGAGTTTGAAATGGTATTGGGTTGGTGATTTAAGAATTTGTAATCAAGAACAGTACCGGAGTTTGAAATGGAATTTTGCTTGGATAGAACAAAATGATTGAGTTTGAGGATGAATCGATTGAAAATTGATTGGAATGACATTGGTATATACTGAAATGGTAGCAGATGGAAAGGTATATATAATGATATGCCTGATAAAAAGGTACAAGTTTATTTATATACGAGTTGGTGATTTATGAGCCTATTTGGCAAGCCGCTTGGCTGTTTGATTTTCTTTTGGATTGAAGAAGGTCCAGAGAGGCGAGTTGTAGTTGTACCGATTGAGCTGTACAAAGGAGGTACTAGCGAAATTTCAGAAATTTAGGGTGTTAGAAAATTTTCAGAATTTTTGAATTTTTTTGTAAGTAGGAATAAATTAATTATTTAATTAAAATTTATTAGTTCAGTTGAAACTGAAGTTAATAAGTAAACAAATAATTTTTAACCCAGTTAATAAGGTTTGTTTTCTACCTTAGCAATTTCGAGAACGGAATTATTTTATGGGGGAAGAATGTAACGTCCCGTATTTTATCGATATAATAATTAATTTATTTAAATAATGGTTCAGTAATTTATTGGTTGTTAAATTAAATAAATTTGAATATTTAATTCAAATAAATAATTAAATAATACATATAATTTCCGAAATTGACGGAAATAGTAGAATTCGCAATGTTGTGTGAATTAGATGATTTAACTAATTTAATTCAGTTTAGAATTGAATTATAATAACGAATTTATTATTTAAACGAAGTTTGAACATATAATTATAATATAATTATAATTAAGCTCGAAATCGCTCGAAAGTTCGTAGTTTGGCTATTTGAACTTTAAACGAATATACAGAATCCGTTTCAAGTCGGACTTCTCTGAAACAAGAAACGTTCAGAGCAGGTAAAGCATATTTTTCTACTGTAAGAGAAAAATCAAGATTTCGTCGTGTAGATTTTGAGTGGCGTCCAGATCAAATTTTCGAAAAGTCACTATGGAATTCCTTTATAAATTATAACGATTTATTTATATTTAAAATGGATTTTTAATATAAATGGAATATCGATTTAACTTTGATTTTTAATTATCAAGTTATAAATCCCAATATATTTATTTTGGAGCTAGATAATATTCTGTGTGAATGTATACGATAATATTAATTTATTAATATTAAATTTAATTGTTTTAAGATATATTAATATTTAAATGGGTTTATTTAGAGCTTTAAAAATAGCCATTTTTGCAAATTACCTCCGTTTTTGACGAAACTAATTTTGTTGTATCCGGGATAATAAATTATTGCTAGATTTCAATTTCCGTGATTTTTGGAGCCCGTTTGCGGCCGTATGGGATTTTAATGTGAAAAATAACCGATAATTTGACTTTATAAATATGCTGTGTGAGCAAACGGACTCGGAATTCGACGAAACATGTTTCGTTAGGTCCGTAATATCGAACTGTAGCTTCTTGTCCATTTTCACAGAAATTGGATTTCGTATGTGGCTACACGAATTTTAAATAACATACATAGGTAACGATTCAATAAAATGAATGTAATATTCTAATAAAAAATTATTAAAATTTCCCTATAAGTACGCTAACACATTCTTAAACCCTAAGATCATTTTTTTGGGTCAACAATGTGTAGCAGCCGCGTTTTTTCAGAGAAACCTTTCATGAGTTTGTAAAATCCACTAAAAACCATAGAAAAATCCTAAATTCCTAAAACAAGTTGATGTGAGTAGCTTATGATAAGAAATTCTCTCTTATACTATTTTTACTGAGTGCGATTCATATATCTGGAGAAGTTAGTTACAGCGACATATAGGGTTTGGCAGTACAAGGAATTTAGGCATCGATCTGTGAAATGGAGTTTGGATCTGATCTCGTGGTACGAAATCGAACTTCCGTATATATTTTGGGGGAGTATTGAGCACCAAAGATGTCGCACCCTGGATGCTTTGTGCATGACGAAGTCTGTAGATCGACTTCTTTAACTGGCATTCGAGTTCAACTTGGAGAGGCTAGGGGTGCGGATTTTGATGAGGAGGAGTGTAGCGGTTTTAGCTTAAACTTTTGAAGGTGAACGGTGTCCTTAAAAGTTATGCCAGCATTCCTAGCTGTTGTTCATGAACAGTGAGGGTGTTTGAGATTTATGAGAGTAGTATAAGATGATAGAGATTACGGTGAGGAAGCTAACGGAGGTCGTTTGAGTTTAAATCGTGAATCAGTGAAGGAATGGCGGGAGTGTAAAGTTGCGTTAATGGTAGGGGGAAATTGCCTGTAGTCAGGATTCAGATTGAAACGGGAAGAAGAATGAGATCAATTTAAACGCATGAAGATGGGCCTGTTTTAAGTGAAGCCCATTCACCCTCTTTAATTTAATTATATAGAAATTTAATTCACATTATAACTTGAAAATGTAATAACTTCTACATATTGTATCAGAATTTCAAATGGTCGGATACGTTGGGATCGTATAGACGAGGGCTACATAATGGAACTGACTGGGAGTGAATTGGAGCTCGTTACAATTTATAATGAAATAAATTTTCTGTCTGAATCAACCGACAGTTATAGGTATTTAACGATGAACGCCCAATGTGAGTAAAACTCACTAACTCTACCAGTTCATATTTATATAACATAATTTTAGAATTGATAAATGATGATTTGATTGCTGTGTGATGATTTTTGGGATGAACTATTAATTTATTTGGTTGAAAATATAGATATAGTTATATATATAGCGTTAATTAAATATTGACTCTGTTGATAGAATATTTCATGTTGAAATGAAATTGATGTTAATTATATTGTTTAACATCTGTGGATGTAGGGAAACAGGTTGGAGGGATCCAACTGGATTCCCCAATATTTATAATACTGTTTTTTTCCATATATTGTGATATATGATGTGATATATAATCTGTTGTTGATTATGTGTGTTTAGATGATATTGATCATGGTTATTTGGTATTTTAAATACCGTAAGAAGTACTGGAATGTAAAAAGGGAATTTTCAAAGTGTATATTGAAAATAACATATTAAAATAAAATATGAATATAAAATCAATGTATTTTATAAAAAGGAATTATTTGGAAAATTAAATAAGAACTTCTGCATAAGATTTATTAACAGTATATGAATGTTTAAAAAGGCGGTTTGTGGTATAAATACCGAATGAAGGTAATAAGAGGTTTATAAGTGAGTATGTGGAGTAAATATAACATTTTGGGAAATTTATAGGATTATAAAAAGAGAATTTTTCATTAGGGAAGTTTAGACCCGTGCTTTGCACATTGGTGTAACATGATATTGATTATGGGGAATTGGCAAGATATAAAAGAATTATGGGAAAATTAATTTAAAGTAGATTTTAAATAGAATCTGTTTTAATAGATAAATTGGGAAGATTAATTTATGAATTCTATTTTTATATATTAAATAAAAGATTTATCATTTGATAAATGGAACATATAAATCTGAACTTATATAGAGAAGTAGAAATCGGTTCTAACATCGATATTTTAAATAGAATGTGAACTTAGCATTTATAAAGGGAATTATAAATGAGATTTAAATGTTAGAAATAAAAAGGAGATTTCGTATGAATAATTCTATAAATAGAAGCGTAAATAGAATTGGGAATGGGATATTATTGTAATATGCGAAATCAAACTGAATTAGCTATATAAAGGAAATATTATTCACGTTCAATGTGAATAATGGATTTAAGTAAATATTTTGCAAATGAAAACATTTATAAATGAAATTGGGTTTTGAAATAGGAATTCAAATTGAAATGAAATTTCGAGTGGGCTATAAACAAATAACTTGTTAAATAATAAAAACAAGTGTCGTGATTTATAAACGATATTTATAAATGAAATAAAATAATTATCAATGGATAGTTTGGATTGTAAATTCAACAGTGAATTTAAAACGGAAAATTGGGAATTTGTTTTAAAAGGAGAACGTGGAATTTATTTCGATGTTTGAAATGTGAATAGGATTAAAAAAAATCCGTAAAGATTTATAATTAGAATTCGACTAGGCCAGATGTTATAAAATAATTTATTTGAAGAAATTATGTTCTAAATAAATCAAGATTTGACAAGATAATTAGACTTCGACTGGAAACCGATATTTTTTTATCGAATATGAATTATTCGAAGAGTGATAATCGAACATAAGTTATTAGAAGAGAGTTAATCGAATATAAATTATTCAAAGAGAGTTAATCGAATATAAGTTATTCGAAGAGAGATAATCGAATATAAGTTATTCAAAGAGAGATAATCGAATATAAGTTATTAGAAGAGAGTTATCAAATAGAGTTTATTCGAAAGAGTGTTATACATTGAAATTCGATTTTTATCGAATTCAGGAAAGTATTATTTACTTTTCAATTTTTAAATCAAGATTTATTTATTTATAAATAAATTATTTATTTATTTAAATTTAGGAATTAAAGTTATGTTTTGGAAATAGATATTATAGCGCTATAGTTATAACCAATGTTTTTCATAAAAGAACTAGATTCATAATCTGAATCCGAGAGTTGCGTAAGCAATGATTTGATAAGAAGATAAGAAACGGAGTTAAGGAAATTAGAAACTGACTAGAGATTAGTTAAGTTGAATGGTTTCCTAGGTATCGATTTGATGTTGGTTTCGGTTTTTGGGGTTAATACTTAGGGAATCGTTCTCTTACTAATTCACGGTTAGAGACTGACGAGCATGGAATGATAGTGATGCGTTAATAAGAAATGGAAACGTTTTCCAATATTAATAAGGCATATTTTCTAGATTTAGAAAGTAAGAATTTTCGAATATATATTTGGAAACAGAAAAGGGGTTAATGAATAAATTAATGATGAATTGATTTAAAGGGAAAAATGTTGATTGATGATTGATCGGTAGAATTTCCATTTGGAAATAGGATCGTTGTGTGTATGTATTTTTTCGTTTGATAGTTAAATAACCGACTATCAAAGTTTGACCATTTTTGTGTCATCAATACGGAGAGACCGGGACCAGATTCATTATCTGAAAACCACTCTGTATGGGCGTTAGCATTGCGAATCAAATATGATGAAGATAATTGAAGACGGAGTTAAGCAAGGGCTGTTCTGGAGATCCTAGGTAGAAATTTCCTAAGATGGATTTACAGAATAGTGCCTTCGGTTTGTCCAGTACCATGACAAACTATATGGAATAATGTCTGACAGAGTATATTTAATAGATCGCATAAGTTGATCACTTCAAATGTATTTACATTTTGTGGCGGAGGAATTCGTTTCTCTTAGCTGTATACCCATAGTATTTTGGGGAAATCAATTTCTGATTTGGCGGGTATGACGATGTGACATTCAAAGTAAATAAAGGTGTGATATATACGTTATGGCCTCTAGCCTCACAACTAGGAAATGGTATAAAATCGGGTAGGTCGAATGGCTAAGTGGTTAGCTGCCAATTAGGGTGTATTATCACATGATCTAGAGAAATTCCATTTACTTCTTTAAACTATTTCTATGTTGTCCCTTTCGGGAGACGGTTGCTGATCTCAACCGTTGGCGATAATACATTCGGTACACTCAAGCGAAATGAGTGACCAGCCATGATTATCCTGGATTACAAGATGTTCTTGTTGAACCCGATGTATTCCTCTCTAGAAATACACTATCGGAAGGTGGTCCCATACCTTTCCAGTTGGAATCCATTACCCAATAAGCGCCTACGGTTTTTAATTATATATTATGTATGTGGAACGTGAGATGAAAGCGTTCTGCTAGATGATTATTTAGTTGTGGTTGATAGACACTATTATAATATCAAAAGAGTTTTGATATAAAGATTATTATTTCTTTCAAAAGGATTTTGAATGTTAAATCAAGTGTTTTGGATTCTCATTGGGGAAAACCCGTTCCGTGTTATACGGCGTGGTCGTATGAGATATCGTTTATTTTATCAAATTGATTTAAATTGTTTACTCATACCAGTCCCGTGACTGACCCGGAGTTTATTTTGTTTTGTTTTACCTAAACTCTTGGGTGCCCAAATTTGTATGGGCTGTCAAGCAGTCGAGATTTTACAAATATACTGAGGGCTTGAGGCTTCAGGATTTTTTTTTTGCAATTATTTATTTCCGTTGTGTGTAAGTGTTGTACTCTGATAATGGTATGTATATACTACTGACAAATTTGTATTTCAAAAGTTATGTTGTATGCTATATTTTATTCGTTCCGCGGTGAGATTCATGTTACTCTGATTCTGTTGTAGTTGTCTTCTTCTTCTTCTTCTATTCTAATTTTCTATCTTATCTATTCTCACCCTCTAACTTCTTTCTATTAATTCTCTAGAATGTTTGATGCCTGAATAATTGACATGGGTTTTATGTTGATTTTCTAGGTCGAAAATTCGTGTTCGTTACAGGCCCCAAAAGAAGTTAGAAAAGATTTGTCGAAATTCTTTGAAGAAATAATCACTGAGGGCAGAGACCGAGAATATGTGGGACCCTAAAGAACTAATGACAAACTTAATCAAAACCAAATGGCCAACATATGAAAGTAGAGATGCACTTTACTTTGGTATAAGTTTCCTAGCTATAATGGGGAGGTTACAGAAGGATATGTTGGTTTTCCCATCCCGATAGATTTCGATACCCAAATAAGAAATTGGTAGGCTTTTAAGTACGAAACCAATGACTCAATGGAGGGAAGGGCATTGACCTGGTAAAAGTTAAGAAGAGCCAAATAGAGTGCTCTTAGAATCATTAATTTGCTGACCCGAGCTAAATTCATAATTATGGAGAAAACTCATTAGGTTACGAATGTAACTCAAAAGGCTAGTAGTAAAGTTAAGAATGTCGTTAACAAAGGAAAGAAAGGACATAAAAGGGGCACTACTGGGCAAGCTGAAGTGGTGAAATTTTCCCGTCTCCATCAATTGTTGCATCCACCAACTGAGGTCCTCCGCGAAAATGATGACAATAGCGGGGAACAACATGTCGCCCTGATAAATACCAAATCCCGACCAAAAGAAATCATTCAAGATCTCATTCACAAGAATGGAATAAAAATAATTAGAAATAAGACATCAAACAACATGGATGAAAATTTCACTAAAGCCAAAATTTCGAAGCACTTTGATAAGAAAAACTAAGATAAATGATCATAGGCCTTTGCCATGCCAAGTTTGAGGACAACGTTAGATGCCTTTGCCTTGTGATAGATTTGGAAATAAGCTCTTGGGCAAGCAGGCTGTTGTCAGTGATAAGTCTACCCCTGACGGACCCAGCATGGGAGCGAAAAATTATGGTAGGCAGGAAGAAAGATAGTTATTACCTATGATTTTGTATATAATTTTACCGTAGAAATTGCAAAGACTAATGGGTCTAAAATCAGTGTATATAGTGGGATTATCGGCTTTAGGGATAAAGATGATATTCATTTTGGTCTAGCTATGGAGGAGAGACAAACCCCCAAAGAAGGCATGAATGTCTAAGATGAGATCAAGACCAATGATATCCCAACATGAATGATAGAAGAAACCGTTAAAACCATCCGGACCGAAAACACTATTCTTATCCGTATGAACTACAATCAACCTAATTTCATCATGATAGGGAATATTTTGTAAGGGCTTTGGAATCATGGTTATGGATGAGGCGAGGAATGTGTGAAAGGAGATCACGATGAGAGAAGATGACATTACGTGATACTGAAAATCCTTTAAAGAAAGCCGAGAAAGTGTCTTCTGTCTCGTGATCCAAAGCGGCCCAAGGGCCGTCAGAGTTTTTATTTTTGTGAACTGTTGTCTTACTTTTATTATAGTTGACCATAAAGTGGAAAAATTTAGAGTTAGAATCACCATGAATGGTTCATTTAATTATGCCTTTTTTCTTCCAATAGATTTCTTCGAGGCAAAGGGCATTGTTAAAAGCATCCTTAGCTTCAGACCAGGTAGCCCTGTGAGCAATGGATGGATTGGCATTGGAGAGTGCTTCCTTAAAAATTAAATCTTTCTCTGCAGTTATGAACCTATCGAATAGGTGACACCCTACGTCCATTAATGTCACTCTTTAACAGAATGTATTAAGTTTCATGAAGCGTTATAGTAAACAGAATAGAATCTCACAAGACATATATATAAAAATAGCAGTGGAAATTTAAAACTTTATTTTCCAATAGAAAACATCGTGGTCCAAAATCCAGTTACAACATTAATCTGAAATACTAAAAACCAACTACATCAAGTTAAAGTATCTGCCTTGTATTAATACCATCAGATTACGGTAATATAAAATCATAGTACCAAAAAAGAGCAATAGCAGAGTAGGCAAATAGTCAAACCGGTACAGCAAAGTGGCTTCAAGCAGAAACATAAGGGAGAGATTCGTAATCAAGCCCGAGCGTTCCCACGATGAGAACCTGGGAAGGGAAGGAAGAAAGAGAAAAGGAAACAAAACAGGTTAGACATAAAGTCTGGCGAGTCCAGTAACTTTTAGAATATAAATAAGTAAAAGCATTATGAGAGGCATGTAAACTAGATGAGAGATAATAGTATCATAAAACAGGTATGAACAGGATAAGCAGAATGAACTGAACAGATTTCGCTTCTCAAATACTTTTCTCTCTGCACCAATACTTGTACAACAGATATGAATGATCCCAACATAAACATAATGGTAGAGTCAGTAGACGTAGGTGTACTTCTAGTAACGGTTTTTACCCCAAACTGTAATAACAGGTACCCAACATAAAAAACGATTGTTACCCCAACCATAAATAATGGGCATCTAAATAGGCAGGACTAGATGTAGCTTAATTACTACCTCCAATCGATCGGTTTCCTATCTCGTAAATACCCTATTCCGACCCCACAATAGAATGTATCACTTCTTAAAGTGGCAACCCCCAGACCGACAAAGTCGTATCTACTAGTGTTATCACGTCTTGTTAACCCTGATCTATCCGGAGCCATGCACATACATGACTCCGTCAGAACGCGCCATCAGAACACCTCCTCCCATGTAAACCTCTTATAATCATCTCAGTAAGCGTTCCATGACCCCTACCTAGTTCGGGGTCCCCCTATGATACCAGAATGGGTTACTGACTGATACAGGTTCCATGCAACAGATGACATAAGCCACCCTATAGGCTTGTGTCCACAACTAGTAGGATTTTGACAGATTACGCCTAACAGTTTAATAGGCCCGCATAACCCCAACATAAAACAGGTTAAGTATTACAGTTTCATTATATGTTTCGCTTAATCTAATTATTAAGCCTACAGATTTATATTCCCTAAACCACAAGTCATAATTCACAATCCAATATATGCCCCAAGTTTTACTCAAACTTTACAGTATATTTTATGCCCCCAAATCCCATCATGGTTCAAGTTATGCCCTCAAATTACCATTCCCAATCATTCCCATTTTTAACCCAATTTCGTTCGTGCGCATATTTCAGCGATATCGACCTAGACTTGTAGGTAGCCTGGCAACAAAAATAAAAAGAGAATGGAGGAAGAAGAACATAATAGGCATAAAATAAAATATGCATATAGTAACAGAGACAGGCATATGATAACAGAATTAGGCACATAGGAACTGAATAGCAGATCAGGTGTACATGTAATAGTATGACTGATTAGGTATGAGTATGATTCTTAATAGGCATAGGTTTAGATCCAGATTTATAAACATGTCAGGATTACTTGCTAAATGTTTATATCTAAAAATAACATGAACTCACAGGGACTGGATCTAAAGAACAAAGAATAACAAGCAGATGTTGCAGAAAAATTTCTCGTATGCGTATAAGTTGTTGTTAAACCAGAATAGGCTAACTCAATCCAAGCAGGGCTAGCATCTCGTTCTTCATTGTTTTTGATGTGTAAAACAATAGAAATGAGGTCCTATATATAGCCTACCACCAACGAATCTCATTTAGAAACAAGTCCAGGTTCAGAAATGAACCTGGATGGATCTGGGATGGGTCAACACACCCTTGAGTGGGTCGACCCATGGGTCGATCACCTTGGGGTGTGGGTCGACCCCTAGTGGGTCCAATTCCCGCGTCCCTTTCCCGCTTTGTAATAACCCGGAAAATCTGAGCCAGTTTAAAATTTTTATTTTGGCAATTTTAATGAATTTTGCATATTTACAATGAATTATTTTAAATAATATCGACGAGAAATTTATTTTGAATAATTTGAACGTATATATTATATAGATCGTCGTTAGAATATAAATAATTATATATAATTATAAAAGGAATTGAAAATGGCGCGGTAGTTCGATAATTCGATTTCAAACTTCAATTGAACATACCAGGTGCAAAATAAACCGGATTTTAGTGAAACCAAAAATAATAGGATCTATTTGTGAATACCTTTCCAATGAATCCGAAAAATCGAAGTTTCATAGCGGGAATCAAAAGATATGTCCAGTTGAAAATTCTGAATAGTCGCTATGGAATTCTGGCCCTTAAAAATGGAAATTTTGCAAATTACTTCGGATTTCGACGAAACCACTTTTGTTGGATCTGGGATGGAAAGATATTGCTATGTTTCAATTTTCATAATTTTCTGAATCAATATGTGAGCGTGGCGAAGCTAAACGTGTTTTGACAGTTTTAGTCAATTTCGAACAACCAGAAAATGGCCATTTTTCAAACGGTCTCAGAATTTGACGAAATTAGTTTTGTTGGGACCGTATCGTCAGTACGAATCTAGAAATTATTTTTCTGGAATTTATAGAGTCCGTATGTGGCCCCAGTAAATTGAAATGTACATTTAAAATTCAATATAATGATTTAAATGTTAATTTAAATGAAAACAGATCAAGATGATAGAATTGACTTACGAAACATATCCCATTGTGTTTGGAATGGGGGTATTTAGCTAGTGGCGACAGTCGTTGAGTTAGATTTGGAGTTCGTATGGCCACACGGGTATTTTTGGAAAAACAAATAATATATATAAAATAGAAAACCCTAATTTTCTAAGACCTTATTGGTCAAACTTCCTTCCCGAGGTCAACCATTCAAACCATGGTTCTCTCTCTCGTTATACGGCGAATAACTGCTCAAGATTTTAAACCCAAAAATCTCTCAAATCAATTCGAATTAATCCAAATCCCTACAACCAAATCAAAGTACTCCCCAGGGTCTTCAAATCCATATAAGCATCGTCTTCTCTGGTGGCATGAACTGATCGAAATCAACCCACGAAGGGCCGCCGTTCCCCCTCGAATTGCGCGCCTGGGATTCCACCGAGCTGAGCGTGGGGGGTAGCGTCTGGAAGCCCTTGCGAAGGCTGTCGAGGTGGGTGCGCCTGATCTTCAGGAAAGGAGCTCTGGTGGTCGCGAAAATCCAACCCTAGGTTTGGAGATCTGAAAATGGACGTCGGCCTTTAACTGTGAAGGAAGAAGAGGTTCATTTTATTTAATGATTACTCTTTTAATTATTTTCTTACTTGATATTGTTTTAAAAAAAATTACAGTAAAAATCATTGATAATAAAATCAGTTTTTATAAAATATATATAGTATGATTTCTATTATTCTATGAAAAATATCGTTTTAAAAATAGAATTGTTTTAAAATATGACAAGGATTTGACCTTTATAGTAAAGAAATCGTTTATAAAAATATATTCTTTATATATTAGATGAATAAAAATATGTTTTTATAAATTATAGCGAATGAAAAATAGGATTTTCTCTGAATGGAAAATGGAATTTTCTTTGATCCGAAAAATCCATTGTCTTTGATTCGAAAAATTCATTTTCTTTGATTCGAGAAATACGTTTTCCTTGATAAGAAAATATGTTTTCTTTAATTTGAAATGTATGATTTCATCTTATATAAAGATCTGATACTTATCGTAGAAAGATATTATTTTTAATGTGATAAAGATTTGATTTTTATGAATATAAAAATATGATTTTTATATATGTAAAGTAATGATAAAAATATGATTTTTATAAGATGGAGAATATAAAAATACGAATTTTTATATATTGTATAGCGAAGTAAAAATTCGATTTTTATATATTGAATAGCGAAGTAAAAATTCGATTTTTATATATGTAGTGAACACGAATGACGAAAGTGACAAAAGAAGAAACGGCGGAGATTTTCTACATATGAAGAGTCGAGGTGTTTGGTTTAGCATATCGGTGAGAATTTCTCACTCTTCAATCTCTTTTTCTAGTTATATATATATATATACTAGGATGCAGACGGTGTTTAGTAGCACCCGACACCCGTCGTCCACAGACCATGGACGACTTGTTTGTTTGATTGATGTGTTGTGAAAATTGATTGTGTTGTGGAATGATTGAATAATAAATATCCTTGTGTTGAAAGGAAATAAAATATTTATATAGTTAAAAATATTTTATCATTAAAAATATAATTTTTAACGTGAATGTGAATAAATAAATATTCATTTACAAACCGGACGGTTTGTTTATGTACACCTATTTGAAGGACATTGATTGGGACGATAAATTTTACACATCGCCCAACTGCACAAATAAAATCTATGTTTGATTGTTTGAAACCCCACACGGGTATTGGGATAAAATACGGCATACACTAATCCCAATAATTAGTTGTATGTCGATCGATTGATTGACAGGCTGTTATATGCGTTAGATATCTATATTTGATGCTTATACAGTGTAGTGCACTTTGGATGATGGTTGATTATTTATCGTTGCTATTATATACATGTGTTGTATGGAATCCATATAATTAACTTTATATGGTAATTGATTGGGCCTCATTCCAATTTAGAAAATAAAGAATATTATAAAAGAAAGGTTCATGTGTTGACCGTACTCATCCGTTGAGATTAATCATGTGTTGAACGAAATATTTTAACAATAAAATTTACATCTTTATCATTATAAAATAAAGGTTCATGTGTTGACCGTACTCATCCGTTGAGATTAGTCATGTGTTGAACGAAATATTTTAACAATAAAATTTACATCTTTATCATTATAAAATAAAGGTTCATATGTTGACAGTACTCATCCGTTGAGATTAGTCATGTGTTGAACGAAATATTTTAACAATAAAATTTACATCTTTATCATATATGAAATTTAGAAACTAGCTGTAGGTTAGCTAAGAAGAATGGTTTCCTAGGTATTGATCTGATGTTGGTTTCGGCCTTCGGGGTTAATATTCAGGGAATCGTTCTCTTACTAATTTACGGTTGGAGTCTGATTTGAAATCAAACGATAGATACCTTAATTTTTATAAAACATATTAAATAATAAAAATAGTCACACGTGGACAGTACTCATTCGTTGAGATTAGTCATGTGTTGACAAAAATATAGATTCATGTATTGAATAGGATAAATATTCATTTGTTGAATAGAATAACGGAATTATTGAAATATATAAAGCCGTGTTGATTAGAGATGCTCTATTTTGACGCGAATGATATTTAGATCGATTATATTCGTTTCTATAATTGAATTGAATATATAACGAATTCGAATTGAATTGAATAGAAAACGAATTTGATTTGAATATAAAACGAATTCGAATTGAATTGGATATAAAACGAATTTGAATTGAATTAAATGTAAAACGAATTCGAATTGAATTGAAAATGAATTGAAATAGAATAAAAATCGATTTGAAATGGATTCAAATTGAATTGAAATTTGAATTGAAATGAATTTTAAAACGAATTTATAAGGAAAAATTCAATTTTGATTTGAATTAGAAATGGAAGTTGAAATGTTTTTGAAACGAATTTAAAACTATTTATAAAATTCGTTTTAAATAGAAATCGACGAAATATATATTATATATATAATATAATGGCCTGAATAGAACGCGCCGCGCCGCGACAGTTCGCGAATTTCGACCATTGACTTCGAACGGACATTACGGGAGATCCGACCGTCGGATTCTCCTAAAACCGGAACCGTTGGGTTCGTATCAAAAAGAGCTTTCTAACAAATATTAGAAATTTGAAATCTAACGGTTGGATTTGGAGACACGCCCAAATCAAATTTGGAAAAGGTCGCTGTAAGTGCAGTTCGATGGCCGTAGATGGAAATCGACTGTACGGGCCTAGATAAAATTATTAAAAATAGTAATAATTTGTATAAAATCGTATGTAATGATTTGAGAAAAATTGGGATGAAAACCTCCATATTTGAAAAGATAAAAATAGATTTTTGTCGAAATGAACTAGTTTTGAACTAAAATTAAACCCATTTATTTTAAATAAATAAATTGGATTTGAAATGGGTTTTAAATAGAATGTGATTTGGGTTTATCGTGAACGATGTTTTAAATAACACTAGTTCTTTAACCCGATAATAAATAGAATGTGATTTGGGCTTATCGTGAACTGTGTTTTAAATGACATTAGTTCTTTAACCCAGTAAAAGGAGTTTTAATGAATCTGCAATTAGATTGAAATGTGAATTGATAATCTAAATTATTAAATTTGGAAAATGAGCGAGAATGGAGTATCACCAGTTTTGCTCCAAAGCGATAGTCAAATCTTTAATTAGATTTGAACGTGAAATGATAATTAATTTTACCGATAACACCGTGGTGTTAGATATGGAGTATTACCAGTTTTGCTTCATGGGATGAATAGGTTGGGATTGGGAAATAAAATAAATAATTACTTCGGTGTGGTTCGCTAATCCCGTCTAGTTTGAAAAACCATAATTTGGCTTGAAATGACATCTAAAGGAAGATTCAAGAATAAATTTTAAAGAATTTATCTTGGATAAAATTAATGGGAACCTTTCCCTAAGAATATGAAATTTAAAAACTAGTTGTAGGTTAGTTAAGAAGAATGGTTTCCTGGGTATTGATCTGATGTTGGTTTCGGCCTTCAGGGTTAATATTTGGGGAATTGCTCTCTTACTGATTTACGGTTAGTGACTAATTAATTGGAATGAGGCGTATGTTGTGTTTGTGTAACATTTGCTTTTAATATACGCGGGTTGTTCGAAAAGGCCGGGTTTATACCTATTCTGAATAACCGATTCGACGATAGGTCGAAGATGAAGACGGTGGTCGAAGACCGGAAGTCTTCACATCGTTTGGATAATTACTGATGATCCTGATTGGGTTGTACACCCAAGAGGACGGAAATAGTTGGTGGTCGTCCAGACGTACTTGGAGATCGATGGATATGCGAGGAAAGTGCCTCCGGTTTCGTTCAGACCCAGAACGAACTTGTAAATGGATTGTGTGTCTGACATTGGATTTTATTCTGTGTTGATTGATTTCTGTTAAATATATATCTATTTGGCGGCGGAGAATTTATTCTCTTGCTTAACGCCCTTCTCTGAGACGTACGAGCTTAGAGGTTATATATCGATAGATATCAATCGCATGGCATGAATTGCCTGTGTGGCATGCTGAGTTGCATGGATCAAGGCTTCTGTTGAAAAGCAGAGTCTTGTGGTTGATGATCGAAGCACGGCTTTAATACAGCGTAGCTTTGTGTATAACGTGAATTCGCGAGCCTTACACCTCGGTATGAGTTAAAAACGGGATACGGACCGTTGGGAGAACACGACGTTTCTTTCTAGCTTTGGTGGTGTCAGTGACTTACCAGCCCTGACATTTATATACTTTTCACCTTTGTGGTTGTTGGAATGAGGCGCCTCGATATTAGGTCTGTAAGGACCGGGAAACATGTGTTCAGGAATTGCCAATCCTCAAACGTAAGAGAGGACCGGCCCAACCGATCCAAGTGGCTGCCCAGAGTGTGTAGTCCTGAGCATTTGCTAGAGTGTCTCGAAGCGGAGAGGAGCTTGCCCCTTGCCTCGACTCATGATGGAATCCAATTTCCAATACGAGATATTTCGGTTTTACTTGTAGAGCCTAGTATGGCGACATAGTAGCATAGGATGCTATGCCGTCTATGATTGATATTTATGATTGAAATTGTTTTGACACTATACACTTATTATAGT
The DNA here is from genome assembly GCA_030737875.1 of Allium sativum. Classification (NCBI taxonomy): domain Eukaryota; kingdom Viridiplantae; phylum Streptophyta; class Magnoliopsida; order Asparagales; family Amaryllidaceae; genus Allium; species Allium sativum. The sequence continues at coordinate 269,342,728 of CM060913.1, read as the reverse complement.
ATCAAATGATTTGTTTTTAAACGTACCAAGCATGTTTGGCTATTATAAGGGAAAACCCTATCCTCCGGCTTGCGTTGCATTGTGTGATGGGACCTGGGTCTTATAATAGCTTCATTTTACAAAAAAGCATTGCGCTGTTTATTCTATGCACTGGTATTCTTGGGAGGAAACCCGTTCCGTGTTATACAGCGTGGTCCCTTGAATTACTCTCTTTTAAAGTAAAGTTTTAAATAACTGTTTTAGTTCTCACACCAGTCACATGACTGACCTGGAGTTTATTGTTTTAACCTAAACTCTGGGTGCCCTCATTTTCCGCACGGGCAGCTAGTATTTTTGGTTTTGCAGATTTATATTCACAGGATCCTAGTTTACAGCTGGAATGATGCTCGGAAAGCTCTGTATCCGTGTATTACTTTCAGTTGTGTTTTGTATTATTTTTCCGCTGCAGTACTGTATTTAAATCTCTGATATTTATCGAATGTAATTTATTCATTTATACTCTGTATATTCTTGTATCTGATGGGATTGTTGTAATAGCAATGAAATGTTCTTCCGTCTGCGTTCATTTGTGTGTTGTTCTCAAAGTATCCGCTCTTTCCTTCACGGGGAAGTTATGGGCTATCACAGGCTTAGATTTTCGAACTGTTTTGAATTCTGAACTTAATTTCATTATATATATTTCTCTTATACGTATACAAACTTCTAAGCTTAATAACTTTCACATACGTTGTCCGTTTTACGCAAACTCGGAGTCTACCTTAAGCAAAATTCTGAGACGAACGTAATGGTGCAGTCCATTTACTTAATTCCCCATATTTAATTAAGTATTATTTAGTTTATCATTATAGTGTTCTTTAAAATTACGGGGTGTTACATTCTCCCATACTTAAAGGATTTCATCCACGAAATCTCCAAGTTAAGAAGAATGTATATCCTAACATCCATCAACCATCTACTCATCCATCAATCACATGCAACCATTGTCCTTAAGGGATTTCTAATGTTAATATGAACATATACAATGGTGTGTGTATATGTCCCTATACTAATGCGAAAGATCAGACAGTCTATTGATTCAATCGGCCTCCTTAATGTAATATATGTTGGTGCCATGAATCCAGCATGTATACAAATAATCCTTGTATATCATGTAAACTCTATATGTGTGCACAAATATGCATCCAAATGCAACATCCATATGACGATACACCCATTTCCATTCATAAAATTTAAAATTCACACACATCCATATGCAATATCTAAGTGATTGAGCCGATCTAGTTCCTATTGTATGTATATGCATCCACGAGCAACCACTAGCAAATACTTGCATCCACCAAACATAATATGTCTCAAACACATGTTTACGCCCATTGGTTTTCTACCTAAAGGTCGAAGATTAGATCGATAGGATATACTCAAATGACAGAAGAAAGTACGAATAAAAGCTTGAAAAACACTACACCATAATGGCCAATTGGTAACTCTTATTTTTTTCAACTGCCAACACTTATATGTGTTGTAGACTACTGACACTTACATGGGTTGCGGTAGCAAAAATGTGTCATTGTTATGCTTGGTCAACTCTTATTTTCTAAGGGCAAAAGGGTAAGTTGCCAAACATAACCCTAATCGAATGCTCAACTCTTAGTCCTCAAAACTTATTCCTCCAAGACCGCGTATCTTTAGCTTTTCTGGATCTATCGTCAAAACCTTATCTTTCAGTTTCTTCATCTGCAGCGAAAAAAAACCTCCATCGACGATAAAATCATGAAATACGCAAATCGAGGTTACAAGTTCGCGAGTGATTGAAGGAGGTTTGAATTCATTGAGGAGTGCGAGTGGGCTGCCAGCTGTGGTGATTTTGGGGAACATAATTATCTTTGATTTGAGGTGAGGTTACTCAGGCATTCGGGTGAGATTCGGCGATTAGGAGAGTCACGGTTTAGTTCAGATTTTATATAATCATTATTATTAGTTCAGATTTTGTATAATAATTATTATTAGTTTGATAAACGTAGGTTGTTCATGAAGGCAAAGTCTAGTTGCATTTCCACTGTTCTTGACAATTGCTTTTCGAGCATGTGGCGGCACCTTGACTGCTAATTCTACCTTTGCCTTGGATGGTGAGTCCGTCTATGTACTGGAAGTCGAGCCATTTTTCATGTATTTGCCATATATAGGGACTAAATAACTAGGACAAATTGTGCTAAGGATGCATAATTGCTACTTTTTCTTTCTAATATCATATAGATAACATGATGTTGTATTATGGTATTTACATAGGCCAACCTGAGTTCTCTGATTCTAAACATTTGACTAATTAAATTTGTTGTTGATACTTTAAAGAATTTTGATAGCAATCGCTGCACAGCTTATTGCTCTGGCATAAACAAAAAACATCTGCCTCCCTTGGTTATCAACATTCTCACCTTATAATCTTTAATTTGATTTCTCTTCCATCCCAGTGGCTGAGCCTATAAATGCATAACTACTAAATATACAATTAGAGTTTTCAGGTAGCTTCTTAATCTAGTTATGAGAAACATATATTGGATCAGTTGCATAACCAGCCTTGATAATCAGGTGCACCACTTGACTCTTATGATTACCACTTCAATAGTTATCCACTGCTACTGAATATAACCAAAGAAATGGCTACGGTCCAAGTGTTGACAGAAGGACTTGAGCAAACTGCAGCTCTTTGCAGGTGCATTCTTGATTCTCAGTCAAGTCTGCTAACTAGTTATGTGATGAAGTAATTACTCGAATCAAAAATGGATTATCAATCTTGAAGCAGATGGATCCCAGGTGCATGTATATGCGATGAATCAATTAGAATGTTTATGCACTTCATAATGATGTAATCATATCCATATATGTTAGTGTATGTATTCAATAATAGTTCTTTAAGTTATGTTAGAAAGTGAGAACTCAAATACGATAACAACTTGGCTGATAATAGTACGAAGAGGAATATGAAAAAAGTGGTTGTTGATTCACCGTTTGATGATAATCATCGGTGGAGGAAATATGGGGAGAAATCGATTTAGAAATTAATATAGTTTAAATCATCTGTTGAGATTGATTTTACAAAAATTCTGCAATAGCAAAGTACTATTATATAACATTCCTATACTCAAATATAAGGTTTTTAATGCTGATTAAATCGATATTTTTATATTAGTGTATGCGTATGATCTTGGGGAAACTTAATAAGGGAACAAACCGATATTCCTATAGTGTAATAAAAGGGGGGTCACTTCACTTGAGCTATCTCTTGGTCCCAAGTTTTGAAACTTTGAAATGAAGAGTTTCCAGCATTATTGCCATATAGATTAAACAATACACAACTACTCTGTCTTGTATTCATATTTCAATTTATTGTAGTCACATTAATTGGCGGAAAGCACCAATATCACACCATTTGGGTAACTAAACTTAACATCCACTTCAATAAGCACTTGCACATGATTAAATCTCAGCTTATTTGAATCTTTATTATCCATTCATATTCTTTCCTTTAGGATTTTTCATCTTGAATCTTCTCGATCAACTAAGCTTGCTTATCTTGGCGTTCCACATAATCATCTATTTTTCCTCCTTCCGACTCTCAACTTGATCTTGTGCATTTCGTCTCCTAACTTGATCATCGGTCTTCTTCATTTTCCACTTGAAAAGTATTCTTCCCTTAGGGCCAATCTTTATCTGTCAATTATGTGTCATTTCAGCAAATTAGGAAATAGTTTTAGGTATTATTAAATGGTTTAATAGATGTTCTCTTTCTTTTTACTCCATCTATTTTAGATAACATTAAGACCCATTGTTTCCTTTTTTTTATTTCTGAAATTTTACATACTATATGGACACAGGAAATTATAGTCAGAATAATGTATTTTCAACAGCAGCAACATTTCATATGTACTTGGATGATTAAGCATGCTTTGATTCTAATCTACATTGCAACTTAATTTTTTTTATCACATTTTTTTCAGTGAGAAAATATCTTTATTAGATGTCAGTCGATGATCTTTGCTGAGTCAACATGTCATATATAGGTATTAAACATACGGATTTAGTTCAAGTATTCATCCAAACAATAGTAAGCAAGAACCATTGTCCATTAACCTCAAACGATTTCCCCACTAAAGTCCAGAGTGTGAAATAATACTGAATTTATTTATTTTTACAGTATAGTATAGGAAGAAATATCTATTTTTTTGATGTTTTTATTTCTACTTTTATTTTTGTTCATGCATGAGAGAAACTTGTCTCTTTATATTATATTTCTAATTGATGAAAAAATTCGATCATTTCAGTACTCGTTTTTACACACACATATATTCATGTCAATTGGCAGATGTTTCAACTTTGGTTTGTTTGTTTCCATGCTATCATTCGTTGTTGTGCTCCATAACTTTCTGGTAAATTCATATTTCAATTTTGACCTGATGCTGATGGATACATTTCATGCAGGCCATTCCTTTTCGCGTTGGATGCCCTTCATGCTTAAGAAACTTATTAAACCTTTTTTGCGAGCTCTCTTGCTCTCCAAACCAAAGTTTGTTCATAAATGCGACTTCTGAGATAAAGGTATGCCAGATTTCATGTCTTCTTGAATAATTTAGTATGTTATAGAATTTACTATAGTTTGCTGTAAATTTCACCCATCCATATTCACCTTATTTTCTACCATAAAAGCTTGACTGAAAATATCAATTCTGCTAAGGTTGAAATATTATTTCACTCTCAGGCCTTGAATAACTGGTAAACACTGAAAAGCCATACTGCAATTTTCAATTTGTAGAAATTAGGTTTAGTTAAATTATATGTTAATTATTATAAACTTTTTTTTTCTTTCGAAAAGTTTTGATGATTATGAATTAATTTTTGATGCAAACTCACAATATCAGATGGTTAATTCATTTAATGGGTCTGAATGTCAATATGTTTTATGATCTGGAGACTTTATACTGTTCTCGACGTACAATATTATACTTTTATTACTCTCTCATTGGATAGCGATAGAAAAGGATACTGGCTTGTAGCTTTTGTGAAAGTATTAAGTTTTCATGTACTGCCATTCATGTTTTCACCAGATATATGCATATTGGCTTGTAGCTTTGTTTTGATTATGTGCATATTGTTGTACGCACATCGTGTGTGTATTGCCCGAGTAGCATGCGGGATATATATGCAAATGTGCATTTATATGCTGGTGCACCCAGCTCTTTTATTTCGACTTCGCACAATCACTTTCGTAAACAGATTTTAAATTCTATCTTTTGTGTACTACCTTTTTTTGCTGCATTTAGTTGAACATCTGGTTTTGTTTGCATTTTTTTAATGTTTGACTCATGTCTGTGTAAAGTAGGTCAACCTTACTAAATAGCTGCTAACCTTCATATGTTTTGATTTAACCTTCAAATTTACATAAATTTTGATATGGGCATATTTCCAGTTCCACTGTTATGTTTTCTTTATTATTTACTTATGACCTGTAATGTGAATTACTCAAACTTTTTATTTGCTCAAACTTTATTCCAGTTCTACTTGGATATGCATAGTTCTATCTTGCCAACTTGGGGATCTTATTTTTGTAACAGGTAATTTTTTTCTATGTTAAACAATCATCTTCTAACATTGCATTTAATATATATACAAGTATGATGTAACTGAAAGTAGCAAACCGAAAACCTCTGAATTGTGACCTTAGGTTGGGTATCGTTAACGCATGATTTTATATGAAAATTCTGTGACATTAGACATTTTATACGAAAAACACACAGACCCTAAACTTTGATTCTCTGACTGTAGTAATTATCACTTACAGGTCTGAGTAAATCAAATAGGGAATTATATATATATATATTACGCTTCAGCTATCAACATATTTGGTTACTGTACTATCAATATATTATAAATAAAGTTTAGCTTTCTGTAGTTTTGGTTACATCATAAACTGTAATGATGTTAGACTTCAGGTCCTTCATAATTTACATAATGGATGAGTAAATGTACAGCTATACGCAAAACACAACATAATATTGAATTTCAGATTTATTATTATTGAACTTCAGGTCCTTCATAATTTACATAATGGATGAGTAAATTGTACTTCCTAGAACTTACTATATGTAGTAGTTGTCATCACACTTGCACTTTATTATCTTGAAATGCCTCCTCCCACTTCTTAGTTTGCAATGACGATTCAGTTTGCGGGCTGAGCCGGCGACTTAGTTTGCGAGCTTAGCCGCAGCAGCTCAGTTTGCTAACTAAGCCGCAGCAGCCCAGTTTGCTATCTGAGTCGCAAACTAAGCCGCGGCGAATCAGTTTGCTAACGCAGACTCAGTTCGCAAACTGAATCGCAGATTCGCGACTCAGTTTTGTTTTTGCAAACTGAGGCGACTCGGTTTGCAAACTGAGTCGAGCTCAGTTTTTGCAAACTGGGTTGGCAACTCAGTTTTGTCGTTTATAAATACAGTTGTTATTTATCAGCCTTGTAATTTGTTATTTCTGTAAAATTGAGTGCATTTATATTTTGTAGGCACTTGTGGAGGAGGAGAAAAAAATAGAATTTGGAATGTAATGGCAACGAGAAAGTAAATAAGTGTGACCTTTAGGATGGAGGCTTTGTGATATGGTCCATGTTTCGCCTTCCCAATGTGTAAAATTCTATGTATCTTTAGTAAAACATTATACTGCTTTTTATAATTTGAACATGATATTATGGTGTTTTGAAATTGGAAGCACGTAACAAATATTTGAGCATTATGGCAACGTAACATTGTTGAATTTGGAATATGAAAGCGTACTAAATCTTATACTGAATTGATATGTTGAATCATATATGTGATTGGAAATCGTAAAGACTTTTTATACTCATTTATAAGTGTTAGCAATTTATGTATGCCAACATTTATAAGTGTTAGTAGGATGATGATACTAACATTTATAAATGTTAGCAATGAATATGTTTGTAACTCTTATAAGTGTTACCATATCTTATGGTTCCAACATTTATAAGTGTTAGCAATGAATATGTTTGTAACTCTTATAAATGTTACCATATATTATAGTTCCAACATTTATAAGTTTAGCAATGAATATGTTTGTAACACTTATAAGTGTCAGCAGTTACTCTGTTTGTAACACTTATAAGTGTTAGCAGTTACTCTGTTCGTAACACTTATAAGTGTTACAGGAAATTCCTCACACGCCGTTGGTGACACATAAAAGTGTTACAGAAATTATTTGTAACACATATACTTGTTGGGAATCCACTGTTTTGGTGTAGTGAAAAGAAGTTAAGAACATACCCTTGAAAAGAAAAAGGTACGAAGCGCGAATACAGTCTTCAGTCTCCCAAGTTGCATCTTCCCGGACTTCTCCCCATTGAACTTTCACCATTTGACCTCTCGGTTGCGAAGTTTCTTAAACTCTGTTCCAAGAATACGGGTAGGAACTCGTCTAACTGTCGCCTCCCATTCTACCTCTACTTCCTCAAGCATACTTGGTCAACTACCTCCGCGGTATCATGCAGACACTTCCACAAATGAGAAAAGTGGAAAACATCATGAATAGCCGCCAATCTTTCTGGTAGCTTTGCTCTATAGGCTAATTGACCAATCCTTTCCACAATGTGAAATGGCCTACGAACCCTGGCACTAGTTTCCCTACAGATCCAAAGTGATTCACATTCCTCAAAGGTGATACTTTGATGAAAACCATGTCTCCTACCTCAAACTCAATATAGGTCCTTCTCTTATCTTCGTATAACTTTTTCCAGTCCTGAGCTATCCCCATGCGTCTACGGATAAGATCAATCTTTTTTGAGGTTTCCCAAATCATCTCAGGTCCAAGTATAAGCCTATCTGTAGACTCCCACCAACAAGTCAGTGATCTACAAGGTCATTCGTACAATGCTTCGAAGGGTGCCATATATAGATGCGAAACAACCAATAAGAACGACGTCGCTTCAGAGGGTATGAGGTAGGTTTTAGGATGGCTGAATGTTTGTATATTAGACTGCTTTAATTTTCTTTTCATTGGATAGGTATTTTCGATTTGAGAACATAGGAGGAGTAGGGTAGCATGTGTAATCAGAATATAGGACGAGAGGAAGATGCCATAGTTATGCAGCATATATTTTCTTTTGGATACAGGGCAGCTCATACCCTTTTTCTTGCGTATGAAGTTGAATAGTGTAGGTCTACAAAATTTTATATCTTAGGGTAGGTGTTACTGAAGAATTAAGTTTATTTATTTTATTTTAATATATTTTACATGGAATTAAATTTAATTGTTGACCGTTATTTACTGGTAACCGTTAACTTTGAACCGCTACACATGGACTCCAAATGGATTGAAAATGGACACACTGTTACATCTTAATACTCTGGTCCTAATGAAATTAATTTCATTGAAAACGGACTCTGTTTGAAGAACGACGTTATTTAAATTTCAATTTATTCATCAATTCACCTTTAAATTGCACATACAGATAAAACAACTCTGATTGGCTCCAAACTGGAAATCTAGTAATAATTTTTATACGTATTCCAATAAAACTCGATTTGTCGAAAACGGAAGTCATTTGAAAAACGATTATTTTTAAGGCTTATAAAATAACGATAAAATCTAATTAAATCTAAAACAATTTAATTTAATTTAAATAATAATAAATTATTATCATCTTATATATTCAAAATGAAATAATATATCACTTCAATATAAGCCAATATGGAATGATAACTCAACATTTACATTTTCGAGTTAAACGATATCTAAATTATATAAGAATTCCTATTTAATTTATTAAATAAACGTTATTGTTTATTAACGAATTCCATAGCGACTATTGGAAAATTTTAATTGGACATAACACACAATCTATAATACAAAATCTCCATTTTTGTCTTATAATAGAAAGTTATAATCAAATCAATTCAAACGTTTTCTATTTCACAGAAATCCGACTTATATCGGATTTTGTATACTCAATTGAAGTTAAAATCGTAAATTACGAACTACCACAACATTTCGAGTTTATTTAATAATTAAATATAAATTATATGCTCATGTATCATTAAATAACAAATTCTATATTATAAATCCATTTATAATTCCAAACCAATATTTAAAATAATAAAATATATTAAATATATGACTACCAGAAATACGGGATGTTACATTACTTCTCCCTTAAAAGAATTTCGTCCTCGAAATTACTAAAGTAGGAAAGATGTCAAAACTCATTAACTTTTCTAAAATCCGATTTATTATAAATCGAAAACCAATTCATTCAACTCTTATATTAAATCGTTTGATTAATTATATATCTAACCAATCTAACAACAATCAACAATCAATTTACAACCAACATAACCAAATCAATTAAATTTTTATATTAATATCCAACATTAATATTTACTTTGGTTCAAAAGACTATAATTATCAATCTTATCCGTATCCAATTGATTTCCATTTAATCAAATTTTAATTCAAATATTCATTTCTTAACTTTATTCAACCCAATTAAGTTCCATTTCTGCATTTGATTAACTAATTGATTTTCAGATTAGTTCGTTTCCCTTAAAAATCCAACTACTGATTCATTTCAGCCTCATTTACTGATTTTATATGTGAAATCTCCTTTGGTTATATTAAACCAATTCAAATTTTAAAACTAATTTGAATTCCAATCAAATCAACCATATAAACTAATACTCAAAAATTCGATAAAATTATTTCTTTTTTTATATAAAAATATAATTTAGGCAAAATTATTTCATTTACCCTCTTTACAAAACAGTATTGTGCCAACTGCTAGTTCGAATGCTTCTTAACACATTGAATCGATCAAACAACACAATATAAAACATTTTTTTTATCAATTCTAGAAATACACTCTGATATATATATACACACACTCAAACTCATTTTAGGCTATTACTAACCCCATCTCTATTGAGTTACACCATAGATCCAAGGTTATTACTAAACTTTATTCTCTGATACCACTATAATAACCCAGCGGTTTTGATTCTCGAATTTTGACAATAATACATAAAACCCCTATCACTTGCCAAAACCCAAGTATCGAAAACACCATATAGTAATTAGAAAGAAATTAGAGGGTGATATAAGAAAGAAAGAAATATTAGAACAGAAGAAGAAGAAGAAGAACCAACACAACACTGAGTCTCGCATCGCAGCAGAACAAAACATATTATAGAAATAATATTTATTGAGAGCTTCAATAATATTTACAAACATCAGAGTACATCAATCCACCTGGACTGTTATAACAACATGTCATCATACACAACACATAGCAGAATAATAACTATATAACATCATACGTCTAAACTCTTCCAGCTCGTCTCTTCACAGCATTCGATGACCTGAACCTGTAAAACCTGGTCTAACTCGAGCATTTCAAACGCCATATCAGTCTGCTGAACCAGAGTGAGAAACCCACTAAGCTTAAGGGTAATATCGAACATGATTTTAAAGTTAAACAAATCTTTTCTTAAAAGAAAGGATAATCATAAGACTGATCCACACATTAACACAGATAGTTTTTACCTTACGATAACCCAAAACATTTTTGAAATCATATCTTATCTGATATTATAATAATATCTAATACAAATAAATATCAATCTAACGAAATGCTTGCATCTCATGCTCCACAAACATAGTATACAATCAAAACCGCGAGCGCTTATTGGAGGTTGGATTTCAACTATGACAAGGTATAGAATCACCTGCCAATAGTGTACTGTGGAGGGGAATACACTGGGTTTAATATGAACATCTTGCAACCTAGTCACATATGACCGACTAATCATTTCGCTTGAGTGTATCTAATGTATATCACAAACGGTTGGGATCAGCAACCATTTCTTGAAATGGACAACATCGATTAGAATAAAGAAGGAATGAAATTTATCTAGGTAGGTGATAATACACCCTACTTGGGAACGATCCACTTAGCCATGTTGCATGCCCGATTTTTGTCATTTCCTGGTTATGAAGCTTGAGGTTTAAATTACTATTTTTTAAAATAGGACACCATCATTCACTTTGAATGCTACATCGTCATATCCATTAGAAAATCACACTAATTGATGTCCCCAAAAAATACCCTGGGTTTAAGCTAAGAGAAGGTGTCTTCTCCGCCACCAACAAATAAAGAAATCAACGTATGTGACCCCTTTGAAAATATTCTGTCAGACGTTCGTCCATACAAGTTATCCTGGGAGTGGACAAACCGAACTCCTACTACATCCTTGAATTACCTTATGGATCCGTAGCGAGTAGTCCTTGCAACCTACAGATTCCAATCACGACTGAATTACTATCAAAACCCTACGCTTGCAATCCAGAGAAATTTATCAAGTAGTCCTTCCGCTTATGAAGATCCACAGTCTTCAATTGCCCCATCTTCGACGATTTCGTATTTGCTAGTTTGGAATGGTTTTCGGATATAAATTCAATCCTGATTTTTCCATACCAACAATCGTATGGGTTAAATTTGATAGTCGGTTATTTAACTATCAAATAACATCTATTCAATCATGAAATAAAAATGAGTTCACTGATTCAGTACTCAGCATCACTTGGCCTTTTTAGTTAAAAAATAATCGAACTCCTTAATCACTTGAAACACAACATTTACTTCTTATTTCATTATAAGAGTATTCTTAAAATTGTTTTAATTACTTTAGAATTAAATCACACATATATATATCCTCACTTTGGTTTTTAACAAATTTCACTTATAAACATCGTTACAAAATCTCTTTTGTTTCATTTCTCAAAACAATAATTAACACTTCCCCTTTGAATAAACTTATTCACATTCATCTCATTAATTTCTTAAATCTCGAAAATATAGTTATATTCTCAAAATCTCATTCTATTGCAATTACTTCAACATTCGTTACCGAAAACTAGTAAGAGAATAACTCCCTACATATCAACCTCGAAGGCCGAAACCAACATCAGATTGACATTCAAGAAGTCGTTCGACTTAACTAATCTCCAATCAGTTTCTAATTTCCTTAACTCCATTCAAATCTGCAAAACGTTTTCTTTTAAACCATTTTCCGCTTTGAAAATCTCATTGTAATTCCATTAACTTCAATTAATCTCAGTATTAAGTAACATCAACTTAAACTCAATGTTTTAGCCTCGCACCCTTTTATAAACCTTATTTACAAAACTCTGCTTTAATTCAAAAACCCTTTTTATCTCGATCTTTTCTTGCTTAATTCAAATATTACGTAAACATCTATTTTCAGCTATCATATTTTCTTAAAATCTCTTTTATCACTTCGTTACAAAAGCTTGGATTCAATATAAAAACTCATTCATAACCTCTTTTCCAAACTCAACTATATTTCATTCCAAAACCGTTTAATTACTTAAATGGATTTTATTTAAGAAGCGCTTACTTAAATTATTAATTAAATTAATAATTTACTTCCTCACTTACTAAAATAAATATTAAATTTCTTTTTAAATTCTTATTAATAATTAATCAAATATTCGTCAAATCATTTTATTATATTAATTAACAACATATATTTAATAATCAATCTCAGTTAAAATGTTTGACTTAGCCAACTCAAAACACGGTTATTTCGTTAACCAATTCCAATTAGTTCTTCTTTTTAAATTAAGTAAAAATATAATTAATTCAAATAATTCCATTTAATTATTCCTTAGAAACAATTTACCCAACTCTTAACTGTTACATCAGTTCCAGCCCATTCGCTTATAAATCTTGTTAACATAAGTAATTTGCTTTATAAAATCATTTAATATCTACTTACAAACTTAAATAATAAATATTTATTTCCTTTTAATGAACTTATATTCAAAATAATGTATTTGAAAATCCATCTTCAGTTATAAAATAAAATTTATAATATCATTTCTGTCGATTCACTTGACAGTAACTCATCATTTATAAATTGATTGATTTTTAGGCCAACCGCTGCCAATTATTCAACCAATATTGCACATTACTTAAAACAAAACAAACGTTCACTACAAGAAAAATTGCATATAGCAGCTGCAGTATCCGCTTCTAGTCCGTCGCTAAATAAGCCTTAGCGATGGATTTCCTACATAATGTTGTGGTCGGTAAAAACCATGACGGTATCTGTGTCCGATTTTTGCGATGGAATTTAGCATGAGTTTTTCGATAGTTTTCTGTCACTTTACTAATTATATAATAAAAATAAATTTTTATTTATTAATTTAATTTTTATTTATATACCGACTACTTACCGATGGATAATTAATTTATAATAAATTATTATTTATAAAAGGCGTTGGTAAATCCTTACTAATTGCCAAGGGATTAGCAACGAAAATTAAACTGAGTTAACTTAACCTTCCTTTTTTTGTTGGTAATCTAATGCTATTCCCCTTCTAATTGATATACACACACACACACACACTCATCACACACATAATTTGTGTTCCATTCAATACACAATCCTAATGTAAATACAACACAATTAATATCAACACACACATCTCATAATCAATGTATTATATTAATCACTCATCTCATAATTAGCATTCAATATTACATTTTTTCACATAGAATATTTTCTAATCTTATTCTACTCTCGTTAATTTACATATGTTATAATAAGAAAATCAATATCATCAATTCATCAGAACAAATTCATAACTGAAAGTGCGTCATCATCTACTAGCACTCACACCAATCATCTCATAACTGAAACAAGTACCTTAAGATTTCGTACCTTTCTAAATCAGTTCAACATAATAGCCCTGCGTGGAGGTAGCAGAAGCAAAACAGCATGGTTACAAACCTATAAAATAATAATTTTGCTTGCAAAAAAAAAGTACTACCATATAAGTTTATATACCTTTTGGAAGGCAAACAAATGTTGATTATTTTGTGGAGATAGAATCATTACTGTCTATCATCATCATTTAAGACTTCTCTAGGAGAAATTATGAACACTTGAGATCCAACATGTTGCACTGCAAGGCCAGCATTTGTGCATCGTTACCAATTCTGCGCTTCCAGCTCATTAGGAAATATGTTTTCTGCAGCTCTATCTGCTTTCCTTCTATGCTAGCAGTTTTGTTTAGCTGCATGTTTTCAGGAGCTTCTTTTGTATCCTTAGGGCTGTAGAATTTGAGGAGAAAACAAAGGGTCATAATCAATTTCGGATACTGCACATCTGCAAGCATTATGCATGCAAGGCCACAACAGGGATACACACACATAAATATATGGTATACACTATAAAGTCACATAATAATATGTCGCTACCGATAACCAAATCCCAGTGTGGCTCAGCAACTGGAAACTTCTCGCCCTACGAATCTGCAAGATCAATGGATACATAAACCCAAGTTTATCAAAGAAGAATAACGATGTTTTGGTAAACAAATGAATAGCAATTGAGTAAAACTATGACAAACCAATAATGTCAAAGTCCTAACTCCAACAGCAGTCCGGACAGGAGCAACACAGGACATTATCTCCTAGCAAGCAACCCATTTCTGTTTGCAGTAGCAAAATAAAGAGGGTAAAATCAACAAAGATAAAACTCAAATGAGGATATTAGATAGTTCAAAGTATGAAATCAACAAAGATAAATTCATTGACAATGTCAATCAAGAAAGAAATCAAGATCCAGAACTGCCTGATACAAGTGCTTTGAAGCAGCAACTACTATATCGATCGAAATTTGGACAATCAATGATGAAACTTGCCGTCCTTTCACATACTAACAAATAGACAAAGAAAGTGAATTCAATTTCAATCGGATATGAAATTCCCTGACATTCAAACGATACTCGATAGGACAGCTAGGGTTCTAAGGATGCATCAGATTCGAAATATAGCTAGGTTCTAAGAACGGAATGTTTGTAGGTGAATACATCACTGCACATTCAAAGAAAAAAGGAGCTATTAAAAAGAGAGTTTTTCAGTGCATTACTGTAGATAAAAATGTTTTCAAGCTGCCAGTTCAAACAAGTGTGAAAACCAGAACATGGTTCCAATCTACCAGGTCTCCTATTGAACTAACTTATTTCCAAGCATTGATAATGCAGTTCACCAATGAATAAGCTGCACCATTAATATAGATAATAACCCTACATCTTAAATCTATTATTATGATCAAAAAATTACAAGTAGTATCACAATTTCAAGCAAATTTATCATTCAGGTAGTTTAATTTTTTTACCATTCTATTAGTAGGTAACGAATCCTTTTTCCCTTGTCATACAGAAAACTCTTCAAAAAATATTCCTATTTCCTAATCTAGTTTATTCCTATCCAATATATTTAAGTAAACTTTCATACCATATATTACGCATAACAAATGTATCAAATTATTAAAACCATGACATTTAATATATAAATTTGTTTAGTTAAAGGTCGATTAGTTGATTGGTTTGTATATTGAATAATAATTCAGTCACTTTGTTTGTTTTTACTATTTTATCAAATAATACGAAATATGCTTCTTAGAGTTTAATTATGGGGGCGGCTATTGGGACACCAAATTAGACACAAACTTGGAGACACAAAGCCTCAACCGTTGGATCTTTTTATCTTTGTGGAGAGGTGTAATTCATGGGGTGATCCAATGGTGGAGATTAGTTGTGTCACCAATTGTGTCTAAATTTTGTGTCCCAATAGAATTTCCCTTTAATTATAATCTAACAATTATTAAGTAAGAAAAAATGAATTCTGATTACTTATTACAACTAGTAGAAGCAATGCAGTAACATGATACCTTACTATCTTATCCACTAAAAATATAATAGTAATGGAAACCCCTTGAAAATTGATCTTTGAAGCTATATAGTATGCATTACACGGATCTTTAACTGTAATTTCATTGTGTACATGAACTATAATTATTGTTACTATTCATAATTTTAGTCAACAGAGAGCTCAACGAGCTGAATGGAACACAGACCAATTTAACTCAATGAATTAAATTTGTATATACTACTAAGTATTGTGATATGTAAAACCTGATCAAGCAGCCACCTCAATTTATTTCAGTGCCTTACATTCCGTAGATCACTGTGCTATTGCTGTTGTGGGTTGGATTTAAGACTGACAATAGCAACTAGGCAATATTGCTCTCTATTAGCTGTGCAATACTGCTTTCTTCTCATTGCTCCTGTTGCATCACATTGATCTCTAATGGCAACACAACATTCTCTTGATTGAAAACTCCAGTTGTTGCATCATAATTGGCCTTTCATCCTCTCTTCTATTGTCTATAACCCCATGGCATCCCAGCTATTACACCTGCATTTTCTCACCGCCCACCAAACAACAACTGCAACCCTTAAGAACCTGCAAATGCCTCAGCCTATGGTCACACCCTAGTTAGTGCATATTATTTGTATCTTATTTCTGACAATGCATTCCACTTGTGCATTCAACCATTCAAGTAGCTGCATGTGGCAATACTATTAATTGTAAACTTTTTGCTTTGGTCTCTTTTACCTCTCTCATTTAGTCGATCATAATTTAGTTGATCTCACTTTATTTTGCTGTTTTATTCTCTTTTACTTCTTTCGTTTAGTTCCCTTGTTAACTTTTCTACTCATTGTAATTACATTTTTAAAAGCAGGTTACTCAAAAATGTCATAACATATAAACTCATTTCATGCTTACTCAATTATGCCCACCAAAGTTCATTATAATAAATTAGAGTAGGAAATATTAATGACAACAATAGATTAGATTCGTATACCTATAATATACCATTTAAGTATTCTATGCCTTTACTAATAATTTTCTGTCTTCCAATGGAGGGTAGAAAATTTTAATGACAGTAATAAATTAGAGTATGGAATAGTAAATGCAAAGTGAAAGTACTAATTAAATCATGCATATTGCCCGTACTAACCAAAATATGATTTTTTTTTCTTCCTCTTTTGTATTCTCACATCAATCCTAGTACCCCAACTTGGTATTATCTTGCTATTCTACTCTAAGAACCTTACTTTCCTCTTTTTTTACTGTTTCCTTCTTTTATCCTTTTTCTTTTCATATTCCTACTTCAGAACTTTGTTATATCATTCATAAATTTGACAAAAAAATGAAAATAATAATAAGCATAAAATAATGTGATATTTGTCTTATACATAGATAAACAAATTAGAAAATATGGAAACTAAATTACCTAAAAAATACATTAGATTTGATTAGTATTCAATTTAAATTATTTACTGAGTAATTTACCAATCAAACCACCAAATTTAGCAACAAATTAGGTGAATGTAATTTCAGGAGTTGTTGTAATCTGTTTGGATTGACCAAAAGATCAGCAATAGTGAACAATTTACACATGGATTTTGAATAAATACATTAAAACTATATGTACCACATATACTTTTTTTAAAAAAAGTCAAGTAATTTAGCATTTATGGATCAATATAAGTTACTTCTAGTTTTGATCAACTGGTAAATTTAATTAAAATATTATACTTATAGATATAAACTAAATTGACAAAACAGTATATAAGCTATTTCCAAATTATGTGCAGAGCTATTCTATTTATATCAAATAATCAATTTTTACCAGTTGTTAAAATCTAATAGTTTAATCAAATTGTGTAACGTCAAATACAGTATTAAAAGTATTTACTATAAATATATCAATTAGTTCAAATTATTTCCGTAAACTTGATTAAAATATTGGTGCATCAAAACAGGACTTTTGACTCTTTTTTTCTCATTTTAGTTAGCCATCCAGTAATCTTTAGAGGACTTTTGACCTTGATGGCGAGAAGATGGAAATTTTCATGGACAATTAGCGGACTTTTGACTTTTTTTCTCATTTTAGTTAGCCATCCAGCAATCTTACTATCGGAAAATTTTAAAATTCAATTCAATTGATAAAAAATCCATAGAAAATGAATCAAATGCTCAACTTCTCAAATCATTGATCAGATGTTTAAAATTATATTCAATATATGACAGACTATTAGTAAACTCAATCCGAATTAACAACATCTCAAGGGAAAGTAGTAATATTCAGCAAATAATAAAGACCATATTCAAAGGCAACTAAGATTGGAACAAACACTAAATTTGTAGACATGATTTCATGATAGATCCTATTTTGTTGCAGTGCCTACCTTCTAACATGAACACATCAGTGTGTGCATTCCCATAGAAAAATCAAATTTTGGCATATAAATCCCTACTACATCGCAAAATCGTGCATGTGATGCGTATTAGATGATTTATTATGTGATTTTAATTGGATGTAGAGTAGATTTTAATTTTGGATAAAAAAAAAGGAATGCTCCACACAATAATCTGAGTAGAAGTGAATATGAAAACTACATAAAGTTGGGAATATTAGGATCTAAGCGTTTCAAAGTTTTCAATATGTGCCTTCAATGTCATTCAAACATGTACCTTCAGACCTTACTTTACTACTGAAGTCCGAAGCTTATAGTTTATTATGAGCAAGCACAGTTACCAACTAAGCCCAGCAAAATAGAAGGCCAAAAAAAATTTATGGCATTGTCCAAAAGGATATGTGTGAAGCATAGTCATAATACCACTACTGAGTAATTTTTAATCAACAAAGGATCTTTCAGTTCTAAAAGGTTATACCTACAGAACAATGCCTATAGTATCATTCAAGTTTTAGAGGAATACTGAATATCTATGGAATGCTCGATGACAATGAAATACACTTTTGTTACCCGCTTGCTACTTGTGTCAAAGTGCATTTTACCATGATTAGTTAAAACTGTAATGAAACAAAAAAAACATGTACCACTCTTTGAATTATAAATTTCTCCCACCCTCTGGCGAATGAAGACAGTGAGGTTAAAGAAGAGCGAAGTTGCATTAGAGAAGCAAGCATAAAGTATTCTTATGCTACTTCTATGGGAAACTTATCAGAAATCCGTTGATTTTGAACATGATGTGCTGTTACTTAGAGATCACCAAAAAGTGATTTGTTTCCAAAAAAGTAATAGACAATCACCTTATGTGTTTCAATAGATATTCCTGGCGAAATACATAGCTTCAAATCAGCTCCTCCACTAACCGCGCTATCATCTTTCCACCAGTCTACACTTAGTACCTACATTCATCAAGACATGAATCCATATAAATTAGAGATGCATATTATAAAATAAAAAATTAACCTTATCTTTGTGAGACTCAACCACAGCTAAAGGCCACTACAAATTAAAATTCCATATATAGTTAACACATGTCATTTACTTTCTAGGCTTGCGCACATGTACTTCATATTCATGCTATCATTCACAGTTTAGCACAGTTAAGAACTCATGCACCTGATTCACCTGTAGAATTAATGATTAGTGTCGTCACATGAAACCATTATAATATCATTAAAAAATTGTTTACATCACCAAATTTTGTATGCTAGCGATAAAGATAAGGAGATGAACATGACTTTAGAATGCAACTGTGGTGGATAAAATTGAAAGGAATACATGGAAAATTTTGTTTACCAATAAAAAAACCCCATTTAATATTTATTTGTCGCATTTTCCACAATTATAGTTAAAATCACGAATTATCCCCGATTAAATAAACAATAACCGTCCCATGGATATTGTTGGCACTGCACGGCAACTAAATTATACATCAAAAAGATAATAAACTGAATTTATCCTATGCGTTGCTCTCACCTTCTAAAATTTATAAGAATTGATGAGGTCTGCTATGTGCTAAAATGTCAAAACTCAAAAATCCATTAACATTACAACAGTGAAAATCGCAAAATGACAAAGAAATCTAAAATCTAAATCAAATAATTCATGTTTATTATCATGTTTTATTAAAATCAACATGATACTCACAGTTTTGAAACATTCAAAAATTCTGAAAGTCATCCTATCATTAAGACGCCAAATCAAAATTTTATGAATTCAAACAAACAAAACCTAAATCATACCCATTTGGAATGTAATACCGACCTAAACAATCAACTGCTGCAGCACATCCAAAGATTGATTCGATTTCAATTGCTCTATATGATTGAGTCCCTGCTATTATATGATCGTCACCATCAGAAGTTGTAGCATCAGACTATCGCTGCCGTTCTAGACATTGTTTAGGCATCTATTGTCAAAACCCCTCTGGTTTCTTCGTAAATCAAACAGTTGATTCTCATGACGCCTCCGATTCTTGCAAGGCAGCGAATGGCGGGCATTGTGACTCTTTAGATACTGTCACGTAGGACTTTACGATGACGCTTGGCCCCTGCCTTTCCACGACCTTTACCTCCTTTTCCTCTTCCTGACATTTTGAACCCTAGGTATTGATTTAGGGATTTACTTAGGATTTGATTGTTGTGCGATTGACGATGGGTTGGGTGCGGAACTTATGCGGTAGCAATCTGTCTCCTAAGTATTGAGATGTTGTACACCGTCGATATTTAATCTTGGATGGTACGATGAAATGGTTCCTTTTTTCTGCGGATTGATAACTAGTCTGGGATGGTGCTTTCTACATGAGCGCCGAGCGCGTTTACATCAATATTTTGCTGGTTTACACTTTTAAACCATATTAAATGCTACTTTTCTGAATACTTATTACATATTATTAATTATTACTAAACATTATTATTAGTTAAATATTAACATCTTTAATACTTAATACTAAATATTATAATTAAAGTTATAATATATTTAATTGTACTTCATCTTAGTCACAATTTATAGAAAATTTTAAAATTAGAATATAAAGTATTATACAATTTAAATTAAACTATTAAATGAACTTTTTCAATATTTTAAAATTTAAAAATTTTGATTATTTCGTGTCAAACAATAATTGGTGTTATAAACTTTATGATTTATTTCAAATTTATTCAAGTTTATTTCAAATTTTTAAATTTTTCGAAATATTAAATATAATTATCAACTATAATTATAAAATATAAGTATCAACTACAGTTATCAATTATAATTATTAAATACAATTATATAAAATTAATTATTGATTACTAGATACCATTTCATAAGTATTAAATTTTATTATTAATTATTAAATTAAACTGATATTTTCATCTCTTGCAAATCTGTTGGAATTCTGCTGCAAAATAGTTTCGATAAATTTTCGTCGGTATTCTGCTCGTATTTGCAGCGGAAAATAACGACAGAAATTTTCTGTTGGTTATTTGATGCAATTTGCAACGGATTAGTGAGGGATAAATGAAGACGGCGGTAATAAATAAAAGAAAATTAGTTTGAAAATACAAAAAACTATCCCTTGCAAATCAAATGGAAATCCATCGCAAATTAGCGACGGAAATTTCCACTTCTAAATTTTTGATGCTAAATCAGTGTTTTCTTCCAGTGGTTGAATTTCCAATCAACGATCAAAAACCAAATCAATCATCCAATCATAGCCATTCATATAATGATAATCTGAAAATAAATATATTTGAGGAATGTAGTTGGATCCCTCTAACATGTTTTTCCCTACATTCAGATAGGTCACCTCAAATAACATCTTTCAATTCAAATAAACAAATATAATTTCAATAATCAAGCAATAACAGCAGTCTAAACATCCAATTATAAACCTTATACTTTTATTATTATAAACGTAACCAACAAGGTAAGTTACCTCAATTGGTTTCAATCGTTAAAATATAACGATTGATTTCAATTAAATTAAACGAACATTTGATTTAATCGGTTTGGTCAACATATATAATTATATTCAACAAACATCCAACAGTAAACAAACATTGTACACAAAAATTAAACCCGACTTATGTAAAATATAAGTGGGATAAAACCAAGTGAGTTGAACTCACCTTGGTTCGTTTAACGCTAAAACAGTTCGTTCTAGTTAAATTAAAATGACGTTTAATTTAATTAAAAACCCCAATAGCTGTCTACTCTGACCAAACCAGTTTCATCTAACGTGCCCGTCGATACAGATATGATGCTACTTGTTTCATTCAACTCCATCATTGTACGATAACGTTATGAATTTAATACGGTATTTGCTTTATTTAAATTAATATTATTAAAACTTAAATAATAATTTATTAACCTAATCACTAATTAACATTTAGTATAATTAAGGTTTGGCACGTTATAAACTTAATTAGACACATTCCATATTCTAAGGCTACGTTATAACTATTAGCGTTAATATAATGTTTAGGCAATTCACCTTCACAGGTAACATAAAAACTATATTAGGCTATTTACACCATGATTAGGCATGCTCGATATTGGATTAGGCACAATCACGTTGGTTAGGCGGTTTCAGTGTCTATCAAACCACATTAGTACGTAACTATGCCACATTTGCAATCTGGGTAGTCATAAATTATAATTAGGAAATTATTTATTAACATTAAATTTAAACTAAAAAAAATTGGGCCTTACATCTTAAATGAGCTCAATCCTCTAATATAACTGACCCGAGCCCAGTTTCCTTTCCCACGGTATCTTCTTCTACTTCGACTTATGTCTGCACCAGTTTATGTTTTTCGAAAGTCACTTCACCTTCTCTCTATTGTCTCTCCTCTCTTCGTTCAAAATTATATTTTTTGAAACCCCCATTCATCTCATTTGCTCGTGCGTTGTTTCTCATTTTATATTTTTTTTCCTTTTCCAGTTCAAAATGTACCCATAACTTTGCCCAAACTCTTGTAAACACTTCATACATTTGCCATGCCAACACTCCAATCACCTGACTTCCGTCCCACACCACCCAAACGCTGACTAACTCCTCTAGCAATTGCGCCTAACTTCTCTCTCCCCATCGGCCCCGACTTCACCAGAAAACCTATATGAAAACGCAAACTTCACGCCACTCTCACCGTACGTGGTCTGCACCACCCATCAACCACTCGCATGAACTCTGCTGCTCCTCCTTCGACGCAGTACGACCTGCTCCGACACCCCCATCTAAGAATAAGGCTGCTTGAGAGCACGGCTTAACCTGAAAACATTGGGAGTTTTGCTTTAGTAAGGAAGGGAGGCTTTTGGTTAAATTTGCAGGAAGGTTTAAATTATATGGAGCTCGCAAGTTTTAGTTCTGAAAGGCAGCTCACCATATTTAAATCGTCTGCAGGAGGAAAGATAAACAGGTGCTATATATAGATGCGAAACAGCCGATAAGAACGACGTCGCTTCAGAGGGTACGAGGTAGGTTTTAGGATAGCTGAATGTTTGTATGTGACTGCTTGAATTTTCTTTTCATTGGATATGTTGTTTCGATTTGAGAACACAGGAGGAGTAGGGTAGCATGTGTAATCAGAATATAGGACGAGAGGAAGATAATGGAGTTGTGCAGCAGCATATATTTTTTATCGGATACACGGTAGCTCGTACTCTTTTTCTTGCGTGTGAAGTCGAACAGTGTATTTCTGCAAAATTTTATATCTTAGGGTAGGTATTACTTAAGAATTAAGTTTGTTTAATTTATTTTAATATATTTTACATGGTATTAAATTTAACTTCTAACCGTTGTTTACCGGTAACCGTTAAATTCGAACCGCTACACACGAACTCCAAACGCATTGAAAATGGACACACTGTTACACTCAATGTTCTGGTCCCAATGAAATTAATTTTGTTGAAGACGGACTCTGTTTGAACAACAGCGTTATTTAAATTTCAGTTTACACATCATCTTACCTTTAAATTGCACACACAGATAAAACAACTCCGATTGGCTTCAAACTGGAAATTTAGCAATGATTAGCTATATGTATTCCAATAAAACTCGTTTCGTCGAAAACGGAGGTCGTTTGAAAAACGATTATTTTTAAGGGTTATATAATAAAGATAAAATGTAATTAAATCTAAAACAATTTAATATAAATAATAATAAATTATTATTTTCTTGTATATTAAAAATGAAATAATATATCCCTTCAATATAAGTCAATATGGATGATAACTCAACATTTGCATTTTCAAGTTAAACGATATCCAAATTATACAAAAATTCTTATTTAATTTATTAAATAAACGTTATTGATTATTAACGAATTCCACAGCGACTATTCGAAAATTTGAACTGGACATAACTCACAATCTATAATACGAAATCTCCATTTTTATCTTACAATAGAAAATTATAATCAAATTGATTCAAACGTTTTTTTGTTTCACGGAAATCTAACTTATATCCGATTTTGTGTACTCAATTGAAGTTCAAATCATAAATTGCGAATTACCATGACGTTTCGTGTTTGTTTTATAATTAAATATAAATTATACATTCATATATCGTTTAATAACGAATTCTATATTATAAATCCATTTATAATTCCAAATCAATATTTAAAATAATAAAATATATTAAATACCTGACAACCAAAAATATGGGATGTTACTAATTTCTAGTTAAAGTTAGAAATAATCTGAGTTTGTTTATTAGGATTAATAAGTATTTTAGCTCCAATAGAATTTGTATTCGTTATTGAATTCTGATTTTAATAAATATTATTGGTGTTTCTTGCTATTCTATAGTTTTATTTTATTCACATATATATGGATATATATTACATATATATATACACACACACACATTTAAATGTGTGTTGTCAGCTTACTTTTGTTTAGTCATTTTAAATTTCATGTAGTTGATATATGCTGTGAAGATTTTTGGAGTGTAGATCTATAGAGTCCTTTGTTTCTTTGAGATGTTCAGTTCACATGTATTTTTTTATATTTTTGGAGGGACTATTGTATTGTGTAGGAATAGATATACTTCATTATCAGGTGGTGGCCATGTCGGAACTTTGTTTTGAAGTATGATGGATGGTGGTTTATCCGGACCTCGTCTATCTACCATTCTATACATACATATGGTCATAGTCTGAGTCAACATCATTTTTTTAGTTACCTGCCAGGCATGTTGGCAGTTTTTATGGACTACAAGATTCATTATATATATATATATATTTGTGCTCTCTTCTTTTCAGAAGACCACACATTTTTGATTCAAAATGTAAATAAACAAGCAATATCAAGAATAGACTTGAATAATGTTAACACTCAATCATACAATCAATCTAAACCTTTTTATAAAACCAATTCAAATCATGTTCACCATTAATTCAAATTCAAATTTTCACAACAGTCAATTCAAATTAAACATACCAAACACACTAAATTCAAATATAAATTTAAATGCTTCTTGGAACTGCTACTCATCCTTCTTCTTTGAAGATAGGATCAGCCTTTAATGGATCCCATTATTCATTTTCATTGGCAAGAGTACCTTTTGGATCGTTATTTTCTTCTTGTTTGTTGAGTATAGAGATCATCCAACGAATATCATCGAAATGCTTTTCTTGGTTTTTAATCATCTGCATTTGACTCAATACTAAGTGACACTGATTGTGAAGAATGATGGAAATGATGTTTTTGAAGGAATTGAATGTCTCTTTAAGATTTTCATTCGGATTATGGATTGTAGAAGACATTATATTGATAAAATTAGAAGATAATGAATGGATATTAAGGAGAACCGAAAATCTAACTTTTTTTGGAAGAAATAGGCACTTATAGGCTTTAGAATTCGTTTAAAAAGTAATGGACATAAGTTGGTTAATACAATTTTCGAATTCAAATAAATTTGAAATTTGGCAGTTAGATGTTGGAATGGGGGGTAGTACTTATTGGCATAGGTACATAATGTAACAGCCCGCATTTTACGTATCAAAGGATCGTAAAATATTTTTATTTTGTTCCCTAAGGGTTGGATCATTCTCATATTTTAATATGTTTCTTGTGGGGATATGAGACATGTCAATAATTTTTACCAATTTTGTTTATGACCATTTTGCCCATGTCAATCTTGTACAAGGAATAACATTTGACTGGGATCGAATCTGGTTTTGAGACCTGTGCCATTGGAAAGGAAATGATGATCCCATTTCCGTGAAGAGGTCACATTAAAGATTTGGTTCAACGGTTTGGGAGGAATCGCTGTTTTGAGGTTTTACAGTTGGCTATTCAGGTTTTGTAAACCGTAATGGACTGATTTGGAGAGGGCCATTAGTGGGCTTGTGATGGCCCGAAAATTCGTGTCAATTTGAGCTGACTAATATCCTACACATTCAACTCAAAGTGCACAAAAATTCAGATCATTAATAGAAAGAATTTAAAGGGTGAGAAAGAAAAGATAGAACTAATAGAGTAGAAGAAGAAGAACTCACTGAACAGAATCAGAGTAAGCACGAATCTCACAGCGGAATAATAAAATATATTATATAACAAGTTTGAAATACAAATCTGAATTTGTATATATACATACCATATCAGAGTATAATACATGGTATACATCACAGCGAAAATAATCTTTAAATAACAAATGGTGGGGTCTTCTGCTTTTAGCTCCTCCAAGTGAATCTGTAAAATCCTAAAACACTTGACTGCCCATACAAATTTTGGGCACCCAAGAGTTTAGGGAAAACAACAAAATAGACTCTGGGTCAGTCATGGGACTGGTGTGAGTAAATTCCAACCATACTGCTTAACATTGGAAAATTCTTTATGAAACAAAAGGATAATAGTAAGACCAGCCCACACATAAGCATGGACGGCTTTTATCTTACTATAACCCAAAATATCTTTGATATCAAATCCAGTGATATTATGATAATGTCTAAGCAAATGAATATCCAAGTAGCAGAACGCTTGCATCTCACGCTTCATATATATATATATATATATATAGTACAAAATCGTAAACTGGAGGGCGCTTATTGGAGAATGGATTCCAACAGACAAGGTACGGGAGCACCTTCCGAACAATGTACTCTAGAGGGTATACACCTGGGTTCAACAAGAATGTCTTGCAACCCGGCCTCACATGACCACCCACTCATTTAGCTTGAGTGTAGCGAATATATTGCCACCCACAGTTGTTGGCCCTCCAACCGTCATCCAAAGATACAGATACAAAAAGAAGAACAAATATGATTTTTCTCTAGATCGGTGACAATACACCCTGCTTGGGGATGACCAAACTAGCCATGCTGCCTAGCCCAACTTTTGTTACTTCCTGGTTGTGAGGCTAGAGGTTACGTCTATCTTCAAAACATCTGATCACCATTCACTTTAAGTGCCACATCGTCAAATCGTTAATCACATATTGATTACACAAATTCACACTGGGTGTAGAATAAAGATAAGTTACCTTCTCCCCACCAACTTGGTATATTTGTAAAAATCAACGGCGTGAACATTGGAAATACTCTGTCAGACATTCTTCCATACAAGTTGTCATGGGACTGGATAAACAGAAAGCACCATTCTGGAAATGGACGACCCTTGCATTTCACTCCGTCTTCAAATGTCTTCAACATAATATAATTCGCAGCGTTTATGCCTATACGGAGTGGTTTCTAGATAATATATCCAACCGGTCTCTCCGTATTGACAACGATGGTCAAAACACTTCGATAGTCGGTTATTTAACCATCGATGTAAAAACAAACATTCATCCAAATGTATAACTAGACATCACAAAAACACGGGTACTTTTATTTAACATTCGTTTTTATTATTCGAATTCCCATATCTTACCAGATATTTCTCAAAATCCCGTTTAAGCCTTCTTACAATTATTGGAAAACATTTCTAGTTATTATAAACTCTTATTCTCCTATGTTCCAGAAAATATACGTTATTAACATTCGAAAAAACATTTTCATTCTTTCCACATTCTTTATTTTCTACACTTGGATAATATATCCTATCTACATCAGAAAAATATTTCCAATTTCGTTATAAACATTTTAATCTGTCTAACGTTCACTTTTAAAACATTATTCACTTTAAAATGTGAATATCATACTATTATAGAAATCTGAACACCTTTATCAAATAACTCTTTTTTCAAGTAATAATTACACTTATCATGCTTATCGAAATCTCTTTCATAATTCAATATTCCCACTCCACTTTATAAACTTTGTTTCTAAGTCAACTTCTTGTTGAATCAATATCAAGTTTATAACAACATATTGATTACATATCCTATTATAATTTTTTGGTTTAAAACTAAATATTAACTATCCTATCAGATTATAATTCCCAAAAGTAATTTACTTTAAGACATTCGACATCGTCGAATTATAGTTCCAAATCCTAATGGTTTAATTCTAATCGCATTTCGAACATCGAAATGCTATCATCGTTTTCTAACACGATCCTCCAATTTCTCTTTCTAAACTTATTCCTATATTTTCTTTGGACAAACATCATTATTTATTACTTCCGAATAAGTGGATTTCGAACCAAATTGTTTACATTCCCTAGGGAATAGTGCTACATATAAAAATCACGTTTAAGCTTAGTCAACAGCGTTAATTTATCGTTACAGTTCAAAAACTTGCAAAACGCTGCAATATCCCTTTTATAACTAATCTTAACATAAAAGTCACGCTTAAGCCTAGTCAACATCGTTATTTTATCGTTATAGTTCTAAGACTTGCAATATGCTGCTATATTCCCTTTATGCTAATCTTGACATCTCTTTCCGTTGCTAACTGATATCATTCCTCGATAATAGTGAAGCCGTTCAAGTTGGGGTATTTTATTTACCTCTCAGACCTTGATCGACAACGTTCTTATCTTAGAATAGATATAAGTCTGTAACTCTAATCCCTTATTACTTATAATATCTATCAGACCGTATTTTCGTGTTTAATTTGAACTATGGTTTCATAATACCATATCCTAAATTTGAAACTTGGTTGTCCATATCTATTTATACTAAATATTAATTATTTGCTTCATCTTACTTATACAATTCCATTTATAACTTATTTTTTAAAAAATCATTAGTTCTCTTTGTCGTCTGACATTTTACTTTCCATTCGAATCATTTCATCTAATTCAGGTAAACATCTCATGCAAACTGTATATTATCTTAAATGAATTCCATTCAAGAACAATTACTTTAATTAAAATAATTACATAGAAATCAACTTCACTATAACTAAAGTAAAACGATTTACTTCTTTATCAATTTAACTAGATTGGTTGCTTACTTTATTAAAAAATGATTGATTCCCCTTGTTCAGTAATCATTTAAACCTTATAAATTAAAAAGTTAATTAATAAGAAATCTTATTAATTTTGATTAATTTATTTCTAAGCTATTATCATTATATTAATTGAAGACCAATTAATCTAAAAATCAATTTCCAATAAACAGTTGATTTAATCAACTTCAAATCATCAGTTAATTCGTTAACTGATTTTAATTACTTCTTACTATTAGATTAATATAATTAATCTAATAATATTTCTTAATTGTTTGCTTTAAAATAATTATCCAAATTATTTGCTTGTAGGATAATTACAGCTTTATAACTTATCGAATAAACGTTTATATTTACTTTATAAAAACGAACTATAAAATACCAGTTTATAATAGAACTTCTATTATAATTTAAAAACTTCGCTTTTAATTATAAAAATAAATTTTTTATAATTTTTTTCGTTGATTTTCCTGACGGCCAATCAATTTCTTAACAAAACGATGGGTTTATGGTCAATTGTTGCCACTTTCTTAATCGATATCGTCTATTGATTTAATCAATATCCATGCAGGGTTTAAATGTCATTGGGGTTCCAACAGTGCATATATAAATAATATACAACAAACCGTGCATATAAATATTAAGGAATCTGATTGGATTCCTCCAACCGGTTTCCTCCATCCACAGTTGTTAGTCGACACAAATCACATGAATTCCATAATATGGAATATTTTAATCGAAAGAATTGGTATCCAGCTAATGATGTATATATGCAACGGTATATCTATAATTCAACCGATTTAACTGTAATTTACCTAAATGACCATCATACAACATTCAACCATTATTAAAATAAAATTATAATATTTTAAAATTGATCAGAGTTAGTGAATTTACTTACCTTGGCACGTTAACCGTTAAATAACGATTTGCTTCAGTTGATTATACCGGACGCTTCAACGTAAATACTCTATCTTCCCATTTGTATCGTTTGTATTCTATGAGCCCGCAACCGATCTCTGGTTTACTCCTAGCGCTGCAATTCCGTGCTCGTTGGTTTGAAAATCTTTCCCTCTACAAAATGATATGCTGTGCATCAGCAGTGCATTCTTCGGCCACTGACATCAAACTCAAGGCCTCCTCACTTGCTTCCCATTCAACTTATCCACACAGTGAATCCTACACTCGTCATACTTCGCACTCTTATCTTCTATGCTGATAACTTCACAACTTCCACACAGCGCCTCATTTATTTTCACCCACCCACTCTTCAAGTTGTTCACGTTGCACTTTATCCATTTCCGCATTTGTACAATCCTTCACTACAACGGTATTTTCTTTCATTTTCTCCATATACTCTCAGTTCTGCATATAACTCGCCAGTGCCATACATGCATAGTGTCTCCCCTTTAACCACGCTTCATGGTACCGTCCTAAGCCCTCAGGTATACATGCACAGTACAACAGACACTACGTGGACTTAGGATTGCTCCTTCATGCACCGTTTGCAATCAGCAAGGCAAGGCTTCCCCCGTCTTTAGATTCGCACATGCCCGCACATCTACCTTCAGATATTCCGTTCCATACGCAGCTCGCAAAACATCAAAGGACCGGCTTGCATTTCGGACAGTCGCATTCCAGTCGATCAGTAGTGCACGTCGTGCATTCATTTTCATCAGGGGTACATGCAGACGCTTCTACCATGTTGTGTAGAAGCAACATGCCTATGAAAGCCACTGTGCTTTCCAGTACCGACGACCACTATTTTCCTCCTTCTTCGTTGTATTATACATGAGCCGCTCTAATACACATTTACTTATCCTTAGATCCATACGCACGTTAATACTCAACCCTATACCATCTTCCTTCCCCTCATGCCACAAAATCTCACATCCAGTGCAACTTTGCATGCCATTAATCAACCCTTCCTGCTTCCCTATATTTTCAATGCCTCACTTCCTCTTAACTTCCGCACCTCCCTTTTTTTTCCGTGAAACACGTTCAACAGTCCTTCATCGCCAAATACAGTAAAGCACCGACCTCAAACCCTTCTCTTCATGCCTTGCGGTCTCAAGTCAGACCAGCATTCCATCTATTTCCGCCATCTCCTCTCTACGTCGATGACCTTCTCTTCAAGCTTTCCATCCCCGTTCCTCAGTTACGCTCTAGTCGAAATCGCATGAACCAAAAAATGATCCTCCTATCTTTTTCCTCTTCTCGTTTGTTTTCTTTGTTTATATTTTCTTTTCGCTATTTTACTTAGATCTGTAGTTTGTTTTTTCTTTTGGTGCATGAAACTCAGAAGAAGCTTCAGTGTAGCAACCCAAACTTCCCCGTTAAGGAAAGCATGGATTGCCTTGAGAACAATACACATCGGAACACAAACAGAAGAACATTTCATTGTTTATTACAACAATTCCATTAGAATACAAGAATATACAGAGTATGAGTAAATATTACATAGAAAATATCAGAGATTTAAACTACATTTAAATACATCGCAGTGGAAATAATACAAAACACAATTAGGAGAGATATACGGATACAGAGCTTTCCGGATATCGTTCCAGCTGTATTTTGTATTATTTCCGCTGCGATGTATTTAAATGTAGTTTAAATCTCTGATATTTTCTGTGTAATATTTATTCATACTCTGTATATTCTTGTATTCTGATGGAATTGTTGTAATAAACAATGAAATGTTCTTCTGTTTGTGTTCCGATGTGTGTTGTTCTCAAGGCAATCCGTGCTTTCCTTAACGGAGAAGTTCGGGTCGCTACAGAGGTATATAATTTAAACTAGAAAAGAAATTTTAAGGTGAGAAGTTCTCGTCGACTAGTAAACCAACGCCACGACTCTTCTTATGTAGGAATCTTCGTCGTGCACGCCTTTTGTCAATTTCATTGTCCGTAACCACTACATATATAAAAATCATATTTTTATATTGTTGCCATGTATATAAAAATCACATTTTTATACTACTACTATATAGATAAAAATTCTATTTTTCCACCGCTTTTCATATAATAAAGATTATATTTTTATCACGCTATTCTCTATATAAAAATTATATTTTTATATATATAAAGATCGTATTTTTATATCACGGCTTCACATGTAAAAATCACTCCTTTACAACGATACTTCCATGATAAAAATTATATTTTTATCTTGCTAGCAATATATACATCTATTTCTATTCAAAATAAATTTTCGTCGTTATTATTTAAAATAATCCATTTTAAATAATCAAAATTCGCTAAAATTGCCAAAATAAAATTTTTAAATTGGCTCGCATTTCCGGGTTATTACATTCAGTGTGCGTTGTATATATATATATATATATATATATATATATATAGACAATGTTACTTAAGTGTTAAGTAAAAGGGTATGGTAGCTATGCGGTAGGGTAGCCCTATTCGGCTTAGGCGTGTACTTTTGGGAAGAAACATGCTTCTGCGTGGTACCATTACTTAGTATTGAAGACTTAGTTATATTGGTATGCAGTAGATATATAAATGTGTATATATATATATATATATTTCTGAATGCTTAATGGTTAAGTAATATGATGTTGTAGGTGTAGGTTAGGTTACAATATTACTTAAAGAGAAAGGTCTAGGGAATAGTATGGGGTTTGCAAAAGTATAGCACGTCGTCTACAGATCTATAAGAGATATCGTGTATTGAGTTGTCCTAGCTAGGTAGTTATAGTTTTCAACATATGTACTGTATATCATTGATGTTGGTAAGGCTCAAACTTGACTTTGTAGTGAAGTAAAGAAATAGGGTATGGTTTAGGCGTGTGAAATAAGGGTTAGGTTGTTACTTTATCATATCTAGTTTAGGGTCTAAAATATTTAAGTTGCTCTCTCTCACTTCGGTAGTAATGGATCCAATATAATTAAATTTTTTGTTTTACATTCCGCTATGGACAAAAATAAAAATACAGTCATGTCCACCGAGGAGCCACGATCCCGAAAATATAATAATATCGGTAGATTAGCTCATATTGTGAAACCTCAAAATATTAATATAGGGTGCGAAATACTCCAAATAAAAAGTTGCGTATTTAATTAATAAAAAATTACAGTAAAATTCTAAAAATTAAATTATCAATACATCTCAGAAGAACCTTGTCTAAATTTGAAACCGATATCTAGTTATATCGAATAAACCGTTACGGTCGATATACGATTTCATAGCGACTTTCTGAATATTTGATTTGGATATAATTCACAATCTATAACTCGAAATCTTGATTTTTTTTTACTTCTGTTATAAAGATACAGTTCAACAGATTCCAACGCTTCTTGTTTCGAAGAAATCCGACTAATAACGGATCTTGTACACTTAGTTGAAGTTCAGAATGTTAAATTACGAACTGCCGCGATATTACAGGCTCATTTTTTATACGTTCAACTTCGTTTTAATTAATATATAAATTCACTTATATTACGAATTCAATATTTAAACTGATTTAAATATTCAAATACAAACCGATAAAAGTGTGGGACGTTACATTCCTTCCCCCTTAAAAGAATTTCGTCCCCGAAATTACTAAGGTATGGAAAATGATATGAATCTTATTATAACTAGATTAAAAATCTTTTATTTTATTTCTTAAATTCAGTTTCCAACAGAACCGATTAATTCTAATTAAAAATTAATTTCTTCATATTAATGAATGCTTTCAGAAATTCTGAAAATTTCCAATTTTCGGAGAATTTCGTCAGCATCTCCTCTGCATGGCTCATTCGGTATTGCTACAACTTGCCTCTCTGGGCATTCTCCAATTCAACAAAAAATCAAACAGCCGCCAAAAAATTTGTTCATAAATCTCATACTCGAATATAAGGTAAACTTGTACCTTTTTATTGGCATTTAACTCTATCTCTGCCATTTGCTATTACTTTAACATATATCCAAGCATCCTTGGTTGATCTCCCATCAATCCATTCTCAAACCAATCTTTCGCTTTTACTATGCCAAACTTCTATTTCAACTCCAACGCCATTTACTGATTTATTTCTCAAATCAATTATCTTCATCTCCAAATTCAAAATTCGGTTCTTATTCTCCAAGAATCAATTCATTTTAATAACTCAGATCTCCAATATTTCTCTTTTAATTTCAATTCTGGATCGTTCCAAATTCAGTCCAAATTTTTTTATCTTAGTTTACGTTTCAATTTTACCATTTTAACTCCATAAGTTAAATTTTTATTTCAGAATTCAAATTCCTGGGATTTATTTCAAATCGGTATGCAATCATATATGCATAATAATAATAATTCAAAATATTTGAATTTCTAAACAATTATTTTCTCAAACAACTCAAAACAAAATCTTTGGTAGTAATCTGTCACTTGGAAACTTGAAATTACACTGATGATGCGGCCGTCATCATCAAAATTATTTTCAAGTGATCGAAGTGAGTTCAATATAATACTATATTACTTTTCAAAATTCATTTATAACACTTCCATGTTGAATTTTACTTCAAAATATCTTTCACAGCACTTGGAAACAATTTCAAATCTCCTAAGATTTTTAAAATTCTCATATATTTAATCCAAACATTATTTCCAACTCTTTTCCCAGTTTCTAGAGTTTTATTTCAATTCTGGTTTTAAATTCAGATTCTGTTCATATGATTTTGCATATTATACTTATATAATATTTTGATTGGTTATTTATATAACCAACTCGATTATAAATCTTATTTGATCATAATAACGATCAACACTTTCAATATATATTAGATAATTCCAATATATGTGCTTTCTGTATATCAAAATATATTTTTGGGTAAAATTATTTTATTTACCCTCTTTTAAAAACATATTGTGTCGAATTACTCTGCTTAAGAGTTTAGAAACACCTATTGACACAGTTTGCAACACTGTTTCGACCAGAATTCATAGACCACTCGACTGACTAGTCAACACAATACAAACAGTTTTTATATTAAGTTACAAATACGCGCTCATATATATACACTCAAACTCAATCTTGAGTATTTCTAACTCCATCTCTACTGAGTTACGCCATAGAGCCAAGGTAATCACTTAACGAATAGCTCTGATACCAACTGTGATGGCCCGAAAATCCATGCCAATTTGAGTTGACTAATATCCTACACATTCAACTCAAAGTGCACAAAAATTCAGATCATTAATAGAAAGAATTTAGAGGGTGAGAAAGAAAAGATAGAACTAATAGAATAGAAGAAGAACTCACTGAACAGAATCAGAGTATAATACATGGTATACATCACAACGAAAATTATCTTTAAATAACTAATAGTGTGGTCTTTTGCTTTTAGCTCCTCCAAGTGAATCTGTAAAATCCTGAAACACTTGACTGCCCGTACAAGTTTTGGGCACCCAATAGTTTAGGGAAAACAACAAAATAAACTCTAGGCCAGTCATGGGACTGGTGTGAGCAAATTGCAACCATAATGTTATACTTTGGAAAATTCTTTTTGAAACAAAAGGATAATAGTAAGACCAGCCCACACATAAACATGGACGGCTTTTATCTTACTATAACCCAAAATATCTTTGATATCAAATCCAGTGATATTATGATAATGTCTAAGAAAATGAGTATCCAAGTAGCAGAAGGCTTGCATCTCACGCTTATTGGAGAATGGATTCCAACAAGCAAGGTATGGAAGCACCTTCCGAACAGTGTACTCTATAGGGTATACACCTGGGTTCAACAAGAACGTCTTGCAACCCGGCCTCACATGACCACCTACTCATTTAGCTTGAGTGTAGCGAATATATTTCCACCCACGATTGTTGACACTCCAACCATTATCCGAAGATAAAAACAAACAGAAGAACAAATATGAATTTTCTCTAGATCGGTGACAATACACCTGCTTGGGGATGACCCAACTAGCCATGCTGCCTAGCCCAACTTTTGTTACTTCCTGGTTGTGAGGTTAAAGGTTACGTCTATCTTTAGAACATTTGATCACCATTCACTTTGAATGCCATATCGTCAAATCCTTAATCACATATTGATTACACAAATGCACGCTGGGTGTAGAATAAAGTGAAGTCACCTTCTCCCCACCAACTTGGTATATATGTAAAAATCAACGGCGTGACCGTTGGAAATACTCTGTCAGACACTTGTCCATACAAGTTGTTCTGGAATTGGACAAACAGAAAGCGCCATTCTGGAACTGGACGACCCTGGCATTTCACTCCGTCTTCAATTGTCTTCAGTATAATATAATTCGCAGCGATTATGCCTATACGGAGTGGTTTCCGGATAATATATCCAACCGCTCCGTATTGACAACGATGGTCAAAACACTTCGATAGTCACTTATTTAACCATCGAAGTAAAAACAAACATTCATTCAAATGTATAACTAGACATCACACAAACACAGGTACTTTTTATTTAACATTCGTTTTTATTATTCGAACTCCCGTATCTTACTAGATATTTCTCAAAATCCCGTTTTATCCTTTTACACTTCTTGGAAAACATTTCCAGTTATTATAAACTCTTATTCTCCTATGTTCCAGAAAATATACGTTATTTACATTCGAAATAACATTTTCATTCTTTCCACATTCTTTATTTTCTACACTTGGGTAATCTATCCTATCTACATTGGAAAAATATTTCCAATTTCATTATAAACATTTTAATCTGTCAAAAGTTCACTTTTAAAACATTATTCACTTTAAAATGTGAATATCATACTATTATAGAAATCTGAACACATTTATCAAATAACTCTTTATTCAAGTAATAATTACACTTATCTTGCTTACCGAAACCTCTTTCATAATTCTATGTTCCCATTCCACTTTATAAACTCTGTTTCTAAGTCAACTTATTGTCGAATCAATATCAAGTTTATAACAACTTATTGATTACATATCCTATTATAATTTGTTGGTTTAAAACTAAATATTAACTATCCTATCAGATTATAATTCCTCAAAATAATTTACTTTAAGACATTCGACATCGTCGAATTACAGTTCCAAATCCTAATGGTTTAATTCTAATCACATTTCGAACATCGAAATGCCGTCATCGTTTTCTAACACGATCCTTCAATTTCTCTTTCTAAACTTATTCCTATATTTTCTTTGGACAAACATCATTATTTATTACTTCCGAATAAGTGGATTTCAAACCAAACTGTTTACATTCCCTAGGGAATAGTGCTACATATAAAAATCACGTTTAAGCTTAGTCAACGGCGTTAATTTATCGTTACAATTCAAAAACTTGCAATACGCTGCAATATCCCTTTTATAACTAATCTTGACATAAAAGTCACGCTTAAGCCTAGTCAACATCGTTATTTTATCGTTATAGTTCTAAGACTTGCAATATGGTGCTATATTCCCTTTATACTAATCTTGACATCTCTTTCCGTTGCAAACTGATATCATTCCTCGATAATAGTGAAGCCGTTCAAGTTGGGGTATTTTATTTACCTCTCAGACCTTGATCGACAACGTTCTTATCTTAGAATAGATATAAGTTTGTAACTCTAATCCCTTATTACTTATAATATCTATCAGACCGTATTTTCTTGTTTAATTTGAACTATGGTTTCGTAACACCATATCCTAAATTTGAAACTCGGTTGTCCATATTTATTTATACTAAATATTAATTATTTGCTTAATCTTACTTATACAATTCCATTTATAACTTCTTTTATCAAAAAACATTAGTTCTCTTTGTCATCTGACATTTTACTTTCCATTCGAATCATTTCATCTAATTCAGGTAAACATCTCATGCAAACTATATATTATCTTAAATGAATTCCATTCAAGAACAATTACTTTAATTAAAATAATTACATAGAAATCAACTTCACTATAACTGAAGTAAAACGATTTCCTTCTTTATCAATTTAACTAGATTGGTTGCTTACTTTATTAAAAAATGACTGATCCCCCTTGTTCAGTAATCATTTAAACCTTATAAATTAAAA
Organism: Allium sativum; assembly: GCA_030737875.1. Classification (NCBI taxonomy): domain Eukaryota; kingdom Viridiplantae; phylum Streptophyta; class Magnoliopsida; order Asparagales; family Amaryllidaceae; genus Allium; species Allium sativum. Next base: position 269,304,668 of record CM060913.1, on the reverse strand, counting down.
AGTTAATTAATAAGAAATCTTATTAATTTTGATTAATTTATTTCTAAGCTATTATCATTAGATATATTAAAGACCAATTAATCTAAAAATCAATTTCCAATAAACATTTCATTTAATCAATTTCAAATCATCAGTTAATTCGTTAATTGATTTTAATTACTTCTTACTATTAGATTAATATAATTAATCTAATAATATTTGTTAATTGTTTGGTTTAAAATAATTATCCAAATTATTTGCTTGTAGGACAATTACAGCTTTATAACTTATCGAATAATCGTTTATATTTACTTTATAAAAACGAACTATAAAATATCGGTTTATAATAGAACTTCAATTATAATTTAAAAACTTCACTTTTAATTATAAAAATAAAAATTTTATAGTTCTCTTCGTTGATTTGGCTGACGGCTAATCAACTTCTTAACAAAACGATGGGTTTATGGTCGACTGTTGCCACTTTCGTAATCGATATCGTCTATTGATTTAATCAATATCCATACAAGGTTTAAATGTCATTTGGGTTCAAACAGTGCATATATAAATAACATACAACAAACAGTACATATAAATATTGAGGAATCCGGTTGGATTCCTCCAACCGGTTTCCTCCATCCACAATTGTTAGTTAACACAAATCACCTAAATTCCATAATATGGAATATTTTAATCGATAGAATTGGTATCCATCAAATGATGTATATATGCAACGGCATATCTATAATTCAACCGATCTAACTGTAATTTACCTAAACGACCATCATACAACATTCAACCATTATTAAAATATAATTATAATATTTTAAAATAGATCAGAGTTAGTGAATTTACTCACCTTGGCGCGTTAAGCGTTAAGTAACGATTTGCATCAGTTTGATTATACCCGGCGCTTCAACGTAAATACTCTATCTTCCCATTTGTATCGTTTGTAATGTATGAGCCGCAACCGATCTCTGTCTTACTCCCAACGCTGCAATTCTGTGCTCGTTGCCTTAAAAATCTTGCCCCCTACAAAATGATATGTTGTGCATCAACAGTGCATTCTTCGGCCACTGACATCAAACTAACGCCTCCTCACTTGCTTCCCATTCAACTTATCCACACAGTGAATCCGCACCTATCATACTTTGCACTCTTATCTTCTATGTCGATAACTTCACAACTTCCACACAACACCTCACTGATTTTCACCCACCCACTCTTCAAGTTGTTCACGTTGCACTTTATCCATTTCCGCATTTGTACAGTCCTTCACTACAGTGGTATTTTCTTTCATTTTCTCCATATACTCTCAGTTCTGCATATAACTCGCCAGCACCATACATGCACAGTGTCTTCCCTTTAACCACGCTTCATGGTACCGTCCTAAGCCCTCAGGTATACACGCACAGTACAACAACTAGTACGTGACTTAGGATCACTCCTTCATGCACCATTTGCAATCAGAAAGGCAAGGCTTCCCCCGTCTTCAGATTCGCACATGCCAGCACACCTACCTTCAGAGATTCCATTCCATATGCAGCTCGCAAAACATCGAAGGACCAGCTTGCATTTCGGACAGTCGCAGCCCAGTCGATCAGTAATGCATGTAGTGCATTCATTTTCATTAGGGGTACATGCAGACGCTGCTACCATGTTGTGTAGAAGCAACATGATAATGAAAGCCATCGTGCTTTCCAGTTCCGATGACCACTATTTTCCTTCTTCTACGTTGTATTACACATGAGCCGCTCCAATACACATTTACTTATCCTCAGATCCATACGCACGCTACTACTCAACCCTATACCATCCTCCTTCCCCTCACGCCACAAAAACTCATGTCCAGCGCAACTTTGCATGCCTTTAACCAACCCTTCCTGCTTCCCTATATTTCCAGTGCCTCACTTCCTCTTAACTTTCGCACCTCCCCTTTTCTTTCCGTGAAACACGTTCAACAGTCCTTCACCGCCAAATACAGTAAAGCACCGACCTCAAATCCTTCTCTTCATGCCCTGCATTCTCAAGTCAAACCACCATTCCATCTATTTCCGCCATCTCCTCTCTACGTCGATGACCTTCTCTTCAAGCTTACCATCCCCGTTCCTCTGTTACGCTCTGGTCGAAACAGCATGAACCAAAAAATGATCCTCCCTACTTTTTCCTCTTCTCGTTTGTTTTCTTTTTTTATATTTTCTTTTCGCCATTTTACTTAAATCTGTAGTTTTTTTTTCTTTTGGTGCGTGAAACTTAGAAGAAGCTTCAGGCTTCAGTGTGCATTGTATATATATAGACAATGTTACTTAAGTGTTAGAGCATCTCCCGCAGTGGCTGGAGATGCTCTAAATGGGGATTTTCCCCATCAGATTGGTGCTCCCCATGCTCCAGCAGTTGGGCTTTGAGCGTAGGGAGGCAATCCGAACGGGGGAAATCCCCATTTGTTTTTTTTTGTGGCGATAGATAAACGGGTTTTTGAAACCGTTTATAGTTTAAACGAATTTCACAAATCCGTTTATCTATTGAACGGATTTGTGAAATCCCTTTGACTATAAATGGGTTTCTTAATACTGTTTTTTGACTTCAATGGATTTATGTTTAATTTTGATTTTGCGCTTCCCTGAGTTGCACTTCTATTTTAATAATTTGGCCCTTTTAGGATTATATAAATTAAGGATTTTTGTAATCTTGGCTATTTTTTTCGTTATTACCTGTTTGTGTAGATTATTTATTCCACTGATTCAATTAAAATTTTCTACGTTATTAATCCGGTTGAGTGCTTTCTTGATCTATATTAACCTATTTGTTTGATTTTTCGTTTTTAAATTGTGTAGTATGTCGTATAATATAAGCTTACATTTCTTTAACTCCTTTAAATTATACTTCATATAATAAGCAGAAATAAATTGATTAGATCGCTGTCAATACAATACTTTAGAAACCAAAGCAACCCATTAACTAGAAATAAGCATACATTTTTAAAGCAAAGCAAACTAATTCGAAACAAAACTAGACGTGGAATGAAAAGCAAATAGCATAGAAAATATGATAAAATAAAGAAGTCCCACGTTCTTTAAAACTCTGAACCACCTTCATCAGCCGCATACCGTTGTTTTTGTGCTTTGAGAATGTTACGTTTTTTAGTTAGAACGTATTCTAGGTGTTCTCCAGTTAAGTGGGACACGTCCTTCGATAAAAACTCTTCTTCCCTCTCTTCATGTAAACGTCTTTCACGCGATTTAAATAGGTTAGTTCGATCTGCATCTTGTTGAAGTTGGGCTTCCAGGATCCGTAACTTCTGCTCTTTTAACTTTAATCGTTCTTCCCGTTTGGAGTTAGATGAAATTGAAATATCAGTTAAAAGTGATGTCCGTCGTTCACCTGCTGCCACCAAATCACTAGACTCCTTGTTCCTCAACAACGCTCTTTTACTATATTTTATTCCCTCTGGTCGATGTGTTACTCCACTATACAACATTCCAGAACTAGGAGTTACAGGGTTGTTGTTATTACCATCTACGTCCTTTGAGATAGGAGTGTCATTTGAATTTCTAGAAGATGAATCCATCGAAAGTCTGGATGATACATTTTGTACATTAATTTCAATGGTATTCCCCATGCTTACATTATCTGCCTCACCAAGTGTAGCCCAGCAGGGCCTCAACTTCAGGATTTCAAACGCATCATGAGCCTTGAATTCCGATCTGAATGAATCATGATAGATTTTATCGTAGTCAAATCTCAAGTCTCTCACTGTTTGTCCGCTTCTTAGTCTGTCGCCTCTTTGTACAATAATACCTTTGTATCTCGTACACATTGTATTTAGGTTACACCAAGCCATTTTCATGGCCTCAAAACTTCTTTTTTTTTTTGACATTCCGGGTCGTGATTGTAGTACTCATTTACTTGCAAGTAGAAGTACTTTCTAGTTGAACAGCCATTTGGAACTTCAGAAGCCATGACCCAAGCATTGGCTAACACTTTATAGTCATGCGCCCTCCACTTCTTTCCACTATCATTGCCTGTGTCGATTGAACTGTTGATTTGGGAGGCAGTAGGATTTTTTTTGGTATAAGTACGCTTTCTTTTACTTCTGACCTTTTCGCTTGAAGTTGGATTGGGAGTTTGAACTGTTGTATGACAATCTAACACAGCAGAGGGCTCCGGCGGTTGATTGAACATACCGTTTTGTTGTGCAAAAGCAAACATTTGATTCTGTTGCTGAGCAAGGAACTGCGCCGGCGTCATTGGTGGATTCTCGTACTGCGAAAGTAAACTTGTATAGTTCGTTAGACCTTCATTGTACAAGTTCATGTCATTGCTATTTTGGTTACTGGATGAGTTATCCATGGAAAATCAGGTATGCTAGGTACAGAATTTAATTGGAGAAGGGGTGAGGTAAATAAATATTTGTGGTTTTCTATATGTAAGGACTTCAAATCCAAAAAGGTGGTCTACTATTATAATATTTATCTTCCGTAGTCAAAAAAGGTGGTCAATACTTTAATGTCTGCCATGTTCTACTTTAAAGTAGGGCTGCAGAAAGTTTGGGTTGGATCGGGTCACGCTAAATGCTTCATCCGACCCGTATAGGTTTGGGTTGATGAAAATTGAACACGCACCCAACCTCATATAGGGTTGGGTTGGGTTGAAGTATGAGTTGGGTCGGGTTAAATAGGGTTGGGTTGGGTTGTATGCATGATTAATGCATAACATAAACTTTTACTTAATAATTTATGTTTTAAGACATGCAAAAACATACCTCATGGAAAAACCAACCAATTTCTCACACCAATACACCACGCAAGTGACTCAGCATACAATATAACTAAATATTCATAAACTTATCCAACTAAATACAAGCAAGTTAATAATGTATGAAGACCAAGGCCAAGTTACATGGAAAAGCTGCTGCTTGGAATGAATAAAATTTCATTAATTCAGTGCAGATATCAAAGCAGAAGCGTGAAGGGTTTTTTATTTTTTCAAAGTGAGGTTGGATTGGGTTAATATAGGGTTGGGTTGATTGAAAAATTACACCTGACTCATATATAGCATGGGTTAAAAATTGAAACCCATATCCAATCCGAACTATTTTGGGTTGGGTCGGGTTTATGTGGGTTGGGTCGGATTGGTGGGTTGGGTCAGGTTGGATATGGGTTGTGTGCTGCCCTACTTTAAAGCCTACCTTCTCGGGCTTTGGGTTGATAGTGGATTGTCGCATCAAATTGGTTCCTGGTCGGTATAGGGAACCGCAGTTTGTTGTACTCGTTTGGATGTGTCTATGCAGGATGTAAGAAAATAAAGATGATTGCGCGCTGTCATGTTATACTTTAATGCATGCCTTCTTGGGCTTTGGCTCAACAGTGTATTGTCACATCAAAATGTTTCTTGCAGGGTATGGGGGACCGCATTTTGTCATACTCATTTGGATGTGTCTACGCAGCATTTAAGACCAGAAAGACTATAGCGCGCTGTCTTGTTTAACTTTATTGCCTGTCTTCTTGGGCTTTGGCTCGACAGTGTATTGTCACAGCAAACTGTTTCTTGCAGGGTATAGGGAACCGCATTTTGTCGTATTCATTTGGTTGTGTCTACGCAGCATTTACGACCAGAAAGACTATAGCGCGCTGTCTTGTTTAACTTTATTACCTGCCTTCTTGATCTTTGGTTTGGGTTTGCTATTGTGATTTCCATTATATATATATAGAAGTTGTACCATACTAACTTAAACCAAAAAAGTTTGTAAAAATGGGAACTCAAGCTTGGCTTCCAACAGATTACCTTCCTTTGATAAAAGAGTACATTAAGGCAGATACTATTCATATGGAAGAAGATGTTGATCAAGATTTTTGGGTCACCCTAAATGAAGAGTTCAACAAGCGAGCAGATTGCAGGGTAGTCCGCACGACTCTAGAATTAGAAGTGAGTTTGTAATGTTTAGTAGGTCCTGCATGAATTACCGCAAAATAATAGCTGAAGTGAAGGAAGAGGATATATTTCAACAAAAACATTCAACTTACGACTCTCGTTATCACTTCGATCACCACGCACACTTTATGGGTCACGATGCTTTCGAATTATGGTATAGATATATGTTACAGTTTAAGTAACAAAATCATAAATACCTATGGTTTTGTATCATATCAACATTGTATCTCTATGCGTATTAAGTACCATCTGATGAAATGTTTTGAACTACTTTGGAATATATGACTACGGTCCATGGTTGATTTTATATTTGTGTTTCAGCTCTGTATTCATTTCTCATAATAAATGTACACAGGTGATTGAAGCTTGTAATGGTTAGTGTTAAGGAATGGACGACCCCGGCGGTTTAACTGCTTTCGTTGAAAACAAGCATATTACAACAGTACAAATAACATAATATTCAATACGACAAATCAATACATAATAGTTGTCTTAATAGTACAATACACATTAGATTGTAAATGGGTGAAAGTAATACTCGATACTAGAAAATAAACACCTCTCTAAATGGAAATTAAACAATACATAATACATTAATTTGGATGAACATACGCCTACTCACTGATTTCCATTTATGTGCCAGAGATGTTCAACTAGATAGTCTCGGAGTTTTTCATGCGTATCTCTTGATCTAATTCGACGTAGCCGCCTCAAGAAAGCTTCAATGGTGTCCTGCCCCTGTGATCTCGTATTTTCCTTTTATTTGCCCGATCGAATACACTGCCTCCATGACTTCCGCTTGTAGATCCTTCTATTATGAATCGTTGTACGTTTTGGTAATGAACAGTTATTGCTTGCATCATAAGCTCTAGTTCATCACTGTCAGTCGTGGTATCTGAAGATAGCTGCACAACAGTTGAGCTGTAAGATAGGTCGTACTCTAGATCAGAGTCGTGTAAACAACCTTCCTCGACGTAATCAGTATTGTTTTCTGAAGCCTTGAACCCTTCAGTTTCATTGGAGTAAGGGTATGTGAAAAAGTTATTGGATGACATTTTTGACTATTTGAAATTGTGGAATATTGTATGTAGTTTGATGTTTCTTCCAAGTACATATAAGTCTACATGTTTCTTATAGCCGTTGTGAAGCGTGCTAGTTTCATATAGCCATTGTAAAGTATGATGTGACTGGCCCTATTGAATACGAAAAAGTATGATGTGACTAGTCTTATTGAATACAACACAGTCGATATGACAGTGACTGGTCATATTGATTACTTTCGAGGTAGTACACATGCCTCTGGCAACTAAAAGGTGAAGTTACAGCACCATGTTCTGCTACACTAGTACAGCGTGATAAAGATGAGTTGACAGGTCCTAATAGTTAAAGTTCTCAACAGTTAAAGTACTGAAATGTTCAATGCTTCAAAAATCCATCTCTTCTATTCTTACTTTTGTCCCTTATAAAGGACTAGCCATCCTTGATTGTTTTTGACTCATATGAGATATGCAAATCTGGTTTATTTCAAACAGGTGGTAATAAATGTGTTCACATAATTGCTTTTCTTTTATGCTTATTGTTATCTGGTATATGTTTCATGTATCAACTTTTTTGCCAGCTCAAAATGGCAAATTGGGAAATCGATGACCAGACCATGGCTCAAATGTACGATGAGTACGAACATGTTAAACAACCAATCGAAGATGTCGAATTTGTTCCAGATACACAAGTTGGATTCATAGTAGATGATGCAGTGGTCGAGGCCGAACTGTTCAGTGCAACTCAACCAAACATTGAAGTCCAGCGTTTCGGACCGGTTCAAAATTCGCTCCATTCTCAGTTGATGGAGGTGATATCGACAAAACCCCGATCGGTCTAGCTCTAGCATGAAGGGTCGTTCAGTGCAATGTTATTGCGGAGTGGAATGTAATGTGATTGTATCTAAAAGTCAGACAAATGCAGGACGTCGATTTTATGGTTGCAAATCGTATGTTGCTGCACAAAATCGACAAGGATTCCTAAGCAATATTTTTTTTTCCTGGATTGAACCACCGTTGACGGAGAGGGGTGTCCAGTACGCAAAGGAGATGCAGTCTAAGGTTAGTCGATTGGAAAGAATGAATCTGGCAATAAAGAATGAAATGCTTCGTGGGTGTTACAGTTTGCCAAGAAACTAAGAGCCGTTGTTACATGGCTTTGGTTCGTATTTTTGTTGTATGCTTATGTCATCCGTATTTACTTGAATGAACTATGTAGTTTGTATGATCATATTGTTCTTCTGTTCTACATCATTAGACATAAGTTAATGTATACATACAAACGTATGTTAATATCCACATTAAACTATAAAGTATATCAATTTCTTTTTTAAACCACATAAACAGTGAACAAAATCCCCTTTAGGCTTTAAACGGTGAAATGAAACCCGTTTAAAGGTAAAACGGGTTTCTTTTCTCCGTTTATGTGTAGAATTCTATCATACACAAACAAAATGTCTACTACCTGAAGACTGAAGCTCAATCAAAGCGCATATACACCATCAGAGCTGCTATAAATTACTCTAAACACCTTCAGAGCTGCTATAAATTGCTCTAACCACATAAATACATCAAATTGAATCACCATTGAAATAGATACGCACATCACATTGAAACCCCACTCAGATACAAATACACAGCCGTACATTGAACTACCGCTTGTTATATCGTACATAAATTGTTTTCCCACAAAATTAAAACACTAGCTTGTTGAAGGAACATTTCACAAATGTCTACATTACTTCAATATTTTAGAAGAAGGTCTTACGTTCACCAAAACGCCATTGCAAACTAACCTGCAACATCGAACGAATAGTTCTCATTTACAAAACTAGAAAAAGTATGCGGATTGCACTTAAAATTGAATAAAAAATTGTAATGTTGACAACAAATAGAATTCTAACTTGAAACTTCAAACAAATAGTTCACTATGGTCATCGGAAACACTACTTCGACATCCGTATATCTTCCAACCCCACAAGACTCTTGCCTTTCCGGCTACGGCTCGACTTCCCTTTGAATGCAGATGCCAATTTGCTTACAATTCCACCACTCTTAGCCCTTACTTTTTGTGCAATAGTACCACGCCCGGAGCCTACATAAAATAGGTGATAATTGTAATAAAGACTAAGTGTGCTTACGTAAATTATAAATACTCCATCAAAGATCGATCAAATAATGGGAGTACATAAAGCAAAATTCATTCAATGTGTGGCAGTACACGTTAAAACGAAAAGCAGATTCGATACAATGCTATAGGGTACAGTACCTATACTGTCAGCAGTGCTACAGTTTACTGTTAGTGCTACAGGGTTCTAGTACCAATACTTGCAACAGTACCTATACTAGATCACATCATAACTTTACAATTTATTTCGAATTTACGGGGCTATAAATCCTGAAAGGTTTTTCTCTAATGTTCTCACTCAAATGTTCCAATTTCCTTTACCTCTTCGTTTGCAAATAATAATGCCATCATGGCCCTCATCTATGGACTCTGACTTTCCGTGGGGTCAAGCACCGAAGGAAAGTACAAGAACGAATATTGATTGGCTAATAGAGTATCAAGAACGACACTACAAAGAGGTCGAGCAAGATTACCCAGATCTTAGCCAAATCCGGCTTCAAGAACCTATTGATTATGTCCCAGATTTCTGGTGTGATGTGATTCAACCACAAGTAGAACCTGAGGTCTAGCTGCGACAGTTCCACAACCAACAACGCAAGGTGTGGCGGATCAATTCTCCGTAACTCACCAGTATTCGCACGGGCAAGAGGTCCAACCCGCTTCAATCACAGAGCCTCCAAATGAACAGGAGGTCAACTCATTTCCTGTTTGCTGCTATTGTGGGTACGAGGTGGAAGTAGTGGTAAGGGCGGACGGAGAAGACATTGGTCGTCGTCTCATGCTATGCTCAAGATGGCCGAACGGTTGCAATTACTTTGAATGGATTAACGAACGTTTATGTCCAAGGGGTATTTCGTATGCCAACGAGTTAGAACAAGAGAACAGGCGACTTCGAACTCTGGTTAATGAACGTGACAACTAGTTTCCTTGCTTAATTAATTTCATATTGTATCTCAGAAATCGTAGCTCTGGATATTTGAATCTATGTTGTATTCTTAGTTGAAGTAGCAGTTGCCTAGGTATTAAATGTTGTATCCTTTATTTTTTCGATTTACGCTCCGTTTTATCCTACGTTAATAGTATTAATTTGGTTGTTAACATCTTGTTTCATGCATACACCAACATATCCAATATGATGTCCATATATGGCGTTTAGAAAAACAGTAAGAAATCTACTTGTAATAATCTAAGAAATATAAATCATAATCATTATTACTTGATCCTGGATGAGTCATAATGGCAAGAAAATATCTTTATATAAAGTTTTATCAGTTATTTCCATAAATTAATCATGCCATCATGGTATAGCATTGCACACAATGCACAAGATGTACAAGAAACAATAGATAGTTTTGCTAGCTAAAATATATTGGGAAATCATCGAATAATTTGATTTCTTATAATCTATACAAGTTGGATTTTATTTGATCGAATTAAATGTACAATTTCATAGTGAATAAAAAGTATAGATTTCCTAAACGATGGACGAAGACACACAATCAGTTTTTTAGAACTATAAACATAATACTTTTAAAGCGAAAAATACTTCCATATATTACCTGTAGAAGTAGAACGTGTTGGAGTCAGTACTCTTATCTTAACACCATATTTATTTGTCTGCACAGCCTCCATCGTCATCATCATTTTCGTCGTCCTCGTCTTCCTCAGTATCACCCTCTTCATCCTCCTCTCCTTCGTCTTCAACCTCTTCAACATCATTCTCGGTTTCGGATTCCTCTCCTTCTTCGTCCTACTCTCCTTCTTCGTCCTCCTCTCCTTCTTCTTCATCCTCTTCAATTTGGAGAACGGTTTTCCTTTTTTTTATTTTGTTTCGACCGACCGGTTTGTTTTGTCTGAATATGCAGACAAGTATGCCTTCTAATCTCCATATTCTGCATTAAATAGTGCAAACATAAACGAATGAGCTAAAAGAATAAACAAATTCCATATTTATTAAAACAAATAGTATAACCCACAAAACTAATGCAACATCGCCTATCCTTTGCAATCCTTCCTCGTAATACCGTAATTCCTGAATGGCTAAGTGTCGCATTCCTAAATTCATCTCCCATAGGCTATCCACTGTATAATGTGGTGGAACTGGCGACACATACGATTAATGCGGAATAGGCACTGGATCATCTCGTCCAGTCCACTGCATAAACCAACCAGGATCATCTCCCTATCTGGCTTGCTAAGTAGGGGTTGGTTGAAACTGTGATGAATAATTAACTTCCTCCGACGTCATAACTGGTGCATGAATACCGGACTTCAATGCAGAAGAACCAAAAAAAATCCGTATTCCCTACCCGGACCGAAGCATCTAGTAACAGTCAAACATCTCTAGTAATCTGGCGCCAGTACGTATCGTAGTCAATGCCCACATCCTGATACAAATATTGCTGACAATCATCTTGGTAAAGAGCTTGTTGCATTTCCGCATAGGTATCGTATGTCATGGTACGTGTCATGAGAAGCGGTGGATCAAGAGGAATAGCAGCCTGCCCGGTCAACTGTCTATAACACCGCTCTCCTAAAAATAACTCATAACAATCACCAGGCGAAACAAGTAAAGGCAAATGCTTCATTGACAAGTTACGGGCAAATACAACTTCATTTTCATCTTTAGCAATGGAGTTGTTCCACGGGTTCCAATTAATATGGCTAGCATGTCGATGATCAATATGATAGCGTGTGACGAAGAATAAATGTGCTATAGTATCGCGTGTTCTTGTCCTGTTCTCCTTTTACCATGCTTTTAATCTTGGATATGTCGACTGCTTTACACTCTCTTTAACAATAAACTCGCCAATAGTCATATACTCAAAGAACTAGTACTGCAAAATAAAACATACAATTCGATGAATGATATATTATTTAACAGGGTACCCTACATTAAATTGAAAAGTAAAAAAGATCGACATACCAGTAATAACTCGACAAATCCAGTAAGATGGCCACATTTAGTTACAGCCACGTCCAAATTCTGGTACAGATAGGCCATAATAGCAGAACCCCAATCGTACTCCGTAGCTAGTTCTAGATTCAGAACTGCTTCTATGTACCCAAGACTAATTGTGTCATTTGTCGATGTGAAGAAAAGAGCCGCCATCATATATAACACAAATATTCTCGCGATATGGTCAAGATTGTTCATATTAGATAATACATATTCCTCTTTAAAACATTTACTCAAGTGAGATATCGCAACTTTACCAGTCCTGATATCTTTTTCAACAAGAAAAGGTAAAAATTGACTAGCATTACCAAATTGGCACCAACCCTCATTATATGGTATACTACGCCTATTCATTCCAATGGGTGTTGATGTGAGTATGGTAAAATCATATGGTGTAAAACCAATCTCTGCATTCGGAAATAAAAAAGTATGCGTGGTAGGCCACTATCATTCTGATATGGCATGTATGCATCTATTATCAGAATTCCGCAACTCTACATCCATAAATTTACCGAATATTTTGATAATCGGATCCCTAATCTGGGGATAAACTTTTAATTTCTCCCACCTTTTTTTCATTGTAGTAAATGAACCATGACATCTCATATTATTGCGATTCTATACCAAACATGAGTATAACGTAAATTAGTAACATAATAGTTAATAACACTTAAATATAACATTAAAAGATAACAATTTTTTTACTGTAAGATCTTTTCCGGTCATAAATATGTGTTGATATCCTTCCCGAAGGCTTGTGATAGATCGAAATGGAAATGTATTCGAAATCAATTTTTCTACGCCGACTCCAAAACCTCCTTCATCACCACCAATTGTGCGCTTGCTTCTCCTACCGGTTTTCCTTCTTCTTATACGGCCGACGGAGCTTGAAGCCTCAACATTAGCCTCTTCCATTTAATAAGCACAAAATACCCAAAACCCTAGATTTTGAGAATTGCAAAAAAACCCTTGAATAATAAGCTACTTTGCTTTGAATTTGGTGGAGAGTAAGAAAAAGAGTTGGGAAGGATTGAATTTGTTTTTAGTTTGTTGAAATTGCCACAATTTTTTTTTTTTGGGGTAGAGGCCACCATTAGAGCTTCAGACAATGGACTTTGGTTTATGAGCAGAAATGAATGGAGCACCCGGTTATATAAAAAAATTCCTATATTAAACGGTTTTATGAAAACCGTTTATACAATAAACAGTTTTCATTCAACTGTTTAAAATTATAAACGGTTTTCAGTAACCCGTTTAAACTGATTAAACAAATAAAAAAAGGCTACCGAACTCCCGTTCACTGTTGGGAGAACGGGAATTCTCCACATTTCAAACCAGTTTTTCCCACCTCCGATCACCACAACTGGTGGAGATGCTGTTAAGTAAAAGCGTATGGTAGCTATGAAGTATGGTAACCCTATTCGGCTTAGGCGTGGACTTTTGGGAAGAAACATGCTTCTGCGTTGTACCATTGTTTAGTATTGAAGACTTAGTTATATAAGTATGCAGTGGATATATAAATGTATATTTTTTTTTGAATGCTTTATGGTTAAGTAATATGATGTTGTAGGTGTAGGTTAGGTTAGGTTACGGTGTTACTTAAAGAGGAAGGTCTAGGGAATAGTTTGGTGTTTGCAAAAGTATAGCACATCATCTACAGATCTGTAAGAGATATCATGTACTGAGTTGTCCTAGCTAGGTAGCTATAGTTTCCAAGATATATACTGTATATCATTGATGTTGGTAAGGCTCAAACTTGACTTTGCAGTGAAGTAAAGAAATAGGGTATGGTTTAGGCGTGTGAAATAGGGGTTAGGTTATTACTTTATCATATCTAGTTTAGGGTCTAAGATATTTAAGTTGCTATCTCTCTCTCTTCGGTAGTAATGGATCCAGTATAATTAAATTTTTGGTTTTACAATCCGCTATGGACAAAAATAAAAATACAGTTGTGTCCAGTGAGGAGCCACGATCCCAAAAATATAATAATATCAGTAGATTAACTCATATTGTAAAACCTCAAAATATTGATATAGGGTGCGAAATACTCCAAATAAAAAGTTGTGTATTTAATTAATTAAAAATTACCGTAAAATTGTAAAAATTAAATTATCACTACGTCTCAAAAGAACCTTGTCTAAATTCGAAACCAATATCTAGTTATATCGAATAAACCGTTACGGTCGATATATGATTTCATAGCGACTTTCTAAATATTTGATTTTAATATAATTCAAAATCTATAACGCGAAATCTTGATTTTTTTTACTTCTATTAGAAAGATACAGTTCAATAGATTCCAACACTTCTTGTTTCGAAGAAATCCGACTAATAATGGATCTTGTACACTTAGTTGAAGTTCAGAACGTTAATTTACAAACTACCGCGATATTACGGGCTCGATTTTTATACGTTCAACTTCGTTTTAAATAATATATAAATCCACTTATATTACGAATTCAATATTTAAACCGATTTAAATATTCAAATACAAACCGATAAAAATGCGGGATGTTACAGGGCTGGTGAGAGGCTATTAATAGGGGGTTATAGGCATGGATAATAGTTTACTTTCTTTATTCTCTCATTTGGTTGGGCTCATGATCCTCCTTGCTCAATCAAATACACATTTCCACCATAAAATTCTAGATCTACATGTGAAGATTAAAAATCTACATCGTTTGAAGTGAGATCTACATTAATCAAAGAGAGATTTCATCAAATTGAAGAATTTGAAGCTAATTCTACACTATCCGGATTTAGATTCAAGTTTTTTTTTTGTATTGAAGATTTGGTGAGTGATATGCATCTCTCACACAGATTCAATCAAGTATATGAGTTCTATTATCTTAATTTCATGATTTTCAAGTCGTTTTCCTTAGATCAACATCATGATAAGTGTATTTTCATATTAATCACAATAGGATCTAATTTATTAACTTATAAAAGGTAATTTCATATGTTAATTCTATGTTTAGATCCATATATATATTGGTATGATCATTTGTTGAATCGTTGTTTTGATGTTGATGAAATTGATTGATTTTGAGTTGAGATAGATTGGAGAGTTTGGGAGTGTTTGGCAATGTGTTTGGCAAGTTAAAAAAATCATGGTTCGTCAAGAAAAATCAAGCGGATCAAGTGAATTTTCAAGAATCAAGCCAAAAATCAAGTTCTGAAAATTTATAGCATTTGACAGCTTTGTAGAAACGCTGTGGAAAGTAAAAAAGCCATGGAAAGCCCTAGAACAAGAATGTCGCATGTCATATGTCGTATGTCGTGTGAGATTTGACAACGTTGGAAAAACGTCATGCAAAGTAAAAATGCCATGGAAAGTCCTGCAACAAGAATGTCGCATGTCATGTGCCATATATAGTGTGAGATTTGACAGCGTTGGAAAAACGTGTGGAAAGTAAAAACGCCATGGAAAGTCCTAGAACAAGAATGTCGCACGTTGTATGTCATGTGATATTTGACAGCGTTGGAAAAACACTATAACACCCCATGTCCATTAATGTCTCACACAAAAGTAATGCATTAATGTCATGAAGCGTTATAATAGTATATAACAGATAAATTACAAGAATAAATAAATAAAATACAACGGAAGATAAAAACTTATGTCATAGCATCATAACTTCAAAACAGGTTTACATCTAGAGTCATTACAACAGGATCATATGTCTTTCCCAAAAATTTCATAAAACATAAAGAAGCTAATGCATAAATAACTGCATAAATCCCCATTGAGCATGAGCAAAGCCGTAAGCATGAGAGAGTCCAGAGCAAAACATCTACTCTCTTCAAGCAACAAGATGAAATCGGCATTAAGTTGTAGTATTCCCTCCCTGTGGACCTGGGGGGGAGGGAGGAAAGAGAAGAGGTGGAAACAAAACGGGTCAGACATAAAGTCTGGCGAGTCCAATAATTTTAATAAATAATAGGTAAAGTAAATGATCAAGACATAAATAGGCATCATGATATGGCTATAACATAGGTAAGGTAGATAAAAAGGATGGCCAAGATGATTCCGTTCCTAAGTACTAAGACAATCCTACACCTTGGCTAAGCGAACAACCCTCCAAGTACTAACCCCAAAGACCGAAGTCAACATCAGACTAGCACCCAAAGGACTATCCAACTCAATCAACATGTATTTAATTACACCACACTTTTGCTAAGTTACACCACATTATACTTAATTACACCGCACTTCTACTAGTCTCTTTTACTCAAGGTTGATCTCTTCCCACTAACTGTACCCACATGACATACTTGGTAGTTACTTGTACCTAGCTGATATCGTAGGTGCCGGCTTGCTCCTACCACTGGTAAGGTACCCTTACTCTACCCTTTCGATCGGCTCCCTTAACCTCGTAGGCACCCGTGCTGGCCCCACAATGGGGTGTATCACTCCCAAAAGTGGCAACCCCGATACCACATAAATTAATGCACGGCCCATACCTGCACGATGCAACAACGTCTTACCTACCAGCCCGGACCCATGCACGCACATGAATCCGTTGGACTTGCGTTACCACCGCTATTCACGTTTTGACCTCTTATATTCAAGCCCAGTAAGCGTGCCCCAACTCCGGCCTAGTACCGGGCCCAATTAGATACTCAAACGGGTTACTGGTTGAAATGGGTCCCCTTCCGACATAAGCCTCCCACCTATGGTCCCCACTAGGTTTTTCCCCACTTAACCATTTTAATTTTAAATGTCCATGTCTTACACATGCTTTGGTTAAGTCCATACTTACATGTTTTACATGTCTTATCAAATTCCGGTTAGGTCCGTTTTTACATGTCACAATTTACATGTCACCCTACCTAACCCTCTAACCATACCCATGTCTTATTATGGGTAGTATTCCTTAATTCATTCATTAAGACGAATGGTACATGACCTCCCACATTAGACCGAACACTCTGTGGCTGCTGCATTTGTCAAGCGGTTCCGGGCAGTCTTACACCACAAACCGAGTCTAACCTCGTGTCATTAACCGTTACGCTTACAATTTATTCCTTTAACCACTCACATTAGACGTCCAATTGATACCGCTGGATTTGCCGGGCGGTTCCGGGCAGTCTTACATCACAATTGCGCCTAACCTCGTGTCAAAGGTTCATTAACATCGTATTTCACCCATACACAATTTTCATGTCATGTATATCCAATTAAACAAATAATCATGTTTATAATATTGCCTATTCCAAATTGTCACTAATTATATATTAATTAGCCTCAGTCACAAATTTACAATTTTAGGCAATTTCATCGATTTTATACAATTCATACCAAATATGCCAATTTCACATATAACCCAATAATCCAAAATATCCAATAATATTCAATTTTCCATATTCCATATATTTCCAATATTCCCCATTGTTCCCACATATTCGTATTCGTATGTATTTTTAGCATAGGATTGAAAGTAGCCTAGATCCAAAAATAAAAAGGAATAGGGGTAAGGAGAGATAGTCAAATCACAGAAAATTGAAATAATACAGCATCATGAGATCAAAAGGCATATGGACTGGCATAGAGACATAATAAAAGATCCAACATGAAGAAACTGATAAAAAGGTATGAACTTTACATAGAAACATAGGCATGTGATGACATGAATCAAAAAGGTGAAGACTTGGTGAGATTTCAATTACAAACATATATATGAATCCTTTTTACAATCTTTTCATGTTACTTTAAAACCCATTATATTGTGAAAATAACTGTACTCACCTTTCGTGGTTAAAGAATAGAATTATGCACTGAAATTGGTGTAGAAACGTTGCGGTGTTGCTGATTTATCTTCTTGAATTGTTGTAGACGTTCTAATCTTTAATTTGAGTTGAAGTTAAATGCTTGCAATTTGAGTTAGAGGCGGCGGCTAGGTTTCAAGATAGA
Source organism: Allium sativum (assembly GCA_030737875.1). Lineage (NCBI taxonomy): Eukaryota > Viridiplantae > Streptophyta > Magnoliopsida > Asparagales > Amaryllidaceae > Allium > Allium sativum. Next base: position 269,286,723 of record CM060913.1, on the reverse strand, counting down.
GTTTGGTAGCATAATGGTGTCTTAGAAATTATTTTCTGAATTAGGGTTAAGTTAATGACATATTTATAGTTGTAGGAAGTTATTTAGACCTTAGGATTAACCCCAGAACTGATCTGGACCATCAAAAATCGCCCAGGCCCAAAAATCGCACCACGCAGCAAAACTGGCCGAACCACGTTCGACCTCCCAAAAGGGGAGGTCGACCTGGGGGTACGCAGGTCAACACCTTGGTCGACCTCCCCTATGGGAATTCGATCCCCTGTCGACCTATATATATATATATATATATATATATATATATATATGTTTCTTCGGAAGGTCGTATCTTCTTCGTTCGGACTCCGATTTTCGAAAACTTGGACTCTATTCCAAGCAGAATTCCAAGATGAACGCAATGGCATGACCCATTTCCCTTCATTCCTCTTCTAAAAATTAAATGCTCTTAAGTTTTTTTAATTCAATCATTCAAAATACGGGGTGTTACATTCTCCCCTACTTAAAGGATTTCGCCCTCGAAATCTCTAAGCCCAGAAGAACGTATCCTACCAATCAATCTTCCATCTACTCAACCATCAACCACGTGCAACCATTGTCCTTAAAAATTTCTAATGCTTTTCATGTACGTATGCATAGTGTGTGTATATGTTCGTATACTAATGCAAGATCAGGCGGTCCACTGATTCAGTCGACCTCCTTAATGCAAATAATGATAGTGCCATGTATCCACCATGTATGCAAAGAATCCTATACATATCATTACTACATGTGTGCACAAATATTCATTCAAATGCAACATCCATATGATACATCCTTCTAATATACATCCATTTAACTAAATACATCCATTTATATGCAACATGCAATATGAGAGTGACTGAGCCGATTTAGTGCCTAAAGTGTGTGTATATGCATCCACGAGCACCCACTAGCAAACACTTGCATCCACATGCATCCATTATACATAACATGTCTCAAACACATGTTTCAACCATAGGACTACCCTATCTAAAGGTTAAAGATACTATCGAGAGAACATACTAAAGATAGAATAAGTACAAATTAAGCGATAAAGGAGAAATTAAAAGACATACCCTCAAAAAGAAAAGGGTACGGTGAACGCATCTTCTCTTCCAACTCCCAAGTAGCGTCGCTCTCATCATCTCCCCATTGCATTTTGACTAGCTTGACCTCTTGATTCCTTAACTTCTTAATCTCCGACCTAAGAATGCACGTAGGAGCTCGTCGAATCGTCGCATCACGTTCTATCTCCACCTCTCTAAGCAAGCTCGGCTCTACCACTTCTGCGGTCTCATGCAAGCACTTCCCCAAATGTGATACATGGAATATGTCGTGTACACCACTAAGTCTCTTGGGCAACTCCACTCTATACACCATCTGTCCAATCCTCTCCTTAATAGGAAACGGCCCAACAAACCTTGGTGCTTACTTTCCAACGGACCCAAAGCAAACAACATTCCATAATGGAGACACCTTGATAAAGACCATGTCCCCAATATCAAACTCAAGATCTGTCCTCCTATTGTCCGCATAAGATTTCTGCCTATCTTGCACCGTCTTCATCCTCCTTCGAATCAAATCGATCTTTTCCTAAGTCTCTCTAATCATATCGGGCGCAAGCAAGATCTTATCCGTAGATTCCCACTAACATGTAGGTGAACGACAAGGCATTCCATAAAGAGCCTCGAAAGGTGTCATGCCAATGCTAGACTGAAAGCTATTATTATACGCGAACTGCACCAAAGGAAGATGCTCCTCCCATGTACCTCCAAAGTCTAGGACACATAACCTCAAAAGGCCCTCTAGAATGCGATTTACCCTCTCAGTCTGGTCGTCCGTCTGAGGACGATATGCAGTACTCAAACATAACTGAGTCCCTATCGCCTCTTGCAAACTCTTCTAAAACTCGCAAGTAAAGATAGGATCTCGGTCGCTTACTAAGCTAGAAGAAACACCGTGCAAACGAACTATCTCTCGAATGTATACGGAAGCTAACCATGGAGCGGTCCTCTTTCTCTTCGCGGGAATGAAATGGGCGCTCTTAGTAAGTCTATCTACCACAACCCAAATCCCCGTATTACCCTTCCTCGATCTTGGCAACCCATCGACAAAATCCATCAAGACACTATCCCACTTCCACTGTGGAACCTCCAATGGGTGAAGCAACCCACCGGTTTTCTTTTGCTCTGCTTTTACTTGTTGGCACACCAAGCATCTAGCGACATACTCAGCCACATCCCTCTTCATACCGGCCCAAAAGAAAACTTGCTTCATGTCATTGTACATATATCCCCGCCGGGATGAATGGTCATCTTTGAATGATGTGCATCATCAAGAATAGCCTTCCTCAAGCTCTTGTCCTGCGGTACACAAATCCTACCGTCCCTACGCAACCAACCCTTATCATCTAGGGCATACCTACTAAGATGGCTCGATGACTCCCCCATATGAGCTTCTCTACCAACTCAACCAACTGTGGGTCATCTTGCCGTGCCTCACTAATCCGCCCCAAAAGCGTAGGTCTGACCTCTAAGGATGCTAGCAAACCGGGTACATAATCAACGGATGGTCTAAAATCAAAGGTGGAGATGAACTCTAAACTTCCCCGCTCAACAAACGAAGGACTCAAGCTTAACCTTTTCCTACTCAAGGCATCCGCCACAACGTTATCCTTGCCAGGGGTATATGCTATCTCGAAATCGTAGGATGCCAAGAACTCCATCCACCTTTGCTGTCTTAAGTTCAAGTCTTTTTGAGAAAACAAGTATTTTAGAAATTTATGATCAGTGTACAATTCGAACATTTTGCCAAGAAGATAATGTCGCCAAGACTTAAGCGCAAAAAAGATAGCGGCTAAATCTAGGTCATGTGTAGGGTAATTTCTCTCATGCACTTTCAACTGCCTTCCACCATAGGCTATTACCCTCCCTTCTTGCATTAAGACTGTGCCTAGTCCTATCCCACAAGCATTGGTATAAACAGTAAATGGCTTACTCCCATCCGACAGTACTAGGACTGGGGCTGTGGTCAAAGCTCTCTTTAACCATTGGAACGCTTCATCACAGTCTACGTTCCAAACAAAAGCTAGGTTTTTCTTCATCTAGCGTGTTAGTGGGGCTGATATCTTTGCGAAGTCCTTTATAAACTTCCTATAGTAGCCAGCCAACCCCAAGAAATTCCTCACCTCGGTAGCATTTTTAGGGACCTTCCAATCTTGGATGGCCACCACCTTCGCGGGATCCACAGCTTTCCCTACCTTGGAAACCACGTGCCCTAAGAATCGCACTTCCTTCCTCCAAAACTGACATTTAGAAAATTTAGCTTTAAGGCTATGCGCTCGAAGGGTCTCCAACACTTCCCTAAGATGTAGGGCATGCTCTTCTTCGTTCTTAGAAAAGATTGAGATGTCATCCACAAAGACCACCACAAATTTGTTAAGGAACTCCTTAAATAACCTACTCATCAAGTCAACAAAGTATGCAGGGGCGTTTGTCAAACCGAAAGGCATTACCAGCCACTCATAGAAACCGTCCGGAGTCCTAAAGGCAGTCTTGTCTATGCTATCCTCAGCCACTCTCAACTGATGGAAACTAGTGGCTAAGTCCAACTGAGAAAACATTGAGGTACAAACTAACTGATCGAATAAATCGTCAATCCTCAGCAGTGGGTGCCTATTCTTATTTGTAAGCTTATTAAGTTCTCTATAGTCCACACATAGTCTAAGGGACCCATCCACCTTCGTGGCAAAAACTACTGGAGCACCCCACTCTGAAATGCTTCATCTTATGAACCCCTTCTCAAGCAACTCCCCTACTTTCTTATTGAGTTCCCTCCTCTCTCGAGGAGTCATGTGGCGCACTGGCAAAGATACTGGTTTTGTATTGTCTATAAGATATATATGGAAGTCTATCTCACGCTCTGGGGGTAGACCCCTCACCTCATCGAAGACATCAACATATTCACGGACTATACGAACATAATATAAATCATCATTGGAAGCATCAAGTGATTCAAGATAACTAAGCATCACCGATCCTCAAGGGTTATAAGAAATGTCAAAGGTCTTCCCACTACAAGTCAACAATTTAACTACCCTTCGTTCACAATCTAAGATGGCACCATATTTGGCTAGCTAATCCATCCCTAGAATTAACCCATAGCCCATGAAACCCAACACAAAAACATTACATTCAAAACCAACGCCTAAGATAGACAACCTCAAATCCCGACAAATCATGGATAAATGAGCCGACCCACCAATAGGATTTGAGACTACGATGGGATCCACAACGATACTAGTATTTAAGTGCAGTGTTTTAACTAATGATGTAGAGATAAATGAATGTGACGCGCCCGAATTGAATAAAGTACGGACAGGACGATCAAGCAAGAGAATCAAACTTCCAACAGAAATTTTTCTACCATCCTCTTGTCCCGGAGCCATGAGAGCATGAACTTGCCCTCCGGAAGTAGACCCTGCCCTCTGCCCTTGCTTCTTAGGACAGTCCTTCACTCCATGACCCGCATCACCATAATGATAACAAGCGAACTTCTTCTTCTTCCTACAGTCCTTCTTTAGATGACCGGGTATCCCACAGTTATGACACTTCCTCTTCTTTTTGCCACCCTTCTTTTGTTGTTGGGCTTTCTTTTGATCCCCTTTATTCTCCGGTGCCTTATTAGCATTAACGCCTTTCTCCTCTTCATGCATAAGCGCCATGTTAACCAGCTTCTCAAAGGTGGCCCCCATGGGAATGTGGGTCATAGCTAGCCCGTGTAGCGGCTCATTTAAGCCTTTAACAAATCTCAGGGCCTTCTTTTCGGGTGTGTTAACCGAGTCTAAGCCAAACCTCACCAACTGATTGAACTTGTTGACATACTCTTTTACTGATAGATTTCCCTGCTTCAACGCCAAGAACCTTTCCATGTATAAGTTCTCTTCTTCTCGTGAGAGAAATTTCGCTTCGAACCTATGCCTGAAATCCGCCCATGTCTCAACTGGATGCTCTCCACTAGTGGCCTCCCACCAATACGAAGCATCATCCTTCATCAACCAAGCAGCCAATTGGACTTTCCTCCTATCATCACCTCAAAGATACCAAAAAGATCATGTACTTCTTTTAACCAATTTCTAGCTTCAATGAATGTTTTGGACCCACTAAAAGGTTTTCCACCCATCGAACGGAAGTCTTTACATATCTTTGAGAAAGCATCTCCGCGCAAAGGAATGACTGGAGCTGGGGGAGGAGGAACGTCGGTCTGGCCCATAGCAGCGGCCCTAGCCTCGAGATATTGACGAAACCAACCGGGTGCATGAACACTCTCTGGTATCTCAGATGCTCCAGACATGCTGAAAAGAAAAAGAAAGAGTTTCAAAACAAGGGTAGTGAAAGAGAGATGTATGGCTTGCGGGGACTATCGTCCTTAAAGTAAACTTTCCTTGAAAATGGCTTCTTTAAAACAAGTTTTTGAAAATACTTTATAGCAAAATAATACTTTTGAAAGCACTTTTCAAAACTTTTTATCTGTTCTTGTAACCATAGCTCTGATACCACGTGTAACACCCCATGTCCATTAATGTCACTCACAAAGGGAATGCATTAATGTCATGAAGCGTTATAATAGTATAGAACAAATAATTTACAAGAATAAATAAATAAAACACAGCGGAAGATAAAAACTTATTTCATAGCATCCTAACTTCAAAACGGGTTTATATCCAGAGTCATTACAACAGGATCATATGTCTTTTCCAAAAACTTCATAAAACGTAAAGAATCTAATACATAAATAACATAAATGCTTAAATCCCCACTGAGCATGAGCAAAGCCATAAAGATGAGAGAGTCCAGAGCAATACATTTACTCTCTTCAAGTAACAAGATGAAATCGGCACTAAGCTGTAGTATTCCCTCCCTGTGGACCTGGGGGGGAAAGGAAAGAGAAGAGGTGGAAACAAAACGGGTCAGACATAAAGTCTAGCGAGTCCAGTAATTTTAACAAATAATAGGTAAAGTAAATGATCAAGACTTAAATAGGCATCATGATATGGCTGTAACATATATAAGGTAGATAAAAAGGATGGACAAGATGATTATGTTCCTAAGTACTAAAACAATCCTACACCTTGGCTAAGCGAACAACTCTCCAAGTACTAACCCCGAAGACCGAAGTCAACATCAGACTAGCACCCAAAGGACTATCCAACTCAAACAACATGTATTTAATTACACCGCACTTTTGCTAAGTTACACCACATTACTTAATTACACCCCACTTCTACTAGTCTCTTTTACTCAAGGTTGATCCCTTCCCACTAACTGTACCCACATGACATACTTGTTAGTTACTTGTACCTAGCTGCTATCGTAGGTGCCGGCTTGCTCCTACCACCACTAAGGTACCCTTACTCTACCCTTTCGATCGGCTCCCTAAACCTCATAGGCACCCGTGTTGGCCCCACAATGGGGTGTATCACTCCCCAAAGTGGCAACCGCGGTACCACATAAATTAATGCACGGCCCATACCTACACGATGCAACAACGTCTTACCTACCAGCCCGGACCCATGCACGCACATGAATCCGTTGTACTTGCATTGCCACCGCTATTCACGTTTTTACCTCTTATATTCAAGCCCAGTAAGCGTGCCCCAACCCCGGCCTAGTACCAAGCCCAATTAGATACTCAAACGGGTTACTAGTTGAAACGGGTCCCCTTCCAACACAAGCCTCCCACCTATTCTTGGTCCCCACTAGGTTTTCCCCACTTAACCATTTTAATTTAAAATGTCCATGTCTTACACATGCTTTAGTTAAGTCCATACTTACATGTTTTACATGTCATATCAAATTCCGGTTAGGTCCATATTTACATGTCACCCCACCTAATCCTCTAACCACACCCATGTCTTATTATGGTTAGTATTCCGTAATTCATTCATTACGACGAACGGTACATGACCTCCCACATTAGACCGAACATTTTGTGGCTACTGGATTTGCCAAGCGGTTCCGGGCAGTCTTAAACCACAAACCGAGTCTAACCTCGTGTCATTAAATGTTGTGCCTACAATTCATTCCTTTGACCTCTCACATTTGACGTCCAATTGTGACCGCTAGATTTGTCGGGCGGTTCTTGGCAGTCTTGTGTCACAATTACGCCTAACCTCGTGTCAAAGGTTCATTAACATCGTATTTCACCCATACCCAATTTTCATGTCTTGTATATCCAATTAAACATATAAACATGTTTATAATATTGCCTATTCCAATTTGTCACTAATTGCATATTAATTAGCCTCAATCACAAATTTACAATTTTAGGCAATTTCATTGATTTTATACAATTCATACCAAATATGCCAATTTCAATATAACCCAATAATCCAAAATATCCAATAATATTCAGTTTTCCATATTCCATATATTTCCAATATTCCCTTCATTCCCACGTATTCGCATTCGTACGTAATTTTAGCATAGGCTCGAAAGTAGCCTAGATCCAAAAATAAAAAGGAATAAGGGTAAGGAGAGATAGTCAAATCACAGAAAATTGAAATAAAACAGCATCATGAGATCAAAAGGAATATGGACTGGCATAGAGACATTATAAAATATGCAACATGAAGAAACTGGTAAAAAGGTATGAACTTTACATAGAAACATAGGCATGTGATGACATGAATCAAAAAGGTGAAGACTTGGTGAGATTTCAATTAAAAACATATATATGAATCCTTTTTGTAATCTTTTCATGTTACTTTAAAACCCATTATATTGTGAAAATAACTGTACTCACCTTTCGTGGTTAAAGAATAGAATTATGCACTGAAATTGGTGTAGAAACGTTGCGGTGTTGCTGATTTATCTTCTTGAATTGTTGTAGACGTTCTAATCTTTAATTTGAGTTGAAGTTGAATGCTTGCAATTTGAGTTAGAGGCGGCGGCTAGGTTTCAAGATAGAGTTTGGTGGCATAATGGTGTCTTAGAAATTATTTTCTGAATTAGGGTTAACTTGATGACATATTTATAGTTGTAGGAAGTTATTTAGAACTTAGGATTAACCCCAGAACTGATCTGGACCATCAAAAGTCGACCTAGGCCCAAAAATCGCACCATGCAGCAAAACTGGCCAAACCAGGTTCGACCTCCCAAAGGGGGAGGTCGACCCCTAGGTCGACCTGGGGGTACCCAGGTCGACACCTTGGTCGACCTCCCCTATGGGAGGTCGACCCCCTGGTCGACCTATATATATATTTTTTGTTTCTTCGGAGGGTCGTATCTTCTTCGTCCGGATTCCGATTTTCGAAAACTTGGACTCTATTCCAAGCAGAATTCCGAGACGAATGCAATGGCGCAACACATTTCCCTTCATTCCTCTTCTAAAAATTAAATATTCTTAAGTTTTGTTAATTCAATCATTTAAAATACGGGGTGTTACAAACGCTATGGAATGTAAAAACGCCATGGAAAGTCCTGGAACAAGAATGAGCTAATGTCGCATGTCGTATGTCGTATGTCGCATCTGAGCATTGACAACACTGCTGAAACGCTGTAAAAAGGCATAAACGCTGTGAAAGCCAATTTTGATGTTTTGTTTAGTTTTTCACACCAAATTGATGCTGAATTGAACCAGGTATTGTAATAACATTTCAAAAATGTTGTAAAAGGCTGTTTTGAATTGTGGCCAGTTTTTCATAGCTAAAGAGCTGGAAATGCTATAAAATGCAGTATCGACCAAACAATGCTTGTTTTTGAGTCGACAATTGTTCTAACTTCGACACGAGTTCAAGGAGGAATGTTCAAAGTGGTGTAAATTGTTCGTTGATCGTTGAAAAGCAATGAATGTGAAGATAACTCAAGGATGTTTTGAGTTGGTGAAAATGGTTGCTCGGGTGGGTTGCTTGTCGTCAGGTTGGGTGACTAGAGATTTGAAGGCTGAGAGGTTACCATTATCGTAGGTTATAGCGGGCTCAAAGTAGGGGTACGAAAGGGGCACCTAAAAATCCGGAAGGTTGTAGGTCGGGTACCCTGGGTACCGTTGAAAGCCCTAGGTACGTATCGTTTAAAGACGTATGGAGTTTTTGCTAAAACCGAGGTTGCCATTAGCCCTTGACAGTTGGCAAGGTTAGCCATTATAGGATTAATAGTGGTTTCAAAGCAGGGTTGGTGGTGATAGCTAGAGTCAGTCATGAATGTGGTTTGTTCGCTTTTACCGTCACACGTAGATTGTCCAACGTCGAAGGAGATGTTTCTTAGGAGCTCGTCTGATATTGATCTAGGCCTCTGGGGCTTGCGCTTGAGTGATGTCGAGCTCGATTAGGATGGTTTACGTGAGATATATAATTTGTTGTTATGTTTGATATTGTTGGTTACTTTTGATTGCCATGAATGAATAGTTGTCTGATTGCCACGGATGTATGGTTGAAATGCTTGTTTTGTAAAGGTTATCAAATGTGGGGAAGGCAGGGTTGGGTTCTTCTCTGGTGCTATGTCAGATTGGTTTGTTAATTTACCTATTCTCATATACTTTATTGATGATGTTTGTTAGCTGTTTTATCAATCACTAAGACTATTACCCGACTCAAGGTTTTATGTTTCCCTCTTATTACTTCGGTCGTTCATCCAGTTGTGGATGGGCAGACTGAGTAGCAGGTGACAAGTGAAGGCTAAGTAAGGACGATGTTGCAGTTCGGAGGCGAGAAGGAGGTTGGTTCATTATCTTTCCTACTTTATAATACTTGGATTACCGCTGTTTGTTATTCTACTATGAGTGTTGTAGTGAGGCAAATTTGTACAGACTTATGCTGTAAATCTTGGTATTTGGATATATTTTCTAGATGTTATGAAAGTTTGGTGTTTTCTGCTCAAATATGCTTCACTAATATTACCTGTTGTATAGGTCCTATTATACTTTATCATTGCATTGTGAGTTCTACAAAAGGTTCCGTTTGTGTTATCATACCTTGATGATCGTCCATAACTTCCTAGCACACCTTTCACCGTATTATTCCTTTTGTTAAATGCGGGGGTTATGGGCGGTTGTCACACTTAAATTTTTGAATTTCACATTTTTTGGTTTATGTTCAAACATTCATAACGCAATAATTAAACATTTGAGAGATGTTTTAGAGATAATGAACAGAAATAGATCTTAATTGATAAGTTTAGACAACGATACATAACATGGAATTGAAATACGATAGGAATAGAAACTACTACTATATGAAAATAGAACAAGAATTCGGCGGAAGATGGTGATAATCCTGGCCTGCGACTCACTTTTTCAAAGAACTTGTTCATCTATGTGGAGATTTTTTCCATTTTTTTACTAAATGACCTCTTTAAAATCTTCAATTTTCCCCTATAATCTTGTGATTCTTAAGGACTTTATTGGAGGGATTGGAGTTACTAGCGGGATATTATATAATTTCTGAGGTAGCATTTTCATTTCTTCCTCTTCTTTAATTTCCATTCCTTCTCTTCTTCTTCCATTTCATAAGCCATCATTCCCACTTTTTCCATAAGTGTCTCATATAGTTGAAACACTAGCAGAATCTTCGTAAGAGACATATTTCCACTATTAAAAACCTTTTTGGAGACAAAATCTTCTCCTTTAAAATCAACTCCAAAGATTTTGAAAATACATGTAAGGTAAATTCTGTAATATAATGTATTTTCACCCATTTTATATTTTTAGGTTGAAATTCATCAAAAATAACTTAACCCCCCTGATGTTGTATTTTCCATAAACTGCAAAAAGGGCATTGTAAACTTTTCATTGTCGGGTTATTGAAATTTCCCGATCTTGGAATGATAGTATGATGAAGAAGTAGATTAACAATCTTTGCTTTTGGACAAAAACAATGGCTTTTGAATTCCAAATGATCGACATCTTCAAAAATATGATGGAGGGTCTTTTGGACATGCTCATCGAAATTGAAATCTGAGAGAAATATTCTAGTACTCTTACAACCCAAAGTATTTCCTAAAACTTCGCTATCCAAATAGTCTGAGTAACTTTTACACTACTTCGTACTTCATTCTCATTTTCTTCATAAAAACTACAGGTCAAATTTGCATAAAACATTTTTGCAAGACTCGGATAACATACATAATCATTTTCCCAAGACTTGATCAAACTAAGAATTTCATTTTGATCAACAAGAGATTCAATCACATAAGTTTCAAATCTAGAAAGATAGAAAATTATCCAATATACCAATGTTTACATAACTGATATACTCTCTGATAGCTTTCGTGTTAATAAAAAGAAATCCTTTGATGGCCATAGACAGCCTCATAGTGCTTGGAGTTCTTGAATAAACCATTATTGAAGTTTTGTGAGGAGTATAAGATATTGAAGATAAGTTTGAGTATCCCCGACTTCCATTCCAAATTTCATATCCTAGGGCTTCCTGAGGAAATTCCTATCCCAAATGTGCATGACACCCTGAAGAACCATCCAGAATTCAACCGATTATATCGGTATTAGTACAAACTCCAAAGTCGCTTTCAGATTGGTGTAAAACATTTAATGACTTTGCGATCAGAATTTTGTGTCACACCTCCAGGATGTGAAAGCAGCTGAGGGAATTGGGTTCAAGGCTTCGAGGATGGAAAAATAGTAAATCCTCCGAGAATGGTACCGATCCTCGGATCGGATCCCAAAAGACGGAAATTGTAGGCACATGCCCACATGCCTCTCCTACTTGCTCCCTTCTGCTATAAATAACCAATTCTAGAACAAGTTTAGGGTTGGATTTTTGCTCTCTTGACACTTTGGGAAGAAGATATTGCATATTGGATTCTCAAGCTTACTCCATCACCCCGAGTAGAAGAAATCTACCTCCTTCTTGGACTCTTGGACTTATTGGACTACATTGGCATTTCGGAAATAAGGAAAGAAGCCCTAACTTGGACCTTTCTAAACTTGCTTTCCCCATTTCCATTGTAGTTACTTGGAACTGTTGTTCCACCACTGTACTTTTAACATTAAAATGAATAAAAGAGCAAAAACTTCAAATTAGACGTAGGCTCTCAAGAACTGAACCACTACAAACATTGTGTGATTTAATTTTTGCTTTATATTCCTCACTAGATGTTTTTTTTCATTATCTTGGAACTCGTTGGGTGTTCTTGCCAACATTTGGACATCAACATTTTAGTGCTTTCACTAAGAACCTAAAGACTTCATCTTTCATAACGTTGTTCCACAAAGACTTAGAGCGCTACTTAGGTCTCCTTAGACTTACCGACTAGGTTTACCAAAATGTTGAAGAAAGTAAAAGCTACTTTGGTTGGACCTTCTAAGGTTTACCCGAAAAACTCCCCAGCATCAATCCACTAAAGCATCGACCAACATGGTATCGCTACTTCCTTCACTCTTGAGGCTTTTGTTACCCAAGCTAAATTTGTCGAAGCCATGAGAAAATTGTGAGAAAATTCGAAGAAACACAAAGAATCTTTGGCAAGCAAATCAAGGAAAACCTTGAGTTAACTTAACAGCTTCAAGAATATGCTAAACGAGACATCTTTCGCCTTCAAGTAAGTAGGGTCACTCAAAGTCCTCAAGTGTAACATCCCAGATTTTTGAACGTTGATTCCGAATATTTAAATCTGTTTAAATATTGATTTAGCGATATTATCAGATTTTATATCGAATTTATTTTATAAAATCGAGTTCAAAAATATGTAATTTAGAATATAATTAAAACGAGCTCGAAAACGATGTAGCAGTTCATAATTTTCGATCTGAACTTTAATTGAATATACAGAATCCGTTTTAAGTCGGAATTCTGTGAAACTAGAAACGTTTGAATCGATTTGATTATACTTTTCTAACAGAAGAGAAAAATGGAGATTTCATATTATGGATTGTAAGATATGTACAGATTAAAATTCCCGATAGTTGTTATAGAATCGTTCATCGACCGTAACGGTTTATTTGATATAACTGCATACTGGATTCGAATCTAGACAAGATTCTTTGAGACATAGTGATAATTTAATTTTTAGAATTTTACTGTAATTTTTAATTAATTAAATACGCAACTTTTTATTTGGAGTAATTTGCACCCTATATCAATATTTCGGGGTTTCACAGAATAAGTTAATGGACTTATATTATTATATTTTTGGAATCGTGACATCTTGTCCATCACAACGGTGTTGTTATTTTTTTAGTTAGTCGTACATAAACGAACAAGATTTTAGCCAACCTGGTACCGTATTAAAATTTAAAATAAACCTACTCTAAAGGTACTATCCTACCTTATGCCGCCTATAGTACATCACGGTTTAGCCAACGTCTTTTCTCCACTAAATTGAAAGAAATGAAAGCACACTGATCCTATTACCATTACACATGCCTAAAGCAGCTAGCGCATGCATGTTTTCAGACAAAGCACATGCCTCTAGCCTCTTCTGCAAACCCATATATGCTGATATATCTAACCCGTATAAATGTGTAGTCCTTATTTTTCTTTTCGAACTAAATTGGCACATGTAGATATCCTTTTCCATAGATACCCTATCTTTTCCATTGACATGCTAACCTAGTGTTCTCAAATCGAAACAACCCATCCAATGAAAAGAAAATTTAGGCAGACTGAAGTACAAACATTTCAACTATTCTAAAAACCTACTGTTTCCCCATATTTTTAAATCATCCAGACCTTATTAAGTAGCACAAGCCTGTGCATCTGCTGTCCCTATACTCTGCGTGCGTCCTCCTCTAATGTAGATACACAGACAACACTCTACATTGTATTATCACCATTAAAGCTTATCACAGACCTAACATCTATCTTCTGAAAACCTACCATGTCAAAAACTTGGGTACAAAGGCATCCTCCCCTATAAATGACGAACGATACTCCTCCATTCCCCTCGCGTCAGATCCATATATTTCCACAGCTTCCATGCCCCGTTTTTTTTTATTAAAAAAAAGTTGGAAATGCAGAGAAGGAGAGGAGAGTTGTAAACATTGATGGGCTCAGATATAAGGGCAGGACGTGAGGTAGAAGGGCGTGAATGAGTAGGGAGAAGGAAGGGGACCGGTGGACTGTTCTCATGGTTGATGAAGGGTGGAAACGTGATGATAAGCGGATAAGGGTTTGTGTTAGTGAGGAAAATCCAGACGGGTTTAAATGGAGCAGAATGTGTAGTAAAAAAAGAACTGAAGTTGATCATTTAGTTGGGAAGTACTACCTGAAACCCGAAAGAAGAAAGGTGAAGACATTAAGGACGGGTTGGGCTGGAAGGTGGTTCATATGCTTTTATACGCAAACAAAAAAAGGGACGTTGAAGCGAGGTGCTCGCTGTTTGATGTTGTAGGAGAGGGTGGGCTGATGTCAGACGATGGACGGTGTCATGGAGGAAATTGGTGGCAGTCGGTGAACGTTGCGAGAAGATGGAAAGGGTGCACGGAAAATGGTGAGTGGTGTAATGGTTTCTGTGCATGGATAATAGAAGGAAGTTGACTGCTTCCTTCTAAAATCAACTCGGTTTTGGCTTTGACGCATGAAGGAAAGTCTGGAGCAACTATTCAGATCTGGTTTACTAATTAAGCAAGTAATTAGTTTTATAAAATTATTTGATTATGGAATTTATAATTCTAATCATGAACTAATAAAGTGAACAGTAATCCTAACATGCCAAATCGGTGTTGCCTAACCCAGTTTATAATACATGCCTACACAAGTTAATGACGTGGCCAAGGTTATCAAGTGTTAAATGCGCAAGTGTGGTGCAGTTTAGTTTATAATATAGAGAAGTAATATGTACAACATGGCCAAGTTAATAAATTGCCAAATTCTTTTCAAACGTGAATTAGAAATTTTTAGATTTTCATTATAATGTGACCTACGGATTTTTAGAACTTGTTCATTTTTGTAATGAACAAATTTATATAATAAATATGCCTAATCTATTTTATAATTAACTTGACCAATTGTACTTATAAACATAATCACCTTTTAAATCATGATTTAACTAAATGTTAAATTAATTTAAATGTACACCGTAACTCGAAAAGTATGTAACGTTTCTCATCCGTACACAGAATCGGACAAATCAGTCACATTGGAACTGTATCGAAGAACACGACATTTTGGTACTGGTTTGATCGTAGGTGGAAACCAAAGGTTAGTACAACTCGCTCAGTTTACCCCATTTATATTTTATATAAGCTGGGTTTTTATTTTGTGTGTAATATTTGCTAATGGTGATAACTGGATGGCTGTTTACATATATGCTGAATATTTTAATATTCATTGATTAAATTAAGCGTTTGTTTAATTTAATCAAATTAAATAGTTATTTTAACGATTAGATTCCAAAAAAAGGTAACTTACCTTGTTGGTTATGTTTATAAAAATATAAATGTATTAAATTGTTAATGTGATTGGATGTTATAAATGGTTTGTTGATTGTTATTGGTTGAACTGTTATTTCTATGAATAAACATACTGCCGTATTAAATTAAACCATTGTGATGTAGAGAAGGACATGTTGGAGGGATCCAACCAAATTCCTCAAATATGTTATTTACTTATATGAATTGTTAATCAACCTGATTGATTGTTGCTTGTTGAAACCAGACTCAACACTTGTTTGATATGAACCGATGGGTGGTATTGATAGGGTAATTATCAGCAGATGGCCTATAAATGAGTCGGTTTATAGAAATTGATTTACCGTCATGTAAATTAATATAAAGAAAGTTATAAAATTTGTTTTATAATTAAAGACAAGTTTGAAATCTATTTTATACAGATTATTTTAAATGAAGTTATTTAAGGAAATAAATGAATTATTTTTATCTTGTGATTATAAACGAGTACATAAAGCGAGGAGAATCGTAGGATAATGAGTTTCGTAAACAAATAGGTTGGACTAACAAATAGTTAAGATTTGGATTAAGTGTTTTCCCATGTAGAATTAAATGAGATTATTAGATTATTAATTTAATCAAATGAAATTATTTTAGATTAATTATTATTTATTAATTTAAAAGGAATAACTAAGTGGAAAGGGTTAAACAAGTAACCTCGTTGAGATGACCAAGTCAACTAATAGGATGAGAAGTGACTATTAAAGAATATTACTAGATTGTTAGTTATTTTGAAATAAAACATCATTTTGGAGATAATCCTTAAGAAAGATTGACTATTTTATGTATACTCGATAATGAAATAAACTATGTGATGTAGAGAATGTTAGACCATTAACGAGGAATTTAACTATAAATGAGGTTTTAAAGTATAGTATGAATGTGAATTCATAAAGCGACTCAATAGATAAGATTTTGAATATATAACAGTGTTTTCATATGAAACCATGTTGCTTTTGATATATCGATTCAAGATTTCTTTACTTTTAAAGTGAATCATATTTGAAAGTAAATATGTTGAAAGGAAAATAGTCGTAAAGGAATGTGGGTTAAGTAAGACCCTGTTTATAATTAAAAAGGAATTTTAAATAAGTTTTACTCATATCCATATGAGTCAGAACCTTGATTTATATCATAAAAGGAATTCCAAGGAAAAGGAAAGTTTCAAACAAGATTTAATATGAGTTAAGATCAAACAAAAGCTTAAGTGGATGGAAGTTGAATTTCAAAGTAAAGAACTAACGATGATATCTAAAGATAAGTATTTTAGATGTGAAATGAAGTTATTATTTAAATTGGATTCTGAATTAAATATAAGTAATGAGGAAAAAGTGATAGAATGAGATTTCGTTAATAAACTTCTATCTATTCTGAAGATAAGAGTGTTGTCAACTCAAGGTCTGATAGGTAAATAAAATACCCCAACTTGAACGATTTCACGATTATCCAGGGATGATATTAGCTTAGAAACAAAGTTGGTTGAGGAGATTAAAATAATATTTTCAGGGAGAATATTATAAACTATAGTTCAAAGAATTAGAAGTTGAATAAATGGAATTGGAAATAAGAATTGAGAAAGCGATATTCTAAATGTTAAAAGATTTAGAAGTGTGATTAACAACTGTTTAACTGAAAAGGCCAGGTGATGCTGCATTCTGAACCAATGAACCCATTTGATTTTTCTATGAATGATGGTTGTTTATTTTGATAGTTAAATCATCGACTATCAAAATCTGGCCAAATCGATTATTGGCTCGGAAAGACCAGGATCAAATTTATATTCGAAAACCATTCCGACCAATAAATATGTAAACGTGAAGATATCAGAAGGGGGTCGAGATGGAGCTTTGAAGACAGTGAATCTTCATAGGCGGAAGGATTACTTGTCGAATATTCTCTGGCTAGCTACCAGAGGAATTCTGACGTGATTCAGTCGTGGTTGATATTTTGCGAATTGCAAGCACTTCTCGCTACTGATCCTTTGGATGCGGTAGGAGGGTACCTTCAGTTCATCCTGTTCCTGGATGACTTGTATGGACGAGTGTCTGACAGAGTATTTCCAGATGATCACGTACGTTGATTTTTACAAACGTATTTCGGTTGATGGCGTAGAAGGCACCTTCTCTTAGCTAACACCAGTATATTTTTTTGGATGTCAATTAGTGATTTGACGGATCTGACGATGTGGCATTCAAAGTGATGTGCTGATAAGTAAACGTAGCCTCAAGCCTCATCAACCGGGAAATGACAAAAATCGGGCAGGCAGCATGACTTTGTGGGTCGCTTCCATTAGGGTGTATAATCATCTATCTAGGGAAATTCCTTTTACTTCTTTATTCTACCGATGCTGTCCCTTTTCGGGAGACGGTTGCTGATCCCAACCGTTAGTGATATACATTCGATACACTCAAGCGAAATGAGTGGTCGGTCATGTGTGGGCCGGGTTGCAATACGTTCTTGTTGAACCCATTGTATTCGCCTCTAGAGATACACTACCGGAAGGTGGTTCCATACCTTGTCATAGTCGGAATCCAATCTCCAATAAGCGTCATGGTTTTGATTATATACTATATATGTGGAGCGTGTGATGCAAGCGTTTTTCCAGATTGATATTTATTTATATTTAGACACTATTAAAATATCAGAATAAGATATAATTTCAAAACTGTTTTGGGTTATAGTAAGGTAAAAACCGCCTGTGTTTATGTGTGGGTTGGTCTTACTATTATCCTTTTCTTTCAAAAGGTTTGAACTTAAAAATCAACTTGGATGATTCCCCTTAAATTGTGCGAGTTATTCTCGTTCTGGTTCACCAGACTGACCCGGTATTTGAAATTCTCGGGTTAGCCCGGGTTGTTCAGGTTCAGGTCATTGGATAATACGAAGTTCAGAAGACATGCTGGAGGAGTTCAGACATATAATTTTATCTAGTATATTCCGCTGTGTGATGTATATGAGGACAAGTTATTGTCCAGATGTATTGATGTACTCTGATGATTGTAAGTATTTTACTAGCTCTCAATAAAAGTTATTTCTATATTATATTTTGTTCCGCTGTGATGTGAGACTCTGATTCTGTCATGTTCTTCTTCTTTCTCTTCAATTCTAAAATTTCTTTCTTTCTTATCTCATCCTCTAAATTCTTTCTATTGGCATCTGGGTCTCTAGTATCATTTGGGTTGGATCAGTGTAGTTTAGTCAACTCAAAAGGTACCAGAAATTTGGGTCGCTACATTTGGTATCAGAGCCAGGTTGAGTAGTAACCTTGGCTCTATGGTGTAACTCAGTAGAGATGGGGTTAGTAAAACACCCTAGATTGAGTTTGAGTATATATACGAGAGAGCGTATTTGTATATTTTATAAAAATGTTTTATATCGTGTTATTTATTTGGTTCAATTTTGAACTGGCGCCGATACGATATTGTTTTATAAAGAGGGTAAATGAAATAATTTTACCCAAATCATATTTTTATATAAAAAAAGAAAATATTTTCTATAGCATAGTAATAATGGTTGTTTGGATATTTTGCTTGAATCGATTGGAATTAAAATTAAATTATGAAATTGAACTGGTTGGAAACCAATTGAATATGAAACTTTACCTGATTAAGTGGAGTCGAATAAAATAAAATTTGGTATTTGAAAATTGAATGGATAATAGTAGAATCAATCGGATATTAATCAATTGATATTAATGTATGTTAGTCCAAAGTGAATTTTGACCAGTAAGTGTCAAAGTTGGATATAATTCAAATGATTTGGTTGTTGGTTATATGGTTGTTGGATTTGGTCGAACATAATTCATAAAATGGGTCGATAAAGAAGTTGGATGAATTGAAACTAACTTCCAATGTAATGAATTTGAAATACAATCCCATATGAAATGCCGAGTGATTTAACCTTGGATTGTTATTTAAATTGTAAGTTGAGTTAAGTGCAGATTCCAGATATCGAGTTGATTTAGTTATAGATATTGAAGTATGGATTGGAAGGCGAAGAGCAGTTAGTTGGTTTGCTGCGAAATTGGAATTGAGTTGCCCAACACAAAGGTAAGCCTTACTATATTGGTTGATGATTGATTTTATACCCCTGAGTTGGGTAGCCATTTGGCTTTTGGTTTTCTTTTGGGGAAGTTGAACCCGGAATGGCATTTGTAGTTATTGTGATCGAGCCGTGCAGTGGAGGTGCTGGCGAATTTTTTTAGGAACATTTGAAGAGTTTGAATTTGTTTTGGTAATAATTATTTTAAAATAATCGTGTTCGGAACATTCTTCTTACCTTGTGATTTCGAGGACGAAATTATTTTAAGGGGGAAGAATGTAACATCACAGATTTTTGAACATTGATTACGAATAATTAAATCTGTTTAAATATTGATCTGGCGATATTAGCAGATTTTATATCGAATTTATTTTATAAAATCGAGTTCAAAAATATATAATTTAGAATATAATTAAAACGAGCTCGAAAACGACGCGACACTTCGTAATTTTCGATCTGAACTTTAATTGAATATACAGAATCCGTTTTAAGTCGGAATTCTGTGAAACTAGAAACGTTTGAATCGATTTGGTTATACTTTTCTAACAGAAGAGAAAAATGGAGATTTCATATTATGGATTGTAAGATACGTCCAGGTTAAAATTCCCGATAGTCGTTACAGAATCATTCATCGACCGTAACGGTTTACTTGATATAACTGCATACTGGATTCGAATCTAGACAAGATTCTTTTGAGACGTAGTGATAATTTAATTTTTAGAATTTTACTGTAATTTTTAATTAATTAAATACGTGACTTTTTATTTGGAGTAATTGCACCCTATATCAATATTTTGGGGTTTCACAGAATAAGTTAACGGACTTATATTATTATATTTTTGGAATCGTGACATCTTGTCCATCACAACATATTGTTATTTTTTTACATAGCAGTACATAAATGAACAAGATTTTAGCTAACCTAGTACCGTATTAAAATTTAAAATAAACCTACTCTAAAGGTACTAGCCTACTTTATGCCGCCTATCGTACATCATGGTCTAGCCAACGTCTTTTCTCCACTAAATTGAAAGAAATGAAAAGCACACTGATCCTATTGCCATTACACATGCCTAAAGCAGCTCGCGCATGCATGTTTTCAGACAAAGCACATGCCTCTAACCTCTTCTGCAAACCCATATATGCTAAAATATCTAACCTGTATAAATGTGCAGTCCTGATTTTTCTTTTCGAACTAAATTGGCACATGCAAATATCCTTTTCCATAGCTACCCTATCTTTTCCATTGACATGCTAACCTAGTGTTCTCAAATCGAAACAACCCATCCAATGAAAAGAAAATTCAGATAGTCTGAAGTACAAACATTTCAAGTATTCTAAAAACCTATTGTTTCCCCGTATTTTTAAATCATCCAGACCTTATTAAGTAGCACAAGCCTGTGCATCTGCTGTCCCTATATTCTGCGTGCGTCCTCCTCTAATGTAGATACACAGACAACACTCTGCATTGTATTATCACCATCAAAGCTTATCACAGACCTAACATCTATCTTCTGAAAACCTACCAAGTCAAAAACTTGGGTACAAAGGCATCCTCCCCTATAAATGATGAACAATACTCCTCCATTCCCCTCGCTTCAGATCCATATATATATCCGCAGCTTCCATGCCACTTTTTTTTATAAAACAAAGTTGGAAACGCAAAGAAGGAGAGGAGAGTTGTAAACATTGATAGGCTCAGATATAAGGGCAGGACGTGAGGTAGAAGGGCGTGAACGAGTAGGGAGAAGGAAGGGGACCGGTGGACTGTTCTCATGGTTGATGAAGGGTGGAAATGTGACGATAAGCGGATAAGGCTTTGTGTACGAGAGGAAAATCTGGATGGGTTTAAGTGGACCAGAATGTGTAGTAAAAAAAGAAACTAAAGTTGATCATTTAGATGGGAAGTACTACCTGAAACCCGAAAGAATAAAGGTGAAGACATTAAGGACGGGTTGGGCTGGAAGGTGGTTCATAGGCTTTTATACACAAACAAATAGAGGGACATTGAAGCGAGGTACTCGCTGTTTGATGGTGTAGGAGAGGGTGGGCTGATGTCAGATGATGGACGGTGTCATAGAGGAAATTGTTGGCAGTCGGTGAACGTTGCGAGAAGATGGAAGGGGTGCACAAAAAATGGTGAGTGGTGTAATGGTTTCTGTGCATGGAGAATAGAAGGAAGTTGGTCGCTTCCTTCTAAAATAAACACGGTTTTGGCTTTGACGTATGAAGGAATGTCTGGAGCAACTATTCAGGTCTGGTTGACTAATTAAGCAAGTAATTAGTTTTATAAAATTATTTGATTATGGAATTTATAATTTTAATCATGAACTAATAAAGTGAACAGCAATCCTAACATGCCAAATCGGTGTTGCCTAATCCAGTTTATAATATATTCCTACACAAGTTAATGACGTGGCCAAGGTTATTAAGTGTTAAACGTGCCAGTGTTGTGCAGTTTAGTTTATAATATAGAGAAGTAATATGTACAACATGGCCAAGTTAATAAATTGCCAAATTCTTTTCAAATGTGAATTAGAAATTTTAAGATTTTCATTATAATGTGACCTACGGATTTTTAGAACTTGTTCAATTTTGTAATGAACAAATTTATATAATAAATATGCCTAATTTATTGTATGATTAATGTGGCCAATTGTACTTATAAACATAATCACCGTTTAAATTGGGATTTAACTAAATGTTAAATTAATTTAAATGTGCACCGTAACTCGAAAAGTATGTAACGTTTCTCATCCGTACACAGAATCGGACAAATCAGTCACATTGGAACTATATCGAAGAACACGACATTTTGGTACTGGTCTGATCGTAGATGGAAACCAAAGGTGAGTTCAACTCACTCAGTTTACCCCGTTTATATTTTATATAAGCTGGGTTTTTATTTTGTGTATAATTTTTGCTAATGGTTGATAACTAGATGGCTTTTTTTACATGTGTGCTGAATATTTTAATATTCCACGATTAAATTAAGCGTTTGTTTAATTTAATCAAATTAAATAGTTATTTTAACGATTAGATTCCAAAAAAAGGTAACTTACCTTGTTGGTTACGTTTATAAAAATATAAACGTATTAAATAAATAGTTGTTAATGTGATTGGATGTTATAAATGGTTTGTTGATTGTTATTGGTTGAACTGTTATTTCTATGAATAAACATACTGCCGTATTAAATTAACGCATTGTGATGCATAGAAGGACAGGTTGGAGGGATCCAACCGGATTCCTCAAATATGTTATTTACTTATATGAATTGTTAATCAACCTGATTGATTGTTGCTTGTTGAAACCAAACTCAACACTTGTTTGATATGAACCGATGGGTGGTATTTATTGGGTAATTATCAGCAGATGGCCTATAAATGAATCGGTTTATAGAAATTGATTTACCGTCATGTAAATTAATAGAAAGAAAGTTATAACATTTGTTTTATAATTAAAGACAAGTTTGAAATCTATTTTATATATATTATCTTAAATGAAGTTATTTAAGGAAATAAATGAATTATTTTTATCTTATGATTATAAACGAGTATATAAAGCAAGGAGGATCGTAGGATAATGAGTTTCGTAAACAAATAGGTAGAACTAACAAATAGTTAAAATTTGGATTAAGTGTTTTCCCATGTAGAATTAAATGAGATTATTAGATTATTAATTTAATCAAATGAAATTATTTTAGATTAATTATTATTTATTAATTTAAAAGGAAAAACTAAGTGGAAAGGGTTAAACAAGTAACCTCGTTGAGATGACCAAATCAACTAATAGGATGAGAAGTGATTATTAAAGAATATTACTAGATTGTTAATTATTTTGAAATAAAACATCATTTTGGAGATAATCTTTATGAAAGATTGACTATTTTATGTATACTCGATAATGAAATAAACTATGTGATGTAGAGAATGTTAGACCATTAACGAGGAAACGAACTATAAACGAGGTTTTAAAGTATAGTATGAATGTGAATTCATAAAGCGACCCGATAGATAAGATTTTGAATATATAACAGTGTTCTCATATGAAACCATGTTGCTTTTGATATATCAAGTCAAGATTTATTTACTTTTAAAGTGAATCATATTTGAAAGTAAATATGTTGAAAGGAAAATAGTAGTAAAGGAATTTGGGTTAAGTAAGACCCTGTTTATAATTAAAAAGGAATTTTAAATAAGTTTTACTCATATCCATATGAGTCAGAACCTTGATTTATATCATGAAAGGAATTCCAAGGAAAGTTTCAAACAAGATTTAATATGAGTTAAGATCGAACAAAAGCTTAAGTGGATGGAAGTAGATTTTCAAAATAAAGAACTAACAATGATATCTAAAGATAAGTATTTTAGATATGAAATGAAGTTATTATTTAAATTAGATTCTAAATTAAATATAAGTTGTAATGACCCGCATTGGCAGGGGTATTTTGATTAATTTATTTAATTATATCAATGGTGGTTTAGAGAATTTAATGGTCGTGGAATTAAATAATGGTGAATATTTAATTAAAATAATAAATAAAATAATATATTAAATTCTGAAATAATCAGAATTGGGTGAAATGACGATATGGTGTGAACCGGATCATCTGTGATATTTAATTCAGCTTGGAATTTGAATTTGAATAACGAATATATTCAATCGTCGACAGTTGAACGTATAGTTTATAGTATAATTATAAACGAGCTTGAAATGGCGCTGCAGTTCGTAAATTGGCGATTCGAACTTCAACTGAATGTACAGGGTTCGTTTTAAATCGGATTTCTGTAAAACAAGAAACGTGTGGAACTGGTAGAGTATATCTTTCTAGTGGAAGAGAAAAATCAGGATTTCGTCGCGTAGATTTTGAGATATGTGCAAATCAAATTTTGAAATAGTCGCTATAGAATCGTTATCGACCGTATCGATTTATTCGATATAACTAGAGATCGGGTTTGAATTTAGACAAGGTTCTTTTGGGATATAGTGATAATTTAATTTTTAGAATTTTACTGTAATTTTTAATTAATTTAATAAGCAACGTTTTATTTGGAGTATTTTGCACCCTGTAATCAACATTTTGAGGTTTCACAATATGAGTCAATCTACCGGTATTTTTATATATTTGGGATCGTGGGACGTCGCTCGTCTCACTGATATTTTTATTTCTGTCGGCAACGGTCCATGAAGTAACGGAATTATATAAATTAGTAAAAGGGGATATTTTATACCCTTAAAAATATCCTAACCTATTTACAAGGCCAAAAACAAGACCTCGTTACATTCTTCTCAGCCACTCATTCTCCATGGCCTCAAAACGAAGACGTGACATCCAATAATCCACAGGAGGAGATCAATATAAAGTGTTCTAAACCTAAAGCCTTGGGACCAAAAACTGAATGCTACAGCAAACATAAGAATTCCGCCGCCACCATCCTCTTTTCTCAAACGCGAAGACCAACTTCAGAAAATCAAAGAAAATGAAAATGCAAGGGGCGGGAGGCCATTTCGACGTCAGCATGGAGCTCAAGGGACATTGAAGGGAGTTTGCGTGCTTTAGTCGATGGGGAGTGATTGCTGAAGGTCTGGAGGTTGGTGCGGGTTGGTCTTGGGGTCGTTGCTTTACTGTTGCGAAGGGGGAAATGTTGGCAGTTGTTTCGAAGGGTCTGAGGAGCGTTGAGATACTGGAGGGAGCTTTCAAAGAAGAAACGTGAGTTGCTCAGTGGGGAAACTGAAGTCAGAGACGTTGAGGGTCTGTTATTCTCGTGAGTATGGCTTGAAGGGTGCACGAGTGAGGAGATCATCGGAGTAAGGGAGAGTATGGATTTTTGAGCATACTGTCTAAAACTGGAAGGATCCGCCGAAGCTTCAGTGAACACAGATTTCAGTAGAAGGGTAGTTGAGAACGGACAATCCGGAAATGTGAAGACTGGACGCATACGATAGATGAAGGATAATGAAAGCATGGCTTTTCCGAAGTTCACTGTAATGGAGATAACACGCGGTGCGTGCTGGTTGTTCAACGCAATGAGGAAAGGAAGGAGTAGCGTTGCGGGATGATGCTTACTGAAGGAAGGATGGACAAGCAACATGGGTAGTTGTTTGATTTGAAATACAGTGAACTGATAGAGATTTTGATAAGGATTAGCTGTTATAAAACGTGGATGATGCGGATCGGGTGTTTGATGAGGAGGACTTGTGTCTGGTAATTTGAGGAAGAAGGATTTAAAAGGGAGAGGGCCTGGTAGTTTTAATTGGGTATGGGCCGGCGTACTTGAATGAGGATGGGCCAAACTAAAGAAGGAAAGAAAAGAAAGGGGACCATAATGTACAGAAATGAAGGAGGTGATGGGATTTAAAAATTTCTAAGTGGCAAAGAAAATGAGGAGCTGACATATACTGGAGCGGCAGTTCTTTTCGGGAAGAAGGAGACTCAATCTAAGCGGGTTTGGTATTTACAAGAGCAGATGGGCCGACAATTTTTAGAAGTGTACAAACCAGGATCCGTTGGGACCGTATGGACGGGATCAACACAATGGAGCTGACTGGGAGTGAATCCGAGCTCGTTACAATTTATAACAAAACAAATTGTCCGTCTGAATCAAGCGATGGTTATCGTTATTAACGGTGATCGTCCAATGTGAGTAAATCTCACTAACTCTGAACAGTTTATAATTTCATGTTGTATTTTTAGAACTGTTAGATATTGGCTGATTGACTGTGTGTTGACTGTTTGATTGAACTGCTAGTCAGTTAGTTAAATTTCTATATTGATTCTGTTTAACAGATTATTTTACTGTTTTCATATATTGTGATATATGATGTGTTATATAATCAGTTATGGATTATGTGTGTTGGAATGATGTTGATCATTTTTATTCGATATTTTAAATATCATAAAAGACCCTGGGATGTAAAAAGAATTATTTCAATGTATATTGAAATAAAGGGATTTTATAAAATCAACAGATTTTATAAAAGGAAATATTTCGAAAGTAAATAAAGGGGGAAAATGTTTTTAAAACGAATAGAGTTTTATAAAAGGAAAATCATTTGTAAAGTGAAGAACTGTTACTAAAAGTACATCTTTATAAATGAATAGTTTATTCGAATAAAGTAAAAGGAGTTAATCGATGTTAGTTTAATCGATTAGAGTTAAAGTAAAAGGAGTTAATCGATTAGAGTTAAAGTAAAAGGAGTTAATCGATGTTAGTTTAATCGATTAGAGTTAAAGTGAAAGGAGTTAATCGATGTTAGTTAATCGATTTGAGAATAACGTAAAATGAGTTAATCGAATATAGTTATTCGAATAGAAGCAAATGAATCAATCGAATATAGTTTATTCGAAGAAAGAAAAGGAGTTATCGAATATAGTTTATTCGAAAGGAGTTAAGTCAAATAGAGTAAATCAATAGTGTTAGTCGAATAGAGTTAAGTGAAAAAGAGTCAATCGAATATAGCTATTCGAAGAGGGTTAAGTAAGGAAGTTAGTAAAAGAAATAAAGTGAACTTTGCTAATTTCAAAGTTAGAAATGTTGTTCAGTTAAGGTCTGAGAGGTAGGTCTACCCCAACTTGATTGGCTTCGTTTTAACTAAGGAATAGTTAAGGTTCGGCAGTAAAGGAAATGGTTTGAGTTGGCATCGCGATGGTTTGTTTAAACATCTGCCTAAGTCCAATGAAGAAGCTTTGGAAATGTTTTCCAAATAAGAAACCAGAAATGTTTTCTAATAAAGAAAACGAGAAATGGGAATGTTTTCCATTGTTAATAACGTATATTTTCCCAATTTAGAAAATAAGGAATATTGAACGTAGGGAACCAGGAAATAAGTAAATTAATGAAATAAAGAGATGAATGTTAAATGATGTTTGATCGATATAATTTCCATTTGGAAATATTATCGTTGTTTGCACACTTGTTTTTATTCGATAGTTAAATCACAGACTATCGAAGTTTTGTCCATTTTAACGTTGTTAATATGGAGAGACCGGTTGGATTATTATCCAAAGAACCACTCTGTATTGGCATAAGCGTTGCGAATCATATATGCCAAAGGAAATTGAAGACGGAGTTATGCAAGGGCTATCCTGTTTACAGAATAGTGCCTTCGGTTCATCCTGTTCCTGGATGACTTGTATGGACGGATGTCTGACAGAGTATGACCAGACGATCACGTATATTGGTTTCTCCAACTGTATTAAGAGTGGAAGCGGAGAAGGGAACTTCTTTTAGTTAACACATAATGTATTGTTGAGGATGTCAATCGGTGACTGGATGGATTTGATGATGTGGCATTCAAAGTGAATCTGGTGTGATGATAAAGCGTAGCTTCTAGCCTCATCATCCGGTAAATGACAGAAATCGGGCAGGCAGCATAGCTAAGTCGGTCGCACCGAAGTAAGGTGTATAATCACCTGATCTAGAGTTTCATTTACTTCTAAAAATCTATTGTTGATGTTGTCCCATTCGGGAAACGGTTGCTGATCCCAACTGTTGGTGATATACATTCGATACACTCAAGCGAAATGAGTGGTCGGTCATGTGTGGCCGGGTTGCAAGATGTTCTTGTTGAACCCAGTGTATTCCTCTCTAGAGGTACACAAGCGGAAGGTGATTCCATACCTTGTCATAGTTGGAAACCCATTACCCAATACGTGCTTGCGGTTTTGATTGTATATTATATATGTAGAACGTGAGATGAAAGCGTTTCTGCTAGATGATTATATATACTGTGATTGATAGGCATTATTATAATATCAAAAGATTTTTGATATAAAGTTATTTTGGGTTCTCATAAGGGAAAAACCCGTTCCGTTATGCGGCGTGGTCTTATGAGATATCGTTTACTTGTTCGAACTGTTTTTAAACTGTTTTACTCATACCAGTCCCATGACTGACCCGGAGTTTACTTTGTTGTTTTCCCTAAACTCTTGGGTGCCTAAATTTGTACGGGCAGTCAAGTAGTCGGGATTTACAGATATACTGGAAGAGCTTGGAGCAGGAGGCTTCAAGATCATATAGCTATAGTTATTTCCGTTGTGTTGTAAGTGCTGTACTTTGATAATGATGTATATTTCAAAGTTATGTTATGAAATATATTTATTCGTTCCGCTGTGAGATTCGTGTTACTCTGATGTTGTGTTCTTCTTCTTCTTCTATTCTAAGTTTCTATCTTATCTTTCCTCACCCTCTAATTTCTTTCACTAATTACCGGGATTTTTCGATGTTTTGGTTATCGACATCGAGCTTATGTCGATAACCAAAGTCGCTAAAAATCCGGGTCGTTACAGTTGGTATCAGAGCTTAAGTTAAGAATTACTTGGCTCTGTGGCGTGACTCGGTAGAGATAGGGTTAGTAATACCCTAGACTGAGATTGAGTGTATATATACGAGTGAACGTATTTGTTATTGATATAAAAATAATTTATATTGTGGAGATTTATTGGTTGAGTTGTTTATGAGTTCTGGTCGATCAGTTTGATCCACTGTATCGGTAGGGATTTTGTAAACACTTGAATATGATGAACCATCATGGTATGGTTTGAAAAGGTGGTAAATTAAAATAAGTTTACCCAAGGTATATCTTGATATAAAGAAGATATATATATCAAAATTATAATATATTGGATATATTGGTTGTGATTATAATCGAGTAAGATTATAAATTAAATGGTTATGTAAATAACCAATCAGAATTCATATAAGTGAAATACGTGAAATCAGATGAGTTAAATCTGAAATTTTAAACCAGAAATTGAGTTAAAACCCTGGAGAATTGGATAAGTGTTTGTAAATGGATTTGGATTAAAAGTAAGGAGAATTTAAGATCCTGAGAGATTTTAAATTGTTTTACAAGCAGTGTAAATTATATTTTGAAATGAATTTCAAAGTGGAAATGTTTAGAAATGGTTTTATAGTATTGAACTCACTTCGATCGCTGGAAAATAGATTCTGATGATGACAGCTGCATCATCAGTATTCATTTTCGAGTTGTAAGTGACGAATTACTACCAGAGATACTATTTTGAAATTGTTTTGGGAAAGACAAGTTGTGTTGAATTTCAAACTGGGATTTATAAAGTAGAATTTGAACTTTTAAATAGATTTGAAATATTAACTTGTTTTAAAAGAAATAAAAACGAGAAGTTCCTTTATAAACGAAGTTTATAAATAGTTCTTTTATAAACGAGGTTTACAAATGAAGTAAAAAGGATTATCATTGGATAATTCAGAAATAAAAATATAAGTGTGAAGTTGAAAGGGAAATCTATTTTCCAAAGGTAGAAATATCGATTTCAAAAGGAATTGAAATTGAGACTTATGTAAAGAATGAATAAAGAAAGTTGAAAGGGAATTTGAATAAAGGAAGTTCAAACATAGAATTTAATTAAGAAAATTCAAAGGGGATTTGAATAAAGAGAATTCAAATAGAAATTCAATAGGAGTTTGAATATATGAAATTCAATGGAATTGATATAGAGTTTGAATATAGGAATTCAAATGGCATTTGGATATAGAAAATATAAAAGGTTTCAAATATAGGATTTGAATATCGAAAGTGGAATGAAATTTGAATGTAGAGGATTCAAATAGAATTGAATTTGAAATTTGAATATAGAAGATTCAAAGAGATTTGAAATGAAATTCAAATTTAGAATTTGAATAGAGGAAATTCGAATATGAGAAATCGAATAGAATTTGACATATGCGAAATCGAATAGAATTTGAATAGAGAACTTCAAATATGAATTTGATATAGAATTTGAATATAGAATTCAAATAGATTGAAATGGAATTTGAAAATAGAAATTTCAAAATAGAATTTGAAATATGAATTCGAATATAGATTTCAAATAGAGTTGAAATGGGAATTGGAATATATAATTCAATAGAGTTTGAAATTATAGGATTTGAATACCGAAAGTGAAATACAAATTGAATATAGAAATTCAAAGGGAGTTTGAATATATGAAATTCAATGGAAGTGATATAGAATTTGAATAGAGGAAATTCGAATATAGAAATCGAATAAAATTTGAATAATGAAATTCAAATATGGAATTTGAATAAGAGATTTGAAATGGAATTTGAATATGGGAAATTCAGAGAGAATTGAAATGAAATTCAATTAGTTGATAAACAAGTTAAACCTATATTTGAACATGTAAATTCAAATAAAAAGGTGAAATGGGCAAACCAGTAATTTGAAAATCACTTAACGAACTAAGTTAAAATGATTAGGTTAAGTTGAAATGAATTAGAAATGTATAAATATACATGAGATAGGTATGGATAAGGATAATGCAAGAGTTATAAATAGATTGCTCGACGAAAGGTATGTGTTTAATTCATATATGAGATTTTATGCGCCGTATCGGCTAGCCGCTTGGCTTTTTCTTTTTCTTTTGGATTGGTGAAGGCCATGGGAGGCTATTTGAAATATCCCGATGCTCCTGATACAAAGGAGGTTATGGCAAATTTTTCCGGGAATTTAAGGAGTTAAAATATTTTAAAGATAATTTGATAGTTAGAAATCAACATATCGATATGTATAGAAGTCGATAAGGAAACGAACTTAGAAATAGAATAGTAAAATCAAAAAGGAAGTATAAGAATAAAATCTAGTAAGAATAGAAAGAGGAAGTGTATACATGTTTAAAAGTGAATAAGTAGTTGTATGGTATTGATTTTTTCGAGTAAGTAGTCATATCTGTTTTGAAGTTATAAATGTTATTCAGTCAAGGTCTGAGAGGTAGTTATACCCCAACTTGATTGATTTCATTATTAACAAATAAATAGTAAGATTTCAGGCTCGAAGATCAATGTTGAATAAGAATTAGTTGAATGTAGTATTCGGGTTGTCGTAACGATGTTTTACACAACATCCGTTTAACCGAAATAAGTGTAAGCTTGGAAATAGAATAATGAATATTTCCTATGTATAGAAATAAACGAGATCGGAAAAGAGATAAGTAATTGGAATATTTTCCCAATTATAAATAGCATATATTTTCTAAAGTTTAGAAAATAAAGGAAGGCAATATTCGGAAATGTTTTCCAAATAACATAAAAGGCCAATGTGGTTATTGAAAATATTTGGGTAACAAATATTGATGAAGAAATAGAGAAGTGATTTAACTAATGGAATATTAGTTATGGGCTCGGTGAGATGTTCAAAAGGAAATTTTGATTTTTGAAAAGAGTAAACTGTCAAAAACTCCCTGGGAAAGACTGTTTGAGTTAAGAACAAATTTAAATAGAAGTTTGCGAAAGTAAGCTGGAATTGAATTGAAACAGTTAAGTGAAAACTGAATGGAAATAGAACGATATCAGGAAAAAATTGTTCTTGAATAAAATTGGATTGTCGAGATAAGAAATTGAAATGAAAATTGGATTGGGAAGTTAAGAGTTTGAAATCGAGAATGGAACTCGAAATTGAAATAAAATTCGACTTAGGATATAAGCGAATGGTTGTGTCGTGGATAAAAGAAGATGGGGATTTGATTTGAATGATCCTTGTATCCACTGAATTGATAACAGGTGGAAAGGATATAATGATATGCCGACAAAAGGTACAAGTTTATATTTCTATTGGATATAAGATTTATGAGATTTTGATAAGCCGTTTGGCTGTTTGATTTTCTTTTGGGTTGGAGATGGCCCAGAGAGGCGAGTGGGAGTTTGACTGATTGACCAGTACAAAGGAGGTGCTGGCGAAAATTTTCGAAGAGTTAAGGCGTTAGAAAATTTTCATGATTTTTGAAAATTTTCGTTGATAAGAATAAATTAATAATTTAATTGAAATTAAATTGGTTCAGTTGAAAACTGAAGTTAGGAAGTAAACAAATATATTCGAACCAGTCGATAGGGTCGTTCTCTACCTTTTAGCAATTTCGAGGACGAAATTATTTTAAGTGGGGAAGATTGTAATGACCCGCATTGGCAGGGGTATTTTGATTAATTTATTTAATTATATCAATGGTGGTTTAGAGAATTTAATGGTCGTGGAATTAAATAATGGTGAATATTTAATTAAAATAATAAATAAAATAATATATTAAATTCTGAAATAATTAGAATTGGGTGAAATGACGATATGGTGTGAACCGGATCATCTGTGATATTTAATTCTGCTTGGAATTTGAATTTGAATAACGAATATATTCAATCGTCGACAGTTGAACGTATAGTTTATAATATAATTATAAACGAGCTTGAAATGGCGCTGCAGTTCGTAAATTGGCGATTCGAACTTCAACTGAATGTACAGGGTTCGTTTTAAATCGGATTTCTGTGAAACAAGAAACGTGTGGAACTGGTAGAGTATATCTTTCTAGTGGAAGAGAAAAATCAGGATTTCGTCGCGTAGATTTTGAGATATGTGCAAATCAAATTTTGAAATAGTCGCTATAGAATCGTTATCGACCGTATCGATTTATTCGATATAACTAGAGATCGGGTTTGAATTTAGACAAGGTTCGATTGGGATATAGTGATAATTTAATTTTTAGAATTTTACTGTAATTTTTAATTAATTTAATAAGCAACGTTTTATTTGGAGTATTCTGCACCCTGTAATCAACATTTTGAGGTTTCACAATATGAGTCAATCTACCGGTATTTTTATATATTTGGGATCGTGGGACGTCGCTCGTCTCACTGATATTTTTATTTCTGTTGGCAACGGTCCATGAAGTAACGGAATTATATAAATTAGTAAAAGGGGATATTTTATACCCTTAAAAATATCCTAACCTATTTACAAGGCCAAAAACAAGACCTCGTTACATTCTTCTCAGCCACTCATTCTCCATGGCCTCAAAAAGAAGACGTGGCATCCAATAATCCACAGGAGGAGATCAATATAAAGTGTTCTAAACCTAAAGCCTTGGGACCAAAAACTGAATGCTACAGCAAACATAAGAATTCCGCCGCCACCATCCTCTTTTCTCAAACGCGAAGACCAACTTCAGAAAATCAAAGAAAATGAAAATGCAAGGGGCGGGAGGCCATTTCGACGTCAGCATGGCGCTCAAGGGACATTGAAGGGAGTTTGCGTGCTTTAGTCGATGGGGAGTGATTGCTGAAGGTCTGGAGGTTGGTGCGGGTTGGTCTTGGGGTCGTTGCTTTACTGTTGCGAAGGGGGAAATGTTGGCAGTTGTTTCGAAGGGTCTGAGGAGCGTTGAGATACTGGAGGGAGCTTTCAAAGAAGAAACGTGAGTTGCTCAGTGGGGAAACTGAAGTCAGAGACGTTGAGGGTCTGTTATTCTCGTGAGTATGGCTTGAAGGGTGCACGAGTGAGGAGATCATCGGAGTAAGGGAGAGTATGGATTTTTGAGCATACTGTCTAAAACTGGAAGGATCTGCCGAAGCTTCAGTGAACACGGATTTCAGTAGAAGGGTAGTTGAGAACGGACAATCCGGAAATGTGAAGACTGGACGCATACGATAGATGAAGGATGATGAAAGCATGGCTTTTCCGAAGTTCACTGTAATGGAGATAACACGCGGTGCGTGCTGGTTGTTCAACGCAATGAGGAAAGGAAGGAGTAGCGTTGCGGGATGATGCTTACTGAAGGAAGGATGGACAAGCAACATGGGTAGTTGTTTGATTTGAAATACAGTGAACTAATAGAGATTTTGATAAGGATTAGCTGTTATAAAACGTGGATGATGCAGATCGGGTGTTTGATGAGGAGGACTTGTGTCTGGTAATTTGAGGAAGAAGGATTTAAAAGGGAGAGGGCCTGGTAGTTTTAATTGGGTATGGGCCGGCGTACTTGAATGAGGATGGGCCAAACTAAAGAAGGAAAGAAAAGAAAGGGGACCATAATGTACAGAAATGAAGGAGGTGATGGGATTTAAAAATTTCTAAGTGGCAAAGAAAATGAGGAGCTGACATATGCTGGAGCGACAGTTCTTTTCGGGAAGAAGGAGACTCAATCTAAGCGGGTTTGGTATTTACAAGAGCAGATGGGCCGACAATTTTTAGAAGTGGACAAACCAGGATCCGTTGGGACCGTATGGACGGGAGCAACACAATGGAGCTGACTGGGAGTGAATCCGAGCTCGTTACAATTTATAACAAAATAAATTGTCCGTCTGAATCAAGCGATGGTTATCGTTATTAACGGTGATCGTCCAATGTGAGTAAATCTCACTAACTCTGAACAGTTTATAATTTCATGTTGTATTTTTAGAACTGTTAGATATTGGCTGATTGACTGTGTGTTGACTGTTTGATTGAACTGCTAGTCAGTTAGTTAAATTTCTATATTGATTCTGTTTAACAGAATGTATCATATAGAACTGAAAGTGATGTTATCTATATCGTTTAACATCTGTGATGCAGGGAAACAGGTTGGAGGAATCCAACTGGATTCCTCAACATTTATTTTACTGTTTTCATATATTGTGATATATGATGTGTTATATAATCAGTTATGGATTATGTGTGTTGGAATGATGTTGATCATTTTTATTCGATATTTTAAATATCATAAAAGACCCTGGGATGTAAAAAGAATTATTTCAATGTATATTGAAATAAAGGGATTTTATAAAATCAACAGATTTTATAAAAGGAAATATTTCGAAAGTAAATAAAGGGGGAAAATGTTTTTAAAACGAATAGAGTTTTATAAAAGGATAATCATTTGTAAAGTGAAGAACTGTTACTAAAAGTAAATCTTTATAAATGAATAGTTTATTCGAATAAAGTAAAAGGAGTTAATCGATGTTAGTTTAATCAATAGAGTTAAAGTAAAAGGAGTTAATCGATGTTAGTTTAATCGATTAGAGTTAAAGCAAAAGGAGTTAATCGATGTTAGTTTAATCGATTAGAGTTAAAGTGAAAGGAGTTAATCGATGTTAGTTAATCGATGTTAGTTAATCGATTTGAGAATAACGTAAAATGAGTTAATCGAATATAGTTATTCGAATAGAAGCAAATGAATTAATCGAATATAGTTTATTCGAAGAAAGAAAAGGAGTTATCGAATATAGTTTATTCGAAAGGAGTTAAGTCAAATAGAGTAAATCAATAGTGTTAGTCGAATAGAGTTAAGTGAAAAAAAGTCAATCGAATATAGCTATTCGAAGAGGGTTAAGTAAGGAAGTTAGTAAAAGAAATAAAGTGAACTTTGCTAATTTCAAAGTTAGAAATGTTGTTCAGTTAAGGTCTAAGAGGTAGGTCTACCCCAACTTGATTGGCTTCGTTTTAACTAAGGAATAGTTAAGGTTCGGCAGTAAAGGAAATGGTTTGAGTTGGCATCGCGATGGTTTGTTTAAACATCTGCCTAAGTCCAATGAAGAAGCTTTGGAAATGTTTTCCAAATAAGAAACCATAAATGTTTTCTAATAAAGAAAACGAGAAATGGGAATGTTTTCCATTGTTAATAACGTATATTTTCCCAATTTAGAAAATAAGGAATATTGAACGTAGGGAACCAGGAAATAAGTAAATTAATGAAATAAAGAGATGAATGTTAAATGATGTTTGATCGATATAATTTCCATTTGGAAATATTATCGTTGTTTGCACACTTGTTTTTATTCGATAGTTAAATCACAGACTATCGAAGTTTTGACCATTTTAACGTTGTTAATATGGAGAGACCGGTTGGATTATTATCCAAAGAACCACTCTGTATTGGCATAAGCGTTGCGAATCATATATGCCAAAGGAAATTGAAGACGGAGTTATGCAAGGGCTATCCTGTTTACAGAATAGTGCCTTCGGTTCATCCTGTTCCTGGATGACTTGTATGGACGGATGTCTGACAGAGTATGACCAGACGACACATATATTGGTTTCTCCAACTGTACCAAGAGTGGAAGCGGAGAAGGGAACTTCTTTTAGCTAACACATAATGTATTGTTGAGGACGTCAATCGGTTATTGGATGGATTTGATGATGTGGCATTCAAAGTGAATCTGGTGTGATGATAAAGCGTAGCTTCTAGCCTCATCATCCGGTAAATGACAGAAATCGGGCAGGCAGCATGGCTAAGTCGGTCGCACCGAAGTAGGGTGTATAATCACCTGATCTAGAGTTTCATTTACTTCTAAAAATCTATTGTTGATGTTGTCCCATTAGGGAAACGGTTGCTTATTCCAACTGTTGGTGATATACATTCGATACACTCAAGCGAAATGAGTGGTCGGTCATGTGTGGCCGGGTTGCAAGATGTTCTTGTTGAACCCAGTGTATTCCTCTCTAGAGGTACACAAGCGGAAGGTGATTCCATACCTTGTCATAGTTGGAAACCCATTACCCAATACGTGCTTGCGGTTTTGATTGTATACTATATATGTAGAACATGAGATGAAAGCGTTTCTGCTAGATGATTATATATACTGTGATTGATAGGCATTATTATAATATCAAAAGATTTTTGATATAAAGTTATTTTGGGTTCTCATAAGGGAAAAACCCGTTCCGTTATGCGGCGTGGTCTTATGAGATATCGTTTACTTGTTCGAACTGTTTTTAAACTGTTTTACTCACACCAGTCCCATGACTGACCCGGAGTTTACTTTGTTGTTTTCCCTAAACTCTTGGGTGCCTAAATTTGTACGGGCAGTCAAGTAGTCGGGATTTACAGATATACTGGAAGAGCATGGAGCAGGAGGCTTCAGGATCATATAGCTATAGTTATTTCCGCTGTGTTGTAAGTGTTATACTTTGATAATGATGTATATTTCAAAGTTATGTTATGAAATATATTTATTCGTTCCGCTGTGAGATTCGTGTTACTCTGATGTTGTGTTCTTCTTCTTCTTCTATTCCAAGTTTCTATCTTATCTTTCCTCACCCTCTTTTCTTTCACTAATTACCGGGATTTTTCGATGTTTTGGTTATCGACATCGAGCTTATGTCGATAACCAAAGTCGCTAAAAATCCGGGTCGTTACATAAGTAATGAGGAAAAAGTGATAGAATGAGATTTCGTTAATAAACTTCTATCTATTCTGAAGATAAAAGTGTTGTCGACTCAAGGTCTGAGAGGTATACAAAATACCCCAACTTGAACGATTTCACGATTATCCAGGGATGAAATTAGCTTAGAAACGAAGTTGGTTGAGGAGATTAAAATAAAAATTTCAGGGAGAATATTATAAACTATAATTCAAAGAATTAGAAGTTGAATAAATGGAATTGGAAATAAGAATTGAGAAAGCGATATTATAAATGTTGAAAGATTTAGAAGTGTGATTAACAACTGTTTAACTGAAAAGGCCAGGTGATGTTGCATTCTGAACCAATGAACCCATTTGATTTTTCTATGAATGATGGTTGTTTACTTTGATAGTTAAATCACTGACTATCAAAATCTGGCCAAATCGATTATTGGTTCAGAAAGACCGGGATCAAATTTATATTCGAAAACCATTCCGACCAATAAATACGTAAACGTGTAGATATCTGAAGGGGGTCGAGATGGAGCTTTGAAGACCGTGAATCTTCATAAGCGGAAGGATTAATTGTCGAATATTCTCTGGCTAACTACCAGAGGAATTCTGACGTGATTCAGTCGTGGTTGAGATTTGTGGGTTGCAAGGGCTTCTCGCTACTGATCCTTTGGATGTGGTAGGAGGGTACCTTCAGTTCATCCTGTTCCTGGATGACTTGTATGGATGAGTGTCTGACAGAGTATTTCCAGATGATCACAAACGTTGATTTTTACAAACGTATTTCGGTTGGTGGCGGAGAAGACACCTTCTCTTAGCTAACACCGGTATATTTTTGTGGACGTCAATTAGTGATTTGACGGATTTGACGATGTGGCATTCAAAGTGATGTGCTGATAAGTAAACGTAGCCTCAAGCCACATCAACCGGAAATGACAAAAATAGGGCAGGCAGCATGAATATGTGGGTTGCTTCCATTAGGGTGTATAATCACATATCTAGAGAAATTCCTTTTACTTCTTTAATCTACAGATGCTGTCCCTTTTCGGGAGACGATTGCTGATCCCAACCGTTAGTGATATACATTCGATACACTTAAGCGAAATGAGTGGTCGGTCATGTGTGAGCTGGGTTGCAAGACGTTCTTGTTGAACCCAGTGTATTCGCCTCTAGAGATACATTATTGGAAGGTGGTTCCATACCTTGTCATAGTCGGAATCCAATCTCCAAAAAGTTCCACGGTTTTGATTATATACTATATATGTGGAGCATGAGATGCAAGCATTCTATTAGATTGATATTTATTTGTATTTAAACACTATTATAATATCAGAATAAGATATGATTTCAAAACTGTTTTGGGTTATAGTAAGGTAAAAACCGTCTGTGTTTATGTGTAGGCTGGTCTTACTATTATCATTTTCTTTCAAAAGGTTTGAATTTAAAAATCAACTTAGATGATTCCCCTTAAACTGTGCGAGTTATTCTCGCTCTGGTTCACCTGACTGACCCGGTATTTGAAATGCTCGGTTTAGCCTGGGTTGTTCAGGTTCAGGTCATTGGATAATACGAAGTTCAGAAGACGTATTGGAGGAGTTCAGACGTATAATTTTATCTAGTATATTCCACTGTGTGATGTATATGAGGACAGGTTATTGTCCAGATGTATTGATGTACTCTGATGATTGTAACTATTTTACAAGCTCTCAATAACAGATATTTCTATATTATATTTTGTGCCGCTGCGATGTGAGACTCTGATTCTGTCATATTCTTCTTCTTTCTCTTCTATTCTAAAATTTCTTTCTTATCTCATCCTCTAAATTCTTTCTATTGGCATCTGGTTTTCTAGTATCATTTGGGTTGGATTAGTGTAGTTTAGTCAACTTAGAAGGTACCAGAAATTTGGGTCGCTACATTTGGTATCAGAGCCAGGTTGAGTAGTAACCTTGGCTCTGTGGTGTAACTCAGTAGGGATAGGGTTAGTAAAACACCCAAGATTGAGTTTGAGTATATATACGAGAGAGCGTACTTGTATATTTTATAAAAATGTTTTATATCGTGTTATTTAGTTGGTTCAATTTTGAACTGGCACCGATACGATATTGTTTTATAAAGAGGGTAAATGAAATAATTTTGCCAAAATTATATTTTTATATAGAAAAGAGAAATAATTTTCTATAACATAGTAATAATGGTTGTTTGGTTATTTTGCTAGAATTGATTGGAATTATTATGAAATTGAACTGGTTGGAAACCAATTGAATATGAAAATGAGACTTAACCTGGTTAAGTGGAGTCGAATAACATAAAATTTGGTATCTGAAAATTGAATGGATAATAGTAGAATCAATCGGATATTAATCGATTGATATTAATGTATGTTAAACCAAAGTGAATGTTCACTAGTAAGTATCAAAGTTGGATATAATTCAAATGATTTGGTTGTTGGTTATATGGTTGTTGGATTTGGTCGAACATAATTCATAAAACGGGTCGATAAAGAAGTTGGATGAATTGAAACTAACTTCCAGTGTAATGAATTTGAAATACAATCCCATATGAAATGTCGAGTGATTTAACCATGGATTGTTATTTGAATTGTAAGTTGAGTTAAGCGAAGATTCCAGATATCGAGTTGATTTAGTTATAGAGATTGAAGTATGGATTGGAAGGCGAAGTGCAGTTAGTTGGTTTGCTGCGAAATTGGAACTGAGCTGCCCAACACAAAGGTAAGCCTTACTATATTAGTCGGTGATTGATTTTATACCCCTGAGTTGGGTAGCCATTTGGCTTTTGGTTTTCTTTTGGGGAAGTTGAACCCGGAATGGCATTTGTAGTTATTGTGATCGAGCCATGCAGTGGAGGTGCTGGCGAAATTTTTTTGGAACGTTTGAAGAGTTTGAATTTGTTTTGTTAATAATTATTTTAAAATAATCGTGTTCGGAACATTCTTCTTACCTCGTAATTTCGGGGACGAAATTCTTTTAAGGGGGGAAGAATGTAATGTCCCAGATTTTTGAACGTTGATTATGAATATTTAAATCTATTTAAATATTGATTTGGCGATATTAGCAGATTTTATATCGAATTTATTTTATAAAATCGAGTTCATAAATATATAATTTAGAATATAATTAAAACGAGCTCGAAAACGACTCGGCAGTTCGTAATTTTCGATCTAAACTTTAATTGAATATACAGAATTTATTTTAAGTCGGAATTCTGTGAAACAAGAAACGTTTGAATCGATTTGATTATACATTTCTAACAGAAGAGAAAAATGGAGATTTCATATTATGGATTGTAAGATATGTCCAGATTAAAATCCCCGATAGTCGTTATAGAATCGTTCATCAACCGTAACGGTTTATTTGATATAATTGCATACTGGATTCAAATCTAGACAAGATTCTTTGAGACGTAGTGATAACTTAATTTTTAGAATTTTACTGTAATTTCTAATTAATTAAATAAGCAAATTTTTATTTGGAGTAATTTGCACCCTATATCAATATTTCAGGGTTTCACAGAATAAGTTAACGGACTTATATTATTATATTTTTGGAATCGTGACATCTTGTCCATCACAACGGTATTGTTATTTTTTTAGTTAGCAGTACATAAACGAACAAGATTTTAGCTAACCTGGTACCATATTAAAATTTAAAATAAACCTACTCTAAAGGTACTAGCCTACCTTATGCCGCCTATAGTACATCACGATCTAGCCAACGCCTTTCCTCCACTAAATTGAAAGAAATGAAAGCACACTGATCCTATTGCCATTACACATGCCTAAAGCAGCTCGCACATGCATGTTTTCAGACAAAGCACATGCCTTTAACCTCTTCTGCAAACCCATATATGCTGAAATATCTAACCTGTATAAATGTGCAGTCCTGATTTTTCTTTTCGAACTAAATTGGCACATGCAAATATCTTTTTCCATAGCTACCCTATCTTTTCCATTGACATGCTAACCTAGTGTTCTCAAATCGAAACAATCCATCCAATGAAAAGAAAATTCAGGCAGTCTGAAGTACAAACATTTCAACTATTCTAAAAACCTACTGTTTCCCCGTATTTTTAAATCATCTGGACCTTATTAAGTAGCACAAGCATGTGCATCTGTTGTCCCTATACTCTGCGTGCGTCCTCCTCTAATGTAGATACACAGACAACACTCTGCATTATATTATCACCATCAAAGCTTATCACAGACCTAACATCTATCTTCAGAAAACCTACCAAGTCAAAAACTTGGGTACAAAGGCATCCTCCTCTGTAAATGACGAACGATACTCCTCCATTCCCCTCGCTTCAGATCAATATATATCCGCAGCTTCCATGCCTTGTTTTTTTATTAAAAAAAAGTTGGAAACGCAGAGAAGTAACATTGATGGGCTCAGATATAAGGGCAGGACGTGAGGTAGAAGGGCGTGAACGAGTAGAGAGAAGGAAGGGGATCGGTGGACTGTTCTCATGGTTGATGAAGGGTGGAAACGTAATGATAAGCGGATAAGGGTTTGTGTACGTAAGGAAAATTTGGACGGGTTTAAGTGGAGCAGAATGTGTAGTAAAAAAGAAACTGAAGTTGATCATTTAGATGGGAAGTACTACCTGAAACCCAAAAGAATAAAGGTGAAAACAGTAAGGACGGGTTGGCTGGAAGGTGGTTCATAGGCTTTTATACACAAACAAATAAAGGGATGTTGAAGCGAGGTGCTCGTTGTTTGATGGTGTAGGAGAGGGTGGGTTGATGTCAGACGATGGACGGTGTTATGGAGGAAACTGGTGGAAGTCGGTGAACGTTGCGAGAAGATGGAAGGGGTGCACGAAAAATGGTGAGTGGTGTAATGGTTTCTGTGCATGGAGAATAGAAGGAAGTTGGCCGCTTCCTTCTAAAATCAACTCGGTTTTGGCTTTGACGTATGAAGGAAAGTCTGGAGCAACTATTCAGGTCTGGTTCACTAATTAAGTAAGTAATTAGTTTTATAAAATTATTTGATAATTTATAATTTTAATCATGAACTAATAAAGTGAACAGTAATCCTAACATGCCAAATCTATGTTGCCTAACCCAGTTTATAATATATGCCTACACAAGTTAATGACGTGGCCAAGGTTATCAAGAGTTAAACGTGCCAGTGTGGTGCAATTTAGTTTATAATATAGAGAAGTAATATGTACAACATGGCCAAGTTAATAGATTGCCAAATTCTTTTCAAACGTGAATTAGAAATTTTATGATTTTCATTATAATGTGAACCGATGGGTGGTATTGATTGGGTAATTATCAGTAAATGGCCTATAAATGAATCAATTTATAGAAACTGATTTACCGTCATGTAAATTAATAGAAAGAACGTTATAAAATTTGTTTTATAATTAAAGACAAGTTTGAAATCTATTTTATACATATTATTTTAAATGAAGTTATTTAAGGAAATAAATGAATTATTTTTATCTTGTGATTATAAACGAGTGTATAAAGCAAGGAGGATCGTAGGATAATGAGTTTTGTAAACAAGTAGGTAGAACTAACAAATAGTTAAGATTTGGATTAAGTGTTTTCCCATGTAGAATTAAATGAGATTATTAATTTAATCAAATGAAATTATTTTAGATGAATTATTATTTATTAATTTAAAAGGAATTACTTAGTGGAAAGGGTTAAACAAGTAACCTCGTTGAGATAACCAAGTCAACTAATAGGACGAGAAGTGGTTATTAAAGAATATTACTAGATTGTTAATTATTTTGAAATAAAACATCATTTTGGAGATAATCCATAAGAAAGATTGACTATTTTATGTATACTCGATATTGAAATAAACTATGTCATGTAGAGAATGTTAGACCATTAACGAGGAATTGAACTATAAACGAGGTTTTAAAGTATAGTATGAATGTGAATTCATAAAGCGACTCGATAGATAAGATTTTGAATATATAACAGTGTTTTCATATGAAACCATGTTGCTTTTGATATATCGAGTCAAGATTTCTTTACTTTTAAAGTGAATCATATTTGAAAGTAAATATGTTGAAAGGAAAAGAGTAGCAAAGGAATTTGGGTTAAGTAAGATCCTGTTTATAATTAAAAAGGAATTTCAAATAAGTTTTACTCATATACATATGAGTCAGAACCTTGATTTATATCATGAAAGGAATTCCAAGGTAAAGGAATGTTTCAAACAAGATTTAATATGAGTTAAGATCAAACAAAAGCTTAAGTGGATGGAAGTTGATTTTCAAAGTAAAGAACAACGATGATATCTACAGATAAGTATTTTAGATGTGAAATGAAGTTATTATTTAAATTGGATTCTAAATTAAATATAAGTAATGAGGAAAAAGTGATAGAATGAGATTTCATTAAAAACTTCTATCTATTCTGAAAATAAGAGTGTTGTCGACTCAAGGTCTGAGAGGTAAATAAAATACCCCAACTTGAACGATTTCACGATTATCCAGGGATGATATTAGCTTAGAAACGAAGTTGGTTGAGGAGATTAAAATAATATTTTCAGGGAGAATATTATAAACTATAGTTCAAAGAATTATAAGCTGAATAAATGGAATTGGAAATAAGAATTGAGAAAGCGATATTCTAAATGTTGAAAGATTTAGAAGTGTGATTAACAACTGTTTAACTGAAAAGGCCAAGTGATGCTGCATTCTGAACCAATGAACCCATTTGATTTTTCTATGAATGATGGTTGTTTATTTTGATAGTTAAATCACTGACTATCAAAATCTGGCCAAATCGATTATTGGTTCGGAAAGATCGGGATCGAATTTATATTCGAAAACCATTCCGACCAATAAATACGTAAACGTGAAGATATCTGAAGGGGGTCGAGATGGAGCTTTGAAGACCATGAATCTTCATAAGCGGAAGTATTACTTGTTGAATATTCTCTGGCTAGCTACCAGAGGTATTCTGACATGATTCGGTCGTGGTTGAGATTTTGCGGATTGCAAGGACTTCTCGCTACTGATCCTTTGGATGCGGTAGGAGGGTAACTTCAGTTCATCTTGTTCCTGGATGACTTGTATTGACGAGTGTCTGACAGAGTATTTCTAGATGATCACGTACGTTGATTTTTACAAACGCATTTTGGTTGGTGGCGGAGAAGACACCTTCTCTTAGCTAACACTAGTATATTTTTGTGGACGTCAATTAGTGATCTGACGGATCTGACGATGTGGCATTCAAAATGATGTGCTGATAAGTAAACATAGCCTCAAGCCTCATCAACCTGGAAATGACAATAATCGGGCAGGCAGCATGGCTATGTGGGTCGCTTCCATTAGGGTGTATAATCACCTATTTAGAGAAATTCCTTTTACTTCTTTAATCTACCAATGTTGTCCCTTTTAGGGAGACGGTTGCTGATCCCAACCGTTAGTGATATACATTCGATACACTCAAGCGAAATGAGTGGTCAGTCATGTGTGGGTCGGGTTGCAAGACGTTCTTGTTGAACCCTGTGTATTCGCCTCTAGAGATACACTATCGGAAGGG
The DNA here is from genome assembly GCA_030737875.1 of Allium sativum. Taxonomy (NCBI): domain Eukaryota; kingdom Viridiplantae; phylum Streptophyta; class Magnoliopsida; order Asparagales; family Amaryllidaceae; genus Allium; species Allium sativum. The sequence continues at coordinate 269,241,822 of CM060913.1, read as the reverse complement.
GGTTCCATACCTTGTCATAGTCGGAATCCAATCTCCAATAAGCGCCGCGGTTTTGATTATATACTATATACGTGGAGCGTGAAATGCAAGCGTTTTGTTAGATTGATATTTATTTGTATTTAGACACTATTATAATATCAGAATAAGATATGATTTCAAAACTGTTTTGGGTTATAGTAAGGTAAAAACCGTCTGTGTTTATGTGTGGGATGGTCTTACTATTATCCTTTTCTTTCAAAAGGCTTGAACTTAAAAATCAACTTGGATGATTCCCCTTAAATTGTGCGAGTTATTCTTAATCTGGTTCACCGGACTGACCTGGTATTTGAAATGCTCGGGTTAGCCCGGGTTGTTCAGGTTCAGGTCATTGGATAATACGAAGTTCAGAAGACATGCTGGAGGAGTTCTGACGTATAATTTTATCTAGTATATTCCGTTGTGTGATATATATGAGGATATGTTATTGTCCAGATGTATTGATGTACTCTGATGATTGTAAGTATTTTACAAGCTCTCAATAAAAGTTATTTCTATATTATATTTTGTTCCGCTGCGATGTGAGACTCTGATTCTGTCATGTTCTTCTTCTTTCTCTTCTATTCTAAAATTTCTTTCTTATCTCATCCTCTAAATTCTTTCTATTGGCATCTGGGTTTCTAGTATCATTTGGGTTGGATTAGTGTAGTTTAGTCAACTCAAAAGGTACCAGAAATTTGGGTCGCTACATCAAGGTTACATCCCTCGAGATCTACTTCCATTTCTCTCCGTTGTACCCAAAGCTAGCATCTGAGAATCAATAATGATTGTGCAAGAAACGCCATTAGAGAGGGAACACATCATCCCAGCTATACCTGATTGGGGCCTTATTTTGACCAAAAGACTGGCTCTTGACCCCTCATCAGGTAGGACCGAAATGCCACAATCCAAGACTTGGCGTCTACGCTTCGAGCGACAAACCAAGCCCAATTTCCTACCTACCAACCTCCACAAAATCAAAGAATCAGAGTTGAAGATTTTCTAGATGAATACGACATTCAACTAAGAAGGCATCCAAGGCTAGGCACTCAAGAGTTGAATCATGACCGCTAGAGTCCAGTGATGATTCGAGCTCCCGTTCGCACAAACTTGGTCCCCAGTATCATGAGAGAACCTTGTGGGCACATCACCGACGACTGGGAAACCAGTACAAGACGTTACCCTTTACTAAAGATGTGCTCAATGTTGAATGACCCAAACACTTAAACTCAAGGTAAGAAAACCACGATGCGAAAGGTTGGCGATGCAAGGAAACTTCCACGATGGCCGGCAATGGCAATAGATGATCGTAGATGGAGGAAATAGTTGGATCAGATACTTTGAGAATGAAAAGGAAATAAAAAATAGGATGAACCGAACAGGAGATTTATAAGGAGAAGAATGTTTTTGAAAATTTACTAAGTAATCGGATCGACAGTGATCCATACCTTCTTGATTAGCATTGATCCATCAAGACACATGATTGCGCCATACTTATCATAGTCCATAATCATCATGATATAGAGTGCTTTGTGAAGTTGAAGCCCAAAATTCAGAGATCTTTGACAAATGTACATTCTTGTATTGGGATTCAGGTTAATAACTGATTAATCATAGACTACACCCTCAAGTAAAATAATTATTATACTTGAGTCAATTAAAATATGGAACACAAATACATATTGGTCCAGGGCACATCTTGTTAACAATGAAAACGTACTATAGAGGGCAAATGTTAACCTAATTTTTTACCATAAGAAAGATCCAGGTGATCAAGATGTCGAGATGGATTACAATTTACTTCAAACTCTTAATGTAGGACCTAGAGAGATAAGAAGGGGGAGTGCAATTTTCAGGCCCAGAAAAGGCTATGTATGGATCGGTACTGATCCATGCCCTATGAATCGATCTCGGTCCATAAAGATGCGCTGAATCACATCAAGAGTGACACCATGATACTTCCTAGCTTTTATTTATCTATACACCAAGTTTGGTGGCAATGATGTTCTAAACTCAAGATACTTGATAAACTGAACAATTTAAAGAAAGTTGACATGGTTTGATTCCCTAGTACACCAAACTAAGTCCAAACCGTAAAAAATTGGCTCATAGCATTACTTGAACATACAAAGACCAAAATTGAGTTGGACACCAAAAAATATTAATTTCATAGATCGGTATCAATCCGAAAAAATTGGTTAGATGGGATTAATACTTTTGGCAATGCATTATGGCATCTAGCTACACCTCTCCAAGCAATATTTTGGCCCAAGTCATCTCTAAACACCTAAAAATACCCCCATACATTTTACATGCTAGTGATCTGATTTCTCCTTGCCTATACATCATTAAAACACTTCCTCAACTTCAACTCTCTAAAGATAATAAGGATCTTCGCCAAAATAGGCTATTGGGATCTACTTCAATAGTCCCCTATTCTTGTGGTTCTAGTTTCTTCTTTCTTTGGAGAATTATTCAAACACTTATACACAAACTCACTGTAATAAGCATGGAGAATTTAATGAATCGTTTGAAAGTGGAAGTAAGCTTTGTTAATAGATAATTCTGTGTTTTCTTCTCTTTTTACTCTTACTTCTTACATTTTTCATTTATTTACATTACCGGTGTTAGGTCTGATAATTTGACCAAAAGGGTCGTGCTCTAATTCTATTCTGGTGTTGCGCCACTTTTGGCACTAAGAGTGATACTTAGGTGTTTTTCACTATGCCTCACATTAATGTGTTGAAAAGACTAAGCACAAGGGTGAAAGAAAGAGAAAACAAAACATAATCTCGTAACTTGATGAGTAAAATATAATATACAACATATATTTACAAAAGAAACCATACTGTACATCATTAATTGGCGTAAAATACTTATCATCAGCCTGGATAATTATAATAATATGTCCTTTCAATTGTTGATGGATATAAAATGAAATCAAAACAAATAGTAAAAGGTAAAAGAAAAATAGGGAAATCTATTTATGAGGATATCGATTGTCTTTTGAACCTCCAAAGGTCTCGTTAAATCTAGAAAATATGCTTTGAATGATCTGAGCATTATATGAAATAACCTTTTAAGAATAGAGGTATCTCATACAACCATACCATACAGAAGAACAGATGTGTTTTTACATTGCGATACCCAAATCAATGTTATTACAAACTCCAATGATATTATGATAATGTGTAGGGTAAAAAATATTAACCTTAGTCCTAATTGTTACATTGATTAAATATCATTATAATAGATTTACAACTAAATCCATCAAGGTATGCAATGGGGAATGGATTTCCTCCACAGGTACGACTACCGTTGTACTAAGTGCCATGGTACATCCCTTGAAAAAAAATGTACCGATGGACTGGCAATGACTCCCGACGAGTCAAAGCCGAATATATCGTATTGAATTACTTCTTTCCCTAGGGCATCAGCCTAGGAAAAATATGCACTATCCTAGATTCATTCTCATGCACCATATATATTTATATATGTATATAATTTTCAATATATATATATATATATATATATATATATTGATTCTAAATTGAGGAATGACACTTCCTAATTGCAGCAGACAAAATAGCTCTAAAGTGTATCCCTTATTTTGGTCATAACCCATCTATGAGGTATGTGCCATCACAGTTTCTTCTTTCTTGTTTTATAAATCCCACTTGGAATGCTAGTAATGCCTTCCAAGCTCAAAGCAATGCTATCATCAATCCATACTAGCTTCTTAAGTTATGAAGAAACAAAGGTATTGTTTCTACTATAACGTTATGATAATTATCAAGTAACCCTTGTACTTTGGTTTACGTGGTAATTCTAGGATATCATTTTCTACCATAGCCAGTTACAGTTTACTAACCTCCTATTGTTCATTCACCCCCTTTCCACAACAGGAATTTAAATCGAAAAATCCTTATTGTTGAAACTATATCATGAACCATATTACTTTCTAGAATAGCAAACATCCTAAATTACCTGTTCTTTAAGTGTTTATCTATGTTCCACCTTACTGGTGCCAACCGAGGTCCATATGCAATAAAAGAACCTTTGACATAAGGTCTTGCTACAGCTTGGATAGCCCCCACTGTTGGGGTTTTGTGCGCTTGTAAAAGCCAATACACCAAAAAAAAATTGATCTTTTTCACCCAATCACTTGAAGCTGAATTTAACTGAAAATAACAACACAATAAATTGGAAATAATAGCAATACACAAACATTCCACCCAACCACCTCTTATTGATTCACCAAAATTTTGATCACACTCAATGGAATAAAGACAAAATAAACAAACCACAATTGAATCAATAGTAGATGACTACAAAGTACAAATATTATTGGAAAAGAAGATCAATGAAGAACGACGACAAATTCTTGAATCAACCTGGAGGCACCAACTGCGTCTATCGGCAGTAAATAGGAGTAGCTTCTCTCAGCCCTATTCTCTATATCTTCCTCTCCAGGGCGCAAGCCTTGGAGGCACAAAACCACTCCAGATATTCTCACATAGTTTCTGGTGTTTTGACCTAACCAGGAAGACTGAATATACAGGAGAATTGAAGATCTAGGCAAATATCCAAATTGCCCCAATAAAATATCTCCATAATATAATCTTCCATTTCTTTCCATCTATGATAAAATCAATTAATTGATTTCATTCCCCTTCAAAAGAAAAAAAAATCAAAAAATTCTACACTCTACCTTGATTAAATATCACATATCTCCAACAGTCACCAAAGAAGTCATCACTAGCTCTCTCTCATCTCCAAATTTAAAACCCTCGATTTCAAGTCCACGAGGTACACACAGCATGTTTCTGGAGTATAGTGACACTCTATTGATTTTCGAGCTATAATTACACCCAGACGATTTGAACGGCTATGACCACACCTTCTCAATTGCAAACACAACACATCGCCTGCAAAAAATGCATCTTCCACCTAAGGTGCACCATGCAAAACTTACGGTCTCAAAAGCGTTTGTAACACCATAAATATCTACGTCTTGTAGATTTACAAATCAACACCCGCATGTCACTTGACCTGAGCTCCTTCCTTGATCACCTTGGATCCCTCAAGCATCATCAATGTAAAGACCGCTATCTGAAACACGAACCGAAACATCAAGGCATTGACGATCCAAACAATCACCTTCTTCGTCTTCTTTCATCTTCTCTCATCCGTATCAGAGGGCTACTTCTCATCTCCATCAATCAAATCATGAAGAACGTTGAGGTATATAACATCCACCATCTTAGGCTTCCAAATCCCTCAGTTTCTTCCATAAAAAATATGCATCTATGAAAACGACATCATCTCCAACATCTACAATCTTCAATCCAAAATCACTCCAAATTATGCGATGATCTAAGCTCTAATACCAATATGTTGGATTTTTGTTGCATAACGGAAAAGACAAAACAGCAAAAAAGGAAATTTTCACACAATCACTTGAAGATGAATTTGATAGAAAATAACAACACCATAGATTGGAAATAATAGCAATACACAAATATTCCACCCAACCACCCTCTTTATGTATTCTCCAAATTTTTGTTTACACTCAATGGATCAAAACAAAAAACAAATAAAATTACAATTGAATTAATAATTTTACCGAGAAAGGGAAAAAATATCTAGATGACTACAAATATTGTTGGAGAAGAAGAATAATGAGGAACGACAACAAACCCTTGAATCAACCTGGAGGCATCAACTGTGTTTATCAAAAGAAAATAGGAATAGCTTTTCTCAGCTGCAGTTCCCTTATTTTCCTCTCCATGGTGCAATCCCTGGAGGCACACAACCTCTCCAGATAATCTTTCATGGTTTCGGATTGTACTTAATCTAACCAAGAAGGCTGCATATATAAAAGAATAGAAAACCTAGATGAATATTCAAATTGCCCCTTCAAAATATCTCCGGCTGAATGTAATCATTTTTCCCTTCTATGATAAAATCTATCAATCAATCAAATCAATTAATTGATCAATCAATCATATCAATTAATTGATTATATTACTCTTCAAAAAAAATTGAATCAACAAATTCCACACCCACCTCCTTCCATACATCTGTACACCTTTTATAAATCAGCTAAATGCTCTTATACTATAATGTTAGGGTTAATCCTCTTAAGCTAATATAACTAAACAACGCTGATGCAGAAATAAATAGGATCAGAATGTAAAATGGTGGAACAAGCAAATAAAATTATTTAGTTATTCACGATAAAGGCGAAATTAATGAAATAATAATATATAAAATAGGAAAGTAGTGTAAAAGACAAAGTTATGAGTTTATCAATCGTAGGAACGACCTGCTGAAATTTTATTATAAAGGACAAAAAATCAAATTTTAGGTATCAGTTTTATAGTGTGCATTGTATCACAATTTGAATACTTGTTTTTAAGTATCAGTTTTATAGTGTTCAAGTTATCAGAATTTAGCTACTAGTTTTTAAGTATCAGTTTTAGGGTTTGTATGGTATCAGTTTTACGGTATGTACTATACTTGAGAATAAATTTTTGATGGGTTGTCCTTAAACTTGAAAAAGTTATGAAGTTTATCTTTTGCAATAAAATCCCCTATATAAATGGTAAGCACACCAATTTTTTTTAATGCGGTTCTAGTACCGATGTGATAACGTATGTCCGCCAAGTAAGAAGAACCTAATCAATACTTTGAAGTAAATATAATAAGGAGTGGTACAAGCAATTCCATTACATAGCCTCCTTCAAACATAGGCGAAATTAAGGATTAAGGCTTTCCTGCAATGTGGGATTAAACGCAAAACATAAAAAAATCAATAATGTATCGGTTTTTCCGATAGATGCATGAAGAGATTATCAACGTATTATTGTTTTCTTTTACAAGATTAGAGTAAAGTTAATGAATCATTGTTCTCAATGTGAAAATCATTTTGAATATCCAACAGTTAAAGTATCATTGTGGAAGGTCTCTATGTATTATTGTTTTCTTATACATAAAAAACTCCATGTTGTCCATGTATATGGTGCATTAACATATTTCCTTATCCATGATGTTATATGCATTTAGAATTGTGAATACTTGGACATGCTTGATTTTGTTAAAGGCTATTTCAAGTTTAAATATTTTTAGCATACATATTCTAATAATATTTGTCCAATTATTTTTAGAATGAAAGACGTTGATGCTGCTCCACATAAACCAAGAACGCTAGTTATCCTTCGGTTTGTAGTAGATCAAGTCATGTTGAAGAATGTTGACAATTTGGAGTTATGAAAACTATTTATTTGATTAGCTTCTTCCAAAACTTTATCACTATATCATATTTGTATATTATATTTATTAGTGTCGTGCATATTTCTAGATTATATTTACGTAATCTTTACCTTATTTTCATATTATTGCATATTACACGAAAGAGTAATTGCTGATATCTTGAACTCTAGATAGTTACCTTCATCTTCAAGTGGACAATATGACATGGAAATGTTTTTGTATGTAATTATGAAGCATAAAACAACATCTGTAAGAAATGGCTACTTGTTATGTAATCTACTTTCTTGTATTAGATTAAAAAAATAAGTTCTACCCCTCTTTGAAATTATACAACCAACAATGTAAGCATTTTGTGAAAATTCAAAAATTATACTAATGACTAATTTTATTATGTCACATGGATTTATGGTTGATATGAGTTGTTGAAAGCAAAATTTTATTATTGATAGGTCAATAACCATTAAAAACCGTAATCATGTGGATTCAATCTTTAAATATCCATATTACTTTCACTACACAATTTTTTTTAAGAGTATGATTAGTATCGTACATATGATAAGCTATAGTGACAATCTAATGCTAATGAATTCTGATAGAAATTTAGATGGGTTTACATGAAAACATTTGCAAGCTGATTATCTTAGAGCTTAATATAAACCAATCATCATAGTGTCCATATGTTATTGTTTGTTACCCACTTGTGTCTGTGTTATGGGATATATAGATCATGGATCTCATGTTGACTTGACTAAATAGGCTAAAACAATCTTATGACCATATCTTATAGTCGCTGGCAAGTTTTATACACATGAAATTTTCGACAAGATACCACTTTTATACTAATTTTTCGTTCATTTTATTTCCTAAATTCCAATACTTCAAGGTCAGTTTATTTGCATAATGAAAGGCAGATGATAAATCGATATATGAAATCTACCAACTTATTATTAAAATAGAAAGTTGAAGTGAATATTATTTTTTATCGAAAATCTAGTTAATTTTTAATGCATATTTCTTTAGGGAATCATACACAATTGAAACACCCCACCTCCGTTAGAGTCACTCTCAAAGGGAATGCCCTAATTTTGGTGGAGGTTTATAAGTATAAGTCACAGATATACAAGATAGAATATAAGAACACATATTTTTGAACAGCGGAAAAACAACAACTTTTATTTCATAAAAGATATGTGTTACAACAACATACCATAATTGTCTTACAATATTTCAAAAAAACATAACATCTTCATAACTGTCTTGATTACATTATTTAAAGAAGCATAAAGAAAACATAAATAAACTGCAAAAGTCCCATAGTTGTTGTCCAAAGCCATAGTCCAAAACGAAAAATCCAAGCAATACATTCTTTCTCTTCAAGCTGGATATGAAGGCTAGTCAAGCTGCGGTATTCCCTCCCTGTGGACCTTGGGGGGGGAACGGAAGAAAAGAAGACGAAAGAAAAGTAGAGTCAGACATAAAGCCTGAGTAAGTCTAGGACTATTCAGTCCATGAATAAAGAACTGGGTATGATAAGTATAAATTAGAAATGGGAAAGCATCATATAATTAGTTAAGTTGTCTAGGGTCGAATATACTATCGTACCCCATATTAATCTCTGTACCCATATAAACTAGTTCCCAACAGGCACCCCATAATCAGGGTGAAGTGATCCATTTTATGATGATCGGCTCCTACTCGCATAGTTACATGTGTCTTACGGCCCCCGATGTTGTAGTTACCTATGCTGGTCCCACCATGGGGTGTATCAAGTCCCATGGTGGCGGCCCGACACAATCCTAGAATGCACAGGTATGCTACTGGTGCCCAGTGCCTTATTTTTCTGCGCCGGAGTGTGTGCACGCCCGCACCCCGTTAGAACCTACACTGCTGCACCACCGCCGTCGATTTGACCTCTTACAATCAGCCCAGTAATCGTGCCCCACCCTGCCTAGTTTCAGGGTATCATGATACACCTTATAGGGTTACTGCTGAAAAGGGTCCCCCGCTACTAGGTTTTCTATCTCTAGCCAACATGCTAAGTTGGTTAAGTGTTTTATAAACCTAACCCCCAATCAGTCTGTTTAGTTTAGCATGTTCCATTTTGATTAAGTATTAATATAATTTACTTAATCCTATCAATCCTGACTCAGCCTTAATTGTCTTATTAAAGCCTTGACCTCTCACATTAGATAGGTATTGTTGTGGCTGCCTGTTGCCGGTTGGGTCCGGGCAGTCTTACGCCACAACTCAGTCTAACCTCGGGTCCTTATTGGGCTCCATGTTTAACCACCCATATTGGATAGGTATTGTTGTGACTACTGGACAGCCGGGCGGTTCCGGGCAGGTTTACATCACAACTCAATCCAACCTCGGGTTAAACACATCGTATTTTCTACATTTACATATTTTGTCTCTTTTCTTTTTATATGTAAATATTTGCGGCCCATTATTCAAAATCAATTTAAGCTAATGGTGTAAAGGTTTACACCAATCCTGGGCACAACCCATACTTGAATTTGGGCCCCTCTACCTTTATATTTTCATTTATTAATTAATTTGGCCCAACGCTATTTCCCCCGTTTAATACGTTCGTTTATTATAATATATGTTGGGCTTAGCCTTTTAAACCCAACTTAGCCACGTGAAAAAGGGGAGGCTTAAAACGTGATTATATACACAAAAGGGGAATGTGAGCGCATGAACTTGCAACATAACGTTGGAACTACAAAATAGAAACTGGTGTACTTGCATTGTGGTAACATATACTTTGGTCATAAAGCATAAGTGACATGAATCAAACCATGTAAACTTGTAGTTAAGTTAAGAATCTAACTAAATTAGATATCATTATTGACACATAGTCTTAACTACAACATAAACCTATATTTTTACTTAGGCATAATGTCAAACATAAGCAAATCATGTTTATAAAATTACTATATGTTTACAAAGGTGCTTACTTTTGTAACTAATACAAAAGTATAGTTCAACTAGAATTATTCCAACTTAATCATGATTTTTAATCTATTCACATAATCATGGCGCAAATACACCCAAACATGAAATGATGGTTTTTTTAATCTATTCATGTAATCATGGCATAAATATTCCTAAACATGAAATCATGGTTTTTACTTTATTCATGCAAACTTGCAATTGGAATGTAAATCTAACTTGGCTATGTGTCACATATATTATCATATAATTCTTGTTAACAATATAGGCCTAACATGTTTTTCAATTAGGCATAATACCAAACATAGCCTAGTCATATTCATAAAATCAACATAAGTTCAAAAGAGGCTTACTTTTGTTTTTAATACAAAAGTATGGTTTATTACATAGATCATAATTCCAGCATAATTTCATATGAATCATAATACCCCAAATTTGATCCAATTACACACAAAGTGATTTTGTACAAAAATATACATTATGTTGGCATAGTAGAAAAACCACATACTTGCATGAATCTCAATTAAACAACCACAAAACATGTAGCTTCAACATGAATTACATACTTGCGAATATCCAATCGTATACATGCATGAATCTCAAATAAACTACCGCTAACATGTAGTTTTTATCATGAATTACATACTTGCGAATATCCAATCGTTATATCACAACATTCCAAATCGATTAGAATCATAGCAACGCACAAATATGAATTACTATCACCACAAATCAAGTGTAATTCTCATTTTACACAAATCAAACACAGTTATTTAATTCATACCGGAATAGTACTCTACATACAATCGTGTGACGAATTCTTCAATTCAGGAATCTGAATTATGGATTTGGAGATGCTATTCCTTTGATGTAGGCGTTGATTTGATTTGTTTACGTTTTACTTGTAGTTGCTTTGTGCTTTAGAGTTTGTCTCCTAATCGTCTCTCAAATTGGTGGCTACTCATAGTCGTTCCTCAGCAGCATGATGGCCTCATTCTTATTTTTGAATGAATAGATTAGGTAGAGTCTAGGGTCATTTTTATAGAGTTTATGAACTGATTAGGACCATCGATGTAGCTTGGGTTAATCGTAGCCATTCATTCGAAAGAGAGACCAATCAGGAGCTGACACCTAGCCCTCGTGACAAAGCAAGGCTCAGAAAATCGACCAAACACAGACCAAGCCAGCCAGGGTGAGCTGGGTTCGACCTGGCTCTGGGGCCAGGTCGACAGCCCAGTCGACAGCCCTGTCGACAGCCCTGTCGACCTGGCTAGCCCAGGTCGACTGCCAAGTCGACCTGGGTGCCTTAGGCGGGAATTTTACCGCCCTGGCCAATTGGGCCCGATTTTGAATTTTAAACTTGTTTTCTGAGTTGTTTTCGTCTGTTTGAATATTAACCTGAATTCTGAAACTTACGGAGGCCATATCTTCTTCATACGGACTCCGTTTTTCGAAAACTCGAACTCTATTTCGCGTATTTTTCCGAGACGAACACAATGGCGTATCCCGTTTCCCTTAATTCTTTGATTTGAAATTAGTTACGCTTTAATTTATGAATTTCACTGTTATAGAATACACGGGGTGTTACATTCTCCCCCACTTAAAAGGATTTCGTCCCCGAAATCTTCAAGTTAGGAAGAATGTATATCCTAACATCCAAACATCCATCTACTCATCCATCAAACACGAGCATCCATTGTCCTTAAAAGACTTCTAATGCTTCATGATCATATGCGAAGTGTGTGTACATGTACTTATCTAATGCAAAATCAGGCGGTCTACTGATTCAGTTGACCTCCTTAATGCGAATTATGTAAGTGCCATGAATCCATTATGTATACAAATTTTCCTATTCATGATTCTACATGAGTGCACAATCATTCATACAAATGCAACATCCATATGACAACACATTAAAGTTCAATCATATACGAATGCAAACATATATGCATATGCAATATGAAGTGACTGAGCCGATCTAAAACCTAGATTGTGTGTGTATATGCAACCACTAGTAATCACTTGCAACCACTTGCAACCATCATCCATAACATGTTTCAATTACATGTTTTCATCCAAAGGGTTTCTACCTAAAAGATAAGGTCGAGGAAATATACCTAAAAAGATAGATAAAAGCGCAACTTAAGGAAAAAGAAAGATCAAGGATGTACCCTCGAAAAGAAAAGGGTAGGCAGTGCGTATTCTAGCTTCAGTTTCCCAAGTCGCGTCTCCCTCGGCGTCGCTCCACTGAACTTTGACGAGTTTGACTTCGCGGTTGCGTAGCTTCTTCACTTCCGTTCCTAATATGCGGGTTGGAACTTTCCTCACGGTTGCTTCGCGCTGCACTTCAGCCTTTTCTAGGATATTTGGCTCTACCACTTCAGCAGACTCGTGTAGACATTTTCGGAGATGTGAAACATGAAAAACGTTGTGAACTCCGGCCAGCTTTTCGGGTAGCTCTAATCTATAGGCCATTTTCCCAATTTTCTCGATGATAGGGAATGGCCCTACGAACCTTGGTGCTAGCTTTCCTGTGGTTCCAAAACGAACAACGTTCCTTAGCGGAGATACCTTAAGAAAAACTCTGTCCCCAACCTCAAATTCAAGGTCGGTTCTCCTCTTGTCGGCGTAGGACTTTTGTCTGTCTTGGGCCGTCTTCATCCTTCTTCGTATTAAGTCTACTTTCTCTGTAGTTTCTCGGATCATATCTGGTCCAAGTATGAGTTTATCAGTAGACTCCCACCAACAAGTGGGCGATTTGCACGGTCTTCCATATAAAGCTTCGAAGGGCGCCATCCCGATGGTTGCTTGATAGCTGTTATTGTAGGCAAATTCCACCAAAGGAAGATGGTCTTCCCATGTCCCTCCGAAGTCAAGGACGCACAGTCTTAAAAGGTCCTCCAAAACTCTGTTCACTCTTTCTGTTTGGCCGTCGGTTTGGGGATGATAGGTTGTGCTCAAGCATAACTGCGTTCCTACTGCTTCTTGCAGACTCCGCCAAAACTCACTGGTGAAGATAGGGTCTCGGTCACTAACAATGCTGGACGGTATTCCATGGAGTCGAACGATTTCCTTGAGGTAAAGAGATGCTAGGGATGAGGCAGTTCTTTTACTTTTGACAGGTAAAAAGTGGGCGCTTTTAGTAAGCCTATCCACTATTACCCAAATGCTAGTGTTGCCTCTCCTAGACCTAGGCAGCCCATCGATGAAGTCCATTGAGATGCTATCCCACTTCCACTGCGGGACCTCTAGAGGATGTAGCAGACCGCCAGGCTTTTTCTGCTCCGCCTTAACCTGTTGGCACACCATACACTTAGAAACGAATTCTGCCATGTCCTTTTTCATGCCGTTCCAGAAGAAAGTTCTTTTTATGTCCTTGTACATTTTATCTCCGCCTGGGTGTATCGTCATCTTGGAGTGATGTGCTTCCTCGAGAACCCTCTTTACTAAATCCCTTGTCTGTGGGACGCATAGTCTTTCGTCTCGCCTTAGCCAACCCTTATTGTCGATGGAGTATCTGTTGAGGTGACTTGAAGTCTCACCCCTAATTAGCCTATCAATTGTTTCCACAAGCTGAGGGTCTTCGCGTTGTGCTGTCCCTATTGAGTCCACTAAAGTCGGGCGCACTTCGAGAGATGCTAGCAAGCCTGGTACAAAATCGGAGGAAGGCCTAAAGTCGAAGCTGGCTATAAATTCTAGGCTTTGTCTTTCAACGAACAGCGGGCTTAGGGTCAATTTCTTTCGGATCAACGCGTCTGCCACTACGTTGCCTTTGCCTGGAGTGTAGGAGATCTCGAAATCGTACGAGGCAAGAAACTCCATCCATCTCTGTTGCCTCAAGTTAAGATCTTTCTGCGAGAAAAGATATTTCAACGATTTATGGTCAGTGTAAAGTTCGAACTTCTCACCTAGGAGATAGTGTCGCCAAGACTTGAGTGCAAAGACGATGGCAGCTAACTCAAGATCGTGGGTCGGGTAGTTCTTTTCGTGCACTTTCAACTGCCTCCCGCCATAAGCTACTACCCTTCCTTCTTGCATTAAGACGGCGCCTAGCCCTGTCCCACATGCATCTGTATAAACAGTGAACATCTTGCTTCCATCTGGCAACGTCAAAACTGGGGCTGTTGTAAGAGCCCCTTTTAGTCGCTGGAAAGCAAACTCGCAATCCAAGTCCCAATTGAATGCTAGATTCTTCTTGGTCAATTTCGTGAGCGGAGCTGAGATTTTCGAAAAATCCTTTATGAACTTTCGATAGAAACCTGCTAGTCCTAGAAAACTTCGGACCTCAGTTGCATTCCTTGGTGTCTTCCAATCCTGTACCGCCACTACCTTAGCCGGGTCCACTGCTAACCCTTGTTTGGATACTATGTGCCCAAGGAACCTCACTTCTTCTCTCCAAAAGTGGCACTTGGAGAATTTGGCTTTTAGCTGATGGACTCGCAGAGTTTCCATGATTGCCCTTAAGTGCTGAGCATGTTCCTCTTCACTCTTTGAGAAGATAAGGATATCGTCTTCGAAGACCACTACGAACTTATTGAGGAAATCTCTGAATACCCTACTCATCAAGTCCACGAAGTAAGCAGGGGCATTTGTCAAGCCGAAAGGCATGACAAGCCATTCAAAGAAGCCGTCTGGGGTTCTGAATGCCGTTTTATCGATACTATCTTCAGCCACCCTTAGCTGATGAAAACCGGTCGCTAAATCGAGTTGGGAGAAAACAGACGCTCCTACAAGCTGATCAAACAAATCGTCAATTCTGGGGAGAGGGTGCCTATTCTTTTTTGTTAGCTTGTTGAGCTCCCTATAGTCAACACATAGACGGAGTGAACCATCCGCCTTTGTAGCGAACACCACTGGAGCGCCCCATTCTGAAATGCTCCTCCTAATGAACCCCTTTTCTAGAAGCTCTTTAATCTGTTTACTGAGCTCTTTCCTTTCCCGTGGAGCCATGTGTCGAACGGGCAACGCAACGGGCTTTGCATTATCTACAAGGTATATGCGGAAGTCTATCTCCCGTTTCGAAGGCAAGCCCTTCACCTCTTCGAAGACATCCGGATATTCCCAGACCACTCTAACTGATTGCAAATTTTCAACAGAGGCATCTAGCGATTCAAGGTAACTAAGCATAACCGCATACGAGGGATTACAAGAAATTTCCAAAGTATTACCGAGTTGGGTTAGGAGCCTAACAACCCTTTTCTCACAATCAAGGATGGCCCCATTACTGGATAGCCAATCCATGCCCAAAATCAAACCATATCCCGAAAAGCCCAAAACAAAGGCACTACATTGAAATTCTACGCTTAGAATAGAAATTTTCAATCCCAAACAGATCATAGACAAATAAGCTGGGCCCCCAATTGGGTTTGAAACAATTAAGGGGTCCTCTACCATACTAGTTTTTAGGTGCAGAGATTCTACCAAAGCAGACGAGATAAAGGAGTGTGATGCGCCAGAATCAAATAAAGTGCGAACGGGGTGATCATAAAGATAAACTACACTTTCTACAGAAGTATTTATACCTCGTTGTTGCAGAGGTGGCGCTTCTAGCACATGAACTTGTGCCCCTGAGGTGGATCCAGCCCTCTGCCCCTGTCCTCGTTTCTTTGGGCAGTCCTTAGCCCTGTGGCCTGTCTCACCACAAGAAAAGCACCCACCATTCTCCTTGCCCTTCTTTTTCCGGCAATCTTTCACTAAGTGCCCCACTTTGCCACAGAAATTACACTTCCTCTTCTCTTTGTTGCCTTTCCCGCCCTTCTTAAAGTCTGTCTTCTTAGGCTGCAAACCCTCTTTCTTCCCTTGAGAGCTTTCTGCCTTCGTCTCCTTCTTGCCCTTATCCTCTTCGTTTAGCAATGCCATTTGTACCAATCTTTCATACGTGGCTCCCATGGGTATATGGGTCATGGCCAAACTGTGTAATGGCTCATTCAACCCTTTGACGAAACGGAGAGCCTTCTTGTGCGGGGTGTTGACTAGGTCCAGCCCAAACCTAGCCAGCTCATCGAATTGATTAACATACTCTTTGACTGTCTTGTTCCCTTGCTTAAGAAATAAGAAATTTTCCAACTGCAAACTTCTTTCCGCATCTGAGAGAAATTTAGCCTCAAACCTTGCCCTAAAGTCCTCCCATGTCTCCACTGGTCTTTCTGCATTAGTGACTTCCCACCAGTAGGAAGCCTCGCCCTTTAGTAGCCAAACTGCCAGTTGTATTTTCTGTCTATCTTCTACCTCAAAGATGACGAATAAGTCCTCGGTTTCTTTTAGCCAATTTCTAGCTGCCATGAAGGACTCAGTTCCATGAAAATCCTTTCCTCCCATAGCTTTAAAATCTTTACATATCTTAGCAAAAGTGTTTCCCCGCGGAAGAGGTGGAGGAAGAGGTGCCGCTGCAGCTGGATGATTTCCTGCAGCTGGGGGAGGAGGAACGGTAGGACCTGGCTGAGTGGCCCTTGCTTCTAAGAACCGTCTAAACCAACCAGGTATTGGTACACCCTCTGGCAAGTTAAGTTCTTTGAACATGCTGAAACAAAAAGGATAGATTCAAAACGAAGGATAAGAGATAGTACCTATGGCTTTTGGGGGGGCTTTGCCTTTTAAAATAAAATAATATTTTATCTCTTTGAAAAAAATGCTTCTTTAAATTTCACTTTTTTTTTTTTTGAAAATAATTTTTCAAAACTTTTTATCTTATCTAGTAAACCTATGCTCTGATACCAAGTGAAACACCCCACCTCCGTTAGAGTCACTCTCAAAGGGAATGCCCTAATTTTGGTGGAGGTTTATAAGTATAAGTCACAGATATACAAGACAGAATATAAGAACACATATTTTTGAACAGCGAAAAAACAACAACTTTTATTTCATAAAAGATATGTGTTACAACAACATACCATAATTGTCTTACAATACTTCAAAAAAACATAACATCTTCATAACTGTCTTGATTACATTATTTAAAGAAGCATAAAGAAAACATAAATAAACTGCAAAAGTCCCATAGTTGTTGTCCAAAGCCATAGTCCAAAACGAAAAAATCCAAGCAATACATTCTTTCTCTTCAAGCTGGATATGAAGGCTGGTCAAGCTGCGGTATTCCCTCCCTGTGGACCTGTGGGGGGGGGGGGGAACGAAAGAAAAGAAGACGAAAGAAAAGTAGAGTCAGACATAAAGCCTGAGTAAGTTTAGGACTATTCAGTCTATGAATAAAGAACTGGGTATGATAAGTATAAACTAGAAATGGGAAAGCATCATATAATTAGTTAAGTTGTCTAGGGTCGAATATACTATCGTACCCCATATTAATCTCTGTACCCATATAAACTAGTTCCCAACAGGCACCCCATAATCAGGGTGAAGTGATCCATTTTATGATGATCGGCTCCTACTCGCATAGTTACATGTGTCTTACGGCCCCCGATGTTGTAGTTACCTATGCTGGTCCCACCATGGGGTGTATCAAGTCCCATGGTGGCGGCCCGACACAATCCTAGAATGCACAGGTATGCTACTGGTGCCCAGTGCCTTATTTTTCTGTGCCGGAGTGTGTGCACGCCCGCACCCCGTTAGAACCTACACTGCTGCACCACCGCCGTTGATTTGACCTCTTACAATCAGCCCAGTAATCGTGCCCCACCCTGCCTAGTTTTAGGGTATCATGATACACCTTATAGGGTTACTGCTGAAAAGGGTCCCCCGCTACTAGGTTTTCTATCTCTAGCCAACATGCTAAGTTGGTTAAGTGTTTTATAAAACTAATCCCCAATCAGTCTGTTTAGTTTAGCATGTTCCATTTTGATTAAATATTAATATAATTTACTTAATCCTATCAATCCTGACTCAGCCTTAATTGTCTTATTAAAGCCTTGACCTCTCACATTAGACAGGTATTGTTGTGGCTGCCTGTTGCCGGTTGGGTCCGGGCAGTCTTACGCCACAACTCAGTCTAACCTCGGGTCCTTATTGAGCTCCATGTTTAACCACCCACATTGGATAGGTATTGTTGTGACTACTGGACAGCCGGGCGGTTCCGGGCAGGTTTACATCACAACTCAATCCAACCTCGGGTTAAACACATCGTATTTTCTACATTTACATATTTTGTCTCTTTTCTTTTTATATGTAAATATTTGCGGCCCATTATTCAAAATCAATTTAAGCTAATGGTGTAAAGGTTTACACCAATCATGGGCCCAACCCATTCTTGAATTTGGGCCCCTCTACTTTTATATTTTCATTTATTAATTAATTTGGCCCAACGCTATTTCCCCCGTTTAATACGTTCGTTTATTATAATATATGTTGGGCTTAGCCTTTTAAACCCAACTTAGCCACGTGAAAAAGGGGAGGCTTAAAACGTGATTATATACACAAAAAGGGGAATGTGAGCGCATGAACTTGCAACATAACGTTGGAACTACAAAATAGAAACTGGTGTACTTGCATTGTGGTAACATATACTTTGGTCATAAAGCATAAGTGACATGAGTCAAACCATGTAAACTTGTAGTTAATTTAAGAATCTAACTAAATTAGATATCATTATTGACACATAGTCTTAACTACAACATAAACCTATATTTTTACTTAGGCATAATGTCAAACATAAGCAAATCATGTTTATAAAATTACTATATGTTTACAAAGGTGCTTACTTTTGTAACTAATACAAAAGTATAGTTCAACTAGAATTATTCCAACTTAATCATGATTTTTAATCTATTCACATAATCATGGCGTAAATATACCCAAACATGAAATGATGGTTTTTTTAATCTATTCATGTAATCATGGCATAAATATTCCTAAACATGAAATCATGGTTTTTACTTTATTCATGCAAACTTGCAATTGGAATGTAAATCTTACTTGGCTATGTGTCACATATATTATCATATAATTCTTGTTAACAATATAGGCCTAACATGTTTTTCAATTAGGCATAATACCAAACATAGCCTAGTCATATTCATAAAATCAACATAAGTTCAAAAGAGGCTTACTTTTGTTTTTAATACAAAAGTATGGTTTATTACATAGATCATAATTCCAACATAATTTCATATGAATCATAATACCCCAAATTTGATCCAATTACACACAAAGTGATTTTGTACAAAAATATACATTATGTTGGCATAGTAGCAAAACCACATACTTGCATGAATCTCAATTAAACAACCACAAAACATGTAGCTTCAACATGAATTACATACTTGCGAATATCCAATCGTATACTTGCATGAATCTCAAATAAACTACCGCTAACATGTAGTTTTTATCATGAATTACATACTTGCGAATATCCAATCGTTATATCACAACATTCCAAATCGATTAGAATCATAGCAACGCACAAATATGAATTACTATCACCACAAATCAAGTGTAATTCTCATTTTACACAAATCAAACACAGTTATTTAATTCATACCGGAATAGTACTCTACATACAATCGTGTGACGAATTCTTCAATTCAGGAATCTGAATTCTGGATTTGGAGATGCTATTCCTTTGATGTAGGCGTTGATTTGATTTGTTTACGTTTTACTTGTAGTTGCTTTGTGCTTTAGAGTTTGTCTCCTAATCGTCTCTCAAATTGGTGGCTACTCATAGTCGTTCCTCAGCAGCATGATGGCCTCATTCTTATTTTTGAATGAATAGATTAGGTAGAGTCTAGGGTCATTTTTATAGAGTTTATGAACTGATTAGGACCATCGATGTAGCTTGGGTTAATCGTAGCCATTCATTCGAAAGAGAGACCAATCAGGAGCTGACACCTAGCCCTCGTGACAAAGCAAGGCTCGGAAAATCGACCAAACACAGACCAGCCCAGGTCGGCTGCCAAGTCGACCTGGGTGCCTTCGGCGGGAATTTTCCCGCCCTGGCCAATTGGGCCCGGTTTTGAATTTTAAACTTGTTTTCTGAGCTATTTTCGTCTGTTTGAATTTTAACCTGAATTCTTAAACTTCCGGAGGCCATATCTTCTTCATACGACTCCGTTTTTCGAAAACTCGAACTCTATTTCGCGTATTTTTCCGAGACGAACACAATGGCATATCCTGTTTCCCTTAATTCTTTGATTTGAAATTAGTTATGCTTTAATTTATGAATTTCACTGTTATAGAATACACGGGGTGTTACATTAATCCTAATAATGTACTTTAATCACTTTGAACACAAACATAAGCTAGCATACTGCCACCTCCCGCAATATATATATATATATATATATATATATATATCGGATGTTTCATGTATCTAGTAGTACTTGGCAATATAATTTTTTTAGAAAGAGAAAAACTATATCTTTAAATGACCGTTTCCAAAGTATTATAAAGTGGGAGGCCTTATCTGTTGTGTTTCGCAACTGTTGCATGTTTTCTATTATTAAAGCATTTATGACACATTAGAGCATCTCCAACTGTTCTGGGTGCGGATTTTTGATTTTCCACACCCCGAATTGTTGGAACACACATTTTCCCAATAGTTTTTGAAAACAAGCGCTTGTTGAACAAACGCCTGGCTATCAGGCATTTGTTGAACAAATGCCTGGTTATCAGGCGATTATTCAACAGGCGCCTGATAGCCAGGCGCTTGTTCAACAAATGCCCGAGCTTTAAAAAGTTTGGCATCTATTGAACAAACACCTGGCTACGACCATTTATTAAAATTAAAGTTAACACTTAATTCAAAATTAACTATTAGTTTGATTGTTTCATGATCCGAAAAACATAATTACAATAGATGTTAACAAGAAAAATAATTACAACAGATGTTAACTAGGAAATAGGTATTAAACTTAGGATACAACACATGTTAACTAGGAAGTAGCCACTAAAACAAAGGATGCAACACATGTTAACTAGGAAGTAGCTATTAAACATAGAATACAACATATGTTAACTAGGAAAATAATTACGCAAGCAAACTACAAGTTTGGTTGAATCTCAAGGAATTCTAAAGCAGTTCTAAGCTGCCTTATCTCTTTTTCTTACTCATTGGCATAAGAAATACACCTTGGACATAAACGGTCGTCAATCAATTCAGAGTAATTGCAGTCGTTCGGCCATAATGAGCATATTTGGACCTATGACCAATATTTTCTCCATCCCCCTTGCCACTACCTCCACCGCGAACCTACAGTGGAAACAAACGAGATATGAGTTAACCTCTTGATCGTTTGGAGGTTGGGTAATTGTATTCGCTCGTACCTCTTGTTCATATAGAGGTTGAACTACTGGGAATTGTTCTATCACTTCATGAGTTGGAGGTTGAGTAATTGTGGCCGCTCGTACCTTTTGTTCATATAGAGGTTGAACTGCCTGATAACCAAAATCTGGGACCGGAGTTTTAGTAGGTTCCTGAAGTCTAAGATGGCTCAGATCTGGTTACTCACGACGCACATCCTCGTAGTGTTGCTCTTGGTATTTGATAAGCTAATCAACATCGGTTATTGAACTAGCTGTCGGAGCTTGACCTCAAGGAAAGTCAGAATTCATAAACGACGGTCATGAAGACATAAATTTTGGTATGCTAAATTGTAGAGAATAAAAAAACTTGTTTGAATGAATAATGGTGAGATAAACCAGTAAAGATATATAGCCACTAAGTATTGTGTGAATAAAACAAATTGTGATGGGATCGGTCATTGTCGCGAATCTGCTTTACCTACTTCCCTACACTATTAGGCCTGAAGATATACTGTAGCGAATCTACTTTACATACTGCTCTACATATTAGGCCTGATGGTATACTATAGCGAATCTATTTTACATATTTCCATGCACTATTAGGCCTGACGGTATACTGTTTAAGCCACGATTTCCAAAGATCTTAAATGATTACCTAAACCGAGGACGACCCGAATTTACAAATAAACAAACATCTATTTGAGCAAGTTGAATCAATTAAATAAAACTAAGATAAATAAGAACAATAAAAGTAATATGATACATTCACGATACACTTGCATGATACATTCATGGTACAAGGAACAAAAATAATACTTAATCCGACCAACTTCAAATTCAAACAATTAAAGATTAATCAGATCCAAAGCATGTTAGCCAGCTGTAGTGAACCTCATAAGCTTCATGACCAATGAAATCTCTTCTGTATTTTAATCAGTAACGTGAATCGAAAGTGAACCGTAGCACCTATATAGCATTTCAGCCTTTGCTGCAACATTCATTCTTTCTAAGAGACTTACCTCATCTTACATCGCCAGTGCGTACTGGACACCCGTCTCCTTCAATGGTGGATCAATCCATGAAAAAAATTACAAACTTGCAATCCTTGGCAATTATGTACGTCAATGTATGCTTACAACCATAAAAGCAGTGACTTGCATTAGACTGGCTTTTAGTAACAAGGACATTACATTCGACTCCGCAATAGCGTAGGACTAAATGACACGTCATGCTAGAACTTGAACTGTGATGACCCCAAACTTCCGTAGACCGAAAGTAAGGATAATCATTTTGGAATACAACATATTTACAACAAAAACAGATCTCAGATAATTATCATAAAACATAAACCATTGCAGCGGAAATAAATGTCGTCAGCATCACAGCAGAACATCAGAGTATGCAATTTTACAGGATCCACTTAACATAATAGAAGTCTTAACAAAAGAGAAACAAGTCTCAAATGAAAGGAAATAAGTTTCAAATCCCATTACATACATCAAAAGCAAAAGATGGAAAATGTCTCAAAAGCAGAATAAAAGATGGAGAAAAGGTCTTCTTCTTCTTCCTTCCAAAGCAAACTCCAACCAGAAAGTATCACCTAGAAACCTGTCAATTGGCTGCCCGTGTGGAAAGAGGGCACCCGAGTTTGCAAAAGTGAAACAAACTACGAGTCAGTCATGGGACTGGTGTGAGAATTCTTAACTAAATTAACTATCAAAATAGCGAATCTCAGGACCACGCCGCTAACGCGGAACGGGTTTACTCCATTGGATTGCCAGTGCAATATTTTATAAAGTTTTTATAAAACAGCGAAATGACTTTTGAAAAATGAAATCGTCATAAGACTCAGATCCCTATCACACAATGCAACGCACACAGGAGGATAGAGTTTTCCCTTATGATGATCAAACATGCTTAATACGTGAAAAGTAATATTTTAATATTATCATTAGTGTTTAAGCAGTATTAAAATACTTCAATATAAATATATCAATCCTAGACGGCATAGTACCCCATCCTACTATGTCGACGTATATAAGTTTACAATCAAAACCGAAATGTTATCGTATTGGGAATTGGTTTTCTGTCATGAAATCGAGGCTAGGGATCGTCCTCTTCCGATTCGAGACACTCTAGCAAATGCCTCAGGATCCCCCGTAGTGAACCCTTGGATCTTCAGGGCCGGTCCCCACCTAACGGTAGTGGATTGGCAATTCCTGAACACACGCTTCCCGATTCCTTTGAACCTATAGTATGACCACTTCTGACCTATAAAAACCCGAGGTACCTCAATCCAAAATCCACATAAGTAAAATGTCGGGCCGTGTTAAAACCCAAACACCACTAGCTAAAAAGAAACGTGTGCACTCCCTGCAGTCCTAATCCCGTGTTTGACTCATACCGGGTGCGAGGCTCGCGAAGTTACGTTATACACAAAGCTATGCCTAAACAGGCTATGCTTTGATCATCAGCCACAAGGTCTGCTTTTCAACAAAGCCTTGATCATTGCATCTTGGCGTGCCACGTTGACAATTCAACGCCATGCTATCGATAACTACTACTACGTATCCGGATGTTAAGTAGAGAATAAATTCTCTTCCACCAAACAGACATATATTAATAGAAATCAATTTAATTACATGAAGTGGATTTCAACGTCAGACACGCAACCATTTACAAGTCCGTTCTGGGTCTGAACGAAACCGGAGACACCAAAGAGGTTCTCGCTAATCCGCACGATCAACACACACATCCGGACAATTACTGCTTCAACCCAGCCCTGGGAGCAAGTCAGTCCAAGGTATCAGAAGTCATCGTCCATTCGATGTGAAGATCGCCGGTCTTCAACCATCGTCTTCTTACATCTTTGATTCAATCGCCGTTCAATTATTTGAAATGAGTTAAACTCGGCCTTTTCAAATAATTTTCGCATAATTATAGTTTAAAACATTTCATATATATTTATAGCTATTTATCGCTATTTTTATTTATTAAAAATAGCTCGAAATAAATAAACGACGTTTCGGGTCAATGGGCGGCGCAGGCGCTGCTTTTACCAAAATTTGATTTACATATATCTTAAAATCTAACCGTCGGATTTTGATGAAATTTACATCGTTGGAAAGCTCTTCCCAAAGCGGTCCTAACGGTTCCAGTTTTGGGAAAATCCAACGGTCGTATCTTTCTATATATTCGTTTGAAGTTACGATTGTCGATACGAGAACTGCCGCGCTCGTTTCGTTTAATTTTATATTTTATATTTATATATAAACCATTGGGCGATTCCCTTTGTTAAAATCCATTCCTTTTATTCTATGAAAGTAATATTTTCGTCCGCCAATTCTAATGCGACAAAAATAATGGTTTCAACAATGTATCATTTTATATCAAATAAAAATGACATTTTTGTTCGCCAATTCTAATGGGACAAAAATGATGTTTTAAAATGTATAATTTTATAATCAAAAATGACATTTTTGTTCGCCAATTCTAATGCGACCAAAAATGATAATTCAACGATGTATATGTTTATATCAAATAAAAATGACATTTTTGTTCGCCAATTCTAATGCGACCAAAAATGATAATTCAACGATGTATATTTTTATATCAAATAAAAATGACATTTTTGTTCGCCAATTCTAATGCGACCAAAAATGATATTTCAACGATGTATATTTTATATCAAATAAAAATGACATTTTTGTTCGCCAATTCTAATGGGACAAAAATGATGTTTCAACGATGTATATTTTTATATCAAATAAAAAAGACATTTTTTTTCGCCAATTCTAATGCGACCAAAAATGATGATTCAATGATGTATATTTTTATATCAAATAAAAATGACATTTTTGTTCGCCAATTCTAATGCGACCAAAAATGATGATTCAACGATGTATATTTTTATGTCAAATAAAAATGACATTTTTGTTCGCCAATTCTAATGCGACCAAAAATGATAATTCAACGATGTATATTTTTAAATCAAATAAAAATGACATTTTTGTTCGCCACTTCTAATGTGACCAAAAATGATAATTCAACGATGTATATTTTTATATCAAATAAAAATGACATTTTTTGGCCAATTCTAATGCGACCAAAAATGATGTTTTAAAATGTATTATAAAAATGTTCTTTTATCCTATGTGATTTAAAGACAAAAAAATGCACTTTTTATTCTATTTCATTTTAATGACATAAAAGTGAACTTTTTATCCTATTTCATTTTTATAACATAAAAGTGAACTTTTTATCCTATTTCATTTTTATAACATAAAAGTGAACTTTTTATGTTTTTATAAAATGTATATATATTTTATTTCCTTTTCCTTTAAAATGAAAAATGTAAATTCTTTTATCTTCTCCTAGAAAAAGGTAAATCTTATATTTTACATAAAAAGTAAATTTTCTATCTCTCTTCATTACAATAGAAAAATGGAAATTTCCTATTACTTTTTTACAATAGAAAAATGTAAATTTTCTATTACTCTTTATAACAATGGAAAAAATGTAAACTTCCTATTTATTGTTTTTATTTACATATGTAAATTCTCTTTTTCTCTTTTACATTGAAAAATGTAAATATTTACTTTTTTTTCTTTTACATTGAAAAATGTAAATATTTTCTTTTCTTTTCTTTTACATTGAAAAATGTAAATATTTTCTTTTCTTTTCTTTTATATTGAAAAATGTAAATATTTTCTTTTCTTAGAAAAATGTAAATGTTCTATTATTTTCCTAAGTTTCAAATTCTTTCCCTTTTTTCCTCCAACACCAAAGTATGTTCATTTCAACTACACAGACATAACGATGAAATTTTGATACATTCCAACTAAATTAACATAACTATGAAATTTTTGGTGTCATAACAACAACGACAACATAACGATGAAATTTTGGTGTCATTACAACTAAATTAACATAACGATGAAATTTTTGGTGTCATTACAACTAAACTAACATAACGATGAATTTTGTGCATTACAACAATGGCAACATATGATCGGTTGTAAAATTTCTATGAATCAAAATAAAAGATCCCACCTTTATTTTGTGAAATCAAATAAAATATATGAACTTTATTTTATAGGATAAAAGATAAAATCTTTATTTATTATATAAATCCAACTTCTTTTATTAGTCAAAATAAAAGATCAAATCTTTATTTATTATATCTCAAAATAAAAGATCAAATCTTCTTTGACTTTATTATATAAATCAAAATAAAAGGCTCAATTTTGTTTTGATTTGTTTCAAGAACAAAAGATCAGACTTTTATTATATTTTTGTTTCAAAAACAAAAGATCAAAACTTTATTTTATTTTATTTCAAATCAAAAGATCAAAACTTTATTTTATTTTATTTCAAACCAAAAGATCAAAACTTTATTTTATTTTATTCCCAAAAACAAAAGGTCAATTTTAAGAGAAAGGAATAAAAATAAAAATAAGAATAAAAATAAAGGTGAGAACTTTATGATGATTACATCTGAATTTTACAGATCCAAACTGTCATACTATAACATGACATCACAACAAATATAATTCAACTATACAACAATCACCACATAACAGATCAGAAATAACATACAATGATTCAACTGATCGAACATAATTAAATTGTTTAATTTTTTACAAATCCAGAAATCTCACAGTCGTTGAAGATTTTTGGCCAGAATTCAAACTGTTCAGAATCAACTCCAGTCAGTTTAGACGCGTAGATCTCAGTCACACGATCAGAACGCCGATGAAATCATCGAATTTCGAATTGAAATGAGTTAGATATGATTAATCGAAGTTTTAAAACAATTTAAATAAATTAATTAATAAATTAATCAAGAAAAAACCTTTCTTTTTCCTTAGCAAACACAGGTCGACGTTATCAACTACTAGCTCGAAATTAGGTTTCAGGTTTTCGGCCACTACAGGGCATGGGACTACGATCGGTGGGTGTCACACTGGGGAGCTCGGAGAGGCGCACGAGGTGGGGGGTGTTCGGCCGAGCTCGGTCGTGCCTAGGGGGGCCCACGGCGACGATATGCGGCGGACTTCGGGGCGTTGGGGGCAAGCGCTACAGGCAACTACAGGGATGATGACCGTACGGATGTGTGGAGGAGAAGGTCCTCTACGATAAACTCCAAAGGAGTAGTAGGTTTTGGTGTGAAGATTGAGGGAAATTAATAGGAGAAGGAAGGAGCAAATTCGGCCATGGGATTTTGATAGTGGCGGCTACACGATGGAGGAATAGTGAATTAAGGTTTCTTTTCTCCTATTATTTATAATATTATAATGTATTTTTACAAAAAAAAACCATATCTTCCAAACCGGTTCAAATTCAGTCCAGCAGAAAGTGACCCTAGCCAATAGCCCATATCCCGGACCCAATGGGACAGTACTGTCAGCCCAAACGGCTATTTGTGGCCTGTATTATTTAATTTAATATATAATTCCTTTATTAATTTAATTCGTCTGCATAAATAATTTCACCGAGGCCACAAACGGACTCAGAAAAATCCAAAAAAAAAAATATTTGTCTATGTTATGACGATACGGTCCTAACAAAACTAATTCCGTCGAATTCTAAGACTGTTTGAAAAATGACTATTTTTCAGTCAATTAAATTTGACTATAATCGACCAAACACATTTTCCTTCGCCACGCTCACATATTAAATCGAAAAATTCTAAAAATTGAAACCTAGCAATAATATGACATTCCGGTTCCAATGAAAGTGGTTTCGTCGAAAACAGAGATCGTTTGAAAATTGACTATTTTCACTGGCTTTAATATTATTTGAAAATGGAATTTTTAATTTCTGCCACATTTTTCCACCAAATAATTTAAAATAAATTTTTTAAATTGGTTCGGATTTTCCGGGTCTTTACATGAACTATCTGTATTCTATCGAGCTAATACTTCCCTCAACCTAGAATAGAGGGGTTTTTGAACTGGTCTGATGCACTGGACGACAACATTTGGTTGTGTGGCACTAAAGAGTTCAAACTCTGTTCTGTAGCTTCCATTTGGATTTCCACTTGTGTTTTGGGAATAAATTCGACATCTTCAGTTGGTTGCTTATTACGTTTGTACACATCGTACATTTGAACCATGGTTTCATCATCAAACTCCCAATTAGCCATATTATTATTAAAAAATAATGAAGGAAAGGTAGAGGGGCTAACTCCTCTTTAATAAACCAGCTTGATAGTGAAAAAGTGGCTAGAGTGCCCTTGACAATAACACTACATTGCTGCTAATTAGCCTACTTTGTCTTCATGCAAGTACGGTTTCCAATGAAGATCAGAGTGCGGAATCCAAGAGAGAACCGAGTGCTATATCCAATAAAGTCAAAATGGCTACAGTGCCCTTGATAATGACCCTACACTGCTGCGACTTGGCCTACTTTATCTCCATGCTAGTGCGGTATCCAATGAAGACCAGAGTGCTGAATCCAAAAGAGAACAGAGTGCATTATCGAATAAAGCCAAAGTGGCTACAGTTCCCTTGACAATGACACTACACTAGCTGCCATTGGCCTACTTTGTCTCCATGCGAGTGCGGTATCCAATGAAGACCAGAGTGCGGAATCCAATAAAGAATACTGTGTTGTATCCAATAGAACCAAAGTAGCTATAGTTCCCTTGATAATGACACAACACTGCTGCTACTTGACCTACTTTGTCTCCGTGCGAGTGCGATATCCGATGAAGAGCAGAGTGTTGTGTCCTAAATATATATATAATAGTGGGAAGACGTACAACATTTATTACTCAAACGAATTCCATTATATTCAGTATCTAAGCAACTCAAAATTTTCAAAAATTAAAAAAATCCATTGAAGGGTGTATGTTTTTCGATGATAATGACAAAGAGTTTGATATTATGATAGAGGATCATTTTCATCGACAAAGGGAGCTAATATCTGCACTACATGATGATGGAGAATCTAGCCAGAAACATGGTGGTTTGGTTGTAGGCCATCGATATAAAAACGACATCATTCATGGCACAACGATAGGCTAATGGAAGACTATTTTGTTTCAAATCCAACATACATAGCTTAAAATTTTAGAAGGAGATTCTGCATGAGGTGACCTATGTTTCTTCGAATCCTATAGTGTCCCAATATCATGATTCGTACTTTGTCTATAAATGTAATTCATCTTATACAATAGGTCTAACTGGAATTCAAAAGATGTCAGTTGCACTGCATATGATAACATATGGAGGTCTAGTTGACGCTAAAGATGAAAACATAAAAATGTCGGAAAGCACAATATTACAGTGCTTGGACCATTTTTGCCAAGCTATCATAGATGTTTACGGCGATTAATACTTATGTAGACCAAACGAGGCCAATATAGCAATGTTAATGAATATGCATGGTAGTAAAGGATGGCCTGGAATGTTAGGTAGTTTAGGCTACATGCATTGGGAGTGGAAGAATTGTCCAAAAGCATATGTTAGAGCTTATAAGGGTAAGTCTCATACGTCAACTATTATACTTGAACCTTTTGCGTCGTACGACTTATGGATATGGCATGCTTTTTTTTGGAATGTCGGGTTCGAATAATGATTTAAACGTAGTTGAACGTTCAATGTTGTTTACTGGTCTGGCAAATGGTGGATCAGTTCCATGTACTTTTACTTTAGAGGGTAACACTGACGACCATGGATAATATCTAGCGATAGTATATACCCGAAATGGAGTACCATTGTCAAGACAATTCTGAATCCCCAAAACATTAAACAAGCAAGGTTTGCAGTAATGCAAGAAGGACAAAGAAAGGATGTTGAAAGATCATTTGGTGTTCTTTAATCCAGACTTTCCATAGTCAGTAATACATGCAGACTTTAGTCACCATGTAAAATGACTAGGATAATGTACACTGTGTTATTTTACATAACATGATTATAGAGGTTGAAAGAGACATGGAAGGTGATTTCAATTATGATAGAGCTTCTCCTCCGCCTGATGTTTGGCATGAAAATATGATTGGAATCTAACCAGAGCTAGAGTTTCATGTAGAAAGCCAAATGTCCTACCGTAATGCTCACATGCATCGAAAGCTCCAGAATGATCTAACATGCCATCTTTGGAACTTTGTTGAAAGTCAGTGAAACTATGTTTCCCTAGCTGTTATGCTTTCGTTTTTTTAGTATTTCTAATCTTATACTGTAACAGTTAATCGTTTTTGTTTAATTAGATCTTTGTTTCTTAATTTCTTCATTAATGTGGACAACACAAAAACTAATAAATTCATAGTAAAATGCAACTACTGATTTCAGAACGATAACGCGTATTAAACAAGATACTTACTAACTAATCATTTTTGCATAGAAATACAACATGTTCACAAGAATTAATTATACCAACCAATAACAACTAAGGCAAAGTAATTAATTTACAAAACTATGTAATCCCGCCGACTGTTGGACAGATGCCTGGAATTATATGTCCCAGGCGTCTATTCAACAAACGCCGGAAAACAAGCGCATGTTCAACAAACGCTTGAAACCAGGCATTTGTTGAACAGATGCCTAATTTCAGGTGTTTGTTGAACAAGCGCTCGAAGAGTTTGCAGATTCTCGAACTTTTTCTTCCGAAATACACACTTTGGGTATAATCCACACATTGTTGGACACATTTTTGAGTATACATTTCGTAGTTTCTGATATAGAAGCTTCAATAGGAGAAGCTCTTAGATCATTGTTTCTTATCTACTCAATATAATTTCATATCTTTCTTTATCTTATTAACAATTACCGAGTAGGATGATACATAGTGTTATATTTACTCATCTGAATTAAACGTAGAAACTATGGAGAGGTATTAACATATTTGATCAAAATTTAAAAAAAAAGATCATTATAAGAATTTAATGACGAGGGTTTATACAAGTAACAATATATAAAAATATGAATGTTAGAATAATCATAATTACAAAAGACAGTATTAAATACATGTTGTCATTACTACGAAAATGTAAATATAGGGGCACATTAATTACAGTATTAATTACTGCAACAAAAATGCATAAGGCTTTAAAATAATAATTTCAAGTGCTAAAAAAGTTAATAACAACATTCACACTAATGGGAACTAAAAACAAGTGGATACAACAAACGTAAATGTTGTAAATTTTTTGAAGTAATATGTCATTGAACGATGTGGAAAACTATAAAAAGCGAAATGTAAAAGCTTTTAAGTTTGACTTTTAATAGCTTTTTTATTTTCTATTGCAAATTTTCAATATACGGCAACATGCTCTGCAACATTCCTTATAATGTTATCATATCTTATTACATCGTTTTTTATCGTTGGCAAAAACTACTTTTAGTCACTATAAGAAAATATACATTTGGTTACATTTTTTAGCAGCGTTTATGGTTTGAGAGCAACAAATACTATTTCAATCCATTTTTCCTTTTGTTTTTATCCGTTAATGTACACCAAATTAACACTTACAGTCGAACATACCCTGTCACATTTTTCCCTTTCCTTTTCGCCAAAACTTCCCTCCCGATGAAAATTTTCCCCCTCAAAATTGCTTTCGCTTCACATAGAATTCATTCCTGAAAATTTTCCCTCCTCCTAAAAATTTCCCCCTCAAAATTTACTTTCTCTTCGCATACGATTTTATGTCACCCTTCATCTTGCCCTCCAATCGTTCGTTCACCTTTTCGTTGCTGCTTTCGGTCAGAAGCCCTAAAATCCCTTGATGACCTGACATCTGAGTTTGCTAATTTAGGTCGTTCCATATCTAGAAATCAATTGAGATCTTCGTTCAGATTGAGGTAAGATTTATTAAAAATTATTTCATATTTAAAAATTATCGTTTTCAGATCTAGTATTTGATTGAGATTGTGTTAACTTGGTTGCATCGACAATTTTCTTACAGTTTGTGTTCAGTGAGTGCTTTTTTTTGTTTTTGTTGATTTGATGTCCTGTGGGCTAGGTTTTGTCTGCAATGAGGCTCAGTTAATGGCATAAAAAGTGGATTTTTTGTTATATGTAGACGTATTCAGAATGAAGGGTGAAGTTATGTAGAATGGATATGAATGCATTCATTTTGTGAAGGAAGATCCCGTAGCATGTTATATTTGTTTCAGCAGTGATTTTTTCTATAGTTATTTGGTATCCTTTAATGGTTGCAATAATGGGTTACTAATGTACACTGAGTCTGCACCAATAAGACCAGTCATGTGTTAGCAGCTAGGGGGTTCTTAATCATAGGTAGAGTTGACCAGTTGTGGTTATAACAAATCACATATTGTGTCTGAAAAACCAATATTTATCCATTCAAAGCAAACTATAATTTTTGACTGACAGGCCGGTTTAACCTACTATAGTTTTAAGCTCGAGCTTAATTCTTTTTATTAGTTGAATAAGTATAAAAGAACATCTGCAAATCATAACTATTGGTCAGCCAAGAGGTTAATGACCTTTAGATTGGCCTCTGGAATTGGGTGCCGTTTTAATTTGATGAGTTAGCATTAATGATAAAAATCGCATGGTCTCATAGAAATTGCATGATCAAATACCATTGTTTAAGAGTTGCATGCTGGAATCCCGACTATTTCAATTTGGTTCCTATTTAACAAATTTACATATAATATGACAATAGTCAATGAATGAGATAAGAGCAAGGGAAGAAAAAAATTTAGGTAAACCAAGTTACATGAGACTAATAGTCAATATAGTTCCTAAATTTTCAATACATAAAAAGCTTTCGGAATATGTGGAAAAGTCACAAACCTATAGATAAGTCAAATGACTATTTTGAACTCTAATAGTCTAAAGGACAATCGAAGGGAAGGGCAGTAAACAAGACGAATAAGCTTGCAATCAATTAAATGCAGATAAGTAACTAAAATTAAGTTGAAAGAATAATACCTGAGAAAGGATGACTAGTTGTTGCCCAGATTTTTCTGGCAATTCCTGGAGCGCCCTTTCACAAAGTCGTCTAGGGCAACTGTTGTACCAATCTTCACCATACTCGTGAAGGTATGGTTGAGTCAGTGGAATAAATAGTAGACCGGCAAAAATATAGTAACTAGGTAGTTTATCAAATTGATGTACTGGTACTAATGGTTGTAGCTGCAAATATATATATATATATATATATATATATATAACAAAAAACATATATTACGAAAAAAGGGACATAGGAAATAGATGTCTACATGGGTAAATCATTGAAATTGTTAGATATACAGCAACTATTTTTAAAGAGATGTCAGTAACTGAAGTAGAACAAATCTACATGTTGCTAATAGGCTCTAAAAGTCCCACTTATCTATGACACCATTTCTTTGGCCCTGTGATGCATGACTGTGAATAATACGATTGACACGAAATAAATAAAAAAGTAAACCATCAAATTCCTTTTTTGCACATAGGTTTTAACAAAAGAGTAAATGCACAATAAACCAAAGAGTAAATTAAGTGTAATTTTGAATAAGATGCAAAAAAACAAGGAAAAAGAATTTCGTGAAAATATGTAACAACATTGTAAATTAATAAAAGACCTATAAAATTGCTTGTGTGTTGGATTGCGCATGCTTATTTCCTAAGGGGTCGTTTGGATCATTGAATATAATTAGCTTTCTTACTTTAGAAGCAAAAACAATAAAAATCAAATGGATGCACGTAAAAACTGGGTTTTTATAAGTTGTTCTCTTGTTCTTCAAAAAAAAAAAATTAATTTTTGCTTTTTGTTTTCTATTTTCAGAGGCTCAAAATAACTCTACTTCTAGCTGCGTACCTTCCTATTTAGGTATATCATTTTTTTTCATTTTTTATCCATCAGAAACATCATGTTTCGACGTTTTTAAGAGAAGTACTGATTTTCTTTTTTCGGTCATTCTATAGTTCTTTAATCTTCGATTATTTCATTCTCTAATCTTTGAAATTTCTGTCCATCAATCTTTGGGACTATTATTTCTACTACAATTTTGTTGTTATCCATTTTTCTGTTCCGATCCTTTAATTTTTCTCTTTTAGATCTATTCTATTCTAGGACGGATTTGTAGCATGTTAATGTCCAAACTATTTATGATATGATATGTCTGATAGTGAAATAGTCATTATGCGCAAGAGATTGTGCTGAAAAAATTTATACTTGTTTGAAAATCAAAATAATTATTATACAGTATTAAAGTTGTTTTATTTGTTTAGTCAAGTTCATTAATAACACGTATTGTAAATGAATGAATGGAACTTTCGGCTATTTATGTAATTATTAAGTATGTTCACTGTGTATACGCTAGTTTATGAGAAGATAAGTTTGTTAAGGAGTTTTAGTGAACAGTTATATTGCTTAGGATTAAGTAAAACAAATTGCAGTTTCAAATATGTGGATTTTATTCTTGTTTTTTTTGTATCCACTACTTCATTATGCATGTCCTTGATTTTGTAAAATTAGCATCCATTTCTAGTTCTTTTAGTTTGACTTTTAATGGTAGTTACCACTAGTACTAATTGAGCTTAGCAACAAGCAAGTGGCTACATTGTTTTGTGCTTACCGTGCTTTATCTTTTCATGAGGAATGTAGATTATGGATCGTAAGACTAGATTTACATTAAAAGGAGGTGAATAGTGTTTAATGAATTATACGAATCTTTTGAAATTTAACAAAAACAAATACAATTCACAGGAACAAAAATAATCACAATATATCATATCTCATGTACGTTTGCTTTTGAAGTATTTAGTTGTCTGCTTATAACAGGAAATCAAATTCTACATCAAAGTTTGAAAACTTGTTTGAATGCATGTATTGCCAATGGAAAATGATTGGGTGTATTTAAACAGGTGACTATTTAATGATTAACCTAAATTTGTGTCTTGAGAAGTGACACATATGTTCTAATATTAAAATTTATATTTAATATTTGTTTTAGGACCAGTATAGAGTATTGACAAGGAGCTTTGAATTTCATGCATGTGGCAAAAAGAAATCTACGAAATGTGGAGAAAATTTTGTGTCCATGTACAAATTGTCGAAATCTTAGCCAACAAGATGAACACATCATCGTTGAGCATTTAATTATAAAAGGAATGGATTCTAAATACAAGAATAGTATATGGTATTGCCATGGCGAGCTAAAAAATATAGATAAAAAAACAAATTCGTTTGAACATATGACTTATTCAAGATGATTCACTATGAAGATGAAGATTTTTTGAATTCTAGTTTTTTTGCTGATGATAAGGATGATGTTGACTCTCAAAGAAGGGAGGATGAACTACTTAAGAGTTTGGAAGATGCAGAAACTTCATTGTATCCCGGATGCACAGACCATACAAAGCTATCTGCCATCACCGTCTTATACAATCTTAGATGTGAGACTGGTATGTCCGATAGTGGGTTTGACAAGCTGTTAAACATGCAACAATTGTTTTTGCCGAAGGATAATGTACTTCCGAAAACTTTATATGAAGTAAAGAAGTTTCTTAAAGCACTTGACATGGGTTTTGCAAAAATACATGCTTGTGAGAATGACTGTATTCTTTTAGAAAAGAACACAAATATTTAGATATTTGTCCAAAATGTGATTCTTCAAGATGGAAGATAAATCCAGATACCAAGGAGGTTATAAAAGGTGTTCCAATTAAAGTGTTGAGATATTTTCCAATAATTCCAAGATTTAGAAGAATGTTTAGATCTCAAAAGATGGCCGAATATTTAAGATGGCATTTCAATAATAGAAGCAATGAGGGAAAAATGCGTCATCTAGTGAATTCTATGGCATGGAATATGGTGGATGATCGATGGAAATATTTTTCAGCCGATCCACGCAATCTCAGACTCGGTCTTATTACAGATGGATTCAATCCATTTTCTATGTTGAGTTCCAAATATAGTTGTTGGCCGGTGATGCTTGTGATAAACAATCTCTCACCTCTGTTGTGTATGAAGAAGGAAAATATTTTGTTAACATTACTTATTCCTGGTCCAAAGCAGCCCGGAAACAATATCGATGTGTTTTTGGCAACTTTGATTGAAGATTTGCATGATTTGTGGAGTAATGGAGTTGATGCTTATGATGCATTTAGTAAAATAGTATTTAATATGAAAGCAATTTTGCTATGGACAATTAATGATTTTCCTGCTTAGGAAACCTTGTTGGATGTTGTGTGAAGGGAGAAAACGCTTGTCTATTGTGCGGTGTTAATACTCATCACCGTTGCTTGAATTATAGTCGAAAGAATTTTTATATGGATCATAGAAGATATCTACCTATGTCAGATTCACGGAGGGAACAGAAGGCTTAGTTTGACAACACAATGGAGTTAGGTAATGCTCCTAGATGTTAACTGGAAGATATATCTCTATAGTGTTAAAATATTTTGCAAATAATTTTGGGAAAGAGAAAGAGAAAAAAAAGGGAGAGGAGAAACAATAAAAAAAAATGTCATTAAGATAAAGCCTATTAAGCTGGAAAAGAGGAAGAGTACACATGATATGAACGACGAAGGCGATAAGATAACGATCCAACATAGTTGGAGCCATCAAGATGAAAAAAGAGATCAAATTTGTTTATTTGCCATATTGGGAGGTGAGTGTTTTTTTTTTAAATGTTTTAACAATTAAATATACATAAAATTATGTGTTATATTATTGTTTTTTTATGGGAATTGCCGATACGTCATAATTTAGATGTAATGCATGTGGAGAAAAACAATTGTGAAAGCATTTTAGGCACAATGTTGCATGATAACAAATCAAAAGATGGATTCTATTCTAGTAAGGATTTATAAGAATGGGGAACTCGGCACGAGCTTCATGCACAACCTCATGGGAAGAAATCATATCTTCCACCGGCTCCTTATACGTTATCAAAATCCGAGAAAAAAGTATTTCGCAAAAGATTGTACAATTTCAAAGGACCCGATGGCTATTGTTCAAATTTTAGAAATTGTATATCATTGGAGGATTGTAAGTTTAGTGGTTTAAAATCACATGATTACCATGTTTTAATGCAACATTTGTTGCCGGTAACAATAAGAGGGCTATTATCAAAGAGGGCAAGAAAAGCAATAATTCGCTTATAAGCTATTGCAAATTTTAATAACAACTAAAATGATTGTCATGGATACTAAGAAGACACTATCATTTTTCCTTCTAATGTTTCTAATAACATTTTTAGGTTTCTTGGAACTTTTTATGTGTTTACGTTTCAAAATTGTTATTATAATATTTACTTTCAGTAGATTTTTAACTCATCTCATTATTGAACATATAACAGGAAGCAAAATCAAATGTTCTCAAGCTCATTGCATGTTTACTGAAGAGGAGTGTTTTGCGGACTCTGATTGCAAATAACTATGCTTACACCACGATTGTCCTAGGGGTACCTGTGAAATGAACAAAGACACCAAAACGAAGCAATGCAAGTGTTGTAATAAATAATTGAAATATGGCCCTATGGGTAATATTTGTTTCAAATAAGTATGACTTCTCTCAGTTTAATAAAATAAGATTTGAAATATACTTTATTTGCAGGTATTTATTGTTTTGATATGTTTTCCGTCTAATTTTTATTCTGTTAACCTTTCCTGCAATATATCTATTTCATGATAATATTTGTCCATAGGGTCGGGTATGGTAACAAAATAAGGATAGATACTTTTGTGTTATATTACATTGTTCATTATCATTCTTATCTGTAAGATACACATAATTATCAATTTCCATCTTCCACGCTTTCATTACTGAACTTTCTTGTCCAAAAAAAAAGTGTTTTCAAAAGTTATACTTTTTTACGTTTTTACTAAATTGGTGAGAAATATGATTAATCAATTAATACTATTTCAAGATA
This sequence comes from Allium sativum, assembly GCA_030737875.1. Taxonomy (NCBI): domain Eukaryota; kingdom Viridiplantae; phylum Streptophyta; class Magnoliopsida; order Asparagales; family Amaryllidaceae; genus Allium; species Allium sativum. The sequence goes on along the minus strand of CM060913.1, from coordinate 269,203,552 downwards.
GTACTAGTTATAGTCATAAAGGAAATGAGATAATTCACTGGCCTTATAGGATTAATCATTTGCTTTATGACTATAACTAGTACTATCTTGAAATAATATTATTTGATTAATCATATTTCTCACCAATTTAGTAAAAACGTAAAGAAGTATAACTTTTGAAAACACTTTTTTTTTGTTTTTGGAAAAGAAAGTTCAGTAATGAAAGCGTGGAAGGTGGAAATGGATAATTATGTGCATCTTACAGATAAGAATGATAATGAACAATGTAATATAACACAAAAGTACCTATCCTTATTTTGTTACTATACCCGGCCTTATGGACAAATATTATCATGAAATAGATATATTGCAGGAAAGGTTAACATAATAAAAATTAGACGGAAAACATATCAAAACAATAAATACTAGGAAATAAATGATATTTCAAATCTTACTTTATTAAACTGAGAGCAGACATACTAATTTGAAACAAATATTACCCATAGTGCCATATTTCAATCATTTATTATAACACTTGCATTGCTTCGTTTTGGTGTCTTTGTTCGTTTCACATGTACCCCTAGGACAATCGTGGTGTAAGCATGGTTGTTTGCAATTAGAGTCCGCATAACACTTCTCTTCAATAAACATGCAATGCGCTTGAGAACATTTGATGTTGCTTCCTGTTATATATTCAATAATGAGATGAGTTAAGAATCTACTAAAAGTAAATATTATAATAACAATTTTGAAATGTAAACACATAAAAAGTTCCAAGAAACCTAAGAATGTTATCATGAACATTAGAAGGAAAAATGATAGTGTGTTCTTGGTATCCATGACAATCCTTTTAGTTGTTGTCAAAATTTGCAATGGAGATTTAGGTTTACACTGAATATGAGGTGATATTTATATTAATTAAAACTTAGAATAATTAAGTTTGCTAAATTAATTTAAGAAGATAGTTGTGGATAATTCTATGCAACTTGAATTGAGCATAAGGATTGCAACAAAAAGAATGTTCATGCACACTATATTCCATCATTTATTTTTGATCCTATATAATCTTTACCCAATATACGATTCATTTCCCTATTATATGATATTAATTATCCACGGTATCCATGATTCTTACCCATTACAAGGTTCATCATATTTATCCACAATAAATTTCAACATATTCTTTTGTGATATTACATATATAAGTTCAAAAGAAAAGAAAAAATATAAGAGAGCTTCATGTTGATAATGATGTGCATCTTGCGGATTACTAAGACAATAAAAGAAAGTGATAAGATATGAAAATTCCTATCTTTTGTTTATTTTCTAAATGTGGCATCGTCTGTTATGAAGAATATAATACTTGACCATAATGTTAATTAAACTACTTACCTCTATTAAATAATATAGTTAAAAGTTTTCGAACAATTTGTCTTTGAATATTGTATATATGTGAAATATAGCCAGGTAATATACATATGTATTCATATTCTTGTTACAAATATTTTAACAAATGAATAAAAACTTCTTTTGAAAAAAATTATAGAAAAAATTCTTCGAAGATATATCGATAAAATGATTGAAGATCGGTTTATCCATGAATCAATTTACATTCATATTTTTGTATGAAATCCTCCTTGTGTGTAAAAACCAGCCTATCAATCCATTTTCTTATTTGTGAAATATGTTAATATTTTATGATATATTATGATTTGTTAATTGATAGCTATTGGGATTGGAGATTATTTAATTTTGCTGCTTGAGTTGAACTTATAATAGCAGTCCAAAACCATCAACATTTTTGTGCTCAATTTTTAATAAAATTCTTTTGAAAATAATTAAAATCATAATTTTCAAACTCCCTCCATTTTTATAAATTTCATCGTAAATCCATCATTCTAAAATGTGAAATCTGCCACTAGTTCTCAGAATATTATGATTTTTTTTGATTGATTGAGATTTATGGAGATTATTTTGTCTCTTAAGCTGAAATTATATTTTTAGTCTATTTTTCATACTATTTTAATTTCTGTATTCTTTTGGTGATAACAAAAGGGGGAGAATGGGTTGAGATTTTGATTCATGAGTGAATATTTTATAAATATTTTAATATTGAAAATTCCATTCAGTTTTCATTCTTTTCACTCATACACATTAATATGGGGAGTTTCTGTTGTAGGGGAGCATTCAAATAGGGGGAGTTCAATACTTCACTATCAAACATATTTACTATACTCAAAATCTTTTATTTGTTTGTCATCATCAAAAGGGGAGATTGTTGTATATAACGATGTTGTATATAACAATTATATGATTTTTGTTGATGATAACAACCAAATATATATTATTATAAATGTTTTTTTATTGTACTGTTATACTACATCACAAACATGAATATAATAATTATATTTAAGTGGAATATTACTGCACGTGAATTCAAATATTCAAATAGTATTTTATTTAAACATAATATTTTATTTCTACATTCAAACAGTACAAATTTATAACTCCACTATTTGTACATTTTCACTTATATACAATTCATACACATTCAGTTTCATACAATGATCCTTACTACAACTCTCTATCATTCAGTCACTCTGTAAAATTTCATTTATATATATACATACGTACACTGTCTTTAGTCTTCTGTCTTCACAACTTTCAGTAGTCCAGTCATCCACACCTGTCACATACAGAAACACACATACAGTGTCTGGAACAGAAATATTTTAAATTCTAACAGATATGTTTTTTTATTTTAAAAATTTATTTGCCTCAGGATTTTGGTGTGTTTCTCATCATATTTCATGACTTGATCTGATTTATATATCCATCCATCTGTGTCTATGCAGCTTTTGATATTCATAGTGATTCACTATAAACACCACAAGGCAGACTGTATATTTCTAGTGCTCACAGATCAGTCTCAACACACTGCACCTGTTTGCTGATCAGACCAATAGCTGATTCTAAACAGCCCAACACAATGTGGCAGTCTGCTAATAATATTTTCATGTCTGACATTTTAAATAGCCATACATATATATATATATACACATACGTGTATATATACACATATGTATACATGTTAAGACAGTGCAAAATGGCTCAACGCAGATTCACAAGGCAAGCATTCACATGCAGATACAAGGAAGTTTTATAAGTCGAGCAAGATTGTGCTCACATGAACAAGTATGGTGAGTCAACATGAGCCAAGATGACAAGTCAGCATGGAGCTTGTTACATGGCAAGGTCAAGTCCGAAGAAGAACAAGCAAGTCATTTTCAGGTGCAACAGGGTACACATGAACAATGCTACAACATGGTGGAAAGGATACAAGAAAGTGCCAATATAGTGATCAAAGCAGTCACGGTCAAAATAGAGCTTACAGGTGCTAGCTCAAACTCATGCATGGTGGTACAACATGGCCAAGCAAACATAGATGGAAAGTACACTTACAAGCATAGTTCACAAATGCAAGATTCAAGCTCAGGTCATTAACAAGCAAGGATGGACAAAAGCAAATGGTCCATGTTCACAATACTGGGATGAATATGACAGGTTATATTCATGAATGGTGCAAGATGAAAGTAAACAGAAGTGCATGGACAAAAACAGCTCAAATTCATATATGCATAAACTATGGTCAAGCTAGCATACAAACAAGGACAACATGACAAAGTTCAAGTTCTCATACATGTGTGTAAACCTAGAAATGCAGAGTAGCATGGTGCATACAACTAATTAAGAGTCAGAGCAGCTCAAAGTGCACAAGTGCAAACAGTGCAATAAATTAACACTATGAAGCTAGTGACTGTGTAAACTACTCAAGTGTTCATGTAGGCAAGGCAAGTACATAAATTGGTCAAGCTCAACAAATGGCAAGTATCGGCCCAAAGATGCACACATATGGATTCTACATACAATACATGGTGGCGGTTCCTTTGGCAAACAAATATTGTTCAGCATGACACAAGATGATGAGTTGGTATGTATCAAAACTCGGCAACTAAGTGATATCAAGAAATTTCAACATGAATTCCATTTTTGGCAACATTTAAGGATTTTCAGAAATCAGTTATGATAACATATTAATGGTGACATCTTTATGGTAAAAATCGAATTTAAGAATTCCAAAAATAGTCGAGAGATGACCAAGCAAAGCTTCACATATATGGTAATGTATTATGTCAAATATAAGGTAAGATTGCAAACTAAATGGTTCCACTAAACAATTCATTTCAGCAATCACAATTTTGGCAAACTATTTTTGGGAAATCGCAATGCTAAATTGGCAAGCCATCTCAATAATCTTATCAACATTTTCGAATGAACATATAAAGCATATTTATTTGTCTTCAAGTATTTCAGAATAAATCACACAAGGGCAATGGAAATTATTTTTGTTTCCAGTTTTGTTTTAATCTGACATTCAAGGCAACAAGCGAAATCACGTAAGGGGCCAATTCGATTTGGAGATTCATTGAAGACCAAAATCACATCCAGGTTCATCAGACAACCCATTCATAGCCGAGAAAGAAAAAAGGGAAATACACAAAATCAGAGCAAATCATTACATGGAAATAGGAGAGCAAGATATAGGATTTTATTATCCTATATAACACCGTCTTCATCACAGACTTAGAAAAGTGAAACCACAAACAATTCAAAAGAAATTCTAAGAGATAATTTTTTGAAGGAAAAGGTAGTGAATCAACATGATTCACGCCTAATATATATTAGCATCCATAAGAAATTCTAAGAGATAATACAGAGAACTCACAATTTTCATGAATGTTTCGATCGTAACAATCCCAAATCGAAGTACCAAAGTCATCCAAAGATTCGAAGTCATCAGAGATTCAATTTTCACAAACAGCTGACTGCTATTTGGGTTTTTTCCACAAAACCCTAATTTTTGTGTCTGGCCGACGTTGAAGTGAGTTGATGCAAAGAAAAGGATAAGGGCCAACTTAGTTTTTTTTTCATTAGATAAAAGTTTTTTTTTCTTTTATATTGTATTGTTTTTATTTCTTTTGTACAACGACGAACAATTTACTAGTGTCTGTAAAACTAGGGTTTACTATTTTGTCGTTAAAACTAGGGTGTAACAACCCGAATTTTAATAACATGTTAAAACAAGAAATCAAGGTATAATTAATTTTTAAAATGAGAATTATGGGAAACGGGTTGCGCCATTGCGTTCGTCTCAGAATTCTGCATGAAATAGAGTTCGAGTTTTCGAAAATCGGAGTCCGGATGAAGAAGTTATGGCATGTAGAAGATTCAGCAAATTTCAGACCAGGCAGGTCGACCTGGGGGTCAGGTCGACCATGTGGTCAACCTTAGGGTCGACCTACCCCCCAGGTCGACCATATGGTCGACCTCCCCCCTTACAGGTCGACCTGGTCGGCCTGTTTTGACCCAAAACCCATTTTTGAAGCCTGAGACGTGTTTTGATGGTCCGGATTGATTCTAGGGTTAATCTAAGGGCCTAAACTAGTTGCTACCCCTATAAATACATCCTAATACCCAGCCTAATTCATACAAATCATTTTTACATTGCTATGCTGCTAATTTACCCCTTGAACCATGGTCGCCGCCTCCAAATTAAAGCTTAAGCATTCAAACTCGATTCAAATCAAAGATCAACGCTTCTACAACAACTCAAGAGAATAGATCAGCGACACCGCAACGTTCTACGACAAATTTCTAGACTTGACTTCTGCATCTAAATTTCTTAGACCACAATCTGTAAGTTCCAGTTACTTTTAGATAAAAACTATAAATCTAATATGGGCATGTTAAATTGGAATTGATTTATGCATGATTCATATCTATTCTTGTTTTCTTCTTGGATCTTGACTATTGGGAATATTGTCTACGACGTTGAAACTATTGTTAATGGCATAAGACTATGACTATGACTATGACGGTGAACATAAGACTATGCCTATGACTATGACGGTGAACATAAGACTACGCCTATGACAATGACGGTGAACATAAGACTATGCCAATGCCTATGACTGTGAATATAAGACTATTGCCTATAACTATGACAAGGACAATTGTAGCTAATCACCTATGAGGTTATTTCCTAGGATTATGACTATGAAATTAGATCTAAGCTTGATTTTCTATTCAAACTTATTTTCTTTATTTGTCCTTGGATCTTGATTTTGGGGATTTTTCTATTTTAGATCTATCCATGTTCTTGAACCTAGATTATTATTCAAACCTTTTCATGTTCATAATGTTGCCAGATCTATATGCCTGTGATGTTTTACTCAATTTATTAAATTTTTAATAGAACAATGTTTGTTATGTTATTGAATGATATTCTATTTTATCATCATTTGGAATTGGGAATTAATGAATAAGTCCATTCGTATGTATATGAACTTGGAGTATAACCCGTGATGACAAGTTGTGTAGTTTGTCATGTTATGCAAGTTTTAGGTTGTGAAATCATATCACATATGTGACCAAATATTAGATCTACATGTTTATGTTAAACCTATGTCATATTTCAAATTCACACTTATTCATATGTTCGTGATTGATTTGCAAGTTCACATATATGTAAGTTGATTTAGTCTATGTTGCAAATTCACATATATGTATGTTGGTTTAGTCTACGTTGCAAGTTCACACCTATGATATTCATGTTGATTGTTTTGCAAGTACACACCTATGGTGTTCATATTGACTATGCCAAGAATGCCAAGTTTACACCTATGTCATGTTAATGAATTTCTTTATGCAAATTTTGTGTACGTTAAATTAGGCTAAGTTTTTAGCCTAATATTATGCCAAAAATCATGCGGACAGAAAATTAGGCTAAGATTGTTAGCCTAATATTTAGACGGGGTAACGTTAGGAAAAATTGGTAATTATAGGAAACTTGGTATGAAACTCGCCATGAAACTTGACATGAATTTTGAAACGTGAACATTGTTATAACTTGAATATGGATGTGGGCATGAAACTTGCCTTGAAAACTTGACACAAACTTGACATGAAACCTGAACATGGGCATGACACTAGAATGAACTTGAAAATGGCCAACTCGAGGTTGGGTTGAGTTTGCAGTGTAATTCTGCCCGGAATTGCCCGGCAAATCCAGTTACTGCTAACAATAGGATCCAATGTGGGTAGTTGGTCATATCGCACTTGAAAACCCGAGGTCAGACTGAGTTGTGGTGTAATTCTGTCCGGAACCGCCCGGCATATCCAGTGACCACAACAACAGGTCTGATGTGAGAGGTTGGGCGCATTAATGAATTAATGCCACATGATAAGGTTAAGTCATGAACATGAAAGACCACACTTAACCAACTTGACATGCTAGACTGATAAGGGTTAAGTCACGAATTTAAATGACAACACTTAACCTATTGGATGAAAACCCTAGTTACGCGGTCCATTTCAGCAGTAACCCACTAGATGTATCATGGTACCCTGGAACTAGGCAGGGGGGGCACGATTACTGGGCTGATTGTAAGCGACCAGAACGACGGCTGTGTTGGTGCGCCAGTGTAGGTTCAAGCGGGCTATGGTCGTGCACGTGGTCCGGAGTTGAAAAAGCAAGCATTGGGCATCAGTAGGTTTATCTGTGCATGCTTGATTCGTGTCGATGGTTGGCACCATAGGGCTTGATACACCCTATGGTGGACCTAGCACAGGTGACTACATTCGTGATAGGGCCTATGACATAGACACATGACGAGCTGGAACTTGTAGGAAGCCGATTGACTAGTGGATCGTTTCGTTGGACCTAGAAATAGGTCATTTTATGATATTGGGCCAAGGGATTATTTCATGATTTGTATAAGACATGGGTTTGGGATTCTAGTATAGTTGATGCAGCGAACCTTGAATATGTGATGCTTACTTGATTTATACTTGATTTATCATGTTATCTTAGTCTATCTTGCCCATCCTGACAGCATCCTTATGTTTACTTTCAGTTTATACATGTCATGTTACATTTATCTGTTTTTATGCTGAAAGTCACTTGGACTTACCAGTCTTTATGACTGAACCGTTTTCTTTCGCCTCCTTTTCTTTCGTCCCCCCTAGGTTCTCAGGGAGGAAACTCTAGCACTTAGCTTGGATTTCACTTGCTTTCGGTTCATCTCATGTACGATTTGATCTTGGGCTATGCTATGGCTGCATTTCTGCTACCTCTGGGGAATTAAGCTCCTTATGTTGTTTCAAGTTTATGCTTCTTTATTTATACAAGACAGAATTTATTGTAATGGAAAATAATGACCTTGGCTATTTGATGTAAAAGGTTTTGACTCTTTTTGAAAGTAATGAAATTTAGCTTTTGAATCTTCCGCTGTTTTATTTATGTTCTGTCTTGTAATAATTATGTGATTCTTTACCTTGATAACGCTCCTCCAAAACTAGTGCATTCCCTTTGTGAGTGACCCTAGCGGAGGTGGGGTGTTACATTTGGTATCAGAGCAGAAGGTTACCAGACTGGGCAAAAGTTTTTAAAACCTTCTAAAACTCTTTTCAAAAACGTTTACAAAGAAGCATTTTTCAAGAAAAGACTAATTTTATTTAAAGGCTATTCCCTAAAAGCCATTAGCACTATCCTTTGTTTCCTCGTTTGAATCTCTTTTCCTTTCTTTTCTCCATCTGTAGTCGCAGTAGTTTTATCTGCGGCTAATCTTCTTTCTAGCTTCGTAGAGGGTTTTCCGTACGATGGAGATAGCTTCCGTGAGGCTTGTTAACATGTTACATAGGAAAGGTATGAGTGATAAGTTAAGGCGGACGAGTCTCAAAACGAGAAGAACGACTTCCAGAAGGGAGGCGAGAACAACGACAACAATAATAACAAGTCACGTGATAAGAGGAAGTGCAACTTCTGTGGTATATTTGGGCATGTTATCCAGGATTGTAGAAAGCAGAAGATGAAGATGGGAGCATGCTTTCAATGTGGTGATATTGGACATATCAGGAAGAACTGCCCTAAGAGGCAAGGGTAAACCCCACAAGCAGGACCTTCTGGGGGTACATCTTTAACTTCTTCTCCTAGATGCTTTGTTTTATCTTGCTTATCTTCTCAATCCTATCTTGAGAACCTTAGGTAGAACCCTTTTGGATGTAAACATGTGATTGAAACATGTTATGGTTGACGTTTGGAAATGGTTGTAAGTGGTTGCTTGTGGTTGCATAACACGCATTAGGCACTAGATCGGCTCAGACACATTTTCATATTGCATATGCATGAGTTTTTATACTTGTTTGTGGATGAAAATGAATGTGTTATCATGTGGATGTTGCATATGGATGGATGTTTGTGCACACATATAGTGTTTATGGGACTAGGACTATTTGCATACATATTGGATTCATGACGCTAAACATATTTTGCATTAGGAAGATCAATCAGGCCTGATCATTTGCATTAGATAAGGAACATATACACACACACTTTCTGCATATGTTCATACAACATTAGAAATCTCTTAAGGACAATGGATGCCTGTGATTGATGATTGAGTAGATGGATGATTGGATGGTAGGACACATTCTTCTTAACTTGAAGATTTCGGGGACGAAATCCTTTAAGGGGAGAATGTAACAACCCAAATTTTAATAACATGTTAAAACAAGAAATAAAGGTATAATTAATTTTTAAAATGATAATTATGGGAAACGGGTTGCGCCATTGCGTTCGTCTCGGAATTCTGCATGAAATAGTGTCCGAGTTTTCGAAAATCGGAGTCCGGATGAAGAAGTAATGGCCTGTAGAAGATTCAGCAAATTTCAGACCAGGCAGGTCGACTTGGGGGTCAGGTCTACCATGTGGTTGACCTTAGGGTCGACCTACCCCCCAGGTCGACCATAAGGTCGACCTCCCCCGCCCCCTTACAGGTCGACCTGGTCGGCCTGTTTTGACCTAGAACCCCTTTTTGAAGCCTGAGACGTGTTTTGATGGTTCGGATTGATTCTAGGGTTAATCTGGCCTAAACTAGTTGCTACCCCTATAAATACATCCTAAGACCAAGGCTAATTCATACAAATCATTCTTACACTGCTATGCTGCTAATTTACCCCCTTGAACCATGGCCGCTGCCTCCAAATTAAAGCTTAAGCGTTCAAACTCGATTCAAATCAAAGATCAACGCTTCTACAACAATTCAAGAGAATAGATCAGCGACAGCGCAACATTCTACGACAAATTTCTAGACTTGACTTCTGCATCTAAATTTCTTAGACCACGATCTGTAAGTTCTAGTTACTTTTAGGTAAAAACTATAAATCTAATATGGGCATGTTAAATTGGAATTGATTTACGCATGATTCATATCTATTCTTGTTTTCTTCTTGGATCTTGACTATTGGGAATATTGTCTACGACGTTGAAACTATTGTTAATGGCATAAGACTATGACTTTGACAGTGAACATAAGACTATGCCTATGACTATGACGGTGAACATAAGACTATGCCTATGACTATGATGGTGAACATAAGACTATGCCGATGACTGTGAATACAAGACTATTGCCTATAACTATGACAAGGACAATTGTGGCTAATCACCTATGAGGTTATTGCCTAGGATTATGACTATGAAATTGGATCTAAGCTTGATTTTCTATTCAGACTTATTTTCTTTATTTGTCCTTGGATCTTGATTTTGGGGATTTTTCTATTTTAGATCTACCCATGTTCTTGAACGTAGATTATTATTCAAACCTTTTCATGTTCATAATGCTGTCGGATCTATATGCCTGCGATGTTTTACTCAATTTATTCAGTTATGTTATGCGTTGGAAATAAATTGTTAATAGAACAACGTTTGTTATGTTATTGAATGATATTCTATTTTACCATCATGTTGAATTGGGAATTAATGAATAAGTCCATTCATATGTATATGAACTTGGAGTATAACCCGTAATGACAAGTTGTGTAGTTTATCATGTTATGCAAGTTTTAGGTTGCGAAATCATATCACATATGTGACCAAATATTAGATCTACATGTTTATGTGTATATGTTAAACCTATGTCATATTTCAAGTTCACACTTATTCATATGTTCGTGATTGATTTGCAAGTTCACATATATGTAAGTTGATTTAGTCTATATTGCAAATTCACATATATGTATGTTGGTTTAGTCTACGTTGCAAGTTCACACCTATGATATTCATGTTGATTTTTTTGCAAGTACACACCTATGGTGTTCATATTGACTATGCCAAGAATGTCAAGTTTACACCTATGTCATGTTAATGAATTTCTTTATGCAAATTTTGTGTACGTTAAATTAGGCTAAGTTTTTAGCCTAATATTATGCCAAAAATCATGCGGATGGAAAATTAGGCTAAGATTGTTAGCCTAACATTTAGACGGAGTAACGTTGGGAAAAATTGGTAATTATAGGAAACTTGGTATGAAACTCGCCATGAAACTTGAATGAATCTTGAAACGTGAACTTTGTTATAACTTGAATCTGGATGTGGGCATGAAATATGCCTTGAAAACTTGACACAAACATGACATGAAACTTGAACATGGGCATGACACTAGAATGAACTTGAAAATGGCCAGCTCGAGGTTGGGTTGAGTATGCAGAATAATTCTGCCCGGAACCGCCCGACAAATCCAAGTTACTGCAAACAATAGGATCCAATGTGGGTAGTTGGTCATATCGCACTTGAAAACCCGAGGTCAGACTAAGTTGTGGTGTAATTCTGTCCGGAACCGCCTGGCATATCCAGTGACCACAACAACAGGTCTGATGTGAGAGGTTGGGCGCATTAATGAATTAATGCCACATGATAGGGTTAAGTCATGAACATGAAAGACAACACTTAACCAACTTGACATGCTAGACTGATAAGGGTTAAGTCACGAATTTAAATGACAACACTTAACCTATTGGATGAAAACCCTAGTTACGCGGTCCATTTCAGCAGTAACCCACTAGATGTATCATGGTACCCTGGAACTAGGCAGGGTGGGGCACGATTACTGGGCTGATTGTAAGCGACCAGAACGACGGCTATGTTGGTGCGCCAGTGTAGGTTCAAGCGGGCTATGATCGTGCACGTGGTCCGGAGTTGAAAAAGCAAGCATTGGGCATCAGTAGGTTTATCTGTGCATGCTTGATTCGTGTCGGTGGTTGGCACCATAGGGCTTGATACACCCTATGGTGGACCTAGCATAGGTGACTACATTCGTGATAGGGCCGTATGACACAGACACATGACGAGCTAGAACTTGTAGGGAGCCGATCGACTAGTGGATCGTTTCGTTGGACCTAGAAATGGGTTATTTTATGATATTGGGCCAAGGGATTATTTCATGATTTATATAAGACATGGGTTTGGGATTCTAGTACAATTGATGCAGCGACCCTTAAATATGTGATGCTATACTTGATTTATCATGTTATCTTAGTCTATCTTGCCCATCTTGACAGCATCCTTATGTTTACTTTCAGTTTATACATGTCATGTTACCTTTATCTGTTTTTATGCTGAAAGTCACTTGGACTTACCAGTCTTTATGACTAACCCGTTTTCTTTCGCCTCTTTTTCTTCCATTTCCCCCCTCCCACAGGTTATTAGGGAGGAAACTCTAGCACTTAGCTTGGATTTCACTTGCTTTTGGTTCAGCTCATGTACGGTTTGATCTTGAGTTATGCTATGGCTGCATTTCTGCTACCTTTAGGGAATTAAGCTCCTTTTGTTGTTTCAAGTTTATGCTTCTTTATTTATGCAAGACAGAATTTATTGTAATGGAAAATAATGACCTTAGCTATTTGATGTAAAAGGTTTTGACTCTTTTTGAAAGTAATGAAATTTAGCTTTTGAATCTTCCGCTGTTTTATTTATGTTCTGTCTTGTAATAATTCTGTGATTGTTTACCACGATAACGCTCCTCCAAAACTAGTGCATTCCCTTTGTGAGTGACCCTAGCGGAGGTGGGCTGTTACATAGGGTTTACTAGCTACAGGTTTGTAGGTAGTGGAAATCTGATCTAGGGGATATAGATCAGTCTAGGTTTTGAGCGTAGGATTAGAATAGGAGCGAGGGGTTAGAGAGTTTACATAGTCTTGTAAGAGGGATCGGTTCTATTACCTAGTAGAAACCTTAGGAATGCAGCAGTAGGCAGATTTGCCGAAGCTGAGTATCTCTGTGTGTCATTTACTTTCTGTATTTTTATTTCTACTGCATTCTATGATCTGATATTTTTTAATATTGCGTTAAAATTCAATAAACCCTATTCACCCCCCCCCTCTAGGGTTAATCTACATCCAACACTATTAACCTAAGTAACCTAATAAATAAGAAAATATAACTGAACGATATATGTAGGGTTATCCAAAATGTGTTGTTTAAATCCAGTCACCAGAACTTGTGTTCTGACCCCCTCCTCATAACATACTCGCAGTTTAGATTTGTGGCTATGATATGATAGCTTTGGATACTGGTTAGGCAATATTATTATCTGGGTAAGGCTATATTTTGATTATATAATATATTATCTATTCTGCCGTGAGATGTTTTCTGAGCTCTGATATATTTTATATCTCTATCTTTTCTGCAAGATACAGACAAACCAACACGAGTTTGATAGATTAGAAATTTGAAAAAAATTCGGTCCGTCAGGATTCAGGTAGTTACAAGAATCTCGTGGACACATCACCAACGACTAGGAAACCAGTACAAAATGTAGCCCTTTACTAAAGATGTGCTCAATGTTGAATGACCCAAACACTTAAGCTCAAGGTAAGAAAACCACGATGCGACAGGCTGGCGATGTAGGGAAACTTCCACGATGGTCGGCAATGGCAATAGATGATCGAAGATGGAGGAAATATTTGGATCAGATGCTTTAAGAACAAAAAGGAAATATAAAAATAGGATGCACCGAACAGGAGATTTATAAGGAGAAGAATGTTTCAGAAAATTTACTAAGTAATCGGATTGACAGTGATCCGTACTTTCTTGATCAGTATTGATCCAACAAGACACATGATTGCCCCATACTTATCGTAGTCCATCATCCGGAGTAGAGCGCTTTGCGAAGTTGAAGCCCATAATTCAAAAATCTTCGACAAATGTTAATTCTTGTATTGGGATTCAGGTTAATGACCGATTAATCAAAGACTACACCCTCAAGTGAAACAATTATTATGCTTAAGTCAATTAAAATATGGAACATAAATACATATTGGACTAGGGTACATCTTATTAACAATGAAAACATGCTATAAAGGGAAAATGTTAACCTAATTTTTACCCATAAGAAAGATCCAGGAGATAAAGATGTCGAGATGGATTACAATTTACTTCAAACTCTTAAAATAGAACCTAGAGAGATAAGAAGGGAGAGTGCAATTATTAGGCCCAGAAAAGATTATGTATGGGTCGGCACTGATCTATACCCTATGAATCGGTATCGTTCCATAAAGATGCATTGAATCACATCAAGAGTGACACCATGATACTTCTAAGCCTTTATTTATCTATACACCAAGTTTGGTGGCAACGATGTTCTAAATTCAAGATACTCATAAACTAAACAATTTGGAGAAAGTTGACATGGTTCGATTCGCTAGTACACCAAACTAAGTCCAAACCTTAAAAAATTGGCTCATAGCATTACTTGAGCATACAAAGACCAAAAATGAGTTAGACACCAAGAAAAATAAGTTGATAGATCGGAATCAATCCACGAAAAATAGTTAGATGGGATTAATACTTTTGGCAATGCATTATGGCATCTAACTAGACCTCTCCAAGCAATATTTTGGCCCTAGTCATCTCAAACACCTATAAATACCCCCTTACATCCTACATGCAAGTGATCTGATTTCTCCTTGCCTATACATCGTTAAAACACTTCCTCAACTGCAACTGTCCAAAGATAATAAGGATTCTTCACCAAAATAGGCTATTGTGATCTACTCCAGTAATCCCCTATGCTTGTGGTTCTAGTTTCTTCTTTCTTTGGAGAATTATTCAAACACTTATACCCAAACTCACTGTAATAAGCATGGAAAATGTAATGAATCTATTGAAAGTGGATGTAAGCTTCGTTAATAGATAATTCTATGTTTTCTTCTCTTTCTACTCTTTTACTTCTTACATTTTTCATTTATTTACATTACCAGTGTTAGGTCTGATAATTTGACCAAAAGGGTCGTGCTTTAATTATATTCTGGTGTTGTGCCACTTTTGGCACTAAGAGTGATCCTTAGGTGTTTCTCACTATGTTTATTATATATATTTTATCGAAAGTCTACGCTAATACGTCCACGACATTCACATGCCACACATTAATGGGTTGAAAAGACTAAACACAAAGGTGAAAGAAAAAGAAATTGAAACATAATCTCGTAACATGATGAGTAATACATAATATTAAACATATCTTTACAAAAGAAACCATAATGTACATCATTAATCGGCGTAAGTTACTTATCATTAGCCTGGATAATTATATGTCCTTACAATTGTTGATGGATATAAACTGAAATCAAAACAAAAAATAAAAGGTAAAAGAAAAATAAGGAAATCTATTTCAGAGGATATAGATTGTCTTTTGAACCTCCAAAGGTCTCGTTAATTCTAGAAAATATACTTGGAATGATCCGAGCATTATACGACAAATAACGCTCAGGCTAGTTCGAAAATAAAAGGGTAACATCTATACTACTATATTATTGATGGGTTTTCTTTCAAGGGCGCATAAGCCACCTTGAGTTTCGCAGTGAAAAATTGGATTTCAACCATCTCTCTCCACTAAGGGTGTAAATCGATCGGACCTGACGAAGGCGTGTTCAGTTTCTATCCTTAAAAAAGTCGGATCAAACATGGACCGGACCAAATTTTTTCTCTGACCAATTTCGTTGTCCTAATTCCTGTCCTAAATAAAATCAGTCGGACATGAACATATGTTTTTCGGACACGAACACACTCAGATTCAATCGGACATGGCTATTTATAGCACCTTATGTACATTTTATTAGATTTTCGCTCAAATATACATCGAATTACAAGGAATTCAAACGAATTCGAACGAGGTCGGACCGGACGTGATTTTTTCTCGTACAAATTTTGTTGTTGTATTTACACCAACGGATATTGGACATTCGCACAAAATTTAGAGCCCTACTCTCCACTTTCATATTCTAAGAAGGACCACGTTTTCTATTGCTTTTCCAGTCCATACGTCTCTCCGGTACGTTCCTTCTCGAATCATACGTTCTCTCTTTTCTGCTGCCTCTTCAACCCTATCTCTTCTCCTAAATTGTGCCATTGATCATGACAAGGCTCCATCTATTTGCACCCCTCTGATTGCTCTTCCCACCCCGATCATTTCAAAATAAAATTTTCACCGTGGTTTTTTCTCTAAGCACCCCATTTATCCCAATATTGCCCCTTTCTTTTTTCACTTTCTTCCTTCTCTTTTTCTTACCTTGTTGATTTCGCTGCATTGAATAGTTTTTAAGTTTTTCTACACTTAAATACAATGTTGTACATACAGTCTAGTGATCAGTTAGTTTTTTACAATTTTCACGTTTAAGTATGTAGCGTCCCGAAATTTCGGTCCAATTTGAGCTGACCAAATAACTCAAGTCCAACCCCAATTCACTGGAAAACAGAAAACTAATAGAAAGAAAATAGTGGATGAGAACAGATAAGATAGAAACTTAGAATAGAAGAAGAAGATAACAACAATATCAGAGTAACACGAACCTCACAGCGGAACGAATAAAATATAACATAACTTTGAAATAAAGGATTGTACTTGAATATACATAACATTATCAAGTACATCACTTACAACACAGTGGAATAACAATAGCTATATAAAATCCCGAAGCCTCCTGCTCCAGCTCTTCAAGTATCCGTAAATCCCGACTACTTGACTACCCATACAAAATTGGGCACCCAAGAGTTTAGGGAAACAAAACAAAATAAACTCCGGGTCAGTCATGGAACTGGTATGAGTAAAACAGTTTGAGCCATTAAACGATATCTCATAAGACCATGCCGTATAACGGAACGGGTTTTTCCCTTATGAGAATCCAACATAGTGTTTATATCAAAACTCATTGATATTATAATAGTGAATATCACCCACAATATAATAATCATCTAGCAGAAACGCTTTCATCTCACGTTCTACATATATAGTATACAATCGAAACCGCGAGAACGTATTGGATAATGGATTACCAACTATGACAAGGTATGGAACCACCTTTCGCTAGTGTACCTCTAGAGAGGAATATACTGGGTTCAAAAAGAACAATTTGCAACCCAGACACACGTGACCGACCACTCATTTCGCTTGAGTGTACCGAATGTATATCACTAACGGTTGGGATCAGCAACCGTTTCCCGAATGGGACAGCTTCGACAATAGATTTTTAGTAGTAAATGAAACTCTAGATCAGGTGATTATACACCTTAATAGGTGCGACCTACATAGCCATGTTGCCTGCCCGATTTTTGTCATTTTCCGGTTGTAAGGCTAGAGGCCACGCTTATCTCTGACAGATCTCACGTTTATTCACTTTGAATGTCACATTGTCATACCTGCCAAATCACAAATTGATTTCCCCAAAAATACCACGGGTATACAGCTAAGAGAAACAAATTCCCCCGCCACCAAACGTAAATACGTTTGAAGAGATCAACTTACGCGATATATTAAATATACTCTGTCAGACATTCTTCCATACAGGTCGTCCTGGGACTAGACAGACCGAAGGCACTATTCCGTACAACCATCTTAGGCAGTCTTTACCTAAGATTTATACAACATCCCTTGCACTTTACTCCGTCTTCAATTATCTTTGGCATATATGATTCGCAACGCTTATGCCAATACGGAGTGGTTCTTCGGATAATAATCCAACCGGTCTCTCCATATTAACAACGTTAAAATGGTCAAAAACTTCGATAGCCGGTGAGTTAACTATCAAAGAAAAACACGTGTGCAAACAACGATATTATTTCCAAATGGAAATTATATCGATAAATCATCATTTAAAATTTTTCTCTTTAGTTCATTAATTTACTTATCTCCTGTTTTCATATATTCTAAATTCTTATTTTCTATCCTCAGAAAACATTTCTGATCCTTATTTGGAAAACATTTCCAAAACTCCATCACTGGGTTTAAATTGATGTTTAAATCAAACATCGCCATGCCAACCCAAACCATTTAGTAAATTTACTTAACCATCATTCACTATCAAACCTTACTATTCCTTAGTTAAGAAGGAAGTCAATCAAGTTGGGGTATAATTACCTCTCAGACCTTAACTGAACAACGTTTTAACTTCGGAATAGTCGAAGTTTATCTTTTAAACCTTTAACAACTTCCTTACGTAACTCTCAGATTCTATTTACGTATCCACTTCTTTATTGAAAAATTGATTATAACGCTAACGTTATAAACCCTACTTCTGAAATATCTAACTCAACATTTACTTTTATTTCTTACTTTGAATAATTAACCTACTCTAATTTATTTATAAATAAATAAATCATGATTTAAAAACCGGAGAGTAAATGATACTTTCCCGAATTTGATATAGTCGAATTCGACGTATAATTCTCTTTTGAGTAATCTCTATTCGATTAACTCCTTCGAAAAACTAATATTCAATTAAATCCCTTCGAATAACTAATATTCGATCATCGCACTTCGAATAACTATATTCGATAACTCCTTTCTTCGAATAACTATATTCGATTAACTCCTTTCGAATAAACTATATTCGATCACTCTTCTCGAATAAGCAATATTCGATAACTCTACTTCGAATAAGTGATATTCGATAACTCTACTTAGAATAAACTATAACTCGATTATCTTAACTCGGTAATCTAAACTCGATTACCTAACTCGAAAATCTTTACTCGATAATCTTAACTCGATTATCGTAACTCGATTTTCTTAACTCGATAATCTTAACTCGATTATCTTAACTCAATTTTCTTAACTCGATAATCTTAACTCGATTATCTTGATTCGATTATCCTAACTCGATTTTCTTAACTCGATAATCTTAACTCGATTATCTTAACTCGATTTTCTTAACTCGATTTTCTTAACTCGATAATCTTAACTCGATTATCTTTACTCGATAATCTAAACTCGATTATCTTAACTCGATTTTCTTAACTCGATAATCTTAACTCGATTTCTTAACTCGATAATCTCTAATCGATTAACTCCAATCGATTAACTCTGCTCGAATAACTAATATTCGATTAACACTCTTTCCGAATAACTAAATTCGATTACAAATACTTCTTTTTCTATTTGTCTATATTTATCTCAAATAAATATTTCCTTTATATAATTCTATTTATTTCCACGATTAAATACTTTATTTATTTTATAAATAAATAATTCTTTTTCAATTCCATTTGTAAATGTTTTACAAATATTTCTCTTCCTATTTTATTTGTAAATGTTTTACAAATATTTCCTTTCTTGAATTCTATTTATTTTCTAAATAAATATTTCATTTTAATTCCATTTACTTTCTAAGTAAATAACCCTTTTACATTTGTTTTACAAATATTCTCCTTTATATTTGTTTTACAAACAATTTCCTTTGTATTTGTTTTACAAACATCTTCCTTTATATTTGGTTTACAAACAATCCCTTTATAAAACTCTATTTGTTTTATATATAACCCCTTTTGATTATCCTATTTATTTTCCAAATAAATATCCTTATGATATCTTATTTATTTATCTAAATAAATAACCTTTATAAAATCTTATTTATTATTCCAATAAATGTTTCTTATATGATCTTATTTATTATCCTAATAAATATTCCTCTTCATAAAATCCTTTGATTTTATAAATAATTCCCTTTTAAAAAATCCCTTGATTTTATGAATATTTTCTCTTTAATAAATTCTAATTCATTTTATAAATGAATATCCCTTTTATAAATTCCTTTGGTTTTATAAATAAATTTCCTTTTTATCTTTATTTATTTTCAATAAATAATTCTCGTTATATCATAATTATTTTCAATGAATATTTCCTTTTCAAAACCCTTTTGATTTTATAACTATTTCCTTTTATAAAATCATTTTTTATTTTTCTATATAAAATCCATTAATTTTATATAACAAATAAATTTTCAAAATATACTTTGAAAATCCCCTTTTTACATCCTAGTATTTCTTACGGTATTTAAAATACCAAACGACGGTGATCGATATCATCCAAACGCACATAATCATCAACAGATTATATATCACATCATATATTACAATATATGAAAAACAGTAAAATAAATGTTAAGGAATCCAGTTGGATTCGTCCGACCTGTTTCCCTGCATCATAGATGTTAAACAATATAATCAACATCGATTTCATTTCAATATGAAATATTCTGCTAAACAGAATCAATATTTGATTAACGATTTATATATATATCGTTATCTAAAATTTCAACCAATACATAAGCAATTCAACCAAACAATTAACATACAGCAATCAACATATAGTTATCAATTCTAATAATACTTTATAAAAATATAACTGTTCAGAGTTGGTGAGTTTTACTCACATTACGCGTTAACCGTTAAATAACGATTTACGTTAGTTGATTCTGATCAGACAATTTATTTTGCTGTAAATTATAACGAGCTCGAATCCACTCCCAGTCAGTTCCATGTTGTAGTGTCCGTCCCTACGATCCCAACGGTTCTGACCGTTCAAAATTCTGATATCGTATGACCAAGATATGACAATTAGAATTATATATATTAAAATGAATTTAACTTGGACTTTAAATTATAAATGGGCTTTGATCCCTTTCAACACTAGCCCATTACCCGTTTAAGCCCAACCAGTAACCGAGCCTTCTTCTTCCCCGTTTCAGGAAAAATCCCGTCCCTTTCCAATGCCATTTCCGTCGGTTTTCAAACCCAACCAACTCGCTAACCACTTCATGAATTCACGAATTTCAAATACCATTTCAATCTCCTTCCCAATCTCTCTCTCCTCATCCCCAAAAGAGCCAACTTGAGCTCATCTCCAAGAATGCGTCGAACAACCTTTTGACGTTGCCGTGTTAAAGACCAACGACCCTTTTTATTTTTGTAAAATCCCAAAAATTCATACTAGTTGCTATTCTCCACAAGAAACTCAAATCTAGTCACCAAATCAACAATCGATGCTTCAATCGCTTGAAATCCGAAGCCCTAGAAGCTGCGGTAAAAATCCTGCAGCACTGATATGATGTCGAACCATTTGAAAATGGTATAGAGTTGAAGAAAAGCTCACGGTGAATTCAAATATGTATATGAGGAGATTTATAGAATCTGTTTTGATTTGTTAGGATTTTTCATTGCTCACGATTTGTGTTTTTGGAAGAGAATGGTGCTGCGGCCAAAAGAACGGTTATATAATGGGATCATATTTTTTTGTGTGGTTGAAAAAGAAGAGGACGTGGCTTTGTTTAGTTCACAAATAGCCTAGGATATTTTAGTTTTATTTTTGTTTCACCTTCTAAAAATCCGTGTGATCACACACGATATTCAAAAATTGTGAAAATGGTCATGTAGCTACAGTTCGACATTACGGTCCCAACGAAACTAGTTTTGTCGAATTCCGACTTCGTTTGCACACATAGCGTATTTTTAACTATAAAAATGTCGACTGTTTTTCACTTTAAAAATCGGTACGGCCACATACTAACTTCAAAAATCACGAAAACTGAAATCTAACAATAATTTAACATTGCGGATCCAATAAAATTAGTTTCGTTGAATTCTGAGGTCGTTTACAAAACTGGCTATTTTTAAAGCTCTAAATAACCCTTTTATATATTAAAATATATTTAAAAGAAATTAAATATTTATAAATAAATATTCTCGTATATATTCACAACAGAATATCATACAGCTACACAATATTCGTATATAAATTTCTAACTCGATATTTCAAATCCCGATGTAAATCGATATTCGATTTATAATGAAATTCCTTTTTAAAATATAAATAAATCGTTATAAATTATAAAGGAATTCCACAGCGACTTTTCTAAAATTTGATTTGGGCATAAATCAAAATCTACTCAACGAAATCACGATTTTTCTCTTTCACTAGAAAAATATACTTCACCAGCTCCTGACGTTTCTTATTTCACAGAAATCCGATTTAAAACGATTTCTGTATATTCGTTTAAAGTTCGAATCACCAAATCGCGAACTGCCGCGCCATTTCGAGCTCGATTATATTTATAATAATTATACGTTCAAACATCGTTTAAATAATATATTCGTTATCGTAATTCAATTTTAAACTGAATTATATACTCTGAATTGCCCAATTCACACCATACCGCCATTTCAGCCAATTCTGATTATTTCAAAATTTAATATATTATTATATTATTTATATTAATTAAATATTCAATATAATTTAATTAAACGGCCATTTAAATCTCTAAACTCTATTTAAATAATTAAATAAATAAATTATTATCTCGTTGAAAATACGGGTCGTTACATTCTTCCCTACTTAAAATAATTTCATCCTCGAAATTGCTAAGGTAGAAAACAAACCTTATCAACTGGGTTAAATTTATTTGTTTACTTCTTAATTTAAGTTTTAACTAAACCAATCAATTCCAATTAAAAATTAATTAATTCTTATCAATGAAAATTTTCAAAAATCCTGAAAATTTTCTAACGCCTTAACTTTTCGAAAAATTTCGCCAGCACCTCCTTTGTATGGCTCAATCGGTACAACTACAACTCGCCTCTATGGGCCTTCTCCAAACCAAAAGAAAATCAAACAGCCAAGCGACTTGCCAATCAGGCTCATAAATCTCTTGCTTATACCAAATATAAACTTGTACCTTTTTGTCGGGCATATACTCTCTATCACTTTCACCTTTTATTAATCCAACATATACCAGTGTTATCCCAATCAAACTCCGATCTATTTTTTATCCTCAAACCAAATCATAGGCTTATACCCAAGTCAAACTTCATTTCAAAATCGAGTTCTAGTCTCGATTTCAAACTCTTAACTTGATTATCAAATTACACTTCAAGTTCGAATCCCACAAATCCAATTCATCTCGATATCATTCAATTTCAGTTACCACTTAACTGGCATTACTTTAATCCCAATTTATTTCCACAAATTTTAATTTTAATTTGTTTTTATTTCAAACAATCTTTTCTTGGGAGTTTTAAACAGTTTACCATATCAAAAATCAAAATTCCCTTTCCAGGATTCAAATCAACTTAATTTCCCAAAACAATTCGAAATCAATATCTTTAGTAGTAATTTGTCACTTACAAACTCGAAAATGAACACTGATGATGTGGCCAGCATCATCAGAGTTATTTCTCAGATATCGAAGTGAGTTCAATACTATATCACTTATCAAAACCATTCTTTAAACACTTTCATTTTAAAATTCATTTCAAAATACCATTTACAATCCTTGTAAAAATAATTTAAAATCTCCCAGGATTTTAAAATCCTTATATATTTAATCTAAATCCAATTACAAACACCTTTCCAAATTCCAGGGTTTTAATTCCGATCCTGATTTAATTTCAGATTTAATTCATTTCGATTTCATATATTTCACTTATATGAATTCTGATGGATTATTTACATAACCATTTCACTTTTAATAATCTTACTCGATTATAATAACAAACAATATATCCTATATATTATAAATCATTTCAATATAAATCTTTTATATCAAAATATAATTTGGGTAAAATTATTTTGTTTACCCACTTTTCAAAACACACCATGTCGGTTTACTGTATTCGAGTGTTTAGTAACCCTTATCGATATAGTGGATCAAACTGATCGACCAGAATTCACAAACTACTCAACCAATAAATCTCTACAATATAAAATTATTTTATATCCAATAACAAATACGTTCACTCGTATATATACACTCAAACTCAATCTAGGGTATTACTAACTCCATCTCTACCGTGTCACGACATAGAGCCAAGGTAATTACCTAACCTTAAGCTCTGATACCAACTGTAGCGTCCCGAAATTCCGGTCCAATTTGAGCTGACCAAATAACACAACTCCAACCCCAATTGCACTGGAAAACAGAAAACTAATAGAAAGAAAACAGAGGGTGAGAATAGATAAGATAGAAATTTAGAATAGAAGAAGAAGAAGACAACAACAACATCAGAGTAACACGAACCTCACAGCGAAACGAATAAAATATAACATAACTTTGAAATAAAATATTGTACTTGAATATACATATCATTATCAAGTACATCACTTACAGCACAGTGGAATAACAATAGCTATATAAAATCCTGAAGCCTCCTGCTACAACTCTTCAAATATCTGTAAATCCCGACTACTTGACTACCCGTACAAAATTGGGCACCCAAGAGTTTAGGGAAACAAAACAAAATAAACTCTGGGTCAGTCATGGGACAGGTATGAGTAAAACAGTTTAAAACAGTTTGAGCCATTAAACGATATCTCATAAGACCACGCCGTATAACGGAATGGGTTTTTCCCTTATGAGAATCCAAAATAGTCTTTATATCAAAACTCATTGATATTATAATAGTGTCTATCAACCACAATATAATAATCATCTAGCAGAAACGCTTTCATCTCACGTTCTACATATATAGTATACAATCAAAATTGCAAGCATGTATTGGATAATGGATTACCAACTATGACATGGTATGGAACCACCTTTCGCTAGTGTACCTCTAGAGAGGAATACACTGGGTTCAACAAGAACATCTTGCAACCCGGCCACACATGACCGACCACTCATCTCGTTTGAGTGTATCGAATGTATATCACCAACGGTTAGGATCAGCAACCGTTTCCCAAATGGGACAACATCGACAATATATTTTTAGTAGTAAATGAAACTCTAGATCAGGTGATTATACACCCTAATAGGTGCGACCTACATAGCCATGCTACCTGCCCGATTTTTGTCATTTCCTGGTTGTGAGGCTAGAGGCCACGCTTATCTCTAACAGATCTCATGTTTATTCACTTTGAATGTCACATCGTCGTACCCGCCAAATCACAAATTGATTTCCCTAAAATTACCACGGGTATACAGCTAAGAGAAACGAATTCCTCCGCCACCAAACGTAAATACGTTTGAAGAGATCAGCTTAAGCGATCTATTAATTATACTCTATCAGACATTCTTCCATACAGGTCGTCCTGGGACTGGACAGACTGAAGGCGCTATTCAGTACAACCATCTTAGGCAATCTTTACCTAAGATTTATACAACGGCCCTTGCACTTTACTCCGTGTTCAATTATCTTTAGCATATATGATTCGCAACGCTTATGCCAATATGGAGTGGTTCTTCGGATAATAATCCAACCAGTCTCTCCATATTAACAACGTTAAAATGGTCAAAAACTTCGATAGTCGGTGAGTTAACTATCAAAGAAAAACGCGTGTGCAAACAACGATATTATTTCCAAATGGAAATTATATCGATCAATCATCATTTAACATTTTTCTCTTTAATTCATTAATTTACTTATCTCCTATTTTCATATATACTAAATTCTTATTTTCTATTCTCAGAAAACATTTCTGATCCTTATTTGGAAAGCATTTCCAAAACTCCATCATTGGGTTTAAACAGATGTTTAAATCAAACATCGCCATGCCAACCCAAACCATTTACTAAATTTACTTAACCATCATTCACTATCAAACCTTACCATTCCTTAGTTAAGAAGGAAGTCAATCAAGTTGGGGTATAATTACCTCTCAGACCTTAACTGAACAACGTTTTAACTTCGGAATAGTCAAAGGTTATCTTTTAAACCTTTAACAACTTCCTTACGTAACTCTCGGATTCTATTTACGTATCCACTTCTTTATTGAAAACATTGATTATAATGCTAACGTTATAAACCCTACTTCTGAAACATCTAACTCAACATCTACTATTATTTCTTACTTTTAATAATTAACCTACTCAAATTTAATTATAAATAAATAAATCTTGATTTAAAACCCGGAAAGTAAATGATACTTTCCCGAATTCGATATAATCGAATTCGACATATAATTCTCTTTGGAGTAATCTCTATTCGATTAACTCCTTCGAATAACTAATATTCGATTAACTCCTTCGAATAACTAATATTTGATTAACTCCCTTCGAATAACTTATATTCAATCATCGCACTTCGAATAACTATATTCGATAACTCCTTTCTTCGAATAACTCCTTTCGAATAAATTATATTCGATCACTCTTTTCGAATAAGCTATATTCGATAACTCTACATCAAATAAGTGATATTCGATAACTCTACTTCAAATAAACTATAACTTGATTATCTTAACTCGATAATCTTAACTCGATTACCTAACTTAAAATCTTGACTCGATAATCTTAACTCGATTCTCTTAACTCGATTTTCTTAACTCGATTTTCTTAACTTGATAATCTTAACTCGATTATCTTAACTCAATAATCTTAACACGATTATCTTAACTCGATTTTCTTAACTCGATAATCTTTGCTCGATTATCTTAACTCGATTATCTTGACTCGATTATCTTAACTCGATTTTCTTAACTCAATTTTCTTAACTCGATAATCTTAACTCGATTATCTTAACTCGATTTTCTTAACTCGATTTTCTTAACTTGATAATCTTAACTCGAATATCTTAACTCGATAATCTTAACCCGATTATCTTAACTCGATTTTCTTGACTCGATAATCTTAACTCGATTATCTTAACTCGATTATCTTAACTCAATTTTCTTAACTCGAAAATCTTTAACCGATTAACTCCAATCGATTAACTCTCCTCGAATAACTAATATTCGATTAACACTCTTTCCGAATAACTAAATTTGATTACAAATATTTCCTTTTCTATTTGTCTATATTTATCTCATTTAAATATTTCCTTTATATAATTCTATTTAATTCCTCAATTAAATTCCCCTTTTATCTTTATTTATTTTCTGAACAGATAATTCTTTTTCAATTCCATTTGCAAATGTTTTACAAATATTTCTCTTTCTATTTTATTTGTAAATGCTTTACAAATATTTCCTTTCTTGAATTCTATTTATTTTCTAAATAAATATCTCATTTTAATTCCATTTACTTTCTAAGTAAATAACCCTTTTACATTTGTTTTACAAATATTCTCCTTTATATTTGTTTTACAAACAATTTCCTTTGTATTTGTTTTACAAACATATTCCTTTATATTTGGTTTACAAACAATCCCTTTATAAAACTCTATTTGTTTTATAAATAATCCCTTTTGATTATCCTATTTATTTTCCAAATAAATATCCTTATGATATCTTATTTATTTATCTAAATAAATAACCTTTATAAAATCTTATTTATTATTCCAATAAATGATTCTTATATGATTTTATTTATTATCCCAATAAATATTCCTCTTATTAAAATCCTTTGATTTTATAAATAATTCCCTTTTATAAAATCCCTTGATTTTATAAATATTTTCTCTTTAATAAATTCTAATTCATTTCATAAATGAATATCCCTTTTATAAATTCCTTTGGTTTTATAGATAAATTTCCTTTTTATCTTTATTTATTTTCAATAAATAATTCTCGTTATATCATATTTATTTTCAATGAATATTTCCTTTTGCAAAACCCTTTTGATTTTATAACTGTTTCCTTTTATAAAATCCTTTTTTCTTTTTCTATATAAAATCCATTGATTTTATATAACTAATTAAATTTCAAAATATACTTTGAAAATCCCCTTTTTACATTCCAGTATTTCTTACGGTATTTAAGATACCAAACGACGGTGATCGATTTCATCCAAAAACACATAATCATCAACAGATTATATATCACATCATATATTACAATATATGAAAAACAGTAAAATAAATATTGAGGAATCCAGTTGGATTCCTCCGACCTGTTTCCCTGCATCATAGATGTTAAACAATATAATCAACATCGATTTCATTTCGATATGAAATATTCTGCTAAACAGAATCAATATTTGATTAACGATTTTTATATATATATATATAACGTTATCTAAAATTTCAACCAATACATAAGCAATTCAATCAAACAGTTAACACACAGCAATCAACAGATAATTATCAGTTCTAAGAATACGTTATAAAAATATAACTGTTCAGAGTTGGTGAGTTTTACTCACATTACGCGTTAACCGTTAAATAACGATTTACGTTAGTTGATTCTGATCAAACAACTTATTTCGCTATAAATTGTAACGAGCTCGAATTCACTCCCAGTCAGTTCCATATTGTAGTGTCCGTCCATACGATCCCAATGGATCTGACCGTTCGAAATTCTGATATCGTATGACCAAGATATGACAATTAGAAGTTAATATAGATTTAAATGAATTTAACTTGGACTTTAAATTATAAATGGGCTTTGATCCCTTTAAACACTAGGCCAATACCTGTTTAAGCCCAATCCGTAACCGAGCCTTCTTCTTCCCCATTTCAGGAAAAATCCTGTCCCTCTCCAATGCCATTTCCGTCGGTTTCAAACCCAACCAAATCCCTAACCACTTCATGAATTCAAGAACTGCAAATACCATTTCAATCTCCTTCCCAATATCTCTCTCCTCATCCCAAAAAGAGCCAACTCGAGCTCATCTCTAAGAATGCGTCGAACAGCCTTTTGACACTGATGTGTTGAAGACCACCGACCCTTTTTATTTTGTAAAATCCCAAAAATTCATACTAGTTGCTATTCTCCACAAGAAACTCAAATCTAGTCACCAAATCAACAATCGTTGCTTCAATCGCTTGAAATCTGAAGCCCTAGAAGCTGCGGTAAAATCCCTGGAACACTGATATGAAGTCGAACCATTTGAAAATGGTATAGACTTGAAGAAAAGCTCACGATGAATTCAAATATGTATATGAGGAGATTTATAGAATTTGTTTTGATTTGTTAGGATTTTTCTTTGCTCACGATTTGGGTTTTTGGAAGAGAATGGTGCTGCGGCCAAAAGAACGGTTATATAGCGGGATCATATTTTTTTGTGTGGTTGAAAAAGAAGAGGATGTGGCTTTGTTTAGTTCACAAATAGCTTAGGATATTTTAGTTTTATTTTCATTTCGCCTTCTAAAAATCCATGTGATCACACACGATATTCAAAAATCGCGAAAATGGTCATGTAGCTACAATTTGACATTACGGTCCCAACCGAAATTGGTTTCGTTTACTCACACAGCGTATTTTTAACTGTCAAAATATCGACTGTTTTTCACTTTAAAAATCGGTACGGCCACATACTGACTTCAAAAATCACGAAAACTGAAATCTAACAATAATTTAACATTGCGGATCCAACAAAATTAGTTTCGTCGAATTCTGAGGTCGTTTGCAAAACTGGCTATTTTTAAAGCTCTAAATAACCCTTTTAAATATTAAAATATATTTAAAAGTAATTAAATTAAATATTTATAAATTAATATTCTCGTATATATTCACAACAGAATATCATACAGCTCCATAATATTCGTATATAAATTTCTAACTTGATATTTCAAATCCCGATATAAATCGATATTCGATTTATAATGAAATTCTTTTTTAAAATATAAATAAATCATTATAAATTATAAAGGAATTCCACAGCGACTTTTCTAAAATTTGATTTGGACATAAATCAAAATCTACACGACGAAATCCCTGTTTTTCTCTTCCACTAGAAAAATATATTTCTCCAGCTCCTGACGTTTCTTGTTTCAGAGAAATCCGATTTAAAACGGCTTCTGTATATTCGTTTAAAGTTTGAATCGCTAAATCGCGAACTGCCGCGCCATTTCGAGCTCGATTCTATATATAATAATTATACGTTCAAACTTCGTTTAAATGATATATTCGTTATCGTAATTCAATTTTAAACTGAATTATATATTCTGAATTGCCCAATTCACACCATACCGTCATTTCAGCCAATTATGATTATTTCAGAATTTATTATATTATTATATTATTTATATTAATTAAATATTCAATATAATTTAATTAAACGGCCATTTAAATCTCTAAGCTCTATTTAAATAATTAAATTAATTATTTATTATCTCGTTGAAAATACGGGTCTTTACAAAGTAATCATATATAACACAAGAAAAAACACAATAGATAAAGATCTAATTATTTGTTTAAAGGTAAAAGTGATACTAATCATTTTTTTGTTATTGGTGAAAAGTAGCTATGGTGCAAATAGATGGACCCTTACGACAATTATTCCTCAGATTTCTTCTTCGTCCCCTAGATCGCATTTCCCTTCAAACCCTAACAATCGTCTCTCCCTCTCAAGCTGGATCGACCAGCAAAAAAACACTTGCTTGGCTTTCATTACATGTCCGATCTCCACAGTTGAAGATGCCACGCTGGTCTTCAGGGTAATTTTGAATCCTTGATTTTCATTTGTTTTTTGCTAATTGTTAAATTTAAATGATTTCGAACATTCGCTAATAATTTTACGATTTAAACCCTAAGTCGATGCTTTCTTCTCTGACATCAAACGCGCTTCATATGTCAATTCCATTGTTTGATTTTTTTTTCCCCATGCTCTATAATTTGATCGTTATATATGAATAGCAAATTTATAAATTTGATGGTTGATTCTGACTTTTGCTCTATTTTATCATGAGTTGATTAATATCTGCATTTTTGGAATTTAATGGATAAGCTTAACTTATGCTCTGTTAATTTGAAATTAATTTTGTGATTTAATTATCAGCTAACTTTTACAAACTTGAGTTGATCTAATCTTTATTTGTATGAATGGTTTGTATGATTCTCGGGATATCCTTCACGAGTTACCAAATAAAGTTTGTATTCCAATAGAAGTAATGAACTCAAATAATAACACATCGAATCACCTTGGATAAATGTGTAATGATTGAAGTATTGAAGGCACAAAGCTTCCAGTATCTTTTGATAGATTTGCATCATTGTGCAGTTCAAGGATCAACATTGTAATTATAAGGCATTCCAGTTCTTAGCATTTTCTTTATTTTAAAATTTTGGGAGTTTGATCATATGTGTGTCTGTATGCATGATCAATGCTTATTTATTAAGGTGCCATTAAATGGTGATTACCTTCTTCCAATATTTAAGGCTACTCATATAAGGAGATATGAACCTCGTATATTTATGATTTTTTTTGAAAAGAAAGACAATGATACACCTTTATGTACAACTTACATAAAAATTTAGGGGATTGTTAAAGTGACTTCACATTTAGTTAAGGGGAGGTCCAATTTTTATTTACTGTATAATTGTTATGAGGAGGACAAAATAAATTAGCCTCCCCTTAAACATATAAATCAAAATTCCGATATTAACCCCCTATAATCCTTATTAATATAAACCATAAAACCTAAACCTTAATTAATGCTTACAATTTAATGTTGCTGATCAACGCTAGTCTACGAATTAGAAAAGCGCGACATTTGTAATAAATTCTGCAAGCATACAGGTGTGTAGCATACAGGTCGAACACAGGGAGGTGAATTAAATCAAATTATTTATCTAATCTCTTGGGCGAGTTAGACGAAGCTGGAGGTTGATTTTGCAAAACAAAACAAAATTAAAACTGTAATTTGATTCAGAACAGATCTAACTGAACCGACGATCAAATCACAATTTCAATGGAAAAGCAATGAAACTATAAATCAGATTCAAATCTAATCAAATCCAATTTAACCTATGAACGCGATTAAAATACAGAAAATAAAAGTGCAGAATATAAATAACAACAGGAAATAAAATTAGGATTACCGCTGAATCTAATCAGACGGTCAATCACTAATGAAAAGAAATGCAAAACACAAATAGTGTTCTACCGAATCTAATCGTGTAGACACACTAATTGCTAGAAATTAAAAAAATGCAGAAAATAAAAAGAAGAAGAAGAACTAGAAACTTTATTCGAAATAGAAAATGGGATATAGGATGGTGGCTACAATGATATTACAAGGGTATATATAGGGTAGATAGCCAAACCCTAACCCTAACCCTAATGATAAATGGGCCTGGTCATTACATCACTAATTAGTTTACAATGAGAAACATAAATGGGCCTTTGATAAATAAAGCAAATTTGGGCCTTTTCTCTTTTCCTCTTGTTTTCTTGACACTTCTTCATTGATTTGTGATGTGCAAAGCCTTGTTATCAATCCTTTTCTTGTCCAACAATAACTATATGTGATATCTTCATTTACAATTCTTCAAAATGCAAATACACAGCAAATTGAACTATATTTCTCTACATTTCTGGTTGCATGCGGGCTGGGTTGGAATATCTGTAAAAGTAACAAAACAATACCCAAGTAATACTTATTTATATACAGAAGATAAGATATAAGAGCATAAAATAAACACATTTCTATGTCAATCAAATACCCCCACACTTATCTTTTACTCGTCCTCGAGTAAAAAAAGAAAATGGAAAACTAACTAGATAGGTCACACTTTCGTAGGAAACACGATTGCATTGAGCGCATGCAACAAGCCGTTAAACCTCTAGGTGTCCCTAGTAGGACGAGTGGTGTCTCGTGAGGGTTTTCAGCGGATACTACCCACAAAATCCAAATGCAGTATGATATGATTCTAATGAGACTACATGAATGAAATGGACATATGCAAAACGAAAAATGAAAACACGACTTATTTCAGGAAAGTGGTACAACAAATTAAGTTAATAATTTCTAACCAGTTGATTTTATTTTAGATACCTCGACTTGTCACAAATTTTCAATATAAATCAAGTTTTCAAATGTTAAATTCCAGTTTGGCCAGTTAGTTCGGTCGATAACATAGTGCAGCCATGAAATAAATTCTTAGTTTGCTTGGCACAGTTTGCAAAGTGGTATTCTAATTTTCTCATGTATGGCTAGTCAAATCAATAAGGTCAAGAAGTGTTTGGGTATCATCGCTTATTCTTTATTCTATAAAATTTTAAGATTTATGATTAAGTACATACACCTAACTAAAAAGACCAAGGTATACCACCCATACACTGCCTTGCGGACTGACGGAGAGTTAGGACAGAGCTTGGCGGATTGTGCAGACCGACGCTGACTTTGTCAACACATGTCGGTAATCCTTAGGTGTCCAATCTCATAAAATGAGACCAAGATATTCCAACGCTGACTTTGTCAACAACATGTCGGATAGAGCTTGGCGGGTTTGCACACCAACGCTCGATATACAAGCAATGTTGGATACCCTTGGATTACTTTTATTATTATTATTATTATTGAAAATATAAGAACAAGAGAGATTTACGCGAATTCAACTTAACATAACTTAGTTTTAAAGATTCAAAAAGCCAATATAAGAATTTTAAGTCCTCCACTTATTTAAACAAAGTCTACAATATAGAATAGATTTCATGGCCATCAGCTAAGAATCTCCCTATGTACTGGTTACACTATTATCCCTCAGAATTAAACTTTTCATTATATTTCTTATTCGATCTAAGTTGAGAGAAAAAAATACTATCAACTGGCTAACAATTGTTAACTTATTTTGTTGTATCAATCTAAAATGAGTCGTATTTAAAAAAAAATGGCATGTTACTACGATCTAAAATCCATAATGGTCCTATATGAAAAAAAATTAAGAAAAATAAAAGGATGTAATGCAGACTAACAAAAACTTGATCGACGCTAATCTATGAATTAGAAAAGCGCGACATTTGTAATAAATTCTGCAAGCATACAGGCGTGTAGCATACAGGTCGAACACAGGGAGGTGAATTAAATCAAATTATTTATCTAATCTCTTGGGCGAGTTAGACGAAGCTGGAGGTTGATTTTGCAAAACAAAACAAAATTAAAACTGTAATTTGATTCAGAACAGATCTAACTGAACCGACGATCAAATCACAATTTCAATGGAAAAGCAATGAAACTATAAATCAGATTCAAATCTAATCAAATCCAATTTAACCTATGAACGCGATTAAAATACAGAAAATAAAAGTGCAAAATATAAATAACAACAGGAAATAAAATTAGGATTACCGCTGAATCTAATCAGACGGTCAATCACTAATGAAAAGAAATGCAAAACACAAATAGTGTTCTACCGAATCTAATCGTGTAGACACACTAATTGCTAGAAATAGAAAAAAATGCAGAAAATAAAAAGAAGAAGAAGAACTAGAAATTTTATTAGAAATAGAAAATGGGATATAGGATGGTGGCTACAATGATATTACAAGGGTATATATAGGGTAGATAGCCAAACCCTAACCCTAACCCTAATGATAAATGGGCCTGGTCATTACATCACTAATTAGTTTACAATGAGAAACATAAATGGGCCTTTGATAAATAAAGCAAATTTGGGCCTTTTCTCTTTTCCTCTTGTTTTCTTGACACTTCTTCATTGATTTGTGATGTGCAAAGCCTTGTTATCAATCCTTTTCTTGTCCAACAACAACTATATGTGATATCTTCATTTACAATTCTTCAAAATGCAAATACACAGCAAATTGAACTGTATTTCTCTATATTTCTGGTTGCATGCGGGCTGGGTTGGAATATCTGTAAAAGTAACAAAACAATACCCAAGTAATACTTATTTATATACAGAAGATAAGATATAAGAGCATAAAATAAACACATTTCTATGTCAATCAAATACTCCCACAC
Organism: Allium sativum; assembly: GCA_030737875.1. NCBI lineage: Eukaryota > Viridiplantae > Streptophyta > Magnoliopsida > Asparagales > Amaryllidaceae > Allium > Allium sativum. The sequence continues at coordinate 269,168,829 of CM060913.1, read as the reverse complement.
TTATCTTTTACTCGTCCTCGAGTAAAAAAAGAAAATGGAAAACTAACTAGATATGTCACACTTTCGTAGGAAACACGATTGCATTGAGCGCATGCAACAAGCCGTTAAACCTCTAGGTGTCCCTAGTAGGACGAGTGGTGTCTCGTGAGGGTTTTCAGCGGATACTACCCACAAAATCCAAATGCAGTATGATATGATTCTAATGAGACTACATGAATGAAATGGACATATGCAAAACGAAAAATGAAAACACGACTTATTTCAGGAAAGTGGTACAACAAATTAAGTTAATAATTTCTAACCAGTTGGTTTTATTTTAGATACCTCGACTTGTCACAAATTTTCAATATAAATCAAGTTTTCAAATGTTAAATTCCAGTTTGGCCAGTTAGTTCGGTCGATAACATAGTGCAGCCATGAAATAAATTCTTAGTTTGCTTGGCACAGTTTGCAAAGTGGTATTCTAATTTTCTCATGTATGGCTAGTCAAATCAATAAGGTCAAGAAGTGTTTGAGTATCATCGCTTATTCTTTATTCTATAAAATTTTAAGATTTATGATTAAGTACATACACCTAACTAAAAAGACCAAGGTATACCACCCATACACTGCCTTGCGGACTGACGGAGAGTTAGGACAGAGCTTGGCGGATTGTGCAGACCGACGCTGACTTTGTCAACACATGTCGGTAATCCTTAGGTGTCCAATCTCATAAAATGAGACCAAGATATTCCAACGCTGACTTTGTCAACAACATGTCGGATAGAGCTTGGCGGGTTTGCACACCAACGCTCGATATAGAAGCAATGTTGGATACCCTTGGATTACTTTTTTTTTATTGTTATTATTGAAAATATAAGAACAAGAGAGATTTATGCGAATTCAACTTAACATAACTTAGTTTTAAAGATTCAAAAAGCCAATATAAGAATTTTAAGTCCTCCACTTATTTAAACAAAGTCTACAATATAGAATAGATTTCATGGCCATCAGCTAAGAATTTCCCTATGTACTGGTTACACTATTATCCCTCAGAATTAAACTTTTCATTATATTTCTTATTCGATCTAAGTTGAGAGAAAAAAATACTATCAACTGGCTAACAATTGTTAACTTATTTTGTTGTATCAATCTAAAATGAGTCGTATTTAAAAAAAAATGGCATGTTACTACGATCTAAAATCCATAATGGTCCTATATGAAAAAAAAAATTAAGAAAAATAAAAGGATGTAATGCAGACTCCCCCCACACTAGAACTAAACAGTGTCCACACTGTAAGAACGTTTCCTAAATTTGAAAGACCGAACCCAAAGGTGAATGGCTTGCAAAATTGTTTGTAAAATGAAATGAAGTTTAGCCACTATATACGAATGCCAATTATATACAAAATGATATCTATAATGATGATGAATGGTTTGCGAATACTGAAATTTCCTTTCTCCCCCACACTTGCCTCTATCGAAGACGATGCACAAAGATTTCTTATCTGATTTATGAGGCGCAACAGACATGTTAATGAATTCTGAAATGAAAACCTTTTGTGTGAAAATTGTCTCGTGCCAATGATTTAAAAGATTCAAATGCAGATTATCCCATATAAATTTCAATGGCTTTTCTTCTTGGTCCTCGGTAAGATCAGAGACCAAGATTATGGTAAAATTTTCTGTAGAGTCCAAGTAAACATACTCAAGGTCTTGTGATAGGGGTTTGAGGCCCAATCTACGATGTTCTTGTGTGCTTACATTGGTCAACATTCCATGGTTAGATTCAAATGATGAAGGTTTCGAATCAAGTAGTTCATTTAATTCAGAAATATATTCAAGCTCATCAAAATTAGAGTTGAAATGGTCAAGACACATTTTCAAGGCTTCAGAAGTGTCCTTAGAGGTTTCACCAACAATTGTTTGAATCATGTTAATTTAAGAAATAAATAACGTACTCAAGTATATCTTATTAGTTGATAATCTTGATTTGAAGGGGGAAGAGGGTCTTATGGTCGTTCACGTATAGTATGAATACTAAGGGATACGACCAATGTTTTACGGGTAGTATGCAACCTCTTTTGCTAGAAGTTCAATAAATTGAACTAATAAATATCCGCGATCAAACCGTTGAGAAAATCAATTTCATGAAATACACTCTTGTAGTTAAATAATTTGAAATAACTAATCAGATTTAATTGTTGAGAAACGATGAGAATGATGACAATAGTTATGGAGATTTCAACTCACAACAAATTAATTCAGAAATTACAGTCACAGAACAGTCACAGAAATATAAATTGCAGAATTAAATTTTTTTACATTCAAGCCGCTGCCCCTACAGAAGATTTTTACAACAATTTCTATATTTTTATTTTGCAGCAGAGCACCTGTAGAGTTAAGAGAATTTTACAGCGGGGTATGGCAGTCCGTCCAGTGCAATTGAGTAGCGTTGGCGATTTGCAAATTTCTTGGCTTCCGAGTTTTCTTGTTTTTTTTGCTCGAATTCTTTGCTTTTTGCCTTTGATTTGAATGAGGTTTCCTCTTTTTTTTTTAATAAAGAGACGCAAATAAAACAAAATAAAAATATAAACAATTGAAAGGGAGAAAACCTAAAAAGAAAAAAATTAACAAAGGAAAAAAAAGAAAAAAAAAATACAAACAAACAAACAAGCGAACCTACTAGATTAAGCCTAAAAAAAACGTACTCTTTTTTTTTTTAAGAAAAAGAAAAGAAGTAAAATCAAAAGAAAACTACAAACTGATAAAAACCTAGAATAAAAATAAAAATAAAACCAAACAAAATAAATAAACTAAACTTAAAATAAAAGCTAAGCCTAACAAAAGAAATAAAAAAAAATAAAAAAGTAGGGAACAAGCACTAACGCACTAAATAAAGAATTGCTCCTGGAAAGTCAATTCTCAATCAAAACGCACGCACCCAAAAATAGGCAACACAATCCAATTCTCGCCTTAATTATGCTCCTCAAACCACAATTTTTTTTTTTTTTTTTTTTTTTTGCTATTTGTTTTGGCACAGTCGAACAGGCCAAAAACAAAATACAGGATATGCGCTCCCAAAATCTCTCAGAAACCAAAAATAGCAGTCCCAATTTTTTTTTTTTTTTAATGTGTATAGTATAATTTACCTTTCACGAAGAGACCACATCAAAAAGAAAATGAAAACAAATCAATTACCTACTCAATTGCTAAACACCATGCACAAACTTCAATGTTCACCAAAAAAAAAATGCAGTGCCCCAAAAAAAATTCACGGGAGATCTCACTGAGACGCGCCTCCTCCTTTTCTTGGAAAACAGGACGCAACTCCCCTAATAGACTCCACCCACAATCAATCTCCACAACTAAGCTATTCGAGATCCAAAAAAAAGGAAAATTTTCAATATGAAACTCAAGGCCCTTCCGATTTGCTTTTTCGTTGTTGACTTGGGATTTTTGGTTTGGTTTCGAATTGGCGATTTATGGGTTTCTTGGATCTGTTGCGTGGTGGAGGTGGTGTTGGAATTCGAACGTGAGGTTGGAGGATGATGTCGTGATCGGAGAATCGGATTTGGAGTGGGTATTGGTGGTATTGTGGAGCGGTTTTAGTGGATAGAGGCTGGTAAACGCAGTGGAACTGCTGAGTAGTGCGTTGTGATCGGATTTGATGGCGGTGATGGTGCGCAAAAGTTGTGCGTGGGGTATTTGTGATGGACGAGGGTGACGTGCTAATGTTGGTGGTTGTGAGAAAGGATGGTTTTGGGGAGGTTATGACTTGCTATATTAGTTTTCGTTGGTGCAAGATATATGGATTTTTATGGGTATGCGTGAAGATGGTTTTGGCTTTGGTCTTGGTGGAAGAGAAGAAGATGTACGGAATGGCAAGAAGATGAGAAGAGATTGCTGTTGTAATTGCAAAAAGAAAAAGAATGGAAAGAAATAAAGAAATAGCAAAAGAGGGTAGTAATCAAATGACAAAGCAGAGAATAAACTACAAGGAAGAAAGAATGGAAAGTTTTCAATTTTTTTTTATATGAAAGCTATTGAAAGAGAGGTTGTAGAAACTGGGAATGAAATTGAAAAGGGGGAAAGAGTTTGAGAAATTAAATGATGAGTTTTTTTTGTTTTTGTTTTTTTTATTGCTTTGAAAGTAGGAAAGGAAAAAGAAATATAAAAGGAAAAAAATTGAAAGGGGGAAGAAATAAATGAGAAAGAAGAAGATAAAATTAAGGAAATTTGTTAAGTTTTTTTTTATTTGCTTTGAAAGTTGTAAGAAGAAGAAAATGGATGTATATAAAAAAAGGAAAGTAATAAATGGGAGAAGGGAAAACAAAAAGAAAAAGGAATCAAAATGAGGAAAGAAATAATAAAAACAAAAAGGCATTTTTTTTTTTCCAGTGCTCAGGGAAAGAGATTGAAAGAGTTGGAAAGAAATTGAATTGTAAGGAGGAAGCGAAATAAATAAGAAGGGAAAACAAATCAAACAAAATTTGCTTTGCTTTTTTTTTTTTTTTTTTTTTGAAGAAAACCGTGAAGAGAATATAGGAAGGAAAGATTGTAAGATTGGAAAGAAATAAAGCAAAAGTTGTAAGTTATATATATATATATATATATATATATATATATATTTGTAAATAGAAGGAAGAAGAGACTACTCAAAAGAAAAGAAGGGCTGAAAACGGGAAATAAAACCAAGAATGGAAAGAAATAAGTCAAAATAGGGAATTTTTTTTTTTTTTTGAATTGCAAAAGGAGAAACTAATGTACTAAAAGAAGAAATATGGTGAAAGGGAAAGAAATCGAATAGAATAATAGCAAGTACTTTTTTTTCTTTTGTAAGAAGGAAGAAAGAGGATATATAGAAAACAAGGAAGTGAATGAAGAAGGGAAGAAATCAGAAGAAAAAAATGGCAATATTTTTTTTTTCTCTTGCTTAGTATATGACAGTACCAATGTAATTGATATGCCACATCGCTAATCGAGATTTTTTCTATATATACACGAAAAACAAAAGGAAAAATAAAATTAAAAAAAACTAATACGAATCAGAAATTAAATAAATAATAAAATTTAATTGTTGCCTCCCCGGCAACGGCGCCAAAAACTTGATCAACGCTAGTCTATGAATTAGAAAAGCGCGACATTTGTAATAAATTCTGCAAGCATACAGGTGTGTAGCATACAGGTCGAACACAAGGAGGTGAATTAAATCAAATTATTTATCTAATCTCTTGGGCGAGTTAGACGAAGCTGGAGGTTGATTTTGCAAAACAAAACAAAATTAAAACTGTAATTTGATTCAGAACAGATCTAACTGAACCGACGATCAAATCACAATTTCAATGGAAAAACAATGAAACTATAAATCAGATTCAAATCTAATCAAATCCAATTTAACCTATGAACGCGATTAAAATACAGAAAATAAAAGTGCAGAATATAAATAACAACAGGAAATAAAATTAGGATTACCGCTGAATCTAATCAGACGGTCAATCACTAATGAAAAGAAATGCAAAACTCAAATAGTGTTCTACCGAATCTAATCGTGTAGACACACTAATTGCTAGAAATAGAAAAAAATGCAGAAAATAAAAAGAAGAAGAAGAACTAGAAACTTTATTAGAAATAGAAAATGGGATATAGGATGGTGGCTACAATGATATTACAAGGGTATATATAGGGTAGATAGCCAAACCCTAACCCTAACCCTAATGACAAATGGGCCTGGTCATTACATCACCAATTAGTTTACAATGAGAAACATAAATGGGCCTTTGATAAATAAAGCAAATTTGGGCCTTTTCTCTTTTCCTCTTGTTTTCTTGACACTTCTTCATTGATTTGTGATGTGCAAAGCCTTGTTATCAATCCTTTTCTTGTCCAACAACAACTATATGTGATATCTTCATTTACAATTCTTGAAAATGCAAATACACAGCAAATTGAACTATATTTCTCTACATTTCTGGTTGCATGCGGGCTGGGTTGGAATATCTGTAAAAGTAACAAAACAATACCCAAGTAATACTTATTTATATACAGAAGATAAGATATAAGAGCATAAAATAAACACATTTCTATGTCAATCAGTTGCACATAAAAATAAAATGTCAATTATATTCATATACCAGCAATATCTAAACATACACCATAAAATAAAATAAACTACCATACACTAAATATTACTTTATATACACCGTTTTTTACAATACTAACCTTATTTTTTTTCTTCATCTTCCCACTCTAAAACTTTAAAGTTATTTATAGAATATAGGAAATCTATAGCACTAAATAAAGTTTAAATTCAGTAAAATGTATTTTAATTTTTTGCATATACGGTAACTAATTTATTATGCTACAAAAGATTCTTAATTTTAGCAAAAGCGACCCTGCTTTTGAAACAAATGACTCTAAATTTAAACAGTTACTTGGAAAAGTTCACGCAATTCGAAATTTATGTTTCATGTTTAAAAATACGTTATGTTCTTCAAATTATTTTACATAGATTTAATTAAATATCGTTAGTTACAATGTTTTAGTTTGATGAGTTATAATTAAAAAAGTAAAAATGCAATAATGAAGAAGAGTAATTTAGTAATTTATATTTTTAGCAAAATAGTTGTGTACATAAAGTAATTTTCGGTGTATGAATAAAATTTGCCAAATAAAAAATGGCGTAGCTAGTGTATTGGAGACATAAGAAAGTTTTGTGGGTGATCAAAAGACATCAGATCAGGTGATTAATTGTAATTTCATATTGGAATTGGTATGGTTAATTTGAAATAAATGCAAAAACGAAAATTTTGATCTAATATGCTATATCGAATTTGTGTAATTGAGATGTTCAGTAATTCATACGTTCGTTACTTGTGTTGAATTTAGTTAGTTGGGGTTTAACATAAGTCATGAGCCAGGGGTAATTAGGTCTCAGTTTCTTTTTCTTTTAAAATAAACCAGACCCTCCCTTAACAAAAAATAATAAGCTAGAGTCCCCTTAACCAAATATAGAGTCCCTTTAACAATCCCCAAAATTTATGCAAAGATAGGTTCTGTATTCCAGCTTGACTACAAAAAGAAACTATGTCATTATATAAACGTGATAAATTGTGTCATTATACTATGTGACCTATTAGTTATTTTTGTGATAAATTGTTCATTAAGATAATTTAGTTGCCAAACTATCACTAATGGAACCAAAGAAAAACACGCCTTATATACGCTACATTTATTTTATTTTATTTCCTCTCGCCTTAAGATTTAAAGATTTTTTCCTCATCATTTTTTGTCGTACATGATCAGGATCATGCTTAAATTTTTAGTAAGTGATAAATCTAGGACAAGTACGGAAGGAGGCTTTGTAAGAAGATCGTCACAAAAAAACAACAACAACAATAATCGTCATCATCTTTGATTTTAAGATCCCTAATTTGTCAGGTATAAACCTTCAATTACAATTGAGTGTTTGATTATTTGTCTAATTACTCTCAATTTTCAATTGTTTAAAGTGATGGTCATTGTATTTCTTGGTTTGTGTTTAAAAAGAATTAAGTTGTTTTAAAGGGTTTAGTTTCGTTAACAAAAATGTATTGAAGCTAACACTTTAACTTTTTCGCTTTATATTAATTCAGTAGTTTCATTTTATGTGTGGTTATAAATATTAGTTGTTACATGAAAATTTTATTTATACTCAAAATTTAAAGATTAATAGAAGTATAATGACTAGATGGACTTGACTGTTGGTAATAACAAAGGGCACAGTGATTTGTTAATGTCAAAGCGTTACAATTTTTTTATCATGCCACGATTCCATTTCATACCTTTGTGAGATAATATAAAATTTAATTTTCACTCTAAAATCTGACTCTAAGGATATAAATGTTGATGTTTTTTTTTTAATAATAAATAGTAGACACATCAATTTTAAATGCTTTGTATATTGAAGTTGAGTTAATGCAAGTTGCAGAGAAGAAGTCCATGTATAAAAATATGTGGAATTTTTTTAGTCGATATGGAACTAAAATAACTTGAATAAAATCTATAAGTGTTTATGGGTTCAAATGAGAATCATAGTTCAAATGAGATTCTGTCCTATGTGAAAGGTGTGATTTTCCCTTATTACACATTTATTATATTATTTCAAAAAGTTTGTAGTCGGTTAGCTTTACCATTTCATTAGGATTTGTTATATTCAATTTGTTCTGATTTTATTTCTTCTAATAAGTATGATAAGGGTGAGCTCTATTATTTCATTGCTGTGCGTTTGTCGACTTTTTAAGGGTCAGTCAGGTGCAATTGCAAGTTCTTAATGGTTATAAACTGGTATGCGTGTTTGAAATTTATCTCATACTTGGTTACAACTTATAATAGTTCATGAATTTTTCTGGTAATCTAACCACGTCCAGTTGGACATGAATGCAAATAAGACTAAAAAGTAATCCCAGCTATACTAATTGAAGGATTAAAAAACAATTCTGCATTTGATTTGGAAATTACAACTGAAAGCATCTTTTACTTCGTGTTGCGAGCTGTTTTCATTTTCCTAGGCTTAGCAACAACAGGGATTTCTCTAATGTTTATTTAATTCAGGCTTTCCCACATTTCTGTTATTTGCGATGCATAAATAAAACAGAATATAACCTTCACAATATGTTGGATAAAATTGTTTCCGATGCGCATATCATATGTTTATTGTTTGATAAAAGGTTAAAATTTACTCTTTAATATACGTATTTTGAGTTGGAATATTTTAAGCTGTTGATATAATTACCCATATTTGTTTAGAAAGCTGAAAAAACAAAAGTTATTTTTGATATAATATTTCAAATTATGGCGGTATTTTTTTTGTTGGGTATGTTTTGTGTGCGCGAGGGTTAGGTAAAAGTGTGTGATGTCAAATGCATACCAATTGCAGTAATTAAAGTTATTTTCTCACAACGTCGAGTTTTGCACTTGCCAATATCTCACACACGTCGAGTGATGCTTTCAAGCATTGTATTTTCTAAAACAAAATTGCATGATAAGTTTTTAAAAATCATATATTTATGATTGTTCCATGCATTCCCGAGTTTTTCTTCGCACATCATGCCTTTACCCACGTTAAGTTCTTTAATAGTACTGCAAATATATTACTGCATTCACAACAGATTTTAATGTATGCCTACTCAATTCAAAATAGTTTCAGTGGGTTTGGCCTTCACATTTTCTTTATCCATAGTCTCTTATTTAATTTTCTTTTATGGCCTTTCCTTTTGTTGGTTTCCACACTTCAAATTTAGTACGTTGGAAATGTAATTAGTATGTGACTGTAACTTATCCACCATTTGTTTTCTTCTCAGTCTAATTTTCTTTTTTCCAACCACTCTTTCATTCATTTTCACACTTCATATTTAATAGTTGGGGATGTGATTGCTTTCCCAATGCTAAATTTTAGCAAATACATTCCCTCCTCACCCACACACCATCAAATTCAACCTACAAAATCATAGAATTTTTTCCTAACATACTCTACTTCTTTTCCCTAGAATTTTGGTATAAGATTATGGATGAAGCTTCGTGGTAATAATGATTGTTGATTTTTATGCTTTTTCCGTAGATTATTTTGGACTTTCGAACAATACAATTTATTGCAAATGTTGTTTGCATGGATAAATAAGAAATAATCGTTTAATGCATTGGGCTGAGCTGCTCCAGTCTCTTTGACTGTTCTTTCCTTTATTTACATTTTTAGAAAGGTCTCTTTTTAACTTTTCATATATTGGGCTATTTTTTAAATATTTATTCTTCATTTCAGAAACATTATCAACAAAATAACTTTACCTTATCATTATAAGCATGCCTTGCCAAGTTACATGCAAAACAGTATTAGTATAAGAATTTGATTCGAGAGAATAAGTAAATGAAGTACCTGCAGACATGTCAATGTCCCATTTATGCAGTTATGGCCATTTGGTATCATTTTTATGTATCCCTAATTAGGAAAATTTTAAATTTATTACAATGGAATGGTTTATCATTGACTGATAGAAGTCAGGCAAATACTAATTACATTAAAAAAATTATGATATGGATTTACCTACTGTCGGTACATAAGCATGCATATAGACCCTTATAAAGGACTGAGCTTAAGAGGTTTTAGACTGTTTCTTTTTTAGCTTTAATATGTGATGACATATTGATTTTTGTGTTTCTCTATTGACCCGAATATTAACCTCATCTTTTATCTCCTTCCCTTTTACGCTTCATCAGGGAATACGAGTAATGTATAATTTTTTAAATTGCTATATTTATTGTTCTACTGGTGTACCAGCGCGAACGTAAGTTAAAAATGGGAAAAAAATTCTGAATAAAGTCTGCGTATTAGAAACTTAAATTATATATTACTGACGTTCTGAATTTTTAATCAAAGTAGACTTTACATTCACGGAAAATATCTATACTAACACAATATTATGATGTTATTGCTGCTCTTTCAGCCTTGACTTACGTAAAAATTATGTTCAACTATTTTGCACCTCTTTAACTACAACTGATGTGTTTAATAATTACATTTTTCTCTGTTTGTTAAAATTTCATGCACATGTATGCTACTTTCTACAAAACTTTTTTTTTTCACTTAAATGCATTTTTTAATTAATATTTTTAATTTTTTTGTGATATTGATTTTTTTTAAAAGGTCTTCTTTTTTAGGTTCATAAGCATTATAAAGACGCAAAATAGACTTTGTATATACAATCGAAAAAAATTCGTGCATAAAAGCTATGTTAATTGTTATATTGTGTTTAACTTTTCCAACCAAAATAATTTTACTTTTCTTGCTAAATAAGATTGGTATGTCTCAATTTTAATATTTGTTCCTATACCATTATTTGTTTATGCATTGTTTTGTCATCCCTTATGTGCCGGTCATTGTAAGTTAACCCTTAAATTAATTGAACTCCGTTTATGGAAAGTCAAAGTTTTTTTTTCATTGTGATTAATAATTAGTACCCCACCCTTTTAGCATTGATCGATGTTTGTTAAATAATATATTACATCACTGCGCATTCAATAAATACGATTCCTTCATCAATCACATAGTGTATAGCCATGATAGAATTCCCAACATGTAGATCCTTGCTTAATTATTCGAACCACTGTATTCATAAGCCGAGTTGACACAAAACTGGTCAGAATCAGTGAAAACAAACTCCCATCTAAGCAGGTTTTAGTTTTTCTTCATGCCTATAGCACTTATTTGAAGTGCAGTTTCCCCCTAGCTAACAGACGGTTGCCAAATATCATTAACCCATCTGTTCAAATGTAATTTTTGTATAATTGCAATTATTATCTATGTAATAAAATCTCTTGGTAGACAAATCAAAAGACAAAGAGGGGCTGAGATTTATTCCTAGCATACACATCAAGCGGCTAATCCATTCACACGATGTAAGACGCTCTCTTCAGATTACATTTCAGTTCCACAACTGCTCCTGGCACTTACCATCATTCTTCCTACTTTATTCCAACCCATCTTTTTCTCTTCAGTAATAATTACGAATTTGTTACTCCACTTCCTCTACCTGCAATTGAATTACATCCGGACGACTGTTAATCTCTTTAATGACAAAATCTTTCGATGACTAAAGCAAAAAATCCTGTAAAACCCCCAATTTTGACGCTACTAGATCTGAACATTCGTTGGTAGAGCTGAGAGTTATGGTGCTGTGTCTATAATTTCAACATCATAGGTAATCAGAATATTGGTCTTCTCATTTACATTTTAATATTTTCCTATTCTGACTTAGTTTATACATTTTCGCTTTTGGATATTTACACAATTGTTTGTTTGCACTTCTTTCCGATCTATATGATTTATGTGCTATGCCAAGGTTAGATTTTTATTTTTTTATCCTTTATGTTTTGAGTACATGAATTCGAATTAATCTGGAAAAAAATTGTCTTCCTCAACTCAAATATCTTCTCTGTTCTATCTCATATCTAAGTGATTCAGTTATAATATCGGGACTAGATCTTTTGCTTCCTCAAATATTCTTTTTACTCTGACTTGGTAATGGTTTTTTGGATTGCAATCGTTATGCTACTCTAAACTCCAGGCCGTTTTTAAATTCTGTAAAAGACATGTTGTGTTTAAGTTTAAAATAGCTAAAGTACACTATATTTATGTAGAAATTATTTCATTTCATATGATTGATTGATATACTGTTATCTTAAAGTGGAAGAAATGAATATAACATGAAAAATTTCTAAGCTTATATGATTCGTATGTAGGCATCGTTCAATTACTAACTAACATTTTATACTATGGAAATAACACATGTTTTATTTGTTCCCTAAAATCTATTTTTGTGTTTCCCTTTTTTTTTCATTCCCACTGATCTCTATTTCTGTTTAATCTTCTTCCCGATCTAGATGATTTATTTACCATGCCAACATTTTTTTTCCTACATGCTTTTTATCGTATGAAATTGACTTGATTTAAAAAAAAAAAAAAAAAAACTGCATTGCTCATCTCGAATTTATAATCTGTTATATCCCATATCTGATTAATATAGTTATACTGCAAGGATGGATCTAACCAACTGTAGGTGCAATGGAGAATATACTTTAAATGAGTGGGTGAGTTATTCATCATCTTATTTGTTGGTTCACATCACCTTATTTGTTGGTTAACATGTTGAATATGTAGCATATGTTCATACTTTTGTTGCTCTGAAATCTTAATAAACTGATCATGTACCTCTATTTAGCTGGAAATGGTATAATATGCAAGATAACTTCGACCATAATAGATCTTTGCCGTTTATTAGCATATGATGTTATTGAATATTGAGCTTACATTTATGATGTTATTGGATATTGAGCTTACTGTATTCACGCAGCGAGATTAATCAAATTCGAGCTGAGATATCTGAAGAATCAGAGAGGTGGCGGCAGTCCGAGTGGCTAAAGGGCCAAATGCTTAGTGAAGAGAAGGAGCATTTTCAGAAAGCTGTTTTGGCTGTTTTAGAGATGTTGATTCACTATTGAGATCCCAATGTAACAAATCTTCATATTAGCGGCTTGCATGATCTTTTGTGTGCATACCCAGACTATTAGATACTTCTATAAGGAACAAGGGTATGATTTGTTTTCCTGTTCAAGATTTACTATTAAACTAAGAATGAAGATGCACAAGTATGATGATATTGTGTACCTATCCATCCTTAATAATTAAGGCTAGACAAACTCTTCTGACCTTACGGATCCACGTAGTTTTAAATTAAACTTTGTGCACTATAGTTTCTACTAAATTATCATTACAACATATGTCGTGTGCAGATAAGCTACGTGCTTATTTTATCCATAATTTGTTTTTTCCAGAATTCTTACTTTTATTCCATTGTGTGATACATTTTTTTCTCTGAATTGGTTGGAATTTCAACATGACTTACCTCATGTGAACAGATCCCTGAGAGGCTTATCATCACTTCAGATATTGTTAAGTAAATTCAAAATTCATTCCCAAGATTTTAGTTCTTCGTTGTGTGATATTTACAATTATTTAGTAAGTGAACGAGTTCTGTAAATGTTATCATTCAACCTCTCAGACTTGCCTTTTCTTACATCACGTAGTATATAGTATATTCCTAAATTTACTATGTTATGTATTTCTTGTATATTTGTTAAGAATATTCAATGAAGAGCGCATTACATACGTACATACATACATACATACATACATACATACATACATACATACATACATACATACATATATACATATAAAGATTAAATATCCTGGAATTTGGGTTGTTTATATTTGGCATAAAGGTTTATAAATTTAATCTACCTCTACATTTATTACTCAAATATGCAATGTGGATATATTAGAATTGCTTGCGTAAAAAGTAAACTCGGCACTATTTTTGAGTACCCCATGTCTTTTATATGAAAATCAGGATTTTTATCAGATTATATTTAATATCCTCTCTACGGTAAGTTAATATAATGTTTTTTTGAAAATTGGCATTATATCTGGCATATATTGTTTAAGATCTTAGTGATGATACTTCATGTGCATTCGATGGTAACCTGTAAGCTATCTTTCAATTTCAATGCAGGTTCATGCCATTTTTTATCCACTCAAGAGAAAAAGTCAGCTTGCATTTTAGTTCCTTTACAAGGGTCGCATTTCCTTCTCTTTTTTATTGGAGTAGAGGTCTGTAAGTTAAACGATTTGCATTTTCTTAATTTATTCCTTAGCTGAAGGGTTAACCGATAACGATAGAATGTAGGAGCAAATGTGCATATGGCCTGTACAATGCATAAGTCTAATTGGGGATTTTCAATATAAGCTAAATGATGCAACACATATTACCATAGTGTTTGGAACCAAAAAGTTATGGTTTAATAAAAACTTGGGTGTCAGCATCATTTGTCAAATATTAGATCTAGCCGTTTCCTTATTTCAACTAAGCCAGGTAATTGAATCCTTATTTTCCTTTTTGAAACATCTCTCCTTTATTAAGTTTCTTCTAACTAATTTAAACGTTAAATTTTCTTCTATAGATTTAGTATTCATTTCAAACCGTGTTCAATATATTTTTACGTAATTTTTAAAATAATTTCTATTGATGTCAGAGTTTTGAATGTCAAAATTTGTAGTACCAAAATTTAGATACATATAAACAAGAATATGAGAAGATACCATGATTGTATTATTGATTGAGAGAGTAATATATTTGTACATTGACTAATGAAAATAGTGCTAATATATATAGAAGAAATAATGTAACGGTAACATATGTAAATGAGGCAATGTCCTAAAGTAACAATTAGCCGTTATGACTAAATTGTTGTAGGAAATAAGGCAATGTCCTAAAATGACAATTAGCCGTTATGACTAAATTGCTGTGGGAAATAATGCAATGTCCTAAAATGATAATTAGTCGTTATGTCCAAATTGTTGTGATGAGATAAAAAGGTTGACAAGTGTGAACGCAGATATTAGCCTCCCTCAAACATATCTAGGTTTTTCTTGTCTCCTTTATTCCGCTGTCGTCATCCACTCTCAGCTCTTCTCTTAGCCTGATAAAGTTTTCCGTGGAAAGTGGTCTCGTTAGTGCATCCGTCTTTTGATAATAAGCTAGAATATGACACATCGTTAATCTACCGGCTTGAGTTCTCTCACGAACGAAGTGCAAATCAATTTCCAAATGCTTCGTTCTTGAGTGTTGGATCGGATTGAGGGATAAAGAAACCGTGCTTCTAATGTCGCACCAAATAGTTGGCATTCTTCTTGAATTAAGCCCTAATTCATATAGAAGGGACTCGATCCACGAGATTTCTGCAGCCGTGCTCGCAAGAGCCCTGTACTCTGCTTCAGTGCTTGACCGCGAGGTGGTGGATTGCTTCTTAGTGCACCATGATATGAGATTCGTGCCCAGGAAAACGCAATAGCCTAATACTGATCTTCTGTCATCAATGTCGTTTGCCCAATCAGCGTCACTAAAGCCTTGTAAATGTAGCTCTTTATCTGCCTTTATAGTTAATACATAATGTTTTGTGCCTTATAAATACCTGAGTAATCTTTTCACTGCCACCCAATATTCCGACAGGGGATTCTACATGTATTGACTGAGTTTATTTACGCTATAACATATGTCAGGTCTTGTTATTGTAGCGTATTGTAATGCACCGATTACACTTCTGTATTGTGTTGCGTTACTGATTGCTTCCCCTTTTGTTTTTGAAAGCCTTGAATTAGCGGTCATTGGTGTTGGCAGTGATTTTGCATGATTGATGTTAGTCTTTTGTAGAATTTCACTTATATAATTCTGCCGAGATAAGAACGGTTAATTTTCACCACGTCTACTGATCTGAATTCCCAGAAAATAGTTTACTTCACCTGGATCCTTGATAGCAAAACTATAGTCAAGAACTTGTATGATTCTGTTAATTTCTTAATGATTGTCTCCAGTTACCAGCATGTCGTCTACGTACACTATGACGTAGATGATGCTTCGATTATCTTTCTTCATGTATAGTGAGTTATCTGATTTCGCTTGACTGAAGCCAATTTTTGATAAAGTTTGTTTTAATTTTTCGTACCAAGCTCTCGAAGCCTGCTTCGAACAATATACGGCTTTGTGTAACTTACATACAAATTGTCTTTGACCATCATTGACCTCGTATCCTTCTGGTTGATGCATATAGACCTCTTCAGTTAGTTCACCGTTTAAAAAAGCATTGTTAACGTCAAGTTGTTTAATCATCCATTTTTTGCATAAGGCAATAGTCAATATAACTCTTATGGTAGTGGGTTTTATAACTGGTGAGAAAGTCTCGTTGAAGTCAAACCCAAACTGTTGAGCGTACCCTTTTGCGATGAGCCTGGCTTTATACTTTTCTATCGCCCCATCGGCTTTCCTCTGAATTTTGTAAGTCCATCTACATCCTATGATGTTCTGATGGGCAGGTGGTGTAAACAAACTCCATGTTTTATTCTTCATTAAAGCTTCATATTCAGGATCCATTGCATTCCTCCATTTTTCTTCTTTTGCAGCTTGAATGTAGTTGCTTGGTTCAGTTTCAATCAATGATACATTGTACACCTTTGGCTTCTATATCCCACTTTTCGATCTAGTGATCATTGGATGTCCAGTCTGTGCTTCTTATTGTTGCGGTTGACATTCACTAGTGGTCCTTGTTGAACTTGTGTTGTTGTTGTTCCCTTCACTTTCACGTTCAATTTGGCTGCTGTGTATAGTATCATTGTTGTCCTTTGTCGAGATGATGGATGTTTCAGTGGGATTGTTCTGTATGTGATCATCTGTTGTGTCCATCCTTTCATTAGTGCTCCGTGTTATTTGTTCTGTCAAAGATGGTACATCTATGATTTTAATTTCTCGCTTTTGTCCAGTTTATTCCTTAGCTGTTTGCTTCACTGCAAGTGGAAATATATTTTCGTCAAAAATACATATCTTGATATGTAAACTTTACCACTTTTGTCCAAGCACTTATAGCCCTTTTGATTTTGTGGGTAGCCAATATAGGTGCACGGACTTGATCGCATACTGAGTTTATGTTGGTTATAATCTCTTAAACACGGAAAGCAAGGACACCCAAAAGCTCTTAAATTACTATAGTCTGGTTTAATATTAAATATCACTTCATATGATGTTATACTATTCAACATTTTTGTAGGTAGTCTATTTATGAGATACACGGAAGTGTTGAATGCCTCATTCCAATATTTCATCGGTAACGCACTCTGTGATAGTAATGTTAAACCAGTCTCGACTATATGTCTGTGTTTTCGCTTAACCAAACCGTTTTGTTCGGATGTGTGAGGGCAGGTTAATCTATGATTTATCCCTCTTTTAATGAAGTAATTTTTGAGTGGTTTAAACTCGCCCCCACCGTCTGTTTGTATGGTTTTTACATTGCAGTTAAGTTGTTTCTCTATAAAATTTATAAACTGAATTATTATGTTGCATGCCTCTGATTTGTATTTGAGCATACATATCCACGTATATCTTGAATAAGCATCAACTAGTGATAGATAGTACCTGTGGCCTTGGTATGAGTTTAGCGGTGCTGATCCCCATAGATCAGCTGCTACAAGCTCCAACGGCTTGTTATATACTGTTTCAGATTTACTGAATGGAAGTTTGTGGCTCTTGCCGAGTTGGCAGTGTGTGAAAGTGTGTTTCATAGGTATGTTTTCAAAATAGATGCAATTATTATTCAAAACCTTTCTAATAGTTTTCAAGCTAGGATGACCAAGTCTTACATGTCATGATTCTATTACATTATTACCGACATTACTGCTACTAGAATTGTTTCTTTTGCCAATACAACTAACATTATTGCTAGAGTTATGACTGCTATTATTGCTACTAGTGTTACATTATTGCACCAAGTTTCTTTATTTGAATCATTTCCAGTCTTCAAGTTGCCAAATTTGTAAAGCCCATCATGTAGATTGCCTTGTAGCAATATTTCTTGACTTAGAAGACCTTTAACAAAGCAAAACTTAGGATGAAATTCGAAGAAAACATTATTGTCTTTAGCAAATTTGTAAACACTTAATAAATTTTTGTTAATGGTGGGAACCCTAAGTAAGTTGTTTAATATGAGTTGTCTTTTGCTTAGTATGGTTCCTTTGTCAATGTGTGTGATGTGTGCAATGTTACTATTACCCATATGTAGTGATTTCATACCTATATAGCCCTTACTTCCAATATTTAAGTTTTGGAGATTGTTTGTGACGTGGTGTGTAGCTCCCGAGTCTGGATACCAATCGTCTAAATTAATTTCATCCGTCATGTTGTCCTCATCGTGGCTATGCTGATCTCTGTTGTCATCGCCAGTACTTTTGATTTGACTTCTCATAACCGCAACATTTGCTTTTGGGGTTGAGTTAATTCAATCAGATTGTTGTACATTGTTGTCATTATTATACCTAAAATAACACCTGCTTGCTATATGGCCAAATTTTTGGTAAATCTGACATTTTACTCTGTTATTGTTGTTCCGTCGGCCTCTTCCTCGGCCCCTTTGTGGTTGATAGGCCCTCTGAGGTTGAAACCTCTTAGATACTGCCTATCTTGCCTATTTAAGTTGTTGTTCCTCTGATTATGGTTATTTTTGGCTGCTGCATAATTTGCCAAGAATTCTCCTTGGGTAGTCTTTCTTTGTTCTATTCTTCCTTCGTGGGAGAGAAGAGCAGATCGAACAAACTGTAGGTCCGGTAGGGTTTGTTGAGTGGCAATAACAGTAATTAAGGACTCCTATTCTTCGTCTAAACCACCGGTGATAAATAATATTTGCTCACTGTCACTTCTTTTGTGTCCAACATCACTTAACTTGTCACATAAATTTTTTATTTTGCTTAAGTACTCCTTCATGCTCATGTCTTCTTTCTTCGAGTTTTGCAATTCTCTTCTGTATTGCATAACTCTAGCTGCAGACTGTGAGTTAAAAATTTGCTCTATAGCCGTCCATATTTCGTATGATGAGTTGCATCCCACAATCTTTGAAAGCAGATTTGAGCTGATAAAGGATAAAAGCCATGATGAAAGTAAACTATCCTGTTTTTGAAATCTGGAATGTTCAGGATTTAGTATGGTTTTTCCTCCTTGATCTGTTATCATTATTGGTGGAATAGTTAATGTTCCTTTTATATAATCCAGTAAGTCGTATCCCCTGAGAGCAATCTCAATTTGGTATTTCCATAATATATAATTATCTTCATCCAGAGATGTGGTAATAATTTGGCTTTTTGGTTTTATCAGGTTGTGCCAATATGGTGAAGCATCATTTGCCCATGTCGCCAGACTAGGGGTGTTAATCGGTCGGACCGGACCGGACGGAGGTGTGTTCAGTTTCTATCATAAAAAAAATCGGATCGAACACGGACCGGACCAGAAAAATTCTCGGACAAATTTTGTTGTCCTAATTCGTGTCCTAAATAAAATCGGTCGGACACGAACACTATCGGACACGAACGGACTCGATCAGACATGGCTATTTATATCATATTTTGTACATTTTACTAGATTTTCTCTCAACTATACATCGAATTCGGACAAGCCCGGACCGGACATGATTTTTTCTCGTACAAATTTTGTTGTCCTAACTCGTGCCCTAAATAAAAATCGGACGAACTCGGACGGACGTATTTCGGTCACGGACACGAATGGACGTCGGACATTTGGACAAAATTTACAGCTCTACGCCAGAGACAGCTGAAGTGGTTTCGTTGTTTGTCATGGTTGAGAAAAAAAAAACTTATGATGTTAAGCCCCTCGGCGGATTTGCTCTGATAGCAAAACAAGAATATGAGAAGATACCATGATTGTATTCTTGATTAAGAGAGTAATATACTTGTACATTGACTAATGAAAATAGTGCTGATATATATAGAAGAAATAATGTAACGGTAACATATGTAAATGAGGCAATGTCCTAAAATAACAATTAGCCGTTCTGACTAAATTGTTGTAGAAAATAAGACAATGTCCTAAAATGACAATTAGCCGTTATGACTGAATTGCTGTGGGAAATAATGCAATGTCCTAAAATGACAATTAGTCGTTATGTCCAAATTGCTGTGATGAGATAAACTGGTTGACAAGTGTAAACGCAGATATTACATATCTTATTGGTTAACTACAAAGGAGACATACATTTTGAGCAGATTTGGAAATTTGAACGTAATTTACTCCCTTTTTGTCATATATTTGCTTTTTGTCCGATAAAAAATCATTTTTCTATAACTTTATTCTAACAATTGTACAGTTTTACTAGTAAATCATGATGTAATAATCTTATTTTAAGCTCACTTATTTTTTGTATTTTACACAGTTATTTTTCTTTTTCTGTATTGCCAAAATTTTTCCTCACAGTTATAAATTTACCTTTTTATGTGAAAGTATCAGAGAGCGTCTATAAATTTTTGCTCACAGTTATAAATTTGAGCCAATAGAGAGCGTCTATTGTGGAGCTCTAGCATGAGAGGTATCTGCAAGTCTCACTACACCTTTGGATGTTGTAAAAATGAGATTGATGACACAAGTTGGGGGTCAAAATGGTAATACAATTGCATTTATTGTGTCTCAGATATTGAAAGAAGAAGGATGGATGGGGTTTACAAGAGGAATTGGACCAAGAGCGCTTCACAGCGCATGCTTTGCAGCATTTGGCTATTTTGCATTTGAAACTACCTGATTGATAATTTTGAATCAGTATAGGGAGAGGAGCAAAGATATTGCCATCAATTCTCAATGAAGCACTTAAGCAATGCCATTTTTTATTTTTTATTAATCAACTCATTGAATGGCCTTGCGTGGTATAGAATTTTGTAATAGAGGTATTTTTATGTTTGTCCTGGAACGTCCAGTTTTATGCTGTTGTTGTAAAGAGTAAATACTGATGGCCTCTTCATCAAACCAGCCGTTTGTACAGGTCTGTATAGGAAATAAAACTATTATTTTCACTTTGTTTAATTGTCCATTTTCACGTTCTAAGTTATTGCGTTGCAATACTTCGGTTGGGAAAAAAATAAAAAATTAAACCACGGATTATAAGTGTGAAATAACCGAAATATGATTGCTCATGCACAGTGGAATTTTTGAATTATATGTAGTCTTTATGTACATAAGGACAAATATTTTTGTGCACTGGTAGACATTTCGTTAAATGTAAGCAAATATGTGGTTATAACCAAACGTTGATTTCAAATGTAAAATAAAACAATAACAGCTGCACAAGCGAGATGGAGATATTATGCTCACATATTTTGGTTTCTTTATTAAACAGATAAATGACTGTTGCTCATCATGTTTGTACTACAGAAATCTATGAGTTAAAATCAATTTTCTTTATAAAAACTTAAAGATATAACTATTCTCTGTCATATTAGTTCAGTTCGTTAAAAATATGATAGTGTTCGGGATTTTAGCATGATCTTTCACCATTATCATATCATGTGTTTGAATTTTAGTAACGATACAATTAAAAATGTGCAGGTGGTTATAGAATTATTATTTTTTCCCTTTCTTCTCCATTATGGAGAATATAATAAGTTGTTTTCCTTGATTTGACATCTAGAAACGTATATATTTTCTAATCATTGACGACTTGCACGGCCATTGCTATTAGTGCTTAGGCGCACCAATGTTGAAATCTATAGATACTGAGCTAAAGGGTTCAAAAGATTTTATGAAATTGTTTTCTGGTTTTCAATTCTTGGATAAGCTGCTTCATTCCTTGGGCCCATAAGTTCTCAAGCACCCTCTCAACTTTTGTCCTTCCTTGCCCATTTGTATCCAAAGGTTAGGAGCATTTTTTTTTTTGGTTTCGAATCTTTTACACGATTTCCATTTTGTTACTTTTCTTGCATGTATTTAGCATAGTTCAAAATTTTCCTTTTCTGTTTTAGTTCCAAGTTTGTTTGAGATTTTGAAAATTAGATCAATTTTGAAAACACCACAGATATTGGCTATAACTCTATTTTTGGGTTTCAATAAAAGTAAATTAACTCACAACCGTGCATTAGCTGACAAGCATTATGATAAAATCATTTATTTTCTTTCCTTAAAAATAAACTGTGTTGTTATTATAGATTTTCCCGATACTTATTACATTTTCACATTGTTTTTTCTCCTTCTACTTTGAATTTTATCATTCGTAAAATGATTAGTTATGTAGTTTCATGAAATTTCTATTTGATGCTGTATGTTTATTTTTATAAATGATACAAATATTTGAAATTCTAAGAAGTTTCATGTTGATATTTTGTTGGTTTTGCGCTAGGTCGATCTGCCGTTGCTTGGTAACTTTAATAAAATTTCTTTTAAATATGCACCTTTCAACATATTAATTAAATCACACACAATAAGTTGCTTTTGATTTAATTTTTTAATCAGCACAAATTATGTTTGTCATCACTACAGTTGATTAGTTTCTATTTGTGCCTTTAAATATGCACCTTTTACCATATTAATTGAATCATATACTTTTGATTCAAATTTTTAATCAGCACAAATTATGTTTATCATCACTATAGATTCGTGCATTATTTGATATTTTGATGCAATGTGTTTGAATTTCTTTCTTGTGCTGTCCTCCTCGCATAATATTAGCGCATGGTTACTTTAATAAAAAATTCCTTTATGTATGTGACTTTTAACATATCAATTAAAGCATACATTAACATATCAATTAAAGCATACAAATTAGCTTACTTTTGATTTGATTCTTTAATCAGCACAAGTTATGTTTATCATCACTGTGGATTCTATTTGTGCATCATTAGATATTTTGATGCATTGTGTTTGAATTTCTTTCTCATGTTGTCCCTCCTAGCACAATACTACGTACATAATATCACTGTAGCCTCTAATGTTTAATAAACGATATAAGCTAAATGAACCAATATATGTAATATAAGTAGATTGGTATTAACTTTGCTTCATGTCTACTTACTTTTCTAGGGTCTTACGAAGTATGTATAATTTCTTTTAACAAGTTTTTATTTCAGGCTATGTCTATAATGAATGTTAAACATATATAAAAGTACTAAAATATATTTTGGCTGCTGATTTTATGCTTTCTGATACTTAGGAAAAAAGCATTTAAATTGTGATAGTATAGTATTTATAAAGTTTCATCGATTGAGTTAGTTACATGAATTTAGAAATAAAAAGTAGTTTTTCTTTCAATTTGATAGAGGAACAAAAGTTTAGGTAACTACTGTCAGCTTTATATATGTGCCTATGAATCTAAAGCATGTGGTTCAAATAAGTTGGCGCTAATAGTATGGAGAAATCAAGGTATCTTATACATTTTATTTCTATTTACTTTACCATATAATTGGTTGTAATACAAAATCATTTTATAACAGGTTTTGTATATATGTCCTATTTGTTTTGGTTGACGCAGAATAATTAGTATTTCATGTTGGATGAAGAAAGTAAGAAGTAGAGTTGCAAACAAGCTACGGGGAGTTTGATTTCAGTATACAGGTATTAAGATCTCCGTCCCTGGGCTTATTTTCTATTTTTATTTAGACGTTTACTGAAATTCCGTTCTTTGTACTTATGTTTACTACTATTAGATTGATTTTTTTCTTCTTAGACCATTTGTTTTGACTTCTTTTCTATATTTCCAAGGTAAAGAATTTGAAAGAAAATTTGATTATATACTACAAAGAGCTTGGAATGTGGCATTTGGAACTTGATCGTTTATCACTCATATTACATGTCTTTTGACTACCTATCATATTTGAATTATATGGGTACACAATACAACTTGATTTAACATATGTTTATGTTTTTTTTGGTATATATATCATTTGTCTGCTTTGTGAATGATGGTTTGTTTTGTGTGGTTGAGACTTGGGATTGATTAGGTTAACTTTGTACAAAGGCAGATTTATTTTGATACACTTGCGTTTTATATTTAACCCTGTCACTTTTGTTGTTAAAATACAATGTTTAGCCTTTGAACTATAATAAAATATGAATTTATGGAACCCTTTTTTTAAACATAAATTCGTTCTTATCTACCAATTTTACATGCATTGCTCAACTTCTTTACAAAGTTTAATTTATTTATTTAAGTTTTAAAATGTACTTAAGTTTTGACCAGGTTATTGAATGAATATTAAAATGTTTGAACATCTTGAATTTTCATTCAATTTGAACATATGTTGTAATAAAATGAATTTTTTAATATTTTTTACTTCACATTCCTGTCATACCTATTATTATTATTACATTAGTACTCTTACACGTAAGTCATACTAATCACCTGTAAACTATACAAATCAAAGCGTTAAGGTGAGTCATTCAGCGAATACTGGTGAGCTCAATAAGAAAAAATTCAAAGTACAAAATTATTTAAATATAATTATCTTATGCTATATTGTATTATTTAGAGGACCTAAATATTGACGTTTTATTTTTGATAAAAGCTTATCCAATTTTGAAGATCTGGTTTTATTGTTATATATAAGTTTTGTGAAGAGATGTTTCAAAGTCATTATTGCACAAAAAAATTAACTGCCACACAATGCTGTTAAGAACCCACTCTGCTATTTTCCTAGATATTGTATTGTGCTCCAGATCTGGAATCATACATATATTAAAAATGTTACTTTGGTTCAAAATAATATTGGCATCAGCTGAAAATTCCATGTAACTATAATATTACTGTGTGCATGTTATGATGCAGTAATCAGACATAACTATAATGCTGAAAATAACTCGATAGTTCCTAGAAAAAACATAGTCAACTATTTCATATATGGACTTTTATCATCCTTTTATTTTACTAGCACTTATTATAATATCGATTCTGAACCTTACAAAATTTTAGGCCTATTTATTTGTGAATTGTATGCTGAAGAAAAAAATGGATGGTTTTAGATATGATACCTCATCTGTATAATCCAAGGCTGCTGCTAACATTTGTATGCTTTGATCCCTTTTGCTGAACTTTTATATCCAAGTTGGAAAGGTTTGTCTTAAAACAAATGTCTCTGTTGTGAAAATTAATTAATTTTTAAATGATAAGTTTTTTATATCGATTTGAATATTGACATCTAAAAACAATTAAAATTTGGAGTGGTATCCTCAAATCAGATGCATTGCTCAACTTATCTCATTATGATTATAATTTCGCAATAACATATGATAGAATTTTGCTAAATATAATCGTTGATTAATTGTCTAACCTCTATTATTATAAGTTTCTTCTATCATAGAATTATTCTAAATTTCATCATTTATTAATTGCCTAACCTCTATTATTGGTGTGTTCTACCCTAGCATTTTGCTAAATATTATGTTATATCACTAACCATTTATTTACTCTAATTTTAAGTTGGCTTATTTGATTAGCCTATATGCAACATTACACATAATACAGGAAGACGTGTTTATCAAACCCCTGAGTAGTAGATTATCTTGAGTGTGGATGTTTTTTAGTAAATTTTCAAAGCGGAATATTTTCCATAGGGATTGAGTTGGAGTTCCATTTTCTTTAGTGCCAAGGAAATAAAATCATAGACAAGGAACCAGAAATGGCTTTGTACACTGCAACTACAGAATGTTCCTTATCACACCACAAAGCTTGCTCAAATATTGAAGGATATGCAGTACACTCAATCGTGGCATGTATAGATCTGACCAGAGGTGAACAAGAATAAGGTAACTAGATTTGATTGTTGTGTAAATATGAGGATAATTTTGCAGAGTGAGGAATAACAGCTAGGTTCATGTTATATAGAGTATGTTGATTTGTATTGAGGAATAAATATTACAATGTGTTGATTTGCATGTATTTTAATCTTGGCAAGTATCGTGTTATATAGAATCCAATGAACTGGGAGTTCTTTATTGCTAGCATGTCTCCAACCATATGAATAAGTTAAGTATGATGTTTATTATAATGGGTGTATGCAAATTCCACACAGTAATTCTTGAGAACCTGTATGCTGTGTGCCTTTTGGTGTTCTGAAAATATTTGACTTTTTTATAGGGTTTGCCCGTTTATACATTTGAAGACTATGGTGCGCTCTAATCTTGACTTTTACTTCCATACTGATATTATTAAATTTCATCTTGTTGCAATGAGTAATTGATAATATTGATAATAGACCATGAAAACAAAAGTGAACAATTTTTTTTAGGGATAAAGCACTGACAGAAGATAATAAGCAAGAAGAAGCTGTGGAGTTAGTGGCAGTTGAGGAGGGTTCTAAACATCATACTTAACTTATTCAACTAAGGAGACGCAACTGAGCAATGATGTGATTGAGAAAGCAAGGAGAAAATTCTTGGAGAAGATAAAGAACAAAGCGTTGGCATTAGTTCAAAGCGTTGTTTTTAATAATCAATTATGTCTCTTTGTTTTTGGTATTGTGTTAGCTTCAGCATCAAAAATATCCATGCAACGTTTATTCTTTCAAATAGATATTATTTATATACCTTATAATTGTACATATATATATACCGATGAAACTGTATAACGTTTTCCATATCCGTATGCGAAGCATGGATGCGTACTTATTATATAAAATAACCTTTTAAAAATAAGGGTATCTCGTACAACCATACCATACAAAAGAAAAGATGTGTTTTTACCTTACGATACCCAAATCATTGTTATTATAAACTCCAATGATATTATGATAATGTCTAGGGTAGAAAAATATTAATCTTAGTCCTAATTGTTACATTGATCAAATATCATCATAATAGACATACAACTAAATCCATCATGGTATGCATTGGGGAATGGAGTTCCCCCAAAGGTACGGCTAATATTGTACTAAGTGTCATGGTACATCCCTTGAAAAATGAGAAAAAATGCATCGATAGACTAGCAATGACTCACTACGAGTCAAAGCCGAATATGACCTACTGAATTACTTCATTTAAAATCCTTTAGTAGTGGTTTCCATGGTAATTTCTAGGATATCATTTTATACCATAGCCAGTTACAGTTTAGTAACATCCTATAGTTCATTCTCCTCCTTTCCACAACAAGAGTTTAAATCGAAACCTCCTTATTGTTGAAACTACATCATGAACCATATTACTTTCTAGAATAGCAGTCATCCTAAACTGCTTGTTCTTAAAGTGTCTATCTATGTTCCACCTTTTTGTTGCCAACTGAGGTCCATATGCACTATAAGAACCTTTGACATAAGGTTCTGCTAGAGCATGGATAGCCCCCACTGTTGGGGTATTGCACGCATGGAAAAGCCAGAACATAAAAAATGATCTTTTTTATCCAATCACTTGAAGCTGAATTTGATTGAAAATAACAACACAATAAATTAGAAATAATAGCAATATACAAACATTCCACCCAACCACCCTCTTTATTGATTCACCAAAATTTTGATCACACTCAATAGAATAAAGCCAAAATAAACAAACCACACAATTGAATCAATAATAGATGACTACAAAGTACAAATATTATTGGAAAAGAAGAGCAATGAAGAACGACGATAAATTCTTCAATCAACCTGGAGGCACCAACTGCGTCTATCAGGAGTAAACAGGAGTAGCTTCTCTTAGCCCTAATTTCTACATCTTCCTCCCTAGGGAGCAAGCCTTGGAGGCACAAAACCTCTCCAGATATTCTCACATAGTTTCTGTTGTTTTGATCTAACTAATTAAGAAGACTGAATATACACTAGAATAGAAGATCTAGGCAAATATCCAAATTGTCCCTACAAAATATCTCAAGAATATAATCTTTCATTTTTTTCTCATCTATGATAAAATCAATCAATCAAATTAATTAATTGATTATGTAACAAACCGCATTTTACGTATCGGAAGATTGTAAAATATTTTTATTTTATTTCCTGAGGGTTAAATCATTCTCATGTTTTGATATGTTGCTTATGGGGATGTGAGACATGTTCACAATTTTTTTTTACTAATTTTGTTTGTGACCATTTTGCCCTTGTCAGTATTGTACATGTCATAACTTTTGACTCAGGTCGAATCAAAGGGTGTGACCTATGCAATTGGAAAGGAATTGATCATTGTCTTTCCGTAGAGTGGTTACATTAAAGATTTGGCTCAGCGGTTTGGGAGAAATCACTGTTTTAAGGTTTTACAGTTGGCTGTTCAAGTATTGGGAGCCTTAATGGGATGATTTGGGGAGGCCCATTAGTGGGTTGGTGGAAACTATTAATAGGGGGTGAGAGATATGGGAAATAGTTTAGTCTCTCCATTCTCTCACATGGATTCAATGAAGTGTTTGATCATTTTTTTCATCAATTTCAAGTGTTTTTCCATAGATCTACGCACTGGTAAGTCCATTTTCATATGAAGCACCTTATGATTCAATTTTGCATGTTTAAATTGATAAATCCCATGTTATTTCATGTGTATATGCAAGTTAGATCTACAATTTTGTTCATATGATCAATTATCTTGATTTTAGAGTGATTTGCATAATTATTGATGAAACTGTTATAATGGTGTTATTATTGATTTTATATCATATGTGTGGCCATATTGGATGAATTGGATGAGTTGGTTTCGTCGAACTGGTCGTTTGGAGAAGTTTTGGTCGAAATCGGAGTTGCATTGGTGAAGTGCAGGTTTTGGGTCGCACAGGGTGGGTCGGTCGCACCCTGGTATGGTTTTTTGGGAAACAAGACATGAATTGATGGTAGGTCGAGCCAAGGAGGAAGATCGATCAAGTAGCATGGTCCTAGTCAGTCTGGTTTGATGCTGGATGGGTCAGCTGCCGTGGAGTGGTCAGTCCAATTGGGTCATTCGTTCTTGGGTGGTCGGTCGAGCAGGTTGAGAAAGCTGGTCCGAAGTGGGTCAGTTAGTTCTAATGGGAAAGTTGGGTCGGTCGAGCACCCTAGGCCTTTGGGTCGGTCATGAAGTTTGATGAAACAGGTTGGGTCGGTCGCTCCTAGTTGTCTGCGTCGGTCGGTTATACAGATGAGAGGCTGGTCGGTCATGTGGAGGTTGGTCGGTCGTGTGAAGGCTGGTTGGTCGGTCATATCCTGGCCGGTCGAGATGAACTTTCAATAGCGTTTTTAAACGTTGTCGTGGTTGGCATAAGTTTTGTGGTTTGTTTTCTCTAGAAAATTGATGTAATGCGATGGATTGTTTCGAACCTTATGATTGATGTTTCTTTGGTTCGAGGTTGGTGATAACTTCGAGGAGAATTTAAGTGGGAATATCTGAAGCGTTGAACGTGTTCGTTGGTCGGCATAGAACATTGAATGAGGTGGCAACTCAAAGGTCGTGAGTTGGTAGATAATGGTTGCTTAAGAAGGTTGCTTGAGTTATGAAAAGTCATCAAGTTGGATGACTAGAGATGTGATGGTCGAGAAATTATCATTGTCGTAAGTTCTAACAGGCTCAAAGCAGGGGTACTATAGGGGCACTTAAAAGACATGTTTTAGGTCGAGTACCCTAGGTATCGTTGAAAGGCCTAGTTGTCAAGATTGGACATACATACGTATCGTTGAAAGACGTATGGAGTTTATGCTAGAACTGGTGTTACCATTATCCCTTGTCATATGGCAAGATTGGCCGTCATACGATTAACAATGGTTTCAAAGCAGGATTGACGGTGATAGCCAGAGTTAGTCATAGTTGTTTGATTGTTTGGACGCTCTATTTGTACCATCTCATGTTGTTTGTCCAACGCCAAAGGAGATGTTCCTTGGGTGCTTGTCTGATATTGGTTTAGGCCTCTGGGCTTGTGCTTGAGGGATGTTGATTTTGATTAGGATGGTTTGCATAAGATATATAATTTGAATGTCCTGAGTGCTTTGCCATGATTGAATGAGTGTTCTGGTTTCCATGGATGTATGGTTGAGATGTTGTTGTAAAGGCTATCATTGTCCGATGTGGGGAAGATAGGGTTGAGTTCTTCTCTGGTGTTGTGGGTAGATTAGTATGTTTATCTATACATCCTCATATACTTTATTATTGAAGTTTGTTAGCTGTTTTATCGCTCATTGAGACCGTTGTCTGACTCAAGGTTTTATGTCTCCTCTTATTACCATGGGTTGTTCATCCGGTTGTGAATGGGTAGACTAATAGCAGGTCATGTGATTAGGGAGGACAATGCTGCTGTGCGAAGGCAAGCAGGAGGCTGGCATATTACTTTTACTACTATTTTGTATTTCTGTTTCCGCTGTTTGAGTTGCTCTATGAGTGTTGGAGCGAGGCCTTATGTACATACTTGATATTTCTTATGATGTTGGGATAATCTTTCAGGATGTTGTGAAAGTTTGAAAAGTTTGCTACATGATGCTTCATTACTAGTACCTGTTGTATATGTTCTATTGTATTTTATCCTTGCGCTGTGAGTTCTACGATAGGTTCCGATGTTGTTTACCTACTCTGATGATCGTCCATAGATGCCTGACACACCTATCAGCGCAGTATTCCTCTTGTTTAGTGCAGGGTTATGGGTGGTCGTCACAGATTACATTCCTCTTCAAAAAATATTTGAATCAACAAATTTAACACTATACTTTGATTAAATATCACATATCTCCAACAACCACTAAACAAGTCATCACTATCTCTCTCTCATCTCCAAATGTACAACCCTCGATTTCAAGGCCATGAGGTACATTCCGCATGTTTCCGATGTACAGTGAGACTCTATTGATTTTTGGGCTATAATTACACCCAGACGATTTGAATGGCTATGACCACACCTTCTCATTTGCAAACACAACTCACCGCCTGCAAAAAAAATGCATCTTCCACCTAAGGTGCACCATGCAAAACTTACGGTCTCAAAAGCGTTTGTAACCCCACAAAGATCTACGTCTTGTAGATTTCCAAATCGACACCCGTATGTCACAAGACCTGAGCTCCTTCCTCGATCACCCTGGATCCCTCGAGCATCATCAATGTAAAGACCTCTATCTGAAACACGAACTGAAACATCAAGGCATTGGCGATCCAAGCAATCACCTTCTTCTTCGTCTTCTTCCATCTTCTTTCATCCATATCAGAGGGCTTCTTCTCTTCTCCATCAATCGAATCATGAAGAACATTGAGGTATATAAGATCCACCATCTTAGGCTTTCAAATGCCTCAGTTTCTTCCATCAAAAATATCCATCTATGAAAACGACATCATCTCCGACATCTACAATCTTCAATCCAAAATCTCTCTAAGCTATGCAATGGTTTAAGCTCTAACACCAATCTTTTGGGGTTTTGTTGCACAGCGGAAAAAACAAAACACCAAAAAAAGGATCTTTTCACAAAATCACCTGAAGATGAATTTGAATGAAAATAACAACACAATAGATTGGAAACAATAGTAATACACAAATACTCCACCCAACCACCCTCCTTATTGATTCTCCAAAATTTTGTTTACACTCAATAGATCAAAACAAAAATCAAACAAAATTGCAATTTAATCAATAACCTTACCGAGAAAGGGAAAGAATATCTAGATGACAACAAATATTATTGGAGAAGAAGAACAATGAAGAACGATGGCAAACCCTTGAATCAACCTGGAGGCATCAACTGCGCCTATCAAAAGTAAATAGGAATAGCTTTTCTCAAACCTAATTTTTCTCATTTTCCTCTGAAGGGTGCAATCCCTGGAGGTACACAACCTCTCTAGATAACCTTACATGGTTTCGGATTGTACTTAATCTAACCAAGAAGGCTGCATATATAGAAGAAAGGAAGACCTAGACAAATATCCAAATTGCCCCTTCAAAATATCTCCGGCTGAATATAATCATTTTTTTCCTTCTCTGATAAAATAAATCAATCAAAGCAATTAATTGATTATATTACTCTTCAAAAAATATTTGAATCGACAAATTCAACACCCACCCCCTTCCATACTTCCGTACACCTTCTATAAATCAACTAGATGCTCTTATACTAGATTGTTAGGGCTAATCCTCTTAAGTTGATATAACTGAAAAACGCTGATGTGGAAATGAATAGGATCAGAATGTAAAATGGTGAAACGAGGAAATAAAATTATTTAGTTGTTCACGATAAAGGCGAAATTAATGAAATAATAATATATAAAACAGGAAAATAGCGTAAAAGACAAAGTTATGAACTTTTTCAGTCATAAGAACGACCTACTAAAATTTTATTCTAAAGGACAAAGTATCAAACTTTAGGTATCCGTTCTACAGTGTGCATGGTATTAGAATTTGAATACTTGTTTTTAAGTATCAGTTTTATAGTGTTCATGTTATCAGAATTTAGCTACTTGTTTTTGAGTATTAATTTTACGGTGTGTATGGTATCAGTTTTGCAGCATGTACTGTCCTTGAGAATAAATTTTTGATGGGTTGTACTTTAACATGAAAAAGTTATGAAGTTTGTCTATTGCAATAAAATCCCCTTTATCGTATGTCTGCCAAGTGTAACAACCCAGAATTTTAAGTGTATTTTTATTTTATTTTATTCGTTTAAAGCACAGTTTGTTTGTACTTTTATAACTATTTTTTATTCTGAATTAAAATTAAAACATGAAATTGATTTATAATGAAACGTTTATCTTTAATATTTTGTTATTTTCATTTAGATGTAATTTAAATAATTTTATATTGAAAGACAAATTTTAGTCACTTCGTTTGAATCAGTTTTGATGATTATTTGCGGTAGCGGCAACAGATATATCTCAAATAAAAATGAAAATGTAATATAAAAATAAAAATACGAAAAAATTATATTTGAGATGCGTCTAACCAGACATAGCGTAGAAATTAATTTCATCGGAAAATTTGAATGTTTGTCGATCGCGCAATTTTCAGTGCAAAACTACGCATATCAATTCAAATTTTAACGATTTTAAAATCTCTCCGAAATCAGTTCGGACAAACACGAAAAATATTCTATTTGTTGTCACGAATCTGACGGCGAAATTTGTTTTACGAAAATCGGATATTTTGACCACCGTTTAATTGTTTTCTCGTGCCATTTTTCCTTTCAAAAGGGGTCCGTAATGCGCTTTTGAACGGAGCATGCTGACACTGCAAACCATATACCGTTTCGACCGTCTCGTCAGGCTGATTAGCGCAATATGTTCATTCGTCACTTTTGGTGCTCGATTCGCACTGAAATTGCTAAAAGGCTTGCGCAGTTCATTTTTAAAACAAAGCCATTTGAGTTCGAAGTGTCCATATTCGGATACCTCGTATTTTTCTTGAGATTTTAGGTCTGCTAAAGCCGCCCTTTTGTTTTACTAAACCACCTGTTTAAATTTTTGTTTTTCAAAAGACTTAGAAGATGGACACATTTGCTTCTTATTTTAAAACCATACGTAACATATATTCTCAATGCATATGTTTTGTTTTTCCAATGACATGCACGCACCCTCTCTCTCCATTTGCAAATGGTCACTTGTGTTTAAATAACCAACCATGCATGCATGCGTGAAGTGTTTCCAAGTTTACAAGTGCATGCGTTATTTTAAATGTCCCTTCTTTATTCTTTTCCAAACACATGTATTCCATGCAAACCATTCTTTGACCATTCCTTATATTTCCATTATCAAATGTTCATTTCTTTTCCAATTTTGTAACGCACTTTGTTTTTTTTTCCAGCTTTAAGGATCGTTACATTTTCAGTTTGTTCGTTCCCTACGCTACTGCTATGAAAAGGGAAGAGACATTTCTTTTATTTCCTATCCATTCATCATGATTTAAACGGTTGGAATTTTTCAAATAATAAATTTATCTTGGAAACGAAACAAACTGTTCTTGGTTCAATGAGTTTAATCTGTCCTTTGGTTTCAAAAATGGCTCAAACAAACATCAACTTACCTTATATTCATTCACGTCACTTCTCTGCCCACTTTCCTCTCTTCTTTGTTTATTCCAATTTTTCATTTCCATCTATTTCTTACCGCATCTACTCCTCTTTCATCCCATGCCAATGCTCCTCCCTCCATCGTCGCGCCCTGCTCTGCAACTCTGACCATCGCCCTGCTACCCAACTCCGGCTCTGACCAGTTGCCTCCAGTCCTATCCGTTCATTACCTGCCTCACCTCCTGTAGCCAAACCCTTCTACCGTCAACCCTCTGCCGAAACTCCAGTTGAAGCCGACCCCATTAACACCTTCGCCGAACCTCACCTGAGCCGCTGCTCCATCCTTCCTTTTCTCCGACTCGAGACCGCCCCTCTACCCGAAACCAGATACACGAAAGACATACCTTCCGACTCCACTAGCTGCACCGCTCCCAACGCAGAGTTGAACTCCAGCCACCCTCTGACTCGTCTCCGTCCCCATGTTAAGCACAGCCTTTCCGTTGGCATAAGCCCAGACCTTCCTCCGATCCCCGCCAGTCCGCGTGCGTCTGTAGTGTGAGCATTTGATATGTGCTCGAGTGTGTGTTTGAACGGTTCGTTTGTGCGTGAGTCGTTGTGTGTTGTGTGAGTGTATTTTGGTGTGAGTGGCGCGAGTTGTTTGTGTTGTATGTGTTGTGTGAGTCTGTTGTGTGTGGGTTTCTGTGTGGTATGTGTGTTGTTTTAATATATATTCCTACGGATATATGGGTGCATTTCATATATATATATATATATATATATAATTTGGTCTTGGTGCATTATATAATTTATGATTTATAAAATATTTTTGGTGTCAGTTAAATTTTAAATATAAATGTTATAATTTTCAATATCTACATGTATATAAATATTTATATAATATTTTTTTTAAAGAAAATGTTGTGTTTATTTTGTGTTCACTTGTGTGGTGTTGAGTTTGGAAACCGCCCCAAAACCTAGTAGCCAAACCGACCCATTGATACATTTTCTAGCCTACTCTTATAAATTAAAATAAAATAGTGAGTGATCATCGAGTGTATCCATTCTGAGTCGTGCCTTGAAGTCGTCATCTCATTGTACGTTCGTCTGCCTATTGTCACCAGTCTGTGCCTCGAAAGGTGAGTTTATCTCACACCTGACTTACATTTTTCATTGATGTTAGATCAACAATGAACTGTTATATGAAATGTATAGAGTTACTGATAGAAATCGTATAATTTGATATGTATGCTCATTTCATATGTGACATGATATATTCGTATGACACGTAGATGCACTAATGATATATATGTTGTGATTGTTTCATGTGATCGTTATTTGTGATTGTTGACACTCCTAGTTTAGGAAAATCACTAAGGGTTGAAATGATACAGACCCGAACGGACATTAGATTAGGGAAAAATCGTTATGGGTTGAAATGATAGACCTGAACGATTTTTATTGAATTTGGGATTGCGGATTGAAATGATAAATATCCGTATCACATGACTATAGGATAGGAAAGTATATACGGACACCGTTGGTCATGTTTCGACGAAAAATGATTTGGAACATGATTTTTAAATAGTTAATTTAGATTTTATATTTTTTATATTTTAAAGATTTTAAACTTTTTTATAATAAATAATTCTTTAAAACCTATTTCTATATTATTTTAACCTTATATATGTTTATAATCTATTTTTCTAATTTGTTTTAGAATTTTATAAACTTATATATATTTATTTATTTATTTTCAACTTTATTTTTTTGTATATATATATATATCTCAAACTTTAATAACAAACTAATAGGTGGATAAGTTAAGATTTTAGCGATTTGAACTTGAGATTTAAAGATTTGAACGTATATAACGAAACTTGATTTAATGAATGAGCAGATAGAAGATTTGAATATTGAACTTTTATAAGTAATGAACATTAGTTGTGTAAACTGATTTTTATTTGAAACTATAATTGATATTGAATTGAGTTCGACTTTAAGTGATCAAAGATGAATTCGAATATATAGATTTGATATACCAAATTGATTTTATAATCGTATGGTTTGAATTAGAAATTTTGTTAAATCGCTTTTATAAGAATGGTTTAAATTGTTGTATAAGAAGTTGATTCGATTTATAAGTTTGGAATATGATACAATTCATTGAAATTGAAAATAATATTTGATTTGAATTATAAACCGAATTTGAACAGAAGCGAGTGAATTTTTAAATCGACTTAAGCGAACTCTTAAAGCTAAAACTCCATTTTTATGAATTGATTTGAATTTATAAATAAAGACTTCAAATTATATGTTTGGAATTATAAAACACGATATGATTTTTCGACTTGAAATTTAAATATGAAATGATTTGTTGAAATTGAAATATAAATTTTGTTATGAAATATACCAACGGTGTAAGTATGGAAATCCCGCCTATGCTATTTTGCTATTTACTTAGATGATTGACACTATTGCATCTAGTGTATTAGTTGGACGGATTCTTAAAGGATGGTGATCCCGAACATCCTTTAAGTTGATTGCATTTCATCGAACATTTCATTTGAGTTGATTTACTTCCATGAGAATGTTAGTCCTGATCCAAAATATTTTGTTTTGCATTATGGTTCGGGTCAGATCGATTATTACTGCTTTCGAGATTCACTTTGGAGTCTGAAGTTATATTGGGTTTTGCTCATCCTATATTCACCTGTTGATTAGTCGTTCCAGTCATTCAGCTGTTCTTGTCATTTCTATTTCAAACTGATATCATTTATCCATGTATTAGAATTCATTTTGTATTAGGCTTCCGCTGTATTATTTATGTAAACTCTGATGTAAAATTTTATTTAGTAGCTTCTCGAACTACTATTGTATTATTTATTTCCGCTGCGAGATATCATATTGCTCTGTATTTGTGTCTGAGATCTGTGATTCTGTGATTTATTCTATTTACCTCAGAAGCTAATAACAATCTGTCATTTTCGAGCAGTTCCAGTTGGTTTTATTACTGGCTTGGAGTGGTCAAAAATGGCAGGTCGTTACATATGGTATTATAACTTTGGTTTATCAAAGCTTTATTTTATGGGGTAAAATCTCGTTAGAGATAGGGTAGTGATACCCTAGAATGAGTGGAATCGGTCGCATAATCCTTCTTGTGAGAGAGCGTATTTTGA
Source organism: Allium sativum (assembly GCA_030737875.1). Lineage (NCBI taxonomy): Eukaryota > Viridiplantae > Streptophyta > Magnoliopsida > Asparagales > Amaryllidaceae > Allium > Allium sativum. The sequence continues at coordinate 269,131,869 of CM060913.1, read as the reverse complement.
AATATAAATTATTATGAAATGTAAAGTATTTTTGAAATTTAAAACTCTTCGAAATTCCCACTCTTCGAATCAGTTCTCTTTGATAGCTTCTTTGTTAAGTTCTCCTTTGATTTGAATCTTGCTCCAATTAGAAATCCATCTTTGGGTTGTCGCGGTTTTTTGAGATTTTGAGAGTAAAGTAAATATTGAAAATTAAGTTAAGATGTGGAATAAAATGATTTGGTTATAATTAAGTAGATCGTTTGAATAAACCTGAGAATTTTGTTTTGGAATACTTTGAAATTGATTTCTAAAGTTTTGGAAAAAGTACGAGTAGTATATACAAGTATTTATGAATAAACAGTTTGAAGTGATTTTTTTGAAATGTTTTCGAAAAGAAAATATATGAATAAATACCACTTTGGTAGCAAAGCTACATGATTTTCCAACGAAGTTTTATTTGTGGAGCATGGTTTGATATATGCATATATGTATATTTTGAATGACCGAAAGAAAATCCGGAATTGATTCTCAAGTTGGTCGAATGATAATCCTTTATATTAGGATCGTGTAATTATACATCTTTAGATGTTTTGATAAGAAATAATTGAACTAATGTTTTCCAATTATTAAATTGAAAAGTATATTTTTCAACTATTTGAATGATCCGACCATTTGTGAACAAGATTTGGAATGATATTTAATATTCAAATTTATTATAAAATCAAAACTAAATTGGTATTGAAATGAGATTTCGAGAATCTTTTATATTGTATATTTGATGTATATGAAGTTTTCGAATCTTATATATATGGAAGTTTTGTATAAGAATTATGATAAATTCAAAGCTATTGATTTAGAAGGTAAATTTATTTAAAATGAAACCTTATATAATGATTTTATATAAGAATGATATATTTGAAACATGATGTCGAAAATGAAATCTTATGTAAATTTATATTTACGTAAGTGTGATATGCGTGAAGCGTGAAATGAAGTACTATATATATAGTCTATATGTTTTTGAAATAAAGATATGGGAAGTACCTTCCATCGAAATCGCAATTCCTGAGAGAGGGATTGTGTTGGCGCTCATCGAGGAGTGTCCATCGGAAATCGGAAATCGTAGCTATGTTGGTGCTCCGTCGAGGGAGTATCCACGAATATTGAAGTCTCACTCGGTGAGATCACATTTATTACTATTATTACTTATCTGTTCTAGCGTAATTCGGGGGGTGATATGCCTACAGTTACAAGCGATTCCACTGGGATAGTGGCGTAACCGCCGCGTAACTGCGATCTAGACGCCATACCGTAATACGGGGTCGCGATGCTTACAGTTACAAGCGATTTCACTGGGATAGTGATGTGATCGCCACGTAATTGCGATCTATGGCAACAACCATGGCGTAATTCGAGGAGTGTGATACCTACGTCTACAAGCGATTCTACTGGGATAGTAGCGCAACCGCTGAGTAACCGCGTTCCATGGGGGAAGTATTTTCCATATCTTTTTTAAATGTTTTAAGTATTTTCACTGGGAGTTGAAACAAGGATATTTAGTACTTAGAGATTTTGGTCGTACACCTGGCCAGCGTATGCCTAACATCTGTAAGAACGACAATAAACTTGTTAAACTTCGAGTTATCAAGTATTTTCAAATGTTAAATAAAAAACCAATAACCTTTAATTAAATTTATATAACCTCAACATAATAAACTAAGAAAGAGATTTTAAATGTTTTTAAAACAAGTATTTCTGTATATAAAATTTTGTTTAATATTTAAATCTTCTTCTTGAGTTTCCTTTCCATTCGAGTCCATCTTCCTTCGACAATCCTATTTGATTAGGGTTTTTTCGTTCGTTCAGTTTTTAACTTGAATTCTATGACTTATTCTTGTCCACAACAAGGTAAGAAGTAGAAGGAGAGTGTATGTTTTCCAGCGAGACCATTTTACTAAGTATTGATTTGAAATAACTATTTTGAAAAAGTACTTATAATATAAATGTCCTTAGTGTAGTATTGAAATTTTGATATATATTCTGTTTAAATATAGAAAGATGTTTTGAGTATTTACCTGACGTTAAAATTGGCCTTTCGAATACCTAGTGATTTATTTATACGTCTGATCAACGTATATGTTAAATCCTATAAGTATTTGATAGATATAGAGTCACACTTTAGTTGCTTGAAAATGATTTTGGTGATGACTGCGCAGCATCGTCGATATCTACTTTTGGGTATCGAAAGTGGGATAAATATATATCGTCAATCAAGACGACGAGTGAATGCATAAAATTATTTTGAAATGTTAGTAAATATTTTAACATTGATTCAAATATATATAATTTTCAAAGTATATATGGACATGAAAATAAACTTGAACTATTGTTTTAAATATATTAATTATTCAATTACTATTTTCCTTCCTTGTTCCTTTTCGAGGACGAAAAGGTTTAAATAGGGGAGAATGTAACAACCTAGAATTTTAAGTGTATTTTTATTTTATTTTATTCGTTTAAAGCTCAGTTTGTTTGTACTTTTATAACTATTTTTGATTCTGAATTAAAATCAAAACATGAAATTGATTTATAATGAAACATTTATCTTTAATATTTTGTTATTTTCATTTAGATGTAATTTAAATAATTTTATATTGAAAACGACAAATTTTAGTCACTTCGTTTGAATCAGTTTTGATGATTATTTGCGGTAGCGACAACCGATATATCTCAAATAAAAATGAAAATGTAATATAAAAATAAAAATACAAAAAATTATATTTGAGATGCGTCTAACCAGACATAGCGTAGAAATTAATTTCAGCGGAAAATTTGAATGTTTGTCAATCGCGCAATTTTCAGTGCAAAACTGCGCATATTAGTTCAAATATTAACGATTTTAAAATCTCGCCGAAATCAGTTCGGACATACACGAAAAATATTCTATTTGTTGTCACGAATCTGACGGCGAAATTCGTTTCACGAAAATCAGACATTTTGACCTCCGTTTAATTGTTTTCTCGTGCCATTTTTCCTTTTAAAAGGGGTCCGTAACGCGCTTTTGAACGGAGCATGCTGACACTGCAAACCATATACCGTTTCGACCGTCTCCTCACGCTGATTAGCGCAATATGTTCATTTGTCAGTTTTGGTGCCCGATTCGCACGGAAATTGCTAAAAGGCCTGCGTCATTCATTTTTAAAACAAAGGCATTTGAGTTCGAAGTGTCCATATTCGGATACCTTGTATTTTTCTTGAGATTTTGGGTCTGCAAAAGTCGTCCTTGTGTTTTACTAAACCACCTGCTTAAATTTTTGTTTTTCAAAAGGCTTAGAAGATGGACACATTTACTTCTTATTTTAGAACCATACGTAACATATATTTTCAATGCATATGTTATGTTTTTCCAATGACATGCACGCACCCTATCTCTTCATTTGCAAATGGTCACATGTGTTTAAATTACCAACCATGCATGCATGCATGATGTGTTTCCAAGTTTACAAGTGCATGCTTTATCTTAAATGTCACTTCTTTATTCTTTTCCAAACAAATGTATTCCATGCAAACCATTCTTTGACCATTCCTTATCTTTCCATTATCAAACGTTCATTTCTTTTCCAATTTTGTAACCGCACTTTGTTTTTTTTTCAGCTTTAAGGATCGTTACATTTTCAGTCTGTTCGTTCCCTATGCTACTGCTATGAAAAGGGAAGAGACATTTCTTTTATTTCCTATCTGTTCATCATGATTTAAACGGTTGGAATTTTTCAAATAATAAACTTATCTTGGAAATGAAACAAATTGTTCTTGGTTCAATGAATTTAATCTGTCCTTTGGTTTCCAAAATGGCTCAAACAAACATCAACTTACCTTATATTCATTCACGTCACTTCTCTGCCCACTTTCCTCTCTTGTTTGTATATTCCAATTTTTCATTTCCATCTATTTATTGCCGCATCTACTCCTCTTTCATCCCATGCCAAAGCTCCTCCCTCCATTGTCGCGCCCTGCTCTGCAACTCTGACCAATGCCGTGCTACCCAACTCCGGCTCCGACCAGTTGCCTCCAGTCCTCTCCGTTCATCACCTGCCCCACCTCCTATAGCCAAACCCTTCTACCGTCAACCCTCTGTCGAAACTCCAGCTGAAGCCGACCCTATTAGCACCTTCGCCGAGCCTCACCTGAGCCGATGCTTCATCCTTCCTTTTCTCTGACTTGAGACCGCCCCTCTACCCGAAACCGGATACACGAAAGACATACCTTCCGACTCTAGTAGCTGCACCGCTCCCAACGCAGAACTGAACTCTGGCTACCTTCTAACTCATCTCCGTCCCCATGTTAAGCACAGCCTTTCCGTTTGCCTAAGCCCAGACCTTCCTCCGATCCCCACCAGTCAACGTGCGTCTGTAGTGTGAGCATTTGATATGTGCTCGAGTGTGTGTTTGAACGGTCTGTTTGTGCGTGAGTGGTTGTGTGTTGTGTGAGTGTATTTTAGTGTGAGTGACGTGAGTTGTTTGTGTTGTATGTGTTGTGCGAGTCTGTTGTGTGACTGTGTGTGTGGGTTTCTGTGTGGTATGTGTGGTGTTTTAATATATATTCCTATGGATATATTGGTGCATTTCATATTATATATATGTATAATTTGGTCTTGGTGCATTATATAATTTATGATTTATAAAATATTTTTGGTGTCAGTTAAATTTTAAATATAAATGTTATAATTATCAATATCTACATATATATATAAATATTTATATAATATTTTTATAAAAGCAAATGCAATGTTTATTTTGTGTTTATTTGTGTGGTGTTGAGTTTGGAAACCACCCCAAAACCTAGTAGCCAAACCAGCCCATTGATACATTTTCTAGCCTACTCTTATAAGTTAAAATAAAATATTGAGTGATCATCGAGAGTATCCATTCTGAGTCGTGCCTTGTTGTCGTCATCTCATTGTACGTCCGTCTGCCTATTATCTCCAGTCTGTGCCCCGAAAGGTGAGTTTATCTCACACCTGACTAACATTTTTCATTGATGTTAGATCAACAATGAACTGTTATATGAAATGTATAGGGTTACTGATAGAAATTGTTTAATTTGATATGCATGCTCATTTCATATGTGACATGATATATTCGTATGACATGTAGTTGCATATATATGTTGTGATTGTTGCATGTCATCGTTATTTGTGATTGTTGACACTCCTATTTTAGGAAAATCACTAATGGTTAAAATGATACATACCCAAACGGACATTAGATTAGGGAAAAATTGTTATGGGTTAAAATGATAGACCTGAACGATTTTTATTGAATTTGGGATTGCGGATTGAAATGATAAATATCTGTATCATATGACTATAGGATAGGAAAGTATATATGGACACCGTTGGTCATGTTTCGACGAAAAATGATTTGGAACATGATTTTTAAATAGTAAATTAAGATTTTATATTTTTTATATTTTAAATATTTTAAACTTTTATATAATAAATAATTCTTTAAAACCTATTTCTATATTATTTTAAACTTATATATACCTTTATAATCTATTTTTCTAATTTGTTTTAGAATTTTATAAACTTGTATATTTATTTATTTATTTTCAAAGTTATTTTTTTGTGTGTATATATGTATATTTCAAACATTAATAACAAACTAATAGGTGGATAAGTTAAGATTTTAGCGATTTGAACTTGAGATTTAAAGATTTGAATGTATATAACGAAACTTGATTTAATGAATGAGCAGATAGAAGATTTGGATATTGAACTTTTATAAGTAATGTACATTAGTTGTGTAAATTGATTTTAATTTGAAATTATATTTGATATTGAATTGAGTTCGATTTTAAGTGACCAAAGGTGAATTTTAATATACAGATTTTATATACCAAACTGATTTTACAATCGTATGGTTTGAATTAGAAATTTAGTTAAATCGCTTTTATAAAATTGGTTTAAATTGTATGAACTATTTAAATTGTTAGATAAGAAGTTGATTCGATTTATGAGTTATGGAATATGATACAATTTATTGAAATTGAAGATAATATTTGATTTGAATTATAAACCAAATTTGAACAGAAGCGAGTGAATTTTTGAATCGACATAAGCGAACTCTTATAAAGATAAAACTCCATTTTTATGATAAAGACTTCAAATTATATGTTTGGAATTATAAAACACGATTTGACTTTTCGACTTGAGATTTAAATAGGATATGATTTATTGAAATTGAAATATAAATTTTGTTATGAAATATACCAATGGTGTAAGTATGGAAATCCCGCCTACGCTATTTTGCTATTTACTTAGATGATTGACACTATTGCATCTAGTGTATTAGTTGGATGGGTTCTTAAAGGATGGTGATCCAAACATCCTTTAAGTTGATTGCATTTCATCAAACATTTCATTTGAGTTGATTTACTTCCATGAGACTGTTAGTCCTGATCCGAATTATTTTCTTTTGCATTATGGTTCGGGTCAGATCGATTATTACTGCTTTCGAGATTCACTTTGGAGTCTGAAGTTATATTGGGTTTTGCTCGTCCTATATCCACCTGTTGATCAGTCATTCTAGTCATTCAGCTGTTCTTGTCGTTTCTATTTCAAACTGATATCATTTTCCATGTAGTAGAATTCATTTTGTATTAGGCTTCCGCGGTATTATTTATGTAAACTCTGATGTACAATTTTATTTAGTAGCTTCATGAACTACTATTGTATTATTTATTTCTGCTACGAGATATCATATTGCTCTGTATTTGTGTCTGAGATCTGAGATTTATTCTATTTACCTTAGAAGCTAATAACAATCTGTCAATTTCGAGCAGTTCCAGTTGGTTTATTTACCGGCATGGAGTGGCCAAAAATGGCAGATCGTTACATATGGTATCAGAGCTTTGGTTTATCAAAGCTTTAGTTTATGGGGTAAAAGCTCATTAGAGATACGATAGTAATACCCTAGAATGTGTGGAATCAGTCGTAGAATCCTTCTTGTGAGAAAGCGTATTTTGAAATATAAATTATTTTGAAACGTAAAGTATTTTGGAAATTTAAAACCCTTCGAAATTCACACTCTTCGTATCAGTTCTCTTTGATAGCTTCTTTGTTAAGTTCTCCTCTGATTTGAATCTCGATCCAATTAGAAATCCATCTTTGGGTTGTCGTGATTTTTTGAGATTTTGAGATTAAAGTAAATACTGAAAATTAAGTTAAGATGTGGAATAAAATGATTTGTTTATAATTAAGGAGATCGTTTGACTAAACCTGAGAATTTTGTTTCGGAATACTTTGAAATTGATTTCTAAAGATTTAGAAAAAGTACTAGTAGTATATACAAGTATTTATGAATAAAAAGTTAGAAGTGATTTTTTGAAATGTTTCCGAAAAGAAAATATATGAATAAATACCGCTTTGGTAGCTTTGCTACATGATTTTCCAATGAAGTTTTATTTGTGGAGCATGGTTTGATATATGCATATATGTATATTTTGAATGAATGAAAGAAAATCCGGAATTGATTCTCAAGTTGGTCGAATGATAATCCTTTATATTAGGATCGCGTAATTATACATCTTTAGATGTTTTGTTAAGAAATAATTGAACTAATGTTTTCCAATTATTAGATTGAAAAGTATATTTTTCAACTATTTGAATGATCCGAAAATTTGTGAACAAGATTTGGAATGATATTTAATATTCAAATTTATTATAAAATCAAAACTGAATTGGTATTGAAATGAAATTTCGAGAATCTTTGATATTGAATATTTGATATATATGAAGTTTTCGAATCTTATATATATGGAAGATTCATATAAGAATTATGATAAATTCAAAGCTATTGATTTGGAAGGTAAATTGATTTAAAATGAAACCTTATATAATGAATTTATATAAGAATGATATATTTGAAACATGATGTTGAAAATGAAATCTTATGTAAATTTATATTTACGTAAGTGTGATATGCGTGAAGCGTGAAATGAAGTACTATATATATAGTATATACGTTTTCGAAATAAAGATATGGGAAGTACCTTCCATCGAAATCGCAATTCCTGAGAGAGGGATTATGTTGGCCCTCATCGAGGAGTGTCTATCGAAAATCGGAAATCGGAGCTATGTTGGTGCTCCGTCGAGGGTGTATCCACGAATATTGAAGTCTCATTCGGTGAGATCACTTTTATTACTATTATTTCTTATCTGTTCTAGCGTGATTCGGGGGGTGAGATGCCTACAGTTACAAGCGATTCCACTGGGATATTGGCGTAACCGCCGCGTAACCGCGATCTAGACGCCATAGCGTAATTCGGGGGCGTGATGCCTACAGTTACAAGCGATTTCACTGGGATAGTGACGTAACCGTCGCGTAACTGCGATCTATGGAAACAACCACGGCGTAATTCGAGGGGTGTGATTCCTACGTCTACAAGCGATTCTACTGGGATAGTAGCTAGCGCAACCGCTGAGTAACCGCGTTCCATGGGGGATGTATTTTCCATATCTATTTTAAATGTTTTAAGTATTTTCACTGGGAGTTGAAACAAGGATATTTAGTCTTAGAGATTTTGGTCGTACGCCTGGCCAGCGTATGCCAAACGTCTGTAAGAACGACAATAAACTTGTTAAACTTCGAGTTATCAAGTATTTTCAAATGTTAAATAACAAACCAATAACCTGTAATTAAATTTATATAACCTCAACATAATAAACTAAGAAAGAGATTTTAAATATTTTTAAAACAAATATTTCTATATATAAATTTTGTTTAATATTTAAATCTTCTTCTAAAATTTCCTTTCCATTCGAGTCCATCTTCCTTCGTCAATCCTATTTGATTAGGTTTTTTTGTTCGTTCAGCTTTTAACTTGAATTCTATGACTTATTCTTGTCCACAACAAGGTAGGAAGTAGAAGGAGAGTGTATGTTTTCCAGCGAGTCCATTTTACTAAGTATTGATTTGAAATACGTATAAAATGGTTTAAATTTTCGAAACAAAATTGTTTTCATTTGAAAAATATACTCTTCACACTCGTTCTAGGATACTACTGATTCTATCTCTAACGAGTCATTCTACTTAGATATTACTAATCCAATATCTGATGAATTCTTTCGTATGGTTCTAATGTGTCTTGTTCTCGAGCTCTGTAAACCAAAGCTCTGATACCAAATGTGACGGCCGGGAATTTCGCTCGATCCGAATCAGTCGTTAAACCGATCCAGACCGTTCAAAACCCCTGATCGTTTGAGGACAAGACAAATCAAAACACAAACAGAAGAACATTTCATTGCTATTACAACAATTCCATCAGATACAAGAATATACAGGGTATAAATGAATAAATTACATTCGATAAATATCAGAGATTACAATAAATTACATAGCAGCGGAAAATAATACAAAGCACAACAGAAGGTGATACACGGATACAGAGCTTTCCGGATATCATTCCAGCTGTAAACCAGGATCCTGTGAATATAAATCTGCAAAACCAAAACTACTAGCTGCCCGTGCGGTAAATAGGGGCACCCAGAGTTTAGGTTATCAAGTATTTTCAAATGTTAAATAACAAACCAATAACCTATAATTAAATTTATATAACCTCAACATAATAAACTAAGAAAGAGATTTTAAATGTTTTTAAAACAAATATTTCTGTATATAAAATTTTGTTTAATATTTAAATCTTCTTCTGGAATTTCCTCTCCATTCGAGTCCATCTTCCTTCGTCAATCTTATTTGATTAGGTTTTTTCGTTCGTTCAGCTTTTAACTTGAATTCTATGACTTATTCTTGTCCACAACAAGGTAAGAAGTAGAAGGAGATTGTATGTTTTCCAGCGAGTCCATTTTACTAAGTATTGATTTGAAATAACTATTTTGAAAAAGTACTGATAATATAAATTTCCTTAGTGTAGTATTGAAATTTTGATATATATTGTAACAATCCGCATTCTACGCATCGGAGAATCGTAGAATATTTATTTCTTTCCCATATGAAGTCGTATAGTCATGTAACTTTGGGAAACAATCATTAGAGTCATTTCCTATGTTCATGATTTTTGTCGATTTTTAAATGACCATTTTGCCCCTAGCTGATCTTGTTTTGGCCATAACTTTTGACTAGAAAGGAATTTTGACCTGAAACCACTTCCATTAGATTCGTTTGATGGTTTAACTTTCCGTAGAGTGGTCATACTAGCCAAACAGACTCACCGTTTGGGAGATATGGCTGAAATAAGGTTTGGAAGGTGAAAACTGCTTAACCGGGCCAATAAGGTGATTAGTGAATGGGCCCATAACCCATTTCGGGATTAGGATTATGGAAGGCTGAAAAGAGTTAGAGATTCATTCCATTTCAGTTTTCTAGCCTCCACTTACGTCTTAGAAACACTAAAAATGGCCTCCAACCTCTAAATCACCTCCAAATCACTTTCTAATCAAGGATTGAGCTTAGCAACATCAAATGAAGGGAGATCTTCAACAAATCAAGATTAGAGCTGCTGTTTTGCATTGGAATTTTCACCAAATCAGAGATTTATTCCAGATTTAAGGTTTATTTGTGGCTAAGGTGAGTGATTTGCATAGTTCCTCACTAATTATTTAAGGGTAATCAGTGTTAATTAGCAAGATTATACATGATAAAATTCTGAAAAAATATTTATAAAATTCGAAATAATGTTTTAGACCTCTGATATGAATTTGGGTTAATTTGGTTAAGTTTTTCTAATCATATCATTAGTTTCACCTAAACACGCTTAAGGGAAAATATGGGGTTTTGGCTATGTTTGATCCATTTTAACCTATCATATTATTGTTTTGGTGTTTGTGGTTGATTATACATGTTGCTATGACTGTACGGTATGCTTTGTGATTGATTAGAATAGTTGGAATGGTCGAAAACGCCGTCGAGTGGCGTCAAACTGCTTGCTGGAAAAGTGCAGAAAATTGGTCGATCCGGATCGGAACGGAGAAGAGGACCCGATCCGAACCACCTCCCACGCTAGTTCAGAAGCTCCAACCCATCATCGTATGAAGAAGCTCCGCTCCGCAGCATTGTAAGGCAATGCGACTTGGAGACTCCAACCCGAACTGGTGTGCTATGAAGGAGACCGATCCGATCCAGCATCTTGTGAGGACTTCCGATCCGATCCGAAGAAGCTTGCTAGGTAGTGTAGACCTCGATCCGATTCGAAGCAGAGGGGAAGGCTTGTGCTGGAGACCCGAATCGATCCGATTTCTTAGGGACGAGTATTCCGATCCGAACCGAACTGATGATTAGTGGGAGATCCGAACCGATCCGGCGATGACCAATAAGCCGAGATGCAAAGGTAGTCCAAATGGAAGTTAGAGCTCAGGATCGAGTTGGGAACCAATGAGTTCACTTCATGGTTGGACTTTTCTGCGAGACATGTGCTAAGGAGTTGTCGACATTCATAACTTCAATTCACTGCTGAAAATGGATGATGGGCTACTTATCAGTGCAGTAGAGTCACTATGACTCGAGGGGCAAGGTGATGGTAGCAAGACTACGTTATCAGTGCAGTAGAGTCATTATGACTCGAGGGGCAAAGTGATGCGTAGTAAGACTATGAGCCAGTGCAGTGGGGTCATTGTGACTCCATGTGGTAGAGTGGACATAGTAAAGGATTAGTAAGGCTATGAGCCAGTGCAGTGGGGTCATTGCGACACCATGGGGTAAATTGGACATAGCGAAGGATTAGCGACTATGGATCAGTGCAGTGAAGTCATTGAGACTTCATGGGTCAAAGTGATCATAGAAAAGTATATTGGGTGACCGAAGTGGTGGATATCGTATGCTTTATGCATTGAGTGAGAGATGTGAGGATGGTTGTTATGCTTGATTGTTTGCTATCACTATGACATGCACACCCCCACCCCCGTTATCTTTACACCATTTGAAATGGCACCTTAGAGTGTTGTACAGTATGTAGTGCTAACTCTTTGGTTGCAGGTCTAGGTTCAGGTATGGTTTAGTATACCTGTTATTATTCTGTTTAGATGCTTATCGCTCATACTAGTCTTTTTGTCTGACCCATAGTTTTATGTCTCTTCTTATTACTCTGGGTGCTCACACGAGCAGACTAGAGACAGGTTAGCTGGTGATGTGCGAGTAGCTGATTCGGAGGCGAGCGGGAGGCTTCCACGTATGTTATATAGATATTCTCCCCGTGTCGTTGGTGGTCGCTACTTGGGCATTAGTAGTGTACCTCCCTTATCTTGCTTTTGAGACAGTTTAAAAGTTGAAATAATGTTAGCTTTGGATCATAAGCTGTACTTGGATTTTCCGCTGCTATGTTAGTTTGTTTTCATCTTATGCACTGTCTCACCTGTTTTATGTCAAGTATGTTGTTATTATATTTTGTACCATGCGCTGTGAGACATTTTACAGGTGCCTGGTTAGTTCATTCTCTTCTTTCCTTTCCTTCAGACGACCGTCCCGTGCTAACTGGACATGTGTACAGCGCACCTTTGGAGTAAATGTCGGTTCATGCGGGGCGGGCCGTCTCATTTGGTATCAGAGCTCTAGGTTGCATAGTTAACCTAGGGAAAAACACTAGGGAGAGATAGTAGATATATGAGAGCGCGTATTTGTGATTACTTTGGTTTTCAAAAGCTATATATATACTATTAGTAGTATAAGAATGAAGTCGTACTGCACTAGCACCACTATGGGGTCGTTAATCGTTTCCTCTTTACAGATTGAACGATGAGCTGATATGCTAGAGGTGCTGGTAGGGGGACCAATAATGAAAATGCTCCTGACATGAGGACGATGTTCACTAACTTCATGAGGGAGATGCTTAGGGATGTTCAGGTAGCAGTTCCCAATCCCGGAAATGGTGGTGGTCCAGTAGTGCAGGCGCCTAAGGTCGATTTCGCCAAGTTGTGCAAGGATTACACTAACCTTGGTGAGAAGTCGTTCCATGGAACGGAGTCGGCCACATATGTTCAGGATTGGTTGGATAGCTGTGATCGTATCTTCGACGACTTGGGTATCGAGAATGCGATGAAGAGAAGGCTAGCGTCTCGTCAGCTGCAAGGGTGAGCGATGAGTTGGTGGAATGCCATTAGAACAACTACTCTAGAAGATCAGGTTACTTGGGATTAGTTCAAGGCTCGCTTTAGCGAGAAGTTTATTCCAACTGCCCAGAAGTCAGTGTTGTTTAAGAGATTCTTGGAACTCAAGCAGAATGGTAGGGCAGTCTCTGACTATATTGCTGAGTTCGACACTTTGTCGAAGTATGGACTATCTCTTATCGATACTCCTGAGAAGAAGAATGAGAAGTTCATTACTGGGTTGGATGGATACTTGGGGGAAAGGCTTATCAACCACATCGATGAGACTTTTGAATCGATTGTGGGGAAAGCTTTGAGATCAGAGAGTCTTTACCCTAAGTCAAAGACTGAGGCTGCATCTGCAGAAGGGCTGAAACCGCAAGCGGGCCGTGGAGGCAAGAATAACTCTCAGAATAAGAGAAAACAGAACCAATCTAAGGATGGCCAGAAAAAAAGCAAGAAAGATGTTGAGTGCTTCAGCTATGGTAAGAAGGGCCATTATGCTAAAGAATGTCGGGCCAAGCCAGCGGATAGGAAGTGCTATAACTGTGGCCAAGTGGGACATCATAAGGATAAGTGTCCGCAACCTCTTAAGGAGAAGCAGATTGTGAAAGCATATGCTATCGATGCTGTTCCTTCTTCGTCGAATGCCCCAACTGCGGCGGAGAAAGGAAAAAATGTCGTCATTCAAGGTATGCTTTCTATTTATGATGTACCAGTTCGAGTTTTGTTTGATACCGTGGCTTCCCGTTCCTTCATATCGAGTGACCTGGTGGATAGGTTAGGACTGGAACCCGAGATAGTCGATAGACCGTTGGTTGTGACGAACCCGATTGGTGGTTCGACTAACCTTAGTATGATTTGCCATAATTTGGTCTTATCGAGTCATGGATGTATGTTTGTTTGTGATTTCTTTGTTTTGGGATTTACTGGGTATGGCATTATATTGGGGGTCGATTGGCTCTAAAGATACGGGGTGGTGGTAGACAGTGAGGGCTTTTTGGTGACAGTTAGAGCGGACGATGGGCGGAGGGTAGTGTTTGGTAATCTACCTAGTGATGGGGTAATGGCTAGTTTTATAAATTCCCTCGACATCCCGCATGATGAGTTGTCAGACGTGCCCGTGGTTGGCCAGTATTCGGACGTCTTCGAGGAGGTGACCGGGCTTCCACCACACCGAGAGATTGAGTTCCGTATTGATTTAGTGAAAGATGCCAGACCTATAGTGTTGCCACTTCGTCGTATGGCACCAAGGGAGCAGCGAGAGCTCGGGGTGCAAGTCAGCAATCTTTTGAAGAACAGATTTATTAGAAGAAGTGTCTCAGAGTGGGTAGCACCAGTTGTGTTTGCCACTAAGGCAGATGGTTCCCTTCGTTTGTGTGTGGACTATCACGAGTTAAATAAGGTGACGAGGAAGAATAAGTATCCTCTACTGCGGATAGATGATTTGTTTGATCAACTGGAAGGAGCAAGAGTGTTCTCCCAGTTGGACCTCGCGACAGGATTTCATCAGCTCCGAGTAGCGGATGAGAGTGTTCCGAAAACGGCATTTAGGATGCCGTCTGGATTCTATGAGTGGTTGGTTATGCCATTTGGGTTGACCAATGCACCAGCCTACTTTGTGGATCTTATGAATCGAGTATTCAGAGATCAGTTGAATAAGCTTGTTCTTGTGTTCGTAGATGACATCCTTGTTTACTCGAGGACAGAGGAGGAACACAAGGGACACTTGAGGATAGTGATGGAGGTGTTGAGGAAACACCAATTGAAAGCGAAGTTTTCTAAGTGTCACTTCTGGAGGAGGGAAGTGAGATTCTTGGGCCATGTTGTTTCAGAGAATGGTATTGTTGTGGACCCTGCGAAGGTGGCTACGGTACAGGATTGGCCTTTGCCCAAGAATGCAACAGATGTAAGAAGTTTCTTGGGGTTAGCTGGATATTATCGTAAGTTTATCCAGGACTTCTCCAAGATAGCAGCACCGTTGACTCAGCTGACTAAGAAGAATCAGGCCTTCGTCCGGGACGGAGTGTGTGAGAATGCATTTAAGAGTCTAAAGGAAAAGTTGACTTGTGCGCCAGTGCTAGTCATTCCTAAAGGGAGTGAAGAAATGACGGTATACATGGATGCTTGTGGTACCGGACTAGGTGCTGTATTGATGCAAGGAGGTAGGGTTGTAGCTTATGCTAGTCGGCAATTAAAGCCGCGTGAAAAAAGGTACCCTACCCATGATTTGGAATTGGCAGCGATCGTGTTTGTGTTAAAGATGTAGAGACATTATCTCTTGGGAGAAAGATTCGAGTTGTTTACCGATCATAAATCGTTAAAGTATCTCTTCTCCCAGAAGGATCTGAATCTCCGTCAGCAGAGATGGTTAGAGTTCTTAGCTTCGTATGATTTTGATATCGCATACACACCTAGGAAAGGTAATGTGGTAGTCGATGCCTTGAGTAGGAGACATGCCAGTTTAGGGGCTATGTTTCTTGAATGGAAGCAACTGGCATATATCGCAGGGTATGATTTCAGACCAAAGTGCGAATTGGATCCAGAAATGCTAGCTAGGTTGGAGATCAGACCCACTTTGATAGAGCGGATTGGTTCCATCCAGAGGGACGGTCCTAATCTATTGGAAATCATCTCCAAGTTAGAGATGAATATCGACGGTGAGGAGATGAATCTGTATGGGCTTGATCGAGATAGATGGCTTAGAAAGAATGGAAGACTAGTTATACCCAACGTGAATGGTTTGAGAGATGAAGTGCTTAGAGAATGTCTTCACTCAAAACTGACTATACATCCCGGTGGTAATAAGATGTATCGAAACATGAAGCAGACTTACTACTGGGAAGGGATGAAAAGAGACGTTGGGAAGTTTATATCCAAATGCATGAATTGCCAGCTAGTTAAAGCTGAACAAAAGAAGCCTAGTGGTTTGTTGCAACCGTTAGAAATTCCCGAATGGAAATGGGAGCAAGTCTCGATGGATTTCAGCGATGGTTTACCAAGGACTAGGTCGGGACATGATAGTATTCGGGTAATTGTGGATCGATTGACTAAGAGTGCAAGATTTATACTAGTCAAATCGACCAGAACGGCAGCTAAGTTGGCAGAATTGTATATGAAATGGGTAGTGAGATTTCATGGAGTACCTAAAAGCATTGTGAGTGACCGGGACCCGTTGTTTACTAGTGTGTTTTGGAAGAGCTTGCAAGAGGCTCTAGGGTCAGAATTACATCTCAGTACCGCATATCATCCTCAGACCGACGGTCAGACGGAGAGGGTGAATCGTATATTGGAAGATCTCTTGAGAGCTTGTATATTGGATTTTGGTGGATCATGGAATAATAATTTGCATCTAGTAGAGTTTGCATATAATAATAGCTACTAATCCACTATCAGTATGGATCCATATGAAGCTATGTACGGAAGACTGTGCAACTCACCATCATGTTGGATAGAGACTGGCGAGAAGTTTATGCTTGGACCAGATGTGGTGAGGGAAACTTCGGATAAGATTAAGATCATTCAACAACAAATGAAAGCTGCCCAAGATAGGCAGAAGAGCTATGCTGATAAGAGGAGAAGAGATTTAAAATTCTCCGTTTGTGACTTGGGGTTTGTCAAGGTTTCTCCGTTGAAGAGCGTGATACGATTTGGCAGGAGAGGCAAGTTGGCACCAAGATTTGTTGGCCTATTCCCAGTTCTTGAACAAGTTGGGAATTTGGCATATAGAGTTGACTTACCCGAGAAGATGGCGGGAGTTCACAACGTATTTCATGCTTCAAAGTTAAGGAAGTTCGTACACGACCCAGATATGACTATTTCACCTGATCAGTTGGAGGACTTCGAAGTAGAACCCGAGGCGGTTGGGAACTGCAAGCCGATTCGTATTGTCTAGCACGATACGAAGCAACTTCGAAGGAAGGCGGTGAAGCTAGTCAAGGTTCAGTGGGGCGAGAACGAGAATGACTGTACTTGGGAGACAGAGGAGAACATTAGGAAGACGTATCCAGAACTCTTTGCCTGGTAAGATTTACTTTGCAATTTAGTTATTTCGCATGCCAGGATAAACTTGTTTTGCTTGTTTTGCATGTTTAATTGTTGTTTTATGGTTGATATGCATGCGGGACCCTTTGTGTGTTATGGTTAGGGAATTTCGGGAGCGAAATTTCTTAAGGGGGAGAATGTAACAACCCGTATTCTACGCATCGGAGGATCGTAGAATATTTATTTCTTTCTCATATGAAGTCGTATGGTCATGTAACTTTGGGAAACAATCATTAGAGTCATTTCCTATGTTCATGATTTTTATTGATTTTTAAATGACCATTTTGCCCCTAGCTAATCTTGTTTTGGCCATAACTTTTGATTGGAAAGGAATTTTGACCTGAAACCACTTCCATTAGATTCGTTTGATGGTTTACCTTTCCGTAGATTGGTCATAATCGCCAAACGGACTCACGGTTTGGGAGATATGTCTGAAATAAGGTTTGGAAGGCGAAAAACTGCTTAACTGGGTCAAATAAGGTGATTAGGGAATGGGCCCATAACCCATTTCGGGATTAGGGTTATCGGAGGCTGAAAAGAGTTAGAGATTCATTCCATTTCAGTTTTCTAGCCTCCACTTACATCTTAGAAACCCTAAAAATGGCCTCCAACCTCTAAATCACCTCCAAATCACTTTCTAATCAAGGATTGAGCTTAGCAACATCAAATCAAGGGAGATCTTCACCAAATCAAGATTAGAGCTGCTGTTTTGCATTGGGATTTTCACCAAATCAGAGATTTATTCCAGATTTAAGGTTTATTTGTGGCTAAAGTGAGTGATTTGCATAATTCCTCACTAATTATGGTTAATTAAGGGTAATTAGTGTTAATTAGCAAGATTATACACGATAAAATTCTGGAAAAATATTTATAAAATTCGAAATAATGTGATACGAATTTGGGTTAATTTGGTTAAGTTTTGCTAATCATATCATTAGTTTCACCTAAACATGCTTAAGGGAAAATATGGGGTTTTGGCTGTGTTTGATCCATTTTAACCTATCATATTGTTGTTTTAGTGTTTGTGGTTGATTATACATGTTTCTATGACAGTATGGTATGCTTTTTGATTGATTAGAATAGTTGGAATGGTCGAAAACGCCGTCGAGTGGCGTCAAACTGCTTGCTGGAAAAGTGCAGAAAATTGGTCGATCCGGATCGGAACGGAGAAGAGGACCCGATCCGAACCACCTCCCACGCGAGTTCAGAAGTTCCGACCCATCATCATATGAAGAAGCTCCACTCTGCTCCGCTCCACTCCGCAGCATTGTAAGGCAACGCGACTTGGAGACTCCGACCCGAACCAGTGTGCTATGAAGGAGACCGATC
This sequence comes from Allium sativum, assembly GCA_030737875.1. Lineage (NCBI taxonomy): Eukaryota > Viridiplantae > Streptophyta > Magnoliopsida > Asparagales > Amaryllidaceae > Allium > Allium sativum. The sequence continues at coordinate 269,113,418 of CM060913.1, read as the reverse complement.
CGATCCAGCATCTTGTGAGGACTTCCGATCCGATCCGAAGAAGCTTGCTAGGTAGTGTAGACCTCGATCTGATCCGAAGCAAAGGGGAAGGCTTGTGCTGGAGACCCGAACCGATCCGATTTCTTAGGGAGGAGTATTCCGATCCGAACTGATGATTAGGGGGAGATCCGAACTGATCCGGCGATGACCAATAACCCGAGATGCAAAGGTAGTCCAAATGGAAGTAACAGCTAAGGATCCAGTTGGGAACCAATGAGTTCACTTCATGGTTGGGCTTTGCTGCGGGACGTGTGCTAAGGAGTTGTCGACATTCATAACTTCGATTCACCGCTGAAAATGGATGATGGGCTACTTATTAGTGCAGTAGAGTCACTGTGACTCGAGGGGCAAGGTGATGGTAGCAAGACTACGTTATCAGTGCAGTAGAGTCATTATGACTCGAGGGGCTAAGTGATGCGTAGTAAGACTATGATCCAGTGCAGTGGGGTCCCATGGGGCAGAGTGGACATAGTAAAGGATTAGTAAGGCTATGAGCCAGTGCAGTGGGGTCATTGCGACTCCATGGGGCAAAGTGGATATAGCAAAGGATTAGCAGCTATGGATCAGTGCAGTGAAGTCATTGAGACTTCATGGGGCAAAGTGATCATAGCAAAGTATATTGGGTGATTGAAGTGGTGGATATCATATGCTTTACGCACTGAGTGAGAGATGTGAGGATGGTTGTTATGCTTGATTGTTTGCTATCACTGTGACATGCACACCCCCACCCCCGTTATCTTTACACCATTTGAAATTGCACCTTAGAGTGTTGTACAGTATGTAGTGCTAACTCTTTGGTTGCAGATCCAGGTTCAGGTATGGTTTAGTATACCTGTTATTGTTCTGTTTAGATGCTTTTCGCTCATACCAGACTTTTTGTCTGACCCTGAGTTTTATGTCTCTTCTTATTACTCTGGGTGCTCACACGAGCAGACTAGAGACATGTTAGCTGGTGATGTGCGAGTAGCTGATTCGGAGGCGAGCAGGAGGCTTCCACGTATGATATATAGATATTCTCCCTGTGTCGTTGGTGGTCGCTACTTGTGCATTAGAAGTGTACCTCCCTTATCTTGCTTTTGAGACAGTTTAAAAGTTGTAATAATGTTAGCTTTGGATCATAAGCTGTACTTGGATTTTCCGCTGCTATGTTAGTTTGTTTTCAGCTTATGCACTGTCTCACCAGACTTATGTCAAGTATGTTGTTATTATATTTTGTACCATGCGTCGTGAGACATTTTACAAGTTCCTGGTTATTTCATTCTCTTCTTTCCTTTCCTTCTGACGACCGTCCCGTGCTAACTGGACATGCGTACAGCACACCTTTGGAGTAAATGTCGGTTGGTGTGGGGCGGGCCGTTTCATATATTCTGTTTAAATAAAGAAAGATGTTTTCAGTATTTACCTAACGTTAAAATTGGCCTATCGAATACCTAGTGATTTGGGCATACTTCTGATAAACGTATATGTTAAATCCTATAAGTATTTGATAGATATAGAGTCACACTTTAGTCGCTTGAAAATGATTTTGGTGATGACTGCACAACATCGTCGATATCTACTTTTGGATTTCGAAAGTGGGATAAATATATATCGTCAATCAAGACGTCGAGTGAATACATAAAATTATTTTGAAATGTTAGTAAATATTTTAACATTGATTCTAATATATATAATTTTCAAAGTATATATGGACATGAAAATAAACTTGAAGTATTGTTTTAAATATATTAATTATTTAATTACTATTTTCCTTCCTTGTTCCTTTTCGAGGACGAAAAGATTTATGTGGGGGAGAATGTAACAACCCAGAATTTTAAGTGTATTTTTATTTTATTTTATTAGTTTAAAGCTCAGTTTGTTTGTACTTTTATAACTATTTTTTATTTTGAATTAAAATTAAAACATGAAATTGATTTATAATGAAACGTTTATCTTTAATATTTTGTTATTTTCATTTAGATGTAATTTTAATAATTTTATATTGAAATCGACAAATTTTAGTCACTTCGTTTGAATCAGTTTTGATGATTATTTGCGGTAGCGGCAACCGATATATCTCAAATAAAAATGAAAATGTAATATAAAAATAAAAATACGAAAAAATTATATTTGAGATGTGTCTAACCAGACATAGCATAGAAATTAATTTCATTAGAAAATTTGAATGTTTGTCGATCGCGCAATTTTCAGTGCAAAACTGCGCATATCAGTTCAAATTTTAACGATTTTAAAATCTCTCTGAAATCAGTTCGGACAAACACGAAAAATATTTTATGGGTTGTCACGAACCTGAAGGCGAAATTCGTTTCACGAAAATCAGTCATTTTGATCTCCGTTTAATTGTTTTCTCGTGCCATTTTTCCTTTCAAAAGGGGTCCGTAATGCGCTTTTGAACAGAGCATGTTGACACTGCAAACCATATACCGTTTCGACCGTCTCGTCACGCTGATTAGCCCAATATGTTCATTTGTCAGTTTTGGTGCCCGATTTGCACTGAAATTGCTAAAAGACTTGCGCAGTTCATTTTTAAAACAAAGCCATTTGAGTATGAAGTGTCCATATTCGGATACCTCGTATTTTTCTTTAGATTTTGGTTCTGGAAAAGCCGTCCTTTTGTTTTAGTAAACCACCTGTTTAAATTTTTGTTTTTCAAAAGGCTTAGAAGATGGACACATTTACTTCTTATTTTAGAACCATACGTAACATATTTTCAATGCATATGTTATGTTTTTCCAATGACATGCACGCACCCTCTCTCTTCACTTGCAAATGATCACTTGTGTTTAAATAACCAACCAGGCATGCATGCATGATGTGTTTCCAAGTTTACAGGTGCATGCGTTATTTTAAATGTCCCTTCTTTATTCTTTTCCAAACACATGTATTCCATGCAAACCATTCTTTATCTTTCCATTATCAAAGGTTCATTTCTTTTCCAATTTTGTAACCGCACTTTGTTTTTTTCCAGCTTTAAGGATCGTTACATTTTCAGTCTGTTTGTCCCTATGCTTCTGCTATGAAAAGGGAAGAGACATTTCTTTTATTTCCTATCCGTTCATCATGATTTAAATAGTTGAAAATTTTCAAATAATAAACTTATCTTGGAAACGAAACAAACTGTTCTTGGTTCAATGAATTTAATCTGTCCTTTGGTTTCCAGAATGGCTCAAACAAACATCAACTTACTTTATATTCATTCACGTCACTTCTCTACCCAATTTCCTCTCTTCTTTGTCTTTTCCAATTTTTCATTTCCATCTATTTTTTCCCGCATCTACTCCTCTTTCATCCCATGCCAAAGCTCCTCCCTCCATTGTCGCGCCCTGCTCTGCAACTCTGACCATCGCCCTGTTACCCAACTCTGGCTCCGACCAGTTGCCTCCAGTCCTCTCTGTTCATCACCTGCCTCACCTCCTGTAGCCAAACCCTTCTACCGTCAACCCTCTGCCGAAACTCCAGCTGAAGCCGACCCCATTAGCACCTTTGTCGAGCCTCACCTGTGCCGCTGCTCCATCCTTCCTTTCCGCCGACTCGAGACCGCCCCTCTACCCAAAACCGGATACACGAAAGACATACCTTCCGACTCCAGTAGGTGCACCGCTCCCAATGCAGAACTGAACTCCGGCCACCCTCTGACTCGTCTCCGTCCCCATGTTAAGCACAACCTTTCTGTTTACCTAAGCCCAGACCTTCCTCCGATCCCCAACAGTCAGCGTGCATCTGTAGTGTGAGCATTTGATATGTGCTCGAGTGTGTGTTTGAACGGTCCGTTTGTGCGTGAGTGGTTTTGTGTTGTGTGTGTGTATTTTGGTGTGAGTGGCATGAGTTGTTTGTGTTGTATGTGTTGTGTGAGTCTGTTGTGTGACTGTGTGTGTGGGTTTCTGTGAGGTATGTGTGTTGTTTTAATATATATTCCTATGGATATATGGGTGCATTTCATATTATATATATATAATTTGGTCTTGGTGCATTATATAATTTATGATTTATAAAATATTTTTGGCTTCAGTTAAATTTTAAATATAAATGTTATAATTTTCAATATCTACATATATATAAATATTTATATAATATTTTTATAAAAGCAAATGCTGTGTTTATTTGTGTGGTGTTGAGTTTGGAAACCGCCCCAAAACCTAGTAGCCAAACCGGCCCACTGATACATTTTCTAGCCTACTCTTATAAATTAAAATAAAATAGTGAGTGATATTCGAGTGTATCCATTCTGAGTCGTTCCTTGAAGTCGTCATCTCATTGTACGTCTGTCTGCCTGTTGTCTCCAGTATGTGCCTCGAAGGATGAGTTTATGTCACACCTGACTTACATTTTTCATTGATGTTAGATCAACAATGAACTGTTATATGAAATGTATAGGGTTACTGATAGAAATTGTTTAATTTGATATGTATGCTCATTTCATATGTGACATGATATATTCATATGACATGTAGATGCACTAATGATATATATATGTTGTGATTGTTGCATGTGATCGTTATTCGTGATTGTTGACACCCCTAGTTTAGGAAAATCACTAATGGTTGAAATGATACATACCCGAACAGACATTAGATTAGGGAAAAATCGTTATGGGTTGAAATGATAGACCTGAACGATTTTTATTGAATTTGGGATTGCGGATTGAAATGATAAATATCCGTATCACATGACTATAGGATAGGAAAGTATATACGGACACCATTGGTCATGTTTCAATGAAAAATGATTTGGAACATGATTTTTAAATAGTAAATTAAGATTTTATATTTTAAAGATTTCAAACTTTTATATAATAAATAATTCTTTAAAACCTATTTCTATATTATTTTAATCTTATATATGTTTATAATCTATTTTTCTAATTTGTTTTAGAATTTTATAAACTTATATATATATATTTATTTATTTTCAAAGTTATTTTTTTGTGTATATATATATATATATATTTCAAACTTTAATAACAAACTAATAAGTGGATAAGTTAAGATTTTAGCGATTTTAACTTGAGATTTAAAGATTTGAACGTATATAATGAAACTTGATTTAATGAATGAGCAGATAGAAGATTTGAATATTGAACTTTTATAAATAATGAACATTAGTTGTGTAAATTGATTTTTATTTGAAACTACAATTGATATTGAATTGAGTTCGATTTTAAGTGATCAAAGATGAATTTAAATATATAGATTTGATATACCAAATTGATTTTATAATCGTACGGTTTGAATTAGAAATTTTGTTAAATAGCTTTTATAAGAATGGTTTAAATTGTATGAACTGTTTAAATTGTTGTATAAGAAGTTGAATCGATTTATAAGTTATGGAATATGATACAATTTATTGAAATTGAAGATAATATTTGATTTGAATTACAAACTGAATTTGAACAGAAGCGAGTGAATTTTTATATCGACTTAAGCGAACTCTTATATAACTAAAACTCCATTTTTATGAATTGATTTGAATTTATAAATAAAAACTTCAAATTATATGTTTGGAATTATAAAACACGATATGATTTTTCGACTTGAAATTTAAATACGATATGATTTGTTTAAATTGAAATATAAATTTTGTTATGAAATATGCCAACGGTGTAAGTATGGAAATCCCGCCTATGCTATTTTGCTATTTACTTAGATGATTGACACTATTGCATCTAGTGTATTAGTTGGACGGATTCTTAAAGGATGGTGATCCCAAACATCCTTTAAGTTGGTTGCATTTCATTGAACATTTCATTTGAGTTGATTTACTTCCATGAAAATGTTAGTCCTGATCCGAATTATTTTGTTTTGCATTATGGTTCGGGTCAGATCGATTATTACTGCTTTCGAGATTCACTTTGGAGTCTGAAGTTATATTAGATTTTGCTCATCCTGTTTCCACCTGTTGATTAGTCGTTCCAGTCATTCAGCTGTTCTTGTCATTTCTATTTAAAACTGATATCATTTATCCGTGTATTAGAATTCATTTTGTATTAGGCTTCCGCTGTATTATTTATGTAAACTCTGATGTAAAATTTTATTTAGTAGCTTCACGAACTACTATTGTATTAATTATTTCCACTGCGAGATATCATATTGCTCTGCATCTGTGTTTGAGATCTGTGATTCTGTGATTTATTCTATTTACCTCAGAAGCTAATAACAATCTGTCGTTTTCGAGCAGTTCCAGTTGGTTTAATTACCGGCTTGGAGTGGTCAAAAATGGCAGGTCGTTACATGTGGTATTAAAGCTTTGGTTTATCAAAGCTTTAGTTTATGTGGTAAAAGCTCATTAGAGATAGGGTAGTGATACCCTAGAATGAGTGGAATCAGTCGTAGAATCCTTCTTGTGAGAGAGCATATTTTGAAATATAAATTATTATGAAACGTAAAGTATTTTTGTAATTTAAAACTCTTTTAAATTCCCACTCTTCGAATCAGTTCTCTTTGATAACTTCTTTGTTAATTTCTCCTTCGATTTGAATCTTGATCCAATTAGAAATCCATCTTTGGGTTGTCGCGGTTTTTTGAGATTTTGAGGGTAAAGTAAATATTGAAAATTAAGTTAAGATGTGAAATAAAATGATTTGGTTATAATTAAGGAGATCATTTGACTAAACCTGAGAATTTTGTTTTGGAATACTTTGAAATTGATTTCTAAAGTTTTGGAAAAATTACGAGTAGTATATACAAGTATTTACGAATAAACAGTTTGAAGTGATTTTTTTGAAATGTTTTCGAAAAGAAAATATATGTATAAATACTACTTTGGTAGCTTTGCTACATGATTTTCCAACGAAGTTTTATTTGTGGAGCATGGTTTGATATATGCATATATGTATATTTTGATTGAATGAAAGAAAATCCGGAATTGATTCTCAATTTGGTCGAATGATAATCCTTTATATTAGGATCGTGTAATTATACATCTTTAGATGTTTTGATAAGAAATAATTGAACTAATGTTTTTAAATTATTAAATTGAAAATTATATTTTTCAACTATTTGAATGATCCGACCATTTGTGAACAAGATTTGGAATGATATTTAATATTCAAATTTATTATAAAATCAAAACTGTATTGGTATTGAAATGAAATTTCGAGAATCTTTGATATTGAATATTTGATATATATGAAGTTTTCGAATCTTTTATATATGGAAGATTTATATAAGAATTATGATAAATTCAAAGCTATTGATTTGGAAGGTAAATTGATTTAAAATGAAACCTTATATAATGAATTTATATAAAAATGATATAATTGAAACATGATGTCGAAAATGAAATCTTATGTAAATTTATATTTACGTAAGTGTGATATGCGTGAAGCGTGAAATGAAGCACTATATATAGTATATATGTTTTTGAAATAAAGATATGGGAAGTACCTTCCATCGAAATTGCAATTCCTGAGAGAGGGATTGTGTTGGCGCTCATCGAGGAGTGTCCATCGAAAATCGGAAATTGTAGCTATGTTGGTGCTCCGTCGAGGGAGTATCCACGAATGTTGAAGTCTCACTCGGTTAGATCACATTTATTACTATTATTACTTTTCTGTTCTAGCGTAATTCAGGGGGTTAGATGCCTATAGTTACAAGCGATTCCACTGGGATAGTGGCATAACCGCCGCGTAACTGCGATCTAGACGCCACAGCGTAATAAGGAATCGCGGTGCCTACAGTTACAAGCGATTTCACTAGGGTAGTGACGAAACCGCCGCGTAACTGCGATCTATGGCAACAACCATGGCGTAATTCGAGGGGTGTGATACCTACGTCTACAAGTGATTCTACTGGGATAGTAGCGCAACTGCTGAGTAACCGCGATCCATGAGGGAAGTATTTTCCATATCTATTTTAAATGTTTTAAGTATTTTCACTGGGAGTTGAAACAAGGATATTTAGTACTTAGAGATTTTGGTCGTACGCTTGGCTAGCGTATGCCTAACGTCTGTAAGAACGACAATAAACTTGTTAAACTTCGAGTTATCAAGTTTTTTCAAATGTTAAATAACAAACCAATAACCTGTAATTAAATTTATATAACCTCAACATAATAAACTAAGAAAGAGATTTTAAATGTTTTTAAAACAAATATTTCTATATATAAAATTTTGTTTAATATTTAAATCTTCTTCTAAAATTTCCTTTCCATTCGAGTCCATCTTCCTTCGTCAATCCTATTTGATTAGGTTTTTTCGTTCATTCAGCTTTTAACTTGAATTCTATGACTTATTCTTGTCCACAACAAGGTAAGAAGTAGAAGGAGAGTGTATGTTTTCCAGCGGGTCTATTTTACTAAGTATTGATTTGAAATAACTATTTTGAAAAAGTACTTATAATATAAATTTCCATAATGTAGTATTGAAACTTTGATATATATTGTGTTTAAATATAGAAAGATATTTTGAGTATTTACCTGACGTTAAAATTGGCCTATCGAATGCCCAGTGATCTGGGTATACGTCTGATCAACGTATATGTCAAATCCTATAAGTATTTCATAGATATAGAGTCACACTTTAGTTGCTTGAAAATGATTTTGGTGATGACTGCGCAGCTTCGTCGATATCTACTTTTGGGTTTCGAAAGTGGGATAAATATATATCGTAAATCAAGACGTCGAGTGAATACATAAAATTATTTTGAAATGTTAGTAAATATTTTAACATTGATTCAAATATATATAATTTTCAAAGTATATATGGACATGAAAATGAACTTGAACTATTATTTTAAATATATTAATTATTTAATTACTATTTTCCTTCTTTGTTCCTTTTCGAGGACAAAAAGGTTTAAGTGGGGAAGAATGTAACAACCCAGAATTTAAGTGTATTTTTATTTTATTTTATTCATTTAAAGCTCAGTTTGTTTGTATTTTTATAACTATTTTTGATTCTGAATTAAAATTAAAACATTAAATTGATTTATAATGAAACGTTTATCCTTAATATTTTGTTATTTTCATTTAGATGTAATTTAAATAATTTTATATTGAAAACGACAAATTTTAGTCACTTCTTTTGAATCAGTTTTGATGATTATTTGCGGTAGCGGCAACCGATATATCTCAAATAAAAATGAAAATGTAATATAAAAATAAAAATAAAAATACAAAAAAAGTATATTTGAGATGCGTCTAACCAGACATAGCATAGAAATTAATTTCATCAGAAAATTTGAATGTTTGTCGATCACGCAATTTTCAGTGCAAAACTGCGCATATAAGTTCAAATATTAACGATTTTAAAATCTCTCTGAAATCAGTTCGGACAAACACGAAAAATATTCTATTTGTTGTAACGAATCTGACGGTGAAACTCGTCTCACGAAAATCAGACATTTTGACCTCCGTTTAGTTGTTTCTCGTGCCATTTTTCCCTTAAAAAGGTGTCTATAATGCGCTTTTGAACGGAGCATGCTGACACTGCAAACCATGTACCATTTCGACCATCTCGTCACGCTGATTAGTGCAATATGTTCATTTGTCAGTTTTGGTGCCCGATTCGCACTGAAATTGCTAAAAGGCTTGCGCAGTTCATTTTTAAAACAAAGCCATTTGAGTTCGAAGTGTCCATATTCAGATATCTCGTATTTTTCTTGAGATTTTGGTTCTACAAAAGCCGTCCTTTTGTTTTACTAAACCACCTGTTTAAATTTTTGTTTTTCAAATGGCTTAGAAGATGGACACATTTACTTTTTATTTTAGAACCATACGTAACATATATTTTCAATGCATATGTTATATTTTTCCAACGACATGCACGAACCCTCTCTCTTCATTTGCAAATGGTCACTTGTGTTTAAATAACCAACCATGCATGCATGCATGATGTGTTTCCAAGTTTACAAGTGAATGCGTTATTTTAAATGTCCCTTCTTTATTCTTTTCCAAACACATGTATTCCATAAAAACAATTCTTTGACCATTCCTTATCTTTCCATTATCAAACGTTCATTTCTTTTCCAATTTTGTAACCGCACTTTGTTTTTTTTCAGCTTTAAGGATCATTACATTTTCAGTCTACTGCTATGAAAAGGGAAGAGACATTTCTTTTATTTCCTATCCGTTCATCATGATTTAAACGGTGGGAATTTTTCAAATAATAAACTTATCTTGGAAATGAAACAAACTGTTCTCGGTTCAATGAATTTAATCTATCCTTTGGTTTCCAAAATGGCTCAAACAAACATCAATTTACCTTATATTCATTCACGTCACTTCTCCGCCCACTTTCCTCTCTTAATTGTCTATTCCAGTTTTTCATTTCCATCTATTTCTTACCGCATCTACTCCTCTTTCATCCCATGCCAAAGCTCCTCCCTCCATTGTCGCGCCCTGCTCTGCAACTCTGACCATCGCCCTGCTACCCAACCCCGGCTTCGACCAGTTGCCTCCAGTCCTCTCCGTTCATCACCTGCCTCACCTCCTGTAGCCAAACCCTTCCACCGTCAACCCTCTTCCGAAACTCCAGCTGAAGCCGACCCCATTAGCACCTTCGCCGAGCCTCACCTGAGCTGCTGCTCCATCCTTCCTTTCCTCCAACTCGACACCGCCCCTCTACTCGAAACTGGATACACGAAAGACATACCTTCCAACTCCAGTAGCTGCACCGCTCCCAACGCAGAACTAAACTCCAGCCACCCTCCGAATCGTCTCCGTTCCCATGTTAAGCACAACCTTTCCGTTTGCCTAAGCCCAGATCTTCCTCCGATTCCCACCAGTTAGTGTGCGTCTGTAGTGTGAGCATTTGATATGTGCACGAGTGTGTGTTTGAACGGTCCATTTGTGCGTGAGTGGTTGTGCGTTGTGTGAGTGGCATGAGTTGTTTGTGTTGTATGTGCTATGTGAGTCTGTTGTGTGACTGTGTGTGTGGGTTTCTGTGTGGTATGTGTGTTGTTTTAATATATATTCCTATGGATATATGGGCGCATTTCATATTATATATATATATAATTTGGTCTTGGTGCATTATACAATTTATGATTTATAAAATATTTTTGGTGTCAATTAAATTTTAAATATAAATGTTATAATTTTCAATATCTACATGTATATAAATATTTTTATAATATTTTTATAAAAGCAAATGCTGTGTTTATTTTGTGTTTATTTGTGTGGTGTTGAGTTTGGAAACCGCCCCAAAACCTAGCAGCCAAACAGACCCATTGTTACATTTTCTAGCCTACTCTTATAAACTAAAATAAAATATTGAGTTATCATCTAGTGTATCCATTTTGAGTCGTGCCTTGAAGTCGTCATCTCATTGTACGTCTGTCTGCCTGTTGTCTCCAGTCTGTGCCTCGAAAGGTGAGTTTATCTCACACCCGACTTACATTTTTCACTGATGTTATATCAACAATGAATTGTTATATGAAATGTATAGGGTTACTGATAGAAATTGTTTAATTTGATATGTATGCTCATTTCATATGTGACATGATATATTTGTATGACACGTAGTTGCACTAATGATATATATGTTGTGATTGTTGGATGTGATCGTTATTTGTGATTGTTGACACCCCTAGTTTAGGAAAATACTAAGGGTTAAAATGATACATACACGAATGGACATTAGATTAGAGAAAAATCGTTATGGTTTGAAATGATAGACCTGAACGATTTTTATTGAATTTGGGATTGCGGATTGAAATGATAAATATCTGTATCACATGACTATAGGATAGGAAAGTATATATGGACACCGTTGGTCATGTTTCGACGAAAAATGATTCAGAACATGATTATTAAATAGTAAATTAAGATTTTATATTTTTTATATTTTAAAGATTTGGAACTTTTATATAATAAATAATTCTTTAAAACCTATTTCTATATTAATTTAATATATATGTTTATAATCTATTTTTCTAATTTGTTCTAGGATTTTGTAAACTTATATATTTATTTATTTATTTTCAAAGTTATTTTTTGTATATATATATATATATATATATTTCAAACTTTAGTAACAAACTAATAGGTGGATAAGTTAAGATTTCAGTGATTTGAACTTGAGATTTAAAGATTTGAACGTATATAACGAAATTTGATTTAATGAATGAGTAGATAGAAGATTTGAATATTGAACTTTTATGAGTAATGAACATTAGATGTGTAAATTGATTTTTATTTGAAATTATAATTGATATTGAATTGAGTTCGATTTTAAGTGACCAAAGGTGAATTTTAATATATAGATTTTATATACCAAATTGATTTTATAATCGTATGGTTTGAATTAGAAATTTTGTTAAATCGCTTTTATAAGAATGGTTTAAATTGTATGAACTATTTAAATTGTTGTATAAGAAGTTGATTCGATTTATGAGTTAAGGAATATGATACAATTTATTGAAATTAAAGATAATATTTGATTTGAATTATAAACCGAATTTGAACAGAAGCTAGTGAATTTTTGAATCGACATAAGCGAACTCTTATAAAGCTAAAACTCCATTTTTGTGAATTGATTTGAATTTATAAATAAAGACTTCAAATTATATGTTTGGAATTATAAAACACGATATGATTTTTCGACTTGAAATTTAAATATGATATGATTTGTTGAAATTGAAATATAAATTTTGTTATGGAATATACCAACAGTGTAAGTATGGAAATCCCGCCTATGCTATTTTGCTATTTACTTAGATGATTGACACTATTGCATCTAGTGTTTTCGTTGGACGGGTTCTTAAAGGATGGTGATCCCAAACATCCTTTAAGTTGATTGCATTTCATCGAACATTTCATTTGAGTTGATTTACTTCCGTGAGAATGTTAGTCCTGATCCGAATTATTTTGTTTTGCATTATGGTTCGGGTCAGATCGACTATTACTACTTTCGAGATTCACTTTGGAGTCTGAAGTTATATTGGGTTTTGCTCATCTTATATCCACCTGTTGATCAGTCGTTCCAGTCATTCAGCTATTCTTGTCATTTCTATTTCAAATTGATATCATTTATCCATGTATTAGAATTCATTTTGTATTAGGCTTCCACTGTATTATTTATGTAAACTCTGATGTAAAATTTTATTTTGTAGCTTCATGAATTACTATTGTATTATTTATTTCCGCTGCGAGATATCATATTGCTTTTTATCTTTGTCTGTGATATGTGATTCTGTGATTTATTCTATTTACCTCAGAAGCTAATAACAATCTTTCGTTTTCGAGCAGTTCCAGTTGGTTTAATTACCGGCTTGGAGTGGTTAAAAATGGCAGGTCGTTACATGTGGTATCAGAGCTTTGGTTTATCAAAGCTTTAGTTTATGGGGTAAAAGCTCATTAGAGATAGGGTAGTGATACCCTAGAATGAGTGGAATCAGTGGCAGAATCCTTCTTCTGAGAGAGCATATTTTGAAATATAAATTATTTTGAAACGTAAAGTATTTTTGAAATTTAAAACCCTTCGAAATTTCCACTCTTCAAATAAGTTCTCTTTGATAGCTTCTTTGTTAATTTCTCCTTCAATTTGAATCTTGATCCAATTAGAAATCCATCTTTGGGTTGTCGCAGTTTTTTGAGATTTTGAGGGTAAAGTAAATATTGAAAATTAAGTTAAGATGTGAAATAAAATGATTTGGTTATAATTAAGGAGATCGTTTGACTAAACCTGAGAATTTTGTTTTGGAATACTTTGAAATTGATTTCTAAAGTTTTGGAAAAATTACGAGTAGTATATACAAGTATTTACGAATAAACAGTTTGAAGTGATTTTTTTGAAATGTTTTCAAAAAGAAAATATATGAATAAATACTACTTTGGTAGCTTTGCTACATGATTTTCCAACGAAGTTTTATTTGTGGAGCATTGTTTGATATATGCATATATGTATATTTTGAATGAATGAAAGAAAATCCGGAATTGATTCTCAAGTTGATCGAATGATAATCCTTTATATTAGGATCGTGTAATTATACATATTTAGATGTTTTGATAAGAAATAACTGAACTAATGTTTTTCAATTATTAAATTGAAACTATTTTTTTCAACTATTTGAACGATCCGACCATTTGTGAACAAGATTTGGAATGATATTTAATATTCAAATTTATTATAAAGTCAAAACTGAATTGGTATTGAAATGAAATTTTGAGAATCTTTGATATTGAATATTTGATATATATGAAGTTTTCGAATCTTATATATATGGAAGATTTATATAAGAATTATGATAAATTCAAAGCTATTGATTTGGAAGGTAAATTGATTTAAAATGAAACCTTATATAATGATTTTATATAAGAATGATATATTTGAAACATGATGTCGAAAATGAAATCTTATGTAAATTTATATTTACGTAAGTGTGATATGCGTGAAGCGTGAAATGAAGTACTATATATATAGTATATATGTTTTTGAAATAAAGATATGGGAAGTACCTTCCATCGAAATCGCAATTCCTGAGAGAGGGATTGTGTTGGCGCTCATCGAGCAGTGTCCATCGAAAATCGGAAATCGTTGCTATGTTGGTGCTCCGTCGAGGGAGTATCCACGAATATTGAAGTCTCACTTGGTGAGATCACATTTATTACTATTATCACTTATCAGTTCTAGCGTAATTCGGGGGGCGAGATGCCTACAGTTATAAGTGATTCCACTGGGATAGTGGCGTAACCGTCGTGTAACTGCGATCTAGACACCATAGCGTAATTCGGGGGCACGATGCCTACAGTTACAAGCGATTTCACTGGGATAGTGACGTAACTGCCACGTAACTGCGATCTATGGCAACAACCATGGCGTAATTCGAGGGGTGTGATACCTACGTCTACAAGCGATTCTACTGGGATAGTAGCGCAACCGCTGAGTAACCGCGATCCATAGGGGAAGTATTTTCCATATCTATTTTAAATGTTTTAAGTATTTTCACTGGGAGTTGAAACAAGGATATTTAGTACTTAGTGATTTTGGTCGTACGCCTAGCCAGCGTATGCCTAACGTCTGTAAGAACGACAATAAACTTGTTAAACTTCGAGTTATCAAGTATTTTCAAATGTTAAATAACAAACCAATAACCTGTAATTAAATTTATATAACCTCAACATAATAAACTAAGAAAGAGATTTTAAATATTTTTAAAACAAATATTTCTATATATAAATTTTGTTTAATATTTAAATCTTCTTCTAAAATTTCCTTTCCATTCGAGTCCATCTTCCTTCGTCAATCCTATTTGATTAGGTTTTTTTGTTCGTTCAGCTTTTAACTTGAATTCTATGACTTATTCTTGTCCACAACAAGGTAGGAAGTAGAAGGAGAGTGTATGTTTTCCAGCGAGTCCATTTTACTAAGTATTGATTTGAAATACGTATAAAATGGTTTAAATTTTCGAAACAAAATTGTTTTCATTTGAAAGATATACTCTTCACACTCGTTCTAGGATACTACTGATTCTATCTCTAACGAGTCATTCTACTTAGATATTACTAATCCAATATCTGATGAATTCTTTCGTATGGTTCTAATGTGTCTTGTTCTCGAGCTCTGTAAACCAAAGCTCTGATACCAAATGTGACGGCCGGGAATTTCGCTCGATCCGAATCAGTCGTTAAACCGATCCAGACCGTTCAAAACCTCTGATCGTTTGAGGACAAGACAAATCAAAACACAAACAGAAGAACATTTCATTGCTATTACAACAATTCCATCAGATACAAGAATATACAGGGTATAAATGAATAAATTACATTCGATAAATATCAGAGATTACAATAAATTACATAGCAGCGGAAAATAATACAAAGCACAACAGAAGGTGATATACGGATACAGAGCTTTCCGGATATCATTCCAGCTGTAAACCAGGATCCTGTGAATATAAATCTGCAAAACCAAAACTACTAGCTGCCCGTGCGGTAAATAGGGGCACCCATAGTTTAGGTTAAAACAATAAACTCCAGGTCAGTCATGTGACTGGTGTGAGAACTAAAACAGTTATTTAAAACTTTACTTTAAAAGATAGTAATTCAAGGGACCACGCCGTATAACACGGAACGGGTTTCCTCCCAAGAATACCAGTGCATAGAATAAACAGCGCAATGCTTTTTCGAAAAATGAAGCTATTATAAGACCCAGGTCCCATCACACAATGCAACGCAAGCCGGAGGATAAGGTTTTCCCTTATAATAGCCAAACATGCTTGATATGTTTAAAACAAATCATTTGATACTATAATAAGTGTATAGTGTCAAAACATTTTCAATAATAAATATCAATCATAGGCGGCATGGGTACCATCTATCATGTCGCCATACTAGTTCTACAATTAAAATCGCAATACACGTATTGGAAATTGGATTTCCGTCATGAGTCGAGGCAAGGGGCAAGCTCCTCTCCGCTTCGAGACACTCTAGCAAATGCCTCAGGACTACACACTCTGCGTAACCCTGGGATCCTCCAAGATCGGTCCTCTCTTACGTTTGAGGATTAATTATTCCTGAACACACGTTTCCCGGACCTATAGGACCTAAAATCGAGGCGCCTCGCATCCAAACCACAAAGGTGAAAAGTATATAAATGTCAGGGCTGGTAGGTCACTGACACCACCCATAGCTAGAAAGAAACGTTGTGCACTCCGCGGGTCCTCATCCCGTTTTTGACTCATACCGAGGTGTCAGGCTCGCGAATCCACGCTATACACAAAGTTGCCACGTAGGCTGTGCTTTGATCATCAACCACAAGACTTTGCTTTTCAACAGAAGCCTTGGTCCATGCAACTCAGCATGCCACACAGGAAATTCATGCCATGCGATTGATATCTATCGATATATAACCTCTAAGCTCGTACGTCTCAGAGAAGAGCGTTAAGCAAGAGAATAAATTCTCCGCCGCCAAACAGATATATATTTAACAGAAATCAATCAACACAGAATAAAATCCAATGTCAGACACACAATCCATTTACAAGTTCGTTCTGGGTCTGAACGAAACCAGAGGCACTTTCCTCGCATATCCATCGATCTCCAAGTACGTCTGGATGACCAACGACTATTTCCATCCTCTTGGGTGTACAACCCAATCAGGATCGTCAGTAATTATCCAAATGATGTGAAGACTTCCGGTCTTTGACCACCGTCTTCATCTTCGACATATTGTCGAATCGGTTATTCAGAATGGGTATAAACCCGGCCTTTCCGAACAACCCGCGTATATTAAAAACAAATGTTACACAAACACAACATACGCCTCATTCCAATTCAGCAGCCACTAACCGCAAATTAGCAAGAGAACAATTTCCCAATTATCAACCCCGAAGGACGAAACCAACATCAGATCAATATCCAGGATACCATTCTTCTTAACTAACCTACAGCTTGTTTCTAAATTCCACATTCTTAGGGAAAGGTTCCCATTAATTTTATCCGATATAAATTCTTTAAAATTTATCCTTTAATCTTCCTTTGGATGTCATTTCAAACCAAATTATGGTTTTCTAAACTAGTCGAGATTAGCGAACCACACCGAAGTAATTATTTATTTTATTTTCCAATCCCAACCTATTCATCCCATGAAGCAAAACTGGTAATACTTCATATCTAACACTATGGTGTTATCGGTAAAATTAATTACCATTTCACGTTCAAATATAATTAAAGATTTAACTATCGCTTTGGAGAAAAACTGGTGATACTCCATTCTTGCTCATTTGCCAAATTTGATAATTTAGATTATCAATTCACATTTCAATCTAATTGCAGATTCATTAAAACTCCTTTTACTGGGTTAAAGAACTAATGTCATTTAAAACACAGTTCACGACAAACCCAAATCACATTCTATTCATTATCGGGTTAAAGAACAAGCGTCATTTAAAAACACCCTTCACGATAAACCCACACATCAATTCTATTTAAAACCCATTTCAAATCCAATTTATTTATTTGAAAATAAACGGATTTAATTTTAGTTCAAAACTAGTTCATTTCGATAAAAATCTATTTTTATCTTTTCAAATATGGAGTTTTTCATCCTAATTTTTCCCAAATCATTTCTTATGATTTTTCACAGATTATTACTATTTTTAATAATTTTATTAAGGTTCGTACAGTCGATTTCCATCAACGGCCATCGAACTGCACTTACAGCGACCTTTTTCAAATTTGATTTGGATATATCTCCAAATCCAACCGTTAGATTTCAAATTTCTAATATTTGTTAGAAAGCTCTTTTCGATACGAACCCAACGGTTCTGGTTTTAGGAGAATCCAACGGTCGGATCTCCCGTAATGTCCGTTTGAAATAAATGGTCGAAATTCACGAACTACCGCGGCGCGGCGCGTTCTATTCAGGCCATTATATTATATATATAATATATATAATATATATTTCGTCGATTTCTATTTAAAACGAATTATATAAATAGTTTTAAATTCGTTTCAAAAACATTTCAACTCAATTTCCAATTCAAATCAAACTCGTTATATATTCAATTGAAATCAAATTCGTTTTCTATTCAAATCAAATTCATTATATGTTCCATTGAAATCAAATTCATTTTATATTCAATTCGAATTCAATTCATTATATATTCAATTCGAATTCGTTTTCTATTCAATTTAATTCAAATTTCATTTCAAAATATTCGATTTCGAAATCACTTTTCAATATTCATTTTAAAATGAATAAAATCGATATAAATATCGTTCACGTCAAAATGACGTCAATCTAATCAACACGGCTTCATATATTTCTATTTTCAATTATTCTATTTCAAATATTTCTTTTTCAAATATTTCTATTTCAAATATTTCTATTATTAAAATATTTCGTTCAACACATGATTAATCTCAACGGATGAGTACTGTCAACACATGAACCTTTATTTTATATTGATAAAGATGTAAATTTTATTATTAAAATATTTCGTTCAACACATGACTAATCTCAACGGATGAGTACTGTCAACACATGAACCTTTATTTTATAGTATTCTTTATTTTCTAAATTGGAATGAGGCCCAATCAATCACCATATAAAGTTAATTATATGGATTCCATACAACACATGTATATAATAGCAACGATAAATAGTCAACCATCATCCAAAGCGCACTACACTGTATAAGCATTAAATATAGATATCTAACGCTTATAACAGCCTGTCGATCCATCGATCGACATACGACTAATTATTGGGATTAGTGTATGTCATATATTATCCCAATACCCGTGTGGGGTTTCAAACAATCAAACACTGATTTTATTTGTGCAGTTGGGCGATGTTTAAAATTTATCGACCCAATCAACGTCCTTCAAATAGGTGTACATAAACAAACCGTCCGGTTTGTAAATGAATATTTATTTATTCACATTCACGTTAAAAATTATATTTTCAACGATAAAACATTTTATTCAACCTATAAAAATATTCTATTCGGTTCATTTATTAAATAAAATGCTATCTTTATTTATCTAACTTAATTTAGAAAATTTCGGCGGCATAACGGCACGATACTAGAAACGGGACAAGGCCCAGCCTTATCCCCGGTCTAGTGAAGGCCCACACCATTCACACATCAATCAAATCCATTCCATTTCACCAAACAATTCAATTCAAACCAAATAATCAAACCAACTACACAACCAAACAAACAAGTCCATGGTCTGTGGACGATTGTGTCGGGTGCTACTAAACACCGTCTGCATCCTACTATACATATATAACTAGAAAAAGAAATTGAAGAGTGAGAAATTCTCACCGAAAGCTATCCCAACTTCACGACACTTCTAATGTAGAAGTTTTCGTCATTCTCGCCTTTTGTCACTTTCGTTGCCCGTATTCACTACATATATAAAAATCGAATTTTATATTGCTATTCAATATATAAAAATCGAATTTTTTACTTCGTTATTCAATATATAAAAATCGAATTTTTTACTTCGTTATTCTCCATATAAAAATCTTTCCTTTTCAACTTTCAAAATCTAATTTTTTCAATGTCAAAAATCTAATCTTTCTAATGTCAAAAATCTAATCTTTCTAATGTCAAAAATCTAATCCTTTTAATGTCAAAAATCTAATCTTTCTAATGTCAAAAATCTAATCTTTCTATGCAATAATGTACATAAAAATCAGAATTTTCCTATGCAATAATATATATATAAATCAGATTTTTCCTATGCAATAATATATATAAAAATCAGATTTTTCCTATCATGTAAATCATAATTTTATTTAATCAAAAATCCCTATTTTCAGTTATTATAAATCAAAAATAATAGAAAATTGAAAGGGGATCACTCACCTTTGGAATGCAGCGTGGGGGAGGGGAAGATGGCGTCGGTGGTGGAGCAAGGGAGGGGTGGCGGCAGTCTGATGGCGGCGGAGGGGCCCAGGGCGTCGGATTTGGCTGCGTCGATTTCTTCGATGGGGGATCGGTGGTCTTCGATTGCTGGAGGAGATGGGAGACTGCGAGGTGGGGGCTGGAGATCGGAGGGAGGGGCGGCGACTCCCTGGGCGCGATGGCGGCTGCTGCGTTCCTCCGTTCTTCTTCTTTTTTCTTTTTTTCTTTTTTTTGTTTGCTGAATGTCGATTTTGAAAGGGGGGGCAGAGAGAAGTTAAGGAGAGGAAGGTTTTATTTTTATTTTTTTATTATTTTAATTTCAAAATGTGGAATTTTACCTACGACCTCTAAACGAGGCCCACCGCCTGTCATCCGTAGCGTATTACCCCCATTCCGAACACAATGGGATATGTATCGTAGGCTGATTCGATCGTTTCGATCAATTTTCGTCAAAATCAACATATAACTCTATATATTGAATTTGAACGTGCATTTCAATTTACTGGGGTCACATACTAACTCTATTAATTCCAGAATTTTTTTTCTAGCTTCGTATTGACTATACGATCCTAACAAAACTAGTTTCGTCGAATTCTGAGACCGTTGGAAAAATGGCCAATTTCCAGTTGATTAAAATCAATTAAAACTGGTCAAACGCGTTTTCCTTTGCCACGCTCACATATTGATTCGAAAAATTATGAAATTTGGAATCTAGCAATAATTTGACATCCCGGATCCAACAAAAGTGGTTTCGTCGAAATCCGAGGTCGTTTGCAAAATTCCTATTTTTAAGGGCCTGAATTCCCTAGCGACTATTCAGAATTTTGAACTGGGCATATCTTTTGATTCCCGCTATGAAATCTTGATTTTTCTGATTCGTTGGAAAGATATTCTCAAATAGATCCTATTATTTTTGGTTTCACTAAAATCCGGATTGTTTTGCACCCGGTATGTTCAATTGAAGTTTGAAATCGAATTATCGAACTACCGCGCCATTTTCAATTCTATTAATAATTATATATATAATTATTATATTCTAACGACGACGTATATAATATATACGTTCGAATTCTATTCCAAATAAATTTCTCGTCGATATTACTTAAAATAATCTATTTTAAATATTCAAAATTCGCTAAAATTGCCAAAATAAAATTTTTAAACTGGCCTAGATTTTCGGGTTATTACACATAGTATATTATGCCACCTAAGATTGATACATTTATATTCAAAAATTGATTTCTACACTGTGCACTTATAGTATAAAAGATGAATTTCGCGTATTAAGCATTTTTGACCATTATAAGGTAAGCTCTATCCTTCGGCTTTCGTTGCAAGGGACTTGAGTCTTATAATGGTTTCATTTTCTAAAAGCACTGCGTTGTTCTTATGCATCGGAATTCTTGGGAGGAAACCCGTTCCGCGTTAGCGACGTGGTCCCTTGATTTACCCAACTTTAAAAATAAAGTTAATAACTGTTTTTAGTTCTCATACCAGTCCCATGACTGACCTGGAGTTTATTGTTTTAACCTAAACTCTGGGTGCCCATATTTTCCACACGGGCAGCTAGTAGTTTTGATTTTGCAGATTTATTTTCACAGGATCCTGGTTTATAGCTGAAGCGATATTCGGAAAGCTCTGTATCCGTGTATTTCTTTCGGTTGTATTTTGTATTATTTTTCCGTTGCTATTTAAATGTAATTTAAATCTCTGATATTGTATTTATCAAATGTCAAATATTTATTCATACTTCGGAATATTCTTGTACTCTGATGTAATTGTTGTAATAGCAATGAAAATGTTCTTCTGTTTGTGTTCTAATGAGTGTTGTTCTCAAAGCAATCCGTACTTTCCTTTACGTGGAAGTTTGGGTCGTTTCATATTGCCATTATTCATTACTTAGTCTTTTTAATTAGTTCACCCAAAAGATTCATTATCAGGTTTTGTCAATTATACCTTACCTTTAGCTTGGCTCTCTATAAAAGTTTTCCTTTCTGTTACATTTCGAAGGTTTCATGCTACCACATGAGAAATGAAATTAACCTATAATTCATAAGAATACAACGCGAGTTATATTATAGTGTGTGTTTCACAATACATCACATTAACTGGGTTGAATTTACATAAATTATTACAAAAAAATAGCAATAGTAAAGTTGAATTGTCATGGCAACAGACTGGTGTACTACATCGCTCTTTTGTATTTCTCCTTTTTGTACATTCCATAGGGACTGCACGATACCAAAAAAATCAAAAATACGCTTTTGTTGTACTCATGCTCCAATGTCAGTATGAATTCGTTTATGTTGGTGTAAGCAACAACAATTACGCAAACTGTGCAACTTACTGCCACTCACCATCAATTATCATATGCATAAAAATAACATTTAAAGTAATAAAGAATGCAATTTCAGTAGTCATTTTCCATTTTAGTTGGAAAATGCAGTTAGATGTTTGGGGTACTATAAGTGATCAGGGGTTTCCTATGTGTAAAATAACACTAAAATATAACAAAATTGGGCGGATATGCATTCAAGATCAGAACGAATAAGAATAATAAATATATAATGCATGTAAATAATAATAACAAAAAGTATGTTTAAAATTTAACTGAAACAAAACAATAATTAGCTAATAATATATATCTCAAATACAATGGCCCCAATGTATAGTTCGTAAACATGAAGAAAAAATCATAGTAAAAATCTATTCATTCTGCATAAATCATTAGCTGAACACAGTCACCTCTATTTTTGTTTTTCCTCCTAGATTTAAAGCAAGTCTGTTATCCTTACCTTTATGCAGATAGTACGTCCACATTAGTTGATAAGGAATCTAACTATCGACTCATTAGTAAAGGGGAACAACTATTCAACAATCTGTACTCTGCTACCACAATAAAAACAGGAACTGAAAATTCGTATTTATTAAATCAGAAGATAACTTCAGCCAACCAAGTTCCAACCGTAAAAAATAACTTTTATATCAATTAAACAACAAAAAAAGTATTTACTTGCTACTTCTTATATTGGTGCTACCGAATTTATATATAAGCAATCTAGTCAACACTCCAAAATTCATGAAAGTAGTTGAACATCATTTTAACATGAATGTTAAAATTTGTAACAATTGCTCAGTCAGAGATCATGTATCTACAAAGAAAAATCATATTTTAACGAAGATAATCCCACATTATAGTTACAGCTGAATATGACTCTCAGATAAATATATTAATAGATTAATTGAATGATACACACACCAATTATATGTGATATATTTCAAACATATGGCATTAGTTAGCTAGTTTACTTTGGTTAATAACATATCATGTTAATAATACAGTTAAGTGGGATCCTCCATTTATATTTGATTATGAAAATATAAATCATATTATGATACTAACATTATTAAAATAGTCATATTAGTGTTTAACGTCACTAATGGTTATTAATGAAATAGTATTTTCTTATTATATCATATAAAATGTCTAGCTACTACCAATCATCCATTTTAAATAATAATTGCCACTACATTAATTAAACAGACATTAGTTTATTATGGTTATGACTTCCGATGATTGTTTTGAAATAATAAATTGATAGTTCATTTGACGTTTTTCACTAATGGTTTACTTATCATGTACAAATACATTTCATAATAAAATGATATAGTAAATTAATATTGTCACTAATCGATGACTGTCACTGATAGGGGGTATAATAATGTGTTGTTAGACGCATTTATTAATCAATTTCATATAGACTGTTGAAGTGTAACTTTAACGGTCTATTTCCTTTATGAGTGTACTTCGCATACGGCTTCTGGTCTTGAATCAAGACAAACGTTGTGTTTTAAGCCTATTTCTTCATGCTTTTGAAGATAAATGATAAGTGTGAGAACAAATGTAGCACAGTAATTAGCATTGTACATCCCATTGTTACAATAAAGAAAGTTTCGAAAAACCTAAAAGAAATATAGCTGATCTTGAAAATGAATGGTATATATTTAAAATTATAGTAATATATGGTCATAATGGACTATGCAACATAATATTTTTACCGTATTGAGTTATATATCCAAAAGAAATATAACTGATCAACATAATATTTTTACCGTTTCCAATTTGTTTGCCAATTCTACTAACATTTAAAACATAAATGTTCACTGTTTCAAGCTCAGATTGTATGGTCATATTCAACCAAAAAAAATTTATGTATATAACTCATTAGATCGCTAAAGGGATTGAAACAAAATATACTCACATTTACAAAATTTAGAGTACTAAACTTTGCATCTATGCTTGGTTATCGCCTTAGTCCTTCTTTCCTTGGATCTTGAGCTACGGTAATAACAAAAATTTCAAAATATTTATGCATAATTATGTTGAGCTCGTCAAATAAAAATGAAGTACATATTCTTTTACCTATCACCTATGTGCTGAAGATCCTCGATAATTTTTTGGTGCCTTCTCCTCAATCTTTTTTGCCCTGCACAAAAAGGTATATTCAGAAAATCAGCTATGAAGTAAAATCTCAGCTAGTCAGTCAGATGTATTTCACATGTAATACATACTATTATTACCGTGCCTGTATAGAAATCTGGTGACATCATATGTATTTTAGGTTTTATAATTCTGATCAATTGTGTTGAATAAATATGGATTGATATTGACACATATTGCATTGTATATAGTTCTCCTTGAACTTATTTTGCCAAATTTAAATAAGAAAATAATTAATGGTTGTATTTTAATTCTTTATGTTAATTATTAGCTGTGCTAAATGCACAACATCTGAACTTCGGGTTACCCCTTCGAAGAGGCTACAAAATACATAAGCATGGTGCTTCATTTTCTTTTCCCAGCTGATCAGTAATACACAACCGATGGGTAGTATAAAACGGGAGGATTGTGTATTGTCAATCAAAAATGAAACAGCTAAAACAACCGAACATACAATTTGCTTAGCCTAAAAACAATTTGTTTTCATTTCTTTAAATAACCAAAATTTTAGACAAATTGCTAAACTTTAACCTTTTTTCCAGAGAGGGCAAAACATTTTGACAATTAAAGTAAAATACCAAAATATTATAAAATTCGTAATAATGAAAACCAGCAAAAAAAAGAAGTGAAAAATGCCACTGTAAATAAAACAATAATATATCTTTAAAGAATATGATTTTCTTTCAGTATGCCTAATACATCCTCAAGAAAGGTTTAAATGCAATTCAAAGATTTGAAAATAAATGAAGTCCAATGAAGAGTCCTAATTCCTTAAAACTGCAAAATTTTCCATTGCAAAAATTAAAAAGCTCAAAAGAGATCTTAATCTCAAGGAAAGTCATTTTGATAATACTAAAAAAGCATTCGCTTATTCCAGTAACATCTTTTATTTCTTCCATTTAATAATCAAATGTTGTACAAAAAATCCTAATCTTTAGCCTTTTTCAAAAGCTGGCCAAATATTTCAAAAACAGCAGTAAAAACCCAAATATTGTACTTCCTCTAAATTAGATCCACTTATTTTGAATGATCAAAATATTTGTAATGAACGAATGTCAAAACATATTGCAACACTCTAATAAGAAAAGCCAAGGTTTTTTAAAACATCAACATTTTAAGTTAATTCTAGTACATTAAAATTAAGGATTTTTTAGCGAAGTTGTTTATTATAAGGATCATTATTGTTAATAGAACAAAGAAAGCTGCAAGAAATTATTTTACAAAATATAAATTACAAAGGAATCGAGTAATAGTTGAACTTTTTTCTATTGCATTCCAATTAGAAAATAGAGTAACATCGTTAGACGATTCAATTCATATAACAATGATACCATTACTCAATGAATATAACTTTTTTACATGACAAAAACTAAATAAAGCCTTTTTGTAATGATGATGTTATAAGTAATGAAATGTGTGCAGTAATTATCCCCTAGCTTGATTTAATAAAGTAACCAAATACGAATTGTCATATATAGCCTCGACAAAAGATCAAAGGAGAAATATTGGGAAAAAAAATCCATTACCTCCATGTGCGTTTTTCCTGTCCAACATTAGCATGCATGATTTTTATTTCAGCTATGCATTAGAATTTTGAGCAAAGCAATTAGGAAACGATAAATCAAATATGTTAGCCATAATTATAATGGCTTCAGATTTGTAGTAAATTATAAGGCAAGAATTAGAATTATATTTTTCCAAATTACTCTGGTTGCATATTAACGAAAGCATTTCAAAATATTCGAAATAAAGACAAAAACAGGCAGACATATAAATACGGGAAAGCTAAATGTTTTTGCTGGTCTTTGATTAAAGATTATTAGATTTTCCCACAGTAACAAATTTTTGGGATACAATGTCATAATTTTTAGGGAATTTACTTGTATAGAAACTGTAGTGCTAAACGGAACATCATTTTTCAGATCACAGTTAAACATTTCATATACGTTAATCAACACAGAGATTTTAACATTAGATATTTGATTACATCAAAAAAGTGTACTAATTCTAGGACAGTTGTAAATAATTATTGAACATAAATTCCAGACTAAAATGAAAAACTGACTATTAATCCAAGAACTACAAATGAACTGTTGAATACAAATCTCGAATTCCAATGAAACACCAACGATAAAAACCTA
This sequence comes from Allium sativum, assembly GCA_030737875.1. Lineage (NCBI taxonomy): Eukaryota > Viridiplantae > Streptophyta > Magnoliopsida > Asparagales > Amaryllidaceae > Allium > Allium sativum. The sequence continues at coordinate 269,086,440 of CM060913.1, read as the reverse complement.
GAGAAGAACGCAATAGTTACACGAAAATCCTAGGGTTTCTAAACCAAGAGAAGAACCGTACCTGGCAACCTTTAGACGCTACCACGTTGGCAACCAATCAGGCAATCAGGAAAGAAATATGGTAAGTAACTAATAGATAAAGGAGATTGAAAGGGACGGTGTAATGAAGTTTGCTATCAATCGATTCAAAGCAATATAGCAAGTCGAAGGGAAAAACCGATGTGGATCATAGGTATGTGCGATGCGATTCAATCGGTACGCCTAAAACCAGAGGAATTGATTTAGAGGTTATGGTGAAGAAAGAGAAAGAAGAACCATAGCTGAAAAATGCAGAGAACCGAACGGATTGGTCAACAGAATAGTGTATGTAGATAACATATTTTAGATTTGGTGTAGTGCGATGGGGAAAGGTTGCGACTGTTGGTGTCTGGATAACGCGAGAGGCGCTGAGAGCACAACATTTCCTACTCAGTAATTATAATATAGTATAGATTTTTACAACATATTATGTGTTGATATTTCTACTCTATGTTGTCCATGTTATATGTGGTGCATTAACATATTTCCTTGTCCATATGATGTTATATGCATTTAGAATTGTTAATACTTGGACATGCTTGATTTTGTTAAAGGATCTTTCAAGTTTAAATATTTTTAGCATACATATTCTAATAATATTTGTCCAATTAGAATGAAAGATGTTGATGCTGCTCTACATAAACCAAGAACACTAGTTGTCCTTCGGGTTGTAGTAGATCAAGTCCAGTTGAAGAATGTTGACAATTTGGATTTACGAACACTATTTACTTGATTAGCTTCTTCTAAAATTTTATCACCATATTGTATTTCTATATTATATTTGTTAGTGTTGTAAATATTTCTAGATTATATTTACGTAATCTTCACCTTATATTCATATTATTGCAGATTACGCCAAAGAGTAATTGCTGATATCTTAAACTCTAGATAGTTTCCTTCATCTATAAGTGGACAGTTGGACATGGAAATGTTTTTGTATTTAATTATGAAGCATACAATAACATATGAAAGAAATGGCTACTTGTTATGTAATCTACTTTCTTGTATTAGATAAAAAAATATTTTCTACGCCTCTTTGAAAATATACCACCAACAATGTAAGCATATTGTGAAAAATAAAAAATTATACTAATGACTAATTTTATTGTGTCACGCGGATTTATGGTTGATATGAGTTGTCGAAAGCAAAATTTTATTATTGATAGGTCAATTACCATTAAAAATCGTAATCATGTGGATTCAATCTTTAAATACCCATATTACTTTCACTACACAAAATTCTTTAAAAGTATGATTAGTATCATATACATATGATAAGCTAAGGTGACAATCTAATGCTAATGAAATCTGATAGAAATTTAGATGTATTTACGTGAAACCATTCGCAAGCTGAATATCTGAGAGCTTAATATAAACCAATCATCATAGTGTCCATACGTTATTGTTTGTTACCCACTTAAGTCTCTATTATTGTAACGTCCCAGAAATTTCAACAACTAAAATATGGAATTAATGGAAGAATTAACTATGAATAATCAAAATTTACATTGATACTTGGGCTAGAAATTAAAAATCGAATAAATGGTTTTACATGTGAATTGAATTCAATGTTTAAAGAATGGTTATTTGGGGAAGAAAATATAATTGTTGAACATTTGAACTGAACTTGGTTAGATATTGGAATTGGATTTAAAATTCGTCTAGAAAATATAAACGGTTGAATTTAAAAATAAATGTTATTAACAGTTAACAAATTGGAAATTTTATTTGTTGAAATATACGAAAATTGGCTTGGATATGTGTATATTTGTATATATAAGGAGATTGAAATTAACATTTTAAAATTTGGAATCAAACAGAATTATTTTGGGAACAAACAGTAAACCGATAAATAATTTGTAATTTAAAACAATGTCGTATAGAACCAGAGTCGGATTACAACCTAATTAATTTTACTGGATTCAGAATGCGAAAACAAAGAGATACGTATACTTTTTACCGCGGTTGGAAGTACTGTTGGTGGTACGAATATTGAGCATTTGAAGGTAGTTTGCGGTAAAACTTAATATTTAAAATTTAATATCGTTACTATCTACCCCAAATAATTCGTGCAGACCTATATATTGATTTTCGCAGCTACCATATAACCTATGACAAAACATTATTCTTATCCCAAATATTTTCCTTCTTTAAAAATTGCGTCTTTTCTCATTTCTTCAGCCAATTTCCACCGCCTTCGTATCTTTTCCCCCAATCTCCGGTAATGGTTGCTATGAAAATCTTCCTTCACCCTTTTCTACCATCGTGCCCAAATCATTCGCACCCAAACCCCTAAAAGTCCACTAAAATCAACGTGCCTCAGTCCACCACCGGACCACTTGAGCCTCCACCACCGTGTTGGATTTGAGCTGCCATCCTCTTCAAATCTAAGCACCAAATTGCTAGCTTCAGCATCGTCGGTAAATTTGTCGCCTTCTCCTCTTCGCCGCTGTTGTTTTAAGGTGAGTTATCAGCTCACGATTCATCGTAATTCAAGTATCTTGATTTCAATAATCCAACTGAATTAAATAATCAAAATTCTTGTGTTGGTTCTGGATTGTTGGCCCGTGTTTATGCACTGCTTGCTTCATCTGTGTTACAGCATTTTTGCTTTATCAATGGCATATGGTGTATTGGATAATCCATTGATTGTTGAGTTACTTTTTATCAGGCATTTAAAACTTGTAAACCCTTAGTGCACTTGAAACTTTGTGCTCTTGTTGCATTTAGTATAAACTAGCTGCACCTAAAATGGATAATTTAATACTGTGACTTGTCTGATTAGGTTCATACACTGACATATTCGGGTGCATGTGTATATATACACACTTATGTGTATATCTGTGCATGTCAACACATCGATACTTATCTACTTATGGTTGCCCAAAATTTGTTATACATAAGTGTCATCATACGTATATATGCATCCATATGCATGTACATATTTGTGTATTGATACTATATAAATGAATAATATATCATCCAGTGTTGCTCCATTCATGTGATGATTGTAGATAAGAAGACACCTTACTTGCTCTATTTTGTTTACCTTTATAGTTATGCTACTTACTTTATTTACCCTTTGTGCTGAGATGCCACCCCAGTTCGAATTGCATGTTGATCTAAACCATTTTTTTGTTGAGCTGCCTGCATATGTATATACATATACTCTTATATGTGTATATATGTGGAAAGTGCATGCTTTTAGACTAGTTGCCATTTATGTCCCCTGCCTTATGTCCTTTTTCTGTTCTGAATCATGTACTGGACACTAATTTTGTGAATTATTGATATTTTACTCGAAACCATGTTGCTCTGGTTTAACCCATATATGTTGCTTGCCCACATATGATGTTGCTTTGTACTTATTGTATTCTTGGTATCATCCTTGCCCTGTACCTCATTGCAGCCCTTTACCTATGCTTTGATGATATCTTGCCCATCTGCCTATACACGATGTTGTGCCTTTGTTAATTAATGTGAGCATGGAACTGCTCCATTACCGCCGTTAAGCTTTTGGCCATACAGACCTGATGCGGTTATAGTTTGTATTCAATCATTGCATTCAGTCACTATAGTTTTGTTGAAGTTTTAAAGTTTTATTGACCAAAACATGCACAAGTGTTGCTTTTGGAACATGAGCATATCCTGCCCATATTCTTTATTGCCTGGACTTTTGGAATATTTGTTCTTCCCTGTTAAAATGATATATTATTATTGGCATATATTATTGAGAGCTTTTAGAAAACTGGTATATATTATTTTTGGCACTTGTTCAACCCTGTTAAAAAAGTATATGTATTATCCCTTTGTGTAACACACCACGTCCGTTAAGGTCACTCACAAAGGGAATGCCTTAACTTCAATGGAGCATTATGGGTACTGGAACAGAAATATTACAAGACAGACATATATAAAACAGCGGATAGAAGTATTTCAAATCATTTATTAAATATAATTGTTTACAATAAAAGCCCATCGACTTCCAATACTCATTTACATGACTAAAATATATGTCTTGCTCAAAAACAAAGAAGCATAAAAATAAACTACAGCATTCCCCAATAAAGCAAAGCAAGCGACAGCCAAGAGAAATCCAAGCCGTACATGAAAGAGCCTTGGGGCTTGGTAAGATCCGAATTAAGCTGTATTCCACCCTACGAACCGGGAGGGGGGAGGGAACAGAAGAAAAAGAGGCGAAAACAAACCGGGTCAGTCATAAAGACTGAGTAAGTCCTAGTGACTTTCAGCATGAAAACAGGTGAAGATAACATGGCAAGAATAAACTGGAAGTAAACATAAGCATGCTGAAAAGGTAAGCTACAAGCACGATGAATCAAGTATAACATCCCATGCTTTCTATCAAGAGTAACATCACAAGGTTCCTATCAAGTATCACATCGCAAGGTTTCTATCAAGTGTAACATCGCAAGATTTCTAAGCTTCACCATTACACTACTTTCCTTGATTTCCTATATTCTCTGCACTACCTAACTAGCGTTCCAATTAGTTTACTTAGTTGTAATTACAAGATAAGTGATCCCCCATACCCCACATGATAGTTTTATAGGTACATATCCCACGATGATGGTCACCCCTCATATTGACAGTTTCATGTCCCAACCGTACCTACCTTAATTGATCGGCTCTTACTTACCATGTTTCACGTGTGTTATGTACTAAGGCTATCCCAACCCCGTAGTTGTGGTAGCCTTCAGGACTACATCTAATATGAGGATTTTTCCTCAACCAGCCCAATTACCATGAATGTGTTAGATGTATCCTTACTACCCTAATTGATCGGCTCCTACTCGACCTAGTTCTTGTGCCCCCTACTTGTAAATACCTGTGCTGGTCCTACCCTAGGGGGTAAAAATCCCTAGGATGGCAACCCCGACACCCTTTTTGATGCACAACTTTATATCTACTGATGCCCAGTGGCTAAATTTTCCACTCCGGAATACGTGCACGCCCGTAATCCGTTGGAACCTGCACTGCAGCATCCCCTGCTGCCGTTTTGACCGCTAACAATCAGCCCAATAATCGTGCCCCGCCCTGCCTAGCTCAGGGTACCTTTGATACCTAATGTGGGTTACTTCTGAAACGGGTCCCGCTACTTGGGTTTTTCTAGGGTCTATTCGTATACCCCACGGGTTGGTTAAGTGTTATCTATTTAACTTAACCCTACCCCCCATCATGATATCGTGGTTAAGTGTTCTCTCTTGTGTTACTTAACCCTACTGCATGTCTTGTTATATCGGTTAAGTGTTTCCCTCTGTGTTAACTTAACCCTTACCACACCTCACGTTAGATTGGTAAAGTGTAAGTCAACTCAACCCCATCGACTAGCCATATTATATTGGTTAAGTGTTAACCTCGTGTATTTACTTAACCCTAACACACATCAGGTTATATCGGTTGGGTGTTATCAAACCATTCAAGTTAAACCAACCCATTTAACTTAACCCTCCCATTCGTCAGATTGCATTGGTTAAGTATTTCAAGTAATTCATGGCTTAACCTGCCCATGTATCATGTCAAGTTGGTTAAGTGCTGTCTAGTGATTCATAACTTAACCCCGCTATCTTAGCATATCAAATTGGTTAAGTGTTTTCAAGTAGTTCATGGCTTAACTCGCCCACGTATCATGCTAAGTTGGTTAAGTATTATCTATATGTTCAAGCTGACTTAACCCTGCCACGTGTCATGTTATATTGGTTAAGTGTCATTAGTCTAGTCATATTACTTAACACACCCATTGGTCTGATTAACAGTTATGTTGGTTAAGCCTACATTTATAAGTTTTACATGTTCTTAACTCATACCGGTTAGGTACACATTTACATGTCAAATTTCCATGTCATCCCACCTAACCCTCTAACCATACCCACGTCTTATTATTGTTAGTATTCCTTAATTCATTCATTATGATGAACGAATCATGACCACTCACATTAGACCGTGCATTTTGTGGCCACTGGATTTGCCGGGCAGTTCCGGGCAGATTTACACCACAAACTGAGTCTAACCTCGTGTCATAAATCGTTGCGCCTACAATTAGACCTTCGACCTCTCACATTAGACCGACACTTTGTAGCTACTGGATTTGCCGGGCGATTCCGGGCAGATTAACACCACAAACTGAGTCTAACCTCGTGCCAAAGGTTCATTAATGGTCGTATTCCACCCAAAACCCCAATATCAGTTCATGTGTTTAACATATAAAAATTTCATGTTTGTGATTAAGTCAATTATCCAATACACATTCATTTTCATGTTTCAAATTCCCAACTTTACATATTAATAAACATATGCCCAAGTTCCAAATTACATGCCAATTTATATATATACCCAATTCTAGTCAGTTTACATATGTCCAATTATTGCCTATTTACATGTATGCCAAGTTTATGTCATTTTACCAATATCAAGTTCTTTCCAAGATTACATGTATCAAGTTGCATGTCCAAATAAACCCAAAACATGATCCATGATGTAGTTATCCCAAACTACAATCTTTTTATTACAACACACGCCCACTACCCAAGTTCATAATACATATTTATGCCAATTATCAAGTTTACAATCGCTTTTATGTTCCAATTCCCAATTCTACTTATGCCCAATAATAAGCCTAATCTTTTGATTTAATTTACATAGGCCCGAACTCATGATTCAATTTATATGCCAATTCATGTATGCCCACTTCATGCCAAATTGATTATGCCAATGGCCAAACTTGCAATTTCAATTATATTGCCAATATCCAAATTCCAATTTCATGTTATGCCAAACACATATATCCAAATAGGTAATATTCAAAACTTTTCCCCGTATTCAATTGTAAGCAAATCGCGGTTTAGGACTAGGTCCGAAATTGACCAAGGTTCATCAAAAGAAAATATATAGGGGAAGATAGAATTTTGCATAAAAATAAGATCAGAGAGAAAAACATCATCGCAGGCATGAAGATTACAACTTGATAATAATATCAACATGAATTTAAGAAAATTGATTTACAAAGGCTGAATAAATCATGAGCTTGACATGAGAATAAAGATAGACAATTCTGAAAAACTCAAGATTCAAGAAGCAACAGAAATAGGTCTAAATCGATAAACATACTTAAAATCCAATTCCAATTTATTCCATGGCCATATTATAATTAAATGTTTAAACTAAAAACAACTAGAACTTACAGAGCATGGCTAATGAATTAAGAACTAAATTTGTTGTAGAATGCTGATTTATTGTTTGGACCATTGTTGAAGCTTTGTTCTTTGATTTGAATCGAGTTTGAATGCTTAAGCTTTAATTTGGGGGCGGCTGCCATGGTTCAAGAGGGAGTTCAGCAGCATAACAGTGTAAGAATGATTTGTTGTGAATTAGGTTAGGTCCAAGGGTGTTTTTATAGGTGTAGCAACTAGTTCAGGCCCTTAGATTTACCCTAGAATCAATCCGGACCATCAAAACACGTCTCAGGCTTCAAAAATGAGTTCTGGTTCAAAATAGGCCAACCAGGTTGACTTGTAAGGGGGGTAGGTCGACCACATGGTTGACCTAGGGGGTAGGTCGACCACATGGTCGACCTGACCCCCAGGTCGACCCCCAGGTCGACCTGCCTGGTCCTGTGCTGCCTGAAATTTGCTGAATGTTCTACAGGCCATAACTTCTTCATCCGGAATCCGGTTTTCGAAAACTTGGGCTCGATTTCATGTAGAATTCCGAGACGAACGCAATGGCGCAACCCGTTTCCCTTGATTATCATTTTAAAAATTAGTTATACCTTGATTTCTTGTTTTAACATGTTATTAAAATTTGGGTTGTTACATTCTCCCCTCCTTAAAGGATTTCGTCCCCGAAATCTTCAAGTTAAGAAGAATGTGTCCTACCATCCAATCATCCATCTACTCAATCATCAATCACAGGCATCTATTGTCCTTAAGAGATTTCTAATGCTGTATGAACATATGCAGGAAGTGAGTGTATATGTTCCTTATCTAATGCAAATGATCAGGCCTGATTAATCTTCTTAATGGAAAATATGTTTAGTGCCATGAGTCCAACATGTATGCAAATATCCCTAATCACATAAACACTATACGTGTGCACAAACATCCATCCATATGCAACATCCACATGATAACACATTCAATTTCATCCATCAACAAGTATAAACACTCATGCATATGCAGTATGAAAGGTCACGGAACCGATCTAGTGTCAAATGTGCGTGTATATGCATCCACGAGCAACCATTAGCCATCACTTGCTGCAACTTGCAACCATCAATCATAAAATGTCTTAAACACATGTTTATACCCAATTGTTCTTACCTATAGTCGAACGATAGAAGCAAGTATAAACTTTGTGCCCATTAGGCAATGTAAAAAATGGAAATCTATGTCACATATATACTGATTAGGAGAAGAACTCCCTAAGCACCAGCCCCGAAGACCGAAATCAACATCAGAATGATACTCAAAGAATTACTCAACCTAACCAATATATATGATTCTAGGGTACTAAGCACGATGGACTCCTTTTTGGTCACAGGAAATCCCTTCGTTAGACCAACCCATATCCTATAAAACCCAAAAAGTTTAGTCAATCCAACGGACACCCTCAAGCCCCAACATGTATTACTAACAGATGAGTCATACTCCCTATGGGGTTTGCAACAGAAATAGGATGGAGATTAGGACCGAGAGGATATGCTTAAAATATAGCATGCAAATAAGCTCTACAGGAAAAAAGGGATCAAGGATATACTCTTAAAAAGAGATATGATGTGCATATCTAGTCTTCAATCTTCTGCATCGCATTTCCTTGAGCTTAACTCCATTGTTCTTTCACCGTCTTTAACTTCACAATTTCGTAGCTTCTTAATTCTTGTTTCCAAAGTATGAGTTGAAACTCATTTCACTGTCGCCTCTCGTTCCACTTTCACTTATTCTCTTTCTAGTATACCCGATTCAGACATAACTGCGTACTCATGGTTTCATGCAAGCTCTCCAAAATTCACTAGTGAATCCTGGATCTCGTTTACTTAATAAAAGATATTCCACATAAATGAATTATCTCTTGAAAATAAACAAATGCCAACCATGTTTTCAAGTGTACTTACTAAGGTGATTTTCTATAACTCATGCATAAGCGAGATGAACCATCCGCCTTAGTGGCGAACATTTCTCGAGCGGACCAACAAATGTGACAAGAGACTCTAGGTAACTAAGCATGGCAGAACCCTAAGGGTTACACTAGATTTCGAGGGCATTACCGAGGCAAGTCAAGAGCCTAACTATTCTTTTTTCATACTCGAGAATGGTACCATTTCTAGATAACCACTCCATCCCTAGAATCAACCTATAGCCCAAAGACATAAGCATTACATCTAAACTCAACACTTAGCATAGACATTCTCAAATCCAAACAAGTCATGAATAAATGAGCCGATTCCCCAACAGGATTTGAGACAAAAACGGGATCCTCTACTACGCTAGTACTAAGGTGCAGAGACTTCAACTATCGAAGCAGAATTAAAAGGATGCGATGTACAAAAACAAAGTTCTAACGGGATGATAGAAAAGAAAAGCTAAACCTTTAACAGAAACGTTACCACCTCTCTTAGGTATGCTAGTAGTGAGAGCATACAATTGTCGTCTCGACGATCTTGTTCTTTGCCCTTGTCCTTGTCCTATAATGCTTAACTACATGTCCCTTTTTACCATACTAAAGATACTCTCTCTTGTCATGGGTTTTATTATTCTCTCACTTTGGCCTCTTTCCTTTCACCTTTTCCTCCTTCGTGGATTAAGCCATATCAACAAATTTTTCATCCTTAGGCTTGTGTTCTTTAACCCTGTTCTTACTATCCTTGTATAGTTTGTTGACAAGTTTCTAGAAAGCTACCTCCATCGCACGGGAACTCTACAAAGCTTGAAATAAGATTAGACGCAGGTGGAACTATTGCGGCTACAGATGGAAGTTGTGCATTTCTTTGCCCTCCTACATGTGTCGTACACTTACAAAACTATGATGAAAAAGAAAGAGAGAAGAAACTCAAGGAGAGAATCAAAAGATAGTGCATATGGCTTTGGGATTATGCATTTCGTAAAACAAAACTTTTCTTAGAAAAATGCTTCTTTGTAAACATTTTAAAAATAATTTCAGAAGGTTTTTAAAAGCTTTTACCCAGTTTGGTAACCTTCTGCTCTGATACCAAATGAAACACCCCACGTCCGTTAAGGTCACTCACAAAGGGAATGCCTTCAGTTCGATGGAGCATTATGGGTACTGGAACAAAAATATTACAAGACAGACATATATAAAACAGCGGAAAGTAAAGTAGAAGTATTTCAAATCTTTTATTAAATATAATTGTTTACAATAAAAGCCCATCAACTTCCAATACTCAATTACATGACTAAATTATCTGTCTTGCTCAAAAACAAAGAAGCATAAAAATAAACTGCAGTATTCCCCAATAAAGCAAAGCAAGCCATAGCCAAGAGAAATCCAAGCCGTACATGAAAGAGCCTTGGTGCTTGGTAAGATCCGAACTAAGCTGTATTCCACACTGCGAACCAGGGGGGGGACGGAAGAAAAAAAAGCGAGAATAAACCGGTTCAGTCATAAAGACTGAGTAAGTCCTAGTGAGTTTCAGCATGAAAACAAGTGAAGATAATATGGAAAGAATAAACTGGAAGTAAACATAAGCATGCTGACAAGGTAAGCTACAGGCACGATGAATCAAGTATAACATACCATGCTTTCTATCAAGAGTAACATCACAAGGTTCCTACCAAGTATCACATCGCAAGGTTTCTATCAAGTATAACATCGCAAGATTTCTAAGCTTCACCATTACACTATTTTCCTTGATTTCCTATATTCTCTGCACCACCTAACTAACGTTCCAATTAGTTTACTTAGTTGTAATTACAAGATAAGTGATCCCCCACACCCCACATGATAGTTTTATAGGTACATATCCCACGATGAGGTTCCCCCCCTCATATTGACAGTTTCTTGTCCCCACCGTACCTACCTTAATTGATCAGCTCTTACTTACCATGTTTCACATGTGTTATATACTAAGGTTATCCCAACCCCGTAGTTGTGGTAGCCTTCAGGACTACATCTAATATGAGGATTTTTCCTCAACCAGCCTAATTACCATGAATGTGTTAGATGTATCTACTACCCTAATCGATCGGCTCCGACTCGACCTAGTTCTTGCGGCCCCCTACTTGTAGATACCTATGCTGGTCCCACCCTAGGGTGTATCAATCCCTAGGATGGCAACTTTGACACCCTTTTTGATGCACAACTTTATATCTACTGATGCCCAGTGGCTAAATTTTCCACTCCGGAATACGTGCATGCCCGTAATCCGTCGGAACCTGCACTGCTGCATCCCCTACTGCTGTTTTGACCGCTAACAATCAGCCTAGTAATTGTGCCCCGCCGTGCCTAGCTCAAAGTACCGTTGATACCTAATGTGGGTTACTGCTGAAACGGGTCCCGCTACTAGGTTTTCCTAGGGTCTATTCGTATACCCCACATGTTGGTTAAGTGTTATCTATTTAACTTAATCCCACCCCCCATCATGATACCGTGGTTAAGTGTTCTCTCTTGTGTTACTTAACCCTACCGCATGTCTTGTTATATTGGTTAAGAGTTTCCCTCTGTGTTAACTTAACCCTTACCACACCTCACATTAGATTGGTCAAGTGTATGTTAACTCAACCCCATCCACTAGCCATATTATAATGGTTAAGTGTTACCCTCGTGTATTTACTTAACCCTACCACACATCAGGTTATATTGGTTGGGTGTTATCAACCTATTCAAGTTAAACCAACCCATTTAACTTAACCCTCCCATTCGTCAGATTGCGTTGGTTAAGTATTTCAAGTAATTCATGGCTTAACCCGCCTACGTATCATCTCAAGTTGGTTAAGTGTTGTCTAGTGATTCATAACTTAACCCCGCTATCTTAGCATATCAAATTGGTTAACTGTTTTCAAGTAGTTCATGGCTTAACCCGCCCACGTATCATGCTAAGTTGGTTAAGTATTATCTATATGTTCAAGTTGACTTAACCCTGCCATGTGTCATGTTATATTGGTTAAGTTTCATTAGTCTAGTCATATTACTTAACCAACCCATTGGTCTGATTAACAGTTATGTTGGTTAATCCCACATTTATAAGTTTTACATGTTTTTGCCTACAATTCGACCTTCGACTTCTCACATTAGACCGACACTTTGTAGCTAATGGATTTGCCGGGCGGTTCCTGGAAGATTTACACCACAAACTGAGTCTAACCTCGTGTCAAAGGTTCATTAATGGTCGTATTCCACCCAAAACCCCAATATCAGTTCATGTGTTTAACATATAAAAATGTTCAAGTTTGTGATCAAGTCAATTATCCAATACACATTCATTTTCATGTTTCAAATTCCCAACTTTACATATTAATAAACATATGCCCAAGTTCCAAATTACATGCCAATTTATATATATACCCAATTCTATTCAGTTTACATATGTCCAATTATTGCCTATTTACATGTATGCCAAGTTTATGCCATTTTACCCATATCAAGTTCTATGCAAGATTACATGTGTCAAGTTGCATGTCCAAATAAACCCAAATCATGATTCATGATGTAGTTATCCCAAACTATAATCTTTTTATTACAACACATGCCCACTACCTAAGTTCATAATACATGTTTATGCCAATTATCAAGTTTACAATCGCTTTTATTTTCAAATTCCCAATTCTACTTATGCCCAATCATGAGCCTAATCTTTTGATTTAATTTACATAGGCCCGAACTAATGATTCAATTTATATGCCAATTCATGTATGCCCACTTCATGCCAAATTAATTATGCCAATGGCCAAACTTCCAATTTCAATTATATTGACAATATCCAAATTCCAATTTCATGTTATGCCAAACACGTATATCCAAATAGGTAATATTCAAAACTTTTCCCCGTATTCAATTGTAAGCAAATCGCGGTTTAGGCCTAGGTCCGAAATTGACCAAGGTTCATCAAAAGAAAATAAATGTGGGAAGATAGAATTTTGCATAAAAATAAGATCAGAGAGAAAAACATCATCACAGGCATGAAAATTACAACTTGATAATAATATCAACATGAATTTAAGAAAACTGATTTACAACAGGCTGAATAAATCATGAGCTTGACATGAGAATAAAGATAGACAAGTCTCAAAAACTCAAGATTCAAGAAGCAACAGAAATAGGTCTGAAGCGATAAACATACTTAAAATCCAATTCCACTTTATTCCTTGGCCATATTATAATTAAATGTTTAAATCTAAAAACAACTAGAACTTACAGAGCATGGCTAATGAATTAAGAACCGAATTTGTTGTAGAATGCTGATTTGTCGTTTGGACCATTGTTGAAGCTTTGTTCTTTGATTTGAATCAAGTTTGAATGCTTAAGCTTTAATTTGGGGGCGGCGGCCATGGTTCAAGAGGGAATTCAGCAGCATAACAGTGTAAAAATTATTTGTTGTGAATTAGGTTAGGTATAAGGGTGTTTTTATAGGTGTAGAAACTAGTTTAGGCCCTTAGATTAACCCTAGAATCAATCTGGACCATCAAAACACGTCTCAGGCTTCAAAAATGAGTTCTGGGTCAAAACAGGTCGACTAGGTCGACCTGTAAGGGGGAGAGGTCGAACACATGGTCGACCTGGGGGGTAGGTCGACCCTATGGTCGACCACATGGTCGACCTGACCTCCAGGTTGACCCCTAGGTCGACCTTCCTGGTCCTGTGCTGCCTGAAATTTGCTGAATCTTCTATAGGCCATAACTTCTTCATCCGGACTCTGATTTTCGAAAACTTGGGCTCGATTTCATGTAGAATTCCGAGACAAACGCATTGGCGCAAACCGTTTCCCTTGATTCTCATTTTAAAAATTAATTATACCTTGATTTCTTGTTTTAACATGCTATTAAAATTCGAGTTGTTACACTTTGTCACGTTTGGCATTTTGTTCATTCGATATGTTGAATCCTATTAATGAAGTATACATATGATACCTTTGTCACATTTGGCATTTTTTTTTCATTTGGTTTGCTAAAAGTTGATATCCCATTTGTTCTGCTAAAATCTAATACTCCATTTATTTTTGCCAAAACCTGAAATACGTGTTGCTTGAGAACTAGATACACACCTTACAGGTACTGCTTTGTGTTATACCTGTTTTACTTCATATTTGTGTACATCCATGAATTTCATTGCACTGGTTATTTCTTATTTGCGGGATGCTGAGGCAGTGCGCATACGTACTTGTACGTGTGTGTGTATGCAGGCTCCCATGACCATTTGTCCCTGAAATAAAAGCCGATATAGCATAAACACTACGACATGTTATTTGGCATATGGGTGTTGTGAGGATTAACTATTATATTTATGTAACATCCCGGAATTTCAGCGATTTAATAATTAATTTATTTAATTATTTTAATATGTCGGTTTGATAATTTAAATGGTTTAAATTCAATTATTTTGAATATTTAATTAATATAAACAGTGGAATAATAAAATTTAATTCTGAAATAGTCGGAAATAAGTTAAATGGGTAATATTGTGCAAATTGGATAATTTATGATATTTAATTGAATATAGAACTGAATTATATTAACAAATATATTATTTAAAATGATGATTAAATGTATTAATTATAATACAATTTAAATCAAGTACGCAATGTCGTGGTAGTTCGTAATATTAAGTTTTGAACTTCAAACGACTATATAGGATCCGTTATTAGTCGGATTTCTTCGAAACAAGAAACGTTTGAAGCTATTGAACTCTATCTTTCTAGCAAAATGAAAAATGGAGATTTCGCATTATAGATTGTGAGTTATATCCAAATTAAATTTTCAAATGGTCGTTATAGAATCATTTATGGACCATAACGGTTTATTTAATATAACTAGATATTGGTTTCGATTTTGGATAAGATCTTTAAGATGTAGTCATAATTTAATTTATAGAATCTTATGGTAGTTTTTAATTTGGAAAATATGCAACTTTTTATTTGGAGTATTTTACACCCTATATCAACATTCTGAGATATCACAATATACGTTAATCTGTCTATATTATTATATTTTTGGGATCGTGGCACATCGCTCGACACGATTGAATTCTTATTTTTTTTCGTATGAGTCGATAAATAAAAAGAATTATATGCGACTGATAGCACATAAAAACTTCTAAAATAAATATACGCCTACACCGTGAATCCTGTTTCGAGCTGATCTAAAGGATGGAACAAGCAGGAAATAGACCTATTGGCACATGCTAGTCTAACTGTGTTGTTATATCTTATACATGTACAAAAGATGAAGCACCAGTTTTCTCATGTGGATGGTTTGAAACTTTCCTGTAACACCCGGTAATTGTATAACATGGTACAAGAGATAATTAAAGAATAATTAACTATTAAAAGAAGAATTAAGTGAAATGAGTTGTGCCATTGTGTTCGTCTCGGAATTCCGCTTGAGATAGAGTCTGAGTTTGCGTAAAACAGATATAGTATGAAGAAGTTATTGTGGTTGAAAGTTTGTATACATAAATAAAATAAAATCAATTTATATTTAAAAATATTCAAAACGGCGGAAGCAGGAAGGCAAAACGCGGAACCGGCTACGTTTGGGGTGTCGACCCGAGACCCGCTAGGTCGACACCAGTGTCGACCCAAACACTTTGGGATCGGCACCGGGGTCGACATAGGTGTCAACCCGCTTGTAGGGGTCAACCCCGTCGGCTAGATCTAGGCAGTGATGATTTTTGATGTGTTGGACGGACCGGATGGCTCCTATGGTCATCTAAAGGCTATAAACGCTCTCTACACCTATAAATTAGTGCCTAGACCTAACCCTAATT
The DNA here is from genome assembly GCA_030737875.1 of Allium sativum. Taxonomy (NCBI): domain Eukaryota; kingdom Viridiplantae; phylum Streptophyta; class Magnoliopsida; order Asparagales; family Amaryllidaceae; genus Allium; species Allium sativum. The sequence goes on along the minus strand of CM060913.1, from coordinate 269,070,411 downwards.
CATAACAATTCCTTATGACGCCTCTATGCAGCTGAACTCTTAGTTCTCTTAGTCGCCTCCTCTAAATCCTAAATCATATTAGAAGTTCTTCATCAACAATCAACTTTGAAGATTAATCAACATAAAATTAGAGTTTCTGCAACAACAACGATTCGATTATCTTTTCTTAATCCTAGCAAGGTAAGCTCATGTTATTTTTAGATTTGAACACCTGATTATAATCTTGACATGTAATAAAATGAATCAAAGTCTATGCCTGATTGTAAGATAATCTTTTCAGATTTATCTCTATCCTTCTATTGAATCCATGATTTTACATGCCTAAGAAGTTATTATATCGATTCAATCATGCCTATCTTCGTTGTACATCAGGCATATAATCCTTTTTGGTTCATGATGTTATTCTTATGCTTGCGATAATGATTGTAGCAGTATATTCAAGAATCTATCTTTGTTGGATCTAAATTTCCTGTATTAGATCTGTTGTTGGATGCCTATTTTTATGCCTATTCTTATTTTATGCTCCTTCTCTCTCTTCCCCTATTTCCTTTTTCTTTTATGAACCTATGTTACCTTCGAACCTAGGCTGAAATCGCGAAATACGAACAATTGGAATACGGGGAATATTTGGGTATAAACTATTTTGGGTAAATATTGGGCACAACATGTTTGGTGAAATGTTGGGCATAACATATTTGGTGAAATATTAGGCATAAAATATTTAGTGAAATAATTAGGCATAACATATTCGGTGAAATTGTTGGGCATAAGTTGTAATTGATATTGGGGCATTATTATCATTATAACTGCAAGTTTGGGTTAATTGGTATGTAAACCAAGTTTTGGCCGTAAACTGTAAACTGGAATATTAAATCCAGATTGGGCATTGCTATTGGTTGGGACGCCAAGAATAATGTATATTGTGATTTTGGAGCATGACTATTATTGTAAATTTTGGAAGATTGGGAGTAGCCTATTTTGATTAATAACTTGTAATTGAATTTGTTGGGCATAACTTGAGAATTGAAACGTGACTAGTTTTGTGAAATTGGGATAATTAGCATATAAAATCTAGACTTGGACATGTACGGTAAATATGTAAATTGGCTAAATGATGAACATGCCTAACCCAAGATTAGATTGAGTTGCGATGTAAAACTTCCCGGAACCGCCTGACACATCCAGTAACACAATAACACAGATCTAATGTGAGAGGTTAGCGCATTTATTCAAAAACTCGAGGTTAGAATGAGTTTGCGATAGAAGTCTGCTCGGAACCGCCCGGCACATCCAGCAACCACAAACAACAGTTCTAATGTGAGAGGTTAAGGCATTAATGAATGGATTAATGCAACTAAACAAGGCATGCTAAGAATGGTAAGGTTAAGTAACATATGGATAGGCAACAGTTAACCAATATAACATGATGAATGATTAAGGTTAAGTTAATAAGAAACACTTAACCAATATAACATGATAAACGAGTGGGGTTAAGTTAATAAGAAACACTTAACCAATATAACATGATGAACGAGTGGGGTTAAGTTAATGGGAAACACTTAACCAGTATAACATGATGAACGAACAGGGTTAAGTTAATAGGGAACACTTAACCAATACAACATGATGTGTGGGTGGGTTAAGTTAACATGAATGGAAAACACTTAACCAATATTGCATGAACAAAGCGGATAGGGTTAAGGCAAGCTTAACCAATAATACATATTGACTTGATAAGTGGGAGGGTTAAGTAAACCATGTGTAGGTGGGTAATATTATCACATATAGGCCCACAACTTAACCGTTAAATAAACATGTTTGAGTCAGTTGGAGGGTTAATTACATCTCGAGTAGGTGGGTAATATTTGTATATATAGGCCCACAAACTTAACCAGTAGGAAACCCTGGTACCGAGGACCTATTTCAATAGTAACCTACATAGATGTATCATGGTACCTTGAACTAGGCAGGGTGGGGCATGATTACTGGGCTGATTATAAGCGGTCAAAATAGCAGCAAGGGGTATGTCGGTGTGGGTTCCGATGGATTTCGGGTGTGCACGTACTTCGGAGTGCAAAAAGCAGGCATTGGGTACCAGTAGTTATAAACTGTGCATCTTGAATCGTGTCGGGTTTCTACCATAGGGATTGATAAACCTTATGGTGGGACCAGCACAGGGTATCTACACGCAAGAGAGGGCCGATTGACACAGACACAAGGAAAATTAATACAAATAGGGAGCCGATCGATAGGGTAGTAAGGGTACATCTAACATATCCATGGCAATTAGGATGATTGAGGTAAGATCCTCATACTAGATGTACAATTGAAGGATACCACAATTGCGGGGTTGGGATCACCTTATTATATAACACAGGATACTAGTTGGGACACTAGTAGGGAATACAGATCATTCTATAAAATACACGAGTTAGGATGCTTGTTTGGTGGTGTAGAGAAAATAGGAAGTCAGAGAAAGAATCGAAGCGCATTCAGTGTATCTTGCCTTTTCATATCGAAAGGTGCGGTGTAATCTTGTAATAGTGCAAAAACATAAGGTTGGTTGAGTTGGGTAATTCTTTGGGGGTCAATCTGATGTTGATTTCGGTCTTCGGGATTGATACTTAGGGAGTTACTCTCTTAACCGAGGTGTCTTAGTAAACGGTGCGGTGTAGGAAATATCTTAATAATTATAAGTGCAAACATCATATCCTGTTCATCTTGTGTACGTTGTCATATCTAGCACTCATCATTTCTTGTGGTTATGTCTTGTATCCAGTTTATTCATGTCATGATGCTTTTACCTATTTACATGCTGAAAGTCACTGGACTTACCAGACTTATGTCTGACCCAGTTTGTTTTGCCTCATTTCTTCCGTTCCCCCCCCCCCCCCGGTTCGCAGGGAGGGAATATTACCACTTAGCTCAGTTTTCTTTCCAAGCTCGAAAATAGTCAATGTATAGCTCTGAACTCTCTTTTCCACTGCTATGGCTGGCTCATGCTTTATTTGGGGAATATCGTTATTTTTTATGCTTATTTGGTTTGTTAAACAAGACGGATGCTTTGTTGTAATGGGTATTGGTGTTGGAAAACAATCTTTGTACAAGCTGTTTTACCAAGCTGTTGTTTTATCAATAAATTAAAGTTTAATTTATTTTCCGCTGTATAAATTTTGTCTGTTTTGTAATTTATCTGTTCTATACACTTATGATGCTCCACTGAAGTTAATGCATTCCCTTTGTGAGGGACCTTAACGGAGGTGGGTGTTACACGTGGTATCAGAGCTGAAGCTTACTAGGACGATGAAAGGGATTTTGAAAACCGTTTTCAAGAGTATTTTTGTAAAGAAATATTTACAAAAACATGTTTTAAAGAAGCATTTTTCAAGAGAAAAGTATTGTTTTTGAAAGTCATATTCCCCAAAACCATATGCACTATCTTTCGGTGCTCTATTTGAATCTCTTATTCCTTTCTTTTCTCCATAGTCTTGTAGGCATACTACATGTCGAGGGCGATGTAGTGCCCAACCTCCATCTATAGCCATAGTAGCTTCACCTGCAACTAATCTTCTTTCAAGCTTTGTAGGATTCCATGCGATGGAGGTAGTTTCGAGAAACTTGTCAACAAGCTACACAAGGCTGGTTAGGATGAGAGTAAGGGAGTTTGGGCTAAGGAGCACAAGCCCAAGGATAAGAAGCTTGTTGATATGGCTTAATCCATGCAGAAGGAGAAAGGTGAAAAGAAAGAGGCCAAAGTGGAAGAACTACAAACAAGGGATTGGAATACAAGAAGGGTGGAAGAAATGATAAATCCCGCGACAAGAGGAAGTGTCTTTTCTGTGGTATAGCGGGTCATTTAATTGTAGGAAGAAGAAGACAGGTGGTTGTTTTCAGTGTGGTGAGGCAGGGCATCTTATCAAGGATTGCCCAAAGGACAAAGGCAAGGGCAGAGGACAGGACCTACTTCTGGAGGACAGGTTCATGCTCTCATGGTACCGGGATGGGAGAGAGATAGAAACATTTTTGTTGAAAGTTTGATTTTACTTTTTCGAACTTTGTTTGACTCTGGCGCTTCACATTCTTTTCTATTTGCTTCTATAGCTGAGCATCTACACCTTAGTACTAGTAGGGTAGAGGATCCCATTATTGTCTCAAATCCAATTGGTGGTTCGGCTCATTTATCTTTGGTTTGTAAGGATTTGAGAATAGCTATATTAAGTATTAAGTTTAAGTGTAATGCTTATGTTTTTGGTTTCACGGGCTATGGGTTGATTCTAGGCATGGATTGGTTAGCTAGAAATTGTGAAAGGAAGGTGGTTAGATTTTTGACTTGCCTCGGGAATACCCTCGAGATTTCGTGCGATCCTATGGGATTAGTTTGGCTTAGCTACCTAGAATCACTTGATGCATCTATCGACGATTTGCGATTCGTCAGAGTAGTCCATGAGTACACAGACATTTTTGATTAAGTTAGGGGTTTCTCTCCTAAAACGCGAGATAGACTTCCGCATATGTCTAGTTGACAATGCAAAGCCTGTTGCATTACCTGTACGACACATGACTCTAAGGGAAAGGCGGATGGTTCACTTCGCTTGTGCATAGATGATATTTTGGTTTTCTCTAAGAGTGGGGAAGAACATGCTTTGTATCTAAGGGAAGTCACGAATACCCTCCAAGCGCATCAGCTTAAGGCTAAGTTTTCCAAATGTCATTTTTGGAGGAAAAAAGTGAGGTTCTTAGGACACATGGTCTCTAAGGAAGGGATATCAGTGGATCCTACAAAGGTGGTGGTAATCCAAGGTTGAAAGGTTCCTAGAAAAGAAATGGAAGTAAGAAGCTTTCTAGGGTTGGCGGGCTACTATAGAAAGTTCGTTAAGGACTTTCCGAAGATATCAGCCCCAGTTTTGACTTTGCTAGATGGGAGCAAACCGTTCATAGTATATACCGGTGCTTGCGGGACCGGGCTTGGAGCAGTTCTCAATGCAAGAGGAAAAGGTGATATGAAAAAGGCGGTAGGTACGCAGTTATGTTTGAGCATTGCTTGTCATCCTCTGACAGGAAGGGTGAACAGGATTTTGGAAGGCCTTTTGAGGAAATGTTAGTATGACACAGCAGAAGTGGTAGTGCCGAGTATACTAGAAGTAGAAGAGGTGGAACGAAAGGCGACAGTGAAATGAGTTCCAACACATATTTGAAAACAGAAATTAAGAAGCTACACAATCGTGAAGTTAAGACAGTTAGAACACAATGGAGTGAATCTCAAGAAGATGCGACTTAGAAGACTGAAGACTAGATACGCGCATCATACCCTTTTTTGAGGGTATATCCTTGATCTCTCTTTTTCTGTAAAGTTTATTTGCAGACTAGTCTTTATCTTTTAAGCATATCCTCTTGGTCTTATCCTTGATTCTTAGGTAGAAGCCAATGGATGTAAACAAGTGTTTGAGACATGTTATGTTTGGTGGACGCAAGTGGATGTAAGTGTTTGCTAGTGGTTTCTCGTGGATGCATATACACACACATTAGGCACTAGATCGGCTCAATCACTTTCATATTGCATATGCATGTGAATGTATGTATTTGTATACGGATTGAAACTTGATGTGTTATCATATGGATGCTGCATTTTGATTATGAACACATATAGAAATAATATGTATCATTAGGATTCTTTTGCATACATAATGGACGCATGACACTATCATGATTTACATTAAGGAGGTCAACTGAATCAGTGGACCGCCTGATCTTTTGCATTAGTATTGAGACATATACACCTATTTGCATATGTTCATTTTGCATTAGAAATCTTTTCAAGGACAATGAATACTTTTGGATGATGGTTGAGTAGATGGGTGACTGGATGGTAGGATATACATTCTTCTTGACTTGGAGATTTCCGGGATGAAATCCTTTAAGGAGGGGAGGATGTAACACCCCGTAATTGTATAGCATGGCATAAGAGATAATTAAAGAATAATTAATTATTAAAAGAAGAATTAAGTGAAATAGGTTGCGCCATTGCATTCGTCTTGGAATTCTACTTGAGATAGAGTCCGAGTTTGCGTAAAACGGATATAGTATGAAGAAGTTATTGAGGCTGAAAGTTTGTATACATAAATAAAATAAAATGAATTTATATTCAAAAGTATTCAAAACAACGGAAGCAAGAAGGCAAAACGCGGAACCAGCCACGTTTCTGGTGTCGACCCGAGACCCGCGGGTCGACACCAGTGTCGACCCAAACACTTTGGGGTCGACACCGGGGTCGACATAGGTGTCGACCCCTCTGTAGGGGTCGACCTCATCGGCCAGATCTGGGCAGTGACGATTTTTGATGTGTTGGACGGACCTGATGGCTTCTATGGTGATCTAAAGGCTCTAAAACACTCTCTGCACCTATAAATTAATGCGTAGACCTGACCCTAATTCATAACAATTCCTTATGATGCCTTTATACTGCTGAACTCTCAGTTCTCTTAGCCGTCGCCTATAAAATCCTAAATCATATTAGAAGTTCTTCATCAACAATCAACTTTGAAGATTAATCAACATCAAGTTAGAGTTTCTGCAACAACAACGATTCGATTATCTTTTCTTAATCCTAGCAAGGTAAGCTCATGTTATATTCAGATTTGAACACCTGATTGTAATCTTGACATGTAATAAAACGAATCAAAGTCTATGCCTGATTGTAAGATAATATTTTTATATTTATCCCTATTATTCTATTGAATCCATGATTTTACTTGCCTAAGAAGTTATTATATCGATTCAATCATGCCTATCTTTGTTGTACATCAGGCATATAATCCTTTTTGGTTCATGATGTTATTCTCATGCCTGCGATAATGATTGTATCATTTTATTCAAGAATCTATCTTTGTTGGATCTAAATTTCCTGTGTTAGGTCTGTTGTTGCATGCCTATTTTTATGCCTATTCTTATTTTATGCTCCTTCTCTCTTCCCCTATTTCCTTTTTCTTTTATGAACCTAGGTTACCTTCGAACCTAGGCTGAAATAGTGAAATACGAACAACTGGAATACGGGGAATATTTGGGCATAACCTATTTTGGGTAAACATTGGGCATAACATATTTGGTGAAATATTGGGCATACCATATTTGGTGAAATATTGGGCATAACAAATTCAGTGAAATTGTTGGGCATAACTTGTAATTGATATTGGAGCATTATTATCATTATAACTGCAAGTTTGGGTTAATTGGCATGTAAACCAAGATTTGGGCATAAACTGTAAACTGGAATATTAAATCCAGATTGGGCATAACTATTGGTTGGGACGCCAAGCATAATGTATACTGTGATTTTGGAGCATGACTATTATTGTAAATTCGGAAAGACTAGGTGTCACCTATTTTGATTAATAACTTGTAATTGAATTTGTTGGGCATAACTTGAGAACTGAAACATGACTAGTTTTGTGAAATTGGGATAATTAGCATATAAAATCTAGCCTTGGACATGTACGGTAAATATGTAAATTGGCTAAAAAATGAACATGCCTAACCCGAGGTTGGATTGAATTGTGGTTAAAACTGCCCGGAACCGCCCAGCACATCTGTTTGCGAACAAATTATACAATTGTAAACAACTGTAAAATTCGTTCGTCTTTCCTAAACAACAAGGATCATTGTAGAGGGTGTCGAACTCTGGGACCAAATTATTTTATTAATAAATCCAATCAAGTTATCCCTAACTTTTGATTGGTTGAAAACAAAGAAAATAGCAGAAATTAAATAAAAAGAGAGTTTTAACAATAAGTGAAAGCAATTAGGGGATAATGACATAGATCAGATTCATAGTCATCAATAGCCAAAAGATTAACCAGATCTAATACATGTTTCTGTCACAAACATGAATCAACGATAATAAGTTTTTAGAAACAAATATGTAAATAACGACAAGCATAGCCTATGCAGGAGCTCAGCTCTACAACCATAGACTATCAGGACAGATTTACTAATTAATTTCTAAAACCCTAAAATTAGATCTAGATCTGATAAACGTTAGATCGAACACGAATATATCCTGTGAAGGAGCATAGCTCTTAAACGACACAAAATATGAAGGTTCAGATCTAACCCTTAATTTAGATCCAGATCTACATATATACAGTCTTCATCTTTTGGCTATGTGATTCATATTGAATCATACTATCAGCGTCATCACCCCCTAATCAAAGGGGATTAGCTAGACATAGCTAAAGAAGAAGAAAAACATAAATTAAATAACAAGAACATAAATTAAACTAAAACTAAATAGAACAGAGGAAGAAGAATGATTTTATTCCAAGAAGAGAATTACAGAATAAAACCCAATGTGTTTTACAATGAATGAGATACAAGGTATTTATAGCTGATATGACAAAGGCTAGCTAGCTAATTACATAATGTGGGACTAAAGAAATAACCCAATTAACACATAAGCCAGTGTGAACGCAGCTTTAGATTGAGTGGTTAAGCGAATAGGCTAGTGTGAATGCAGCTTTAGTAAGAGGCCTTCCAAATGAGCTAATGTGAATGCAGTTTGAGTCTTTATTGAGCCAAATCTTCTTAACTGAAATATAATTGCAACCGTTCTTCAAGCTTTAGACTCTTCAAGCTTTAGCAATTTTTAAACTTCACTCTTTTTAAGCAAATTCTTCATGCTTTATCCATCAAATGCTCTAAACCATGCTTCTTGTCAACAATCTGAAAATACAGCTATAAATACAAAGTATCAATTATTTTAAAGGGAAAATAAGATAAATAAGCGGATAAAATATACACTTTTACGTGTATATCAAATACCCCCACACTTATCTTTTTATTCGTCCTCGAATAAACTAAACTAAGATATGTCACACTTTCGTAGGAAACACGATTGCATTTAGCGTATGCAACAAGCCGTTAAACCTCTAGGTGTCCCCAGTAGGACGAGTGTTGTCTCGTGAGGGTTTTCAGCGGATACTACCCACAAAATCCAAAGCGTCTTATGTACGCGGATTAATCAAACAATATATTTAAGGTCTTTCACATTCCAAGGATTTCACCTAACTTCAATAATAACGGTTTAGCCCCAAATTGTCCATCCCATAATTAGTGCAAAAATGAATAAAAATTTTCAAGCTGAATCGTAATTCCTTGATAACACTGTAATTGTCTTGAAGGTTAAGAGCGTGGTGTCAACCAAAGTTCTACACATCGACAATGTACACCCAATCATTTATTTGACCCTCTTTTTTTTTTTTTTTTTTTTTGAATAATTTTGCACCAATGTAACTGTAATGTATTGGATGTGAGTTATGCATAGATGAAGGAAAATTTTGTAAGTTCTAAAAATGTTATAGATAAGAGGGCAAGTGTATTAGTTGAACTTCAAGCTACAAAAGATAAAGTAATACTATGGCACATATGGACATTTTTATTTCCTTTCATCTCCTCGACTACAATCCTCACTTCCAAGTACGGTATAATGGATAATGGATGTGGATGGAATGGAACTGAATGCTTCATAGTCAAGAATGATGAATGACTATTTTATTCTGAGAGACTCTCTCTTTATTTCTTTTTTTTTCCTTTTCCCCTTTTTTTTCATTTTTTTTTCTTTTGCATGATGAATGATGAGTGGAGATGGAATGGAATGATACCGTACATTATTTCATTTGATTCCTCCTCTACTAAACCAACACTTCATGAAAGGACAGTTTTGTGCCATAGTTACTCTACTTCTATATCCTTAATTCAACACACAAGTCTGGATTGTTGTTATACAAAAAGCTGAAAGGAATGATAAGCAAAGTTTCGTAAGATAGATAACCCATATAAAATAAGATGTGGTATATGGTTATCCTACCTTAAAACAAGTACGGAGTGGGTGGTGTAATATTGGTATAAAGAGTGACGTTTTTGACCTTTAAACAAAGGTTCTTGAGTATACCAATATAAGATAAACTTGTCGAAACATGGATGTGAATCGACTAAAACTTGGGTTTGAATAATGTGGGGTATCGAAGAAGAACGCTACAATGAGTCATTTCTCCTTAATTGGGCCAAGTGGATTTTAGAACTTACGATTTTGAAAATTTGAGTGGAAAAGAAAATATTATGCATGAAAATGAACTCAGAAAATCCAACATATGTAGGTGCAAAATCATATTATTTTTTTATTTTATTATATATATATATATATATATATATTTTTGATTATTTTTACTTGCACATTCTAACACGTATAACAAGGGTTGACACGCTTACTCCAGAACACGACTAACGTCTGCACAGTCTCAAGCTAGCATCTTAAAAAGACACATTACGACTCAATGAATAAATAATGTTCATTCCCATCACCCAACAATTCAACTTATCAAACAAGAACCAAGGTGTTATTTATGGATTTAAGTTAATCCTTGTTCAATGAATGACCTACTTCATAAAATTTGATTGCTGATGTAATGTATATTCCCCCCACACTTGAGTGTGACTGTGTCCTCACAGTCTTAATCAGACATATCTTAGTGAAAGGGAAAAACAAATAAGAGAGTATTTACATATGTACAAAAGAGGGTTAGTGCGTCTTACCGAATGTAATGTGGCTCATGGAGGACCATGAGCTCTTCCTCTTGGTTGGGTATTGGTTCCAAGTAAGGTTTAAGGCGTTGACCATTGACCTTAAAGGATGATCCATCAGTTGGATTCTCAATTTCTACCGCACCATACGGAAAAACGGTCCGTACAGTGTAAGGTCCTGTCCATCTAGATTTTAGCTTACCCGGAAATAAATGCAGTTTTGAGTCATACAACAGAACTTTTTGACCTGGCATGAAAGTTTTACGTAAAATTGATTTATCATGAAAAACTTTTGTTCTGTCCTTGTAAATTCGTTCATTTTCATAGGCATCATTTCGAATTTCATCAAGTTCATTAAGTCGAAGCTTCCTATGTTCACCTGCTTTCTCTAAATCAAGATTTAAAGTTTTTATTGCCCATAACGCCCTATGTTCTAGTTCAACTGGCAAGTGACATGGTTTACCAAAAATTAACCGATAAGGGGACATACCCAAGTTTGTTTTGAAAGCGGTGCGGTAAGCCCAAAGAGCATCGGTTAACTTTTGGGACCAATCTTTGCGATTTCGATTCACAGTTTTCTCAAGAATTTGTTTAATCTGCCTATTCGATACTTCAACCTGCCCACAAGTTTGAGGATGGTAAGGAGTAGATAACTTGTGGGTTATCGAATACTTTCTCATGAGAGCTTCAAAAGAACGATTACAGAAGTGTGTACCATTATCACTGATTATTGTGCGAGGTGTGCCAAACCTAGAAAAGATGTTTTCTTTCAAGAAGCGCACAACAACCTTGTTATCGTTTGTTTTGCATGGTACAGCTTCTACCCATTTAGAAACATAGTCAACAGCCAAGAGAATGTAAATGTTCCCAAAAGAATTAGGGAAGGGTCCCATGAAGTCTATACCCCACACGTCAAAAATTTCGACCTCTAGAATGGGGTTTAGGGGCATCATATTCCGTTTAGAAATTTTCCCTAAGAATTGACATCGATCACAAGTTTTGCAAAATTCGTACGCGTCTTTGAAAATGGTGGGCCAGTAGAAACCCGATTGGAGAACCTTTTCGGCTGTCTTTTTGGGACCGAAGTGACCACCACAGGCTTGGTCATGACAGAAAGAGAGGACACTATGAGTTTCAGTGTCGGGAACACACCTTCGAATGATTTGATCGGGACAATACTTGAAAAGATAGGGGTCGTCCCAATAAAAATGTTTCACTTGGGAAAAGAATTTGTGTTTATCCTGCTTAGACCAAAAAGAAGGGGTCTGCTTAGTGACTAAGTAGTTGACAATGTCAGCAAACCAAGGATCAGTGGATAGAGAAAACAGCTGTTCATCAGGGAAATTCTCGTTGATCGGAAGAGAAGAAGATGGGGCATTTGGAAGACGAGACAAGTGGTCCGCAATAACGTTGTCGGATCCTTTTTTATCCTTAATGGTAAGGTCAAATTCTTGAAGTAGAAGGATCCAACGAATGAGACGAGCCTTAGCATCCTTTTTAGAGAAAAGGTACCTAAGTGCGGAATGATCGGTATAAACCGTGATGTGTGAGCCAACTAGATAAGGCCTGAATTTTTCTAGAGCGAAAACAACTGCTAAAAGTTCTTTTTCAGTCGTCGTATAGTTGATTTGAGCATCGTTCAAAGTCTTACTCGCATAGTAAATGACGTGAAGAATCTTATCGATACGTTGTCCTAAGACAGCGCCAACAGCGAAATTCGAGGCATCGCACATGATTTCAAAAGGCATCGTCCAGTTGGGAGAGCAAATGATAGGAGCAGAGACAAGTTCATTTTTAAGATGCTCAAAAGATGAAATGCACTCGGAATTGAAGTCGAAAGGAACATCCTTACCAAGAAGGTTAGTCAGAGGTCGAGTGATTTTGCTGAAATCCTTTATGAAGCGACGATAGAAGCCAGCATGACCTAAAAAGGATCGGATGTCCTTAACAGATTTGGGAATGGGAAGATTAGAGATAACTTCAATTTTGGCTTTGTCAACTTCAATTCCTTTGTTAGAGATGACATGTCCCAAAACAATGCCATGTTTAACCATGAAGTGACACTTTTCCCAATTAAGCGTTAAGTGTTTCTCTTTACAGCGATTAAGAACAAGATCGAGATGACGTAAACACTCAGAGTAAGAATCACCAAATATGGAAAAATCATCCATGAACACTTCCAAAAATCGCTCGATCATATCAGAAAAAATGCTAATCATACACCTCTGAAAGGTTGCAGGTGCATTACAGAGACCAAAAGGCATACGTCGGTACGCAAATGTACCAAACGGACAAGTGAAAGTGGTTTTCTCTTGGTCCTCAGGAGCGATAGGGATTTGATTATAGCCCGAGTACCCATCAAGGAAACAGTAGTACTCATGACCCGCTAGTCGTTCCAACATTTGATCGATAAATGGCAGAGGGAAATGATCCTTACGTGTTGCAGCGTTAAGTTTCCTATAGTCAATGCAAACACGCCAACCAGTCTGGGTGCGGGTTGGGATAAGCTCGTTAGCTTCATTTTGGATCACGGTAATCCCTGATTTCTTAGGTACGACATGAATCGGACTAATCCATTGACTATCAGAAATCGGGTAGATGATTCCATTGTCAAGGCATTTAAGGATTTCAGCACGAACTGCTTCTTTCATGATAGGGTTTAGTCGACGTTGGGGATCACGAGTGGGTTTGGCATCATCTATAAGGTGGATTCGATGTTGGACTATCGAAGGACTAATCCCCTTAATATCAGCCATGGACCAGCCAATTGCCTCCTTATTTTTCTTAAGGATGGGAAGGAGCAATTGTTCCTGCTCTAAAGTAAGGTCAGAAGCGATAATGACAGGAAAAGTTTCATTGTCTCCTAAGTAAGCGTACTTAAGATGACTGGGCAACACTTTGAGTTCAGATTTTGGGGGCGACTCAACCGAAGAACTTGGTTGAGGGATAGACTCATTTGTGAGAGGCTCGACAGGAATCGAATCAGAGACATTTTCGGGAGTATCTTGAAACAAAGTTTCGTAAGCTGATTCAATTTCGTTATTCAGATGGTCGAGCTCAGATTCATTATTGTGGACAGCATGGATTTCAGAAAACTGGTCCACATAAGAGGCAGGAGAGTTTTCGGTTCTAAAGATGTTTAGCTCGACGGTCATGTTACCGAAAGAAAGTTTCATAGACCCATTTCTACAGTTGATAAGAGCATTAGAGGTGGCTAAGAAGGGTCGTCCTAGAATCAAAGGGATTTGGTTTGCAGGATTGCTTACCTGTTGAGTTTCTAGGACAATGAAGTCAACTGGAAAGATGAATTCTCCTATTTTGATCAAAACATCCTCGATTTTGCCCACAGGTTTCTTAATTGAACGGTCGGCAAGCTGAAGAGTAACCTTGGTGGGTTTCAGTTCTCCTAGCCCTAATTGGCGATAGACGGAATATGGAAGCAAATTAACACTAGCACCTAAGTCTAGCAAGCATCTATCGATTTTCTTGTCCCCAATAGTACATGATATTGTGGGGCAGCCAGGATCTTTGTATTTCACTGGCATAGATTGGGACAAGACTTCGCTTAGAGTCGCCGCTAGAAACACTTTCTTAGGTACATGTGTATGACGTTTCTGGGTGCACATATCTTTTAGAAATTTAGCGTACTGTGGAACTTGTTGTATAATATCTAAAAGAGGAATGTTCACTTTAACTTGCTTAAATATTTCAAGGATCTTTTCTACCTGGTCCGTCTTTTTTCTAGGTCGGAGTCTATGAGGAAATGGAGCAGACAACTCAGTAGGTTGAGCTACTTGAGTTTGAGTATGGGCCTGATTAGAATTGGGCTCGATGTTTTGATCCGAGATGGTCGAATTTTCTGTTGGGTTTTGAATATCGTCTGGTAAATCATTTGGGTCGACCACATGGTTGTCAATCTTCTTGCCAGATCTAAGAGTCGTGACAGCATTCAATTGACTAACGTTCGAGTCTTGAATCTGTCCTCTAGGGTTTTGGATGGGTTGACTTAGAAATGTACCCTTTTCCCTTTCACTTAATCTAGTGTTAAGTTGAGACATTTGTTTTTGAAGTTCACTCATTTGTTGAGTCGTGGTTTGCATGTGTGAAGTCAGTAAGTTTTGAAGATTGGTATTTGATTTGATATTTTGAGTTGTTGCTTTACCCAATTCTTCGAGAGTTTTCTCCAGTGATGTCAATCGTTTATCATCTTGGGGAACAAAAGATTGTTGCGCTTGATTTTGAGGGGTTGGCGCAGGATTTTGGAATTGACTTTGTTGAAAGGGAGGATTCGAGGTATTATTCGAAAATGGTTGAAAAGGAGGTCGAACCAAATTCGTAGTTGCATTGTTTTGGGCCCAAGAGAAGTTAGGATGGTTTCTCCAACCTGGATTGTAAGTTGGGGAGAATGGATCGTTCCTAACTTTATTAAATGCGTTGAGTTGTTCTAACGAATGTGGGCATTGGTCAGCAATGTGGTTAGGATCGTTACATTTGTAACATGAGGGCTGAGACGCTTGAGCTTGGTTTGCTTGAGTTGATGAAAGGACATTATCAAATTTGGTTAACATTGCGTCTATTTTCGCTTCTAAAGCCGTTGAGGATCCTACCGAATGAGCGTTTGATCGGGAATAAATTGATTTCTCATTAGATCTTTCCCATTGAGCTGATTTTTCAGCCAAATCTTCGAGAAATTTCCAAGCGGCATCGTGATGTTGGGCTAGAAAATTTCCTTGGCACATTGATTCGAGCATAGTTCGAGAGTTATTTTCTAGTCCATCGTATAAAATTTGACAAAGAGTCCATTTTTCGAAATTATGATGTGGACATTTGACTAGAAGCTCTTTGAATCTTTCAAAATATTTTGCAAAGGATTCACCCCCAAATTGACGAAAATTGACGATTTCATTTCGAATTTTAGATGTTTTTTCCAAAGGGTAAAATTTCTTTAGAAAAATGTTTACAAATTCACCCCAAGTTCCAATCGTATTTGAAGGCAAGCTATACAACCATTTCTCAGCATAATCGGTAAGTGCAAATGGAATTAACCTAAGTTTGATTCCATCGTCACTTAATTGTTGAAATTTCATGGTTGCACAAACTTGTTCAAATTTGGTCAAGAAAATATAAGGATCATCACGTTCAAGATTGCCAAATTTTGGAAGAGTATTTATGTGATTCGAATGAATTTCAAAATGGTTACCCGTTGGGGCGGGCAATATGATGCAGGAAGGAATAGAAACTCGCTCGGGAAAGTACCTATCCATAAGAGTTCGAGGGGGAGTTTCTTCGGCCATGGTGAAAGGGGTGTTTGTTCGGACTAAACGATTAGTAGAAGGATCACGGATCCAACTACGCATGCACTAGCGAAAAGAATAAGGGAAGACGAGAAAAACAAATTTGAGCGATTTTTTTTTTTAAATGAACCTAATGCAATTTACAATTTCTAGAATTATATAATGACGGTTTGATTTATTTCAACAAAAGACTTCTCAGCCAGTTAACGGACAGGAGTTATCGGTGCACCAGGAATCACCCTAGCAATGCAGCCGAAGGTTTAAGTACCTTCAGAGGAACAACTGATATAATATTTACGAATCACCGTAATATTTATAAACAGTTATTACTCTGCCGTAGTCTAGACACCGAGAAATAATCCGTTAGAACTAAACCAAATTGTCAATATATAATGAAGTCCTTAGAAAATAAAAACAAAACTACGATGAATGCGGATTTTTTTTTTAATGTTTTAATCAGTCACAGAATGAACAGTCTCAAAACAGTCACAGAACAGTCAATTGCAGAGACAAAATAAAAAAAACAGAATTTTTTTTACAAGCAAGCCGATGCCCTGCAGAAGATTTTTACAAGCAATGTCTATATATATATTTTTATTTGCAGCAGCGGTCCCTGTAGAGTTAGAAAATACTCACCTTGATCGGCAGTCCGTCCAGTGCAGTTGAGTCGCGCTAGCGCGTTCACACCCCACTTGTGCAACCGCTCCAACCTTGAATAGTCCGCTGCTTTTTGTTGTTGTCGCCTCCTATTATTTGCTTGACTGCGCTGCGGCACGGGTTCGGGCTAGGAGCCCGAAAAAAATTTTTTTTACGACCTTTTTCAATTTACCGCTGTACCTGTTTTCGAAAAAAAATTCTCCTCCTTTTATTTAAAAAGAAAATAGAATGAAAATAAAATGGAAACAAAACAAAACTACCAAACTCAAATTAACCAAAAGAAACACAAGTGGTTTTTTTTTTTCTTTTGTTTTTTTTTTGTTCTTGGTAAGACAATTGAAAGAAGAAGAAAAAATCAAAAAAAATAAAAAATAAAAAATGAGACAAAATCTAGATTGCAATAACAAATAAAAACAAAAGCAAAAGCAAAGTAAAACAAGAAAACTAACTAGGCTAAAAATCAAAAGCTAATAAAAGAAAATAACACTCCACTAAATGAATAACTAGTCACTCAAGCTTTCAGAAGGTCAAGCCTAGTTTGGTGCCACGCACGCTACTATATTACTTGGTGCCACTCAATCGTTCAAGAATTCAAGTATCCTTTTGCACCCTTTTTTTCAATAATTTGTTCCTCAAAAACAAATCGCCCCCTTTCCTTATTTCAGCAACAAATCGAAAGTTTCTAGAATTATAAAATACTTCCTTAGGGTTTCCGATTTTGCTACGAGTTGCAAATTTCAGGGTTTCGAATCAGCAAAGGAGCGGGTTCGAACACGTGGTGACGATGGGTTCTGCTGATTAGAGGGCGGCCGATGCAGTGAATTGGGGTGTGATCTGGGTATGCGAGGTGAATGGGAAGCGACGTGAAGGATTGTTGGGTACGGTTCCTGGTTTGTGCGGTTTGTTAATGGAAGTGGTGGAGCTTGATGGGTAAAGTGGAGATGATTGTTGTGGGGTATTGACAGTGGTTGAACAAGTTGTGGTTTAGAGTTGGGTGAGAGATTGCGGTTGTATGGTGGAAAAATTACTGCTGTAGGGGATAGGCAGATGAGCGTGGATTTTTTGGGAAGATTGATGGTATTGGTTGCTGAAAGCTAGGGCGTGGATGGGGTGAACGACTATGTTGAATGTGGTGTATTGAAGATTGTTGAACTGAAGTGGTTCAAAGGGGTGGAGGAAGGTTCTGTTGGTTTGGAGTTATGATGAGTAATGGTGAAGGTGATAATGGTTTATGGTTTGTGAATCTTGGGTGCTGAACATAATATTGTTGAGATGGGTTGGTTTGAAAGTGGTGGAAGAGGATGATGACTGTGTATGGTTTAACAGTAGTGAAAGTGGGCAATGGGTGGTGTTCGGACGTTGTTTGTGGATGGTTTAGAAAGTGGACTGATGGTAGCAAGGACAGGAGGGCGGCTTGTTTGGTGACTTCGAGATGGTGGTGGGTATGGGGTGATTGGTGGTTGAATTGTTGTGAGACAAGGGAAGGGATTTTGTGTGAAGGAACTAGGTTAGGTGTATGAGCAGTGAAGGAGATGTATAGATAGAATTTGTGGCAAGTTTGTTTGCTGATCGGACTATGGTGGATAACTTGTGACAGAGAACAGAGAAGAATCTTTGAATTTTTTTTTTTTTTTTTTTTTTTGTTGAAATCCGTAAATGAAAATAGTGGAAATATTTAGAAGAAATTGAACTGAATTGTGCCAAGGATTTTAGAAGATGAACAGAAGGATCAGCAAGTAATCTAAGTAGGAGAGAGAAAAAAAAATGCAAAAGGACTTTTTTTTTTTTAATAAAGAAATTGCAAATAGAAGGAAGGAAAGATTGTGTGGAAGAAAAATGAAAAGAAAACTAAGAAAGAAATCAGAAAAGAGTTGGCAATTATTTATTTATTTATTTGTAAGAAAAAGAAAGAAATTTGTAGAAAGGGAAGATGTATTGAAACTAGGAAAGAAATAGAAAACAAAAGGCAAGTTTTTTTTTTCTTTTGATAGGAAGATTACCGTATCATTGACTGACACCAAATCAAACCAATCAAGAATTTTCTGCTATATATAAAAGACAATAAAAAAAACTAAAACAAATTGGGAAAAAAAAGAATTGTGTTTTTTTTTTTTTTAATGGGAAAAATGAGAAAATAAAAGGAAAAAAAAATTGTGTTGTTTTTTTTTATATGAAGAAAAAACCTGAAGGATTTAAAATTAAAAGTTATTTTGGTCCCCGGCAACGGCGCCAAAATTTGTTTGCGAACAAATTATACAATTGTAAACAACTGTAAAATTCGTTCGTCTTTCCTAAACAACAAGGATCATTGTAGAGGGTGTCGAACTCTGGGACCAAATTATTTTATTAATAAATCCAATCAAGTTATCCCTAACTTTTGATTGGTTGAAAACAAAGAAAATAGCAGAAATTAAATAAAAAGAGAGTTTTAACAATAAGTGAAAGCAATTAGGGGATAATGACATAGATCAGATTCATAGTCATCAATAGCCAAAAGATTAACCAAATCTAATACATGTTTCTGTCACAAACATGAATCAACGATAATAAGTTTTTAGAAACAAATATGTAAATAACGACAAGCATAGCCTATGCAGGAGCTCAGCTCTACAACCATAGACTATCAGGACAGATTTACTAATTAATTTCTAAAACCCTAAAATTAGATCTAGATCTGATAAACGTTAGATCGAACACGAATATATCCTGTGAAGGAGCATAGCTCTTAAACGACACAAAATATGAAGGTTCAGATCTAACCCTTAATTTAGATCCAGATCTACATATATACAGTCTTCATCTTTTGGCTATGTGATTCATATTGAATCATACTATCAGCGTCATCACCCCCTAATCAAAGGGGATTAGCTAGACATAGCTAAAGAAGAAGAAAAACATAAATTAAATAACAAGAACATAAATTAAACTAAAACTAAATAGAACAGAGGAAGAAGAATGATTTTATTCCAAGAAGAGAATTACAGAATAAAACCCAATGTGTTTTACAATGAATGAGATACAAGGTATTTATAGCTGATATGACAAAGGCTAGCTAGCTAATTACATAATGTGGGACTAAAGAAATAACCCAATTAACACATAAGCCAGTGTGAACGCAGCTTTAGATTGAGTGGTTAAGCGAATAGGCTAGTGTGAATGCAGCTTTAGTAAGAGGCCTTCCAAATGAGCTAATGTGAATGCAGTTTGAGTCTTTATTGAGCCAAATCTTCTTAACTGAAATATAATTGCAACCGTTCTTCAAGCTTTAGACTCTTCAAGCTTTAGCAATTTTTAAACTTCACTCTTTTTAAGCAAATTCTTCATGCTTTATCCATCAAATGCTCTAAACCATGCTTCTTGTCAACAATCTGAAAATACAGCTATAAATACAAAGTATCAATTATTTTAAAGGGAAAATAAGATAAATAAGCGGATAAAATATACACTTTTACGTGTATATCACATTGTTGACATATACGGTAAATATGTAAATTGGCTAAAAAATGAACATGCCTAACCCGAGGTTGGATTGAATTGTGGTTAAAACTGCCCGGAACCGCCCAGCACATCCAGTAACCGCAACAACACAGATCTAATGTGAGAGATTAGCGCATTTAGCCCAAAACCCGAGGTTAGAATGTGTTTGTGGTAGAAGTCTTCCCGGAACCGCCGGACACATCCAGCAACCGCAAACAGCAGTTCTAATGTGAAAGATTAAGGCATTAATGAATGGATTAATGCTATTAAACTAGGCAAGCTAAGAATGGTAATGTTAAGTAACATATGTATAGGCGACACTTAACCAATATAACATGATTAATGAGTAGGGTTAAGTTAATAAGAAACACTTAACCAATATAACATGATGAACAAGTGGGGTTAAGTAATAAGAAACACTTAACTAATATAACATGATGAACGAGCGGGGTTAAGTTAATGGGAAACACTTAACCAGTATAACACGATGAATGAACATGGTTAAGTTAATAAGGAACACTTAACCATTACAACATGATGTGTGGGTGGGTTAAGTTAACATGAATGGATAACACTTAACCAATATTACATGAACAATGTTGATAGGGTTAAGGCAAGCTTAACCAATAATACATATTGAATTGATAAGTGGGAGGGTTAAGTAAACCTTGGGTAGGTAGGTAATATTAGTATATATAGGCCCACAACTTAACCGTTAAATAAACATGTTTGAGTCAGTGGGAGGGTTAAGTACATCTCTAGTAGGTGGGTAATATTTGTATATATAGGCCCACAAACTTAACCAGTAGGAAATCCTAGTAACGGGGACCCATTTTAGCAGTAACCCACATAGATGTATCATGGTACCCTGAACTAGGCAGGGTGGGGCACGATTACTGGGCTGATTATAAGCGGTCAAAATAGCGGCAGGGGGTACGTCAGTGTAGGTTCTGATGGTTTACGGGCGTGCACTCACTCCGGAGTCTAAAAAGCAGGCACTAGGTACTAGTAGTTATACACTGTGCATCTTGAGTCATGTCGGGTTGCTACCATAGGGATTGATACACCTTATGGTGGGACCAACACAGGGTATCTACGCACAAGAGAGGGCCGATTGACACATACACAAGGAAAATTAATACAAGTAGGGAGCCGATCAATAGGGTAGTAAGGGTACAGCTAACATATCCATGGCAATTAGGATGATTGAGGTAAGATCCTCATACTAGATGTACACTTGAAGGCTACCACAATTGCGAGGTTGGGATCACCTTATTATATAACACAAGATACTAGTTGGGACACTAGTAGGGAACACAGATCATTCTATAAAATACACGAGTTAGGATGCTTGTTTGGTGGTGCAGAGAAAATAGGAAGTCAGAGAAAGAATCGAAGCGCATTCAGTGTATCTTGCCTTGTCATATCAAATGGCGCGGTGTAATCTTGTAATAGTGCAAAAACATAAGGTTGGTTGAGTTGGGTGATTCTTTGGGGGTCAATCTGATGTTGATTTCGGTCTTCGAGATTGATACTTAGGGAGTTACTCTCTTAACCGAGGTGTCTTAGTAAACGGTGCGGTGCAGGAAATATATTAATAATTAGAAGCGCAAACATCATAACATGTTCATCTTGTGTACCTTGTCATATCTAGTGCTCATCATTTGTTGTCTTGCTATGCTTATTATCACGGTTATGTCTTGTATCCAGTTTATTCATGTCATGATGCTTTTACCTATTTAAATGATGAAAGTCACTGGACTTACTAGACTAATGTCTGATCTAGTTTGTTTCGCCTCTTTTCTTCCGTCCCCCCCCCCCCAGGTTCACAGGGAGGGAATATTACCACTTAACTCAGTTTTCTTTCCAAGCTCGAAGATAGTTGATGTATAGCTCTGAACTCTCTTTTCCACTGCTATGGCTGGCTCTTGCTTTATTTGGGGAATATCATTGTCATTTTATGCTTCTTTATTTTGTTAAATAAGACAGATGCTTTGTTGTAATGGGTATTGGTGTTGGAAAACAATCTTTGTACAAGTTGTTTTACCAAGCTGCTGTTTTATCAATAAAGTAAAGTTTAATTTATTTTCAACTATATAAATTTTGTCTGTTTTGTAATTTATATGTTCTATACACTTATGACACTCAACTAAAGTTAATGCATTCCCTTTGTGAGTGACCTTAACAGAGTTAGGGTGTTACATTTCCCCTTACGTCGTCAAAGATATTAATAATTCCCATGCACCTGCCTTGAGTCAACTGCTAAGGTGTTACCCTAACATTTCTTTTCGCAATTAATCTGCCCCAGGCCTTCATTTAATATTGCGACAGCTACGTTTGAAAATTGACAAACCTACCCTATACTGATGGTAAGCGACGTGCCTCCCTTGCCATTCCCATTATAAGTACTTAAAAAATTATTCACTTCCAGAAAACATTTTTTTTCATCCAAACATATGAAGCCCAAAATCCTAAATTCAAAAACAAATTAAAGAAAATTGTTAAAATCCCAAAGTCTGCCTTGCTGGGTTCGATGGAACAAGAGCTTCAAGCTGGTAAAAGCTTGGAGGGTTCGAGGAGAGTTTCCCTTGGCCGAAAATGGTAGCAGCAGAACTCGGGTATCAGTTTTTGGAGTGTACCCATGCTCAAGTACTCGCAGTTTGTAACATGCCATGTGAAGTACTGGTGAACACGATATCAAGATGACGACTTGGGCCTAGGGAGCAGTGGGTGTAGAAGGAACGGCGGTAGTAGTGAGGAGGTTGCGGTGATCTCTGGCATCGTACAGGCGGCACTAGGAGGAGGTATTTGGGTGGGAAGTTGCATCAAGTGGAGTTCACGAAAATACCAGTCGTGGTTTTTCACACACAGAGCAGGTCGGAGTGGATGACCCTCAACATTGGAGAGTGTGGTGTTGGGGTTCACCACGGAGGAGAATGAAACTTGCAAGGTGATCTTCAGGCTGATACGGTGGTGGCCGGGGTGTTGACCTCCGTGCAAAAAGTGGGATGGCGTGCCTGGATTCATGTTTTAAGGTGTATATGTGCGTAAGTGTATAAATGCGCAAGTGGGTATTTATGCATGGTTTGATACTAAAAAAGAATTGGAGTTGGAAAACATTCCGAGTTGGTGAAAATGAAGGAGCAGTAGAGTTTGGACATAGGGATGTTTCTTTTCACTGGGGACGTGCGTTGGTATACAGGAGAAGATGAGCAAGTTGCGATATATAATCGTGTATAGGGGAAGGAATTACAGCCATGGTTTTATTTAAGTGCCTGTGTGATAATCCATTTGGGAAGGGAGGAAACGGGTAAGGATTAATTAGTGGCAAAACAGGATTAAGGGAAATCGTTACTGCTTTTGAGTTTATTGGAAAAAATATGCGTTCTCAGTTGTTGATGTTCGGTCTTGAATGGAAGCATACTTGAAAGAGGACGGGAGCCGTTTGAAGTCATCGGCATGGTGGAAGGCACCGGACGTCGTGTTTTCTTAAGAAATTGGAGGATGAATAGTGGCGGTTTAGGGATGTTGGTTGTTGATGGCGTCTAAGTCAGAGGTAATGCATGTGTGTGAAGGTGGAGTCGAACTGTTGAGGTCATTATGGTTGCTGCAAAAATAGGAGATGAAAAAGATGGTCTCAGGGATAAAGATGATGAGCATCAAGATTAATCAGTTTATGTAAAGGGGTTATAAATCAATTATTAAATTAATTAAATTATGTTTAAATCAATAGCTCAGAATGCGGATGACTTGTTTGTTTGCGAACAGAATTGGACGAATTTAGAACCCTTTGAATTGTGTTTGCAAAGGCTACGTCGCCGAGCTGGTCTGGGGAGATTCGGAGAACGTTACAATTTTAGGCTGATTAAAGTGCTTGATTAAATCAGTCGACCGTTAATCGTTATTTAACGCTTAATGACCAAGGTGAGTAAACTCGCTAACTCTGTTCAGTTTTAAAATATTATCATTGTATTTTAATATTCATAAATGATGATTGAATGTTGTGTGATGGTTGTTTTGGATGAATTACAAATAAACTAGTTGAATAATATATATCGGTATATATATTTAAAACATTGGTTGAATACTGATTCCATTAGTTATAATATTCCATATTAATACGAATTTGTGTTAATTATGTTGACTAACATTTGTGGTTGCAGGGAGATAGGTTGGAGGGATCCAACTAGATTCCTCAACAATTATATTGTTGTTTTCCTAAATTACATTATATGATGTGATAAATAATCCGTCGATAATTTTGTTTGTTTGGAATGGAGAATTACACTGGTATGAAATAAACTAGTATTTAAAAACTGTGAATCATATTAGAAAGAATTTGGATTTTGTTTAAAAGGAAAAATCTATTTAAAATGGGAATTGAATTTCGGTTGGGTTAGATATAATATCTTGATTTATAAAAACAAATAGTTGGTTTATAAGCGGTGTTATAAATGAAATGAAATTATTGTTAATAATAATAATTTAGAAATATTTGAAAGATATGAGAAGTTGGAAAATTAATGTTAATTAAAGGGACCAGTTATTGTTTGATGCTTATTGTAAAATTGAATGGATGTTTGTTTTTCTTTGATAGTTAAATCACCGGCTATCAAAGACTTTTTTACCATCGTTGTCGATATGGAGAGACCGGTTGGTTTTGTTATTCGAAAATTACTCCGTCTAGGCATAGGCATTGCGATTTAGATTATGTTGAAGATAATTGAAGATGGAGTGAGACGCAAGGGTCGTTCTATTCCAGAATAGTGTTTTCTGTTTGTCCAGTCCCAGGACAGCTTGTATGGATGAATGTCTGACAGAATATTCCTAATAGATCACATAAGACGATCTTTTCAAGGTATTATGGTTGGTGGCAGAGGAATTCGTTTCTCTGAGCTTTTTAAACCCATGATATTTTTGAGAAGATCTACTAGTGATTGACGGGTTTGACGATGTGGCATTCAAAGTGAATGGTGACCAGATGCTCTGAAAAGATAGACGAAGCCTCTGCGTCACAACTGGGAAATGAAAAAAAATCGGGTGGGCAGGATGGCTAGTTAGGTCATACCTAAGCAGGGTATATTGTCACCAGTCTAGAGAAAATTCATATTTGTTCTTCTTTCAATTTTGTATCTTACGAGTTACAGTTGGATGGCCGACAACCGTGGATGGCAATATATTCGCTGCACTCAAGCTAAATGAGTAGGCGGTCATGTATGGCCGGGTTGCAAGACATTCTTATTGAAACCCGGTGTATCCCCTCTAGAGTACACTGATCGGGAGGTGGTCCCATACCTTGTCATAGTTGGAATCCAATCTCCAATAAGCGCCCTTCGGTTTTTGATTTATACTACATATGTAGAGCATGAGATGCAAGCGTTCTACTAGGTAGTTATTTAATTGACTAGACATTATTATAATATCACCGGATTTGATATCAAAATGTTTTGGGTTATAGTAAGGTAAAAACCGTCCATGTTTATGTGTGGGTTGGTCTTACTATTATCCTTTTTCTTTCAAAAGGATTTTCAAAGTTAAACAATATGTTTGGAGTTTACTCACACCAGTCCCATGACTGACCCAGAGTTTATTTATTTGTTTTTCCTTAAACTCTTGGGTGCCAAAATTTGTACGGGCAATCAAGTGTTTCAGGATTTTACAGATACACTTGGAGGAGCTTGAAGCAGGAGGCTTCGCCGTTAGTTATTTAGATTTGTTTCCGCTGTGGTGTATATGAGTTATACTCTGATATGGTATGTAAGTAGAGATACAAGTTTCGTATTTCAAAAGTTATGTTATATAATATATTTTATTCGTTCCGCTGTGAGATTCGTATTTACTCTGATCGTGTTCCGTTGTGTTCTTCTTCTTCTATTCTAAATTTCTTTATTGCTATTTCTCATCCTCTAACTTCTTTCTATGAATGACCCAGTATTTTCGATACTTGAATAATTAACATGGTGTTTGTGTTGATTTTCGGGGTCGAAAATCTCGTGGGCCGTTACAGTGGTATCAGAGCTGAAGGTTATGTAATTACCTTAGCTCTGTGGCGTAACTCAATAGAGATGGGGTTAGTAATACCCTATATCGAGTTTGAGTGTATATATACGAGAGAACGTATTTGTAGATTTTATAAAATTGATTTTATATTATGGAGATTTATTGGTTGAGTGGATTATGAATTTTGGTCATTCAGTTTGATCCACTATATCAGTAGGGATTTCTAAACACTTGAATACGATAAACCAACATAGTATATTTTGAAAGAGGGTAAATGAAATATTTTTACCCTGATTATATTTTGATATAAACGAAGTATTTATATTGGACTTATTATAGTATATTGGATGTGTTGATCATTATTATAATCAAATAAGATTAAAATTGAGTTGGTTATGAAAATAACAAATCGAGATTCGTATAAGTATAATATACAAAATCAGATTTGAATTTAAATCAGATGTTGATTTTAAAACTTTGGAAATTTGGAAAAGGTTTGTAAATGAATTTGGATTTAATATATGAAAATTTGAAAATCTTGGATGAATTTAGAGATATATTCCAAGTATTGCAGAGGAAATTTTGAAGTAATTTCAAAATGAAAGTGTTTGGAAATGAGCTTTGAAATAATATAATATTGAACTCACTTCGGTTGCTGGGAAATAATTCCGATGATGATCTGGACATCATTCGGTGTTCATTTTCGAGTTTCTAAGTGATGGATTACTACCAAAGATTTTGAATTGTTTTGAGAAAAACAAGTCTTTTGAATTGTTTTCAAATGTTTTGAACTCCTACTATTATATGTAAATGTATATGAATTCAAGATGATTTGAAATAAACCCAGGACTTTGAATTCTAAAAAAAATTTAAATTTAACTTATGAAGTTAAATAGCTTGAAATGATAAAAGTGAATAAATTTGAATTTAACTTAAGCCAATTAAGTGGAAATTGTATTAGAATAAAATTTTACTTTATTATGGAATTTGAGTGTTAAGTAAAAATTTGGAATCGAGAATGGAACTGGAGTTGGAATGGAATTTGGCCTGGTTATAATAGAATTATTGGGTTGAGGAGGAATTGATTGGAGATCGAATGAAAATACATCTGTATATGCTGAATGGACAGCAGATGAGAGAGATAGAATTGAACGCCCGACAAAAAAGGTGCAAGTTTACATTATATTTGGGTTTGAGATTTTTATGAGCCTATTTGGCAAGCCACTTGGCTGTTTGATTTTCTTTTGGATTTGAGAAGGCCTAGAAAGGCGTGTTGTAGTTGTACCAATCTAGCCATGCGAAGGATATACTGGCGAAATTTCTCGAAAATTTAAAAGGTTATTTGAAATTTTCCGTTAGTAAGAATTAATATTTTAATTGAAATAAATCTGTTCAGTTGAAACTGAAGTTAAGAAGTAAACAAAGTATTTTAATCTAGTTAGCAGGGTTCATTGCATTTGTCATACCTTAGTAATTTCGGGGACGAAATTCTTTTAAGCGGGAAGGAATGTAACGTCCCGAAATTTTAATGATTAAATAATTAATTAATATAATTATTTTAATAAGTTGGTTTGATAATTTAAATGATTTAAATTCAGTTATTTTGAATATTTAATTAATATAAACAGTGGAATAATAGAATTTAATTCCGAAATAGTCGGAAATAAGTTGAATGGGTAATATTGTGTAAATTGGATAATTTATGATATTTAACTGAATATAGAACTGAATTATATTAACAAATATATTATTTTAAACGACGATTAAACATATTAATTATATTATAATTTAAATCGAGCCCGTAGCGTCGCGGTAGTTAGTAATATGGAGTTTTGAACTTCAAACGATTATATAGGATCCGTTATTAGTCGGATTTCTTCGAAACAAGAAACGTTTGAAGTTATTGAACTCTATCTTTCTAGCAAAAGTGAAAAATGGAGATTTTGCATTATAGATTGTGAGTTATATCCAAATCAAATTTTCAAATAGTCGCTATAGAATCGTTTATGGACCATAACGGTTTATTTAATATAACTAGATATTGATTTTGATTTTGGACAAGATCTTTAGGATGTAGTCATAATTAATTTATAGAATTTTATGGTAACTTTTTATTTGGAATAAGCAACTTTTTATTTGGAGTATTTTACACCTTATGTCAACATTTTGGGATATCGTAATATGCGTTAATCTGTCTATATTATTATATTTTTGGGATCGTGACACATCGCTCAACACGATTGAATTCTTATTTTTGTCCGTATGAGTCGATAAATAAAAAGAATTATATGCGACTGATAGCACATAAAAATTTCTAAAATAAATATACGGCTACACCTTGAATCCTATTTCAAGCTGATCTAAAGGATGGAACAAGCAGGAGGTAGATCTATTGGCACATGCTGGTCTAAATGTGTTGTTATATCTTACATATATACAAAAGATGAAGCACTTGTTTTCTCACGTGGATGGTTTGAAACTTCCCCTTACGTCTTCTAAGATATTAATAATGCCCATGCACCTGCCAAGAGTCAACTGCTAGGGTGTTACCCTAACATTTCTTTTCGTAATTAATCTGCCCCATGCCTTCATTTAATATTGCGACAGCTACGTTTGAAAATTGACAAACCAACCCTATACTGATGGTAAGCGACATGCCTCCCAAGCCATTCCCATTATAAGTACTAACAAAATTGTTCACTTCCAAAAAGAACAGAAAACGATTTTCTTCATCCAAACGTATGAAGCCAAAAATCCTAAATTCAAAAACAAATTAAAGAAAATTGTTAAAATTCCAAAGTCTGTCTTGCTGGGTTAGATGGAATAAGAGCTTCAAGCTGGTAAAAGCTTGGAGGGTTCGAGGAGGTTTTCCTTTCACCGAAAATGGTAGCAGCAGAACTCGGGTATCGGTTTTTGGAGTGTACCCATGCTTAAGTACTCGCAGTCTGTAACATGGCATGTGAAGTACTAGTGGACATGATATCAAGCTGAAGACTTGGGCCTGGGGAGCAGTGGGTGTAGATGGAACGGTGGTGGCAGTCAAGAGGTTGAGGTGGTCTCTGGCATCATACAGGCGGCGCTGGGAGGAGGTACTTGGTTGGGAAGTAGCATCAAGTGGAGTTCATGAAAATACCAATCGTGGTTTTTCATATACAAAGCAGGTCGGAGTGACTGAACGTCGACATTAGAGAGTGTGGTGTCGGGGTTCACTGTGTACGCGTGAAGCACGGTGGAGAACGCAACCTACATGGGGATCTTTAGGCTGATACGATGGTGGCTGGGCTGTTGAGCTCATGCAGAAAGTGGGATGGCGTGCCTGGATTCATGTTTTAAGGTGTATATGTGCGCAAGTGTATAAATGCCCCAGGTGGGTATTTATGCATGGTTTCATACCAAAAAAGAATTGGAGCTGGAAAACATTCTGAGGTGGTGAAAATGAAGGAGCAGTGGAGTTTGGACATGGGGATGTTTCTTTTCACTGGGGACGCGCGTTGGTATACATGAGAAGATGGGTAAGTTGTGACATATAATCGTGCATGGGGGAAGGAATTACGACCATGGGTTTTTTTAAGTGCCTGTGTGATAATTCATTTGGGAAGGAAGGAAATGGGTAATGGTTAATTAGCGGCAAAACAGGATTAAGGGAAATCGTTACTGCTATTGGGTTTACAATGGGAAAAATATGCGTTCTCAGTTGTTGATGTTCGGTCTTGAACGGAAGCATACTTGAAGGTGGACGGGAGCCGTTTGAAGTCATCGGCATGGGGGAAGGCATCGAACGTCGTGTTTTCTTAAGAAATGGGAGGATGAATAGTGGTGGTTTAGGGATGTTGGTTGTTGATGGCGTCTAAGTCAGAGGTAATGCATGTGTGTGAAGGTGGAGTCGAACTGTTGAGGTCATTATGGTTGCTGCAAAAATATGAGATGGAAAAGACCGTCTCAGGAATAAAGATGATGAGCATCAAGATTAATTAGTTTAAGTAAGGGGATTATAAATCAGTTATTAAATTAATTAAATTATGTTTAAATCAATAGCTGGAAACGCAGAAAACTTGTTTTTTGCGAACAGAATTGGACGAATTTAGAACCGTTGGAATTTTGTTTGTAAAGGCTACGTCGCCGAACTGGTTTATGGAGATTCAGAGCACGTTACAATTTTAGACTGATTAAAGCACCCGATTGAATCAGTCGACCGTTAATCATATTCAACGCTTAACGACCAAGGTGAGTAAACACGCTAACTCTGTTCATTTTTAAAATATTATCATTATATTTTAATATTCATAAATGATGATTGAATGCTGTGCGATGGTTGTTTTGGATGAATTACAAATAAACTGGTTGAATAATATATATCGTTATATATAGTTAAAACATTGGTTGAATATTGATTCCATTAGTTATAATATTCCATATTAATGTGAAATTGTGTTAATTATGTTGACTAACATTTGTGGTTGCAGGGAGACAGGTTGGAGGGATCCAACTGGATCCCTCAATAATTATATTGTTGTTTTCCATATATTACGTTATATGATGTGATAAATAATCTATCGTTAATTATTGTTTGTTTGGAATGGAGAATTACACTAGTATGAAATAAACTGGTATTTGAAAACCATGAAACATATTAGAAATAATTTGGATTTTTTAAAAGGAAAATTCAATTTTAAATGGGAATTGAATTTCGGTTGGGTTAGATATAAGAATTTGATTTTTAAAAACAAATAGTTGGTTTATAAACGGTGTTATAAATGAAATGAAATTATTATTATTATTATTAATTTAGAAATATTTGAAAGATATGAGAAGTTGGAAAATTAATGTTAATTATAGGGGCCAGTGATTGTTTGATGCTTATTGTAAAATTGAATGGATGTTTGTTTTTCTTTGGTAGTTAAATCATCGGCTATCAAAGACTTTCTACCATCGTTGTAGATATGGAGAGACCGGTTCGATTTATTATCCGAAAACCACTCCGTATAAGCATAGGAGTTGCGATTTAAATTATGTTGAAGATAATTAAAGATGGAGTGAGACGCAAGGGTCGTTCTATTCCAGAATAGTGTTTTCTGTTTGTCCAGTCCCAAGACAACTTGTATGTAGATTGTCTGGCAGAGTATTCCTAATAGATCACATAAGATTATCTTTTCAAGGTATTATGTATGATGGCGGGGGAATTCGTTTCTCTTAGCTTTTTATACCCGTGATATTTTTGAGAAGATATACTAGTGATTGACGGTTTTGACGATGTGGCATTCAAAAAAGTGAATGGTGACCAGATGTTCTAAAAAGATATACGTAGCCTCTAGCCTCACAAGCGGGAAATGACAAAAATCGGGAGGGGGGGCAGCATGTCTTGTTGGGACATACCCAAGCAGGGTGTATTGTCACCGAACTAGATAAAATTCATATTTGTTCTTCTTTTGATTTTGTATCTTACGAGTTACGGTTGGACGGCCAACAACCGTTGGTGGCAATATATTCGCTACACTCAAGCTAAATGAGTGGGCGGTCATGTGTGGCCGGGTTGCAAGATGTTCTTGCTGATCCCCAGTGTATCCCCTCTAGAGTATACTGATCGGGAGGTGGTCCCATACCTTGTCATAGTTGGAATCAGTTCTCCAATAAGCGCTCTGCAGTTTTTGATTTTATACTATATATGTAGAGCGTGAGATGCAAGCGTTCTACTAGATGGTTATTTATTTGACTAGACATTATTATAATATCACCGTATTTGATATCAAAATGTTTTGGGTTATATTAAGGTAAAAACCGTCCATGTTTATGTGTGGGTTGGTCTTCCTATTAAACTTTTCCTTTCAAAAGAATTTTCAAAGTTAAACAATATGGTTGGAGTTTACTCACATCAATCCTATGATTGACCAAGAGTTTATTTGTTTGTTTTCCCTTAAACTCTTGGCTGACCAAATTTGTACGGCTAGTCAAGTGTTTCAGGATTTACAGATACACTTGGAGGAGCTTGAAGCACGAGGCTTCGCAGTTAGCTATTTAGAGTTATTTCCGTTGTGGGGTATATGAGTTATACTCTGATATGGTATGTAAGTACAGATACAAGTTTCGTATTTCAAAAGTTATGTTATATAATATATTTTATTCATTCCACTATGAGATTCGTATTTACTCTGATTCTGTTTTGTTGTGTTCTTCTTCTTCTTCTTCTTCTATTCTAAACTTCTTTCTTGCTATTTCTCATCCTCTAACTTCTTTCTATTAATGAACCAGTATTTTCGATACTTGAATAATTAACATGGTGTTTATGTTGATTTTCGGGGTCGAAAATCTCGCGGGCCATTACAAGTTTCTATTGAAATAAGTTTACATAAACTATGATCAATCCAGACTCGAGTGTTTTATGTTTTTGCGTGGAACGCTTGGCTCATACCTGATTAAACAGTAAATATTTTTCAGTATTCAAATTGTTTTTTTAATTCCACTGTATAGAAAATCTTGTATCAAAAATGCTGATTAATATGTGAAAGTTTATCTCGCTATTCAATATTGTGTCATTTATTTATTTTTTGTTTTCTGTGCTGATTCTGTTTTGGACTTTGTAAGCTTAATAACGATCCGTCATTTTGAACGTTTTAAGTTGGTTTAACTACCCGGTCGAAGCAGTCAAAAAGGCGGGATGTTACAAGTGGTAACAGAGCTTTGGTTCATTCAAAGCATAGCTTATCGGGTTTGAAATGAGTAGGATCGACACTAGAAAAGCAGATTTTGAAACTAAAAGTGTTTCGAAATATAAATTTTGAAAGTGAAAATAATTTTAAAATATATTTTTAAAGGTGAATTATTTTGGAAGTATTATATATTTTGAAAATTAGTATTTTGAAACAAATACAACAGAAATAAAAATTTATTTTTGTATTTATTTTTTTTGGAATCCCCAGTCTTCGAATCAAGATTTGCGAGAGCGTTTCTTCGATAAGAGGAAATTTGATTCTCGAATCTATCACCTAATGATATAAAAAGAAGATAAATATAAGAGAATCGATGGATCAATCTCTCTAATTGTGTATTTTAGCAAATTAAAGATAACTGAAATTAAATAAGAATTCATATGGGAATTTGAATGAAAGTGGGAATTCTAAATCGTTACAAAGATGAAACGATGAGTTTTATTTCGATATTTGGGATATAAGTTAATGGAAATAAAATCAAAAGAGTTATAATTGAAATTTAACTGTGTGAAATTTTATTATTAAAATTATTCTGAATTTGGCAAAGTAAATTATAAATGGTTTCAAACCGATAATGTATAATCGAACATATGAATTCGATAGTAAAGTGTAAACTCGTTTATTAATTAACAACGAGTGAATTGCAAACAAGAACTCTAAATGTGACGGCCTGCCCCGCACCAACCGGCATTTACTCCAAAGGTGCGCTGTACACATGTCCAGTTAGCACGGAACGGGTCGTCAGAAGGAAAGGGAAGAAGGAAATGAACATACAAAGAACCTATAGAATGTCTCACAGCGCATAGAACAAAATATAATAATAATATACTTGACATAAAACAGGAGAGACAGTGCATAAGCTGAAAACCAGAACTAAGCATCATAGCAGCGGAAATCCAAAATACAGCTTATTACAACTTTTCAAACTGTCTCAAAGCAAAAGTAAGATAAATGAGGTACACTACTAATGCCCAAGTAGCGACCACCGACGACACAGGGAGAATGTGTATATATATATCATACGTGGAAGCCTCCTGCCCGCCTCCGAATCAGCTACTCGCGCATCACCAGCTAACATGTCTCTAGTCTGCTCGTGTGAGCACCCAGAGTAACAAGAGGAGACATAAAACTCTGGGTCAGACATAACGCCTGGTATGAGCGATAAGCATCCAAATTGAACAATAACAGGTAGACTAAAACATACCTGAACCTGGACCTGCAACCAAAGAGTTAGCACTACATACTGTACAACACTCTAAGGTACCATATCAAACGGTGTAAAGATACGGAGGTGGGGGAGGTGTGCATGTCATAATGATGGCAAACAATCAAACATAGCATCCATCCTCACATCTCTCACTCAGTGCGTAAAGCATACGATGTTCACCACTTCAATCACTCAACATACCTCGCTACGATCACTTTGCCCCATGAAGTCATAAATGGCTTCACTGCACTGATATCGTAGCCACAAATTCGTCGCTATGTCCACTTTGCCCCATGGAGTCACAAGAACCCCACTGCACTGGCTCATAGCCTTACTGTCCACTCTGCCCCATGGAGTCACAAGAACCCCACTGCACTGGCTCATAGTCTTACTACGCATCACTTTGCCCCTCGAGTCGTAATGACTCTACTGCACTGATAACGTAGTCTTGCTACCATCACCTTGCCCCTCAGGTCATAATGACCCTACTGCACTGATAAGTAGCCCATCATTCATTTTCAGTGGTGAATCGAAGTTATGAACGTCGATAACTCCTTAGCACACGTCCCGCAGCAAAGTCCAACTCATGAAGTCCACTCATTGGTTCCTATCTGGATCCTGAGTCAATACCCTTCATTTAGACTACCTTTGCATCTCGGGTTATCAGTCTTCATCGGTTCGGTTCGGCCTTCCATACCCCATTTGGATCATATCGGCTCTTCAGCACGCCACGGTTCGGATCGTCATCGCGGTCCTCTTTCTCTTTGCTTCAGATCGTGCTGCTCTCCTCGGTTCGGATCGGAATACCCCATATGGGTCGGAACGCGCTCCTCCAGCTCGTGGCTCCCCTGGTTCGGATCGGCGTCTCGTAGTGCATCGGATCGTGGATGTTGCTTTCCTCTAGTCGGATCATGATACGAAGCACGAGTGGATCGGATCGGGTTGCAGTTCACGGCTAGTGTTCGTGGACCTTGCGCAGATGGTTCGGCTCGGAGGAGATGACTTAACTCGTGGTGATGTCCCACGATCCCATAGGGAGATCCGATCGACCCTCAATCCCCATCCGATCCGAACTCCTGCACCTTGTCCAGCGAGTTGTTTACGCCCCTCGACGGCGTTTTCGACCATTCCAACTATTCTAATCAATTACAAAGCATACCATACAGTCATAGAAACATATATAGTCAACCACAACCATCAAAACAACAATATGATAGGTTAAAATGGATCAAACTTAGCCAAAACCCCTTATTTTCCCTTAAGCATGTTTAGGTGAAACTTATGATAAGATTAGCAAAACTTAACCAAATTTACCCAAATTCATATCAGAGGTCTAAAACATCATTCCGAATTTTATAAACATTTTTCCAGAATTTTATCATGTTTAAATTCGCTAATTAACACTAATTACCCCTAATTAGCCATAATTAGTGCAAAACTGTGCAAATCACTCACCTTAGCCACAAATAAACAAAGATCTGAAATAAATCTCTGATTTGATGTGAATCCCAATGCTAAACAGCAGCTCCAATGTTGCTTTGGTGTAGATCTCCCTTGATTAGATGTTGCTAAGCTTAATTCTTGACCAAAAGATGATCTGGAGGTGATTTAGAGGTTGGAGGCCATTTTTAGGGTTCCTTGGTGATAAGTGGAGGCTAGAAAACTGAAATGGAATGATCCTCTATCTCATTTCAGCCTCCTCATAACCCTAATCCCGAAATGGGTTATGGGCCTACTCACTAATCACCCGATTTGGCCCGGTTAAGCAGTTTTTCACCCTCCAAACCTTATTTCAGCCATATCTCCCAAACGGTAAGTCCGTTTGACTATTATGACCACTCTACGGAAAGGTAAACCATCAAACGAATCCAATGAAGTGGTTTCAGGTCAAAATTCCTTTCCAATCAAAAGTTATGGCCAAAACAGTACCAACTAGGGGCAAAATGGTCATTTCAAAATCGACAAAAATCATGAACATGGGAAATGACTCTAATGGATGTTTCCCAAAGTTACATGACCATACGACTTCATACGGGAACGAAATAAATATTCTACGATCCTATGATGTGTAGAATACGGGTCATTACACTCTCCCCCCCCCCCTTAAGAAATTTCGCCCCCGAAATTTCCTAATCAAAACACACACAAAGATTCCCGCATGCCTATCAACCATGAAACAACCATCAAACATGCAAAACAAGTAAAATAAGAATATCCTAACATGCGGAATAACTAAATCGCAAAGTAAATCTTACCAGGCAAAGAATTCTGGATATGCCTTCCTAATGCTCTCCTCTGTCTCCCAAGTACAATCACTCTCGTTCTCGCCCCACTGGACCTTGACTAGCTTCACTGCCTTCCTTCGAAGTTGCTTCTTATCGTGCCCCCACAATACGAATCGGCTTGCGGTTCCCAACCGCCTTGGGTTCTACTTCGAAGTCCTCTAACTGATCAGGTGAAATAGTCATATCTGAGTCGTGAACGAACTTCCTTAGTTGGGAAACATGAAATACATTGTGAACTCCCGCCATTTTCTCTGGTAAGCCAACTCTATAGGCCAAATTCCCGACTAGCTCAAGAACAGGGAATGGGCCAACAAATCTTGGTGCCAACTTGCCTCTCCTGCCAAATCGAATTACGCTTTTCAACGGAGAGATCTTGACAAACACCAAGTCACCAACGGAGAATTTCAAGTCTCTTCTCCTCTTATCAGCATAACTCTTCTGCCTATCTTGGGCAGCCTTCATTCGTTGCTGAATGATCTTAATCTTATCTGAAGTTTCTCTCACCACATCTAGTCCAAGCACAAACTTCTCGCCAGTCTCTATCCAACATGATGGTGAGTTGCACGGTCTTCCGTACAAAGCTTCATATGGAGCCATACCGATACTGGATTGGTACCTATTATTATATGCAAACTCTACTAGATGCAAATGGTCATCCCATTATCCACCAAAATCCAATATACAAGCTCTTAAGATATCTTCCAATATACGATTCACCCTCTCCGTCTAACCGTCGGTCTGAGGATGATATGCGGTACTGAGATGTAATCCTGACCCTAGAGCCTCTTGTAAGCTCTTCCAAAACCCACTAGTGAACAACGGGTCTCGGTCACTCACAATGCTTTTGGATACACCATGAAATCTCACTACCCACTTCATATACAATTCTGCTAACTTGGCTGTCGTTCTGGTCGATTTGACTGGTATAAATCTTGCACTTTTAGTCAATCGATCCACAATTACCCAAATTCTATCATATCCCGATCTAGTCCTTGGTAAACCATCGATGAAATCCATCGAGACTTGTTCCCATTTCCATTCGGGAATCTCTAATGGTTGGAACAACCCACTAGGCTTCTTTTGCTCGGCTTTAACTAGCTGGCAATTCATGCATTTGGATATAAACTTCCCAACGTCTCTTTTCATCCCTTCCCAGTAGTAGGTTTGCTTCATGTCTCGATACATCTTATTACCACTGGGATGTATAGTCAATTTTGAGTGATGACATTCTCTAAGCACTTCATCTCTCAAACCATTTACGTTGGGCACAACTAGTCTTCCATTCTTTCGAAGCCATCCATCTCGATCAAGCCCATACACATTCATCTCTTCATCGATACCCATCTCTAACTTGGAGATGATTTCCAATAGGTTAGGATCGTCCCTCTGACTAGAGCCGATCCGCTCTATCAAAGTGGGTCTGATCGTCAAACTAGCTAGCATGATTGGATCCATTTCGCACTTTGGTCTGAAATCAAACCCCGCGATATACTCCAGTTGCTTCCATTCAAGAAACATTGCCCCTAAGCTGACATGTCTCCTACTCAAGGCATCGGCTACCGCATTACCCTTCCCAGGTGTATATGCGATATCAAAATCATACGAAGCCAAGAACTCTAACCATCTTTGCTGACGGAGATTCAGATCTTTCTGAGAGGAGATATTTTAACGATTTATGATCGGTAAACAACTCAAATCTTTCTCCCAAGAGATAGTGTCTCCATATCTTCAGCGCAAACACAATCGCTGCTAATTCCAAATCATGGGTATGATACTTCTTCTCATGCGGCTTTAGCTGTCGACTAGCATAAGCTACAACCCTACCTCCTTGCATCAATACAGCACCCAGTCCGGTACCACAAGCATCCGTGTATACCGTCATCTCTTCATTCCCTTTAGGAATGACTAACACTGGCGCACGCGTCAACTTCTCCTTTAGACTCTTGAAGGCATCTTCACACACTCCGTCCCAGACGAAGGACTGATTCTTCTTAGTTAAATGAGTCAATGGTGCTGCTATCTTGGAGAAGTCCTGGATAAACTTACGATAATATCCAGCTAATCCCAAGAAACTTCTTACATCTATTGCATTCTTGGGCGTAGGCCAATCCTGTACCGTAGCCACCTTCGCAGGGTCCACGGCAATAACATTCTCTGAAACAACATGACCCAAGAATCTCACTTCCCTTCTCCAAAAGTGACACTTAGAGAATTTCGCTTTCAATTGGTGTTTCCTCAACACCTCCATTACTATCCTCAAGTGCCCCTTGTGTTCCTCCTCTGTCCTTGAGTAAACAAGGATATCATCCACGAACACAAGAACAACTTATTCAACTGATCTCTGAATACTCGATTCATGAGATCCACAAAGTAGGCTGGTGCATTGGTCAAACCAAATGGCATGACCAACCACTCATAAAATCCAGACGGCGTCCTAAATGCCGTTTTCGGAACACTCTCATCCGCTACTCATAGCTGATGAAATCCTGTCGCGAGGTCCAACTGGGAGAACACTCTTGCTCCTTCCAGCTGATCAAACAAATCATCTATCCGTGGTAGAGGATATTTATTCTTCCTCGTCACCTTATTCAACTCGCGATAGTCCACACACAAACGAAGAGAACCATCTGCATTAGTGGCAAACACAACTGGTGCTCCCCACACGGAGACACTCCTTCTAATAAATCCCTTCTTCAAAAGATTGCTGACTTGCACCCCGAGCTCACGCTGCTCCCTTGGTGCCATACGACGAAGTGGCATCACTATAGGTCTGGCATCATTCACTAAATCAATACGGAACTCAATCTCTCGGTGTGGTGGAAGCCCGGTCACCTCCTTGAAGACGTCCGGATACTGGCCAACCACGGGCACATCTGACAACTCATCCTGCGGGATGTCGAGGGAATTTACAAAACTAGCCATAACCCCATCACTAGGTAGACTACCAAACACTACCCTCCGCCCATCATCTGCCCTCACTGTCACCAAAAAGCCCTCACAGTCTACCACCACCCCGTATCTTTGGAGCCAATCGACTCCCAATATAATGCCATACCCAGTAAAGCCCAAAACAAAGCAATCACAAACAAACATACATCCATGACTCGATAAGACCAAATTCCTGCAAATCATACTAAGGCTAGTCGAACCACCAATCGGGTTCATCACAACCAATGGTCTATCGACTATCTCGGGTTCCAGTCCCAACCTATCTACCAGGTCACTAGATATGAAGGAACGTGAAGCCCCAGTATCAAACAAAACTCGAACTGGTACATCATAAATAGAAAGCATGCCTTGAATAACAACATTCTTTCCTTTCTCCGCCGCAGTTGGGGCATTCGACGAAGAAGGAACAGCATCAATAGCATATGCTTTCACAATCTGCTTCTCCTTAAGAGGTTGTGGACACTTATCCTTATGGTGTCCCACTTGACCACAGTTGTAGCACTTCCTTTCCGCTGGCTTGTCCCGACATTCTTTAGCATAATGGCCCTTCTTACCACAGCTGAAGCACTCAACATCCTTCTTGCTCTTTTTCTGGCCACCTTTTGACTGGTCCTGCTTCCTCTTATTCTGAGGATTATTCTTGTCTCCACCGCCTGCTTGCGGCTTTGGACCTTCTGCTGATGCAGCCTCAGTCTTTGACTTAGGGTAAAGACTCTCTGATCTCAAAGCTTTCCCCACGATCGATTCAAAAGTCTCATCGATGTGATTGATAAGCCTTTCCCCCAAGTATCCATCCAAGCCAGTAATGAATTTCTCATTCTTCTTCTCAGGAGTATCAATAAGAGACAGTCCATACTTCGACAAAGTGTCGAACTCAGCAAAATAATCAGAAACTGCCCTTCCGTTCTACTTGAGTTCCAAGAACCTCTTAAACAACACTGACTTCTGGGCAGCTGGAATGAACTTCTCGCTAAAGCGAGCCTTGAACTGATCCCAAGTAACCTGATCTTCTGGAGTAGCTGTTCTAATAGCATTCCACCAATTCATCGCTCGCCCTTGCAGCTGACGAGACACTAGCCTTCTCTTCATCGCATCCTCAAGACCTAAGTCATCGAAGATACGATCACAGCTATACATCCAGTCTTGAACATCCGTGGCCGACTCCGTTCCGTGGAACGGCTTTCCACCAAGATTAGTGTAATCTTTGCACAACTTGGCGAAATCGACCCTAGGCGCCTGCACTACTGGGCCAACACCAACCCCGGGATTGGGAACTGCCCCTTGCACTTCTCTAAGCATGTCTCTCATGAGGTTAGTAAATACCGCCCTCATGTCAGCGGCATTACCCTGGTTGGTCCCTCTACCAGCACTCCTCGTGTCTCGGCTCATCGTCAATCTGAAAAGGGAAACGATTAACAACCCCATAGTGGTGCTAGTACAGTGTGACTTCATTCTTATACTACTGATAGTATATATATATATATATATATGTATATGTATAGCTTTTGAAAACCAAAGTAATCACAAATACGCGCTCTCATATACGTACTATCTCTCCCTAGTGTCTTTCCCTAGGTTAACTGCGCAACCTAGAGCTCTGATACCAAGTGTGACGACCCGCCCCGCACCAACCGACATTTACTCCAAAGATGCGTTGTACACATGTCCAGTTAGCACGGAACGGGTCGTCAGAAGGAAAGGGAAGAAGGAAATGAACATACAAAGAACCTATAGAATGTCTTACAGCGCATAGAACAAAATATAATAATAATATACTTGACATAAAACAGGAGAGATAGTGCATAAGCTGAAAACCAGAACTAAGCATCATAGCAGCGGAAATCCAAAATACAGCTTATTACAACTTTTCAAACTGTCTCAAAGCAAAAGTAAGATAAATGAGGTACACTACTAATGCCCAAGTAGCGACCACCGACGACACAGGGAGAATGTATATATATATATATATATATCATACGTGGAAGCCTCCTGCCCGCCTCCGAATCAGCTACTCGCGCATCACCAGCTAACCTGTCTCTAGTCTGCTCGTGTGAGCACCCAGAGTAATAAGAGGAGACATAAAACTCTGGGTCAGACATAAAGCCTAGTATGAGCGATAAGCATCTAAAGTGAACAATAACAGGTAGACTAAAACATACCTGAACCTGGACCTTCAACCAAAGAGTTAGCACTACATACTGTACAACACTCTAAGGTACCATATCAAACGGTGTAAAGATACGGAGGTGGGGGAGGTGTGCATGTCATAATGATGGCAAACAATCAAACATAGCATCCATCCTCACATCTCTCACTCAGTGCGTAAAGCATACGATGTTCACCAATTCGATCACCCAACATACCTCGCTACGATCACTTTGCCCCCATGAAGTCATAAATGGCTTCACTGCACTGATAACGTAGCCACAAATCCTTCGCTATGTCCACTTTGCCCCATGGAGTCACAAGAACCCCACTGCACTGGCTCATAGCCTTACCGTCCACTCTGCCCCATGGAGTCACAAGAACCCCACTGCACTGGCTCATAGTCTTACTACGCATCACTTTGCCCCTCGAGTCGTAATGACTCTACTGCACTGATAATGTAGTCTTGCTACCATCACCTTGCCCCTCAGGTCATAATGACCCTACTGCACTGATAAGTAGCCCATCATTCATTTTCAGTGGTGAATCGAAGTTATGAACGTCGACAACTCCTTAGCACACGTCTCGCAGAAAAGTCCAACTCATGAAGTCCACTCATTGGTTCCTATCTGGATCCTGAGTCAATACCCTTCATTTGGACTACCTTTGCATCTCGGGTTATCAGTCTTCATCGGTTCGGTTCGGCCTTCCATGCCCCATTTGGATCAGATTGGCTCTTCAGCACGCCACGGTTCAGATCGTCATCGCGGTCCTCTTTCTCTTTGCTTCAGATCGTGCTCCTCTCCTCGGTTCGTATCGGAATACCCCATACGGGTCGGATCGCGCTCCTCCAGCTCGTGGCTCCCCCTGGTTCGGATCGGCGTCTCGTAGTGCATCGGATCGTGGATGTTGCTTTCCTCTAGTCGGATCGCGATACGAAGCACGAGTGGATCGGATCGGGTAGCAGTTCACGGTTGGTGTTCGTGAAACTTGCGCAGATGGTTCGGCTCGGAGGAGATGACTTAACTCGTGGTGATGTCCCACGATCCCATAGGGCGATTCGATCGACCCTCAATCCCCATCCGATCCGAACTCCTGCACCTTGTCCAGCGAGTTGTTTACGCCCCTCGACGGCTTTTTCGACCATTCTAATCAATCACAAAGCATACCATACAGTCATAGAAACATATATAGTCAACCACAACCATCAAAACAACAATATGATAGGTTAAAATGGATCAAACATAACCAAAACCCCTTATTTTCCCTTAAGCATGTTTAGGTGAAACTTATGATAAGATTAGCAAAACTTAACCAAATTAACCCAAATTAATATCAGAGGTCTAAAACATCATTCCGAATTTTATAAACATTTTTCCATAATTTTATCATGTTAAAATTCGCTAATTAACACTAATTACCCCTAATTAGCCATAATTAGTGCAAAACTATGCAAATCACTCATCTTAACCACAAATAAACTAAGATCTGAAATAAATCTCTGATTTGATGTGAATCCCAATGCTAAACAGCAGCTCCAATGTTGCTTTGGTGTAGATCTCCCTTGATTAGATGTTGCTAAGCTTAATCCTTGACCAAAAGATGATTTGGAAGTGATTTAGAGGTTGGAGGCCATTTTTAGGGTTCCTTGGTGATAAGTGGAGGCTAGAAAACTGAAATGGAATGATCCTCTATCTCATTTCAGCCTCCCCATAACCCTAATCCCGAAATGGGTTATGGGCCTACTCACTAATCACCCGATTTGGCCCGGTTAAGCATTTTTTCACCCTCCAAACCTTATTTCAGCCATATCTCCAAAATGGTAAGTCCGTTTGGCTATTATGACCACTCTACGGAAAGGTAAACCATCAAACGAATCCAATGAAAGTGGTTTCCGGTCAAAATTCCTTTCCAATCAAAAGTTATGGCCAAAACAGTACCAACTATGGGCAAAATGGTCATTTCAAAATCGACAAAAATCATGAACATGGCAAATGACTCTAATGGATGTTTCCCAAAGTTACATGACCATACGACTTCATACGGGAAAGAAATAAATATTCTACGATCCTATGATGTGTAGAATACGGGTCATTACACTAAATGAAGCGATATATGAATGAAGATTGTGAAGAGATTTGATTCTATATTTAAATGAAATCAAATTAATTTGATGTGACGAATTCAGGTTTCGAAAAAAGGAATAATATTCACTTTTTAGAAGTGAATAACGTTTAAAAGCAAAAATGTTGCAAACAAAATTGAGGATAAAGGAAAGGGAGCTGATGAGTACAGTGAGATTATTTCAAAGTTTGGAATGTATTATCGACTAAGAGATTATTTAGAAGAAGGTTAATCATGGAAGTCAACTATGTCGAATTTAAGGAAAAGTACTATTTACTTTTCGTTTTAATCAAAATCTAATATATTATTAATTATTTATTCAGATTAATGAATAAATGTATTAAAGCTAAATATTTTGAAGATGTGAATTATTGTTATAATCAACGATTTTAGGAAAAGAAATAAAATTTTAACTTGAATCTGAAAGCTACAAAATGAATGTTTTGTTGGTATTGGAAGTTGTGAATTTTATCTATTGCAAAGTTAATAATGTTGTTCAATTAAGGTCAGAGAGGTAAAAATACCACATTTTGACTGACTTCATTGTTGACTAAGAAACAGATAAGGTTCGATAGTAAGAGGGGTTCAGTGAAGTAAGTAAATAAGTGCCAACAGTTAAGTGAAAATAGCGGTGTTTTATTTAATATTTGTTTAATTCAAAAAACGAATTTAGAAATGTTTCCCCTTGAGAATAAAGTATATTTTCTATAGAAAATAAAGTTTAAGAAATTATGGAAATGTTTTCCAGTGGCCGTAAGAGATTTTCTAGAA
This sequence comes from Allium sativum, assembly GCA_030737875.1. Taxonomy (NCBI): domain Eukaryota; kingdom Viridiplantae; phylum Streptophyta; class Magnoliopsida; order Asparagales; family Amaryllidaceae; genus Allium; species Allium sativum. The sequence continues at coordinate 269,026,226 of CM060913.1, read as the reverse complement.
TTATAGAAAATAAATATGATAACTGGAAATGATTTTCAAAAAAAAATCGTGAGAGGCTAACGGATTTTGATAAATCAGAATGGCAAGAACCGAATGTGACGACCCGCCCCGGTCCAACCAACATTTCCCTGAAATGTGTTGTGCCAATTCCCGACTAGCACGGGACGGTCGTCAAAAGAAAAGGGTTTGAAACTATAAATCACCAAAGAACCTATAGTATATCTCACAGCGCATGGAATAAAATATAATAATAACATAACTTGACATAAAACAGGCGTGACAGTGCATAAGCTGAAAACTAAACCATCATAGCAGCGGAATCCAAATACAGCTTATGATCCAAACCATCATTATTACAATTTCAAAAAATTGTCTCTAAAATCAAAGTAGAAAAGGTACATTACTAATGCCCAATGTAGTGACCAGCAACAACACATGGAGAATATACGTAAATAGTACGTGGAAGCCTCTTGCTCGTCTCTGGACAGCTACTCATGCATAACCACCTAACATGTCTCTAGTCTGCTCATTTAGGAGCACCCAGAGTAATAAGAAGAGACATAAAACTCTGGGTTAGACAAAATTCTGGTATGAGTGATAGCAGCAAAACAAAACAATAACAGGTATAAATAATCATACATAAACCTGGACCTGCAACCAAAGAGTTAGCACAACAAGATATACAGTACTTTAAGGTAATACTAACATAAAGTGTAAAGTGGAAGTGTGCATGTCATGGTGATATCAAACATCAAACACAGCAATCATGCTCACATCTCTCACTCAGTGCGTAAATCATACGATATCCACCAATTTGATCACCCTATCCTTTTCTACAATCACTTTTCCCTTGGAAGTCACAATGACCCCATTGCACTGATCCATAGCCCATAATCTGTCTCTCAGTGGTGAACCAAAATTATGGATATCGATAACCCCTTTGCACATGTCCCGCGGCAAAGCCCAACTCTAAAAGTTAACTCATTAGTTCCCATCTTGATCATGAGTAATAACTTCACATTTGGACTTCCTTTGCATCTCGGATTTTGGTTGAATTGTAGTTAATCTTCAGAATCGTTCACAATTGTCATCGCGTGGTAGAAGTTTGAATCTGGTTCGGTTTGGAGTCATCATCTTGGTTCGGGTCGTGGTCGACGTCCTCGTCAGGGTTAGTTCGTGTCTCGTTGCCCCCCCCCCCGGTTAGTGACATGCCCCCTTCAGGAATCGTGAGCATACCCCCTTCAGGAATCGTGAGCATACCCATTTAGGAATCGTGAGCATACCCCCTTCAGGAATCGTGAGCATACCCCATTTAGGAATCCTCAGCATACCCCCTTCAGGAATCGTGAGCATACCCACTTCAGAAATTATGAGCATACCCCTTCAGGAATCGTGAGCATACCACCTTCACGAATCGTGAGCATACCCCGTTCAGTAATTGTGAGCATACCCCCCTTTAGGAATCGTGAGCATACCCCCTCCAGGAATCGTGAGCATACCCTCTTCAGGAATCATGAGCATGCCCTCTTCAGGAATCGTGAGCACCCCCCCCCCCGGTTCGTAGCCACCATCTTGGAGCGGTTCGTGCCATCATCTTGGAGTGATTCGTGAGCATGATGGCGGTTCGTGGCCCTTACCCCCTCTAGGAACCGAATTTCTGCATTTTTTTCTGCGAGCTAATTTCGCCAAACGATGGCGTTTTCAACCATTTTAACCTTCCTACGACATCACAAAACATTCCAAACAGCAGTAACAATATATAGAATCAACCAAAAACATTAAAACATCATTCACATGAAATATTTTGGATCAAACATACCCAAAAAGCATGATTTTCCCCTTAATCCCATTAACCATGTTTTAACTATAGGATTAGCAAACTTAATCCAAATTAACCCAAATTTTCACCAGAGGCATAAAATAATATTTAAGAATTTCTACATATTTTTCTGGATTTTTATGATGTATAATTTCGCTAATTATCACTAATCACCCCTAATTAGCCGTAATTGGTGAATAAAAGTGCAAATCACTCACCTTAGCCACAAATAAATCTCATATCTGAAACTCTAACTGATTTGGCACGGTTCCCAATGTATTCCAGCAGCTCTTTCTCAGTTTCTATGCTAATCCGCCTTAATTTGATGTTGATTTGGCTAATATGTGATTAGAAAGTGCTTTATGATGAATTTAGAAAGTGGAGGCCATTGTTATGGTTGAAGAGAGGTAAGTGGCGGCTGTAAAAATGACAAAGAAAAGTTTCTTTAACCCTTTTTATCCCTTATATAACCCCAATCCCGAAATCCTTAATGGGCTTAGCTACTAATTACTCAATTAAGACGTTTTTCACCTTCTAAACATTATTTCAGCCATATCTCCCAAACAGTAAATCCGTTTGATTAATGTGACCACTCTACGGAAAGGTAAACCATCATCCAAATCCAATGGAAGTGGTTTCAGGTCATAACTCCTTACATATCAAAAATTATAGGCGAAACAGGATTCGCCAGGGGCAAAACAGTCATTTAAAAATCGGCAAAAATAATGAACATGAGAAATGACCCCAATAGTCATTCCCCAAAGTTACACGACTATATGACTTCGTATGAGAACAAAATAATTATGCTACGATCCTCCGGTATGTAGAATGCGGGTCGTTACACCAAAGAACAAAAAGTAGCATGTCCAGAATAAAGGGCGGCAGAACGTAAGAGAAGTGAATTTGTAAACTGAATTCGAGAATTGTGTAAGAAATGATTTGATAAGAAATTAGAAATGGAGTTATGGAATTTAGAAACTGGCTGGAGACTGGTCAAGTTGGATGACTTTCTGAGTGTTGATCGAATGTATGTTTCGGCCTTTGGGATTGATACCTAGGGACTTGTTCGCTTGCTAATTTATGGTCAAAGGATGTGAATGTGGAAGAGTAATAGTGCATGAAAGAGAAAGTTGTAAGGATGAAAATTCCGAGACCGTGAGAGCACTAAGATTTGAATTGAGTGAGGAATAGAGGAAATTTTGGTTTATAACCAATAGGTTCAGAAACCTAAGTGTGAAAAGATGTCAAATAGCTGAATTGATTAAGAGATTGGAATGGAAATTTGAGGATATTCCATTTTGGATATTGGTTATACAAGTTTTCGGAGAAATATATAAGAATATAGTGAATTCGAAAACAACTGAATTGGAAGGTGGTCGATTTGACATAAAATTTTATATAACAGAATTTATATAAGAATAAGGTCTTTAAAAATATGATTTGGAAAGAAAAATCTTATGTAAGTTGACATAAGTATGACTTATGAGGAGTATGAACTGAAGATATATATGTATATAGTGTTATATGTTTCCAAAGCAAAATAAGGTAAGTACCTTCCTTCTTCTTTGAATCTCGAGCTTAGTTGAAATGTGTTGCTGGTGGTAGTAGGTTGTCTGAACATAAAACTCATGAGTTTTCACTGTTCCTGGAAGAACACGACCGTGTAGCGTAATTTGCAAGGCTGTAGATGGCCTGCGACCAATGGACATTTCTTGGGGGAACCAAGCATAACCATTGTGTTTGCTGTGATCTACAGGCGTGATAATGGCATAAACGCAGAGCTTTGAAAGCTTACAGGTATGGATGTTTCGTGGGGGACCCAGGCATAACCATTGTGTACCTTCGGTCCACATGACATATCTACAAGTGAAAGAGATGTAACCACTAGAGTTACTAAAGGTAGAATGGAGCCATGCAATGTTTAAGATATCTAAGTGATCTTGAGCAACCTATTTGATGCAACACTGTGTTTTCGTTACTGGATTTGTCTTCGTCACTTGATTGATCCTCATAACTTGATTTATCTTCATAATTTGTTTACGTAACCCTGAGATAGAGCAGCCAACGCTTAGTGACCTTATATTTTCTTTTTATTCTTAAATGTGTTCCGTTGATTTGTCCATGACGAAATTTGCAGGGAAGTGATTTCTTACGGATACGGGTGTTTTCAGGGGGATCCAAACGAAACCATTGTTTATTTGTGATTCATGAACAATCAACATCACATTGGTACTTTTTGTATCTGTTTTAAAATTAAAAGCAATTTTTGAAACATCTTCACTGGTAGTTGAAGCAAAGATATTTAGTGCTTATAGATTTTAGTCGTGCGTCTAGCCAGCGTATGCCTAACATCTATGAAAACGATAATAGACTTGTCAAACTTTGAGTTATCAAATATTTTCTAATCAATAATTTGAAATTAAAATATGCCTGACTTAATAAGTTAATAAAGAGGATTTCAGAGTATTTTCAAGTCCATGGCTCTGAGATAATAATCCAAATATTTTCTGCATAGAAATTATAAATGATTTTGGATTTTGGAAAATTTCAAGTCGACAATTTTGTAACTTGAAAATGAGATATTATTTACACTCTTTAATGAGTGTTGGGAAAGATTAAATGGATTGAATATAAATAGATTTGGGTTGAGATTGGATTGTAAGTGCAGCGATGGATAAGTAAACATTAACAGATAAGGTTTATAAAAAAATTTGGAATACCTCGAGATGCATAAATTTGACTTATGCCGAATTTAAAATTTTAGAAGAGATTGGTTTTGAATAGAAATTTGATTTTCGAGTTATTTATGATGAGTCAAGAGGGAGGATCGATGACTTAAATGTTGACATTTAAATTAGTTATGGAAAAAAATCGCACTAATATGAAATTTGGAGTATACTTTGGTATGACTCTAACGATCTTTCCTTTTCGGTGATGAAATCTTTTAAAAGGGGGGCGGGGGAGATTGTAACGTCTCAAAAATTTTGGCAACTAAAATATGGAATTAATGGAAGAATTAACTATGAATAATCAAAATTTATATTGATACTTGGGTTAGAAATTAAAAATTGAATATGTGGTTTTGTTTGTCAATCGAACTCAATATTTAATTCAGAATGGTTGATTAGGGAAGTAACTATTTATTGTTGAACATCTGAATTGAAATTGGTTAGATATTGGAATTGGATTTGAAATTCATCTGGAAAATATAAAAATAAATGTTATTAACGTTAAATAAATTGTAAATTTTATTTGTTGAAACATACGGAAATTGGCTTGGATATGTGTATATTTATACATATAAAGAGATTAAATTAACGTTTTAAAATTTGGAATCAAACGGAATTGTTTTGTGAACAAACGGTAAGCCGATAAATAATTCGTAATTTAAAACAATGCCATATAGAATCGTAGTTGGATTGCAACCTAATTAATTTTATTGGATTCGGAATGCGAAAACAAAGGGATACATATAACTTTTGTCGCATTTGGAAGTTTTGTTGGCGGTACAAATATTGAGCGTTCGACAGGAGTTCGCGGTAAAGCTTAATATTTAAATTTTAATATCATTACTACCTACCCCAAATAATTCGCGCAGACCTATCTGCTGATTTTGGCAGCTTCCCCATAACCTATGACAAAACATTGTTCTTATCCCCAATATTTTCCTTCTTTAAAAATTGCATCTTTTCTCATTTCTTCAGCAAATTTCCATCGCCTTCATATCTTTTCCCCAAATCTCCAGTAATGGTTGCTACAAAAATCTTCCTCTACCCTTTTCTATCACCGTGCCCAAATCAATCGCACCCAAAACCCTAAAAGTCCACTGAAATCGACGTGCCTCTGTCCACCACCGAACCACCTGAGCCTCCACCACCGCGTCGGATTCGAGCTGCCATCCACTTCAAATCCAAGCACCAAATTGCTAGCTTCAGCATCGTTGCTAAAGTTTCCACCTTCTCCTCTTCTCCACTGTTGTTTTAAGGTGAGTTATCAGCTCACGATTCATTGTAATTCAAGTATCTTGATTTCAGTAATTCAATAGAATAAAATAGTCAAAATTCTTGTGTTGGTTTTTGTAACATCCCCGAAATTTTAACGATTTAATAATTAATTAATTTAATTATTTTAATATATTGGTTTGATTATTTATATGGCTTGAATTCTATTATTTTGAATATTTAATTTATATAAATACCGGAACGTAGATAAGCAACGCTCATAAGCTGACATAAATAGTCCTAACATATACAATTGTTTAGATGTGGGTAGAATGGACCTAATTCTTGCATACTTTCTTTCAGTTGAAACAAATTGTTTTATTTGCTGACAAAGTGCCTGAACATAAAACATTTAATATGACACCATTTACTATGATAACTATTATTTAACTATACCGTTTACATAGTTGAGCAGTAATTACAACTAATCTGTTAAATATTAGCCACATGTCCTCACCGATCTACTAGTACATAAAAGGTGGATATATCGTTCCTTATGCATTTACCAGTTGATGAATCATGAGGGTTAATACCAACTTATTAATTGTCATTCGTCATTTCCTAAGTATATAATCTTGATCTTACTATTTATTTTTATTCCTACCTACCAAGAGTGTAGACGGAACATTTATTTGCTGAACTTAGGATTTCCAACTCCATTACTGGATGATATATGCTTTACAAAAACACTGCCATGTTTTAAGTCCATAAGTTTTAATATCTACACAACACTTTCAACCTGAGCTTATAGCAATAAAACAAGAGGGTACGCAAATATCAACTACAAAATCAAATCAAATTAATTCCTCTCACTTCACAGACCATAACCTTCAGGATACAGGCACATGTCTAACTGCGGAAAACATTCACATATGAACACTGCTACGTTTGAAAAATCTAACCTATACTAAGAGCATCTCCAACTGTTCTAGAGTGTGGATTTTCATTTTACGATTATCCACACTCCGGAAAGCGGGGAAACACAACAGTTTTCCATCCGCACGCTTGTTTAACAATTGTGGATTCACGCGTTTGTTAAACAAGCGCGTGGAACTTCTTGTTTACCAATTTGTTATTAGAATATTTTATAACGTTTAAAATTTTAAAAATTGTTATTAGTATATTTTATAACGTTTAAAATTTTAAAAAGCATTCAACGATACAAGTATGGCCTAATACACCGATACAATAGCATTTGAATACTATAGCATTTGGATACATTAATACACTGATACAATAGCATTTGGGTACGATGACTAATACATTATTGCATACTACATAAGAATTCGTAGACGTTAATACACTGGTACAACGATACAAGTATTGCCTACTTATTGGGATATCGTGGTAACTGGGATTTTAAATCCGGGTTAAGTTGTTTCAGACGGAAAATCTCCTTTTTCAAGCTGTCGTTCTCATCTTGCATTTTCAATGCATACTCATGTCCTCCTAGGCACATCGGATGATCAACCCACTCGATATACTTACAAACTCTGAAGTTGTTCGGATAAAGTAGGCTCATATCGTATCTAGCACATTTGTATAGCCTACGCCCTGTACTAACGCTTCTATTTTTGTTCACAACCATGCAGCAGGCCGACCCGCAGTAACAAAGCTTTCTTGGTACTGCCTCGCTGATTGCTAGAGTTCGATATCGATTAGTATACTTACCCCCATGCACCGCAACGAAATGAGTTTGGGGTGCACCGCCGAGATGATCTGGGAGTTCTACCATGTCAAATGTTTTAGGGTCGGGGTAAACTCCTTTACCCGGTCGATGGTGATTTGGGGACACTTGTTGGGAATCATCAATAACCGTCAGGCATGTCAACAAGTTCTAGTATGTCGACAAATTCAAGCATGTCAATAAGGTCAAGAACGTCAACAAGGTCAAGAACGTCGTCAAGTTCAAGCACATCAACATACTCAAGCACATCAATAAGGTCAACCACCGCATGAACACATAGTTGAATCTTATCCCGTATGATGCTATTGCGGTTATGAGTTTGACGTTGTTGTTTGAGCTGATGGCAACGATATAGGTTGTCGTAGTCATATATGTTGAGCCTATCCAAATGGTTGCAACTACACCGAATGGGTAGACGAACCTTTCAGCCCGAGGGCAGTAAATTATGCAAACGAACTAGAACGCGAGATTAGACGACTCCAAAATGTTATTGAACATATGCGCTTCGACCGTAACCACTAGTTTGTACGTGTGTGTTTACTGCACTTAACTTTGAAGGATTTTTATTGTATCGAATGAATTGCATTGACACGTGTTGAATGAATTGTATTGAATTGTATTGAATAATGCGGGTGGTAAATTAAACTTAACTAAAGTCACAATCCATTATCGTCGTGGTTGATGTAGAACACTCAATTGTAAACTATAACAAAGGTGGTTGCTAATTGGTAAAGCTCTGTCATCATTAAGTGAGCTGTAGGATACAAACATATGACAAGACAACCCTCTGTCTTAAACAGTTGAGTTGCTACGGCTCTGCATTTTACAGTTGATTTGACAACTCGTACTGATTAAAGATGACTTGACGACTTCTTTAATAAAGCAAAGCCAGAAACATTTAATGATGTACTGTTTGGACTGGTCAAGTCTTGCACATTTCACGTTTTATGGCAGAGTGGAGTCATGTCACTCTGTTTCGAGAGTTTTCGGATTTTAGTGGAGTCCTTGGGAATTTGTACTGTTGGGGTCGTCCTCGATGTACCGTTTTATACCAGAAAGAGACCGAAAGATATCAATACAACCATTATTGCTTTATGTCAGCAAGAAAGCCATTAATGCTTTATATCAGAACTACAACAAGTGTTGCTTTATGTCCCTTTTTGGTATCCAATGAAGACCAGAATGCAGAAAACTATGTTATATAAGGAGGAAACCTTTCAGCATTCAGTACTCAAACACAGTCCAATATTTTTAGTATATACGCTCAAAAAACTCAAAAGGCCACAATGTCCACTGAAGAGTGTATGTTGTACGATGATTCTGATGAAGACTTTGATATTATGGTGGATGATCATTTTCATCGACAAAGACAGCTAATTGTTGCGTTAGGAGACAGTGAATCTAGCAAAAAAACCTGGAGGTTCTGGTGTTGGCCGTCAATATAAAAATCGTCATCATGCATGGCATAACGACAGACTAATGAAAGATTATTTTGTGTCAAATCCAAGGTATACAGCTACAGAGTTTAGAAGGAGATTCCGAATGAGGCGTCCTTTGTTTCCTCGAATCCTAGACTGTATTAAACAACACGATTCTTACTTCATCTACAAACGCAATGCGTCTATGACAATGGGGCTCATCAGAATTCAAAAGATGACAGCCGCACTGCGTATGTTTGCCTATGGAGGTCCTGCTGACGCTCAAGACGAAAATTTGAAAATTGCAGAAAGCACAATACTATAATGCGTGGACCATTTCTGCCAAGCTATCGTAGACGTTTACGGTAATCAATACTTGCGTAGACCAAACGAAGCCAATATTGCAATGTTAATGGATATGCATGGTAGTAGAGGATGGCCTGGGATGTTAGGATCTTTAAACTGCATGCATTGGGAGTGGAAGAATTGTCCAAAAGCATATGCTGGAGCTTATCAGGGTAAGCCTCATACGTCAACCATTATACTTGAAGTTGTAGCATCGTACGACTTGTGGATATGACATGCTTTTTTTGGAATGCCGGGTTCCAACAATGATTTGAACGTAGTTGAGCGCTCAACGTTGTTTAACGATTTGGCGAACGGTAGATCAGTTCCATATCATTTTACTTTCGGGGGTCACGACTATGACCATGGATATTATCTAGGCGATGGTAATACCCTCAATGGAGTGTCATTGTCAAGAAAATACCGAACCCACAAAACAATAAACAAGCAAGGTTTGCAGCAATGCAAGAAGGACAAAGAAAAGATGTAGAAAGAGCATTTGGCGTTCTACAATCCAGATTTGCCATAGTCGGTAATCCATGCAGACTTTGGTCTCCAAATAAAATGATTAGAATAATGTATACTTGTGTTATTTTACATAACATGATTATAGAGGATGAAAGAGACATGGAGGATGACTTCAATTACGACTGCCATGCTCCTCTACTTGAGATTTGGTGCGAAAATATGATTGGAAGCGAGTTAGAGCTTGAGTTTCACGTCGAAAGCCAGATGTCCTACCATAACGCTCAAATTCATTGAAGACTCCAGAAAGATTTAACGGATCGTTTATGGAACTTTGTTGGAAGCCAGTAAAACTATTTACCGTTAGTTGTTGCGTTTTTGTTGCTTTTGTAGTTGTAATATTGTTCTATAACCTTTATTTAGTATTTGAACCTATGTATCTGTTTATTATTAGTGAAATCATGTATCTTAAGCTTTTATAACCGTTCATCGTTTTTATTTAAGTACATTTTCGTGTCTGCATTTCTATTTTTGTCACACTATTTCATCAGAAATCAGTAATCTAAATTTCTAAATAAGTCAAACAATTTATTATAGGACACTCCAAGCGTTTGTTCAACATGTGCGTCATACATTGAAACGTACGCGGTTGTTCAACAAACGCGTGATACAAGCGCCTGTTGAACAACCGCGTGTATTCACGCGTCTGTTGAACAACCGCGTAAAGAGTTTGCACATTCCGAAACTTCCAGCCTAGAAATCCGAACTGTGTGGTGTTTCCACACACTGTTGGAGCTGATTATGGGGTTGGATTTCAGATATTTGGATATCTAATGTTTTGTTGGAGATGCCCTAATATTTCCAAAGCACCTACACCATACCCTAGACCATGCCTCTTTTACCTATCCTTTCCTTTCTCATTTATGGTCTTGTACCACAGCCATTACTTAACAATGAATCAACGTATGAAGCTTCTGATGGAAGTCTCAATAAGCTCATCTATATATACGAATGCCATCAGCTTCCTTCACTTGTTTCTTCCTGTTTCCCCAAATCCTAGATTTATTTTCAGCAAAGCAAAGTCCACCCACTTCAATCAAAAAAAATCAATACGTATTGAAAACAGCTTTCATTCCAAAGTCATACGAAATAAACTGGCACTCCAAATCACAAAATATTGGAGTTTTAGAAGCAAGTTTCCAGGAGCAGTTCGAACTGCTGTGTGAGAGAGAAGCAGGAGCGTGAAGCCCTCAAACATGGACTGTAGTAAGTGCTGAAGTCTATTGTGTTAAGGGTTCCATCTCCTGAAGTATGCAGGTTTCTACAGCTCGCAATGTCAAGGAGTTCAGGGAATGGAGTAGAACTTGTGGGTTTTCCTTTTTGGGTTAAGTCATTTTCTGTCTTGAGTTCCTGTAGTGGACAGAAGCCGGTTTCGTGCAGTGAGGAGATTGAAAAGAAGGTAATGGTTAGCAACGGTTTGTAAAGCGAGTAGTATGGGTAGGATTTGTGTGAAAAGTCAGTAGCATGTAGGTGTACAACGATCCAAATATGTACATGTGGGTTCGACTGTGTGTTTGAGGTGATATTGTTCAGGAAAATGAAGATGGAGATTGTTCTGTATTATGGAGAGGGTGAAGAAAATTGGAAAGTGGTACGGGGTGGTTATTATATGTGATTATGGTGTTAACCGAAGTGAGGCTAAACCTGCAACAAATGAGCAGCTTGATAGTTTGGTGAGGTGTACGCTTAGAGTTAGAAATGAACAGTGGCTGACTGTTTAGCTTGTCAAAATTCAAATACTAAATTGAATATTGATGCTTCAACACCAGAAGTAACCACCAACATAACTCAGTTCTTAAATCAGCTTGCATCAGCTTAGGAGTCCATATAAGTTCATTATCGCAACTCTACATCCATCTGCTTTGGCGCTTCAATGGATCCTTACTGGTCTGTAATTGGAGGTGATATATGTCAATCTTAACTCGTTCAACATTCCTTCAGCACTATTCTTCATCCTAGGTTTATGTCATCCACCTCGGCACTTAGCGCTAGCACTACATTAGTCTGTCGGCTCTAAGATGGTTTGCATTGTTGGTATGGGCGGAAGAGCAATAGAAGAAGGATCAGGACCACTAACAAGTGGATTAGAGATTTAATAAGGATTCAAAATTGAATAGTTTTAAGTATTAATAATTGTTTTTTTTTTTTAATTTAAGTTAAAAATTTAAATAACCGTAATAGGTTCATTCGTGAACGTAATTCCAGGAAATAGAACATCTTGAAATCGTATCAAAGAACACTATGTACCCAAACCAACTTGGAGCGATTTGGAGCACATTACAATTTAGGCAATGAAAGCGCAGGGTATAATCAACTGACGCAAATTGTTATTTAACGGTTAACGCGCAAGGTGAGTAAATTCGCTAACTCTGTTCTATTTTAAAATATTATAACTAGATTTTGATAGTGATAAATAATGGTTGAATGTTGTGCGATGGTCGTTTAGGTAGATTACAATTAAACTGGTTGAAATCTATATATCGTTGCATATGTACACATCATTGATTGGATACTGATTCCATCGATTATAATATTCCCTCGTATGGAGTTAGTGTTAATCGTGTTGACTAACATCTGTGGATGCAGGAAACCGGTTGGAGGAATCCAACCGAATTCCTTAATATTTATATATGCACTATTTGAACCCAAACGACATTGAAACCCTGTGTGGATATTGATGTTGAATGAAAATTCAACGTTATTTTGATTTAATCAATAAACGATATCGATTAAGAAAATGACAGTATTCGACCATAAACCCATCTTTTTGTTAAGAAGTTGATTGGCAGTCAGGCAAATCAACGAAGTTAGTTACAAAAATTATATTTTTATAATTAAAGCGTAGTTTTAAACGATAATACAAGTTCTATTATGAACTGGTATGTTATAGTTCATTTTTATAAAGTAAATATAAATGATTATTTGATATTTAAAATAAGTTATGAAGCTGTAATTATCCTACAAGTAAATAATTTGGATCATTATTTTAAGGCAAACGGTTAAGAAATATTATTAGGTTAATTATATTAATCTAACAAAGTGAAGTAATTAGAACCAGCTAACGAATTAACTGATGGTTTGAAGTGGACTAAATCAATTGGTTTACTGGAAAATGATTATTAGATTAAATAGGTCTTCAATTAATCTAATGATAATAGTTTAGAAATTAATTGTTTAAATTAATAAATTTTTCTTAATTATTAATTACCCTTTTAATGAAGCTTAAATGATTATTGAACAAAAATAATTAGTTATTGTTTATATAAAGTAAGAAATTAACCTAATTTAGATTAATAATGAAGTAAACTGTTTTACTTTAGAGACGAATAATAATTAGTCAAGTATTGTTTCTCAAATGGGATTCATTTATAATGGTATTAAGTTGTAATGAGATGTTTTACTTGAATTAAATAATTCGAATGAAAAGAGAATTATCAAAAGACGAAGAGCATTAAAGAGTTTTGGATAAAGGCATTATAAATGGAGTTGTATAACGAGATTGAAGTGAAGGGTTAATATTTAATATAAATAGCCATAAACAACGGAGATTTTAAAGTAAGTATATGGCGTTATAAAACTATATTGTAAAATGAAACAAGAAATACAGTTTGATTGAGATTAGAAATAATAAGGGGTTAGAGTTACAGACTTATATCTATTCTGAGATAAGAACGTTGTCGCTTAAGGTCTGAGAGGTAAATAAAATACCCCAACTTGAACGGCTTCACTATTATCGAGGAATGGTATCAGTTTGTAACAGAAAGAGATATCAAGATTAGTTATAAAGGGGATATTGCAGCGTATTGCAAGTTTTTGAACTGTAATGATAAATTAACGTTGTTGACCAAGCTTAAGCGTGATTTTTATATATAGCACTATTCCCTATGGAATGAAAAAGTTGTTTTGAAATCCACTTATTCTAAAGTAATAAGTAACTTTGTTTGCCCAAAGAAATATAAGAATGAGTTTAGAAACTGAAATTGGAGAATTGTTTCAGAAAACAATGACATCATTTCGATGTTTGGAATATGATTAGAACTAAATAACACTATTAGGAATTGGAATTATAATTCGACGATGTCGAATGCATTAAAGTAAATTATTTTTAGGAATTATAATCTGATAGGATAGTTAATATTTAGTTTAAACCAACAAATTATAATAGGATATGAAATCAATATTTAGTTATAAACTTGATATTGATTTAACAAGAAGTTGACTTAGAAACAGAGTTTATAAAGTGGAACGGGAATATAAATTATGAAAGATATTTCGATAAACAAGATAAGGGTATTTATTACTTGAATAAAGAGTTATTTGATAAAGGTGTTCATATTTCTATGATAGGGATGATATTCACATTTTAAAGTGAATAATGTTTTTAAAAGTGAATGTTCGGCAAATTAAAATGTTTACAATGAAATTGGAAATATTTTTCCAATGTCGATAGGGTATATTATCCAAGTGTAGAAAATAAAGAATGTGAAAAGAATGGAAATGTTTCGAACGTTAATAACGTATATTTTCTGTAACATAGGAGAATAAGAGTTTATAATAACTGGGAATGTTTTCCAAGAAGTCTGGAAAGGCTAAAAACGGGGTTTGGGAAATATCTGGTAAGATATGGGAATTGAATAATAAAAATTAATGCTAAACAAAAAGGGCCAGTGATTGTGTGATGTTTGGTTGTACATTTGAATGAATGTTTGTTTTTACTTCAATAGTTAAATAACCGACTATCGAAGTATTTTGACCATCGTTGTCAACACGGAGAGACTGGTTGGATATATTATCTGAAAACCACTCTGTATGGGCATAGGCGCTGCAAATTAGATTATGCTGAAGATAATTGAAGACGGAGTGAAATGCAAGGGTCGATCTGTTCCAGAATGGTGTTTTCTATTTGTCCAGTCCTAGGACAACTTGTATGGATGAGTGTATGATAGGGTATACCTAATAAATCATGTAAGATTGATCTCTTAAAGGTATTACGTCTGTGGTAGAGGAATTCGTTCCTCTTAGCTTTTTGTACCCGTGATATTTTTGGAAGTCAATTAGTGAATTGACGGGTTTGACGATGTTGCATTTAAAGTGAATGGTGATCAGATATTCTGAAAGATAGACGTAGTCTCTAACCTCACAACCGGGAAATGACAGAAATCGGGCGGGCAGCGTGGCTAGTTGGGTCATACCCAAGCAGGGTGTATTGTCAACGATCTAGAGAAAATTCATATTTGTTCTTCTTTTCGATTCTGTATCTTCGGATTATGGTTGGACGACCAACAACCATGGATGACAATATATTCACTACACTCAAGCTAAATGAGTGAGCGGTCATGTGTGGCCGGTTTGCAAGACGTTCTTGTTGAACCCCAATGTATACCCTCTAGAGTACACTGATCGGAAGGTGATCCCATACCTTGTTTGTTGGAGTCCAATCTCCAATAAGCACCCTACAATTTTTTTGATTTTATATTATATATGTGGAGCGTGAGATTCAAGCATTCTGCTATTTGGATATTTACTTGAATAAACATTATTATAATATCACTGGATTTTGATATCAAAATATTTTGGTTTATAGTAAGGTAAAAACCGTTCATGTTTATGTGTGGGTTGGTCTTACTATTATCCGTTTGTTTCAAAAAGATTTTCAAAGTTAAACGATATGGTTGGAGTTTACTCACACTAGTCCCATGACTGACCCAAAGTTTATTTTGCTTGTTTTTCTCTAAATTCTTTGGTGCCCAAATTTGTACAGGCAGTCAAGTGTTTCAGGCTTTTACAGATACACTTGGAGGAGCTCAACGTAAGAGGCTGCACCGCTAGTTATTTAGAGATTATTTCCGTTGTGATGTATATGAGTTATACTCTGATATGGTATGTATATACAATACAGTTTTATATTTCAAAGTCATGTTATATATTATATATTCGTTCCACTGTGAGATTTGAGTTTACTCTGGTTCTGATATTCTTCTTACTCTTCTATTATATTAGTTCTATCTTTCCTATCTCATCCTCTAATCTCTTTCTATTAATGACCCGATATTTTTGATACTCGAATAGTTGACATGGTGTTTATGTCGATTTTCTGGGTCGAAAATCTCGCAGCCATTACAATTTTGCATTGTTGGCATGTGTTTATCCGCTACTTACTTCATCTGTGTTACAACATTTTTGCCCTACAAATGTCATATGGTTTAATGGTTAATCCATAGACTGTTGAGTTGCTTTTATCTGGCATTTGAAACATGTAAACCTTTAGTGCACTCGAAACTTTGTACTCTTGCTGCCTTTCGTATAGACTACCTGCACCTGAAATGGATAATTTAATACTCTGACTTATCAAATTAGGTTCATACACTGACATATTTGGGATGCATGTGTATATACGCACGCATACTTATGTGTATATCTGTGAATGTCAACATATCGATACTTGTATACTTATGGTTGCCCAAAATCTGTTATACATAAGCGTCATCATATGTATATATTCATCCATATGCATGTATATATATATATTCGTAGTGATACTGTATAAATGAATAATATATCAGCCAGTGTTACTCCATTCATGTGATTACTGTAGCGAAGAAGACACCCTACTTGCTCTATTTTGGTTAGCTTCATAGTTACGCTACTTACTTTATTTACCCTTTGTGCTGAGATGCCACCCCTATTCGAATGGCATGCTGATCTGAACCGTTTTTATGCTGAGCTTCCCGCATATGTATATACATATACTCTTATATATGTATATATATGGAAAGTGCAAGCTTTTAGGCTAGTTGCCATTTATGGCCCCTACCTTATGTCCTTTTTCTGATCTGAATCGTGTACTAGACACTGATTTTGTGAATTGTTGATCTCTTACTCGAAACCATGTTGCTCTAGTTTAACCCATATATGTTGTTTACCCACATATGTTGTTGCTTGGTACTTATTGTAATCTTGGTATCATCCTTGCCCTATACCTCATTGTTGTCCTTTACCTGTGCTTTGATGATACCTTGCCCATCTGCCTATACACGGTGTTGTGTCTTTGTTACTTAATGCGAGCATGACACTGCTCCATTACTACCGTTAAGCTATTGGCCATACAAATATGATGTGGTTATAGTTTGTATTCAGTCACTGCATTCAGTCACTATAGCTTTGTTGAAGTTTTAAAGTTTTATTGACCTAAACATGAACATGTGTTGCTTTTGGAACATGAGCATATCCTGGCCATATTCTTCATTATCTGGACTTTTGGAACTTTTGTTTTTCCTTGTTAAACTGGTTTATTATTGTTGGCATATATTATTGAGAGCTTTTGGGAAACTGGTATATTTATTGTTGGCATCTCGTTCAAACATGTTAATAAAGTATACGTATTATCCCTTTGTCACTTTTTCCATTTTGTTCATTTGATATGCTAAATCCTATTAATGAAGTATACATATGATTCCTTTCTCACATTTGGCTTTTTTTCATTTGGTTTGCTAAAAGTTGACACACCATTTGTTCTGCTAAAAGCTAATTCTCTGTTTGTTTTTGCCAAAACCTGAAATATATGTTGTTCGAGAACTAGGTACACACCTCATGTGTACTACTTTGTGTTATACCTGGTTTGCTGCATACTTGTGTACATATATGAATTTCATCGCATTGATTATTTCTTGCTTGCGGGATACCGAGGCAGTGCACACACGTACTTGTACGTGTGTGTATATGCAGGCTCTCGTGACCATTTGTCCTTGAAATAAAAACCGATATAGCACAAACACTACACCATTGTATTTGGCATATGACTGATGTGAGGATTAACTATTATATTTTAGTTTCTATTGAAATTAATTTACTTGAACTATGATTAATCCTGACTTGAGTGATTTATGTTTTACAAGAAATGCTCGAGTCAGACCTGAGCATTACAGATTTAAGGATTACATCGTAGGATTCAAAGACCGGCGAAGCTGGGAAATTCCAAAGATGGTGCACTTTGAAGTCTTAAACGGTTAATATTTTTTTATATTCAAATGTTTTTTTTTTAAATTTCGCTGTATAGAAAATGTTGTATCAAAAATGATGAGTAATATATGAAAGTTTATCTCGCTATTCAATTGTATCATTTATTTATTTTGTGTTTTCTGTGATGTTTTTGTTTTAAACTATGTAAGCTAAGTAACAATCCGTCATTTTGAATGTTTTAAGTTGGTTTATTTACCAGTTTGAAGCAGTCAAAAAGGCGGGATGTTACAGTTATGGGATATATAGATCATGGATCTCATGTTGACTTGATTAAACAGGCTAAAAAAATTCTATAACCATATCTTAAAGTCGTTGGCAAGTTTTATATGCATGAGATTTTCGACATAATACCACTTTTATACTACATGTCCGTTCATTTTATTTCCTAAATTCTAGCGCTTCAAGGCCAGTTTATTTGCATAAAGAGAGGTTGGTAATGAACCGAAATTTGAAATTATCCAACTTATTATTAAATCAGAAAGTTGAAGTGAATATTATTTTATATCGAAAATCTAGTTAATTTTTAATGTATATTCCTAAAGGAATCATAAACAATCCTAATCATGTGCTTTAATCACTTTGAACACAAACATAAGCTAACATACTACCACCTCTTGCAATACTATATATATATATATAATGCTTCATGTATCTAGTAGTACTTGGCAATTTTTTTTCATAAAGATAACAACTGTATCTTTAAATGACCATTTTCAAAGTATTATAAAGTGGGAGGCCTTATCCATTGTGTTTCGCAACTATTGCGCGTTTTCTACTATTAAAGCAGCTATGACACCTTAGAGCATCTCTAACTGTTCAGGGTGTTGATTTTCGAGATTTCCACAACTAGAATTGTTGGAACACAATTTTTCCCAATAATTTTTGAAATCAGGCATCTGTTGAACAAACGCCTGGCTATCAGGCGTTTGTTGAACAAACGCCTGGTTATCAGGCGTTTTTTCGACATACGCCTTATATCTAGGCGTTTGTTCAACAAATGCCCAATCTTTAAAAGTTTGGTGTTTGTTGAACAAACGCCTGGCTATAGCCATTTATTAAAATTAAATTTAACACTTAGTTCAAAATTAGCAATTAATTTGATTGTTCATTATCCTACGGACTTGATTACAACAGATGTTAACTAGAAAATAATTACAACAGATGTTAACTAGGAAATAGGTACTAGAACTTTGGATACAAAACAAGTTAACTAGGAAATGGCTACCAAAACATAGGATACAAGACATGTTAACTAGGAAATAACTACTAAAACATAGAATACAACACATGTTAATAAGGAAAATAATTACGTAAGCAAACCACATGTTAGATTCAATCTCAAGGGATTCTAAAGCAGTTCTAACCCGCCTTATCTCTTGTTCTAACTCATTGGCATAAGAAATACCCCTTGGACATAAACGGTCGTCAATCCATTCAGAGTAGTTGTAGTCGTTAACCATAATGAGCATAATTGGATCCTGTGACCAATACTTTCTCCATCCGCCCTTACCACTACATCTACCGCATACCCACAGTGGCAATAAATGGGATATGAGTTAACCTCTTGATCGTTTGGAGGTTGGCTAATTCTATTCGCTCGTACCTCTTGTTCATATAGAGGTTGAACTACTGAGAATTGAACTATCACTTCATGAGTTAGAGGTTGATTAACAGTAGCCGCTCATACCTCTTGTTCATATAGAGGTTGAACTACCTGATAACCAAAATCTAGGACTGGAGTTTCAATAGGTTCCTTAAGTCTAAGTTGGCTCAGATCTGGGTACTCACGACGCACATCCTCATAGTGCTGCTCTTGGTATTTGATAAGCCAATCAACATCGGTTATTGAACTAGCTGTCGGAGCTTGACCCTAAGTAAAGTCAGAATTCATAGATGAGGGACATGAAGGCATAACTTTTGGTATGCTAATTTGTAAAGAACAAAAAACTTGTTTGAGTGAATAATGGTGACCTAAACCAGTAGAGATATATAGTCGCTAAGTATCGTGTGAATAAAACAAATTGTGATGTGATCGGTCATTGTAGTGAATCTGCTTTACGTACTGCCCTACACTATTAGGACTGGCTGTATACTATAGAGAATTTGCTTTCCATACTTCCCTACATATTAGGCTTGATGGTATACTATAGCGAATCTGTTTTACGTAGTTCTCTGCATTATTAGGCCTGACGGTATAATGTTTAAGCTACGATTTCCAAAGCTTTTAAATGATTACCTAAACCGAGGATGACCCGAATTTTTAAATAAACAAACATATGTTCGAGCAAGTTGAAGCACATTAATAAAACTAAAATAAATAAGATAAATAAAAGTCACATGATACATTCATGATACATTCACGATACACTTGCATAATACATTCATGATACAAGGAAGATAAATAATACTTAATCCGACCAACTTCAAATTCAAACCATTAAAGCTTAATTAGATCCAAAGCGTGTTAGCCAGTTGTAGTGAACTTCATAAGCTTCATGACCAATGAAATCTCTTTCTTATTCTTATCAGTAACGTGCATCGAAAGTGAACCATAGCACAAATATAGCATTTCATCCTTTGTTGCAACATTCATTCTTTCTAAGCGAATGACCCCAGATTGCATCTCCAGTGCGTACTGGACACCGCTCTCCGTCAATGGTGGATCGATCCATGAAATTTTTTTCAACTTTGCAATCCTTGGCGATTTTGTGGGTTAATGTATACTTACAACCATAAAAGCGATGACCTGCATTCGTCTAGCTTTTAGAAACAAGGACATTAGATTCCAATCCTCAATAACATAGGACTAAACGACCTGTCATGTTAGAGCTTGACCTATCTGGGTTCTATCGAGCTATTACTTCCCTCAACCTAGCACGAAGGGATTTTTGAACCGATCCGATGCACTGGACGGCAACGTTTGGTTGTGTGGCATCAAAGACTTCAGTCTTTGCTTCTATAGCTTCCACTTGTGTTTCAGGAAAAAATTTGACATCTTGGGTTGGTTGCTTATTACGTTCATATTCATCGTACATTTGAACCATGGTTTCATTATCGAACTCCCAATTAGCCATTTTATTAACGAAAAATAATGAAGGAAAGGTAGATAGGCTGGCCGCTCTTTAATAAACCAGCTTGACAGTGACAAAGTGGCTATAGTGCTCTTAACAATGGCATTACACTGCTGCCAATTAGCCTACTTTGTCTCCATGCGAGTGCGGTATCCAATGAAGCCCAGAGTGCGGAGTCCAAGAGAGAAAAGAGTGCGGTATCCAATAAAGCCAAAATGGCTACAGTGCCCTTGATAATGACACTACACTACCACCAATTGGCCTATTTTGTCTCCATGCGAGTGCTGTATCCAATGAAGAAAAGAGTATGGAATCCCAGAGAAAATAGAGTGCAGTATCCAATAAAGCCAAAGTGGCTACAATTCCCTTGACAATGACACTACACTGCTGCCACTTGGCCTACTCTGTCTTCATGCGAGTGCGGTATCCAATGAAGACCAGAGTGCAGAATTCAAGAAAGAACAGTGTGCGGTATCCACTAAAGCCAATGTGGCTATAATTCCCTTGACAATGACAATACACTGTTGCCACTTGGCCTACTTTGTCTCCATGCAAGTGCGTATCCAATGAAGACTAGAGTGATGTATCCTAAAAATCTATATAATAGTGGAAAGACGTACAACATTTATTTTTCAAACGAATTTCATTATATTCAGTATCTAAGCAACTCAAAAACTTCAAAAATAAAAAATTTCCATTAAAGAGTGTATGTTGTTCGATGATAACGACGAAGAATTTGATATTATGATAGAGGATCATTTTCGTCAATAAAGGGAGCTAATATCTGCACTACATGATGATGGAGAATCTAGCCAGAAACATGGTGGTTCTATTAGGCCATCGATATAAAAACTGACATCATTCATGACATAACGATAGACTAATGGTAGACTATTTTGTTTCAAATCCAACGTACACAGCTCAGTATTTTAGAAGGAGATTCCTCATGAGGCAACCTATGTTTCTTCGAATCCTATAGTGTATCTAACAAAATGATTCGTACTTTATCTGCAAACGCGCAATACATCTTATACAATAGGAGGAGTTATAATCTTTTAGGATTAGAACCAAAATCAGGGATAGTTATATTTAGGATCATTTATAGCATGGATTTGGGGGAGTATTTTATGCTAGGATCTATATATATATATTTAGGATTCAGGGAGAGTTATTTATATACCTTAGAAGTTTAGTATAGATTTAATTATAAGATATGTTTAGATAGTTATACAATTTAGGGGGAGTATCTTTAGAATTTCTTTTTGATGATGCCAAAGGGGGAGAAATTATAAAGTAAAGACTTAGTTTATAGGATTCATATAGACAGGGGGAGTATTTGAAGGATCATCATAAACATGTATATACAGGTACGATATTTTATAAATTAAGGTTGTCATCATCAAAAAGGGGGAGACTGTTGGAGAATGGAGTTTTGATGACATCAATCTTATCTCAATATTAATTGATTATAAAATATATACTAACACTTTTGTCTAGGATATATATATATATATATATACACACACACACACAAATGGAAACTCGTGTGATGCACGAGAGCATAGACTTTTAAGTGTTTTAGTTCGCATTCATCAATAAGTAGTGAGAACATAATGTGTAATAGGAACATATATAATGTAAGTGATATATGTATGTGTTAGGATTGTACTATAGAATCTAAATTCTGTAGCAAGAAGTAAATAATGCATGTATAGCGAGTAGGTATAGGTTGCACGTAGGGTAAACATTGTAAAATTTTATGTATCTCAATTGAGTTGATGAAAAATATACGTATGAAATGATGAATTAAGCAACGATATTATGTGATATTCTGCATTGGTTGAACATAATGAAGATAAAAAAATGAGTACAGAGTTGAAAAAAATACATCCACAGAATTAAAAAGTTACCATAACATAACAGAGTGAACAGTAATTACCAACCATAATGATTGATGCAAGGAGCAATAAGCATAAAATATTAGCATTCAAGTTAGGGATAAAAAAACAATTCAGTAGTTTAAAATTCGGAATAGTTAATGATATATGCATGGAGAAACCAATAATGGGGGACTGATAGAAGCGCTTAGCACTGTGACCTATGTGAACTAAAAGTATATGTGAATGCCCATTGTATTTTATAAATTATAATCATCAATAATTTGACATACACATTGCCAGATTTCAATCCAACTTAGGATTAAGAATTTGTTTCCCATTATAAATAGAATGTTAGAACATGTTCATAATATATGTAGCAGATCATGTGCTAGACATTTTTTATAAGCTTTATAGCCTATTACCAATGGAATATTACATTATGTTCACAATATATGTAGAGAAGAAGTAAAAAAGCAAATGCCAGCCCTTCTTATAAAGCTTCATCATCAAACAATCTGAAAATAAAAATATAAAGAATATATATGACTTCATGAAAATCATACTTGAAGATTTTTGCACAGGAAAATGGTTAAAAGAGGGAAATTGTTATACATATTTTTAGACAAAACAAAATGGTGTTATATATTATTTCTAGTTAACATTCAGATTTTACTGGTTAAGAAACTACGGAGTGCTCAATGGAAACTTCTCAGATTTTACTAATGCATAACATGAAACAAAAGCTGACTAAAGAACAATTTGTTTCTTTTATATTCCATTGGACAAAATGCTCATCATTTATCTATTATGCGGTTTTAGGTTAAACAGATAAATAATTAAAAGACCGTGTAATAGTACTACGAAAATTTATTTATATTCCCATGCATAGTATTCAACAGTAATAAAAAAATGAATATATTGAGAAAAACATAGTAAGTTTGAAAACGGCTGAAACTGTAGACTAAAATAGTTTGCGCAGTGTCACTATAGAAAGAAACTGACATGCAATATATCAATTTAAAATGATTACCAGAAATAATTGATGTAAAAACGAAGCCTATGATATACATGAATCAAAAAATTAAATGCAAATATGATTCATCTTTATGTGAAAGATGAATATGAAACATGGTTGGCTTTGACATGCAAAAAGAGCATGCTAGCATTTAACAAATGGTTGCATGAAAATGAGGGCATATCCATGAAGAGAAATAATCAACATATAAAAGTTATCATTTGTACATGTATTATGGAAACGGGCAGAGATTAATGTATACATGGAAGAAGAAAAAAATATAGCAAATTCATATATTGAGACCTCCCGTTTAGTCATAAATTCATTTTTGATGCTCCTTGTATATAGCGTCATACTTGGCAAACATCCAATACGTGCAACTTGCTGGCATATATTTTCCCTTGATTAAAACATTATTCAATAGCATTAATGAAGTGGATGATCCACATGGGAACAAATGTAAATTTAAGGAAATATTTACCCAATTAACAATAGTCTTACCCACAAAAAGAGTAAGGAGTAACACTGGTTATAATAGTTGATAAACTAGTGGTACTTGCCATTTGTTGTAGCCCATATTAAAAGAGTTGTTCAACTTATGCCTTATCTGATTTAGGCATCATTTTCATTAATGCCATTCTAACATATATGATTGCATAGTTGGTTGCTTGAACTGAGAACAACAACAATAATACAGTAGAATAGATTATGAATAATTACAATTATAAATTAATTAAACCTAAATGGGAATATATTTGTGAAAATAAACGAACAGGAGGCACCAATGCTACTATGCAATTACTGTACAACACACTACCAAAGTATTCGTTGCCTACCAAAAATGTACATCCATTAATGGCGATTATTGAAAGAAACTGACAAAACAATGGAGCCAATTAAAAAAGTAGATGAAAAATATGCCTTCATAATAAATATCGATAATCAGAAAGTCTCATGCATTTTGTAGAAAAATGGAAAACATTACAATTACCAAAAAGCAAAAAGAAAAGAAACCAACTTTTCTTTCATATGGTGAAAACATTCATAGAAGGAATTCTTTGTTACCAATTTAAAGTCTTAATTTTGTGCAAATAGGTTAAAAAACAACTTATAATAAATATGGTACATCCAATTACAGTATAAACAAATGGAAGAAGTTAAATCATTAAATATGAAACGATATGACAAATACTGAAAGTTGTTTAACTAACCAACTCAACTTTCATTATTTTCTTTATGGCTTAAGTTCTTTAACTTTTCAGTTTCTTTTAACTTTACAAATTTTTCAAAATTTGGCTAATACCCTAAATTTTCGAAAAATTTCGCCATAACCTCCTTTGTACCGGGAGCATCGGGAAAATCCCCAAACCGCCACACATGATAGCTTCTTAGTTGCAACTATAATCTTGTTTCACGACTATTGCGCTTCACACTACTGCCTTGGCACTGAACATGACTCATTAACAAGTTGCAGCCTATTCCTGTTCTATTGCATCCCCTTACCCACAGCTTCTGATCCGCTTTGCACTCAACCGCTCAATAGAAGTATCTCCTGTAATCACTACTTTGAATGAGCGTCCAAGTGTTGTAGTGCATTAAAATAAATCTAGAAGCAAAATCCAATAAATTTAGTAGACTTTAATGATGAGCATCATAAATTATGGTATTTTAATATGCCTATATAATTGTATAACGTAAATTTAACATTAGATTTGTGTACATACATATCTTTATCCATAGAGATGGAAAAGCATCTTATATCCAGAGCAGACAAAACCACTGTACTGAAAATGAAGATCAGCTTTGCATAAGCAACTAAGTAGCCAAGCCTAAATGCCAAAACAACGGGGAATCAAAATATTGATCATGAAAAAAAAGAGAAACCATACATTATAAATTATGGTACCATTTCCTCTACTAAAATAAAGATGAAAACAATTATATTAAAATAACTCAGTCTACAAATTAAAATCAAAGTTTAAAAAATTGATTAGGACCTAGAACAATATAGAATTATCGAATTTATAACCTAGAAATTAACATAACGTTGTTAAAACCTTCAATTCTAAATGGGAATCCATGTGTGATTAAGCGAATCAATTGCAAGAATATATTATAAAAAAGATTAGCGACCTAGATGTCATTAGAAAGCCATCTTATATGAAATAACCTCTTTGCTAAAAAATATATATTTCTACTGACTTGGAGAATTCAAGGAAACAGAAAATAAAAAATTATCTGCATAAAAAATCTGATAAAATAATTAGATAGACTCCTAAGCAATCTACCTAAGGCAAAAAAGGAATATTAGGTCGAGTTTAAGCTAAAAAGATGATTTGTTGTAAACATAGCTATCTGAAATTGATTCTTTCAAGGCTTCAATTCAGTATTTCACGATTCTAATTTTTTTTAATTAAAATCGAATTTGTAGTAAAAATAATACCTCGAAAGTTGCTCTATATAGTACTCGAAGGTCCATGTTGTGCTTTAATGTTGCTAATCTCTTAACCACTACGATGTTTCCCAGCTTTAATTGGACTATGAGTGCTTTTGCACTAAATATTTGATTGTTTAAACCAAGTAACTATCATGTATCAGCAACACCAGCAAGTTCTAGGACACCTATCAATGTCATGGTACAATGTTAATTTGATTATGAATGCTTAATGGATAAGTATAATGTGCTTTAATTATGTGAACATTGCTATGGTATCCGCTAATAATTATTTGGAATTCATCAATGTATGTAGTAGTATAATCAATTTTTGTAACTCTTAGCCTACACTAAGTAATTCCTACTTTCTACATGCTTACTTGGAATAGAATGTGTTTAATGACACCTCCTAACATTAGTGCAAGCAAAACATAAGAATAGTGTAAATTAAATAAATATTTAATTACACTACCTAAGAATAGTGCAAGAAAAACATAAGAATAAATTAAACTAAATTAATATTTTAAAACACCATGTTAGGGAATCTCTAATTGATGTTGGAAGAAATATTACAGTATAATCTACATTATATACATTCTCAGACATGGATTATTTAGTATTAAATATCATAATTTCATGTTATGTTATCTAAAACATATGTAAACCTAATCCAAGACAAAGTAGGACTTTGTTTACATGACTCATTGTAACAAATTACAGTCAAATAATTTTTTACGGTAATCGAGGTCAGAATGTGTACACTAAAACTAAGATCATTGGTTTATGAAAAAAAACTCTAGTCAAATCGATTTTAAATTAAAGAGAAAATATTTTTAGTTTGGGGAACCAATATGCTTCTAAAATTGACCCATTTGTCTTGAATTCCTTATTGCTTAAATTTTCTTTGTCCCAATCCTTGAAGCATGCAATCCCTAAAAGATCCAAAACAACAATTTAGTTACTCAACAATTAAACAAATGGTTGTAAGTAAGATATAATGATTCTAAAATGAAATTAGACATCGTGCAAGTGGCTGTTAGTGAATTTAGGACTAAATAAAGTGTTCGTTAAGATATGAATTATTTTCTCCTAACTAAAGTCGTTACAGTCTTTATATCATAGATCTACTCTCCATGTGTAATAGAAATTTCAACGTTCTGGCATATAGTTGATTCAGAAATGGGTATGGATGTGCAATTCCATATGTTATATTGGATTCCTATAACATTAAGTTCCCTTTGGATGAAAAAGGAATTTATTGTATATATCTCAAAAACTTTATAACCATGTTTTGTTCGTTTCATATCAAATAATATTGTGCAAATATTTCTGATAAGAATAAATTGAATAATATGTTATCTTGTTTCGCATTATTTGATACAAACAAATCATTACTCAAAGATTGAATAAGGAAAAAATAAATTTAACAGCATGATTTTGCAATCTAGGAAATAATAAGCAGATACACTATCACAAAATGATAAATAATTTTTAATTAAAGAGTTTGCAATAAACTTCAATAAAGATAAAGTTGAAGAAAGCAACATGCTTTTAGTCATGAAGACAACCCAAAATAAAGAACAATGAAAAAATAGATACATATAATAAAGCAATAAATTTGTTACAGTATGATAAATAGAGCGATAGTGTTCACATCATGAATAATAGAGGTAAATTGTAATAATATTTCCAGACTTCCATGATGAAAATTAGAGGTGAGGGTATCTAACATTCCTGTATCATATTAGGAAGCAAACATGTGAATAAGATTATAAATCTTTAAAAAAAATCATGGAGATGAGTTTGTATCTAAGGTATGCTGGAGAAATGTAATTCAGAATAACTTCTACTTTGCATAGGTAACAATGCGGCCAATACCCAAGCAAAACATAGAAGAAAATAATATGATTGAGCATGAAATAAAAAGAAACAATAAATTATATCTTCTCCTAAAAAAATAGTAATAACTCAGTTATGTGAAGGAATCACATCATTTGTATATTTGTAAAGATATCCAATCAGCATCATGTATATCAAACTTAGCTTGTAATCTGTTAAACACATCATTATTTAAGACGAAAATGAAAACTTTGACATTTGCAGATGAATAAAATAGCTAGTTTGTTATTTATATTTGTATGTAATTTTCTAATGAAGAAAAAACTTAAGTTATTCTTCCAAAAGAAAAATAGAAATTTGAGTGAAATGTAAATTTTAAAAATTGATCTTAACCTCAAATAGTATATGACTAATTAATAATTACTTTTCTTTTAAGTTAGCAGTTACGCCACATAGCATATAAGAGCACAAAGCCCAATATGGATAGTCACGAACATGCACATGCATAACATCTAAAGCCATATGAATTCCTTTTCAGAGCACCAAAACTACACTCCTCCAGGATAAACTTAACAAAAAAACATTTTGAAAATAAGTTTCAAAGTGGTATAGTTCATAAAACTTCTGTTGGAATTAAAGAGGAGGAGGATAACTAAATTTTCTTGCAATATTTCTTGCATCTCTTACAACAAAATATGGCCACCCTTATATAGTAGACTAGACACCCTTACAAATACCAATAGACACCAATTGATTAATAGACACAACACTAAACGAAGTGACATGACACTTAAACAAGAGACATAACTCTTGACTCAAAAGACACAACAAATAACGAGAGAACCATAAATTGGGTTTAATTTCCAATAACTTCACCTGTGTTTTCATTCCTCTGGATATATTAAAAAACAAATATCACATCAGGAAGAAAATAACATCCCCCTAGCCTAAAACCGCCTTAGAAGCTAATGAACCATCCTAATTACTGCAGGCATGGACCGTTATGCAAAATCAAGCAACTGCCTTTGTTGTACATCATTAGTATGCGAAATGCATGCACATAACAGCTCAATAGGTATTTCCCAAGCTACCAACTGCTTTACTCACTTCACACCCAGGGACGTAACTACCTTGGGCTTTGGGTGGGCACTTGCCCGGGGCAAGATTCAGGATTATTAATAAGACTGCCGACATATTCTGGATACTGGAGAATGATTTGTATTATAAACACTTAACCTTCGTATTGTGTTAAGTGGGATATATTTTGTATATAGGTATTGGGCTGATATGGCCCAAATCAAAGACATACTTGTATTCTATAAATATATGGACTGCTTATGTGTATTCTATAAATATGGACTCTACAGACGCATTATTCAAGTTCATTAATAAAATTCTCTCTACAGTATTTCATCTTTATATCATTTCCTTTATCTAAATTACATTCAATTCAAATCAAAATATTACAAAACTCAACTGTTATATCAATGAGGATGGATAGTATAGATGACATTGATATATGTCTTGAAGATGGAATAAATGACATTGATATATCAATGACATACTGTAATACTTTTGGGTCCTTGTCATTTCGGGTGCATATGTTTGTAATACTTTTGTTTGTAAATACACTTAGTTAATCTTGATATGCATGGATGTGATAAATTTATGCGTTCGTTTTTCCCTTTTTTTTAATCACTTCTATAATCTTCCCACCACAAGTTAAATTCCTGGTGACGTCACTGTTCACACCCAGTCAAATTTTGCTGTACATTTGTAACACCCTGCCTCCGCTAGGGTCACTCGCAAAGGAATGCACTAGCTTTAGAGGGGCATTATTGGTAAACATGCACAGAAATATCACAAGACAGAACATATAAAAATAGCGGAAGTAAAATCAAACTTTCATAACATGAATAAATAAGGTCTAAAGCCTTTTACATCAGAGTACATCAAAACCTGTCTTGCAATAGTAAAGAAGCATAAAGACATTTTCATAAATTATTCCCCAAGTAAAAACAGTAAAGTAGCCATTAGCCAAGAAAAGTCCAAGCCATCCATGATGACCTTCAAGCAGAAGAATTCCGAACTAAACAACAGTATTTCCTCCCTGTAACCTGGGGGGGAAACGGAAGAAAAGAGGCGAAACAAAACGGGTCAGTCAAAAAGACTGAGTAAGCCCTATCTACTATTAGCATAAAAACTAGTAAAGTTAACTGACATGAGAAACTGAGATGAACATAAGCATGATGACAAGATAGATAAGCTAAATCAAGATAACAGGATGAACTACTGAACTCAGATAAACTAAGGTGTCATGATAAATTACGATGTCAAGATAAAACAAGGTATCACATCGTCAGGTTTCTATCAAGTATAATATCCCCAAGATATCTATCACGTATAACGTCCCATGATATCTATCCTGCATTTTAGCTCTGCACCTACCGTACTAGTATCCCCACCGTATCATGTGTTAACCAAGAATGACCCTCACTCAAAAGTCGTGTAATGGTCCATGTCAACCTAATATATCGCATATATAGGTTACTCAACTTGTATGTTTTATTCCATGTAAATGTTCAGTCCCTTGCCGTAGAACATACGGGCTTTCCCATGAGATTCTACATTACTTTAACATAGTTCCATGATCCTTAAGATCGGTTTGGACTGTTACCCTAAACCTAGCTAGGGTCTTCCAACATGAATTATCGTTTGTACAACTAGGACTTATGCTACCTAGGGCCACTAGGGATTACGTTTACCTATTGCACGTTTTCGTATCTCGGTTTTGGTTCAACCACCCAGGGCCACTGGGATTTACGCTAACCGTCAACCGCGCCCTTTTTCCCACGCATTCATCGTGAATCATTTTCCATGACTGTATGCACATGTATCACATCGTGCCATCCGAGTCCTGTCACAGGGCAGATCGAGAAATACAGGACTCGGTCGGGAGCTTTCGATTTATCTGCCGATGTAGATGCTAAGGTCTGTTTTTCTATACGTGGCTATGGTCCCACGCGACCCCTCCCTCAACTAGTGAAAGACAAGACAGGATAAATCCTGTATGAGAACACACTACTGGCCAACCCACAATCCTAGCCTTACCGCAACCATAATTAGATAGCAATTATGGTCTATTGGGTGTTCTCTGCCTTTCCGTACGTACATGCTTGACCAAAGATGGTAGGTAGTCTGACGAAATGCTATCTAGGGTACGACCGTGTATCGTCGACTATCCCATATCCATCCCCGTCTTTAGGTCGCTCGCATAGCAACCAAGGCATACTCTTGGTTCTTCTAACGCAGACCTTAACCTCTCATGAGCCTAGTATAATCACCTGGCAGCTCATAGAGGGATACCAAGAATACCCTCACGTTCCCCGAAGCCACTGCTTCGTTACCCAGTTCGCTGGAGCCTTTATCTAAATCAGATACTTGCTCCTACTCGTATACTTAAACGATGACCTACCGTATCAGGTTACTCATCTATCTATGAACTGGTCTAAATTTCCTTGACTAAGAATCATTACTTAGTTATTCCTCAACTAAGGTTTACCACTTAGCCTTATTCCCGTTATCGTTGTTAACTACGGTTATCCCCTATCCGCAGAACTAGGGTTTACATAATGGATTAAGTGTCACTTAAGTTCATGACTTAACCCGTCTACCAATCATGTCAAAATTGGCTAAGTATCCAAGTCCAAGACTTAACCCGTCTTCAAATCATGTCAAAATTGGCTAAGTATCCAAGTCCAAGACTTAACCCGTCTTCAAATCATGTCAAAATTGGCTAAGTATCCAAGTCCAAGACTTAACCCTACAAACCATGCTCACGTTGGTTAAGTATGTATTAAGCAATTCATGACTTAACCTCGTCCAATTATCATTCTAGATTGGTTAAGTATATATTAACTTGACCCTATCAATTTACTCAGTCAAATCGGTCAAGTGTATTCAAGCGATTCGTGACTTAGCCTTATCATGTTTTCACGTTAGATCGGTTAAGTATAGGTTAACTTAACCTCAATAAATTCACGAGTTAGATTGGTTAAGTATAGGTCACTTAACCACATCAATTCATCATGTTTAGATTAGTTAAGTGTTTAACTTAACCCCATTAAACTACCAAGTGGGATTAATTAAGTCTAGGCTAACTTAACCCCATCCGATTTCCATGTTTAGACTAGTTGAGTCTAATCTTAACCCCATTCGTTAACCGTATTTTTCGGTTAAGCGTCATTAAGAAAACTTACTTAACCTTACCAAGTTATCGCGTTGGATTGATTAAGTATTGGTTAACTTAACCCCATCCACTAGTCATATAAAAATGGTTAAGTGTCATTAGGCAAATCAAGTTACTTAACCTACCCAACCTTGTCATGTTTTGTTAAGTATCATTAGCCTAATCAAATTACTTAACCCATTTGTCCATGTCATATTTGGTTAAGAGTCATTAATCAAATTAACTTAACCCTATCATGTGGCATTAATTACTTAATGCACCTTCACCTCTCACATTAGACTTTGTTGTGGTTACTAGTTAAGCCGGTCGGTTCCGGGTAGCTTTACACCACAACTTGGTCTAACCTCGGGTTCAAGCACAACATGACCAACTTCTCACATTGGGTCCTATTGTTTGCAACTACTAGTTAGGCCGGTCGGTTCCGGGTAGTTTTACGTTGCAAACTCAACCCAACCTCGAGTTGGCCACACTTATATTATCTAAGTGTCATGTCCATCATGTTTCCCAAAACATGTTACAAGTTTTCAAGCATTTGGGTAGACCTAACTTAATAGGTAAATTCCCAAAGGGTAGACCTAACTTAATAGGTAAATTCCCAAGATTATGTTTTTATGCATACTTACATGTCAACTTCCATGTTATATTTCAAGTCATGTTTTCAAGTTGTATTTTCATGTCATTAGAAATTACCCATAACATAACCCAACGCTTTTAAACTCGCATATACGTTCGCGACAACGTAATGGATTAAAAGAAGAGACTTGGCAAAGGCATGACAAAAATGGATATTAAGCCACAAGTTAATCATGGTGGCAAATGAGGCACAAATGTGTTCATTAACTTGCATGTTACATTCTTAAGCCTCAAAACATGCATAAACCCAAACTTGGCACATAAGCGAATCATGGTGACAAAAGATATGGAATGATGACTAGTAACTTGCATATATCATCATATAAGGGTTATGACTTCATATGCAAGTTGACATAAAGGTTATGAGGGTTCTCATGTTGCCTAATGCAACATTTCAACATAAAGGTTGTAGCTTTTAGCTCACAAGATCAAGATAATGACTTCATAAACTTGCATGACATGATAGCATGTATCATACTCAATGATCAAACCCAAACTTGCAACATGAACATTTAACTTCATAGTTAATATCTAAGAGTAGGGAAAGGGCTTACATTGCTATGAAGGCACAAAAGATATGACAAAGCCCTTATGCAATCAAATAGACCCAAAATGCAAGCTCTAACATAAAAACCCTTGAGCCAAAATGATCAAAACCCTTGCTTTATGATGCAAAGATAGAAACTTGACTTGAATGCAAGCTAATGACACTCATACAAGCTTGAAAACACTTGTATGCATGGAAAATCTCTCATAGAAACCATTTAGAAATTTTATGAAGAGAGTGGAGGCCATGAGAGGTAAAAATTTTCCATAGTTTAGTTGCATGAATGAATAATGAGGATTTAGGATAGGTTAGGGTCTTATTTATAGATTAGGCAAGTGTTTTAGGCCATAGGATTAAACCTAGATTCAATCCAAGCCATCAAAGCATGTCTTGGGGAAGAAGTCAAGTGTAGGAACCATCTAGGGCCTTTAGATTAAAGATGAACCATGAGAACCATCCAAATGCAAAATCTGCATTTGAGCGAATCGGCCCACGGGTTGACAGCCAAACACCCTGGATTAACCCCTAGTCGACCCAGCGGACTCGAGTCGACCTCAAAAATCGGCCGGTTCGGTTATTCCCCTCTCCCAATTCGCTGTTTTGAACATTTTTGCATATTTATTTATTTAATTTTCAATTATATATATATATATATATCAATATATATATATTTCTCTGCGCAACCCATTTCACTTAATTAAGTATACTTTAATTTGGGAATTTTTCGTGAAACTTCGCGAGGCCATATCTTGGTCATACGGACTCTGATTCTCGAAAACTCAGACTCTATTTCGCGTATTTTTCCAAGACGAACGCAATGGCATAGCCCATTTTACTTGATTCAGAATTTAAAATTAAATTCTGCCTTGATTCTCGTCTTAACACGTTATCGAAAAATACGGGTTGTTACATTCTCCCCACCTTTTAGGATTTCGTCCCCGAAATCTCCAAGTTAGGAAGAACATATCCTACCATCCATCATCCATCTACTCAAAACATCATCCGCAAGCAACCATTGTCCTTAGATGATTTCTAATGCTGTATGAATATATGCAAAACGTGTGTGTACATGTTCCTTAGCTAATGCTAATGATCAGGCCTGAATAATCTTTCTAATGCAAAATATGTATAGTGCCATGAATCCAACATGTATGCAAATAGTCCTAGTCATATAGATACTATATGCGTGCACAATCATTCATTCATATGCAACAACCGCATGATAATACATTCGATTTCATCCATAAACAAGTATAAATACTCGTGCATATGCAATATGAAATGTGACCGAGTCGAGCTAGTATCTAATGTGTATTCGCGCATCCACGAGCAACCACTTGCAACCATATCAATCATAACATGTTTCAAATACATGTTTACATCCATAGGGTTCTACCTAGAATTCCCTGAAACAGGGCCGAGAAGATAAACAAGACAAACTCCTTACGGGGTTTGTAACAGAAAGTAGGACCGAGAGGATGTCCACAAAAGATAACCTACAAGTAAGCTCTACAGAAACAGGGATCAAGGATATACTCCCAAAAAGAGATATCATGCGCGTATCTAGTCTTTGACCATCAAAGTCGTATTTCCTCGGGCTTACTTCCATTGTGCCTTGACCGCCCTTTAACTTCGCGATTTCGTAGCTTCTTATTTCCTGCTTCCATAACATGAGCTGAAACTCATTTCTTCATCGCCTCTCGTTCCACTTGCACTTATCCTTTTTCTAGAATACTTGGCGCAAACATGATTGCGTACTCATGATCTCATGCAAGCTTTCCAAAATTCACAAGTGAATCTTGGATCTCGTTTATATACTATAAGGCATTCCATGTAGAAGAACTTTCTCTTGAAAGTAAACAGATGTCAATCAGGTTATCATGCGCACTTACTAGGGTGATCTCTATAACCCATGCATAAATGAAGTAAATCATCCGTCTTATTGGCGAACACCACTCGATCGGGCTTCAAATTTCCAATAAAGGCATCAAGGGATTCTAAGTAACTAGTCATGACAGAACCTCAAAAAGGTTACCCGATACTTCGAGGGCATTACCAAGGCTAGTCAAAAGGTCTAGCTACCCTCCTATCAAAACCAAGAGTGGCACCCCCTACTGGATAACCACTTCATCCCTAGAATCCATCCATAGCTTATAAACATAAGCATTATTTCCAAACTCAACACTTGGCATAGACATTCCCAAATCCAAACAAGTCATGTATAAATGGACTGAATCTCTAATAGGACTTTGAGACAAAAATGGGATTCTCTATTACGTTAGTACTTAAGGTGCAGAGACTCAACTACCGAAGCGGACGTAAATGATGCGGGGATCAAAACAAAGTCTTGGCGGGATGATAGAAAAGAATAACTAGATCTTCAACAAGGATGTTATCCCCCTACTCAGGTACTCTAGTGAGGGTATACAACGATGATCTTGTCCTTGTCCCACAATACTTAACTATCCGTCCCGTTTCACCATACCAAAGATACTTTCTCATCATGGGTTTCATTGTTCATCTTTCTCCCTCCTTTGAGGACTAAGCCATACCAACAAGTTGCTCATCCTTAAGCTCGTATCCTTTATCCTCTTTCTCACTATCCTTTCTTATAACGCGGCCACTGGTCTCTTGAAAACCACCTCCATCGCATGGAAAGCACTTTCGTAGATAGAAAAGACTAGTCGCAGTTAAAACCACTGTGACTAGAGATGGAGGAAAGAAAGGAGAAGAGATTCAATTAAGGAAACAAGGATAGTGCTAATGGCCTTTGGGGAATAGCCTTTTTCTTTTAAAAGAAAAATTTTCTTGAAAAAAATGCTTCTTTGTAAACGATTTTCAAATAGTTTTCAGAAGGTCTTTAAAAACTTTTGCCCAGTCTGGTAACCTTCTGCTCTGATACCACGTGTAACACCTCGCCTCCGCTAGGGTCACTCGCAAAGGAATGCACTAGCTTTAGAGGGGCATTATTGGTAAACATGCACAGAAATATCACAAGATAGAACATATAAAAATAGCGGAAGTAAAATCAAACTTTCATAACATGAATAAATAAGGTCTAAAGCCTTTTACATCAGAGTACATCAAAACCTGTCTTGCAATAGTAAAGAAGCATAAAGACATTTTCATAAATTATTCCCCATGTAAAAACAGTAAAGTAGCCATTAGCCAAGAAAAGTCCAAGCCATCCATGATGACTTTCAAGCAGAAGAAGTCCGAACTAAACAACAGTATTTCCTCCCTGTAACCTGGGGGGGGGGGGGAACGGAAGAAAAGAGGCGAAACAAAACGGGTCAGTCAAAAAGACTGAGTAAGTCCTATATACTATTAGCATAAAAACTAGTAAAGTTAACTGACATGAGAAACTGAGATGAACATAAGCATGATGACAAGATAGATAAGCTAAATCAAAATAACAGGATGAACTACTGAACTCAGATAAACTAAGGTGTCATGATAAATTACGATGTCAAGATAAAACAAGGTATCACATCGTCAGGTTTCTATCAAGTATAATATCCCCAAGATATCTATCACGTATAACGTCCCATGATATCTATCCTGCATTTTAGCTCTGCATCTACCGTACTAGTATCCCCACCGTATCATGTGTTAACCAAGAATGACCCTCACTCAAAAGTCGTGTAATGGTCCATGTCAACCTAATATATCGCATATATAGGTTACTCAACTTGTATGTTTTATTCCATGTAAATGTTCAGTCCCTTGCCGTAGAGCATACGGGCTTTCCCATGAGATTCTACATTACTTTAACATAGTTCCATGATCCTTAAGATCGGTTTGGACTGTTACCCTAAACCTAGCTAGGGTCTTCCAACATGAATTATCGTTTGTACAACTAGGACTTATGCTACCTAGGGCCACTAGGGATTACGCTTACCTATTGCACGTTTTCGTATCTCGGTTTTGGTTCAACCACCCAGGGCCACTGGGATTTACGCTAACCGTCAACCGCGCCCTTTTTCCCACGCATTCATCGTGAATCGTTTTCCATGACTGTATGCACATGTATCACATCGTGCCATCCGAGTCCTGTCACAGGGCAGATCGAGAAATACAGGACTCGGTCGGGAGCTTTCAATTTATCTGCCGATGCAGATGCTAAGGTCTGTTTTTCTATACGTGGCTATGGTCCCACGCGACCCCTCCCTCAACTAGTGAAAGACAAGACAGGATAAATCCTGTATGAGAACACACTACTGGCCAACCCACAATCCTAGCCTTACCGCAACCATAATTAGATAGCAATTATGGTCTATTGGGTGTTCTCTGCCTTTCCGTACGTACACGCTTGACCAAAGATGGTAGGTAGTTTGACGAAATGCTATCCAGGGTACGACCGTGTATCGTCGACTATCCCCTATCCATCCCCGTCTTTAGGTCGCTCGCATAGCAACCAAGGCATACTCTTGTTTCTTCTAACGCAGACCTTAACCTCTCATGAGCCTAGTATAATCACCTGGCAGCTCATAGAGGGATACCAAGAATACCCTCACGTTCCCCGAAGTCGCTACTTCGTTACCCAGTTCGCTGGAGGCTTTATCTAAATCAGATACTTGCTCCTACTCGTATACTTAAACGATGACCTACCGTATCAGGTTACTCATCTATCTATGAACTGGTCTAAATTTCCTTGACTAAGAATCATTACTTAGTTATTCCTCAACTAAGGTTTACCACTTAGCCTTATTCCCGTTATCCTTGTTAACTACGGTTATCCCCTATCCGCAGAACTAGGGTTTACATAATGGATTAAGTGTCACTTAAGTTCATGACTTAACCCGTCTACCAATCATGTCAAAATTGGCTAAGTATCCAAGTCCAAGACTTAACCCGTCTTCAAATCATGTCAAAATTGGCTAAGTATCCAAGTCCAAGACTTAACCCGTCTTCAAATCATGTCAAAATTGGCTAAGTATCCAAGTCCAAGACTTAACCCTACAAACCATGCTCACGTTGGTTAAGTATGTATTAAGCAATTCACGACTTAACCTCGTCCAATTATCATTCTAGATTGGTTAAGTATATATTAACTTGACCCTATCAATTTACTCAGTCAAATCGGTCAAGTGTATTCAAGCGATTCGTGACTTAGCCTTATCATGTTTTCACGTTAGATCGGTTAAGTATAGGTTAACTTAACCTCAATAAATTCACGAGTTAGATTGGTTAAGTATAGGTCACTTAACCACATCAATTCATCATGTTTAGATTAGTTAAGTGTTTAACTTAACCCCATTAAACTACCAAGTGGGATTAATTAAGTCTAGGCTAACTTAACCCCATCCGATTTCCATGTTTAGACTAGTTGAGTCTAATCTTAACCCCATTCGTTAACCGTATTTTTCGGTTAAGCGTCATTAAGAAAACTTACTTAACCTTACCAAGTTATCGTGTTGGATTGATTAAGTGTTGGTTAACTTAACCCCATCCACTAGTCATATAAAAATGGTTAAGTGTCATTAGGCAAATCAAGTTACTTATCCTACCCAACCTTGTCATGTTTTGTTAAGTATCATTAGCCTAATCAAATTACTTAACCCATTTGTCCATGTCATATTTGGTTAAGAGTCATTAATCAAATTAACTTAACCCTATCATGTGGCATTAATTACTTAATGCACCTTCACCTCTCACATTAGACTTTGTTGTGGTTACTAGTTAAGCCGGTCGGTTCCGGGTAGCTTTACACCACAACTTGGTCTAACCTCGGGTTCAAGCACAACATGACCAACTTCTCACATTGGGTCCTATTGTTTGCAACTACTAGTTAGGCCGGTCGGTTCCGGGTAGTTTTACGTTGCAAACTCAACCCAACCTCGAGTTGGCCACACTTATATTATCTAAGTGTCATGTCCATCATGTTTCCCAAAACATGTTACAAGTTTTCAAGCATTTGGGTAGACCTAACTTAATAGGTAAATTCCCAAAGGGTAGACCTAACTTAATAGGTAAATTCCCAAGCTTATGTTTTTATGCATACTTACATGTCAACTTCCATGTTATATTTCAAGTCATGTTTTCAAGTTGTATTTTCATGTCATTAGAAATTACCCATAACATAACCCAATGCTTTTAAACTCGCATATACATTCGCGACAACGTAATGGATTAAAAGAAGAGACTTGGCAAAGGCATGACAAAAATGGATATTAAGCCACAAGTTAATCATGGTGGCAAATGAGGCACAAATGTGTTCATTAACTTGCATGTTACATTCTTAAGCCTCAAAACATGCATAAACCCAAACTTGGCACATAAGCGAATCATGGTGACAAAAGATAT
This sequence comes from Allium sativum, assembly GCA_030737875.1. Classification (NCBI taxonomy): domain Eukaryota; kingdom Viridiplantae; phylum Streptophyta; class Magnoliopsida; order Asparagales; family Amaryllidaceae; genus Allium; species Allium sativum. The sequence continues at coordinate 268,986,438 of CM060913.1, read as the reverse complement.
GGAATGATGACTAGTAACTCGCATATATCATCATATAAGGGTTATGACTTCATATGCAAGTTGACATAAAGGTTATGAGGGTTCTCATGTTGCCTAATGCAACATTTCAACATAAAGGTTGTAGCTTTTAGCTCACAAGATCAAGATAATGACTTCATAAACTTGCATGACATAATAGCATGTATCATACTCAATGATCAAACCCAAACTTGCAACATGAACATTTAACTTCATAGTTAATATCTAAGAGTAGGGAAAGGGCTTACATTGCTATGAAGGCACAAAAGATATGACAAAGCCCTTATGCAATCAAATAGACCCAAAATGCAAGCTCTAACATAAAAACCCTTGACCCAAAATGATCAAAACCTTTGCTTTATGATGCAAAGATAGAAACTTGACTTGAATGCAAGCTAATGACACTCATACAAGCTTGAAAACACTTTTATGCATGGAAAATCTCTCATAGAAACCATTTAGAAATTTTATGAAGAGAGTGGAGGCCATGAGAGGTAAAATTTTGCCATAGTTTAGTTGCATGAATGAATAATGAGGATTTAGGATAGGTTAGGGTCTTATTTATAGATTAGGCAAGTGTTTTAGGCCATAGGATTAAACCTAGATTCAATCCAAGCCATCAAAGCATGTCTTGGGGAAGAAGTCAAGTGTAGGAACCATCTAGGGCCTTTAGATTAAAGATGAACCATGAGAACCATCCAAATGTAAAATCTGCATTTGAGCGAATCGGCCCACGGGTTGACAGCCAAACACCCTGGATTAACCCCTAGTCGACCCAGCGAGCTCGGGTCGACCTCAAAAATCGGCCGGTTCGGCCATTCCCCTCTCCCAATTCGCTGTTTTGAACATTTTTGTATATTTATTTATTTAATTTTCAATTATATATATATATATCAATATATATATATTTCTCTGCGCAACCCATTTCACTTAATTAAGTATACTTTAATTTGGGAATTTTTCGTGAAACTTCGCGAGGCCATATCTTGGTCATACGGACTCCGATTCTCGAAAACTCAGACTCTATTTCGCGTATTTTTCCGAGACGAACGCAAGGCATAGCCCGTTTTACTTGATTCAGAATTTAAAATTAAATTCTGCCTTGATTCTCGTCTTAACACGTTATCGAAAAATACGGGTTGTTACAACATTATCGTATTTACTAAAGCAGTATTTAGTGAGAAGCGCAAAGTGTGCATCGAAGGAAGCTCTCCACAACGAATTGTAGTTGACAAAAGAAGCTTTTGGTGGTGGGGAAAGTAGTAACTTGGTCGCTCTTTATAGTAATGACTTGATGATCACCGAAGCTCCATCGCTGGAAGGCTTCCAACTGGTCTAGGAGGTGGCTTCTTCGACGAACATACTATAGCAGCTAAGCAGGCGTTGAGGGACTCAGGTCCATGGCGTGGATGCTAGCGGATAAAGCTCTGGAAAGGAATGTGGTAGCGGGTACGGTACCTGACCCAAATAAGAAATGTAGGTGTCGGAACACAACCATGGAAGCTAAATCAAATAAGCCTATGCAGATGTTATTATCTCTCCAATTCACTCTATGTGTACATGCATTGTTATGAAAATCGGTCCGAACATGTAAAAGAAATTAACTAAATCAAATAACCCTATGCAAATGTTATTAGAAGATAATCCTATCTAGAAGACCTATTTATTGACTGTTCTTTCTCCACTGACCCAGATGCTTTAGCGAAAAGGGATATGCATAAACATCGAGTATAGAGAATTTGATAAAATAATTTAGACAATTCTTTAGGAAACTGGATAAATGTAGAGAAAATGTGACACCCCACCTCCGCCAGTACCACTCTTGTAAGGGCACTGACTTTGGAGGGGCGTTTAAACAAGGTAAACATGCATGCAGATATCACAAGACAGAACATATAAGTAAAACAGAGTAGTAAAACAGCAGATAAAACTTGCATTTCCAAAACCATAGTTAAGTTACAATAAAGTACTTAGTCATTATTTTCCAACAAACAAAGTCTAGATAAAAGCATAAACTGAAAATCTGAAATACATAAAGTACTATTGTAACACCCCACGCCCGCTAGGGTCACTCACAAGGGAATGCCATAGCATCGGTGGAGCATTTTAGTGAATATAGAACAGAAAAATTACAACAAGACAGATATAAATAGTACTTGAAATTCTAAAACATCATCTCATAGCAGCGGAAATAAACATGTCTGGTTACAACATAAAACCATGATAAAAGTCAAGTACAACATCTGTCAAAATAAAGAAGTACATAATCCCACTCTCATATACAATAGCCATAAGAAAAAGAAAAGATAACTGGAGCTTTACATCTACCCAAGCTCCTCAGGACTGGAAACAGAAATCCGATCAAGCTCTACTACCACTAGGATCCACCGTAGGACCTGAGGGTTGGGAAAAAGATAAAAACAACGGGGTCAGACATAAGTCTGAGTGAGTCCTATAACTTTAACAATACAATCATTAAAGTAACCAGAGAAGACATAAACTTGACCTACGGTAATATCTGGGGATGAATGGCTACACTAAGCAGCTTGGTAGACTTAGAACGAACTAAGATAACCGTCAGGACGCATCTACCCACCCAAGGATAATTACTAACTGCACCACACCAGTCATTCCTACTTAAGGTTGATCCCTTCTAAGGACTTAGAAAATTTCCCCCAGTAGTTCCATGTACCCCTAGCCCACTACATAGGTGCCGTCTGCCCCTATCTCTACTAGGTGTACTCAGTAATTCTTACCCAGTAGTTTCGTGTACCCCTACATAGGTGCCGTCTGCCCCTATCTTCATTAGGTGTACCCACTACTCCCCAAGCGATCGGCTCCCTACCGTAGATACCCGTGCTGGTCCCACAGTGGGGTGTATCACTCCCCTAAAGTGGCTACCCAATACTAACGGTGCACGGCTTTATATCTACACGATGCAACAACGGCTTATCTACCAGCCCGGGCCCACACACGCATATGAAGCCCGTTGGACTTGCGTTGCCACCGCTAACCCGTTTTGGCCTCTTATAATCAAGCCCAATATGCGTGTCCCGTCACTCGACATGGGTCGAGCCCACAAAGATACGTTTGGGATATTGGTTGAAATGGGCCCCCACAAGCTACCCACTTAAGCTTGTCAAATATCTAGTGTATCCCACTTAACCCTTTAATCATGTTTAATTACATGTTTCCACTTGGTTAAGTATTCTAATCGTATTTTCTATTGCCACCCAAGGCAACCCACTAGATTCCACATGCCACCCAAGGCAACCACCAAATTTCCTCATGCCACCCAAGGCACCCACTTAACCCCTCATGTCCCACTACATGCTATTATGGTTAAGTGTTTCTTAATTAATTAAGACCGTGATCTCCCGTAAAGACCTCCCACATTAGACTGGCTGTTATGACCGCCTGGTTAAGCCGGTAGAATCCGGGCAGTCTTACGTCATAACAGAGTCTAACCTCGTGTCTTTACCTTAATCACGTATTTAATTTATGGCTAAGACCTCTCACATTGGGCTAACATTTGTAGCAACTGGTTAAGCCGGTCGGGTCCGGGCAGTTTTACACTACAAATGAGTCCAACCTCGTGTCTTAGTCGATTAATTACACCTAATTAATCACCCCCATATTAATTATCCCTAATTAATATCAAGTTTTCCATAACATGGGTAGACCTAACTCAATAGGTAAATTCCCATGGGGTAGACCTAACTCAATAGGTAAATTCCCACTTATGGTAATTTATTTTTATGGTATGCTTAATCATACCCAAACATTCATTTATTAACATATTTACCAATCCCATCGTTCCCCACGTAAATCGTTCTCGTTACATGACATAATAAGGGGAAGATCATCACAAATATCATGGGTTTAACATACAACTTTGTCATGGGTTAAGAGGATGTCAACTTGCATATTATCATACACATGATTTGCATAACATGTTGCATATGAGCTTGCATATTATCATACACATATCTTGCATAACATGTTAAACTTGCATATAGGCATTCTCAATCTTGCATAACATGTTAAACATGTATTTAAGCATACACATAACTTGCATAAGCATTCACATACTTGCATAAGCATCCACATACTTGCATAAGCATTCACATACTTGCATAACTTGCATATCATGTCATTTAAGCATATACATATCTTGCATAAGTATTCATATACTCGCATAAGCATGCATAACTTGCATATCACATAAATCTTGCATTAAACATATACATGACTTGCATAAGCATCCATACACTTGCATAAGCATGCATAACTTGCATATCACTTTCAACTTGCATTTAAACATACACTTAACTTGCATATCTCACTTTGCTAAACATGCATAATTCCACTTATTAAATATGCATAAATCCACTTATTAAACATGCATATACCAACTTGTTAAACATGCATAAATCAACTTATTAAGCATGCATAAACCAACTTATCACATATGCATAATCATAGAACAACATAGAGTAACATATCATTATACATGATTCAAACTCACTAATCCGCATTTAAGACCATAGATCTCATTACACCAAATCTACTTACTTTAACAATTGGTGTTAAAGTGATAGAAACTCACCAAAACACAATTAGCAAGCTAATGAAGAAGATTAAGATACTTAGAATGGATTAGAGAATGATTTGAGAGGGATTTGCTTGCAACTCCTTCATGAACTAGTGGAGGCCATGCTCAAATTTCATTTTGCCATAGTTTAGTTACAAGACTTAATTATGAATGAATTAGGGTAGGGTTGGGGTCTTATTTATAGGATTAGGTGAGTGTTTTAGGCCCTTAGATTAACCCTAGATTAGGTTAGGACCCTTAGATTTAGGAAATCTCTAGAACCAGCCCTCCTAGCCAGCCTGAAACCCAACCTGGTGCAACCTGGTGCACCCAGGTTCACTGGGCGCCTGGACCCTGTCGACAGGCAAGTCGACAGGCATGTCGACACCCCTGTCGACAGGCCTGTCGACAGCCCTGTCGACATGGGCTGGGCGGGAAGCTTCCCGCCTGACCCCGCCTGGCCCATTCCAAATCTGCATATTTTAAATTTTTAAATCTGTTTTAGTTTTGAATTTTCTGCAAACTTCATCGGGCCATAACTGGGCCATACGGACTCCGATTTTCGAAAACTCGGACTCTATTTCGCGTATTTTTCCGAGACGAACGTAATGACGCAGCCCGTTTCCCCTAATTCCCACATCTGAGATTATTTATCCTGTAATTAGTGAATTTTAGTATTAACTAAAATTCGGGGTTTTACATTCTCCCCTCCTTAAAGGATTTCGTCCCCGAAATCTCTAAGCTAAGGAGAATGCGTATCCTATCATCCAAACAACCATCTACTCAAACCATCAACCACGGGCATCCATTGTCCTTAGAATAATTTCTAATGATGTATGAGCATATGCAAAGAGTGTGTGTATATGTTCCCTATCTAATGTATGAACATATGCAAACCATGATAGTGCCATGCATCCATTATGTATGCGAGAGAACCCTATCGACACATACAATATCTACATGAGTGCACAATCAATCACCAAAATGCATCATCCATGTGATAACACATCCATTATTCATCCATAAATATATTTTCCTACACACAATTTTATGCAATATGCAATATGAAGTGACTGAGCCGATCTAGTGCCTAGAGTGTGTGTATATGCATCCACGAGCAACCACTAGCAAACACTTGCATCCACTTGCATCCATCAACCATAACATGTCTCAAACACATGTTTCAACCATAGGTTTACCCTAACTAAAGGTCAAAGGTACTAACGAGAGGACATACCAAAGATAAGATAAGTACTAGACAAACGATAAAGGAGAAAGTAAAGGCATACCCTCAAAAAGAAATGGGTACAATGAACGCATCTTCGCTTCCGTCTCCCAAGTCGCGTTGCTCTCATCTTCTCCCCATTGCACTTTGACTAGCTGAACCTCTCGATTCCTCAATTTCCTAGTCTCTGACCCAAGGATACGAGTAGGAGCTCGTCGAATCGTCGCCTCACGCTCAACCTCTACATCTCTAAGCAAGCTTGGCTCTACCACCTCTGCGGTCTCATGTAAGCACTTCCTCAGATGTGACACATGGAATACATCATGAACACCACTAAGTCTGTCGGGCAACTCCACCCTATATGCCATCCGTCCAATCCTTTCCTTAATAGGAAATGGCCCAACAAACCTCGGTGCTAACTTCCCAACGGATCCGAAGCGAACAACATTTCTCAACGGAGATACCTTGACAAAAACCATATCCCCAACCTCAAATTCAAGATCCGTCCTTCTCTTGTCCGCATAAGATTTTTGCCTATCCTGCGCTGCTTTCATCCTTCTTCGAATCAAGTCAATCTTCTCAGAAGTCTCCCTAACCATATCAGGCCCAAGCAAGATCTTATCCGTAGACTCCCACCAACATGTAGGTGATCGACAAGGCCTTCCATAGAGAGCTTCGAAAGGAGCCATACCAATACTGGACTGAAAGCTGTTATTATATGCGAACTCCACCAGTGGAAGATGCTCTTCCCATGTACCTCCAAAATCTAAGATACAAAGCCTCAAAAGGTCTTCTAGAACACGATTCACCCTCTCAGTCTGGCCGTCTGTCTGAGGATGATATGCGGTGCTCAGACACAATTGAGTCCCCACTGCTTCTTGCAAACTTCTCCAGAACTCGCTAGTGAAGATAGGATCTCGATCACTAACTATGCTAGAGGGTACCCCATGCAATCGAACTATCTCTCGAAGATATACAGAAGCTAGCCATGGAGCGGTCCTCTTGCTCTTCACAGGTATGAAATGGGCGCTCTTAGTAAGTCTATCTACCACCACCCAAATTCCTGTATTACCCTTCCTCGACCTGGGTAACCCGTCAATAAAATCCATCGAGACGCTATCCCACTTCCATTGCGGAACCTCCAATGGGTGAAGCAACCCACCTGGCTTCCTTTGCTCCGCCTTCACCTGCTGACATACCAAGCATCGAGCTACATATTCGGCCACATCTTTCTTCATACCGGCCCAGAAGAAAACCCTCTTCATATCTTGGTACATCTTATCCCCACCGGGATGAATGGTCATCCTAGAACGGTGTGCATCATCTAGAATAGCCTTCCTCAACCCTTCATCTAGCGGTACACAAAGTCTACCGTCCCTACGCAAGCACCCCCTATCGTCTAGGGTGTACCTACTCAAATGGCTGGACGACTCCCCCCTTATGAGCTTCTCTATCAACTCAACCAACTGTGGGTCGTCCCTCTGTGCTTCTCCAATCCGCCCCAAAAGAGTAGGTCTAACTTCCAAAGAAGCTAGCAAACCGGGTACATAGTCAACGGAAGGTCTGAAATCAAACATCGAGATAAACTCCAAGCTTCGTCGTTCCACGAACAATGGACTCAAGGACAACCTCTTCCTACTCAAGGCGTCCGCCACCACGTTACCCTTGCCAGGGGTATACGCTATCTCGAAATCATAAGATGCTAAGAACTCCATCCACCTTTGCTGTCTTAAGTTTAAATCTTTCTGAGAGAATAAGTACTTCAATGATTTATGGTCAGTGAACAACTCGAATCTCTCACCAAGAAGATAATGGCGCCAAATCTTAAGCGCAAAAACAATAGCGGCCAGCTCTAGATCATGGGTAGGGTAATTTTTCTCATGTGCCCTCAACTGCCTTCCACCATAGGCTATTACCCTTCCCTCTTGCATTAAGACTGCGCCAAGGCCTATCCCACAGGCATCGGTATAGACAACAAATGGCTTGCTCCCATCTGGCAACACTAAAACTGGAGCGGTGGTTAAAGCTCTCTTTAACCGTCGGAACGCATCATCACAATCTACGTCCCATGTGAAAACAAGATTCTTCTTTGTTAAGCGGGTTAATGGGGCTGATATCTTCGCGAAGTCTTTGATAAACTTCCTATAATAACCCGCCAACCCCAAGAAACTTCTTACTTCGGTAGCATTCTTCGGAACCTTCCAATCCTGAATCGATACTACCTTCGCGGGATCCACAACTATCCCCTCCTTGGAGACCACGTGCCCCAAGAACCGCACTTCCTTCCTCCAGAAGTGACATTTAGAGAATTTAGCCTTAAGGCTATGTGCTCGAAGAGTCTTCAACACTTCCCCAAGATGTAGGGCATGCTCTTCTTCACTCTTAGAGAATACTAAGATATCATCCACAAAGACCACCACAAATTTATTAAGGAACTCCCTGAACACCCTACTCATCAAATCAACAAAGTATGCAGGGGCGTTCGTCAACCCAAATGGCATCACCAGCCACTCATAGAAACCATCCGGAGTCCTAAAGGCAGTCTTGTCTATGCTATCCTCAGCCACCCTCAACTGATGAAACCCCGTGGCTAAGTCCAACTGAGAAAATACTGAAGCGCCAGCCAACTGATCGAAAAGATCATCAATCCTCGGCAATGGGTGTCTATTCTTCTTTGTGAGCTTGTTGAGTTCTCTATAGTCTACACAAAGTCTGAGGGACCCATCCGCCTTCGTAGCAAATACTACTCGAGCACCCCACTCCGATATGCTCCGTCTTATGAACCCCTTCTCAAGCAACTCCCCTACTTGCTTATGGAGTTCCCTCCTCTCACGAGGAGCCATGTGGCGCACTGGTAAAGATACCGGTTTAGCATTATCCACCAAATATATTCGGAAGTCAATCTCCCGCTTCGGAGGTAAGCCCTTCACCTCCTCAAACACATCCGGATATTCCCGGACCACTCTCACAGATTGCAAACTCTCAACCGAAGCGTCAAGCGATTCAAGATAACTTAGCATAACAGAGTCCCTGGGGTTACAAGAAATCTCGAGAGTGTTACCCAAGCGGGTCATGAGCCTAACAACTCTCCTTTCGCAATCAAGAACGGCACCATTACTGGATAACCAGTCCATGCCCAAAATCAACCCATAGCCCGTGAAGCCCAATACAGAAGCATCACATCTAAACTCAATGCTAAGTATAGAAATCTTCAAACCCAAACATATCATGGATAAATAAGTGGAGCCCCCAATTGGGTTTGAAACAACCAAGGGATCATCTACCAGACTGGTGTCTAGGTGCAGTGACTCAACTAATGATGATGAAATAAACGAATGCGATGCGCCTGAATCAAACAATGTACGGACAGGATGGTCAAATAGAAAAACCAGACTTTCAACGGAAATAGTTCTACCTCTCTCCTGAGTCGGTGGAACCGCGAGAGCCTGTACTTGCCCCCTAGCCTGACTCGGTGCCATAAGAGCTTGCACCTGTCCTCCTGAGGTAGATCCCGTCCTTTGCCCTTTCTTAGGGCAATCCTTCACTAAGTGCCCTGCTTCGCCACAGTGGAAGCAACCGGTCTTCTTCTTCTTGCGACAATCCTTGCTTAGGTGGCCAGGTGTCCCACAATTGAAACACTTCTTCTTCTTGCCCTTGCCACCGTTGCCTTTCCCACCTTTGCTTTGCTGTTGTAGAGGTCTCTTTTGATCTCCCTTCTTCTCGGGTGCCTTATTAGCATTAGGACCCTTCTCTTCCTCAAACATGAGTGCCATGTCAACTAGCTTCTCAAAGGTGGCCCCCATAGGGATGTGAGTCATAGCCAACCCATGCATCGGTTCATTTAAGCCTTTCACGAACCTCAAAGCCTTCTTCTCCGGTGTATTCACCATGTCTAGGCCAAACCTTGCCAATTGATTAAACTTGTTAACATATTCTTTCACCGAAAGATTTCCTTGCTTTAGAGTCAAGAATCTTTCCATATACAAGTTCTCCTCCGCCCTTGAGAGAAACTTTGCCACAAATCTTTGCTTAAAATCCGCCCAAGAGTCAACGGGGCGTTCCCCATTAGTAACCTCCCACCAGAATGAGGCCTCCCCCTTCATTAACCAAGCAGCCAACTTGACTTTCTTCCCTTCTTCCATCTCAAAGATATCTATCAACTCTTCCACCTCCTTAAGCCAATCTCTAGCCTCCACAAAAGTTTCAGATCCTTGAAAAGGTTTCCCTCCCATAGCTTTGAATTCCTTACAAGTCTTAGCAAAAGTATCCGTGCGAGGAGGAGGGGGAGGAGGAAGATCGGGTGCTACGGTTGGTGGAGGAATATTCGCTGGACCCGCAGTGGTGGCCCTAGCCTCCATCAATCTCCTATACCATACTGGTACCGTCACACCCTCCGGAAAGTTAAGATCCTCAGCCATGCTGAAACGAAAAAGGAAAGATTCAAAACGGAGAATTCGAAGGATATAGATATGGCTATTGGGGATTATGCTTTTCTTTCAAAAACTTTTCTCTTAAAAGACATGTTTTTGAAAATATCTTTTCCAAAAATGTTTTAGAAAAATAGTTTTCTAAAAATTTTATCTGTTCCGGTAACCTTTGCTCTGATACCACGTGTAACACCCCACGCCCGCTAGGGTCACTCACAAGGGAATGCCATAGCATCGGTGGAGCATTTTAGTGAATATAGAATAGAAAAATTACAACAAGACAGATATAAATAGTACTTGAAATTCTAAAACATCATCTCATAGCAGCGGAAATAAACATGTCTGGTTACAACATAAAACCATGATAAAAGTCAAGTACAACATCTGTCAAAATAAAGAAGTACATAATCCCACTCTCATATACAATAGCCATAAGAAAAAGAAAAGATAACTGGATAACTGGAGCTTTACATCTACCCAAGCTCCTCAGGACTGGAAACAGAAATCCGATCAAGCTCTACTACCGCTAGGATCCACCGTAGGACCTGAGGGTTGGGAAAAAGATAAAAACAACGGGGTCAGACATAAGTCTGAGTGAGTCCTATAACTTTAACAATACAATCATTAAAGTAACCAGAGAAGACATAAACTTGACCTACGGTAATATCTGGGGATGAATGGCTACACTAAGCAGCTTGGTAGACTTAGAACGAACTAAGATAACCGTCAGGACGCATCTACCCACCCAAGGATAATTACTAACTGCACCACACCAGTCATTCCTACTTAAGGTTGATCCCTTCTAAGGACTTAGAAAATTTCCCCCAGTAGTTCCATGTACCCCTAGCCCACTACATAGGTGCCGTCTGCCCCTATCTCTACTAGGTGTACTCAGTAATTCTTACCCAGTAGTTTCGTGTACCCCTACATAGGTGCCGTCTGCCCCTATCTTCATTAGGTGTACCCACTACTCCCCAAGCGATCGGCTCCCTACCGTAGATACCCGTGCTGGTCCCACAGTGGGGTGTATCACTCCCCTAAAGTGGCTACCCAATACTAACGGTGCACGGCTTTATATCTACACGATGCAACAACGGCTTATCTACCAGCCCGGGCCCACACACGCATATGAAGCCCGTTGGACTTGCGTTGCCACCGCTAACCCGTTTTGGCCTCTTATAATCAAGCCCAATATGCGTGTCCCGTCACTCGACATGGGTCGAGCCCACAAAGATACGTTTGGGATATTGGTTGAAATGGGCCCCCACAAGCTACCCACTTAAGCTTGTCAAATATCTAGTGTATCCCACTTAACCCTTTAATCATGTTTAATTACATGTTTCCACTTGGTTAAGTATTCTAATCGTATTTTCTATTGCCACCCAAGGCAACCCACTAGATTCCACATGCCACCCAAGGCAACCACCAAATTTCCTCATGCCACCCAAGGCACCCACTTAACCCCTCATGTCCCACTACATGCTATTATGGTTAAGTGTTTCTTAATTAATTAAGACCGTGATCTCCCGTAAAGACCTCCCACATTAGACTGGCTGTTATGACCGCCTGGTTAAGCCGGTAGAATCCGGGCAGTCTTACGTCATAACAGAGTCTAACCTCGTGTCTTTACCTTAATCACGTATTTAATTTATGGCTAAGACCTCTCACATTGGGCTAACATTTGTAGCAACTGGTTAAGCCGGTCGGGTCCGGGCAGTTTTACACTACAAATGAGTCCAACCTCGTGTCTTAGTCGATTAATTACACCTAATTAATCACCCCCATATTAATTATCCCTAATTAATATCAAGTTTTCCATAACATGGGTAGACCTAACTCAATAGGTAAATTCCCATGGGGTAGACCTAACTCAATAGGTAAATTCCCACTTATGGTAATTTATTTTTATGGTATGCTTAATCATACCCAAACATTCATTTATTAACATATTTACCAATCCCATCGTTCCCCACGTAAATCGTTCTCGTTACATGACATAATAAGGGGAAGATCATCACAAATATCATGGGTTTAACATACAACTTTGTCATGGGTTAAGAGGATGTCAACTTGCATATTATCATACACATGATTTGCATAACATGTTGCATATGAGCTTGCATATTATCATACACATATCTTGCATAACATGTTAAACTTGCATATAGGCATTCTCAATCTTGCATAACATGTTAAACATGTATTTAAGCATACACATAACTTGCATAAGCATTCACATACTTGCATAAGCATTCACATACTTGCATAAGCATCCACATACTTGCATAAGCATTCACATACTTGCATAACTTGCATATCATGTCATTTAAGCATATACATATCTTGCATAAGTATTCATATACTCGCATAAGCATGCATAACTTGCATATCACATAAATCTTGCATTAAACATATACATGACTTGCATAAGCATCCATACACTTGCATAAGCATGCATAACTTGCATATCACTTTCAACTTGCATTTAAACATACACTTAACTTGCATATCTCACTTTGCTAAACATGCATAATTCCACTTATTAAATATGCATAAATCCACTTATTAAACATGCATATACCAACTTGTTAAACATGCATAAATCAACTTATTAAGCATGCATAAACCAACTTATCACATATGCATAATCATAGAACAACATAGAGTAACATATCATTATACATGATTCAAACTCACTAATCCGCATTTAAGACCATAGATCTCATTACACCAAATCTACTTACTTTAACAATTGGTGTTAAAGTGATAGAAACTCACCAAAACACAATTAGCAAGCTAATGAAGAAGATTAAATACTTAGAATGGATTAGAGAATGATTTGAGAGGGATTTGCTTGCAACTCCTTCATGAACTAGTGGAGGCCATGCTCAAATTTCATTTTGCCATAGTTTAGTTACAAGACTTAATTATGAATGAATTATGGTAGGGTTGGGGTCTTATTTATAGGATTAGGTGAGTGTTTTAGGCCCTTAGATTAACCCTAGATTAGGTTAGGACCCTTAGATTTAGGAAATCTCTAGAACCAGCCCTCCTATCCAGCCTGAAACCCAACCTGGTGCAACCTGGTGCACCCAGGTTCACTGGGCGCCTGGACCCTGTCGACAGGCAAGTCGACAGGCATGTCGACACCCCTGTCGACAGGCCTGTCGACAGCCCTGTCGACATGGGCTGGGCGGGAAGCTTCCCGCCTGACCCCGCCTGGCCCATTCCAAATCTGCATATTTTAAATTTTTAAATCTGTTTTAGTTTTGAATTTTCTGCAAACTTCATCGGGCCATAACTGGGCCATACGGACTCCGATTTTCGAAAACTCGGACTCTATTTTGCGTATTTTTCCGAGACGAACGTAATGACGCAGCCCGTTTCCCCTAATTCCCACATCTGAGATTATTTATCCTGTAATTAGTGAATTTTAGTATTAACTAAAATTCGGGGTGTTACAACTATCCCCAAAGTGAAGTGGTAAACCATAACTAGCTCAATGTCCAAAACCGTACATGAGCAAATCCAGTAAGCAAGCTGTAAAGATCCAAGCTAAGCTCCAATGTTCCCACCCTGAGAACCTGAGGGGGGGGGGAAATGGAAGAAAAGAGGCGAAAGAAAACAGGTCAGTCAAAAAGACTGGTAAGCCCTACTACTAACTGTCTATGAACTAGTAAAGCTAACTGGCATGAGAAGCTGAGATGAACTTAAGGATAACAACATACTGGCATGATGATTAACTAACAAGATAGATAAAGGTGTCATCGCATAATTAAGGTTAAGTTTTGCACCACGGGTGTACTAGCATTCTAACATGTCAAGTAAAAACAAGAATTGATCCCTTGGCCCAAGCTTGGCCCAATATAATGAGGTAACCTAAATCAAGGTCCAACTACACGGTCTAGTCGATCGGCTCCCTATAAGCCTAACTCGTCAGGTGTCGGTGTCATGCGGCTTAATCATGTAATGTAGTTGACTGTGCAGGGTCCACCCTAGGGTGTATCGGGCCCTATGGTGTAACCCTCTGACACCATACCATGATGCACAGTCCAAACCTACCGTTGCCCGTGTTCAACTCCGGACTTGATGTGCACGACCATGGTCCGCCTGAACAACCGGGGCATCACTCAGCCGTCTCTTTTAGTCTCTTACAATCAGCCCAGTAATCGTGCCCCACCCTAGCCTAGTCCTAGGGTCTTATGATACTACCTGGAAGGTTACTTCTGAAAAGGACCACGCAACTAGGGTTTCTTAACGGGTTAAATGTGGTTAACCCGATCCAAACGTGGATTAAATCGGTTAAGAGTACCCAAGGCTCCTGAATTAACCTCGATTAATCCATCAAGCCCAAATTGGTTAAGTATTAAGTGGACCATGACTTAACCCTAATCAGGAGGCATTAATTAACTTAATGCGCTTTAACCTCTCACATTAGACTTTGTTGTGGTTACTAGTTAAGCCGGGCGGGTCCGGGTAGCTTTACACCACAACTAGGTCTAACCTCGGGTTCGAGCACAACAAGACCAACTTCTCACATTGGGTCCTATTGTTTGTAGCCACTAGTTAAGCCGGGCGGGTCCGGGTAGATTTATGCTACAAACTCAAACCAACCTCGAGTTGGCCACACTCATATTTTCTAAGTGTCATGTCCATTATGTTTCCAAAACATAATTACAAGTTAACATATCACGTCATGTTACAAAAATCATGTTCATGTCATTATGTTACCCAACCCCAACGTAATCTCATCGTTTACATAATCGCAACAACGCATAAAGGATAAAATAGGGAACTTGGCATAATCATGACAAAAAGGTGTTGAAGCCACAAGTTTAACATGGTGGCATATGAAACGTACATATGTTCATATACTTGCATATTGCATTATTAGGCTTCAAAAGCATGCATAAAACAAAACTTAGCATATGAGTGATACATGGTGATAATAACATGTAGAAGTTGCTAGAAGTTCGCATTTGGCCTCACATGCAAGTTATCATAAGGGATATGATAACTTTCATGTTGCCAAAATGCAACCTTTAACATAAAGCTTAAGGCTTTAAGCTCACAACTTCAAGTTTAACTTGCATAACATGATAACATGTGCATAATGATCAACCCAAACTTGCATAACATGATAACATGATCAACCCAAACTTGCATAACATGATAACATGATCAACCCAAACTTGCATAACATGGCAACATGTGTCATACATAACTTGCATAATGATCAACCAAACTTGCATATAATGATCAACCAAACTTGCATATAATGATCAACCAAACTTGCATATCATAATGATCAACCCCAAACTTGCATCATTCATTTAACTTTAGAGTTCAATAAAAAGAAAGTAGAAAAGGGCTTACAATGCTATGAAGACACAAATAAATATTTATTATAAAGATTGAGACGAAGCCCTTATGCAAGCACCAAAAACCCAAATATGCAAGCTCCAAATGAAAACCCTTGAGCCAATTCAATAAAAACCCTCGCTTTGAAATAGAAATGTTGCAACTTGACTTGAATGCAAGCTAAGAACACTCATACAAGTTTGAAAACACTTGTATGAACTCAAAATCTCTCATAGAAATTAACTTAGAAATTTTAGCATGAGAGTGGAGGCCATGAGAGGAACAAATTTGACATAGTTTAGTTGTAGAATTGAATAATGGTGATTTAGGCTAGGTTTGGGGTCTTTTTATAGAGGATTAGGATAGTATTAGCCATAGGATTAACCCTAGATTCAATCCAAGCCATCAAAGCATGTCTTGGGGAAGAAGTCAAGTGTAGGAACCATCTAGGGCCTTTAGATTAAAGCTGAACCATGAGAACCATTCAAATCCAAAATCTGCATTTGAGCGAATCGGCCCACGGGTTGACAGCCAAACACCCTGGATTAACCCCTAGTCGACCCAGCGAGCTCGGGTCGACCTCAAAAATCGGCCGGTTCGGTTATTCCCCTCACCCAATTCGCTGTTTTGAACATTTTTGCATATTTATTTATTTAATTTTCAATTATATATATATATATATATCAATATATATATATATATTTCTCTGCGCAACCCATTTCACTTAATTAAGTATACTTTAATATGTGAATTTTTCGTGAAACTTCGCGAGGCCATATCTTGGCCATACGGACCACGATTTTCGAAAACTCGGACTCTATTTCGCGTATTTTTCCGAGACGAACGCAATGGCACAGCCCGTTTCCCTTGATTCAGATTTTACAGTTTAATTCTGCCTCCATTTATGTTATAACATGTTATTCAAAAATACGGGTTGTTACATTCTCCCATCCTTAAAGGATTTCGTCCCCGAAATCTCCAAGTTAGGAAGAACGTATCCTACCATCCATCATCCATCTACTCAAAACATCATCCACGAGCAATCATTGTCCTTAAAAGGTTCTAAATGTTGTATGATCATATGCAGAGGTGTGTGTATATGTACTTATCTAATGCGAAAATCAGGAGGTTACTGATACAGTAAACCTCCTTAATGCAAAGTATGTTAGTGAAATGAGTCCATATGTTTGCAAATTCCTAACATAATTTATAATCTCTACATGAGTGCACATATCATTCATCCATATGCAACATCCAGTGGTAGCATAACAAGTTTTCATCCATGAATAAGCATAAACACTCATGCATATGCGATATGAAAGTGTGTGAGCCGATCTTAGTGCCTAACGTGTATTATGCATCCACGAGTATCTACTTGGAAACACTTGCAACCACTTGCAAACATCAAACATAACATGTTTCAAGTACATGTTTCAACCAAGGGTTTCTACCTAAGGTTCTCATGACAAGATTTACGAAACAAGATAAACTAGATAAGCATGGATAGCAAAGGGAAGATATACCAATCTAGGAAAAGAGATCGAGAATGTACCCTCAAAAATAAATGGATAAAGCCCACGCATCTTCTCCTCGGTTTCCCAAGTTGCATCTTCGTCGACTTCACCCCACTGAACTTTCACCAATTTGACTTCTCGATTCCTTAGTTTCTTGATCTCTGTTCCCAAGATACGGATCGGAGCTTTTCTCAAGGTTGCTTCTTTCTCTACCTCAATGTCTTCAAGAATGCTTGGTTCAACCACCTTAGCGGACTCATGCAGGCACTTTCGGAGATGCAAGACATGAAAGACATTATGCACTCCGGCTAGCTTTTCGGGCAATTCCACCTTATAGGCCATATTTCCAATTCTCTCTACGATAGGGAAGGGTCCTACGAACCTTGGTGCCAACTTCCCAACTGCTCCAAAACGTACCACATTACGCAAAGGAGAAACCTTCACGAAAACCATGTCTCCCACTTCGAATTCCAAATCTGCCCTTCGCTTGTCAGCATAGGATTTCTATCTATCTTGGGCCGCTTTCATCCTTCTTCTCACCAATTCAACTTTCTCGGATGTGTCCCGTATCATATCGGGCCCAAGTATAAGTCTATCTGTTTTCTCCCACCAACAAGATGGTGACCTGCACGGCCTCCCGTATGAAGCTTCAAATGGTGCCATCCCTATGCTGGCTTGATAGTTATTATTATAAGCAAACTCTACAAGAGGAAGGTGGTCTTCCCAAGTACCACCGAAGTCGAGAACACAAAACCTCAAAAGATCTTCTAGCACTCTATTCACCCTTTCGGGTTGGCCATCCGTACGGGGGTGATAGGCTGTACTCAGATTCAATCGCGTACCCATTGCTTCTTGCAAACTGTTCCAGAACTGGCTAGTGAAAATTGGGTCACGATTGCTAACTATGCTAGAAGGAACTCCATGCAGCCGCACTATCTTTTGAAGATAAATAGATGCTAGCCGTGATACGGTCCTCTTGCTTTTCACCGGAATAAAATGGGCTTTCTTTGTAAGTCTATCAATTATTACCCATATCCCATAAAGCCCAAATAGTTTGGTGACGAACATCTTTACCCCAACTATATCTCACAAACAGGCGAGTCATACTCCTTATGGGGTTTGCAACAGAACTAAGATTGAGGATAGGACCGAGAGGATATACTTAAAAGATAGCATGCGAGTAAGCTCTACAGAACAATAGGGATCAAGGATATACTCTTAGAAAGAGATATAATGCGCGTATCTAGTCTTCAGTCTTCTAAGCCGCATTTTCTTATGCTTAATCCCATCGTGCCTTGACCGTCTTTTAACTTCATAATTCCGTAGTTCTTAATCCTTGTTCCCAAAATATGAGTTAGAACTCATTTCACTGTTGCTTCTCATTCCACTTCCACTTATTCTTTGCCTAAAATACTTGGCTTAAACATAACTGCGTGCTCATGGTTCATGCAAGCTTTCCAAGATTCGTTAGTGAATCTTGGATCTCATTTACATACTATACGGTATACCACGTAGAAAACTATCTCTTGAAAACAGTGTCAATCCACGTTGCCAAACTGGAGCTGAGGTAAGGGCTCTCTTGAGCCTTTGAAAAGCAAGCTCACACTCCAAGTCCCATGCACATAGTAAGTTCTTCTTCGTCAACTTAGTAAGAGGGGATGAAATCTTAGCGAAGTCCCTGATGAACTTTCTATAGTAGCCCGCCAAACCGAGAAAGCTTCTTACTTCAGTTGCACTCCTAGGAGTCTTCCACAACCACTTTCGCGGGATCCACTGCTGTGCCTTGCTTAGAAACTATATGTCCAAGAAACCGAACTTCCCTTCTCCAGAAATGACATTTGGAGAACTTGGCTTTCAACTGATGCGCTCTAAGCGTATTCATCACTTCCTTGAGATTCCTAGCATGCTCTTCTTCATCCTTTGAGAAGATCAGAATATCATCCACGAAGACAACAACAAACTTGTTAAGGAACTCCCTGAACACCCTACTCATCAAATCTACGAAGTAGGCGGGTGCATTAGTCAAACCGAATGGCATGACAAGCCATTCAAAGAATCCATCTGGAGTCCTAAACGCAGTTTTATCAATGCTATCCTCAGCCACTCTAAGCTGATGGAATCCGGTGGCTAGATCGAGCTAAGAGAAAACAGAAGCACCTACAAGCTGGTCAAAGAGATCATCAATTCTCGGTAATGGGTGCCTATTCTTCTTTATCAGCTTGTTCAACTCTCGATAATCAACACATAGACGAAGCGAACCATCTGCCTTAGTAGCGAATACCACCGGAGCACCCCATTCAGAAATGCTTCGCCTAATAAATTTCTTCTCAAGCAACTCCTTGATTTGCTTACTGAGCTCCCTTCTTTCACGAGGAGCCATGTGCCTAACGGGCAATGATACTAGCTTGGCATTATCAACTAGATAAATGCGGAAATCTATCTCTCGTTTAGGGGGTAACCCCTTAACTTCTTCAAAGACATCGGGATAGTCTTGGACCACCCTTACAGATTGCAGATCATCGATGGACGAGTCAAGAGATTCAAGATAACATAACATGACGGGACCTCTAGGGTTACAAGAAATTTCTAGGGTATTACCGAGGCGAATCATGAGCCTCACCACCCTATGTTCACAACCAATCCACACCCAAATCAACCCGTATCCCATAAACCCGAGAACCTAAGCATTACACATGAATTCTATGCTCAAGATAGAGATTTTCAAATCCACACAAATCACAGATAGATGGGTGGAACCCCCAATTGGATTTGAAACAATAACGGGATCTCAACTAGATTAGTACTTAGGTGCAAACTTTCAACAAAATCAGAAGTAAAACTATGCAATGCGCCAGAATTAAACAAGGTATGAATAGGGAAATCAGAAATGTAAACAAGGTTTTCTACAGAAATACTACCTTGATCAAGAACTGGAGCGATGTTGAGCGTATGCACTAGCCCTCCAGAAGGTCCTGCACGCTGATTCTGCCCTTGCCCTTGTCCTTGCTTCTTGGGGCAATCCTTGCTAAGATGTCCAGGATCTCCACATTGAAAGCATTCGTCCAACTTCCTCTTCCTCTTCTTCTTCCTACAGTCTTTGGCTATGTGCCCAGTAATCCCACAGAAGTTGCACTTCCTTCTTTCTCTTGACTTGTTGTCCTTGCTATTGTTGTTGTTCTTATCTCTTTTCTCAGTATCTTCCTTCTTGCCTTGGGACTCATTTGCCTTGACCTCCTTCTTGACACTCTTATCTTCTTCTTGAAGTAGGGTCATATTCACCAAACTCTCGAAGGTCGCCCCCAGGGGTATATGAGATATGGCCAAACCGCACAAGGGCTCATTTAATCCTAGAGCAAAGCGTAGGGCCTTCTTCCGAGCGGTGTTAACCCATTCTAGACCGAACTGAGCAAGTTGATTAAACTTATCCATGTATTCTCTAACGGTCATGTCCCCTTGCTTTAGTGATAGGAACCTCTCTAGCTGAAGGTTCTCTTCTGTCGATGATAGAAACTTTAGTCCAAACCTTCTCCTAAAGTCATCCCAAGTCTCAATGGGTCTAGTAGTGGTGGTGACTACCCACCAATAAGCAGCTTCCCCTTTCAATAGCCATACCGCCAACAGAACTTTCTTACGATCTTCCACATCAAAGATAGCAAAGAGGTCTTCAATTTCCTTTAACCAGTTTCTTGCCTCCACAGAAGTCTCTGTTCCGACAAAATTCTTGCAACCCATCGCCTTAAAGTCTTTGCAAAGCTATGCAAAATCCTCTTGCGGATGCTGAGGGTGAGAAGGAACCTCAGCTAGGGGAGGAGGAGAGATGTTAGCGACGGGGGAAGGAGGAGGAATGTTCGCGGGGCCGGCTTCATTCTCCCTTGCCTCCATAAATCTCCAGAACCAGACGGGTACTTGTACGCCTTCCGGGATGTTAAAGCGATCGGCCAAACTAAAACGAAGAAAAAGATACATTCAGAACGAAGAAACGAAGGATAGTGTTATGGCTTTTGGGGAATAGCCTTTTTAAAATAACTAGACTTTTCTTGGAAAATACTTAATTGGTTTTGAAAATAGTTTTTCAAAAGGTAAGTTTCAAAAACACTTTTGCTCAAATCTTGTAAACCTTATGCTCTGGTACCAAATGTGACAACCCACCTTCGCCAGTACCACTCTTGCAAGGGCACTGACTTTGGAGGGGCGTTTAAACAAGGTAAACATGCATGCAGATATCACAAGACAGAACATATAAGTAAAACAGAATAGTATAGCAGCGGATAAAACTTGCATTTCCAAAACAATAGTTAAGTTACAATAAAGTACCTAGTCATTATTTTCCAACAAACAAAGTCTAGATAAAAGCATAAACTGAAAATCTGAAATACATAAAGTACTATCCCCAAAGTGAAGTGGTAAACCATAGCTAGCTCAATGTCCAAAACTGTACATGAGCAAATCCAGTAAGCAAGCTGTAAAGATCCAAGCTAAGCTTCAATGTTCCCACCCTGAGAACTTGAGGGGGGGGGGGAAACAGAAGAAAAGAGGTGAAAGAAAACAGGTCAGTCAAAAAGACTGGTAAGCCCTACTACTAACTGTCTATGAACTAGTAAAGCTAACTAGCATGAGAAGCTGAGATGAACATAAGGATAACAACATACTGGCATGATGATTAACTAACAAGATAGATAAAGGTGTCATCGCATAATTAAGGTTAAGTTTTGCACCACGGGTGTACTAGCATTCTAACATGTCAAGTAAAAACAAGAATTGATCCCTTGGCCCAAGCTTGGCCCAATATAATGAGGTGACCTAAATCAAGGTCCAACTACATGGTCTAGTCGATCGGCTCCCTATAAGCCTAACTCGTCAGGTGTCGGTGTCATGCGGCTTAATAATGTAATGTAGTTGACTGTGCAGGGTCCACCCTAGGGTGTATCAGGCCCTATGGTGTAACCCTCTGACACCATACCATGATGCACAGTCCAAACCTACCGTTGCCCGTGTTCAACTCCGGACTTGATGTGCACGACCATGGTCCGCCTGAACAACCGGGGCATCATTCAGCCGTCTCTTTTGGTCTCTTACAATCAGCCCAGTAATCATGCCCCACCCTAGCCTAGTCCTAGGGTCTTATGATACTACCTAGAAGGTTACTGCTGAAAAGGACCACGCAACTAGGGTTTCTTAACGGGTTAAATGTGGTTAACCCGATCCAAACGTGGATTAAATCGGTTAAGAGTACCCAAGGCTCCTGACTTAACCTCGATTAATCCATCAAGCCCAAATTGGTTAAGTATTAAGTGGACCATGACTTAACCCTAATCATGAGGCATTAATTAACTTAATGCGCTTTAACCTCTCACATTAGACTTTGTTGTGGTTACTAGTTAAGCCGGGCGGGTCCGGGTAGCTTTACACCACAACTAGGTCTAACCTCGGGTTCGAGCACAACATGACCAATTTCTCACATTGGGTCCTATTGTTTGTAGCCACTAGTTAAGCCGGGCGGGTCCGGGTAGATTTATGCTACAAACTCAACCCAACCTCGAGTTGGACACACTCATATTTTCTAAGTGTCATGTCCATTATGTTTCCAAAACATAATTACAAGTTAACATATCACGTCATGTTACAAAAATCATGTTCATGTCATTATGTTACCCAACCCCAACGTAATCCCATCGTTTACATAATCGCAACAACGCATAAAGGATAAAATAGGGAACTTGGCATAATCATGACAAAAAGGTGTTGAAGCCACAAGTTTAACATGGTGGCATATGAAACGTACATATGTTCATATACTTGCATATTGCATTATTAGGCTTCAAAAGCATGCATAAAACAAAACTTAGCATATGAGTGATACATGGTGATAATTACATGTAGAAGTTGCTAGAAGTTCGCATTTGGCCTCACATGCAAGTTATCATAAGGGATATGATAACTTTCATGTTGCCAAAATGCAACCTTTAACATAAAGCTTGAGGCTTTAAGCTCACAACTTCAAGTTTAACTTGCATAACATGATAACATGTGCATAATGATCAACCCAAACTTGCATAACATGATAACATGATCAACCCAAACTTGCATAACATGATAACATGATCAACCCAAACTTGCATAACATGGCAACATGTGTCATACATAACTTGCATATTGATCAACCAAACTTGCATATAATGATCAACCAAACTTGCATATAATGATCAACCAAACTTGCATATCATAATGATCAACCCCAAACTTGCATAATTCATTTAACTTTAGAGTTCAATAAAAAGAAAGTGGAAAAGGGCTTACAATGCTATGAAGACACAAATAAATAGTTATTATAAAGACTGAGACGAAGCCCTTATGCAAGCACCAAAAACCCAAATATGCAAGCTCCAAATGAAAACCCTTGAGCCAATTCAATAAAAACCCTTGCTTTGAAATAGAAATGTTGCAACTTGACTTGAATGCAAGCTAAGAACACTCATACAAGTTTGAAAACACTTGTATGAACTCAAAATCTCTCATAGAAATTAACTTAGAAATTTTAGCATGAGAGTGGAGGCCATGAGAGGAACAAATTTGACATAGTTTAGTTGTAGGATTGAATAATGGTGATTTAGGCTAGGTTTGGGGTCTTTTAATAGAGGATTAGGATAGTATTAGCCATAGGATTAACCCTAAATTCAATCCAAGCCATCAAAGCATGTCTTGGGGAAGAAGTCAAGTGTAGGAACCATCTAGGGCCCTTAGATTAAAGATGAACCATGAGAACCATTCAAATGCAAAATCTGCATTTGAGCGAATCGTCCCACGGGTTGACAGCCAAACACCCTGGATTAACCCCTAGTCGACCCAGCGAGCTCGGGTCGACCTCAAAAATCGGCCGGTTCGGTTATTCCCCTCTCCCAATTCGCTGTTTTGAACATTTTTGCATATTTATTTATTTAATTTTCAATTATATATATATATACCAATATATATATTTCTCTGCGCAACCCATTTCACTTAATTAAGTATACTTTAATTTGTGAATTTTTCGTGAAACTTCGCGAGGCTATATCTTGGTCATACGGACCCCGATTTTCGAAAACTCGGACTCTATTTCGCGTATTTTTCCGAGACGAACGCAATGGCACAGCCCGTTTCCCTTGATTCAAATTTTACAGTTTAATTCCGCCTCCATTTATGTTATAACATGTTATTCAAAAATACGGGTTGTTACAGAAAAGAAAGCAAGCCATCATTTAAACTGAAAGGAGACCCTGTTGAAAATAGATAATTTCCATTTCTAATTCAATGTTCTAGAGTTCATTTCGAATTATAACTAGTTTATTATGCTCTTACAATCATCCTTTGGATGTTCTATGCCAATTTCATGTCATAGTTTAGCAATGCCAAACGTAGGAGAGTTAGCAAATATTGTAGTATCATAATAATTGTTCTGCCAATGGTAATAAATATGTATTATGTAATTTAATGATAAGAAACATGGGTATGGTATCCACTTATAGATAGACAAATCCAAGAATGTGTCCAGTCATGCATAATCACCATCTACAATTGACCAGGCACATCCAAGCAAATCCTACTTCATGTATGCTTATTTAGTGTAACTTCTATTCAGAGTGTCCATCTACAACTAAATAATGCAAAAAAAGACATAATTTAAATTAAACAAACATTTAAATACATCATGCTAGGGAACTACAACTGATGTTGAATTGGAATAGTATATCATAAGTCAGATGACTGTTGCTAACATTTTATGTCTCCAATCATGAAGCATGTATTCGATATAAAACCAAAAATAGCAGTAAAATTACTTAGTAACTGAAGCAAAGGTTGTAAATAGGTAACTCATAATTTTATGACAAAATTCGGATTTGGTAAATTTGGGTCATGATTTTCAGACTAAAAACAATATATGTTTCATAAGGAAT
The DNA here is from genome assembly GCA_030737875.1 of Allium sativum. Classification (NCBI taxonomy): domain Eukaryota; kingdom Viridiplantae; phylum Streptophyta; class Magnoliopsida; order Asparagales; family Amaryllidaceae; genus Allium; species Allium sativum. The sequence continues at coordinate 268,961,368 of CM060913.1, read as the reverse complement.
GAATAATTTTGTCATACCAAAACTCAACAAAATCTTTATATCATAAGTCTTCACTACATGATTATTAGTTACTCTTTTACTTATGTTCTAATATTTAAATAATAGATTTGAGAGTAGTTACAAATTTCTAAATCAGTATATGGAATTGGATTCATGTAGTAATAAAATCCCCAATTAGAAAAAAAAGATCAAAGAAACTTAATTCAAAAACTTATCACCATTTTGTATTCGCTTTAGATTCGACAATTTAGACATTTAAAATTCTAAGAAGTAACAAAGTAATTGTAACATCATTCTGTTTTGTACTATCCAATATCAATAAAGTATTGGTTGTTGATAAAATTATGTGATATACACAATAAACTTAAAAGGTAACTTGTACAATGTAAAAAATGAAATCCAACCAAAATATCAGAAGTCCACACGGTGGGTAGTATGCTTGACATTGATAAATAACACAACCATCAATTTTTATGGTCAGTATTATAGCTAATAGCAAATCCATAATATGATATTTTTTGCTTATTTCACTAATAGGATATTCATCCCAAAAAAAAAGACAGCAACAAAGAGGGGTCATGAACATGAACTGATTAAGAATACCGATGTTTGTAAACTGATCCCGTGTTAAATAAGAAACTACAATAATGCAACTAATTTGGTTTACATATTAGTTTGGTACCTAAAATCCATGTTACTCATCCATATATGTGTCCGTTTTCACTGTAAATTCCTCCTTTCACAAGGATATAAATAAATCAAAATCTAGAACATGCGTCATCTTCAAAATAAAAAGGATTTGCCGAAGTTGAGAAGTATTGATTGGAAAACTGTAAAATAGTAATGAAAAAACGAACATGATATTGTGAGTCAATGGGTGGATATTGTCAAGGTTCTTTTGTTTAGACATGGATCTGGTGATCATTAAATAGTAACACAGATGAAGTTATGGGGTTGAGAGTGAAGAAATGGAGACGAGTATCATTAAGAACAACAAGAATCTACAGATTTGACATAGAGTGGAGAAAAGAAGAGAATGATAAGAGAATGGAGATAATAAGAATCAGATGAATGCAGTAATTAGAGAATTATAGGAAGGTAGAATTTTATTGAAGCAAGCAAATGATTTCAGCATACATTATCACGTGTACCCCCCTCTTATTTATAGGGTACTCGTCACATATCTCATTTACATTAATTATCGAGCCCATTTAAAACATTGAAGCCCATTACAACTTATGCACTGAAGAGAATGGTTGCGCACGTACACACTTGTGCACATGCACACGTGACATTGGCATCATTAGGATCGACATTAGTGATCACTGACGAGCACTTGCCTAGCTGGTCTACTTCTGGTGGGCGGGAGCTTCTCTGATACTTCAGTTCGTCGCTGGTGATAGCTTCTGGAATATCAACCCAGGTGTTTGTGGATTTGCCCAAATGAAACCCTAATGCCATGCTCATATCTGATGAATTTTTTTGGTTACTAACACTCCCTCCCTCTTCAAAACTTGACCTTGTCTCAAGGTCAAATGTAGGAAACTTCCTAATTAGCTCCCAGTAGTCCTCCTACGTCGCATCATTCTCGACCTTCTGCTTCCATTTAATCAACACTTGAGTGACAGCTCGATTATTTTTAGGCACAATTCTTCGATCCAATATTAGCTCTGGTTCATCCACAAGTTCTTCAGTATAAGATGGAATGTTCTGTTGTATAATTACTCCTCTTCCATGTCGTTTCTTGAGCTGTGATACATGAAACACTGGATGAATTCTTGCTCTTGGAGGTAGCTTCAGCCTATAAGCAACATTGCCAATCTTTTGCATAATCTGATAGGTTCCAAAAAACCGAGGTGAAAGCTTGGTGGTCTTAGTGTTGCTAACTGTGATTTGCCTGTAGGGCTGCAATTTTAAGTAAACCCAATCTCCCACTTCAAATGATCTTTCTGTTTGGTGTACATCTGCGAATCTTTTTGCTCTTTCTTGTGCCAACAATAAGCTATCCTTCAACATTTGAAGCACAATATCCCTGTAAAATAACTCTTGTTCTACACGAGGCACCTTAGTAGTATGGAGAACATATGATATTAAGGAAGGTGGATTGATTCCATACACAACATAATATGGAGTTACATTAATGGAGCAATGCCAGCTGGTGTTATACCAATATTCTGCTAAGGGTAACCACCTTGACCATTCGTTTGGCTTGTGACAAACAAAGCATCTCAAATACCCCTCCAAAGTTTTATTAACAGCTTCGGTTTGACCATCCATTTGTGGATGGTATGCTGAACTTAAATTTAAGGTACACCCCTGTAACTTGAAGAGCTCTTGCCAAAAAATACTGGTAAAAACAACATCTCTATCACTGGTAATGGACTTAGGGAGCCCATGTAATTTAAATACACCTTCAAAGAAAATTTTGGCAATGTCTTGAGCTGTATATGGGTGCTGCAGTGGAAAGAAATGCGAGTATTTAGTGAGTCTATCCACTACTACGAATATAGTAGAGAATTTCTGACTTTTGGGGAGCCCAATCACAAAATCCATTGATATATCTGTCCATACAGCTTCAGGGATAGGAAGAGGATTCAATAACCCAGGAACAGATATGTTCTCACTTTTGTTTCTTTGACAAGTATCACATTCCCGCACATATTTTTCTATATAATTTTTTATTCCTTTCCAATGGAAAACCTGTTTAAGCCTTTGCTTGGTTTTCCTAACTCCTGCATGACCCCCTAAAGGAGTAGAATGGAATTCTTATAGAATGATATCAATAACTACTCTGCAGTGTGAGTCAACATATATCTTATTTTTATAGAAAATAAGCCCATCAACAATGGTATATTTCCTGAATTCCTGTGGTTTTCTTGGATTTTCTGTAATTTATTTTTGTACTTTTCTGATTGTGACATTAGTCTCTTAAATTCAGGTAGCCATAGACTCTCCACTGTAGAAATAGCATGACACTGTTGGTTTTTTTTCATTGTTGTTTTGCTCTTCATGCACACGTGAGAGTTTGTCAGCAGCAACATTATCTTTTCCTTTTTTATATTCAACCTTATAGTCAAACCCAAGGAGTTTTGCTAACCACCCGCCCTGTATTCCATTAGTCAGCCTTTGTGTCAATAAGTGTCTCAAACTTTGGTGATCCATCCTGATAATAAATCTTCTACCTAGCAAATACTGTGAACACTTTTTGGTAGCTAATATTAAGGCTAGTAGCTCTTTTTCATTAGTAGACAACAGTAAGTTTTTTCCATTGAGAGCCTGACTTAAATATGCTAGTGGCCTTCCATCTTGAGCAAGCACAACGCCTATACCAACTCCACTTGCATCACATTCCACCACAAAATCCTTATCAAAGTTGGGCATGCCTAGGACTGGTGGATCTAATAAACATTGCTTGATTTTTTTGAATGCTTCAGTGGCCTTCTTATTCCAAATGAAACTATTTTTCTTAAGCAACTCGGTCATAGGTTTAGCTATTCCCCCATAGTTTTTTATAAGTTTCCTGTAATAACCAGTTAAACCGAGGAATCCTCTCAGAGCTTTAATAGATGTTGGTAATGGCCATTCCTTAATTGCTTGAATTTTATCTGGGTCAACAGCTATGCTATCTTTTGAAATGATATGCCCCAAGTAAATGACTGTGCTTACTGCGAATGAACATTTGGACAATTTGATGATTAATTGGTTCTCCTTCAATACCTGTAAAGCAGTATCTAGATGCAACATATGTTCAGACCATGTCTGACTATAAATAAGAATATCGTCAAAAAATACAAGTATGAACTTCCTAAGATAGGGTTTAAACACATTATTCATTGAAGCCTGAAAGGTTGAGGGGGCATTTGAGAGTCCAAATGGCATCACAAGAAATTCATAGTGTCCCTCATGAGTTCGAAATGTTGTCTTATGTATATCACCAGGGCACATTCTAATTTGATGATAACCTGACCTTAGGTCTAGTTTAGTGAAATAATTTGACCCATGCAATTCATCTAGTAAATCGTCAATTAAGGGAATGGGTAATTTGTCTTTCATAGTTTGACTATTGAGAGCCCTATAGTCCACACACATTCTCCATGTCCCATCTTTTTTCCTTACCATGACTACTGGAGAGGAATACTCACTAGTACTGGGTCTAATCACTCTTGTTTCCAACATTTCCTTTATGATTTTTTCTAGCTCATTTTTCATATGATAAGAGTGTCTGTAGGGTCTGATGCAGATTGCCTTGGTGTTGGGTAATAATGGTATTATATGATCAAAGGCTCTAGCAGGTGGTAGGGTAGTTGTGGTAGTGGTTACTGTGGGGTAACACTGAAGTATGGTTTGAACTTCTGGAGGCATGTTTGTAGTAGGGGTATTCAGAGTATGGAGTTGTTTTGAATACATAATGAGAGACAGTTGGCCATGTGTTTCTTCTTTAATGATATCTCTATCTCCTACAATTTTATTATCATCTTGCATACCTTGCCATATATAGTAATGGCCAGACTAATTAAATTTAATCTGCAATTTAGAAAAATTAAAGGATACATCCCCAAGCTTCTTCATCCACTGAGCACCCAACACTACCTGACAGCCTTCTAGTGGAATTAGTAGTAAATCAATGGGCATTGTGCAGCCTTGACATTTGAAGATTACCCCTTTGCAGATTCCAGTCCCTTGTATTTTAACTCCAATTGCAATTTGCACTGAGTAGCTTAGAGATTCTTGTACTTGAAGTTGTAGCTTCTTAGCTAAAGCAGTATTTGATGAAGCTATGTGTGGAACCAGAGTCGATTAAAACAGTTATATTTCTGCCTGCAATTTGGCCTTATACCCTTATAGTATACAAAGTTGGAATACTACACAAAGCAGATAAGGAAATGGCATAAGTCTCCTTATCACCATTATTAATTTCCTGTGTGGGTTGCATTACTGTCAATTCTTGATTTTTTTCAATGGCATCACCTTTAATATCTAAGCTGTCATCGTCTTGCAGCAACATTATTCCTTCCACTACATATATCTGCTTGTTCTTGCATGAAATAACCCGGAAAATGTGAACCAGTTTAATTTTTTTTAATTAGGTTATTACCAGGAAATTTGAATGATTGAAATAGCATATTTCAATAAATTATAGAATTTGGTATGATAGGGCAGTTTGAAATTTTGAATACAAACTTTGTCTGACTGTACCGGGTGGAAAATATAACAGATTTTAACGAAAATGAAAATATTTAAATCTGTTTATCAATACCTTTCTAACGAATCTGAAAAATCGAAATTTCATAACGGAAATCAAAAGTTATGGTCAAACGAATTTTCAGAAAGGTCGCTGTATAGTATATATAGCCCTTGAAAATTGAGATTTTGCATACGACCTCGGAATTTGACGAAACCACTTTTGTTGGGTCCGGGATGTCAAATTATTGCTAAGTTTCAAATTTCATAATTTTTGAAGCTAGTATGTGAGCGGGGCAAAAGATAACGTGTTTGGTCAAATTCTGTTAAAAAGGGTCGACCTAAAAATGGCCGTTTTTCAAACGAACTCAGAATTCGACGAAACTGGTTTTGTTAGGACCGTATCGTCAAAACAAAGCTAGATTTATTTTTCTGGAATGTTTCGATTCAGTTTGTGGCCCTGGCAAATTGAAATGTACGTTTAAATTAAATATCGAATGTTTTATATTTTAAATTGAAAAATAACTGACTGTAACAGTCGAAATGGCCAACGAAACATATCCCATTGTGTCCGGAATGGGGGTATTTAGCTAGGGGCGACAGTCGTTGGGTTTAAAAAGGAGTCCGTTTGCAAAAACACTATTTAAAATTTTTTCTATAAATATCGACCAATAGGAAATTTTCTTTAAAAAAAAAATAAAATAAAAAAACCTAAAACCCTAAGCCGCCAGACGAGACGAACGACTCCCGTAGCTCCTCGCTTCCCCCTCCTTTTTCCGATCGCCACAGGCCGTTTCGCCGCCGACCACTGTTGAGGCTTTTGCTCGCCGTACTCCCCTCTCCACATCCGACCTAGCCTCGCCACCAACAGAGCCGCCGTCGACGAGTTCGAGCGCTTCAAAGTCGCCGCCTTCTTGGAGCCACCGCCGCTTGGATTCGCCGTCGCACCGCTTCAGACAACCACCTCCGGAGAGCTCTTTCCTCCCTCGACGACGCCCAACAGCCTGATCATCCTATAGAGCTACGAATCAAAAGAAAAATCAAAACCTAGAATTGAACAGGTTTGGAAACTAACGGGGTATTTAATTTTAAACTGTTTTAACACTTTAAAAGCGTTGCAAAACTTTGAAAAATAATATCTTTTTCGTTCTTCAACGAAATTCGATGAAACAGGAGACACCGTGACCGCAAGGAGGCTCTCTACATTCTAGAAGAAACCGCGGTTTTTTCTGACCTTCCTACGATTTTTAGCACCGCAAGAACCAATGTGAGGAATCTAAACTATTTGTGTGAATGTAATCGCGTTGTATAAATTATATAAGCGAAGTGTAAATTATATACGCATTGTATACCTCATGTACATGTGTTGTATAAGTTATATGAGCAATGTATAAATTATACAAGCGTTGTTTGAAACATATATGCTTTGAATTGTGATGAAATGCAAGTGAATTATTATATTATATATATATACTCCCCTCGTCCACAGACCATGGAAGATATTTATTGCTTGTGATTGACGTGATATCATATGATTGACGAATGGTTGGAAATAATTGTTTGTGGTTGATATTATGGTTGAAAAATACCTTTATGGTTGAAAAATACCTTTGTGGTTGAAAAATACCCTCTTGTGGTTGAAACAAAATAGAATAGGATTATGGAATTGAAAATAAAACATGCCGCCTGCGTGCGAACTAGATGCATGATCCCCATTGTCAAAAACCGCGAGGTTTTAAGGTAGAGCGAGGAGCCGTACTAGGGACGGTCCCGGTTTTAACTACCCTGCCGTTATGCTGCCGAAATTTTCTGAAATATTTATGTGTTAGAATGATTTTCATACATTGAAACTATTTACATATGCTATATCGAATATTCATGTGTTGAGTTGCAATTCACTCGTTGAGTTGAAATTCATGTGTTGAATATTATTTGAATTTAAACAAATGGCTTTAGCGATAAAAATCACATTTTTATATATATACAAACTATATCGAATATTCATGTGTTGAGTTGCAATTCATTCGTTGAGTTGAAATTCATGTGTTGAATATTATTTGAATTTAAACAAATGGCTTTAGCGATAAAAATCACATTTTTATATATATATACAAACTATATCGAATATTCATGTGTTGAATTGCAATTTGTTCGTCGAGTTGAAATTCATGTGTTGAATGTTATCGTCGTCTAAAAATAAAATGAATCGATAATGAGAACTATATTTTTATAGTAAATAAGAAGTGTTAAAAATGCACTAGTGTCGAATAAATATTTTTTGATGATAAAAATATTCCTTTTATCATGTATACGCTTAGTTAAAAATGCACTAGTGTCGAATAAATATTTTTGATGATAAAAATATTCCTTTTATCATGTATACGCTTAGTTAAGAATGCACTAGTGTCGAATAAATATTTTTGATGATGAAAATATTCCTTTTATCATGTATACGCTTAGTTAAAAATACACACGTGTTGAAATAAATAATAGTTTGCTAGAAATATTATTATTAGCTTGTTCTGCATATATATACATGTGTTGAACAGGAAAAATGGATTAGCTGTTGAGTAAAGAAATTATTTGCGTGCCCGACAAATAGGTAAACCTTGATGAGTTGGTTGCGCAATTTTATTTATATATCAACTCCTGTGAATGCCATTGGATGCGGAGTGCTGGTTTTTCTGTGTGAAATAATAAACAACGCCATAGGATAGTAACAATTAATTTTGAACTACACTACATGGCATACTTCTTGACGATAGGCATACTTCATCATATTCCACATAAGCAATTGGAGCTTGTGTGACGAGGTGGAAGATTTACCATACAAGCAAGAGGCTTGTATGGCGATGACTAAGTACTACAGGTTGAACTGATGACTGATATGGACTATATAAATTATAACGATAAATTGCCAGATTAATAAAAACCCCACACGGGTCTGGAGTTGACAATAATCACGTCGCTCTAGTTATTAGATACGGCACATGGACTATTTATTTCCACACGGAAAACGGGGTGACGGGAATTTATTCTCTGGAGTGATTATCAGTACATACTCCCCCGTAAACACCAAATTATATCACTAAAAATATGTGAATGCTTTTTAGGATTTATTGGGTACCTAATACGGCCCAATAAATTTCCAAACCCCTCCCCGTACAAAGGAGGTTATGGCGAAATTTTTCGAAATATCAAGGCGTTAGTGAAATATTTGTAGTGAAAACGAAGTTGAAAATATAAAATGAACTATAGTTGAAACTATGGGATGAACTATATTTATATATATAAATATAAATATAATTAAAAGGAATAGAGGCCGTGCAGTTCGCGTTTCGGAATCGTAATTTGAAACGATTAGTACGAGAAATCCGACCATCGGATTTTCCCGAAACCGCAACCGCTGGGTTCGCCTTGGAAATATCTTTCCAACGGCACCAACCTTGTAAAAATCCAACGGTTGGATTGTCCGGAATGCTTAATTCAAATCTGAAGAAAAACAGCACCAGAATCGTTTATATTTATATATAAATATAAATATAATTAATTTAAATCGATTAACGACGCTGCAGTTCGAATTTTGAAACCGTAACTTCAAACGACTAGTGTGGAAGATCCGACCGTCGGATTCTCACGAAACTGGAACCGTTGGGTTCGCCTTGGGAATATCTTCCCGCTGATATAGACTTTGTAGAAATCCAACGGTTAGATTTTCCGATATGTGTAAAACAAATTAGGAGAAAAACAGCGCCAGCGCCACGACACGACCTGAAACGTCGTTTAATTAAATATGGCCATTTTTAAATAAATAAAAATGGCGAAAAATCGCTATAAAATATTGTAAGCAACATAGGTTGCAAACAAACGAATTGTGCTTGAATTGTTTGATATTTGATGGTTGTATGTGTATGACATGAAAATAACACTGAATAACTTAAAGATGGATGTCGAATGATATAACCACATAAAGAATCGATTTAAATTCTAATGACGTAGATTATTTGAAAAGGCCGAGCTAACCCTCATTTCAAATAATTCAGCGAGCGATTCGAATTGGAAAATGCAAAGATGATTCAAGACCTACGATCTTCGCATCGGTTGGATGGGCGCTACTGAGGTTCCTAACCGGAGTAGCTACCGGAAGGGGACGGAAGTAGTAGCCGTCTGAACGTATGTGTTGATTGTACGGATTTGCGAGGAATTTGACGCCTCCGGTTTCGTTCAGACCCAGGACGGACTTGTAAATGGACTGTGTGTCTGACATTGGATTTTGTTCTATATTGACTGATCTCTGTTAAATATATATCTGTTTGGCGGCGGAGAATTTATTCTTTTGCTTAACGCCCTTCTCTGAGACGTACGAGCTCAGGGATTATATATCGATAGAAATCAATCGTATGGAGTGGACTGCCTATGTGGCATGCCAAGATGCTGTGATCAAGGCTTCTATTGCAAAGCAAAGTCTTGTGAATGATGATCAAAGCAAGGTCTACGTGGCCTAGCTTTGTGTATTTCGTAGATTCGTGAACCTCACACCCCGGTATGGGTTAAAAACGGGATACGGACCGCTGGGACAGCACGACGTTTCTTTCTAGCTATGGTGGTGTCAGTGACTTACCAGCCCTGACATATATATCTACTTTTCACCTTTGTGGTTGTTGGAATGCGAGGCGCCTCGATTATAGGTCTGTAAGGATCGGGAAACGTGTGTTCAGGCATAATTAATCCTCTAACGTAAGTGAGGACCGGCCCAGCCGCATCCAGGGGTTACCCAGAGTGCGTAGTCCCAAGGCATTTACTAGAGTGTCTCGAAGCGGAGAGGAGCTTGCCCCTTGCCTCGACTCATGACGGAAATCCAATTTCCAATACGAGATAACGGATTCGATTGTAGAACTAGTATGGAGACATAGTAGATGGTAGCTATGCCGCCTATGATTGATATTTATGATGCTATTCATTTTTGAAACATATATGCACTAGTAATAATATCAAATGATTTTGCTTTATACGTATCAAGCATATTTGGCTATTATAAGGTAAAACTCTATCCTCCGGCTTGCGTTGCATTGTGTGATGGGACCTGAGTCTTATAATGGCTTCATTCTTTCTAAAAGCATTGCGTTGTTTTGAAAGAATTTATTTTGTTTTAAATGCACTAGCAATCACTGGAGTAAACCCGTTCCGCGAAAGTGGCGTGGTCTTATGATTTGCTATTTACTGTTGTTTAACTGTTAAATAGATTCCTCATACCAGTCCCCATGACTGACTCGTTGTTTGTTTCACTTTGCAAACGCGGGTGCCCTTATTTTCACACGGGCAGCCTAGTACACAGGTGACAGGTGGTTTTTGGTTTTGCACTGCTGCATAGCGTGCACTTTTGGCTCATGGCGAGGCTGACTTCATATCGATGACTTAGATATTTTCCGCCATTACTGTGTTTATATTATGATTCCGCCACTGGCGATGCAGACTGATTTACTTTTCGTATTTCTCATTATATGTATATGTATTCCGTCTTCGGCGATGTAGACTGATACTCTTATTATGTCTCACTACATGTATGTATTCCGCCTCTGGCGATGATGACTGATCACTCTTTTTTTTATTTACTAAGTATATCCCACGTTATGCTATTCTGATATTCCTACATGTTGTGATTCCGCTGTCATATCCATGTAAAATTTATTTTAATTATTGTTTCTGCTATTATCTATACTCTGCTATGATGATTAATGTGTTATTTCCTAATGATTATCCTTAATACCGCCCCTCGGATTTTGGGATCGTCATAGTTGGTATCAGAGCTTTGGTTAACCTTAGTTCCGGGATCTAACACATTAAACACCTCGTCAGAATAGAATCAGTAGTATTCTAATACGAGTAGCTCATTAGAGATAGGATTAGCAATGTCCTAGAATGAGCTAAGCAGATTAGCAAAACAATTTGATCAGTACATCATCATTATCTTTCCTTGTATTCCCTTGCTTTATCATTTAGGAAAATTATCAAATCTGTGAGCTTGACTCTTTTTCTTGCTTATACAGTACTCTTAGATGGCTACGCGTGGAGCAGCAGCTAGAGGAGGCCGTGGAGGCCGAGGAGATGCAGCAGGAGGACGGGGGAATATCCCCGTAGTAGTGGAAGGTCCTATCATTCCACCACCAGCACCAGAAGACTTTGAGCTCGACAAAGTAGCTAAGAGGTACAGAAATCTTGGAGGCAAACCTTTTACTGGCACTGGCACAGTGACCGAAGCTATCGCTTGGCTAAAAACCTGTGAGAAAATCTTCGAAGGTATGGGCATGGGAACTAACAACAAAGCCCGACTTGGCATTTGGCTCCTTCAGGAAGAAGCAGAGCTATGGTGGGATGTCGTTACCTCTCGGGATGCAGCTGGTACTATCCGAACTTAGGAGCAGTTCAGGACTTTATTCAATGAGAAGTTTGTACCGGAACAAGCTCTAGAGAGGATGCGGGAGCAATTTGCTAATCTCCAGCAGGGAGACCTCTCTATTCAAGACTATCTGAATAAGTTCACTCAGCTATCGCGCTATGCTCCAGAGCTGGTTTTGACCGACAAAGCGAAGAATAAGAGATTCATATTTGGGCTGAAGCGCAAGTATCACGATAGAGCTATGAGCAACATCAAACTCTCTTTTACAGAACTAGTAGAGATGGCTTGCAACTACGAAGACATGGATGAGAGGCATGCTAGCCAAGACCGCGCTAAAAGCCAAGCAGGGAATAAGCGCAAGGCTTCAACAGACCAACCCGAATCTAGCATCACCGCGGCCGCTACTCAAAAACCCGCAAAGATCCCGAAAGGAAACTGCTACAATTGCGGGAAGCCCGGTCATTTCTCTAATGTGTGCAAAGCCCCAAAGAAGCCAAGGGCCAATGACTCAGCCGAATGCTACAACTGCCACAAGAAGGGGCACTACAGCAAGAATTGTCCTTTGAAGAAGAGCGCACAGGTGGCCCATGTCTATGACGGGAATACCCCGCCAGCTACCACCGATGGATCAGGTAAACCCGATGTCTTGGGAGGTACCCTTACCATTAAAAATATTCCTGTTTCTGTACTTTTTGATACTGGTGCATCACGTAGCTTCATTTCTGGTAAAATTGTTCATAAGTTAAAATTGAAACAAAGAATTCTAAAAGAACCGATTAAAGTTCAAAACCCGATAGGAGGTTCTGTTAGTCTCGGTTTATACTGCAGATTGCCTATCTCTTATTCACGTTACAAGTTTCCCATCCACTTAATTGTTATGGACTTATCGGAATTCGATGTTATTCTCGGTTTGGAATGGTTGACAAAATATAAGGCCGAAGTTAGATGTGCCGAAAGAATCGTTAAAGTCGAAACGAAACTTGGACCTATATATATACCATGCCATGGCTCAGAAATAGATAGAACATAATTTTGGTCTTCTTTAGAAGTTATTCCCCCTTCGATAGAAAAGATACCGGTCGTTAAAGACTATGCGGATGTGTTTGAAGAAGTAGAAAACTTACCACCGCAAAGAGAAATAGAATTTAGGATAGATCTAATTCCTAACGCCCGACCAGTAGTACATCCAATAAGAAGAATGGCTCCGAAAGAAAAGGAAGAGCTAAGTAGTCAAACCCGAGAATTGCTTTGGAAGGGTCTGATCAGACCAAGCTTTTCAGCGTGGGGAGCCGCAGTAGTATTTGTCCCGAAATCAGACGGTACTCTAAGACTTTGCGTTGATTACCGAGATCTCAATAAACAAACACTGAAGAACAAATATCCTTTGCCCCGAATAGACGATCTGTTAGATCAACTAAATGGAGCAACCGTATTCTCCAGAATGGACCTAGCTACAGGTTTCCACCAATTGCGTATAGCTGAAGACTGTGTTCCTTTGACAGCCTTCAGGGGTCCCGATTTATTCTACGAATGGTAAGTAATGCCGTTCGGCTTGTGTAACGCTCCGGCATACTTCGTTGATCTTATGAACAGAGTGTTCCGTGGTGTGTTGAATAAATTTGTTCTAGTCTTCATCGATGACATTCTAATCTACTCCAGGTCGGAAGAAGAGCATGCAAAACATTTAGAACAAGTGTTGAAAATTCTTAGGAGAAACGTCTTGAAAGCTAAATTTTCTAAGTGTGTCTTCTGGCAGAATGAAGTTAAATTCCTAGGCCATGTCGTATCAAAAGAAGGAATTGCTGTAGATCTAAGCAAAATTACAGCGATTCAGAACAGGAAACAACCTACTACGCCCACAGAAGTTCGAAGTTTCCTTGGATTAGCTAGTTACTATCGGAAATTCATTCAGGATTTTTCAAAGATATCAGGAGTATTAACAAAGCTTACAAAGAAGCATGAGAAATTCAAGTGGACTCCCGAATGTGAAGAAGCTTTCCAAGAGCTGAAACTGAAGTTGACAACTGCTCCGGTATTGACAATAATAGAAGGCAACCAAGACTTGAATGTATGGACAGATGCTTCTATTAGAGGGCTAGGCGCAGTGTTAATGCAAAAAGGCCAAGTGATCGCATATGCCAGCCGTCAACTAAAGCCGCATGAAAGAAACTATGCTACTCATGATCTTGAGTTATTAGCTATCGTGTTCGCTTTAAGAATCTGGAGGCATTATTTATTGGGCGAGAAATTCGAACTGTTTACTGATCATCAATCCTTGAAATACCTGTTCACCCAGAAAGATTTAAACCTGAGGCAACAGCGTTGGTTAGAATTCCTTGCGGCATATGATTTTGAAATTCTATACACTCCAGGGAAAGACAATGTTGTGGCAGATGCGCTCAGCAGAAAGAATGAAATCATCGCCAGTTTTGTCATCGCGTCTTCATTAATAGACAGGATCTCGACTCTTTAGAAAGACGATGAATTTATTCAAAGAATCGGTCGAAAAATCAAAGGAGGTGAATCCACAAGCTTTCGACTCGATGACAAAGGGGTTCTAAGATTAAAGGGTAGAATCTGCATCCCAAACCTTCCCGAGCTCAGAAGAGAAATACTTGATGAGTGCCACAAATCCAAATTAAGTATCCATCCCGGTGTGAGCAAAATGTATAACGATATCAAATGCACATTCTGGTGGAGAGCTATGAAAAGAGATATCTCATTATATGTTAGCAGATGCCCCACTTGTCAGCTAGTTAAGAGTGATCAGCAGAAATTGGCTGGATTATTGCAACCATTAGAAATTCCAGGTTGGAAGTGGGAACAAATCTCGATGGACTTCATCGATGGCTTGCCTCGAACTAGAAAAGGAAACGACAGTATATGGGTAATCGTAGATCGCTTCACGAAGACTGCCCATTTCATACCTGTCCGATCCAACAGAACGGCTCAAAGTCTAGCACAGATTTACTTCAAAGAAATTGTCAAACTTCATGGAGTACCGCTCAATATAGTCAGCGATAGAGATCCCCTGTTCACTAGCAAATTCTGGGAAGCATTCCAGGAAGAATTGGGAACCAAATTGAATCTAAGCACCGCTTATCACCCTCAGACAGACGGCCAAACTGAGCGGGTGAATAGAATTTTAGAAGATCTATTGCGGGCTTGCGTTATCGATTTTGGAGGCTCATGGGAAGATCATTTACATTTAGCAGAATTCTCTTACAACAATAGCTATCAAGCAAGTTTGGGAATGTCTCCATTCGAAGCATTATACGGTAGACCGTGCAGATCTCCCGCATGTTGGGTAGATACTGGCAACAGACTTGTGTTAGGGCCCGATATGATTCAAGAAGCATCGGATAAAGTCGATTCCATTAAGAAGCGATTGAAAACCGCACAGAGCCGACAGAAAAGTTATGCTGATGCGAGAAGAAGGGATGTATCGTTTGCCGTTGGCGATTATGTTTATTTAAGTGTTTCTCCAATGCGAGGAGTAATCAGATTTGGCAAGACTGGGAAGTTGGCACCGAGATTTATTGGTCCCTTTCCTATACTTGAACGGATTGGAACTCTTGCATATAGGGTTTCATTACCTGATTGGTTGCCTGGTGTACATGATGTGTTCCACGTGTCTCAACTCAGAAAACATGTTCATGATCCAGATCTTGTTGTAGAAGAAGCAGCACAACAGGATATTGACATAACTCCAAAATTAGCACTCAAGAGAGATCCATTAAAGATAGTTGGCAAAGAAACTAGAGAGCTAAGGAGGAAAAAGATTCATTTAGTCAAAGTGCAGTGGAGTAGTGATCCTAGAGACTGTACTTGGGAGACTGAGGAAAGCATTAAACAAGCCTATCCCAAATGCAGAGTGGACATCTCTGACTAACTCCGGTGCAAGGTACCTTTACAATACTTTGCATTTACATTTTACTTCCTGCTTAACTGTTATTTCCTTTTCGAGGACGAAAAGTTTTAAGTGGGGGAGATTGTAATAACCCGGAAAATGTGAACCAGTTTAATTTTTTTTTAATTAGGTTATTACCAGGAAATTTGAATGATTGAAATAGCATATTTCAATAAATTATAGAATTTGGTATGATAGGGCAGTTTGAAATTTTGAATACAAACTTTGTCTGACTGTACCGGGTGGAAAATATAACAGATTTTAACGAAAATGAAAATATTTAAATCTGTTTATCAATACCTTTCTAACGAATCTGAAAAATCGAAATTTCATAACGGAAACCAAAAGTTATGGTCAAACGAATTTTCAGAAAGGTCGCTATAAAGTATATATAGCCCTTGAAAATTGAGATTTTGCATACGACCTCGGAATTTGACGAAACCACTTTTGTTGGGTCCGGGATGTCAAATTATTGCTAAGTTTCAAATTTCATAATTTTTGAAGCTAGTATGTGAGCGGGGCAAAAGATAACGTGTTTGGTCAAATTCTGTTAAAAAGGGTCGACCTAAAAATGGCCGTTTTTCAAACGAGCTCAGAATTCGACGAAACTGGTTTTGTTAGGACCGTATCGTCAAAACAAAGCTAGATTTATTTTTCTGGAATTTTTCGATTCAGTTTGTGGCCCTGGCAAATTGAAATGTACGTTTAAATTAAATATTGAATGTTTTATATTTTAAATTGAAAAATAACTGACTGTAACAGTCGAAATGGCCAACGAAACATATCCCATTGTGTCCGGAATGGGGGTATTTAGCTAGGGGCGACAGTCGTTGGGTTTAAAAAGGAGTCCGTTTGCAAAAACACTATTTAAAATTTTTTCTATAAATATCGACCAATAGGAAATTTTCTTTAAAAAAAAAAAAAAAAAAAAAACCTAAAACCCTAAGCCGCCAGACGAGACGAACGACTCCCGTAGCTCCTCGCTTCCCCTCCTTTTTCCGATCGCCACAAGCCGTTTCGCCGCCGACCACTGTTGAGGCTTTTGCTCGCCGTACTCCCATCTCCACATCCGACCTAGCCTCGCCACCAACAGAGCCGCCGTCGACGAGTTCGAGCGCTTCAAAGTCGCCGCCTTCCTGGAGCCACCGCCGCTTGGATTCGCCGTCGCACCGCTTCAGACAACCACCGCCGGAGAGCTTTTTCCTCCCTCGACGACGCCCAACAGCCTGATCGTCCTATAGAGCTACGAATCAAAAGAAAAATCAAAACCTAGAATTGAACAGGTTTGGAAACTAACGGGGTATTTAATTTTAAACTGTTTTAACACTTTAAAAGCGTTGCAAAACTTTGAAAAATAATATCTTTTTCGTTCTTCAACGAAATTCGATGAAACAGGAGAAACCGTGACCGCAAGGAGGCTCTCTACATTCTAGAAGAAGCCGCGGATTTTTCTGACCTTCCTACGATTTTTAGCACCGCAAGAACCAATGTGAGGAATCTAAACTATTTGTGTGAATGTAATCGCGTTGTATAAATTATATAAGCGAAGTGTAAATTATATACGCATTGTATACCTCATGTACATGTGTTGTATAAGTTATATGAGCAATGTATAAATTATACAAGCATTGTTTGAAACATATATGCTTTGAATTGTGATGAAATGCAAGTGAATTATTATATTATATATATATATATATATATATATATATACTCCCCTCGTCCACAGACCATGGACGATATTTATTGCTTGTGATTGACGTGATATCATATGATTGACGAATGGTTGGAAATAATTGTTTGTGGTTGATATTATGGTTGAAAAATACCTTTATGGTTGAAAAATACCTTTGTGGTTGAAAAATACCCTCTTGTGGTTGAAACAAAATAGAATAGGATTGTGGAATTGAAAATAAAACATGCCGCCTGCGTGCGAACTAGATGCATGATCCCCATTGTCAAAAACCGCGAGGTTTTAAGGTAGAGCGAGGAGCCGTACTAGGGACGGTCCCGGTTTTAACTACCCTACCGTTATGCTGCCGAAATTTTCTGAAATATTTATGTGTTAGAATGATTTTCATTCATTGAAACTATTTACATATGCTATATCGAATATTCATGTGTTGAGTTGCAATTCACTCGTTGAGTTGAAATTCATGTGTTGAATATTATTTGAATTTAAACAAATGGCTTTAGCGATAAAAATCACATTTTTATATATATACAAACTATATCGAATATTCATGTGTTGAGTTGCAATTCATTCGTTGAGTTGAAATTCATGTGTTGAATATTATTTGAATTTAAACAAATGGCTTTAGCGATAAAAATCACATTTTTATATATATATACAAACTATATCGAATATTCATGTGTTGAATTGCAATTTGTTCGTCGAGTTGAAATTCATGTGTTGAATGTTATCGTCGTCTAAAAATAAAATGAATCGACAATGAGAACTATATTTTTATAGTAAATAAGAAGTGTTAAAAATGCACTAGTGTCGAATAAATATTTTTTGATGATAAAAATATTCCTTTTATCATGTATACGCTTAGTTAAAAATGCACTAGTGTCGAATAAATATTTTTGATGATAAAAATATTCCTTTTATCATGTATACGCTTAGTTAAAAATGCACTAGTGTCGAATAAATATTTTTGATGATGAAAATATTCCTTTTATCATGTATACGCTTAGTTAAAAATACACACGTGTTGAAATAAATAATAGTTTGCTAGAAATATTATTATTAGCTTGTTCTGCATATATATACATGTGTTGAACAGGAAAAATGGATTAGCTGTTGAGTAAAGAAATTATTTGCGTGCCCGACAAATAGGTAAACCTTGATGAGTTGGCTGCGCAATTTTATTTATATATCAACTCCTGTGAATGCCATTGGATGCGGGTGCTGGTTTTTCTGTGTGAAATAATAAACAACGCCATAGGATAGTAACAATTAATTTTGAACTACACTACATGGCATACTTCTTGACGATAGGCATACTTCATCATATTCCACATAAGCAATTGGAGCTTGTGTGACGAGGTGGAAGATTTACCATACAAGCAAGAGGCTTGTATGGTGATGACTAAGTACTACAGGTTGAACTGATGACTGATATGGACTATATAAATTATAACGATAAATTGCCAGATTAATAAAAACCCCACACGGGTCTGGAGTTGACAATAATCACGTCGCTCTAGTTATTAGATACGGCACATGGACTATTTATTTCCACACGGAAAACGGGGTGACGAGAATTTATTCTCTGGAGTGATTATCAGTACATACTCCCCCGTAAACACCAAATTATATCACTAAAAATATGTGAATGCTTTTTAGGATTTATTGGGTACCTAATACGGCCCAATAAATTTCCAAACCCCTCCCCGTACAAAGGAGGTTATGGCGAAATTTTTCGAAATATCAAGGCGTTAGTGAAATATTTGTAGTGAAAACGAAGTTGAAAATATAAAATGAACTATAGTTGAAACTATGGGATGAACTATATTTATATATATAAATATAAATATAATTAAAAGGAATAGAGGCCGTGCAGTTCGCGTTTCGGAATCGTAATTTGAAATGATTAGTACGAGAAATCCGACCATCGGATTTTCCCGAAACCGCAACCGCTGGGTTCGCCTTGGAAATATCTTTCCAACGGCACCAACCTTGTAAAAATCCAACGGTTGGATTGTCCGGAATGCTTAATTCAAATCTAAAGAAAAACAGCGCCAGAATCGTTTATATTTATATATAAATATAAATATAATTAATTTAAATCGATTAACGACGCTGCAGTTCGAATTTTGAAACCGTAACTTCAAACGACTAGTGTGGAAGATCCGACCGTCGGATTCTCACGAAACTGGAACCGTTGGGTTCGCCTTGGGAATATCTTCCCACTGATATAGACTTTGTAGAAATCCAACGGTTAGATTTTCCGATATGTGTAAAACAAATTAGGAGAAAAACAGCGCCACGACAAGACCTGAAACGTCGTTTAATTAAATATGGCCATTTTTAAATAAATAAAAATGGCGAAAAATCGCTATAAAATATTGTAAGCAACATAGGTTGCAAACAAACGAATTGTGCTTGAATTGTTTGAGATTTGATGGTTGTATGTGTATGACATGAAAATAACACTGAATAACTTAAAGATGGATGTCGAGTGATATAACCACATAAAGAATCGATTTAAATTCTAATGACGTAGATTATTTGAAAAGGCCGAGCTAACCCTCATTTCAAATAATTCAGCGAGCGATTCGAATTGGAAAATGCAAAGACGATTCAAGACCTACGATCTTCGCATCGGTTGGATGGGCGCTACTGAGGTTCCTAACCGGAGTAGCTACCGGAAGGGGCGGAAGTAGTAGCCGTCTGAACGTATGTGTTGATTGTACGGATTTGCGAGGAATTTGACGCCTCCGGTTTCGTTCAGACCCAGGACGGACTTGTAAATGGACTGTGTGTCTAACATTGGATTTTGTTTTATATTGATTGATCTCTGTTAAATATATATCTGTTTGGCGGCGGAGAATTTATTCTTTTGCTTAACGCCCTTCTCTGAGACGTACAAGCTCAGGGGTTATATATCGATAGAAATCAATCGTATGGAGTGGACTGCCTATGTGGCATGCCAAGATGCTGTGATCAAGGCTACTGTTGCAAAGCAAAGTCTTGTGAATGATGATCAAAGCAAGGTCTACGTGGCCTAGCTTTGTGTATTTCGTAGATTCGCGAACCTCACACCCCGGTATGGGTTAAAAACGGGATACGGACCGCTGGGAGAGCACAACGTTTCTTTCTAGCTATGGTGGTGTCAGTGACTTACCAGCCCTGACATATATATCTACTTTTCACTTTTGTGGTTGTTGGAATGCGAGGCGCTTCGATTATAGGTCTGTAAGGACCGGGAAACGTGTGTTCAGGCATAATTAATCCTCTAACGTAAGTGAGGACCGGCCCAGCTGCATCCAGGGGTTACCCAGAGTGCGTAGTCCCGAGGCATTTGCTAGAGTTTCTCGAAACGGAGAGGAGTTTGCCCCTTGCCTCGACTCATGACGGAAATCCAATTTCCAATACGAGATAACGGATTCGATTGTAGAACTAGTATGGAGACATAGTAGATGGTAGCTATGCCGCCTATGATTGATATTTATGATGCTATTCATTTTTGAAACATATATGCACTAGTAATAATATCAAATGATTTTGCTTTATACGTATCAAGCATATTTGGCTTTATAAGGTAAAACTCTATCCTCCGGCTTGCGTTGCATTGTGTGATGGGACCTGAGTCTTATAATGGCTTCATTCTTTCTAAAAGCATTGCGTTGTTTTGAAAGAATTTATTTTGTTTTAAATGCACTAGCAATCACTGGAGTAAACCCGTTCCGCGAAAGTGGCGTGGTCCTATGATTTGCTATTTACTGTTGTTTAACTGTTAAATAGATTCCTCATACCAGTCCCCATGACTGACTCGTTGTTTGTTTCACTTTGCAAACGCGGGTGCCCTTATTTTCACACGGGCAGCCTAGTACACAGGTGACAGGTGGTTTTTGGTTCTGCAATGCTGCATAGCGTGCACTTTTGGCTCATGGCGAGGCTGACTTCATATCGATGACTTAGATATTTTCCGCCATTACTGTGTTTATATTATGATTCCGCCACTGGCGATGCAGACTGATTTACTTTCCGTATTTCTCATTATATGTATATGTATTCCGCCTTCGGCGATGTAGACTGATACTCTTATTATGTCTCACTACATGTATGTATTCCGCCTCTGGCGATGATGACTGATCACTCTTTTTTTTATTTACTAAGTATATCCCACGTTATGCTATTCTGATATTCCTACATGTTGTGATTCCGCTGTCATATCCATGTAAAATTTATTTTAATTATTGTTTCTGCTATTATCTATACTCTGCTATGATGATTAATGTGTTATTTCCTAATGATTATCCTTAATACCGCCCCTCGGATTTTGGGATCGTCATAGTTGGTATCAGAGCTTTGGTTAACCTTAGTTCCGGGATCTAACACATTAAACACCTCGTCAGAATAGAATCAGTAGTATTCTAATACGAGTAGCTCATTAGAGATAGGATTAGCAATGTCCTAGAATGAGCTAAGCAGATTAGCAAAACAATTTGATCAGTACATCATCATTATCTTTCCTTGTATTCCCTTGCTTTATCATTTAGGAAAATTATCAAATCTGTGAGCTTGACTCTTTTTCTTGCTTATACAGTACTCTTAGATGGCTACGCGTGGAGCAGCAGCTAGAGGAGGCCGTGGAGGCCGAGGAGATGCAGCAGGAGGACGGGGGAATATCCCCGTAGTAGTGGAAGGTCCTATCATTCCACCACCAGCACCAGAAGACTTTGAGCTCGACAAAGTAGCTAAGAGGTACAGAAATCTTGGAGGCAAACCTTTTACTGGCACTGGCACAGTGACCGAAGCTATCGCTTGGCTAAAAACCTGTGAGAAAATCTTCGAAGGTATGGGCATGGGAACTAACAACAAAGCCCGACTTGGCATTTGGCTCCTTCAGGAAGAAGCAGAGCTATGGTGGGATGTCGTTACCTCTCGGGATGCAGCTGGTACTATCCGAACTTAGGAGCAGTTCAGGACTTTATTCAATGAGAAGTTTGTACCGGAACAAGCTCTAGAGAGGATGCGGGAGCAATTTGCTAATCTCCAGCAGGGAGACCTCTCTATTCAAGACTATCTGAATAAGTTCACTCAGCTATCGCGCTATGCTCCAGAGCTGGTTTTGACCGACAAAGCGAAGAATAAGAGATTCATATTTGGGCTGAAGCGCAAGTATCACGATAGAGCTATGAGCAACATCAAACTCTCTTTTACAGAACTAGTAGAGATGGCTTGCAACTACGAAGACATGGATGAGAGGCATGCTAGCCAAGACCGCGCTAAAAGCCAAGCAGGGAATAAGCGCAAGGCTTCAACAGACCAACCCGAATCTAGCATCACCGCGGCCGCTACTCAAAAACCCGCAAAGATCCCGAAAGGAAACTGCTACAATTGCGGGAAGCCCGGTCATTTCTCTAATGTGTGCAAAGCCCCAAAGAAGCCAAGGGCCAATGACTCAGCCGAATGCTACAACTGCCACAAGAAGGGGCACTACAGCAAGAATTGTCCTTTGAAGAAGAGCGCACAGGTGGCCCATGTCTATGACGGGAATACCCCGCCAGCTACCACCGATGGATCAGGTAAACCCGATGTCTTGGGAGGTACCCTTACCATTAAAAATATTCCTGTTTCTGTACTTTTTGATACTGGTGCATCACGTAGCTTCATTTCTGGTAAAATTGTTCATAAGTTAAAATTGAAACAAAGAATTCTAAAAGAACCGATTAAAGTTCAAAACCCGATAGGAGGTTCTGTTAGTCTCGGTTTATACTGCAGATTGCCTATCTCTTATTCACGTTACAAGTTTCCCATCCACTTAATTGTTATGGACTTATCGGAATTCGATGTTATTCTCGGTTTGGAATGGTTGACAAAATATAAGGCCGAAGTTAGATGTGCCGAAAGAATCGTTAAAGTCGAAACGAAACTTGGACCTATATATATACCATGCCATGGCTCAGAAATAGATAGAACATAATTTTGGTCTTCTTTAGAAGTTATTCCCCCTTCGATAGAAAAGATACCGGTCGTTAAAGACTATGCGGATGTGTTTGAAGAAGTAGAAAACTTACCACCGCAAAGAGAAATAGAATTTAGGATAGATCTAATTCCTAACGCCCGACCAGTAGTACATCCAATAAGAAGAATGGCTCCGAAAGAAAAGGAAGAGCTAAGTAGTCAAACCCGAGAATTGCTTTGGAAGGGTCTGATCAGACCAAGCTTTTCAGCGTGGGGAGCCGCAGTAGTATTTGTCCCGAAATCAGACGGTACTCTAAGACTTTGCGTTGATTACCGAGATCTCAATAAACAAACACTGAAGAACAAATATCCTTTGCCCCGAATAGACGATCTGTTAGATCAACTAAATGGAGCAACCGTATTCTCCAGAATGGACCTAGCTACAGGTTTCCACCAATTGCGTATAGCTGAAGACTGTGTTCCTTTGACAGCCTTCAGGGGTCCCGATTTATTCTACGAATGGTAAGTAATGCCGTTCGGCTTGTGTAACGCTCCGGCATACTTCGTTGATCTTATGAACAGAGTGTTCCGTGGTGTGTTGAATAAATTTGTTCTAGTCTTCATCGATGACATTCTAATCTACTCCAGGTCGGAAGAAGAGCATGCAAAACATTTAGAACAAGTGTTGAAAATTCTTAGGAGAAACGTCTTGAAAGCTAAATTTTCTAAGTGTGTCTTCTGGCAGAATGAAGTTAAATTCCTAGGCCATGTCGTATCAAAAGAAGGAATTGCTGTAGATCTAAGCAAAATTACAGCGATTCAGAACAGGAAACAACCTACTACGCCCACAGAAGTTCGAAGTTTCCTTGGATTAGCTAGTTACTATCGGAAATTCATTCAGGATTTTTCAAAGATATCAGGAGTATTAACAAAGCTTACAAAGAAGCATGAGAAATTCAAGTGGACTCCCGAATGTGAAGAAGCTTTCCAAGAGCTGAAACTGAAGTTGACAACTGCTCCGGTATTGACAATAATAGAAGGCAACCAAGACTTGAATGTATGGACAGATGCTTCTATTAGAGGGCTAGGCGCAGTGTTAATGCAAAAAGGCCAAGTGATCGCATATGCCAGCCGTCAACTAAAGCCGCATGAAAGAAACTATGCTACTCATGATCTTGAGTTATTAGCTATCGTGTTCGCTTTAAGAATCTGGAGGCATTATTTATTGGGCGAGAAATTCGAACTGTTTACTGATCATCAATCCTTGAAATACCTGTTCACCCAGAAAGATTTAAACCTGAGGCAACAGCGTTGGTTAGAATTCCTTGCGGCATATGATTTTGAAATTCTATACACTCCAGGGAAAGACAATGTTGTGGCAGATGCGCTCAGCAGAAAGAATGAAATCATCGCCAGTTTTGTCATCGCGTCTTCATTAATAGACAGGATCTCGACTCTTTAGAAAGACGATGAATTTATTCAAAGAATCGGTCGAAAAATCAAAGGAGGTGAATCCACAAGCTTTCGACTCGATGACAAAGGGGTTCTAAGATTAAAGGGTAGAATCTGCATCCCAAACCTTCCCGAGCTCAGAAGAGAAATACTTGATGAGTGCCACAAATCCAAATTAAGTATCCATCCCGGTGTGAGCAAAATGTATAACGATATCAAATGCACATTCTGGTGGAGAGCTATGAAAAGAGATATCTCATTATATGTTAGCAGATGCCCCACTTGTCAGCTAGTTAAGAGTGATCAGCAGAAATTGGCTGGATTATTGCAACCATTAGAAATTCCAGGTTGGAAGTGGGAACAAATCTCGATGGACTTCATCGATGGCTTGCCTCGAACTAGAAAAGGAAACGACAGTATATGGGTAATCGTAGATCGCTTCACGAAGACTGCCCATTTCATACCTGTCCGATCCAACAGAACGGCTCAAAGTCTAGCACAGATTTACTTCAAAGAAATTGTCAAACTTCATGGAGTACCGCTCAATATAGTCAGCGATAGAGATCCCCTGTTCACTAGCAAATTCTGGGAAGCATTCCAGGAAGAATTGGGAACCAAATTGAATCTAAGCACCGCTTATCACCCTCAGACAGACGGCCAAACTGAGCGGGTGAATAGAATTTTAGAAGATCTATTGCGGGCTTGCGTTATCGATTTTGGAGGCTCATGGGAAGATCATTTACATTTAGCAGAATTCTCTTACAACAATAGCTATCAAGCAAGTTTGGGAATGTCTCCATTCGAAGCATTATACGGTAGACCGTGCAGATCTCCCGCATGTTGGGTAGATACTGGCAACAGACTTGTGTTAGGGCCCGATATGATTCAAGAAGCATCGGATAAAGTCGATTCCATTAAGAAGCGATTGAAAACCGCACAGAGCCGACAGAAAAGTTATGCTGATGCGAGAAGAAGGGATGTATCGTTTGCCGTTGGCGATTATGTTTATTTAAGTGTTTCTCCAATGCGAGGAGTAATCAGATTTGGCAAGACTGGGAAGTTGGCACCGAGATTTATTGGTCCCTTTCCTATACTTGAACGGATTGGAACTCTTGCATATAGGGTTTCATTACCTGATTGGTTGCCTGGTGTACATGATGTGTTCCACGTGTCTCAACTCAGAAAACATGTTCATGATCCAGATCTTGTTGTAGAAGAAGCAGCACAACAGGATATTGACATAACTCCAAAATTAGCACTCAAGAGAGATCCATTAAAGATAGTTGGCAAAGAAACTAGAGAGCTAAGGAGGAAAAAGATTCATTTAGTCAAAGTGCAGTGGAGTAGTGATCCTAGAGACTGTACTTGGGAGACTGAGGAAAGCATTAAACAAGCCTATCCCAAATGCAGAGTGGACATCTCTGACTAACTCCGGTGCAAGGTACCTTTACAATACTTTGCATTTACATTTTACTTCCTGCTTAACTGTTATTTCCTTTTCGAGGACGAAAAGTTTTAAGTGGGGGAGATTGTAATAACC
This sequence comes from Allium sativum, assembly GCA_030737875.1. Taxonomy (NCBI): domain Eukaryota; kingdom Viridiplantae; phylum Streptophyta; class Magnoliopsida; order Asparagales; family Amaryllidaceae; genus Allium; species Allium sativum. The sequence continues at coordinate 268,935,249 of CM060913.1, read as the reverse complement.
CGGAAAATGTGAACCAGTTTAATTTTTTTTTAATTAGGTTATTACCAGGAAATTTGAATGATTGAAATAGCATATTTCAATAAATTATAGAATTTGGTATGATAGGGCAGTTTGAAATTTTGAATACAAACTTTGTCTGACTGTACCGGGTGGAAAATATAACAGATTTTAACGAAAATGAAAATATTTAAATCTGTTTATCAATACCTTTCTAACGAATCTGAAAAATCGAAATTTCATAACGGAAACCAAAAGTTATGGTCAAACGAATTTTCAGAAAGGTCGCTATAAAGTATATATAGCCCTTGAAAATTGAGATTTTGCATACGACCTCGGAATTTGACGAAACCACTTTTGTTGGGTCCGGGATGTCAAATTATTGCTAAGTTTCAAATTTCATAATTTTTGAAGCTAGTATGTGAGCGGGGCAAAAGATAACGTGTTTGGTCAAATTCTGTTAAAAAGGGTCGACCTAAAAATGGCCGTTTTTCAAACGAGCTCAGAATTCGACGAAACTGGTTTTGTTAGGACCGTATCGTCAAAACAAAGCTAGATTTATTTTTCTGGAATTTTTCGATTCAGTTTGTGGCCCTGGCAAATTGAAATGTACGTTTAAATTAAATATTGAATGTTTTATATTTTAAATTGAAAAATAACTGACTGTAACAGTCGAAATGGCCAACGAAACATATCCCATTGTGTCCGGAATGGGGGTATTTAGCTAGGGGCGACAGTCGTTGGGTTTAAAAAGGAGTCCGTTTGCAAAAACACTATTTAAAATTTTTTCTATAAATATCGACCAATAGGAAATTTTCTTTAAAAAAAAAAAAAAAAAAAAAACCTAAAACCCTAAGCCGCCAGACGAGACGAACGACTCCCGTAGCTCCTCGCTTCCCCTCCTTTTTCCGATCGCCACAAGCCGTTTCGCCGCCGACCACTGTTGAGGCTTTTGCTCGCCGTACTCCCATCTCCACATCCGACCTAGCCTCGCCACCAACAGAGCCGCCGTCGACGAGTTCGAGCGCTTCAAAGTCGCCGCCTTCCTGGAGCCACCGCCGCTTGGATTCGCCGTCGCACCGCTTCAGACAACCACCGCCGGAGAGCTTTTTCCTCCCTCGACGACGCCCAACAGCCTGATCGTCCTATAGAGCTACGAATCAAAAGAAAAATCAAAACCTAGAATTGAACAGGTTTGGAAACTAACGGGGTATTTAATTTTAAACTGTTTTAACACTTTAAAAGCGTTGCAAAACTTTGAAAAATAATATCTTTTTCGTTCTTCAACGAAATTCGATGAAACAGGAGAAACCGTGACCGCAAGGAGGCTCTCTACATTCTAGAAGAAGCCGCGGATTTTTCTGACCTTCCTACGATTTTTAGCACCGCAAGAACCAATGTGAGGAATCTAAACTATTTGTGTGAATGTAATCGCGTTGTATAAATTATATAAGCGAAGTGTAAATTATATACGCATTGTATACCTCATGTACATGTGTTGTATAAGTTATATGAGCAATGTATAAATTATACAAGCATTGTTTGAAACATATATGCTTTGAATTGTGATGAAATGAAAGTGAATTATTATATTATATATATATATATATATATATATATATATACTCCCCTCGTCCACAGACCATGGACGATATTTATTGCTTGTGATTGACGTGATATCATATGATTGACGAATGGTTGGAAATAATTGTTTGTGGTTGATATTATGGTTGAAAAATACCTTTATGGTTGAAAAATACCTTTGTGGTTGAAAAATACCCTCTTGTGGTTGAAACAAAATAGAATAGGATTGTGGAATTGAAAATAAAACATGCCGCCTGCGTGCGAACTAGATGCATGATCCCCATTGTCAAAAACCGCGAGGTTTTAAGGTAGAGCGAGGAGCCGTACTAGGGACGGTCCCGGTTTTAACTACCCTACCGTTATGCTGCCGAAATTTTCTGAAATATTTATGTGTTAGAATGATTTTCATTCATTGAAACTATTTACATATGCTATATCGAATATTCATGTGTTGAGTTGCAATTCACTCGTTGAGTTGAAATTCATGTGTTGAATATTATTTGAATTTAAACAAATGGCTTTAGCGATAAAAATCACATTTTTATATATATACAAACTATATCGAATATTCATGTGTTGAGTTGCAATTCATTCGTTGAGTTGAAATTCATGTGTTGAATATTATTTGAATTTAAACAAATGGCTTTAGCGATAAAAATCACATTTTTATATATATATACAAACTATATCGAATATTCATGTGTTGAATTGCAATTTGTTCGTCGAGTTGAAATTCATGTGTTGAATGTTATCGTCGTCTAAAAATAAAATGAATCGACAATGAGAACTATATTTTTATAGTAAATAAGAAGTGTTAAAAATGCACTAGTGTCGAATAAATATTTTTTGATGATAAAAATATTCCTTTTATCATGTATACGCTTAGTTAAAAATGCACTAGTGTCGAATAAATATTTTTGATGATAAAAATATTCCTTTTATCATGTATACGCTTAGTTAAAAATGCACTAGTGTCGAATAAATATTTTTGATGATGAAAATATTCCTTTTATCATGTATACGCTTAGTTAAAAATACACACGTGTTGAAATAAATAATAGTTTGCTAGAAATATTATTATTAGCTTGTTCTGCATATATATACATGTGTTGAACAGGAAAAATGGATTAGCTGTTGAGTAAAGAAATTATTTGCGTGCCCGACAAATAGGTAAACCTTGATGAGTTGGCTGCGCAATTTTATTTATATATCAACTCCTGTGAATGCCATTGGATGCGGGTGCTGGTTTTTCTGTGTGAAATAATAAACAACGCCATAGGATAGTAACAATTAATTTTGAACTACACTACATGGCATACTTCTTGACGATAGGCATACTTCATCATATTCCACATAAGCAATTGGAGCTTGTGTGACGAGGTGGAAGATTTACCATACAAGCAAGAGGCTTGTATGGCGATGACTAAGTACTACAGGTTGAACTGATGACTGATATGGACTATATAAATTATAACGATAAATTGCCAGATTAATAAAAACCCCACACGGGTCTGGAGTTGACAATAATCACGTCGCTCTAGTTATTAGATACGGCACATGGACTATTTATTTCCACACGGAAAACGGGGTGACGAGAATTTATTCTCTGGAGTGATTATCAGTACATACTCCCCCGTAAACACCAAATTATATCACTAAAAATATGTGAATGCTTTTTAGGATTTATTGGGTACCTAATACGGCCCAATAAATTTCCAAACCCCTCCCCGTACAAAGGAGGTTATGGCGAAATTTTTCGAAATATCAAGGCGTTAGTGAAATATTTGTAGTGAAAACGAAGTTGAAAATATAAAATGAACTATAGTTGAAACTATGGGATGAACTATATTTATATATATAAATATAAATATAATTAAAAGGAATAGAGGCCGTGCAGTTCGCGTTTCGGAATCGTAATTTGAAATGATTAGTACGAGAAATCCGACCATCGGATTTTCCCGAAACCGCAACCGCTGGGTTCGCCTTGGAAATATCTTTCCAACGGCACCAACCTTGTAAAAATCCAACGGTTGGATTGTCCGGAATGCTTAATTCAAATCTAAAGAAAAACAGCGCCAGAATCGTTTATATTTATATATAAATATAAATATAATTAATTTAAATCGATTAACGACGCTGCAGTTCGAATTTTGAAACCGTAACTTCAAACGACTAGTGTGGAAGATCCGACCGTCGGATTCTCACGAAACTGGAACCGTTGGGTTCGCCTTGGGAATATCTTCCCACTGATATAGACTTTGTAGAAATCCAACGGTTAGATTTTCCGATATGTGTAAAACAAATTAGGAGAAAAACAGCGCCACGACAAGACCTGAAACGTCGTTTAATTAAATATGGCCATTTTTAAATAAATAAAAATGGCGAAAAATCGCTATAAAATATTGTAAGCAACATAGGTTGCAAACAAACGAATTGTGCTTGAATTGTTTGAGATTTGATGGTTGTATGTGTATGACATGAAAATAACACTGAATAACTTAAAGATGGATGTCGAGTGATATAACCACATAAAGAATCGATTTAAATTCTAATGACGTAGATTATTTGAAAAGGCCGAGCTAACCCTCATTTCAAATAATTCAGCGAGCGATTCGAATTGGAAAATGCAAAGACGATTCAAGACCTACGATCTTCGCATCGGTTGGATGGGCGCTACTGAGGTTCCTAACCGGAGTAGCTACCGGAAGGGGCGGAAGTAGTAGCCGTCTGAACGTATGTGTTGATTGTACGGATTTGCGAGGAATTTGACGCCTCCGGTTTCGTTCAGACCCAGGACGGACTTGTAAATGGACTGTGTGTCTAACATTGGATTTTGTTTTATATTGATTGATCTCTGTTAAATATATATCTGTTTGGCGGCGGAGAATTTATTCTTTTGCTTAACGCCCTTCTCTGAGACGTACAAGCTCAGGGGTTATATATCGATAGAAATCAATCGTATGGAGTGGACTGCCTATGTGGCATGCCAAGATGCTGTGATCAAGGCTACTGTTGCAAAGCAAAGTCTTGTGAATGATGATCAAAGCAAGGTCTACGTGGCCTAGCTTTGTGTATTTCGTAGATTCGCGAACCTCACACCCCGGTATGGGTTAAAAACGGGATACGGACCGCTGGGAGAGCACAACGTTTCTTTCTAGCTATGGTGGTGTCAGTGACTTACCAGCCCTGACATATATATCTACTTTTCACTTTTGTGGTTGTTGGAATGCGAGGCGCTTCGATTATAGGTCTGTAAGGACCGGGAAACGTGTGTTCAGGCATAATTAATCCTCTAACGTAAGTGAGGACCGGCCCAGCTGCATCCAGGGGTTACCCAGAGTGCGTAGTCCCGAGGCATTTGCTAGAGTTTCTCGAAACGGAGAGGAGTTTGCCCCTTGCCTCGACTCATGACGGAAATCCAATTTCCAATACGAGATAACGGATTCGATTGTAGAACTAGTATGGAGACATAGTAGATGGTAGCTATGCCGCCTATGATTGATATTTATGATGCTATTCATTTTTGAAACATATATGCACTAGTAATAATATCAAATGATTTTGCTTTATACGTATCAAGCATATTTGGCTTTATAAGGTAAAACTCTATCCTCCGGCTTGCGTTGCATTGTGTGATGGGACCTGAGTCTTATAATGGCTTCATTCTTTCTAAAAGCATTGCGTTGTTTTGAAAGAATTTATTTTGTTTTAAATGCACTAGCAATCACTGGAGTAAACCCGTTCCGCGAAAGTGGCGTGGTCCTATGATTTGCTATTTACTGTTGTTTAACTGTTAAATAGATTCCTCATACCAGTCCCCATGACTGACTCGTTGTTTGTTTCACTTTGCAAACGCGGGTGCCCTTATTTTCACACGGGCAGCCTAGTACACAGGTGACAGGTGGTTTTTGGTTCTGCAATGCTGCATAGCGTGCACTTTTGGCTCATGGCGAGGCTGACTTCATATCGATGACTTAGATATTTTCCGCCATTACTGTGTTTATATTATGATTCCGCCACTGGCGATGCAGACTGATTTACTTTCCGTATTTCTCATTATATGTATATGTATTCCGCCTTCGGCGATGTAGACTGATACTCTTATTATGTCTCACTACATGTATGTATTCCGCCTCTGGCGATGATGACTGATCACTCTTTTTTTTATTTACTAAGTATATCCCACATTATGCTATTCTGATATTCCTACATGTTGTGATTCCGCTGTCATATCCATGTAAAATTTATTTTAATTATTGTTTCTGCTATTATCTGTACTCTGCTATGATGATTAATGTGTTATTTCCTAATGATTATCCTTAATACCGCCCCTCGGATTTTGGGATCGTCACATTGCACCTATGACCTGGTTGCCACTTTTCTTGGCACCCAAAACATAGCCCCTTGCTACGCATGTCGTTAAGTTCTTGTGGGGTTAAACCCTTTATTTTGGCATTTGAGTTACTAGCAGGGTTTGCCTTGTTGGTTACGGTGGATGGATTAGGTTCCATCAAACTACTAATCCTACTTTTCTTTTTACCGGCCTTCTTGCATTCAAAAACCTTAGCAAGGTTTACTGCTTCTCTAAAATCAATAGGGTGAAGGGCAAGAGCATTCAAACTTTGTATTATAACAAGAATTGATCTGGCAAAGCATCACAGAGGGCTTGTAGTTCTTCAAATTTAGTGAGGTAAGCACGTACCGTAGTAGTTTGCTTTAGATTTGATATAGCTCCATAAGGTCATTGTAATTCATCAGTAGCAAATCTAATGAGCATTTCTTCCTTGAAAATAACCCATTGAAGATAGTTCTTGACCTTTTTCTCCAACCATCCATACCAAAGATGTGCCTCCCCCTTTAAATGGAAAGAGCATGTGGGTACCCATTCTAATTCATGGGTGTTGTGATAGCGAAATAGGTGTTCCACTTGACTGATCCATTCAACCACACTGCCTTCGCCATTATATGTGGGGAATTCCAGTTTGATGACTTTATTTTGAAGGAGTTTTGGTTGGTTGGTGCTGGTTTGGTGATTCAATGTAGCATTTGAAGGTGCACTTGCTAATATACCTGCAGAATTTCTTGATACATCAATAATAGAATATTGATTAGGTCTAACTGTGTTCACCTGATTTGATGGAAGATTTTCATTCAAAGAAGATTCAGGTGATGTCCTGACATTGCTTCTTTGAGGTGGAGGAATGTAGGGGCTTTTGGATTGTGATTTTTGCTCCTTAAATTCCTTAGTTAAGCTGTTGATTGCTTCATAAATGCCATCCAATTTGGTTGTCATTTCTTGGTTAGCTTCTTTGAGCTCTCGAATGGCCAAAGAATGTTTTGCAAACATTCGATCTTGCCTTATCTTTTAAGGATCTCCCTCGTTTAGCACACTAGTAACATCCTCTTCATCACCTGAATTGTTTGGTGAATCTTGAGGGTTAGGCTCTGGTACCATTTTGTCAGGGTTCTTTTGTTTAGACATGGATCTGGTGATCATTAAAGAGTAACACAGACGAAGTTTGGGGTTGAGAGTGAAGAAATGGAGACAAGTATCAGTAAGAACAGCAAGAATCTACAGATTTGATATAGAGTGGAGAAAAGAAGAGAATGATAAGAGAATGGAGATAATAAGAATCAGATGAATGTTGTAATTAGAGAATTATAGGAAGGTAGAATTTTATTGAAGCAAGCAAATGATTTCAGCATACATTATCACGTGTACCCCCCTCTTATTTATAGGGTACTCATCACATATCTCATTTACATTAATTATCGAGACGATTTAAAACATTAAAGCCCATTACAACTTAAGCACTGAAGAGAATGGCTGCGCACGTACACACTTGTGCACATGCACACGTGACATTGGCATCATTAGGATCGACACAAGTGATCACTGACGAGTACTTGCCTAGCTGGTCTACTTCTGGTGGGCGGGAGCTTCTCCGATACTTCAGTTCATCGCTGGTGATAGCTTCTGGAATATCAACCTAGGTGTTTGTGGAGTTTCCCAAATGAAACCCTAATGCCATGCTCATATTTGAAGAAATTTTTTGAGTACTAACAGATATCAATTATACAACGGATATGAATTATGAAATCGAACTATTACCTTCAATTTTCAGACATCACAATCGAGTTCGGATTAGTAGAAGAGGAAGTGTCGACGTTCGCTTGGGAAAAGATGTACGAATTAGGAAAGATGATGACTATTGCCTGGCAAAAAAGGAACGGAGTAGAAGTTAAAAAGGACACGCATAAGTCAAACATTGATTTGAATTCTGCTTTCCAGTATAAGTAATAGATCGTCTTCCTCCTCCTCGTACTTTCACCAGCCCGATTCTCACTCTACCTTGGTGTGCTCCTATCGCTAGTAGATCCTAATTTCTCCACTTCGGCTGTCTATCATTGAGTCGCGTCACCCGTGTGGCGGATCACGATGCTCAGGCCTTTCAGACCCTCCCCTAATCTACTATGCCTGGTCCTTCTCTTCCTAGTGGTCATGGGGCGTCCGTACCCTTCCTCCAAGCTGAGCAGGCTACTATTCCTGCTCGAGCAGCTTTGAAAAGTTTCAACCGTGCTGTTGGCCAACAGAAATCGTTGACCAAGTCTAAATCCATGTTCAAGGGTGAACCTGCTGCTTACATCATCCATAGTGACTTAGACCCCTTCATATGTCCTCTATAGTATGCTCTAGTTGGTCGGTTTCCTACCACGTGTCCATCCGTTGAAATGATCCTTAAGGTATTCACTAAATTTTCGCTTGGTTCCTAAACTAAGATTGGAGTAATAGATGCAAAACACATCTTATTCGATTGTTCAACGAAAAATATTATCTCTAACTTTTCTTGTACGACACCTTACTATTCTAAATGCCCAATTACCAGTTTTAAGCGATTAGTTGTGTTTCATCCACTTCTTGATGGTCCACATTTTCTTATTTGGGTCTCTTTCCCTTATCTACCAACTTATGTGTACAACAAAGAGGCTTTATAAGATCTTTGCGTGAAAATAGGAAATCACTCAAAGTGGATGAAGCCAATATTAACCAAAATCGTCCGAGCATGGCTTGAGTGTGTGTGGAAATGAATTTGTCTCATCCATTCCCAAATCATGCTTTAGTTGGCCAAAATGGTTTGCACTTTTGGAAACGTATTGAATATGCAAACCTTCCAATCTACTGTCTAAAATGTTGAAAAATTGGCCATAACCAAAATCTGAAATGCAAAGAGGCAATTACTAGTTATAATATGGAATCCAACTTAGTGTGCAATCCCCCATACACTACCTCTACACACTCAACCTATGGTTCCGATCACTGTGATGCTTCATCTATTGTGCACCTTGCAACTACCACATCGACCGATACTAGTGCTACGTCCAGTCTTCCCACATAGACTCGTAAGAAAACCAAAAGTTGGGAATCCCATGTTCAGGCTTCGTCTAGAACCCACAATTGTTGTTCAAACTACCACTCCTTGTTCTAGTCCCGCTCATGTTACTCCTTTTTCTAACATACCCTTATATTCGGTCTTTGATTCGTCGATATCTGATTTCTCATTCCACATCATATCATAAACTCATCCCTCCATCAGCTTGCTCCCAATGCCAGTTATTCACCATGGTGGGGAGCCGGCCACGTTATTTGCTACTGATGCCACTAAGTCTTACACTAACCCGGGTGCATTGCCTTTCTAGTGTACACATGTGCACAACTTGCACCAAAAGATTCAGTCTCCAGTTCCAACCTATTATCTCTGCTACGCCTATTCATATGGTTCCTTATTCCAGTGCGTCAATCATTGATGCCAACCCTCTTGCTTCCATGATTGGTGCCTTAACTGACTTTCAATCTTTAATTGCAACGTCCTATGCAGGTTCAAGCTTTAGCTCCTCTTTTGATCGGGACAGCCATTTTAACCATGCCCACCCTATGCATGACTCCTCTCTTCCCACACATTCATCTGACTTCAACTTCACTGTTGCTGGTTAGATTTTCATAATTTTCATTCACCGGTGGGATTTATCATGTTGCGCTTTCAAATCCCATTGAGTGCTGGTCGATTGCCTCTTCAGATATTCTGACTCCTTATACTTCACATATTCCCACGTATGATGTCCTGGAGAATAAAATTCGTTTTGCACTTGGAGCATCTTCCAAACCAAGTCACATGGTTGTGGCCTTTAACATCGATGCCAACTCCTTTTTTCCATCGTCTAATCAATATGCTTTTGCACTTTAGGATCTTCCTACCACCTAGGTTCTCCGCTCTCCTACTTTATATACACCACTTGACCCTTTAGGACATGACAATAATAGTACTATTTCCACCTCTTTTACACCACTTGCATATGCTTCTGATGAATTTGACATTCATGCTAATAATTTAATGACTGATACCATTTTGTTATCCACACATGCTACTCAATAACAGAACATCCTGTTCCATCCATCATATCTAATATTTTTTTGGCCTACCATAGCTTCAACAACCTATATTTTCCAGTCCAAAGAGCACTGTTAGTTCTTCCAGGCAAAGTAATTTGCATGATGCTCATACATTGCAATGGCTTCCCGTATGTTTCCAACTTCGGTTGCACAGCCATGGGGCCTCTATGCTCCATCTTGGTTTTGGATTTTTTTTTCCTTTAATTCTTTGTCCGCTCAACCTACAGCTTTTTCCTCTGTGCCGCCTAACCCTCGCTCATATACCCGTCTTCACCCTAGCTTCCGGCAACCTCGTTCGACCCCTTCATTGTCCGGTCCATAGCTTTATGCAGGCTGCATCCCTATCAAGCAGTCTCGTGGTTGCCACCGAAAGTGGTCTTTTTTGGAAAAGGCTGAAACCCCTTCCTTGGACACTTCTGCTCATGTGGATTTTATTTCAGGTTTCCATGTAGAATTTGACGATTTACTCTTTTAGGACAAATTGTGGCTCTCTGTTATGGCTATATTTATATGTGATCTCCACTATTTCTCCTTTCTCTCCAGTCTAGATGATACTGCAATTATTCCTCCCTCCTCCCTTTTCGATGATGAATGGGCCTCAGTTGGAATTCTGAATATAAACTGAGAATTCTTTTTATTAATCAAAAGCAGAATGTACAAATGTAAAAGCCTATGTTAAGGCAGATGTATATACAATGCGGAAGTAAAAAATGATTTGGGCCTGGCCATATAACACAGCCCAGTTACAATATATAAAATGTCTTTTAACCTAACGGAGCCGTCATTTCTATTTGCCCCCTTCAAACCCTACTTCGGGTTAGGGTTTGCTCTCGAGAACACAAAAAAATGGGATTCCTTTAGCATCATCGCCTCTGATTGATGGAAGATCTTCCTTTAGGCAGGCCTCCACGATAGATAAATCCAGCTAAGCTTGAGTTTAAACACTCGAGACCTCTGGATTTGTTGAGAGAGGTTCGAATTGATGAATCAGAGTTGACCTAGGTTAATTCTGAAGAAAACCTGACTGAGGGAGTTGATCTGACAATAATCAGAGGCGTCATCAACACGAGCAATTTGAGATTTGTCAGAGATCTGGGACATAAGTCAATCTGTTGGATCTTTGAGCTTTGTTGACCACATCCACGTTCAATTCTTCTTTTAGCTTGACGAAGCTAGGTTTTGACAAGGGCTTCGTACGTATATCTGCTTTTTGATCTGCAGAAGGTATATATCCAATCTTTAGTTTCTCTTTGATAACTTGTTCTCTGATGAAGTAGAGATCTAGCTCAATGTGTTTTGTTTTTGAGTGTAACACTGGATTAGAAGATAGAGAAATAGCACTGATATTATCACACCATATTGTAGGATGCTTTGATGTAGTAATTTGTAATTCACTTAGCAAAGATTGTATCCACATGACTTCTGCTGTACAACTTGCTACACTTCGAAATTCTGCTTCAGTGCTTGATCTAGAAACAGTATTTTGCTTTTTAGCACACCAAGACACTGGATTTTAACCCAAGAATATGTAGGAACCTGATGTTGATTTTCTGTCATCACAATATGTTCCCCAATCTGCATCAGCATATGCATTAATATTTAAGGAATTGCTTGTCCTTAGAATTAGACCATGATCTATAGTTCCTTTAAGATATCTGAGAATTCTTTTGACTGCCTTCCAATGATTGTCTAATAGATTTTGCATATATTGACTTACTTTATTTACACTAAAAGCTATGCCTGGTCTAGTTATAGTGGCATATTGGAGAGCACCAACAATGCTTCTATACAGTTTTCCATTTTGAAAAGTCTCTCCCTTGTGTTTAGATAATTTTGTGCTGATAATCATTGGAGTAGGCAATGGGTTGGCTTGTTTCATCTGAGCTCTGTCAAGGATTTCTGATATGTACTTTTCCTGATTAAGATGAATTTCAGAATTAGTTGTTCTTTTAACTTCTATACCCAGGAAATAGTTTAAGTCCCCCAGACCCTTGATAGAAAATTCTGAATTCAACATGTTTGTAATGTTTTTAATCTCAGCAACACTACTTCCTGTTACAATAAAATCATCAACACAAAAAAGTATATATGTTACAGTAGCATTAGAAATTTTTATAAATATTGAGTTGTCAGATTTAGATGATCTGTAGCCATAGTTGACAATTGTAGCCTTGAGCTTGTCAAACCAAACCCTTGGTGCCTTCTTTAAACCATAAATGGCCTTGTTCAATTTGCACACCAAATTTTTATTTTCATGCTGAATGAAACCTTGATGTTGCTCCATGTATACTTCATCCTGCAATTCACCATTAAGAAAGGCATTATTAACATCTAATTGTTTGATGGTCCAATTTCTACACAAAGCAATAGTTAATATAATTCTAATTCAAACTGGTTTCACAACAGGTGAAAAAGTTTCTGAAAAATCAAAACCATACCGTTGTGAATACCCTTTTGCAACCAATCTTGCTTTGTACTTAGAAATTGAACCATCAGCATTTCTTTTTAATTTAAAAACCCATCTACAACCAATAATATTTTTATGATCCGGTTTTTCGACCAATGTCCAAGTTCCTTTATTAATTAAAGCATTATACTCATCCTGCATGGCTGAATTCCAGTTGTTATTTTGGACTGCTTCAAAATATGATGATGGTTCTTCAGTAACCATAGCAGTATTATAAACTTTTGGCTTGAAAATACCACGTTTAGCTCTAGTAATCATAGGATGCTAATTTGTAGCTTCTCTGACTGTAGTGGATTGATTGTCTACATCTCTAATTTCTACATCCTGATTTTCACTTGTGACACTATTATCTGCAGCTTGATCAATATGAGTTTCACTAACATATTGTCTTTGTTGTTCTTGACTATCACCAATACTGGAAGCTGAATGCTCTTGACCTGGCCTACTTGAAGGCATGATGTGTTGAGAGCTAATGTTGGTGTCATGTTGTTCATGATGAACAGGCACCAATACTTCAATTTCATCTGGTATGTCATATCTGATTTGTCTAGCACTTACAGTTTTATCTGAAATATTCTCACTTGATTTTCTAAAAGGATATACATACTCATTAAATCTTACATGTCTAGAAATATAAATTCTTCCTTTACTATCTAGACATTTGTATCCTTTTTGTTTAGAACAATATCCCAAGAAAGTACAGGCAGTGGATCTGTAATCTAGTTTATGATTATTATATGGCCTTAAGAAAGGAAAACATTGACATCCAAACACCTTCAAATGTTTATAATCAAGTGTGATTTTAGTTAGCATTTCTTGAGGAAATTTAAATTTTAATACCTTGGTAGGCATTAAGTTAATCAAATGTACTGCTGTATAAAATGCATCTGCCCAATATTTAAATGGCATAGAGGCTTGAGCTAGTAATGTCAAACCTGTTTCAACTATATGCCTATGTTTCCTTTCAATTAGCCCATTCTGCTCCGAAGTATAAGGATAAGTAGTTCTATGACTGATACCTTTCTTTTCAAAGAAGGATTTTAAGGGTAGAAACTCTTTACCACCATCTGTCTGAAAAATGTTTACCCTATTTCCAGTACTATTTTCAACTTTATTAATAAATTAAACAACAACACTACTGGTTTCTGATTTGGATTTTAACATGTATATCCAGACAAATCTTGAATAAGCATCAATAAATGAAATATAATACCTGTGCCCAAAATTAGAACTAACATGTGCTGGACCCCATATGTCTGTGGCAATTAACTCAAGTGGTCAAGTATATGTGGTTTGTGAGTCTGGAAATGCAAGTTTATGACTCTTTCCCAATTGGCATGCATTACAAATATAAGATTCTGGAATTTGATTATCAGAAAAATTATTATTCAACATGATATGTTTAGTAACTTTAATACTGGGATATCCAAGTTTACAATGCCACATATCAAATTCCTTAAATCTATTAGAATCATCAATAACATACATTATACATTTGTTATTTTTATGACTAGAATCAATAGAACTAACATTAAACTTGTATAACCCCCCACTTTCTTTACCCTGCAAAAGAATTTTATGTGTCAGTATGTCCTTGACAATACATGCATTAGGGTAAAATTCAAAAAAGACATTATTGTCTTTAGAAAATTGGGAAACACTCATTAAATTTTTCTTTATAGATGGAACTCTCAATAAATTTTTTAAAAATAATTCTTTGGTTCCATCCAAACTTGCATTTCCGATGTGTGTTATAAGTGCAAGTTTACCATTACCAACTGTAAGATTTTGCATACCTTTGTACTCTTTATTTCCCAAGTTTAAATTGCTTAAACTGTTGGTGACATGGTTGGTTGCACCTGAATCTAGATACCAGCAATCATCTGACACATCATCACTTGTGGTAGCTTTAGTACTTTGAATTTCTGCTTGAGCTTTAATGCCATCTTTTATAGTATTAACCAGATTTGCACTTGAATTGTTTTGTTGTGGGGGTGTGTAGTTAGAATTATACCTGAAATAACATTTGCTGGCACTGTGTCCCACTTTTTCACATATTTGACATCTAGTTTTATTATTGTTATTGTTTCTGCCACCTCTTCTACCTCTGCCTGACCAACCTCCTCTTTGATTATTGGCTTGACTTCTTGAACTATTTGCCTTATCTTGATTCTTACCTCTACCATATGTTGTGTAGTTAACAGATAAATCTAAATTAATATTTTTCTTATGCTCAATTCTTCCTTCATGAGACAATAGGGTAGAGTGAACATATTGTAATGAGGGTGTTGGATCCATTGATAGTATGATTGTTGTGACTGCTTCATACTCATCATCTAAACCACTCACAATTGCAATAACTTGTTCAAATTCAGGTATTCTTTGACCTGCTGAGTTTAATTGATCACATATATTTTTTACTTTAAGAAAGTACTCATTCATGGATGAATCTCCTTTCTTTATACTATGCAACTATCTTCTATAGTGCATAACCCTTGCAGAAGATTGATTAGAAAAAGTTTCTTTGCACAATTTCCCAAACTTCTTGGGCTGTCTTAACCCCAATTAATTGTGGTAATATAGCCGGACCAATAGATGACATTAACCATGCACAAATTAGACCACCCTGCCTCTGATGCATAACATATTCAGGATTACTCACTAATCTTTCTTCACTGTCTCTAATAAACTTGGGTGGAACAATTTTTGTTCCAAGAATGTAGTCTTCTAAACCATATGCTCTAACAGCTGTTTCTACCTGCAGTTTCCATAATAGGTAATTTGTTTCATCAAGATGTGTTGAGATCAATTGGCTTTGCGGTTTGATGATAGTCTTCATCAAATCTTGGATTGGATCAACTTGAGTTTGGTTACTTCTGTTGCTAGAAACTTGAGCACTAGAACCTTGTGGGCTGGGATTTGAATTATCAGTTTCTACCATGATGAAAAATAATGAATACTGATGCAGAAATGAACAGGTAGGATTTGTTATCAGAAACTTTGAATTGTAAAGTATTTCCAGGAGATCTCTTCTGTTGAAGAATGATGCAACACAGATAGCTTAAATGATGGCAAACAAAGATTAATTCTGCTAAGAACAGATAAGGAAAAACTGATAAGCAATCTGTGATGGCACAAATTCAAAGGGGATGATTTCTTGATGCTTTCTGATCAGTTTCTTGATCACAAATCTGAACTGTCACAAGCTTTATTCTTGAATCAAGATGCAACTTCAGAAATATTGGCGAGGCACTTGATTCTTGAATGAAGCCACAACCTTCAAATGATAGGCTGCTGCTTAGATGAAGGGAGATCCAAATGATGAAAAACTCTCTGATGGATCGCCTGAAAGATCAACACTGCTGATGATCTTTTCACCTGAATCTATCTTGGCTCCGATACCAAGTTGGAATTCTGAATATAAACTGAGAATTCTTTTTATTAATCAAAAGCAGATTGTACAAATGTAAAAGCATATGTTAACGTTTGTACATAGGCAGATATATATATATATACAATCCGGAAGTAAAAAATGATTTGGGCCTGGCCTTATAACACAGCCCAGTTACAAAATATAAAATGTCTTTTAACCTAACGGAGTCATCATTTCTATTTGCCTCCAGTATGGATTATGTTAACTATTTACTCTTGTCCAATACTAATGGTTAATCCCCTTCCCAGTTTGATGCCTTCTATTTTTATTCATTCTTCTGCTGGTTCGGGATCTTTTTCTGCTTCGGACCTCGGTTTTCCATTATGTTCTAGTGCTCCAATGCAAAACCGATTTCTCTTTCAGCCAAGTGACCAGCCTCTTCTGCCCACGTGGTGTGTAAGAAAAATCTATTTCCTATCAGGCCTAAAATTATACCAACCTTGGCTAACATATAAAAAGCTACTTCTTCCTCCCAAAAATCATGATTCCAACGATCCAACGATCAATAAACTCAAAAGGATGTCCATTAAACATAACATTTTGTCCTTTGCATTCAAGAACCTTTAATTGGTAGTCACAATATTTTTGGTCTTATCCATATGTTAGTATTTTATGGTGGGTTTTCTAGTTGCTTCACTAAAATCTGGGCCTTTTGGAGATTAAATTGGGATTACTTTCTCTTTCCTGACTCTGATCAGGTCCCTGCCTTCTCTATCAAAATTCTTCCCTAATTTCCTCCTCAACTGTTCACTTATGTATATGCTAAATGTGTCTGACATGCAGGGTCTGTAGCCTATTATGTCCTACCTTTTGGCTCTTAACTTTAATTATTGGGTCATTGGCGATGATTTCAGCATTATAGCGAACCAAGATGAGAAATTAGGTGGCCATCCCAAAGAAACTCACGCAACTGAGTCCTACATAAACTTAACAACAACGTCTTGCTTGATGGAAATTCTGTTTTGTGGCTCCTCGTTGACTTAAAGCAATAACCGTGAGGGAGGCACCTATATTTCTACTCTGATTTATGGGATTTTTTGACAACCAAGGGTGATTTGTGAACCCATTCACTTCTGTTGTCAATCACCTCCACAGAACAAACTCTGATCTTTCTGTTATGCCCTCACGACTCACGTCTCACTCTAATTCTTTACCCAAACCACTCAAATTTCAAAATATGTAGGCACACCATCATACCTTTCTTGACATTGTTAAATCCACAAGGGAACGTACAACTCTTGTTAACCCATTGTGAACTTTCGTTGTCCAACTCTAAAATGTTACGACTCTTCTTCGCTCGTGGAATAAAAACACCTTCCCTAACATATTCTGTAACACCCCATAATTTTAAAAATACACTATAATGATAAACTAAAGAAAACTTAATTAAATATTGGAAATTAAGTAAAACAGACTGTTCCATTATGTTCGTCTCAGAATTCTGCTTAAGATAATATGAGAAAGTTATTAAGCTTAGAAGTTTGTATACGTATAAGAGAAATATATATAAACTAATTAAGTCCAAAATTCAAAACAGTTCGAAAATCTAAGTGGGAAAGGAAAACGAGAATTGGACCTGTTGGGGGTCGACCCATGCCCCAAGGGGGTCGACCCACTCAAAGGGGTGTCGACCCTAGGGTCGACCCCGGGGTCAACCAACCCCAGATCCATCCAGGTTCATTTCTGAACCTGGTCTTATTTCTGAACGAGATTTGTTGGCGGTAGACTATATATAGGACCTCATTTCTATTGTTTTTTCACATAAAAAACAATGGAGAATGAGATGCTGCCCCTGCTTGAACTAAGTTAGCCTATTCTGCTTCAACAACAACTTATACGCATACAAGAAATTCTTCTGCAACATCTGCTTGTTATTCTATGTTCTTTAGATCTAGTCCCTGTGAGTTCATGTTATTTTTAGATTTAAACATTTAGCAAGTATTGCTGATATGTTTATAAATCTGGATCAAAACCTATGCATGTTAAGAATAACACTCATACCTAATCAACCCTACTATTACATGTACATCTGATCTGCTATTCAGTTCCTATGTGTCTAATTCTTTTATCATATGTCCATCTCTGTTACTATATCCTTATTTTTTTAATGCCTATTATATTCTTCTTCCTCCTTTCCCTTTTTATTTTTATAGCCAGGCTACCTTCGATGCAATATGTGCAAGAACGAAATTGGGTGAAAAATGGAAATGATTGGGAATGGTAATTTAGGGTCATAACCTGAACCATGACTGGGATATGAGGGCATAAAATATACTATAAAGTTTGACTAAAATTTGGGAATATCTTGGATTGTGAATTATGACTTGTGGGTTGGGGCATATAAATCTATAGGTTTAATAATTAGATTAAGCGAAACATGTAATGAAACTGTAATACTTAACCTGTTTAAATCTGTGGGGGTTATATGAACCTGATAAATTATGTAAGGGTTAAGTAAACTTGTTTGAATCAGTGGGGGTTAAGTAAATCTATTAAATCTGTCGGGGTTATACGAACCCAATAAACTTAACATATTTTATGTTGAGGTTATGCAGGCCTGTTAAAATGTTAGGCATAACCTGTCAAAATCCTAGTAGTTGGGGACACAAGCCTTAGGGGTGGCTTGTGTCATGTGTTGCGTGGGACCCTATTAGTCAGTAACCATTCTGGTAACATAGAGGGGCCCCAAACTAGGTAGGGGTTAGGGCACGCTTACTGAGCTGATTATAAGAGGTTGATATGGGAGGAGGTGTTCTGATAACGCATTCCGACGGAGTCATGTGCGTTCATGCCTCCGGATTGATCAGGGATAATAAGACGCTATAACAGCAGTATATACGGCTGTGTCTATCTGGGGTTGCCACTTTAGGAAGTTATACATTCTACTTTGGGGCCGGCACATATTATTTACGGGATAGTGATTAAGGTACATCTAGTCCTGCCTGTTTAGGTGCCCTTATTTATGGTTGGGGTAACACCCGTTATTTATGTTGGCTTACCTATTATTACTGTTTGGGGGTAAAACCCATTACTAGAAGTAATCCTAAGTCTACCATTATGTTTCTGTTGGGATCATTCATATTTGTTATACTAGTATTGGTGCTGAGAGAAAAGTATTTGAGAAGCGTAAACTGTTCAGTTCATTCTGCTTATCTTGTTCATACCTGTTTTATGATACAGTTATCTCTCATCTAGTTTATATTCCTGTTATGATTATTTTACTTATTTATATGCTAAAAGCAACTGGACTCGCCATACTTTATGTCTTACCTGTTTTGTTTCCTTTTCTCTCTCTTCCTTCCCCCTAGGTTCTCAGGGTGGGAGCGCACAGGCTTGATTAAGAATCTCTCTCTTCTTTTTCTGCTTGGAGCTGCTTAGATGTACAACTTTGACTATTTGTCTACTCTGTTATGGATCTTTTTGGAGATTATGGTTTTATATTACTGTACTCTGATGGTTTTAGTACAAGGCAATACTTTTACTTGATAAAGTTGGTTTTTGCTATTTCAGACTAATGCTGTAACTGGATTTTGGACCACGATGTTTTCTGTTGGAAAATAAAGTTTTAAATTTCCGCTGCTATTTTTATATATCTATCTTGTGAGATTCTGTTCTGTTTACTGTAACGCTTCATGAAACTTAATACATTCTATTGAAAAGTGACATTAACGGATGTGGGGTTCACATTTAGAATCAGAGCTGAAGGTTACAAGATTGGATATAAGGTTTTGATTTTTTTTTCAAAAGGTTTCAAAACGAAAGCATTTTCAAAGGAAAATTCTATTTTTCAAAACCATATTCCCCAAACCCATATGAAATATCTCTCGATTCTTTGTTTGAATCCCTTTTTCCTTTTCTTTTCAGCATGTCTAGGGAACCAAATATTCTCGAGGGCGTTCACATACCAGCTTGGTTCCGTAGATATCTCGAGGTTACAACACCTGCTGGAGGCCAAGTAAATGCTCCTCCCCCAACTACAGTCGCTGTTCCTCCTCCTCCACGAGTGGATAATTTCTCCATGATATGCAAGGATTTTTGTGCTATGGGAGGAAAGCCTTTCCGAGGAATTGAAACTTTTGTAGAAGTAAGGAATTGGCTTAAAGAGACGGAGGATTTGTTTGGGATTTTGAGTTGACAACCGTAGGATGATTCAGTTGGTCGTTTGGCAGCTGAAGGGTGAGGCTTCGTTCTGATGGGAAGTGACGCAAGTAGGGCATCTTGTTGGGACATGGGAGGATTTATGACAAAGATTCGAGTTAAAGTTTATTTCTCAAGCAGAAGAGAGTATGAAAATTGAAAGGTTTCTAGCACTTAAGCAAGGGAGCATGTCTGTCAAAGAGTATGTCAATAAGTTCAATCAGTTGGCGAGGTTTTGTTTGGAGCTGGTGAATACCCCAGTCAAGAAAGCTTTGAGATTCGTGAGAGGATTGAATGAACCTCTGCATGGGTTGGCTATGTCTCATATTCCTATGGGGGAAACTTTCGAGAAGCTCGTTGATATGACATTGATGCATGAAGAAGATAAAGGTGAAAAGAAAGAGGCTAAGATAGACGAGGCACAAAACAAGAAAGTGTGGCCCAAGAAAGTATAGCAACAACAAAAGAAGGGTGGAAAGAATGACATAATTCAAGACAAAAGGAAATGCCATGGTTGTGGACGCATGTGTCATTTGGTCAAAGATTGCAGAAAAAGGAAGAATGCTTGTTTTTTTACTATGGTGAGGTCGGACACTATTCTAGGGATTGCATGAAGAAGCAAGGACAGGGCCAAAGGGCAGATCTTCTGGAGGGCATGTGAATTCTCTCTAGGCCAGTGTACCAGACAGAGGTTGGAAAGTTTCTCTTGAAGGTTTGATTTCTCTTTCTGATCATTTTATTAGGACTCTTTTTGATTCTGGCGCTTCGCATTCTTTTATATCGGATTATGTGGTTGAGTCTCTGCACCTTAGTGCTAGTATGGTTTTGGATCCCGTTGTTGTCTCAAACCCCACTGGGGGCACGACTCATCTGTTTTTGATTTATCGGGGTTTGAGTATATCCGTGTTGGGCGTCGAGTTTGAGTGTGACGCGTACGTGCTTGGTTTTATGGACTATGGTTTGATTCTAGTGATTGATTGGCTAGCCATGTATGGTGCCATTCTAGACGGTGAGAGAAGGGTCGTTAGACTTTTGACTTGCCATGGGAGGGCTCTCGAGATTTCTTGTGACCTAAGGGGGTCTGTCATGCTTAATTTCCTAGAATCACTTGATGCTGCTGTCGATGATTTGCCATCTGTACCGATAGTCCGTGAGTACTCGGATTTTTTTGAGGAGGTTAGGGACTTACCTCCGAGGCGCGAGTTTGATTTTCGGATATACTTGGTGGATACTTCAAAGCCAGTCGCATTGCCTATGCGCCACATGGAGCCTAGGGAAAGGAGGGAGCTCAACAAGCAAGTAGGGGAGCTACTTGAGGAGGGGTTTATTAGGCGAAGCATATCTGAATGGGGTGCTCCAGTCGTCTTTGCAACTAAGGCGGACGGCTCGCTTCGTTTATGTGTGCATTACAGAGAGTTAAATAAACTCACTAAGAAGAATAGACACCCACTTCTGAGGATAGATGATCTGTTTGAACAACTTGTTGGTGCATATGTCTCCTCACAGTTAGACTTGGCCGCGGGTTTTCATCAGTTGAGGGTGGCCGAGGACAATATAGACAAGACCACTTTTAGAACTCCAGATGGTTTCTTCGAGTGGTTAGTCATGCCTTTTGGGTTGACAAATGCACCCGTATATTTTGTAGATCTGATGAATAGGATGTTCAGGGAGTTTCTGAATAAGTTCGTTGTGGTCTTTGTGGATGACATTCTGATCTTCTCAAAGTGCGAGGAAGAGCATACCCTACATTTAAGGAAGTTTTGACGACTCTCTGAGCGCACTAGCTTAAGGCGAAATTCTCCAAATGTCATTTTTGGAGAAAGAAAGTAAGATTTTTCGGGCATGTGGTTTTCAAGGATGGGATAGCAGTGGATCCCGCGAAAGTGGTTGCAGTTCAAGATTGGAAGATTCCAAAGAATGCAATGGAGGTAAGGAGTTTTCTTGGATTAGCGGGCTATTATAGGAAGTTTATTAAGGACGTCGCAAAGATAACAACTCCACTCAGTAGATTGACGAAGAAGAATCTGACCTTTGCTTGGGATATTGACTGTGAGGATGCTTTTCAGCGATTGAAGAGGGCTCTGACAACAACCCCAGTTTTGACTTTACCTGATTGGAACAAAGTGTTCACAGTGTACACTAATGCATGTGGTACAAGTCTCAATGTCGTCTTGATGCAAGAAGGAAGGGTAGTATGTTATGGTGGTAGACAGTTGCAAGTTCACGAGAAGAACTATCCTACCCATGATTTGGAGTTGCCTACTATAGTATTTGCGCTTAAGACTTGGCGACATTATCTACTTGGAGAGATGTTCGAGTTGTATACCGATCATAAATCTCTCATGTATTTTTTCTCATAGAGGGATCTCAATTTGAGACATCAGAGATGAATGGAGTTCCTAGTGGCCTATGATTTTGAGATTGCTTATACCCCTGGCAAGGGTAATGTGGTGGTCGACGCGTTGAATAGGCAGAAGATGACTTTTAGTCCTCTATTCGTAGAGAGGCGGAGCTTGGAGTACATATCGACCTTCGATTTTAGGTCATCTATGGATCTTATACCTGGTTTATTGTCATCCTTAGAGGTGTGACCTACTCTTATGGATCAGATAGGAACTTCGTAGTGAGAGGACCCACGGATAGAAGATATCTTGGATAGGCTCAATAGAGGGGAAACTTCTAGTCACCTTAGTAGATACTCCACGGATGATAGGGGTGGTTGTGACGTGATGGAAGTCTTTGTCTTTCTTGAGTAGGGAGTCTATTGAAGACAGTCCTTGAGAAAGCCCATCATTCTAGGATGACTATCCATCCAGGCGGTGATAAAATGTATAGATATATGAAAAGGGTTTTCTTTTGAGCTGGGATGAAGAAAGATGTAGCGGAGTTTGTCTCTTGATTTTTAGTTTGCCAGCAAGTCAAATCTGAGCAAAGGAAGCCCAACGGTTTGCTTCATCCTTTGGAAGTCCACGGTGGAAGTGGGAGAGCGTCTCTATGGATTTCATTGATGGCTTGCCTAGATCGAGGAAAGGCAACACCAGTATTTGGGTTATAGTTGGCATGCTTACTAAGAGCGCTCATTTCATTCCTGTTAAGAGTAAGAGAACAGCTGCATGGTTGGCATCAGTTTATCTTCGTGAGATAGTCCATCTACATGGAGTACCCTTTAGCATAGTGAGTGATCGTGACCCCATATTCACTAGTGAAAAGCCTACAAGAGGCATTAGATAAACAGTTATGTTTAAGCACCACATATCACCCTCATACTGATGGACAGACTGAGAGGGTGAATAGAGTTCTTAAGGATATTTTGAGGTTGTTTATCCTAGACTTCGGAGGTACTTGGGAAGAGAATCTTCGTTGGTTGTGCTCGCCTACAACAACGGTTATCAGGCTAGTATTGGAATGACACCCTTCGAAGCATTGTACGGACGACCTTGTAGATCACCGACTTGTTGGTGGGAGTCTACAGATAAGCTTCTACTTGGACAAGAGATGATTAGGGAAACCTCATAAAAGATTGATCTTATCCGCAGACGCATGAAGACAGCTCAGGACAGGCAGAAGTCATACGCAGATAAGAGAAGGACCGATACTGAGTTTGAGGTAGGAGACATGGTTTTCATCAAAGTATCACCTTTTAGGAATATGGTTTGCTTTGGATCTGTAGGGAAACTGGTGCCAAGGTTCGTAGGGCCATTTTGTGGAAAGGATAGGTCAATAGGCTTATAGAGTAAAGCTACCATAAAGACTGGCAGGTGTTCATGATGTTTTTCATGTTTCTCATTTGCGGAAGTGTCTGCATGATACTACAGAGGTAGTTGAACCGAGTATGCTTGAGGAAGTAGAGGTAGAATGGGATGCGACAGTTAGACGAGTTCCTACCCATATTCTTCGATCAGAGGTTAAGAAGCTTCGCAACCGAGAGGTCAAATTGATGAAAGTTCAATGCGGAGAAGACTGCGAAGATGCAACTTGGAAGACTGGTGACAAGATTCACGCTTCGTACCCTTTTCTTTTCAAGGGTGTGTTTTTACTCCTTTTTCCAAGCTTTTATTCGTACTTGCTTTTGTCATTCGAGTATATCCTATTGATCAAGTCTTTGACCTTTAGGTAGAAAACAAATAGGTGTAAACATGTGTTTAAGACATGTTATGTTTGATGGATGCAAGTGTTTGCTAGTGGTTGCTCATGGATGCATACACACACATTAGGTACTAGGTCGGCTCAATCACTTACAAATGTGTGTGCATTTTAAATTTTATGGATGGAAATGGGTGTATCATCATATGGATGTTGCATTTGTATGCATGGTTGTGCACATATATAGAGTTTACATGATATACTCGGATTGTTTGCATACATGTTGGATTCATGGCACCAACATACATTGCATTAAGGAGGTCGACTGAATCAGTAGACCGCTTGATCTTTCGCATTAATATAGGGACATATACACACAACATTTCATATGTTCATATAAGCATTAGAAATACCTTAAGGACAATGGATGCCTGTTATTAATGGATGAGTTGATGGTTGATGGATGTTAGGATATACATTCTTCTTAACTTAGAGATTTCGGGGACGAAATCCTTTAAGTAGAGGAAAATGTAACACTCTATAATTTTAAAGAACACTATAATGATAAACTAAAGAATACTTAATTAAATATTGAGAATTAAGTAAAATGGACTGCACCATTACGTTCGTCTCAGAATTCTGTTTAAGATAGACTTCGAGTTTGCGTAAAACAAACATCGTATGAGAAAGTTATTAAACTTAGAAGTTTGTATACGCATAAGAGAAATATGTATAAACAAATTAACTCTAGCATTCAAAACAGCTCGAAAATCTGAGCGGGAAAGGGACGTAGGAATTGGACCCCTTGGTAGTCGACCCACGCCCCAAGGGAGTCGACCCATGGGTCGACCAACTCAAAGGGGTGTCAACCCTAGAGTCGACCCTGGGGTCGACCCATCCAAGATCCATCCAGGTTCATTTCTGAACCTGGACTTGTTTCTCAATGAGATTCGTTGGCGGTTGGCTATATATAGAACCTCATTTCTATTGTTTTCACACATAAAAAACAATGAAGAACGAGATGCTACCCCATCTTGGATAGAGTTAGCCTATTCTGCTTCAACAAAGCTTATACACATACAAGAAATTCTTCTGCAATATCTGCTTGTTATTCTCTGTTATTTAGATCCAGTCCCTGTGAGTTCATGTTAAATTTAGATATAAACATTTAGCAAGTAATCCTGACATGTTTATAAATCTGGATATAAACCTGTGCCTGTTTAGAATCAGTCTCATACCTAATCAGTCCTACGATTACATATACACCTGATCTGCTATTCAGTTCTCATGTGACTAATTCTGTTATCATATGCCCATCTCTGTTACTATATGCTTATTTTATTTTATGCCTATTATGTTCTTCTTCCTCCAATCCCTATTTATTTTTATAGCCAGGATACCTTCGAGTCTACGCCGATGTCGCTGAAATATGCGCACGAACGAAATTGGGTTAAAAATGAGAATGGTAATTTAGGGCCATAACTTGAACCATGAATGGTATTTGGGGGCATAAACTATACTGTAAAGATTGACTAAAACTTGGGGCATATCTTGGATTGTGAACTATGACTTGTGGTTTGGGGCATATAAATCAGTAGGCTTAATAATTAGATTAAGCGAAACATGTAATGAAACTGTAATACTAAACCTGGTTAAATCTATGGGGGTTATATGAACCTGGTAAATTATGTAGGGGTTAAGTAAACCTGTTTGAATCAGTGGGGGTTAAGTAAATTTGTTAAATCCATGGGGGGTTATACGAACCCGATAAAATTAACCTGTTTTATGTTAGGGTTATGCCGGCCTGTTAAACAGTTATGCATAACCTGTAAAAATCCTATTAGTTGGGGACACAAGCCTGGGAGGTGTCTTGTGTCATCTATTGCGTGGGACCCGTATCAGTTAGTAACCCATTCTGGTATCATAGGGCGATCCGGAACTGGGTAGGGGTCAGGGCACACTTACTGAGTTGATTATAGGAGGTTTATATGGGAGGAGGTTTTCTGATAGTGCGATCCGACGGAGACATGTGTGTGCATGGCTCCTGACTGATCAGGGATAATAAGACGTATAACACCAGTAGATACGACTGTGTCTGTCTGGGGGTTGCCACTTTAGGAAGTGATACATTCTACAATGGGGCCGGCATAGGGTATTTAAGGGACATGGAGCCGATCGATTGGGGGTTGTAATTAGGGTCCATCTAGTCCTGCCTGTTTAGGTTCAGGTTATTTATGATTACGGTAACACCCGTTATTTATGTTGGTGTGCCTGTTATTAATGTTTGGGGAGTAAAATCTGTTACTAGAAGTCACCTAAGTCCACCATTATGTTTCTGTTGGGATCATTCATATCTATTATACTAGTATTGGTGCAGAGAGAAAAGTACTTGAGAAGCCTAATCTTTTCAGTTCATTCTGGTTATCCTGTTCATACATGTTTTATGATATTGTTATCTCTCATCCAGTTTATGTGCCTGTCATGATGCTTTTACTTATTTATATGCTAAAAGTAACTGGACTCGCCAGACTTTATGTCTGACCCGTTTTGTTTCCTTTTCTCTCTCTTCCTTTCCCTCAGGTTCTTAGGGTGGGAATACTCAGGCTTGATTAGGATTCTCTCTTTTGTTTCCTTTTGGAGCTGCTTAGATGTACAACTTTGATTACCTATCTACCTTGCTATGGCTATTTTTGGGGACTATGGTTTTATATTACCGTACTATGATGATTTTAGTACACGACAGATATTTTAATTTAATGTAATGGTTTTTTTGTATTTTAGACTTGTGATGTAACTGGATTTTGGATCACGATGTTTTTTGTTTGAAGAATAAAGTTTTAAATTCCACTATTATTTTATATCTGTCTTGTGATGTTTCTGTTCCTGTTTACTTATAACTCTTCATGGTACTTAATGCATTCTGTTAAAGTGTGGCATTAACGGACGTGGGGTGTCACATATTCGATAGGTTCATAACTGCAGAGAAGGATTTAATTTTTAAGGAAGCACACTCCAATGCCAATCCATCCACTACTCACAAGGCTACCTGGTCTCAAGCTAATTATGCTTTTAACGATGCCCATTGCCTCGAAGAAATCTATTGGAAAAAAGGCATAATTAAATGAACCATTCATGGTGATTCTAACTTTAAGTTTTCCACTTTATGGTCAACTATAATAAAAGTAAGATAACAGTTCACAAAATAAAAAATTATGATGGCTCTTGGGCCGCCTTGGATCACAAGATGGAAGACACTTTCTCGGCTTTCTTCAAAGGATTTTCAGTATCACCTTCTGTTGTCTTCTCTGATCCTGATCTCCTTTCTCACATTTCTTGCCTCATCCATAACCATGATTCCAAAGCCCTTACAAAATATTCCCTCTCATGATGAAATTAGGTTGATTGTAGTTCAAATGGATAAAAATAGTGTTTTCAATCTGGATGGTTTTAACGTTTTCTTCTGTCATTCATGTTGGGATATCACTGGTCTTGATCTCATCTTGGACATTCATGCCTTCTTTGGGGGTTTGTCACTCCTCCATAGTTGGACCAAAACGAATATCATCCTTATCCCTAAAGTGGATAATCCCATTATATGCTCTGATTTTAGACCCATTAGCCTTTGCAAATTCTATGGTAAAATTATACACAAAATCATAGGTAATAACTATCTTGCTTCCTGCCTACCATCATTTTTAGCACCTAAGCTGGGTTCATCAAGGGAAGACTTATCACTGACAACATCCTTCTTTCCCAAGAGCATATTTCTAAATCAATCACAAGGCTTAGGCATCTAATTTAGTCATCATACTTGGCATGTCAAACGCCTGTCATCATTTGTCTTAGTTCTTAATAAGTGCTTCGAAATTTTGGCTTTAGTGAAATTTTCATCCATGTTGTTTGACGCCTTATTTATAATTATTGTTATTCCATTCTTGTGAATGAAATCTTGAATGATTTCTTTCGGTTGGGATGTGGTATTTATTAAGGCGACATGTTGTTCCGCGCTCTTGTCATCATTTTCGCTGAGGACCTCAACTGGGGGATGCAACAATTGATGGAGACGGGAAAATTCACCACTTCATCTTGCCCAGTTGTGCCCCCTTTATGTCCTTTCTTTTTCTCTATCGATGACATTCTTATCTTTACTACTAGCCTTTTAAGTTCCATTCGCAACCTAATGAGTTTTCTCCATAATTACGAATTTAGCTCGGGTCAGCAAATTAATGATTCTAAGAGCACTATGTTTGGCTCTTCTCAACTTTTACCGGGTCAACGCCCTTCTCTCCATCGAGTCACTTGTTTTGCGCTTAAAAGCCTTCCAATTTCTTATTTGGGTATCAAAATCTATCGGGGTGGGAAAACCAACATATCCTTTTGTAACCTCCCTGTTATAGCTAGGAAATTTATAACAAAGTAAAGTGCATCTCTGCTTTCATATGTTGCCCATTTGATTTTGATTAACTTTGTCCTTAGTTCTTTAGGGTCCCACATATTCTCAGTCTCTGCCCTCACTGATTCTTTCTTCAAAGAATTTCGCCGAATCTTTTCTAACTTCATTTGGGGCCCGAATAAACATCACTTGGTCTTTCAGGATTGCATCTTTTTCCCCAAAGATTGAGGTTGGCCTTAGAGTTCGATATATGTGCGCAAAGCCTATGGACACAAGATGTGGGCGCATTTCCTCTGCTACAACTCCCTCTAGTCCATCTTTTTACATCATAAATAACATAAGTTGTAACTTATTGGCTTTTCAGGTTCTCTTGCTATGGTTGGCGATATCTGGAAGCATATGCAAAAAGAGACATTATCCTATGAAACGGACTTAGCGACGGCTCGATTTGACTGGGCCAATGGCGATTTTTCCCTTAAGATGGCCTGTAATTCAATGAAACCTCCGTCCTCTCCTTGTATCTAATACAAACAAATATGGTACCCCCAAATGCTATCCAAATCACTGTTCTTTTATGGAAAATATTTAAGCGCCCTTCCCTTTAGTTTTACCGTTTCAAAAACATGGATTCAAGCAATTTCAAAATTTTGTTGTTGCCTTGACGGTCACCTTGAGTCCACTGCTCATCACTTCGGTTTTGGGGCTTAAGCCAATCATGTTTAGCATCACTTCAAATATCTTATGGGAATTCTCTATCGTGATCTCAAATTTTGATTCAGGTGCCAAAGCTAGTGGGCTAATTTGAGGAGGAAACTAGTACATGCTATCCTCTTTTGTATAATTCTAACATTCATTTGTTGGTGCCTTTACTGCACCAGGATCAACTTTTGTTTTAATGATAAACACTTTAATAGAGCTAAAATTATTCATCAGATCCATAACGAAATAAAAAAACTCGTTTGAGGCTCAATCATATAGAGGTCCGATTAATAGGTTCCTAAATTCATTTATTGTTGTCTTCCAAATTTGCGTTTCTCCATGAAAATTAGTCTAAACTTCACTGTACTGGCTCTTTCCTGTTTGTTTACATTTGCTTTATTTTTTGAGAATTTTTCGTTTGTAGCCCGCTTATGTTTATTCCACTTTTATCCTCCTTTTGCAATACAGAAATAGCCCACTTTTGGCCACGTAAGCTTTGGGGAGCTGAGCCATTAACACTAGCGCAATCACAGATTGCGCCAGTGTTGGAATAAAAAAAACAAAACTTTTGGGGTGCATTCCTGGATTGCGCCCCGAATGAATTTAAACTTACTTCTCTTGGGTTTTCTCTTTCTCCATTTCTCATTCTTCACTCCTCAATAAAAGAATCCAAAACCTAAATTTTAAAAACTTCAGATCCTTCATTGTTAGTCAACAAAACAGGAATCATTTATTTCTGATCTTAGTGAAGAGTAAATGAGTTTGGCTATTGTTAGATTATCGTAAGGTATGGCTTTGTTTTTGTAGTTTTTTTGGATCTGTCCAATTAAGTTTCTTTTATCTTGTGTTTAGCATAGAATGGTGCCAAATTACATTGCTACTATATGCTATTATTATGGAGAATTGGTTGTTGATGAACATAAATGTGGAACATATAACGGTGGATCTAGTAAACTGACAAAAGTTTTAAAAGGGTCGAACTTTTTACAATTCAAGGAGACTGTCTATAAAACTACTAAAATTAAATCGGATGAGGTCGACCTTGAGTTTATTTGCAATTGACCGGCCGATTCTGGATCTAAGGCAATTAAAATTGGAGACGACGCCGATGTTGAAATTATGTTATCCGCCATGTCAAAATCCATCGAATTATTTGTAATGAAAGAGAGGAGATTGTCGGTAGAGCCACATGTAACTCCAGTCGTAGCGGCTCCCGCGGCATACTATCCATATCCGGCTATGAGCATACCTAATTATGAGCAACAACAAATGTGTTATGGGTATAATCCATTCGTGAATTTTTAGCAGACATTGCGACCCATCTATCCATATCTGACACAGGATACTACCCCAAATATAACTCAAGGGTAACTCGAACTTTAGAATTCTCCTATTGGACAATATAACCATTGTCTTGTGTATGATTATAAAAAAATTTGTATGTTTCAGGTTTGTTTCGACTTACTTCCCAACATAAACTACCACCAGACCATCTACAAGTTGCCGTTGTGCTCCCATGCAGCCAACGCCCTCCGATGTTTATCAAATGAGCCAATAGTAAGTTACTTGTGTTATTGATATAGAATTATGTTGCATATAAAAACGTACTAAAAAATATGCCGCTTGAATACTCAGGTATCCGATACAAGCTACCAAAGTAGAATCCAATGTAGAGCCGAATATTCCTGACGTCGATATGGAAATAAATGAACCAGACTTGGGAGAGTTAAATCCAGATCCTTCACTTGATAGCATGACCGTTGTTAGCATTCCTGATAATGATATGACATGGGTTGATGAAATGCAGGTAAACAATGCCTCCCTAAATTTTGATTTCGGAGGCAAAGACAACGCTCCCGAAGATAGTAATGAGTAGGAGTCGTAGTTCGAAATGCCATTGGATGATGAATTGTTCAATGCCCAAATGTTGGTTAGATCCGTGGTTGCTAATATGCAATTCAAACAACGAAATTTTCTCACCATCTTGTGTTCAGAATGGTTTGAAAGTCAATATGATGTTTGAGAGTAAAAGTAAATTTCTTCAACAACTAAGTGAATGGTCAATTTTGCACATAGTTTCGTTTAAGCCGATCTGGTCGAACAAAAAGAAATACATTTCTATTTGCACCATGGATCCCAACTGCCCCTGGAGAATACATACCACACTACTACAAAAGTGGGCATATTTGACACTAATTTATGTGCGTTGCATGAAAAGTATGGCGAAATCTACGATTTCTTTGATCTTCTGCAACAATATTCATATGTTGTTGCATTAGATATGAATGCAGTGTTGCGGTTGGAATTCTTGTGCTATGACGTGTAACACCAGTTCAAAGTGTTGCTTTACATAAATACATGCTAGGTCAGCGATCCGCGTTATCAGTTTAAACAAATAACTAACCGTAGATGTTTGATTAATCCAATGGTTCAAAGGTATCCGTGCTTCAGTTTAGTGAAAATTTGTCATGATCTTTTCCACATTCACGAAATACTTCCCCCTAAAACAAATTTCTCCTGTACTCTTCCTTCTGTATGTTTCTCTCTCCATGAAATCCGTCCACGAAGACCTCAGATTGCTACTCTACCTCCGTTACAAACTATAAACCTCCGATTGCTCCTATTTTACAAACTTTACACCTCCGATTTGGATCATTTAGGACAATTATAGGTAATTAGGGCGTCATCATTTCAGTTTTATTTAGATGATTTCATCTCTAACTTATTTTGGTCTACGTTCAAAGTCTCTGGGTGATTTGGGTATATCGATTGCCTTATATTAGGGTTTTGTATACTTGAAGTGTTGTATTTGTATGTTTGCATGTGTTGAAATTATGCAAGTTCTGTATTTTTATGTTTGCCAAATCATTGATGTATTGGTAAATAATGCCTATTTGATAAGTGGAAACAAAATTTTGAGGACAAAAGAAATTCAATTTAAACGTTTAAATGTGTATTTCTGTTTGTAAATAATGCCTATTTCTCTTCCTACATCGTATGACTATGAAGATAACATAGGCATAAGTGATCTACGACTGTCAAACCCATCATCACCAGAAACCGCTATTGATTTTTATATAGAGATGCAAGAAAGGCACTACGATGATTTGCGTGAGTATGAACTAGAGCAAGAAGAACTCCGAAGACAATGGCGTAAATAAGAACAACGTGAAGAAAGGGCGGTGCGACAGCATATTCATGCTGCCTTGCGTCGTCACCGTCAAAACAACCAAGTGGTTAACGAACAACAAGTAGACTCACCAATCATAATGTGTGATTGTGGGTATGCTGCTGTAGAAGATGTTATTTCGATTGGATTCAACATTGGTCGTCGTTATTTTAGATGCCATGTTTATCCCATAGGGTGTACCTTTTGGCACTGGATTGACCAATAGTTTCCAAGTCAAGCCGCTGAGTACGCAAACGAATTACAACATCAACTTACAACACTGCAAAATCGAGTTATTGGTTTTCTAACTGACGTTAGTAGACTTAACGACCAACTTCAAGGGCAAAACATTAGAAGACAAAATTAAATTATTGCATCGTTCTTTGTATTAGGTACAACTGTATCGTCTTTGTATCATATGTATAGTCTTTGTATCTGTACTGTTTTGTTTTGGTGCAGTCATGTAATGTTATGAATTTGTGTTCGGTATCCTTAGTTGCTTGTTTTATGTATTCTCCGGATAACTCAATTCCAAAAGTTAGTGATAATTCATATCAAAACAACTGTCTTTGTATCATCACACTTATTATGTATATTTGTAAATTATTTACTTGTTGTGTTTTTGTTTCTAATTTTATCTAACCTTACAAGGTAGCCCTTGTTCGTGTCTTGAAACTATTAGTGGTATCAAATTTAGTCTTACTAGGTCGTTGTTCGATTGTGGCAATGGATAGTGAGTATTACATATGGATATGACTTCCGAGATCGAGTGCAAAATAGGTAAGAGGGGTAAAAGCTTTTCTAAGAAATGCACTTCCCATTTATTAAGTAGGTGATGAGATGAAGTGCCCCTGCAAAAAATGTACAGAACGTAATTGGTATTGTGAAAATGTCATATACAATCATCTTATTTTTAATGGTCCTTCTCCATTACATACCGAGTGGATTTGTGAAGTTTCACAGACAAAATTAATAGGTGTTGATGACCATATGGATTGTGCAACGGAGATGGATTTTGAGGATAATTTAGATGGGATGTTCAAATGAACGGGTTACAAATTTGGTCAAAATCCCAGGGAGTTTGAAGTAGAACCAAATCCAGAGGCCGAGAAATTTTATCAACATGTTAAAGAAGGAAAATAAACCGTTATATCCTGGCTACACTACATTTTCTCAACTAAGTTTCTTGATCAGGCATTATCATTTAAAGTGTGCTTATGGAACTAACGAGTCTACGTTTGGGGAATTACTAAAGCTTATAAAGAAGTCTTTCCTGATGCCAACCTTTATTTGTCTTCCTACGCTGCAAAGAATATCATTAAGGATTTAGGTCTTGATTACCATAAAATATAAGCCTGCCCAAACCATTGCATGTCATATTGGGCAGAGAATTAAGATAAAGAGGCATGTGACATTTGTGGTTTTTCGAGGTGGGCTGTAAAAGAAAAGGAAGACATCGTTGATAATAGTGATCCACCAAAGTCAATTCCCAAAATGCCGGCAAATGTTATGAAGTACTTTCCTTTAAGACCAAGGTTACAAAGGATGTTTATGTGCAAAGAATTTTCCAAACTTATGAGATGACACCAAGTGAAACGAAAAGAAGATGGAAAACTAAGACATCCGGCTGATAATGTGGCATAGAGGATGATGGATGCTCTAAATCCTGATTTTTCATTAGAAAATCGCAATGTTAGATTGGGTCTAGCATCTGATGGATTTAATCCATATCGTCCATTGAATTCAAGTTATAGTACATGGCCAATTGTGCTGGTAAACTACAATCTTCCGCCTTGGTTATGTATGAAATAAGAGAATTTGAATCTTTCAACATTAATATCTGGTCCAGATTCTCCAAAGAACAGTATTAACGTATATATGCGGCCTTTAATTGCGGAATCGAAAGTGTTGTGGAATGTTGGCTTCGAAACTTATGATTCCTTGACTGATGGGAATTTTAATTCACGTGCAAGCGTCTGATGGACCATTAGTGATTTTCCGGGATATGCCATGTTGTCAGTTTGGAGCACTAAGGGGAAACTAGCATGTCTAGTATGCCAATACGAAACTTCTTCAAATTATTTGAAGAATAGCAAAAAAAATGTGTTATATGCACCATAGAAAGTTTCTTGATCCGACACATAAGTGGAAGCTGGATAAGAGGAGATTTAATAGCGAAACTGAAATGGGGAGCATTCCATAAATATTATCAGGAACAGGTATTGAAGAGTTATTGGGGGGGGGGGGGGGTTCAAAAATCAGTTTGGGGATAAGTCGAAGAAACTAGGTAAAAGTGATAGCCCTCTTAAAAAAAGGTCAACACTATTTGACTTACCATATTGGTGTCGTAATCCCCTTTGACATAACCTGGATGCCATGGACATAGAGAAGAACATATGCGACAAAATATTTGGTACTTTACTTAATATAGGTCATGTGTCGAAGGATCACCTAAATGCTCATTTGGATTTACATGAATTGGGCATAAGGAAGGCCCTTCGTCCTGTTGAATATGGTGACGGAAAGCATGTTGAATTAAAGTTTCAATATTTGATATAACAAATAAAGAAAAAGAAATTTTTTGCTCTGTATTGAAGAACGCCAAACTGCCATACGGTTGTGCCTCGAATGTTAGTCGGTACGTGCACATAAAAGAGAGAACAGTTATGGGATATAAGAGCCATAATGCTCATTTCATACTCCGCTATTTGTTACAATTTGCCGTGAAGAAAGCGTCAAAATCCGAGGTGGCGTTATCAATGATCAGATTAAGTGCATTACTTAGAGGACTGTGGAGCAAGGTTATCGAAGTGGATGATATCAAGAGGTTGCAAAAAGAAATAATCGAGATACTTTGTCATTTTGAAATGATTTTTCCATAGGCTTTTTTTGATATAATGGTACACTTGCCTATTCATTTATGCAGAGAAATCAAATACGGCGGGCTTGAACATTATAGATACATGTTTCCAATTGAGCGATATCTAGGAAAGTTGAAATCTTATGTGCGAAATAGAAACAGACTGGAAGGTTCGATTGCAGAAGGTTACTTGGCAGAAGAGTACGTGACCTTCTGTTCAAGATTTTTAAGCGCTGATGGAGGAATAGAAAAATGTCGATAGATTTTGGAAGATGTCCAACAGATTTGGAATATCATATTGGAACAAAGAAGAATAAAGATAGAAAGATGTTCAATTTGAAAGATGTAGATTGGAAGGCAACACATCGCTTTATTCTGTTCAATTCCGATAATAAAGAAATTGAGAGTTTGATCAAGTAAGTTCTTAAGTTCCTATATCATTTTCCTTAACTATGAATTAATATCTGCTTTTCGTAATATTTTTACCTTAATTATTATTTAAGGTTCATCGAGCTTTTGTGGATAGTCTTGAAATCCAAGAAGATACAAGAGGGAACGAGAACTTTTCGAAGAGTTTTAGAATTGGCTTAAAGAAGAGGTTCTGAAAAAGGACAATATTTCAACAGATTTAGAGGTGTTTGCATCAGGTCCTAATCGTGTAGCTTAGAAGTTTACAGGTTATATAGCAAATGGATATAGATTCCACACAAAATTTAGAGATTCTCGATGTACCACACCAAATAGTGGTATATTTTTGACTGCCAAAACCACCAGCATTGCAAGTCCGAAAGACCAAAACCCAATAGTGGGTGATGTCAATTACTACGGATCAATCAAAGAAATTTTTGAGCTTGATTATTGGGGTACTTTCACAATGGTCCTTTTTAAGTGTTTCTGGTACCAAGAGGAAAAAGATTCATATGGTCTTACTCAAGTAAATTTTAGCAAGTGTCATTAAACTGATCCTTATGTCCTGTCTTTGCAAGTGCAGCAAGTATTTTATGTGGAAGATGTAGTTGAAAAGAACAGTCATTAAGTTATTAAAAAAATTGCCGAGAGATTGGTGTGATATTGAAAACCAGAATGCAATGGAAGAAGACATGAGCAATACACATTCACATGATATGGACATAGGTAGTGAACTAGAACCAGAAGTTGTTGATGGGGGTTGGATTAGGGTTGATGTCCCCGTAATACAACTAGAAACAGAACTAGAAGCAAAAGTTTTTGATCATGTTCCGTCTCGTTAGGATAAAAAATTCCTCTTTCTTATTGCTTTAATTTGCTCTAATCTGTTGTTTAATTTATGATGTATTTGGCACTTTTTGTTTTAGCTGTAAATTATTATCTTTGATGGATATATTTGGCACTCTTTTCTCATGATGCAATCTACACTGTTCACATGTTTTATGATTTGATGTTTTCTTTATTGCCATCTAAATTGGTTATAGACCAAAATGTTATAGTCGTTATTTTTTGTCCACTTTAACATGCATGTACCTTGTTCTAATGTATTCATTTTGTATATGTTGAATGAACTTGTAAAAATTCGACTGCACCATGGCAGACATTTTCGAAGGACATGTTACGTCGGTGGAGAATCCATCGTAGTAACGAAATATGATGTAGACCGCTTTTATTATAGCCTGCTTATGGACTTTGTTAAGGATTGTCTTCATTACACTAAAATAGGAGGAATCTATATCAGCAAAGGAATGAGGGGTGGCTGGCAGCTGATATTGAATGACAAGGATGTAAACGAATACATACAGGGCTGCAATAAGCAAGAAGAAGTGGTTTTTTACAACGACAACACCATTGACAAAAACAGTGAGTCGTTGATTCAACTGCAGCCACATGTTATCATATGGCCAAGGAAAAACATAATTCAAGGTATATATGTATATGTAATATAGATCCATTCTTATACATATCTCTGTGTGTGTGCGTGTAAAGAACTATGAAGGAGGCCATCGTTATTATTTTTGTTGTTCCAGGTTCTGCTAAGAAGCCGGTTGCAAAGCGCAAGTATACTACTACACATAGACTTCAGTAGCAACACAAAATGATGAAAAACAACCCAACTTAAGTGGGTCAGAAGAAACTATCGCCGGAGCCAAATATGAATAATGATGAAGAAGATGTTATACTGTGATGGACAAAGGAACCAGGAGGAAATTAAATGTAGAAAATGAAACAGATAATGATGATGATACCCGAGAGAATGAAGCTGATGTTCAGGTATTTTTCAGTTTTCATTTCAGTTTTATCAATCCGGATGAAATCTTGTATTTCAAACTACTTTTATTAAAATTTTGCGTGTAAAAGCAAGAACTGAATTTTAGTGTTTTCTATTACTGTGTAGATGTCCTATTCCGACCATGAAGGCTGCAGCTAATTCAAGTAACTATTTGTTCTTTGTGCATGCATTTTGTCAAAATAGCAAGAACTGTTTGTACGTCAACTCTATTTGGTTAACTAGCTTAAATTTATCATCGATGGTGAGTAATAACGCTAGTCTACTTGTAGTTCTCACAACCATCAATTTTGACGAAGTATGAATAAGAGCGAATCGTACGAATGCAAGAAAATGATGCAGGCAGCAGATCACTTGGGATGCCTTCATTGGTTAGTTGTATGCAAGAGGCTGCAGTATGAAATTGGAAAGATAAAGGTAAAGATGTTGCTGAAGTTGATGAATACATCCTAGAAAATGCTTGTGAAGGCGTCACTGATGATTCATCGGATTCGGAGGTATAAAGAAGTTATTTGTTTATCACTTACTATCTTTGCCTTTATGAATTTAAAATTTTTTGAACTTTGACTTAATTATAGAGAATCAAAATTGTTAAGGCAAAGGATCCTTTACCTGGACCGAGAAATCGTTCGCGAACCAATGCATCCATTGAAATTGAGAAGGAAGTGGTGACCTGGACTCCCCTCCAAAGAAAGGTGGCTCCAATAAGGAGTGGATCATGACACGCACTCCCACTCCAAAGAAACTCAGTAACTAGGAGAAATTCGCAGAAACATTAAAGAAATTGATGAAACCTTAATGTAGCAATTTGTTCAAACAATCAACCAATTCATGTGAAGCTGCTGGTTCAGTTGCTACTTATTTAGCAATGCAGAAACGTCAAAAGAAGAATGTTAAAGCGCCTCCAACAAGGGAAAATCATACTGATCGATTAGAGCAGAATGGATTGCACAAGTAGATGAAGCAGGTACAGGTACAATGTTTCTTTATCTGCTCACTGCATTGCAATGTTGAGTGTGTCTATTTTCTATTCATTTTTTTTGAACCTGGTAGATAAAGTACAAGGTCTAAAAAAACCTAGAGGGAAGTCAAAAATAACCAAGGTGCATGCTAAAACCCCTGATGATAAAGTAGTCATTGAGTTAAATGAGGATGGTCAGCTAGTATTTGATAATATTAGGAGTTAAGCAATTTTCTTGGGACACTAGCAAATGATAATGTGTCTCTTACTTACATCAAATGGCATGTTGTTCCTGATCAATTAAAGCGACAAATGTTGGAATATGCTCTGGTACAATCTATCACCCTAAACCATATATAGTTCAACTGACTTCCTAAATGTTTGGTTTTAATTAATTAGTTTGTTTCATGAATTTTGTGTTTGATATATTGTAGGCTAGGTATGTCATTCCGGAAGAAGGAAACAAGTGGGTCTTGAACACGCTTAACGACTCTTGGAGGCAGTACAAGTCCCGCATCAAAGCAAGGTATTATAAAAATATTCAACTGATGAGGAAAGGCTTGCAAATAGGCCCAGTACAATTCCGTTGGAGGATTTTAAAATGCTCTTGGAATACTGGGGGGATGAAGTAGTTCAGGCATGACTTTAATGATATTCACATTTGTATAATGTTTAATAGTTCACATTATCTTGTTTAGTGCTAATATTTTCTTTAGTAGTTCGCATTATTCTTGTTTAGTGCTATTTTTTTGGATTTTCATGCCCTAACTGATACTAATTCGGCGCATCGTAATTCATTAAATGAGACACATACCATGGGTCCAAAAACTTATGCAGTAGCCAAAGAACAGATAGTATGTGTTTTTTTTGAACTTAAGTTTTTTTTGGTGATTGAGTTGAAATGGCCACATGATAATTCTAATTTGTTATATCATTGAATTATATTTTATATCATTGTCACAATGTTCATAGGCAGCTGCTAGATCTGTAAATTCTTAACATTGAAAGTTAAAAATTATGTTTAATTTTTGGTAACCCTAATACTTGACAGAGAAAGAAGGACCTACAAAAAGCCTCCCCGTTTGATGCCTTGGTTTATTTGGAAATGTATAAACGAGAAACGGTGAGAACTTACAAGACTAACACAGATGAACTAAAGGCCAAATATGTGAGTACATTAGATACTGAAATAGAAATACTTGTGTCAGAATAATTGGCACATTGTACGTTTGTTGGAGCTGAATCGAACACATAGTTAGTTTGAATGAAAACCAGTTCTGTTACTAAATTCATTCCTGCCAGCTGCCTATTTATATATATGCTTTCCTGGTTTTCATTTTGTAGGCGAAGGTTCAAGCAATGGTGGATGTAGGAAACATTGGTGAGGTAGATGCACATGTTTCTCGTGGGAAGAGCCACACACAGAACTGGCTTGTAGGAAGGCGAGGTAAAATGGCCGAAAAGTCTCCAACAACTCCTGGTTCTTCGGACACTTATATGCAAGAGCTGACCTAAAAAATAAGGCAAGAGCTTGAGGCGGATTTGGAAGAATAGGTGAACAGAAAAGTGAAAGAGAATGTGTCATGGGTACTAAAAAAGCTAGGTGAAGCCAATCCAGATCTTAATTTAGATGTCGGAGACTTTTGTGTCACCACAACAAGTGATGAAGATGACATTGTTACCCCTGTAACGCTGACAACTGACTAAAGTATTTGGATGGTATGTGTTAGCACTTGTGATATATTCGAATTGTTCTTTT
Source organism: Allium sativum (assembly GCA_030737875.1). Lineage (NCBI taxonomy): Eukaryota > Viridiplantae > Streptophyta > Magnoliopsida > Asparagales > Amaryllidaceae > Allium > Allium sativum. Next base: position 268,895,001 of record CM060913.1, on the reverse strand, counting down.
AAATTATGGCACCTGTGGTATGTGTTCGTGATGGCACTTGTGGTATGTTTCGGTGATGGCACTTATGGTATGTATTGGTGATGACACTTGTGAGTTGGTATATATAATTGGTTGGTCTGACTGTGGTGATGAATGTTTTGGGAGGATTTATTGTATGAATATTTTTGTATATATGTATGAATGTGGTACAATGTTTTGGATTGAATATATGTACTGCAGAATTTGTAATTACAGGGTTGTATTACATCTGCATTTGATTTTTTTTTGTGCTGCATTTGATTTTTTTTTACCATTGCAGTTGATTTTTTCTGGTGTTGCAGTATAGTGTTGGTGTAATGGCCCGCAAATCCGTACTATAAGAGTTGACTACATACATCACACATCCAACTCAAATATTACGAAAATACGAATCATTTTTTTAGAAGAAAAACGTAGAAGAAGAACGGAACATAACACAGAATCTCACATCGCAGTGGAATAAAATATAATATATAACAACTTTTGAAATACAAAATTTGACTGTATATACATAACATTATCATCAGAGCACAACACTTGCAATATAGCGGAAATAACACTAGATAACTAACGTTGAAGCCTCCTGCTCCAAGCTCCTCCAAGAATATCTGGAAATACCTGAACTACTTGACTGCCCGTACAAATTTGGGCACCCAAGATTTTAGGGAAAACAAAACAAAATAAACTCCAGGTTAGTTATGGGACAGGTATGAGTAAACAATTTTAAAACAGCTCGAGAAAATAAATGATAACTCATAAGACCACGCCATATAACACGGAACGAGTTTTCCCTTATGAGAATCAAAAATGATCTCTATATCAAAACACTTTTGATATTATAATAGTGTTTAAATCAAATAAATAGAATCTTAGTGGAACGCTTGCATCTCACGTTCCACATATATAATATACAACCAAAACCGCGATCACTTATTCGGTAATGAATTTCCAACTATGACAAGGTATGGAACCACCTACCGCTGGTGTATCTTTAGAGGAGAATACACCAAGTTCAACAAGAACATCTTGCAACTCAGCCACACATGACCGACCACTCATTTCGTGTAATAAACCGGAAATCTGGGCCAATTAAAAAATTTTATTTTGGCAATTTTAGTGAATTTTGATTATTTAAAATGAATTATTTTAAATAATAATGAAGAGAAATTTATTTTGAATAGAATTCGAACGTATATATTATATAGATCGTCGTTAGAATATAAATATTTATTTTAAATTATAAAAGGAATTGAAAATGGCGCGGTAGTTCGATAATTCGATTTCGAAATTCAAATTAATGTACCGGGTGCAAAATAAACCGGATTTTAGCGAAACCAAAAATAATAGAATCTAATTGAAAAACTCTTTCCAACGAATCTGAAAAATCAAAATTTCATAGCAGGGATCAAGAGATATGTCCAGTTGAAAATTCTGAATAGTCGCTATGGAATTCAGGCCCTTAAAAATGGGAATTTTGCAAACGACCTCGGATTTCGACGAAACCACTTTTGTTGGGTCCGTGATGTCAAGTTATTGCTAGATTCCAATTTTCATAATTTTTCGAATCAATATGTGAGCGTGGAAAAGGAAAACGCGTTTGACCAGTTTCAGTTGATTTTAATCGACTGGAAAATGGCCATTTTTCCAACGGTCTCAGAATTCGACGAAACTAGTTTTGTTAGGACCATATCGTCAATACGAAGCTAGAAAATATTTTTCGGGAATTTATAGAGTTAGTATGTGGCCCCGGTAATTTAAAATGTGCATTTAAATTGAATATATAAAGATTTATATTTTAAATCAAACGAAAACTGATTGAAAAGATCAAATCAGCTTACGATACATATCCCATTGTGTTCGGAGTGGGGGTAATTGGCTATGGACGATAGTCGGTGGGTCTCGATTGGAGTTTGAATGGAATGATAACTTTCTGAAGAATAAATGAATTAAAAATATAATAAAATAAAACAAAATAAAAGTCAACCCTCTCTTATACTCCCCCAACTCTTTCATTCCCCGATCAATTCAGGAAAAAAAAACTACATCGCGCCCCCCTTGTTGTTGACGCCGTCGCACTGTAACACCCCACGCCCGCTATGGTCACTCTCAAAGGGAATGCCATGGCATCGGTGGAGTATTTTAGTGAATATAGAACAGAGAAATTACAACAAGACAGATATAAATAGTACTTGAAATTTAAAACATCATCTCATAACAGCGGAAATAAACATGTCTGGTTACATCATAAAACCACAGTAAAAGTCAAGTACAATATCCATCAAAATAAAGAAGTACATAATCCCACTCTCTCATACAATAGCCAAGACAAAAGAAAGGATAACTGGGTAACTGGAGCTTTACATCTATCCAAGCTCCTAAAGACTGGAACAGCAATCCGATCAAGCTCCACTACTGCTAGGATCCACCGTAGGACCTGAGGGTTGGGAAAAAGATAAAACAACGGGGTCAGACATAAGTCTGAGCGAGTCCTATAACTTTAACAATACAATCATTAAAGTAACCAGAGAAGACATAAACTTGACATACGGTAATGTCTGGGGATGAATGGCTACACTAAGCAGCTTGGTAGACTTAGGATAAACTAAGATAACTGTACAGACGCATTTACCCACCCAAGGATAATTACTTTACTGCACCACACCAGTCATTCCTACTCAAAGATTGATCCCACCCAAGGACTTAAAAGAAAGATATAACTAGTAGTTTCATGTACCCCTAGCTGACCACATAGGTGCCGTCTGCCCCTATCTCCACTAGGTGTACCCCACTACTTCCCAAGCGATCGGCTCCCTACCGTAGATACCCGTGCTGGTCCCACAGTGGGGTGTATCACTCCCCAAAGTGGCAACCCGATACAACAAGCGGTGCACGGCTTATATCTACACGATGCAACAACGTCTTACCTACCAGCCCGGGTCCACACACGCATATGAAACCCATTGGACTTGCGTTGCCACCGCTACCCCGTTTCGGCCTCTTATAGTCAAGCCCAGTACGCGTGTCCCGTCCTCGACATGGGTCGAGCCCAATAAGATACATATGGGTTACTGGTTGAAATGGGCCCCCACAAGCTACCCACCTAAGCTTGTCCCTTTATCTAGTGCATCCCACTTAACCCTTTAATCATGTTTAATTACATGTTTCCACTTGGTTAAGTATTCTAATCGTATTTTCTATTGCCACCCAAGGCAACCCACTAGATTTCCACATGCCACCCAAGGCACCCACTTAACCCCTCATGTCCCTCTACACGCTAATATGGTTAAGTGTTTCTTAATTAATTAATTAAGATCATGACCTCATAAAGACCTCTCACATTAGACCGTCTTTTATGACTGTTGGATATGCCGGTTGGTTCCGGGCAGACTTCTGTCATCAAAAGGGTCTAACCTCGTGTCTTTACTTTAATCACGTATTTAATTTATGACTAAGACCTCCCACATTGGGCCAATCATTTGTAGCCGCTGGATGGCCGGTCGGTTCCGGGCAGACTTCCGCTACAAAAGGGTCCAACCTCGTGTCTTAGTTGATTAATTACACCTAATTAATCACCCCCATATTAATTATCCCTAATTAATATCAAGTTTTTCATAACATGGGTAGACCTAACTCAATAGGTAAATTCCCATGGGGTAGACCTAACTCAATAGGTAAATTCCCACTTATGTTAATTTATTTTTATGGTATGCTTCATCATACCCAATCATACTTTTATTAATATATTTACCACACCATCGTTCCCCACGTAAATCGTTCTCATTTCATGACATAATAAAGGGGAAGATCCATCACAAATATCATGGGTTTAACCACATCTTAGCATATAACTTTATCATGGGTTAAGAGGATGTCAACTTGCATATATGAGCATATATTAACCCAACTACATTTAACCCAAACTTGCATATTATCATACACATGATTTGCATAACATGTTGCATATGAGTTTGCATATTATCATACACATATCTTGCATAACATGTTGAACTTGCATGTAAGCATTCTCATAACTTGCATAACATGTTAAACATGCATTTAAGCATACACATAACTTGCATAAGCATTCACATACTTGCATAAGCATTCACATACTTGCATAAGCATTCACATACTCGCATAAGCATGCATAACTTGCATATCATGTTAAACTTGCATTTAAGCATATACATAGCTTGCATATGAACTTGCATAACAACCTACACATAACTTACATAACATCATACACATGACTTGCATATGAACTTGCATAACTCACTTTGTTAAACATGCATAAATCCACTTATTAAACATGCATAAACCCACTTATTAAACATGCATAAACCCACTTGTTAAACATGCATAAACCCATTTGTTAAACATGCATAAACCCACTTGTTAAACATGCATAAACCCATTTGTTAAACATGCATAAACCAACTTATTAAGCATGCATAAACCAACTTATCAAACATGCATAAGCCCACTTATTAATTATGCATATAGAGTAGTATATCATTACAAATGATTCAAACTCACTAATCCGCATTTAAGACCATAAGTCTCATTACACCCAATCTACTTACTTTAACAATTGATGTTAAAGTGATAGAAACTCACCAAACCCAAGATTAGCAAACTTATGATGTGGAATTAGTTGCTAAATATGAAGAAGATGATGATTAGAGGTTGATTAGAGAATGATTAGCTTGCAACTTCCTTCATAAACTAGTGGAGGCTCCTTCTAGGATTTAATTTGGCGGCATGAGGCCATCATTTCTATTTTTAGTATGGATTAGGGTAGGTTTAGGGTGTATTTATAGATTAGGTGAGTGTTTTAGGCCCTTAGATTAACCCTAGGTTAGATTAGGTCTGTTAGATTTAGGAAATCTCTAGAACCCAGCCCAAGGCTCAACCAAAAACCAGATCTGGTGCACCCAGATCAACAGGGCCGACACCCCCTGTCGACACCCCTGTCGACAGGGCTGTCGACACCCCTGGGCCTGTCGACACCCCTGTCGACATGCCTGTCGACATGGGGCTAGGCGGGAACTTTCCCGCCACCTCCGCTTTTCACTCCAATTATGTTTTAAAACTAAACTTTAAATCTGATTTTTAACTTTGAATTTTCTGAAAACTTCTTTGGGCCATAACCGGGCCATACGGACTCCGATTCTTGAAAACTCGGACTCTATTTCGCGTATTTTTCCGAGACGAACGCAATGACGCAGCCCGTTACCCCCAATTCCCACATCTTAGATTATTTATCCTGTAATTAGTGAATTTTAGTATTAACTAAAATACGGGGTGTTACATTCTCCCCTCCTTAAAGGATTTCGTCCCCGAAATCTCTAAGCTAAGGAGAATGCATATCCTACCATCCAAACAACCATCTACTCAATCCATCAAACACGGGCATCCGTTGTCCTTAAAACAATTTCTAATGATGTATGAGCATATGCAAAAAGTGTGTGTATATGTTCCCTATCTAATGTATGAACATATGCAAACCATGATAGTGCCATGCATCCATTATGTATGCGAGAGAACCCTATCGACACATACAATATCTACATGAGTGCACAATCATTCACCAAAATGCATCATTCATATGATAACACAATCATTATACATCCATAAATATAGCTTCCTACACACAATTTTATGCAATATGCAATATGAAGTGACTGAGCTGATCTAGTGCCTAGAGTGTGTGTATATGCATCCACGAGCAACCACTAGCAAACACTTGCATCCACTTGCATCCATCAACCATAACATGTCTCAAACACATGTTTCAACCATAGGTTTACCCTATCTAAAGGTCAATCAGTACTAACGAGAGGATATACTAAAGATAAGATAAGTACTAGACAAGCGGTAAAGGAGAAGTTAAAGACATACCCTCAAAAAGAAATGGGTACAATGAACGCATCTTTGCTTCCGTCTCCCAAGTTGCGTTGCTCTCATCTTCTCCCCATTGCACTTTGACTAGTTGAACCTCTCGATTCCTCAATTTCCTAGTCTCTGACCCAAGGATGCGAGTAGGAGCTCATCGAATAGTCGCATCACGCTCTACTTCCATTTCTTTAAGCAAGCTCGGTTCTACCACCTCTGCGGTCTCATGTAAGCACTTCCTCAAATGGAACACATGGAATACATCATGTACACCACTAAGTCTGTCGGGCAACTCCACTCTATATGCCATCCATCCAATTCTTTCCTTAATGGGAAATGGCCCTACGAACCTTGGTGCTAACTTCCCAACAGATCCAAAGCGAACCACACTTCGTAACGGAGACACTTTGACAAAGACCATGTCCCCAACTTCAAACTCAAGATCCGTCCTTCTCTTGTCCGCATAAGATTTTTGCCTATCCTGCGCTGCTTTCATCCTTCTTTGAATCAAGTCAATCTTCTCAGAAGTCTCCCTAATCATATCAGGCCCAAGCAAGATCTTATCCGTAGATTCCCACCAACATGTAGGTGATCGACAAGGCCTTCCATAGAGAGCTTCGAAAGGAGCCATACCAATACTGGACTGAAAGCTGTTATTATATGCGAACTCCACCAATGGAAGATGCTCTTCCCATGTACCTCCAAAATCTAAGATACAAAGCCTCAAAAGGTCTTCTAGAACACGATTCACCCTCTCAGTCTGGCCGTCCGTCTGAGAATGATATGCGGTGCTCAGACACAATTGAGTCCCCACTGCTTCTTGCAAACTTCTCCAGAACTCGCTAGTGAAGATAGGATCTCGATCACTCACTATGCTAGAGGGTACCCCATGTAATCGAACTATCTCTCGAAGATATACTGAAGCTAGCCATGGAGCAGTCCTCTTGCTCTTCACAGGTATGAAATGGGCGCTTTTAGTAAGCCTGTCTACCACAACCCAAATTCCCGTATTACCCTTTCTTGATCTGGGTAACCCGTCAATAAAATCCATCGAGACGCTATCCCATTTCCATTGCGGAACTTCCAATGGGTGAAGCAACCCACCAGGTTTCTTTTGCTCCGCCTTCACTTGTTGGCACACCAAGCATCGAGCAACATACTCGGCCACATCTTTCTTCATACCAGCCCAGAAGAAAACCCTCTTCATGTCTTGGTACATCTTGTCCCCACCGGGATGAATAGTCATCCTAGAACGGTGTGCATCATCAAGAATAACCTTCCTCAAACCCTCGTCTTGTGGTACACAAAGTCTACTGTCTCTACGCAAGCACCCCCTATCGTCTAGGGTGTACCTACTCAAATGGCTGGACGACTCCCCCTTATGAGCTTCTCCACCAACTCAACCAATTGTGGGTCGTCCCTCTGTGCTTCACCAATCCGCCCCAAAAGAGTAGGTCTGACCTCCAAGGATGCTAGCAAACCGGGTACATAATCAATGGAAGGTCTGAAATTAAACATCGAGATAAATTCCAAGCTTCGTCGTTCCACGAACAATGGACTCAAGGACAACCTCTTTCTGCTTAAGGCGTCCGCCACCACGTTACCCTTGCCAGGGGTATACGCTATCTCGAAATCATAGGATGCTAAGAACTCCTCCACCTTTGCTGTCTCAAATTCAAATCCTTCTGAGAAAACAAGTACTTCAATGATTTGTGGTCAGTGAACAATTCGAATCTCTCACCAAGAAGATAATGGCGCCAAATCTTAAGCGCAAAAACAATAGCGACCAACTCTAGATCATGGGTAGGGTAATTTTTCTCATGTGCCCTCAACTGCCTTCCACCATAGGCTATCACCCTTCCCTCTTGCATTAAGACTGCGCCAAGTCCTGTCCCACAAGCATCGGTATAGACAACAAATGGCTTGCTCCCATCTGGCAATACTAAAACTGGAGCAGTGGTTAAAGCTCTCTTTAACCGTCGGAACGCATCATCACAATCTACGTCCCATGCGAAAACAAGATTCTTCTTTGTTAAGCGGGTCAATGGGGCTGATATCTTCGCGAAGTCTTTGATAAACTTCCTATAGTAACCCGCCAACCCCAAGAAACTTCTTACTTCGGTAGCATTCTTCGGAACCTTCCAATCCTGAATTGATACTACCTTTGCGGGATCCACAGCTATCCCTTTCTTGGAGACCACGTGCCCCAAGAACCGCACCTCCTTCCTCCAGAAGTGACATTTAGAGAATTTAGCCTTAAGGCTATGTGCTCGAAGATTCTTCAATACCTCCCCAAGATGTAGGGCATGCTCTTCTTCACTCTTAGAAAATACTAAGATATCATCCACAAAGACCACCACAAATTTATTAAGGAACTCCCTGAACACCCTACTCGTCAAATCAACAAAGTATGCAGGGGCGTTCGTCAACCCAAATGGCATCACCAGCCACTCATAGAAACCATCCGGAGTTCTAAAGGCAGTCTTGTCTATGCTATCCTCAGCCACCCTCAACTGATGAAACCCCGTGGCTAAGTCCAACTGAGAAAATACCGAAGCGCCAACCAACTGATCGAAAAGATCATCAATCCTCGGCAATGGGTGTCTATTCTTCTTTGTGAGCTTGTTGAGTTCTCTATAATCTACACAAAGTCTGAGGGACCCATCCGCCTTCGTAGCAAATACTACTGGAGCACCCCACTCCGATATACTCCGTCTTATGAACCCCTTCTCAAGCAACTCCCCTACTTGCTTATGGAGTTCCCTCCTCTCACGAGGAGCCATGTGGCGCACTGGTAAAGATACAGGTTTAGCATTATCCACCAGATATATTCGGAAGTCAATCTCCCGCTTCTGAGGTAAGTCCTTCACCTCCTCAAACACATCCGGATATTCCCGGACCACTCTAACAGATTGCAAACTCTCGACCGAAGCGTCAAGCGATTCAAGATAACTTAGCATAACAGAATCCATGGGATTACAAGAAATCTCGAGAGTGTTACCCAAGCGGGTCATGAGCCTAACAACTCTCCTTTCGCAATCAAGAACGGTACCATTACTGGATAACCAGTCCATGCCCAAAATCAATCCATAGCCCGTGAAGCCCAACACAAAAGCATCACATCTAAACTCAATGCTAAGTATAGAAATCTTCAAACCCAAACATATCATGGAAAAATAAGTGGAGCCCCCAATTGGGTTTGAAACAACCAAGGGATCATCTACCAGACTGGTGTCTAGGTGCAGTGACTCAACTAATGATGATGAGATAAACGAATGCGATGCGCCTGAATCAAACAATGTACGGACAGGATGATCAAATAGTAAAACCAGACTTTCAACGGAAATAGTTCTACCTCTCTCCTGAATCGGTGGGACCGCGAGAGCCTGTACTTGCCCCCTAGCCTGACCTGGTGCCATAAGAGCTTGCACCTGTCCTCCTGAGGTAGACCCTGTCCTTTGCCCTTTCTTAGGACAGTCTTTCACTAGATGCCCTGCTTCGCCACAGTGGAAGCAGCCAGTCTTCTTCTTCTTGCGACAATCTTTGCTTAGGTGGCCAGGTGTCCCACAATTGAAACACTTCTTCTTGCCCTTGCCACCGTTGCCTTTCCCACCTTTGTTTTGTTGTTGTTGCTGAGGTCTCTTTTGATCTCCCTTCTTCTCGGGTGCCTTATTAGCATTGGGACCCTTCTCTTCTTCATGCATGAGTGCCATGTCAACTAGCTTCTCAAAGGTGGCCCCCATAGGGATATGAGTCATAGCCAACCCATGCATCGGTTCATTCAAGCCTTTGACAAACCTCAAAGCCTTCTTCTCCGGTGTATTCACCATATCTAGGCCAAATCTTGCCAATTGATTAAACTTGTTGACATATTCCTTCACTGAGAGATTTCCTTGCTTTAGAGTCAAGAATCTTTCCATATACAAGTTTTCCTCCGCCCTTGAGAGAAACTTTGCCACAAATCTTTGCCTAAAATCCGCCCAAGAGTCAACGGGGCGTTCTCCATTAGTGACCTCCCACCAGAATGAGGCCTCTCCTTTCATTAACCAAGCGGCTAACTTGACTTTCTTTCCTTCTTCCATCTCAAAGATATCTATCAATTCTTCCACCTCCTTAAGCCAATCTCTAGCCTCCACAAAAGTTTCAGATCCTTGAAAAGATTTCCCTCCCATAGCTTTAAATTCCTTGCAAGTCTTAGCAAAAGTATCCGTGCGAGGAGGAGGGGGAGGAGGAAGATCGGGTGCTACGGTTGGTGGAGGAATATTTGCTGGACCTGCAGTGGTGGCCCTAGCCTCCATCAATCTCCTATACCATACTGGTACCGTCACACCCTCCGGAAAGTTAAGATCCTCAGCCATGCTGAAAAGAAAAAGGAAAGATTCAAAACGGAGAATTCGAAGGATATAGATATGGCTATTGGGGATTATGCTTTTCTTTCAAAAACTTTTCTCTTTAAAGACATGTTTTTGAAAATATATCTTCCAAAAATGTTTTTAGAAAAATAGTTTTTCTAAAAATTTTATCTGTTCCGGTAACCTTTGCTCTGATACCACGTGTAACACCCCACGCCCGCTATGGTCACTCTCAAAGGGAATGCCATGGCATCGGTGGAGTATTTTAGTGAATATAGAACAGAGAAATTACAACAAGACAGATATAAATAGTACTTGAAATTTAAAACATCATCTCATAACAGCGGAAATAAACATGTCTGGTTACATCATAAAACCACAGTAAAAGTCAAGTACAATATCCATCAAAATAAAGAAGTACATAATCCCACTCTCTCATACAATAGCCAAGACAAAAGAAAGGATAACTGGGTAACTGGAGCTTTACATCTATCCAAGCTCCTAAAGACTGGAACAGCAATCCGATCAAGCTCCACTACTGCTAGGATCCACCGTAGGACCTGAGGGTTGGGAAAAAGATAAAACAACGGGGTCAGACATAAGTCTGAGCGAGTCCTATAACTTTAACAATACAATCATTAAAGTAACCAGAGAAGACATAAACTTGACATACGGTAATGTCTGGGGATGAATGGCTACACTAAGCAGCTTGGTAGACTTAGGATAAACTAAGATAACTGTACAGACGCATTTACCCACCCAAGGATAATTACTTTACTGCACCACACCAGTCATTCCTACTCAAAGATTGATCCCACCCAAGGACTTAAAAGAAAGATATAACTAGTAGTTTCATGTACCCCTAGCTGACCACATAGGTGCCGTCTGCCCCTATCTCCACTAGGTGTACCCCACTACTTCCCAAGCGATCGGCTCCCTACCGTAGATACCCGTGCTGGTCCCACAGTGGGGTGTATCACTCCCCAAAGTGGCAACCCGATACAACAAGCGGTGCACGGCTTATATCTACACGATGCAACAACGTCTTACCTACCAGCCCGGGTCCACACACGCATATGAAACCCATTGGACTTGCGTTGCCACCGCTACCCCGTTTCGGCCTCTTATAGTCAAGCCCAGTACGCGTGTCCCGTCCTCGACATGGGTCGAGCCCAATAAGATACATATGGGTTACTGGTTGAAATGGGCCCCCACAAGCTACCCACCTAAGCTTGTCCCTTTATCTAGTGCATCCCACTTAACCCTTTAATCATGTTTAATTACATGTTTCCACTTGGTTAAGTATTCTAATCGTATTTTCTATTGCCACCCAAGGCAACCCACTAGATTTCCACATGCCACCCAAGGCACCCACTTAACCCCTCATGTCCCTCTACATGCTAATATGGTTAAGTGTTTCTTAATTAATTAATTAAGATCATGACCTCATAAAGACCTCTCACATTAGACCGTCTTTTATGACTGCTGGATATGCCGGTTGGTTCCGGGCAGACTTCTGTCATCAAAAGGGTCTAACCTCGTGTCTTTACTTTAATCACGTATTTAATTTATGACTAAGACCTCCCACATTGGGCCAATCATTTGTAGCCGCTGGATGGCCGGTCGGTTCCGGGCAGACTTCCGCTACAAAAGGGTCCAACCTCGTGTCTTAGTTGATTAATTACACCTAATTAATCACCCCCATATTAATTATCCCTAATTAATATCAAGTTTTTCATAACATGGGTAGACCTAACTCAATAGGTAAATTCCCATGGGGTAGACCTAACTCAATAGGTAAATTCCCACTTATGTTAATTTATTTTTATGGTATGCTTCATCATACCCAATCATACTTTTATTAACATATTTACCACACCATCGTTCCCCACGTAAATCGTTCTCATTTCATGACATAATAAAGGGGAAGATCCATCACAAATATCATGGGTTTAACCACATCTTAGCATATAACTTTATCATGGGTTAAGAGGATGTCAACTTGCATATATGAGCATATATTAACCCAACTACATTTAACCCAAACTTGCATATTATCATACACATGATTTGCATAACATGTTGCATATGAGTTTGCATATTATCATACACATATCTTGCATAACATGTTGAACTTGCATGTAAGCATTCTCATAACTTGCATAACATGTTAAACATGCATTTAAGCATACACATAACTTGCATAAGCATTCACATACTTGCATAAGCATTCACATACTCGCATAAGCATGCATAACTTGCATATCATGTTAAACTTGCATTTAAGCATATACATAGCTTGCATATGAACTTGCATAACAACCTACACACAACTTACATAACATCATACACATGACTTGCATATGAACTTGCATAACTCACTTTGTTAAACATGCATAAATCCACTTATTAAACATGTATAAACCCACTTATTAAACATGCATAAACCCACTTGTTAAACATGCATAAACCCATTTGTTAAACATGCATAAACCCACTTGTTAAACATGCATAAACCCATTTGTTAAACATGCATAAACCAACTTATTAAGCATGCATAAACCAACTTATCAAACATGCATAAACCCACTTATTAATTATGCATATAGAGTAGCATATCATTACAAATGATTCAAACTCACTAATCCGAATTTAAGACCATAAGTCTCATTACACCCAATCTACTTACTTTAACAATTGATGTTAAAGTGATAGAAACTCACCAAAACCAAGATTAGCAAACTTATGATGTGGAATTAGTTGCTAAATATGAAGAAGATGATGATTAGAGGTTGATTAGAGAATGATTAGCTTGCAACTTCCTTCATAAACTAGTGGAGGCTCCTTCTCGGATTTAATTTGGCGGCATGAGGCCATCATTTCTATTTTTAGTATGGATTAGGGTAGGTTTAGGGTGTATTTATAGATTAGGTGAGTGTTTTAGGCCCTTAGATTAACCCTAGGTTAGATTAGGTCCGTTAGATTTAGGAAATCTCTAGAACCCAGCCCAAGGCTCAACCAAAAACCAGATCTGGTGCACCCAGATCAACAGGGCCGACATCCCCTGTCGACACCCCTGTCGACAGGGCTGTCGACACCCCTGGGCCTCTCGACACCCCTGTCGACATGGGGCTAGGCGGGAACTTTCCCACCACCTCCGCTTTTGGCTCCAATTATGTTTTAAAACTAAACTTTAAATCTGATTTTTAACTTTGAATTTTCTGAAAACTTCTTTGGGCCATAACCGGGCCGTACGGACTTCGATTCTCGAAAACTCGGACTCTATTTCGCGTATTTTTCCGAGACGAACGCAATGACGCAGCCCGTTACCTCCAATTCCCACATCTGAGATTATTTATCCTGTAATTAGTGAATTTTAGTATTAACTAAAATACGGGGTGTTACACGCACCGTCACCTCCTCCTCCCACTTCCTCCCTCTGCCTTCTCACTCCACCCTCCGACCCTCCTCGCGACCTCGAACCCCCCCAGCAGCGCCTCGACCTCCTCCTTCCCCCTTTTTTTTATAACCAAATGGAAAGCCCTCCTGACCCCGCCGCCCACTCCTCGCCAGACCTCCGCCTGCCCTACTTCTTCCACCGCGACACCAGTCATCCGCTCCCCCCACTACCAAAGACCGACGCACCCATTTCACACCCGCGAGCCACCAGCGCCCCCCCCCATTGCGAAGAAAACCCGTAAGTCTTTGTATACATTGATTTTATTTCATTTTTATTTTATTTTCAGTATTGAATGTGAATTTTTGGCTATAGAAAATCTGATTTTAAACATAAAAAGGTTAGGATTTTTAACAAGTAAAAGAAATTATTTTCGATTTTACAAAAATGAGATTTGTTAAAGAGTAAAAATATATAATTTTTATTATATATAGAGATTAAAAATATGATTTTTATATTATAAAGAAGGTAAAAATATAATTTTTATAAGCTAGAGAGGTTAAAAATATAATTTTTATATCATACAAAGATTAAAAATATGGTTTTTATCAAAGTAGAAATATAAATATATAATTTTTATATCGTTATGATAATAAAAATTCAATCTTTATATATGAAATAGAAATATAAAAATACAATTTTTATATAGAATAAAGCATTGAAAATATATATGAAATAGAAATATAAAAATATAATTTTTATATAGAAATAAGCATTGTAAAAATAAACTAAGTAGAAATAAAAATATGATTCTTATTTATTGAAATGAAGTGATAAAAATATATTTTTTATTTGAACAGTGTGAAAAGGACTACATTGGAATTTCAAACCGATCCAGACGGTTCAGCAGTTCAACAGTAAAGCACGGCGGAGTGGAGTCCTCGGTGAGAACTTCTCACCTTTTAATTTGTTTTCTAGTTAATAATATATACTAGGATGCAGACGGTGTTTAGTAGCACCCGACACCCGTCGTCCACAGACCATGGACGGCTTGTATGCTTGTTTGTTTGATTTTGTTGTGTAGTTGATTGTGTGATGTGATGTGAAATGAAATAAAATATTTATATAGCCAAAAATATTTTATAGTTAAAAATAGAATTTTTAACGTGTATATGAAATGAAATAAAAATAAACAAATCGGACGATTTGTTTATATACACACATTTGACTGATATTGATTGGGACGATAAATTTTACACATCGACCAACTGCACAAATAAAATCTGTGCTTGATTGTTTGAAACCCCCCACGGGTATTGGGATGATATTCGACGTACACTATTCCCGATTGTTTAGTAGTATGTCGATCGATTGATTGACAGGCTGCTATAAGCGTTGAATATTTATATTTGATGCTTATACAGTGTAGAATGCACTTTGGATGATGGTTGATTATTCATCATTGTTGATATATACATGTGTTGTAGAAAATTCATATAATTAACATTATATGGTAATTGATTGGGCCTCATTCCATATTTGAAAAGAAATATTTGAAAACGAAATAATTGAAATAGAATATTTAAAAATAGAAATATATGAAGCCGTGTAGATTAGATTGACGCCATTTTGACGTGAACGTTATTTATATCGATTTTATTCATTTTATAATGAATATCGAAAGTGATTTCAAAATCTGATATTTTGAAAAGAATTGAAATTCGAATTGAATTGAATAGAAATGAATTCGAATTAAAATTGAATATAAATGAATTCGAATTGAAATTGAATATAAATGAATTTGAATTGAAATTGAATATAAATGAATTCGAATTGAAATTGAATTGAATTGAAAATGAACTGAAATTGAATTAGAAATCAATTTGAATTGAAATCGATTTGAAATGAAATTAAAACAAATTTATATTGGAATATTCAATTTTGATTAGAAATTGAATGTGTTGTTGAAATCGTTTCGAAAATGAATTTAAAACGATTTATAAAAATCGTTTTGAGAAGGAAATCGACGAAATATATATTATATATATAATATAATGGTAGAACGCGCCGCGCTGCGGTAGTTCGTGAATTTCGACCATTGACTTCAAATGGATATTGCGGGAGATCCGATCGTCGGATTCTCCTAAAACCGGAACCGTTGGGTTCGTATCGAAAAGAGATTTCTAACGAATATTAGAAATTTGAAATCTAACGGTTGGATTGGGAATTATGTCCAAATCAAATTTGAAAAAGGTCGATGTAAGTGCAGTTCGATGGCCATTGATGGAAATCGACTGTACGGGCCTTGATAAAATTATTAAAAATAGTAATAATTTGTGTAAAATCATAAGAAATGATTTGTGAAGAATTGGGATGAAAAACTCCATATTTGAAAAGATAAAAATAGATTTTTATCGAAATGAACTAGTTTTGAACTAGAATAATAATTTATTTATTTTTGAAATAAATAAATTGGATTGAAAATGGTTTTGAAAATAACCAGAATTTCCAATAATTGCATTGGAATGGATTCGAATCGAAATTGTCTTCGGAAAATTTCGATGTTGGATTTCGTGATTATACAGATGTTGTTATGGAAATTTGAAAGATATATATATGTCGTTATTTCCAATACGATATTTGTTGGTCGTAGAATTTGATATTGAATATAAGCCGATATATTTTCTATTCAAAGCCTTGTATTTAATATCAAATGTGATTTGGGTTTGTCGTGAATGGTGTCTTCATTAACACTGTTCTTAACCCCAGTTGAGAAAAAGATTAAATCTTTTATTTAGATTTAATGAAGTGGACCAATTAAATAATATTTAATTGAATTGATATTGATTTTTGGGTTTATCGTGAACAGTGTTTTAAATAACACTTGTTCTTTAACCCGATAATTAATGGAATGTGATTTTGGGTTTATCATGAACCGTGTTTTAAATGACACCGATTCTTTAACCCAGTTAAAGATTAAAACTAAGTGGAGTTTTAATGAATCTTTAATTAGATTGAAAAGGTGTTAGAATGGAGTATCACCAGTTTTACTCCAGGCGATAGTTAAATTTTTAATTAGATTTGAACGTGAAATGGTAATTGAATTTACCAATAACATCGTGGTGTTAGTTATGAAGTATTACTAGTTTTACTTCATGGGATGAATAGGTGGGATTGGGAAATAAAATAAATGATCATTCCGGTGTGATTCGCTAATCCCGACTAGTTTGAATTGATATTCAAAGAAGATTAAAGAATAATTTTAAAGAATTTATCTTTGATAAAATTAATGGGAACCTTTCCCAAAATATAAGAATATTTGAATAAAAGAATATTCTGAATTGGAATGAGGCGTGTGTTGTGTTTGTGTAACACGTGTTTATTATATATATACGCGAGTTGTTCAGAAAGACCGGGTCTATCCCATTCTGAATAACTAATTCGATGTGGTGTCGAAGATGAAGATGGTGGTTGAAGACCGGAGGTCTTCACGTCGTTTGGATAATTACAGATGATCTTGATTGGGTCGTACACCCAAGAAGATGGAAACAGTTAGTGATCGTCCAGACGTACTTGGAGATCGATGGATATGCGGGGTACTAGGTGCCTCCGGTTTCGTTCAGACCCAGAACGAACTTGTAAATGGACTGTGTGTCTGACATTGGATTTTAGTCTGTGTGATTGATTTCTATTAAATATATATCTGTTTGGCGGCGGAGAATTTATTCTCTTGCTTAACGCCCATCTCTGAGACGTACGAGCTCAGGGGTTATATACCGATGGATATCAAACGCATGGAGTGAATTGCCTGTGTGGCATGCCTAAGTGGCAATTGATCAAGGCTTCTGTTGAAAAGCAAAGATTTGTGGTGATGATCAAAGCACGGCCTGTGTGGCATAGCTTTGGGTAACGTTGATTCACGAGCCTCACCCCCCGGTTGTGAACCAGAAACGGGAGAAGGACCTCAGGGAGGACATGCGTTTCTTTCTAGCTAGAAGTGGCGTCAGTGGTTTTACACGTCCTGACGAGTTTGACTTATGTGGTTGTTGCTGTTGCGAGGCGCCTCGGTTTGATCAGACGATCCGGGTCCGATGGAGTCATTTGATGGCTCATTTGCGCCCCAAAGGGCGAGGAAACGTAGTGTTCAGGCATTTTAATCCACATCGGTGGACCAGCCCTGTCGCTCCAAGGGTCGATGCATTCTGATCCTGAGACATGGTAGGCTAGATTGTCTCGAATCGGTTGAGGACTATCTTTTGCCTCGGTTCATAGATGGAAATCCAATTTCCAAATACGTGACATTTGCGGTTTTAATTGTAGAACTAGTATGGCGACATGATATATGGTACCCATGTCGTCTATGATTGATACTTATGATTTGAAGTTGTTTCATACACTATACACTTATTATAGTATCAAATGATTTGTTTTAAAACGTACTAAGCATGTTTGGCTATTATAAGGGAAAACCCTATCCCCCGGCTTGCGTTGCATTATGTGATAGGACCTGGGTCTTATAATAGCTTCATCTTTCTTTATTTAGCATTGCGCTGTTGTTTTATGCACTGGTGTTCTTGGGAGGAAACCCATTCCGTGTTTTACGGCGTGGTCCCTTGATTTACCTAACTTTAAAATAAAGATTTATAACAGTTTTAGTTCTCACACCAGTCCCATGACTGATCTAGAGTTTATTGTTTTAACCTAAACTCTAGGTGCCCTTATTTTGACATGGGCAGCTAGTAGTTTTGGTTTTGCAGATTTATATTCACAGGATCCTGGTTGGAACGATATCCGGAAAGCTTTGTATCCGTATATCTCTTCTGGTTGTGTATTGTATTATTTTCCGCTGCTATACTATGTAATTTAAATCTCTTATATTTCTGTATAATATTCATTTATACTCTGTATATTCTTGTATTCTGATGGAATTGTTGTAATTAACAATGAAATGTTCTTCCGTCTGCGTTCTGATTTGTCGTGTTCTCAAAACAATCAGGCGTTTCGAACGGTCTAGATCGGTTTAGCGACTGATTCGGATCGAGCGAAATTCCTTATTGTCACATTTGGTATCAGAGCTTTGGTTTACAAAGCTCAGAGGACAAGACACATTAGAACCATACGAAATAATTCATCAGATATTGGATTAGTAATATCCAATGGGAATGACTCGTTAGAGATGGGATCAGTAGTATCCTAGAACGAGTGTGAAGAGTATATTTTTAAAAGTAAAAACAAGTTTTGTTTTGAAATTTAAATCACTTATTCGTATTTGATCATTTATTATAAATTGATTTGGATAATCCAATATATAAAGATTTTGCATATGCGTCTTACAAACGTGTATTCGAAGTTTTAATATACTGGACAGTTATAGAATCATACTCTAGTTACCTGAGGATAATTCCAGTATGGGGCACCGTCGCCAGTATTTATTTTCGAGTAACGAAAGTGAGATTTCTATATTTCCATTAGACTGGTGTGAGAACCGAAATTAGATAGGGCTTATCGTTGTGAATTGGCATCAAAAACATGATTTTCTGTATATGTATATGTATCAAAATTATGAATTTGAAACGTTAATCCACTAATTGATTGATGTTTGTGTTGTTTGTTTATTTGTTTGATAATTTTGAACCACTACGCCTAATTGTATCAAATATTGAATTGTATTGAATATTGGTCGCATTTGCTTGCATATACATGTACTTACATTGAACAGGTCATAGCAAGGAGGCTAGAGCAGAAGAATAAAATTTGTTTGCCCGACAAATAGGTACATGTTTACTATAATTTACTGTTTTGTTTGGGTGATGATGATTTTATGAGCCGATTGGCTAGCCGCTTGGCTTTTTCGTTTTCTTTTTGAGATCAGAAGGCCTGTATGGCAATTTTGGGATTTTCCCGTACTCCCGGTGCAGGGGAGGTTATGGCGAAATTTTTCGAAAATTTAGGGTGTTAGCCAAATTTTTGAAAAATTTGAAAAGTTCTTAGAAACTGAAAAGTTGAAGAACTTAAGCCGTAATCAAAACACTGGAAGTTGAGTTGATTTGTGAAACAACTTTCGGCTTTGTTCCTTTTCGGGGACGAAAAGTTTTAAGTGGGGGTGATTGTAATAACCTGGAAATCTAGGCCAATTTAAATTTTTTATTTTGGCAATTTTAGTGAATTTTGATTATTTAAAATGAATTATTTTAAATAATAACGACGAGAAATTTATTTTGAATAGAATTCGAACGTATATATTATATAGATCGTCGTTAGAATATAAATATTTATTTTAAATTATAAAAGGAATTGAAACACGGTAGTTCGATAATTCGATTTCGAAATTCAAGTGAATGTACCGGGTGCAAAATAAACCGGATTTTAGCGCAACCAAAAATAATAGAATCTAATTGAAAATATATTTCCAACGAATCTGAAAAATCAAAATTTCATAGCAAGGATCAAAAGATATGTCCAATCGAAAATTCTGAATAGTCGCTATGGAATTCAGGCCCTTAAAAATGGGAATTTTGCAAACGACCTCGGATTTCGACGAAACCACTTTTGTTGGGTCCGTGATGTCAAGTTATTGCTAGATTCCAATTTTCATAATTTTTCGAATCAATATGTGAGCGTGGAAAAGGAAAACGCATTTGACCAGTTTCAGTTGATTTTAATCGACTGGAAAATGGCCATTTTTCCAACGGTCTCAGAATTCGATGAAACTAGTTTTGTTAGGACCGCATCGTCAATACGAAGCTAGAAATTATTTTTCGGGAATTTATAGAGTTAGTATGTGGCCCCGGTAATTTAAAATGTGCATTTAAATTGAATATATAAAGATTTATATTTTAAATCAAACGAAAACTGATTGAAAAGATCAAATCAGCTTACGATACATATCCCATTGTGTTCGGAGTGGGGGTAATTGGCTATGGACGATAGTCGGTGGGTCTCGATTGGAGTTTGAATGGAATGATAACTTTCTGAAGAATAAATGAATTAAAAATATAATAAAATAAAACAAAATAAAAGTCAACCCTCTCTTATACTCCCCCAACTCTTTCATTCCCCGATCAATTCAGGAAAAAAAAACTACATCGCGCCCCCCTTGTTGTTGACGCCGTCGCACCGTCACCTCCTCCTCCCACTTCCTCCCTCCGCCTTCTCACTCCACCCTCCGACCCTCCTCGTGACCTCGAACCCCCCCAGCAGCGCCTCGACCTCCTCCTTCCCCCTTTTTTTATAACCAAATGGAAAGCCCTCCTGACCCCGCCGCCCACTCCTCGCCAGACCTCCGCCTGCCCTACTTCTTCCACCGCGACACCAGTCATCCGCTCCCCCCACTGCCAAAGACCGACGCACCCATTTCACACCCGCGAGCCACCAGCGCCCCCCCCATTGCGAAGAAAACCCGTAAGTCTTTGTATACATTTATTTTATTTCATTTTTATTTTATTTTCAGTATTGAATGTGAATTTTTGGCTATAGAAAATCTGATTTTAAACATAAAAAGGTTAGGATTTTTAACAAGTAAAAGAAATGATTTTCGATTTTATAAAAATGAGATTTGTTAAAGAGTAAAAATATATAATTTTTATTATATATAGAGATTAAAAATATAATTTTTATATTATAAAGAAGGTAAAAATATAATTTTTATAAGCTAGAGAGGTTAAAAATATAATTTTTATATCATAGAAAGTTTAAAAATATGGTTTTTATAAAAGTAAAAATATAAAAATAAAATTTTTATATCGTTATGATAATAAAAATTCAATCTTTATATATGAAATAGAAATATAAAAATACAATTTTTATATAGAATAAAGCGTTGAAAATATATATGAAATAGAAATATAAAAATATAATTTTTATATAGAAATAAGCATTGTAAAAATATACAAAGTAGAAATAAAAATATGATTCTTATTTATTGAAACGAAGTGATAAAAATATAATTTTTATTTGAACAGTGTGAAAAGGACTACATTGGAATTTCAAACCGATCCAGACGGTTCACCAGTTCAACAGTAAAGCACGGCGAAGTGGAGTCCTCGGTGAGAACTTCTCACCTTTTAATTTGTTTTCTAGTTAATATTATATACTAGGATGCAGACGGTGTTTAGTAGCACCCGACACCCGTCGTCCACAGACCATGGACGGCTTGTATGCTTATTTGTTTGATTTTATTGTGTAGTTGATTGTGTGATGTGATGTGAAATGAAATAAAATATTTATATAAATAAAAATATTTTATAGTTAAAAATAGAATTTTTAACGTGTATATGAAAAGAAATAAAAATAAACAAATCGGACGATTTGTTTATATACACACATTTGACTGATATTGATTGGGACGATAAATTTTACACATCGCCCAACTGCACAAATAAAATCTGTGTTTGTTTGTTTGAAACCCCACATGGGTATTGGGATGATATTTGACGTACACTAATCTCGATTGTTTAGTTGTATGTCGATCGATTGATTCACAGGCTGCTATAAGCGTTGAATATTTATATTTGATGCTTATACAGTGTAGAATGCACTTTGGATGATGGTTGATTATTCATCGTTGTTGATATATACATGTGTTGTAGAAAATCCATATAATTAACGTTATATGGTAATTGATTGGGCCTCATTCCATATTTGAAAAGAAATATTTGAAAAAGAAATATTTGAAATAGAATATTTGAAAATAGAAGTATATGAAGCCGTGTAGATTAGATTGACACCATTTTGATGTGAACGATATTTATATCGATTTTATTCATTTTATAATGAATATTGAAAGTGATTTCAAAATCTGATATTTTGAAAAGAATTGAAATTCGAATTGAATTAAATAGAAATGAATTCGAATTGAAATTGAATATAAATGAATTCGAATTGAAATTGAATATAAATGAATTCGAATTGAATTGAAAACGAACTGAAATTGAATTAGGAATCAATTTGAATTGAAATCGATTTGAAATGAAATTAAAACAAATTTATATTGGAATATTCAATTTTGATTAGAAATTGAATGTGTTGTTGAAATCGTTTCGAAAATGAATTTAAAACGCATTATAAGAATCATTTTGAAAAGGAAATCGGCGAAATATATTATATATATTATATATATAATATAATGGCCTGAATAGAACGCGCCGCGCTGCGGTAGTTCGTGAATTTCAACCATTGACTTCAAATGGATATTGCGGGAGATCCGACCGTCGGATTCTCCTAAAACCAGAACCGTTGGGTTCGTATCGAAAAGAGCTTTCTAACCAATATAAGAAATTTGAAATCTAATGGTTGGATTTGGAATTATGTCCAAATCAAATTTGAAAAAGGTCGCTGTAAGTGCAGTTCGATGGCCATTGATGGAAATCGACTGTACGGGCCTTGATAAAATTATTAAAAATAGTAATAATTTGTGTAAAATCATAAGAAATGATTTGTGAAGAATTGGGATGAAAAACTCCATATTTGAAAAGATAAAAATAGATTTCTATCGAAATGAACTAGTTTTGAACAAGAATAATAATTTATTTATTTTTGAAATAAATAAATTGAATTGAAAATGGTTTTGAAAATAACCAGAATTTCCAATAATTGCATTGGAATGGATTCGAATCGAAATTGTCTTCGGAATATTTCGATGTTGGATTTCGTGATTATACAGATGTTGTTATGGAAATTTGAAAGATATATATATGTCGTTATTTCCAATACGATATTTGTTGGTCGTAGAATTTGATATTGAATATAAGCCGATATATTTTCTATTCGGAGCCTTGTATTTAATATCAAATGTGATTTGGGTTTGTCGTGAATGGTGTCTTCATTAACACTGTTCTTAAGCCCAGTTGAGAAAAAGATTAAATCTTTTATTTAGATTTAATGAAGTGAACCAATTAAAAAATATTTAATTGAATTGATATTGATTTTTGGGTTTACCGTGAACAGTGTTTTAAATAACACTTGTTCTTTAACCCGATAATTAATGGAATGTGATTTTGGGTTTATCATGAACCGTGTTTTAAATGACACCGATTCTTTAACCCAGTTAAAGATTAAAACTAAGTGGAGTTTTAATGAATCTTTAATTAGATTGAAAAGGTGTTAGAATGGAGTATCACCAGTTTTACTCTAGGCGATAGTTAAATCTTTAATTAGATTTAAACGTGAAATGGTAATTGAATTTACCAATAACACCGTGGTGTTAGATATGAAGTATTACCAGTTTTACTTCATGGGATGAATAGGTGGGGATTAGGAAATAAAATAAATGATCATTCCGGTGTGATTCGCTAGTCCCGACTAGTTTGAATTGATATTCAAAGAAGATTAAAGAATAACTTTAAAGAATTTATCTTTGATAAAATTAATGGGAACCTTTCCCAAAATATAAGAATATTTGAATAAAAGAATATTCTGAATTGGAATGAGGCGTGTGTTGTGTTTGTGTAACACGTGTTTATTATATATATACGCGAGTTGTTCAGAAAGACCGGGTCTATCCCATTCTGAATAACTAATTCGACGTGGTGTCGAAGATGAAGACGGTGGTTAAAGACCGGAGGTCTTCACGTCGTTTGGATAATTACTGATGATCTTGATTGGGCTGTACACTCAAGAAGATGGAAACAATTAGTGATCGTCCAGACGTACTTGGAGATCGATGGATATGCGGGGTACTAGGTTCCTCCGGTTTCGTTCAGACCCAGAACGAACTTATAAATGGACTGTGTGTCTGACATTGGATTTTAGTCTGTGTGATTGATTTCTATTAAATATATATCTGTTTGGCGGGGGAGAATTTATTCTCTTACTTAACGCCCTTCTCTGAGACGTACGAGCTCAGGGGTTATATACTGATGGATATCAAACGCATGGAGTGAATTGCCTGTGTGGCATGCCTAAGTGGCAATTGATCAAGGCTTCTGTTGAAAAGCAAAGTTTTGTGGTGATGATCAAAGCACGGCCTGTGTGGCATAGCTTTGGGTAACGTTGATTCGCGAGCCTCACCCCCGGTTGTGAACCAGAAACGGGAGAAGGACCTCACGGTGGACATGCGTTTCTTTCTAGCTAGAAGTGGCGTCAGTGGTTTTACACGCCCCGACGAGTTTGACTTATGTGGTTGTTGCTGTTGCGAGGCGCCTCGGTTTGATCGGACGATCCGGGTCTGATGGAGTCATTTGATGGCTCATTTGCGCCCCAAAGAGCGGGGAAACGTAGTGTTCAGGCATTTTAATCCACATCGGTGGACCAGCCCTGTCGCTCCAAGGGTCGATGCGTTATGATCCTGAGACATGGTAGGCTAGATTGTCTCGAATCGGTTGAGGACTATCTTTTGCCTCGGTTCATAGATGGAAATCCAATTTCCAAATACGTGACATTTGCGGTTTTAATTGTAGAACTAGTATGCGACATGATATATGGTACCCATGCCGTCTATGATTGATACTTATGATTTGAAGTTGTTTTATACACTATACACTTATTATAGTATCAAATGATTTGTTTTAAAACGTACTAAGCATGTTTGGCTATTATAAGGGAAAACCATATCCCCAGGCTTGCGTTGCATTGTGTGATAGGACCTGGGTCTTATAATAGCTTCATCTTTCTTTATTTAGCATTGCATTGTTGTTTTATGCACTGGTGTTCTTGGGAGGAAACCCGTTCCGTGTTATACGGCGTGGTCCCTTGATTTACCTAATTTTAAAATAAAGATTTATAACAGTTTTAGTTCTCACACCAGTCCCATGACTGACCTGGAGTTTATTGTTTTAACCTAAACTCTGGGTGCCCTTATTTTGACACGGGCAGCTAGTAGTTTTGGTTTTACAGATTTATATTCACAGGATCCTGGTTTACAGCTGGAACGATATCCGGAAAGCTTTGTATCCGTATATCTCTTCTAGTTGTGTATTGTATTATTTTCCCCTGCTATACTATGTAATTTAAATCTCTGATATTTCTGTGTAATATTCATTTATACTCTGTATATTCTTGTATTCTGATGGAGGTGTTGTAATTAACAATGAAATGTTCTTCCGTCTGCATTCTGATTTGTCGTGTTCTCAAAACAATCAGGCATTTCGAATGGTCTAGATCGGTTTAGTGACTGATTCGGTCAAGCGAAATTCCTTATTGTCACATTTCGCTTGAGTGTATCGAATGTATATCACCGACGGTTGGGATCAACAACCGTTTCCCGATAAGGGACAACATTGATATAGATTAAAGATGCAAATCAATATTCTCTAGATAGGTGATAATACATCCTAATGGGAGCTAACCACATAGCCATGCTGCCTGCCCGAATTTTGCCATTTCCCGGTTGTTGAGGCCTAAGGCTACGATTACTTCTCTCATTGATAATACAATTACTTTGAATGCCATATTGTCAGATCCGTTGATCATTAATTGATTTGCACAAATATTTTGGATATTATGCTAAGGGAATAAATTCGTTGCCACCATATATATTTGTACAATCCAACATATGCGATCACTGGAAATATTCTGTCAGACAATCATCCATATAAGTTCGTTCTGGGACTGAACGAAACCGAAGGCACTATTCAGTACATCCATCCTAGGCAATCTATACGTAGGACTTATACAACGGCCCTTGCACTTTACTCCGTCTTCAATTTTCTTTGGCATATATGATTCGCAATGCTTATGCCAATACAGAATGGTTCTTTGGATAATAATCCAACTGGTCTCTCCATATTAACAACGATGGTCAAAAACTTTGATAGTTGGTGATTTAACTATCAAATGAAAAATGTCCGTGTACACACAATGATATTATTTCCAAATGGAATTATCGATCACAACATCAAACATATATATATATATATATATATATATATATATATATTCATATTTCCTTATTTTCTATATTAAGAAAATATATGTTATTAACTCTGGAAAACATTCCCATTGCATATTTACATATCACTATTCTTCCACATCTATCAGACTCTAACTGTAACTAGTAAGAGAACAACTTCCTAAGTATAAATCCCGAAGGCCGAAACCAACATCAGATCGATACTCAAAAAGTCGTTCAACTCAACTAATTTCTTGTCAGTTTCTAATTCTGCTTAACTCTATTTCTTTAACTCCATTTGATTAACTTCTTATCAACATGATCATTTTTAATCTGCAAATCATTTGCTTTTAATCTATCGTTCACTTTAAAACATATATCTCCCAGGATTTTATTTATAAAATTCCCGTTCGTTTATAATATTCTATTTTAAGTTCGTTTCATTATCGAATTCTATATATATCGATATATCGATTTCTAGTTTATCAAATCTTTTTAAAAATATTCTAATTCCTTAAATTCCCGGAAAAATTCTCCATAACCTCCTTTGTACCGGGAGCATCGAGAAAATCCCCAAACCGCCACACAAACCTCTTTATTCAAAAAGAAAATCAAAAAGCCAAGTGGCTTGCCGATACGGTGCATAAAATCTCATATTCAATTTAAATACATACCTTTTTGTCGAGCATTCTATTTATATCTCTTTAACACTTCATTTCAAACCTGTCTCGTGTATACTCATACATTTCTAATTCATTTCAACTTAATCCAATCGTTTTAACTTAATTCATTAATTGATTTGCTAATTAACTGTTTTGCCTATTTCACCTTTTTATTTGAATATAACATGTTCAAATACATTTCAACTTACTTATAAACTAATTTAATTCTAATTTCAATTCAAGTTTCATATTCGATTTCGAATATACATTACAAATCCAATTCACTTTTAAATTCAACCTTGGATTTAAAATTCCAGACTATCCCACGATACTTATCTTACTAAATTTATAAACCCTTTTATAAATTAACTTCCTTGTTTCAAATTTTACAACAAGTTTCATTTCAAAAATCTATTTGAAACTCAATTCATTTTACATTATGAATTCCAGAATAAAAACAGTTATTCCCTTTTTGAAACAATTCAAATTCTAATTTTAGATTCATACTTGAATTCAAAATTACCAAATTTATCTCATGATAATTCATTTATCGTATTTATAAATCTTGTTTATAAATTTACTTGTTTTATATAATAAAACAAGTTCTATTCAAATCTATTTAAAATCCTAGGGATTTATCCAACTTCATTTACATTCTGAATATCGGAATAAAGTTAATCGTTTATTATTTAAAACGACTCCAAGTTCTCAATTTTCAATTCACATTCCAAATTTAAATATTCATATTGTCCAATTGATGTTTTTCCCCTTTGTTTATAAACATCGTTTACGAATTACTTGTATATATATTTAAACAAGTCTCGATTTCAGATCTATTTGAAATCAATATTTCTACTTTGGAAAAATAAATTTTACTTTCCAAATTCACACTAGTATTTATATTTCCAAATTTATCCAATGACAATTCATTTCACATTATTTATAAACTTTGTTTATAAATGAACTGCTTGTTTTTATTATTTAAAACCATTTAATATTTCTATTCTATTCGAAATTCAAATTATATTTAAAAAAATAGAATTTCCTTTTCACGATATTTTTATAAATAAACACTTAGGCCCATTGGTATTTAAATACACCAACAACCAATTACTTATTACAGGTTTTCTAACACATCATATATGACAGTATATATGCAAACAAATAAACAAACAGATCTTATATATTTTTGAGGAATCCAGTTGGATCCCTCCAACCTGTTTTCCTGCATCCACAGACGTTAGCACATAAATAACACCATCCTGCTTCGAGGTATGATATCGCGGTATAGAAGGTCATCCACTAATATATATTTGTGTGGCGCATAGGGAAATCATCCGCTATGATACCGTGGGCAACCGCTAATGATACTACGGGAATCCAACTACCAAACCAATATATATTATTATATATATAATAGTCAAGCCTAAATAACTATATATATTTAAACATGCCATAGTAATATTTTAACCCAGCCAAACAAGCAACAACAATTATTTTTAACTAACAAAAATAATTCTAAATAAAAGGTGAGTGAGATTTACTCACCGTGATTTTTAATTTGCACTTGTACCGATTTTAGTATCTTTTTCATCGGTTTTCGAGTCTTTGAACTCCACAGGGATGATTCCACTCGATTTATCCTAGTCCTAGCATAAGAGAAATTCGAATTTTATAAGTAACTATTGAATTTTCCTGACAGGGTTTTATTTAAAAATATACTAACATTTAATTTTTTCCTCCTTTCTAAATTTCCTAGTTGTGAACGACTCAACAATTCCAAATTTAACTTTTACTACTCATTAGTCAACACTATTATATATATATACATTTATAATCAATGAATCTAAGTACAAATATTATTTAATTTTTATTACCTTAATTTCCTACTTTATTATGTAAAACTTTTAAATTGACAGGGATTGAATTCTTTTACCATACTGCTTGATTTTTCTCCAACTCGCGAGCACACTGCAACAAAACAATCCACCCACTTTTTAACCCGTTACCGCCACTAGCTTCACTTCCATATTCCAACCCCTAAAATCACGAACACCCTATCCAATGCGACAACCAGTCCTTCCTTGTGAACCCAGTACAGTGATCGATCCCACATTTTACCCCATTGCGAACTCCACGACATTAACTGTCGCACCTTCCCGATTCAGCTCCGACTTCCTCAAATACCCATTATCGTAAGCTCAAGATGAACATCGAACTCCAGATCCAAAAAGGAACACGAACTCGACAACGGTATCGAAGGAAATGTGCGGATAAACCTCTACCCAATTCCATTGCTCCTTGCCTTCACATCTTCTGACCTAATCCATTATGAAATTCCCAATGGACACCATCGTAATCAAATCCCTAGGTCAACTGGAGATCTGTAGCTTCACGCGCTCCAATAAAGTAGTGACTTCCACCATAATTCCATCGCACCCTCAACACTCACGTTCGCAAGAAGTTTACCCCCCTATGAGATCACAAAAATCGATTTCAGTATTAATTGATTTATGTGGATTTGTTTTGGATTTTATGATGAAGGAATGAAATGGATTTCACTACGTCGGAGGACACAGGGGAGTGGCTTCGACTTAAAAATAAAGGGAGGATTGAACTTAAAGTAAAAAGGAGCAGTAGCCATTTTGGTTTATAATAGAAGAGGGGTGGTTGCGATTTGTGGTAATGGAAGGGAGCATGGGTTGTTTTGATTTGTGGTGATGAAAGGGAGCACGGGTTGTTTTCATTTGTGGTGATGAAAGGGCCAACGAGCACCCATTTATTTATTTTTCTCTTTGAATTTAACTGTTATCCTTAAATTAAAATACGCCTTGATTCTGAACTCCTTTCTGACCCCAACAACTGTCAATTATAGGGTAAAACCACTATTCTGAACCCACTGGGATAAGTATCAAAATCCAATTCGATCATCCGGAACATATATTTAATTTAAATTGATATAAATTAAATTTCAAACCATTTAAATTTTCCGACAAAAATTTAATATTATTATTCTAATTCAAACAAAAGTTTGTATTGATTATCTAAACTGTTTTCAAATCAGTTTTAACTTCAAATTCAGTTATTCGCTGATTCCTTATTTTGATAATTTAATATATTCGATATTAAGTCTAAATCGATTTTTCAATTGATAACTAAATATAAAAATTCATTTACATTATCAAGATAATATTTAAAACCATATAAAATGTTTTAAAATTAATTAACACAAATCCGGGTTGTTACATTCTTCCCCCCTTAAAAGAATTTCGTCCCCGAAATTACTAAGGTAAGAATGATGCTACAAACCCATTAACTTTTCAAAATCTTACTTATGTTGATACTCAACATTTGATCTTTCTATAACTTTGGTTCTAATATACTTCAAAAATAATTTCAAACTTCCCAGGATTTAAAATTCCAAATTCTGGTTTGAATTCAATTTTAGTTCATCTTTATTTTATATTTTATTCTTATACAAATTCTATTTGGTTTGGATATAACCATTCCAATTTTTATAATCTTATTTGATTATAATAATATCAACCAACACATCCATATACTAAAATAATTTAAGAAAATTATTCCTTTTCTATCAAAATAGACTTTTTTGGGTAAAATTATTTTATTTACCCACTTTAAAACAATATCATGTCGAATTTTCTATTCAAGTGTTTAGAAATTCCTATCGACTTCATGGAGTCCCTTGATTCAATCAGAATTCATAAACCACTCAACAGACAAGCCAACATAATATAAATCAAATTTTATATCAATTAACAAATACGCTCTCTCGTATATACACACAACTCATTCTAGGGTACTACTGACCCTATCTCTAATGAGCACATCCCACCAAAGCCTAGGTATTCACTTAACCTAAGCTCTGATACCAACTGTGATGGCCCGCAAATTCGTACTATAAGAGTTGACTACATACATCACACATCCAACTCAAATATTACGAAAATACGAATCATTTTTTTAGAAGAAAAAGGCAGAAGAAGAACAGAACATAACACATAATCTCACATCGCAGCGGAATAAAATATAATATATAACAGCTTTTGAAATACAAAATTTGACTGTATGTACATAACATTATCATCAGAGTACAACACTTATAATACAGTGGAAATAACACTAGATAACTAACGTTGAAGCCTCCTGCTCCAAGCTCCTCCAAGAATATCTGGAAATACCTAAACTACTTGACTGCCTGTACAAATTTGGGCACCCAAGAGTTTAGGGAAAACAAAGCAAAATAAACTTCGGGTCAGTTATGGGACTGGTATGAGTAAACAATTTTAAAACAGCTCGAGAAAATAAACGATAACTCATAAGACCACGTCGTATAACACGAAACGGGTTTTCCCTTATGAGAATCCAAAATGATCTTTATATCAAAATTCTTTTGATATTATAATAGTGTCTAAATAAAATAAATAGAATCTTAGTGGAATGCTTGCATCTCACGTTCCACATATATAATATACAATCAAAACCGCGAGCATTTATTAGGTAATGAATTTCCAACTCTGACAAGGTATGTAACCACCAGCCGCTGGTGTATCTCTAGAGGAGAATACACCGAGTTCAACAAGAACATCTTGCAACTCAGCCACACATGACCGACCACTCATTTCGCTTGAGTGTATCGAATGTATATCACCAACGGTTGGGATCAGCAACCATTTCCCGATAAGGGACATCATTGATATAGATTAAAGAAGCAAATGAATATTCTCTAGATAGGTGATAATACATCCTAATGGGAGCTAACCACATAGCCATGCTGCCTGCCCGATTTTTGTCATTTCCCGTTTGTTGAGGCCTGAGGCTACGATTACTTCTCTCATTGTTAACACAATTACTTTAAATTCCACATTGTTAGATCCGTTAATCATTAATTGATTTGCACAAATATTCTGGATATTATGCTAAGGGAATAAATCCGTTACCACCAAATATATTTGTACAGTCCAACATATGCGATCATTGGAAATATTCTATCAGACATTTGTCCATATACGTTTGTTCTGGGACTGAACGAAACCGAAGGCACTATTCAGTACATCCATCCTAGGCAATCTCTACCTAGGACTTATACAATAGCCCTTGCACTTTACTCCGTCTTCAATTTTCTTTGGCATATATGATTCGCAACGCTTATGCCAATACAGAGTGGTTCTTTGGATAATAATCCAACCGGTCTGTCCATATTAACAATGATGGTCAAGAACTTTGATAGTCGGTGATTTAACTATCAAATGAAAAATGTCCGTGTACACACAACGATCTTATTTCCAAATGGAATTATCAATCACATCATCAAACATACATATATATATATATATATACTCATATTTCCTTATTTTTTATATTAAGAAAATATATGTTATTAACTCTGGAAAACATTCCCATTGCATATTTACATATCACTATTATTCCACATCTATCAGACTCTAACTATAACTAGTAAGAGAACAACTTCCTAAGTATAAATCCTGAAGGCCGAAACCAACATCAGATCGATACTCAAAAAGTCGTTCAACTCAACTGATTTCTAGTCAATTTCTAATTCTGCTTAACTCTATTTCTTTAACTCCATTTGATTAACCTCTTATCAACATGATCATTTTTAATCTGCAAATCATTTTCTTTTAATCCATCGTTCACTTTAAAACGTATATCTCCTAGGATTTTATTTATAAATTCCCTTTAGCTTGTAATATTCTATTTTAAGTTCGTTTCATTATCGAATTCTATATATATATATATATATATATATATATATATATATCGATATATCGATTTCTAGTTTATCAAATATTTTTAAAAATATTCTAACTCCTTAAATTCCCGAAAAAATTCGCCATAACCTCCTTTGTACCGAGAGCATCGCGAAAATCCCCAAACCGCCACACAGGCTTCTCTATTCAAAAAGAAAATCAAAAAGTCAAGCGGCTTGCCGATACGGCGCATAAAATCTCATATTCAATTTAAATACATACCTTTTTGTCGAGCATTCTAATTATATCTCTTCTAACACTTCATTTCAAACCTATCTCATGTATACTCATACATTCCTAATTCATTTCAACTTAATCCAATCGTTTTAAATTAATTCGTTAATTGATTTGTTAATTAACTATTTTTCCTATTTCACCTTTTTATTTGAATATAAAATGTTCAAATATATTTCAACTTACCTATAAACTAATTTAATTCTGATTTCAATTCAAGTTTCATATTTGATTTCGAATATACATTACAAATCCAATTCACTTTTAAATTCAACCTTGGATTTAAAATTCCAGACTATCCCACGATACTTATCTTACTAAATTTATAAACCCTTTTATAAATTAACTTCCTTGTTTCAAATTTTACAATAAGTTTCATTCCAAACATCTATTTGAAACTCATTTCATTTTTACATTATGAATTCCAGAATAAAAACAACTATTCCCTATTTGAAACAATTCAAATTCTATTTTTAGATTCATACTTGAATTCAAAAATACCAAATTTATCTCATGATACCTCATTTACCGTATTCATAAACCTTGTTTATAAATTTACTTGTTTTATATAATAAAACTAGTTCTATTCAGATCTATTTAAAATCCTAGGGATTTATCCAACTTCATTTACATTCTGAATATCGAAATAAAGTTAATCGTTTATTATTTAAAACGACTCCAAGTTCTCATTTTTCAATTCACATTCCAAATTTAAATATTCATATTATCCAATTGATGATTTTTCACCTTTGTTTATAAACATCGTTTAAACAATTCTCGATTTTAGATCTATTTGAAATCAATATTTCTACTTTGGAAAATAAATTTTCCTTTCCAAATTCACACTAGTATTTATATTTCCAAATTTATCCAATGAAAATTCATTTCACTTTGTTTATAAACTTTCTTTATAAATGAACTGCTTTTATTATTATTTAAAACCAGTTAGTATTTCTATTCTATTCGAAATTCAAATTCTATTTAAAAAAAATAGAATTTCCTTTTCATAATATTTTATAAATAAACACTTAGGCCCGGTGGTATTTAAACACACCAACAACCAATTATTTATTACAGGTTTTGTAACACATCATATATGACAGTATATATGCAAACAAATAAACAAACAGATAATTTTTTTTTTTTTTGAGGAATCCAGTTGGATCCCTCCAACCTGTTTTCCTGCATCCACAGACGTTAGCACATAAATAATACCATCGTGCTTCGAGGCAGGATATCGCGGTATAGAAGGTCATCCACTAATAAATATTTGTGGGTCGCATAGGGAAATCATCTGCTATGGTACCGCGGGCATCCGCTAATGATACTGCGGGAATCCAACCACCAAACCAATATATATATAATAGTCAAGCCTAAATAACTATATATAAATATTTAAACATGCCACAGTAATATTTTAATGCAACCAAACAAGCAACAACAATTATTTTTAACTAACAAAAATAATTCTAAATAAAAGGTGAGTGAGATTTACTCACCTTGATTTTTAATTTGCACTTGTACCAATTTCAATTTCTTTTTCATCGATTTTCGAGTCTCTGAACTCCACACGGATGATTCCACTCGATTTATCCTAGTCCTAGCATAAGAGAAATTCGAATTTTATAAATAACTATTGAATTTTCTTGACAGGGTTTTATTTAGAAATATACTAACATTTAATTTTTTTCTTCCTTTCTAAATTTCCTAGTTTTGAACGACTTAACAATTTCAAATTTAACTTTTACTACTCATTAGTCAACACTATTATTGTGATGGCAAGGAATTTCGCTCGATCCGATGTAACACCCCGAATTTTCTACTAACACTAAAGTTGCTAAAATATTAATAAGTGTGTAAGAGAGGGGATGTATCTAATATGAATATAAAAATATTAATAAGTGTGTAAGAGAGGGGATGTATCTAATATGAATATAAAAATATTAATAAGTGTGTAAGAGAGGGGATGTATCTAATATGAATATAAAAATATTAATAAGTGTGTAAGAGAGGGGATGTATCTAATATGTATATAAAAACAATAATAAGTAAAGGGGGATGTATCTAATATGTACATTGTAGAAAAAATATATATATTTATGACATGAATAGAAGTTTATTAATATGCTGAGTGTTTGCTGAGTCACTTCTGACTCATTGCTGAGTCAACAAGATAAACCCCATCTTGTCTGAACGGCTGTGGTTATTTCTAGGATAAATCTAATGGCCTAAATGCATTCTAAAATCTATAAATAAGTGGGTAGACCCTAAACCTAAATCACTTGTAAAATTAGAGAAGCTACCGTCATGCTGCTGCCATGGAGTTCAGCGTAGCCGTCACAAACTAAGAAGAGGAAGCCTAATCTACTACAACTAAATTCTACTCAACAAAACAAATCAAACCAAAGAACTCTCTCTCTAATTCTCTTCTTTTGTTGGTGAGTATGATGATTCTCACAAGACTATTACAAACTAATTTGACTCAGTTATGAATGGATCACAAGAAAGTGATGTGATTTGTAATTGTAAATTCTATATATTGTGGATCTCTTATTATGTTATTATGTTGTCGTATGATGTAAATTATATATGCTATGTCATGCTATGTTGTAAATTCTCTTATGCTATGTCGTGCTATGTTGAGAATCATGTCAAGCTATGTTATACTATCATACTATGCCATGTTATAAATCATGCTATATTATGTTGTAAAATCATGATGTTGTTGGAACATGCTTAAAGTTATGTTTTTTTTAATTTAAATTGATCTTGTTTATGGGAATTTGCCTATTAGGTTAGGTGTACCCATAAACTTGAAACTATAATTAAATAAAACTTGAATATGGGAATTTGCCTATTGAGTTAGGTGTACCCATATAAAACCATGTTGTTAAAAAATTAGATGATGTTGATTCACACATGTTCATATGTAAGTTTATGAAAATTGATTGAGATTATATTAGGTGAATTTTGAACAAGTTGACACCTTTAGGTCCATGACATGTATAATCTATGCAAGTTGGACATATGCAAGTTTCACCCCTTATTATGATTCATTTGGTCACATATACATGTTGTTATTATGATAATCTCTTTTATGCTATGAGTTAGGCTATTCGAGTCTAACATATATTTTGCGAATAAACGTTCAAATGTGGGGTAGGGGTAATATTAGGAATTAATAAATTGGGTGCAATTTTGTAAGATTTTGCATACCATGAATGGATGTCCATAATTGAGTCAATTATGGACATTGTTAAAAATTGGAAGTAATTAATAATTCAAGTAGGGAATTATTAAAATTGGGGGAAAGTGGATTATTATTAATAATCAATGCTTAGGACACGAGGTTGGACCCGTTTGTGATGTAAACCTGCCCGGACCCGCCCGGCAAATCCAGTAGTCACAAATGTCGGCCCAATGTGAGAGGTCCTAGGCCCAAACCAAAGCATAACAGTTGTAAAGACACGAGGTTAGACTCTTTTATGGTGTAAGACTGCCCGGACCCGCCCGGCAAATCCAGCTGCCATAAATGCCAGTCTAATGTGAGAGGTCTTTATGAGGTTATGTCCTTAATGAACTAAGAAATACTTAACCAGATAATCATGTAAGGTGGGACATGGGGGTTAAGTAGGTGCCTTGGGTGGCATGAGGAATCTGGTGGTTGCCTTTAGAGGCATTTGAAATACGATTAGACTTAACCAAACACACATGTAAATGAACATGACTAAGTGGGTTAAGTGGGATGGACTAATGGGGACAAGCTTAGGTGGAATGCTTGTGGTAAATAGTGGGGGCCCATTTCAACCAGTATCCCAAAACGTATCTTTGTGGGCTCGACCCAAGTCGAGGACGGGACACGCATACTGGGTTTGACTATAAGAGGCCAAAACAGGGAGCGGTGGCAACGCAAGTCTAACGGGTTTCATATGCGTGTGTGGACCCGAGCTGGTAGGTAAGACGTTGTTGCATCGTGTAGGTATAAGCCGTGCATGTCCGTTGTATCAGGTTGCCACTTTAGGGGAGTGATACACCCCACTGTGGGGCCAGCACGGGTATCTACGAGTTAGGGAGCCGATCGAATAATGGGAAGTAGGGTACACCTAGTGGAGATAGGGGCAGGCGGCACCTATGTAGTCAGCTGGGGGTACGTAAAGCCATTGGGAAAGTTTCTAAGTGAAGCTAAGTGGGATGAATCT
This sequence comes from Allium sativum, assembly GCA_030737875.1. NCBI lineage: Eukaryota > Viridiplantae > Streptophyta > Magnoliopsida > Asparagales > Amaryllidaceae > Allium > Allium sativum. Next base: position 268,857,626 of record CM060913.1, on the reverse strand, counting down.
TTAGGGTGACTGGTGTGGTGCAGTATAGTGTTTATCCTTTAGTATTTAGGAGCGCCTATAACATTGCCTTTAGCGATTGTCTATGTCCTTAATCTGCTCTTCATAGACATTTTCTTGTTTTCCAGCTTATGCCTTAGTCCAGTTATTTTGGTAATAGTATTGTAGAATTATCATATTCACCAGACTTTATGTCTGACCCCCTCTTTTCCATCCTTTTTCTCCCTTCAGGTCCGCAGGTTGGGCCAAGTTCTAGTGGAGTCTAGTTGGATCGCTTATCTTCTGGAAAGCTTGGACTGCTGAAGTAAAGTCCAGCTTGTTATCTTTCTTTTTAATGGCTATTCATGTAATGGGATTATGTACTTGTTTTATCAAGATAGATATTGTACTTGACATTGAATATGGTGTTATGATGTAATCAAACATGTTTTGACTTCTGCTACAATGAAATAAAGTTTTTGAATTTCCAAGTACTATTTTATATCTGTCTTGGTGTAATTTTACTGTTCTATATTCACTTAAAACCTCCATGGAAGTTAATGCATTCCCTTTGTGAGTGACATTAATGGACGTGGGGTGTTACATCCGAATCGATCGTTTAACCGACCAAGACCGTTCGAAACCCCTAATCGTTTGAGAACAGGACAAATCAGAACGCATACGGAAGAACATTTCATTGTTAATCACAACAATTCCATCAGAATACAAGAATATACAGAGTATGAATAAATATTAGACAGAAAAAATATCAGAGATTACAATAAATTACATAGCAGCGGAAAAACAATAGAAAACACAACTGAAAGTAATACACGGATACAGAGCTTTCCGAGCATCGTTCCAGCTGTAAATCAGGATCCTGTGAATATAAATCTGCAAAACCAAAACTACTAGCTGCCCGTGTCGAAAATAAGGGCACCAAGAGTTTAGGTTAAAAGAATAAACTCCAGGTCAGTCATATGACTGGTGTGAGAACTAAAACAGTTATTTAAAGCTTTACTTTAGAAGAGAGTATTTCAAGGGACCGTGCCGTATAACACGGAACCGGTTTCCTCCCAAGAATACCAGTGCATAGAATAAACAGCGCAATGCTTTTTCGAAAAATGAAGCTATTATAAGACCCATGTCCCATCACACAATGCAACGCAAGACGGAGGATAGGGTTTTCCCTTATAATAGCCAAACATGCTTGGTACGTTTTAAAAACAAATCATTTGATACTATAATAAGTGTATAGTGTCAAAACAATTTCAATTATAAATATTAATCCTAGGCGGCATGGGTACCATCTATCATGTCGCCATACTAGGCTCTACAAATAAAACCGAAATATCTCATATTGGAAATTGGATTTCCGTCATGAGTCGAGGCAAGGGGAAAGCTCCCCTCCGATTCAAGACACTCTAGCAAATGCCTCGGGACTACACACTCTGGGTAATCCCTGGATGCTTCAGGGCCGGTCCTCCGTTACGTTTGAGGATTAGTTATTCCTGAACACACGTTTCCCGGTCCTAACAGACCTAAAATCGAGGCGCCTCATTCCAACAACCACAAAGGTGAAAATAATATAAATGTCAGGGTTGGTAGGTCACTAATACCACCATAGCTAGAAAGAAACGTCGTGCTCTCCCTGCAGTCCTTATCCCGTTTTTGACTCATACCGAGGTGTGAGGCTCGCGAATTCACATTATACACAAAGCTGCCACGTAGGCCGTGCTTTGATCATCAACCACAAGACTTTGCTTTTCAACAGAAGCCTTAATCAATTGCCACTTAGGTGTGCCACACAGACAATTTATGCCATGCGACTGATGTCCATCGATATACAACCTCTGAGCTCGTACGTCTCAGAGAAGGACGTTAAGCAAAAGAATAAATTCTCCACCGCCAAACAGATGTATATTTAATAGAGATCAATCAACATAGAATAAAATCCAATGTCAGACACACAGTTCATTTACAAGTTCGTTCTAGATCTGAACGAAACCGGAGGCACTTTCCTCGCATATCCATCGATCTCCAAGTACGTCTGGATGACTACCAACTGATTCCCTCATCTTGGGTGTACAGCCCAATCAAGATCATCGGTAATCACCCAAACGATGTGAAGACTTCTGGTCTTCAATCACCATCTTCATCTTCCACATATCGTCGAATCGGTTATTCAGAATGGGTATAAACCCGGCCTTTATGAATGACCCGCGTATATAATAAACAAATGTTACACAAACACAACATACGCCTCATTCCAATTCAGCAGTCGCTAACCGTAAATTAGCAAGAGAACAATTCCCCAAATATTAACCCCGAAGGCCGAAACCAACATCAGATCAATACCCAGGAAACTATCCTTCCTGGCTAACCTACAGTTAGTTTCTAAATTTCACATTCTTAGGGAAAGGTTCCCATTAATTTTATCAAAGATAAATTCTTTTAAATTTATTCTTTAATCTTCCATTGGATGTCATATCAAACCAAATTATGGTTTTCCAAACTAGTCGAGATTATCGAACCACACCGAAGTAAATATTTATTTTCCCAATCCTAACCTATTCATCCCATGAAGCCAAACTGGTAATACTCCATATCTAACACCCCGATGTTATCGGTAAAATTATTTACCATTTCACGTTCAAATCTAATTAAAGATTTAACTATCGCCTGGAGCAAAACTGGTGATACTCCGTTCTCGCTCACTTTCCAAATTTGATAATTTAAATTATCAATTCACATTTCAATCTAATTACAGATTCATTAAAACTCCATTTACTGGGTTAAGGAACTAATGTCATTTAAAACAGCGTTCATAATAAACCCATAAATCAATTCTATTTAAAGCCCATTTCAAATCCAATTTATTTATTAAAAATAAATGGGTTTTAATTTTAGTTCAAAACTAGTTCAGTTTGATAAAAATCTATTTTTATCTTTACAAATGTGGAGTTTTTCATCCCAATTTTTCCCAAATCATTTCTTATGATTTTACACAAATTATTACTATTTTTAATAATTTTATCAAGGCCTGTACAGTCGATTTCCATCAACGGCCATCGAACTGCACTTACAACGACCTTTTCCAAATTTGATTTGGACGTATATCCAAATCCAACCGTTAGATTTCAAATTTCTAATATTCATTAGAAAGCTCTTTTCGATACGAACCCAACGGTTCCGGTTTTATGAGAATCCAACGGTCGGATCTCCCGTAATTTCCGTTCGAAATCAATGGTCGAAATTCACGAACTGTCGCGGCGCGGCGCGTTCTATTCAGGCCATTATATTATATATATAATATATATAATATATATTTCATCAATTTCTATTTAAAACGAATTTTATAAATAGTTTTAAATTCGTTTCAAAAACATTTCAACTTCCATTTCCAATTCAAATCAAAATTGAATTTTTCCTTATAAATTCGTTTTAAAATTCATTTCAATTCAAATTTCAATTCAATTTGAATTCATTTCAAATTGATTTTTCTTCTATTTCAATTCGTTTTCAATTCAATTTGAATTCATTTTCTATTCGAATTCATTTTATATTCAATTCAATTTCAATTCGTTTTATATTCAATTCAATTCGAATTTCTTTTATATTCAATTCAATTTGAATTCGTTTCTTTATATATATTCGATTTTTATCTCTTTTCAATATTCATTATAAAAACAAACATAATCGATATAAATATCGTTCGCGTCAAAATAGCGCATCTCTAATCAACACGGCTTTATATTTTTCAATAACTTTGTTATTCTATTCAACAAATGAATCTATATTTCTTTCAATACATGACTAATCTCAACAAATGAGTACAGTCAACACGTGACTATTTTTGTTATTTAATACATTTTATAAAAATTATGGTATCTATCGTTTGATTTCAAATCAGACTCCAATAGTAAATTAGTAAGAGAACGATTCCCTAAATATTAACCCCGAAGGCCGAAACCAACATCAGATCAATATCCAGGAGACAACTCATCTTATCTATTTTCCAGTTAGTTTCTAATTTTATATATGATAAAGATGTAAATTTTATTGTTAAAATATTTCATTCAACACATGACTAATCTCAACGGATGAGTACTGTCAACACATGAACCTTTATTTTATAATATTCTTTTTTTTTCAATTGGAATGAGGCCCAATCAGTTACCATATAATGTTAATTATATGGATTCCATACAACACATGTATATAATAGCAACGATAAATAATCAACCGTCACCCAAAGTGCACTACTCTATATAAGCATCAAATATAGATATCTAACGCTTATAACAGCCTGTTAATCAATCGATCGACATATAACTAATTACTGGGATTAGTGTATGCCGTATTTTATCCCAATACCCGTGTGGGGTTTCAAACAATCAAACACAGATTTTATTTGTGCAGTTGGGCGATGTGTAAAATTTATCGTCCCAATCAATGTCCTTTAAATAGGTGTACATAAACAAACCGTCCGGTTTGTAAACGAATATTTATTTATTCACATTCACGTTAAAAATTATATTTTTAACGACCAAATTATTTTATTCAACCTATGAATATTCTATTCGGTTCATTTATTAAATAAAATGATATCTTTATTTTTCTAACTTATTTTAGAAAATTTCGACGGCATAACGGCACGATACTTGAAACGGGACAAGGCCTAGCCTTATCCGCGGTCTAATAATGGCCCACGCCATACACATATCAATCAAATCCATTCCATTTCACCAAACAATCAAATTCAAATCAAATAATCTAACCAACTACACAACCAAACAAACAAGTCCATGGTCTGTGACGATGGTGTCGGGTGCTACTAAACACCGTCTGCATCCTAGTATATATTTATATAACTAGAAAAGAAAAGTTAAAGTGAGAATTTCTCACAGAGGGTTCCACTCCGCCGTGCTTTGCTGTTGAACTGCTGAATCGTCTGGATCGGTTTGAAATTCCAATGCAGTCTTTTCACGCTGTTCAAATAAAAATTATATTTTTATTACTTCATTTCAATAAATAAAAATCATATTTTTATTTTTACCTCATCTATTTTTACAACGCTTCATTCTATATAAAAATTATATTTATATTTCTACTTCTAATATAAAGATCAAATTTTTATTTCATCGCTATAAAAATCACATTTTTATTTCAATATATATATATAAGAAAAATCAGATTTTTATTTCGCTACATATATAAAGATCAAATTTTTTACTATCTATATAATATAAAAATCATATTTCTAATTTCTTCATTATATAAAAATTATATTTTTAATACTTCTACCTTATAAAAATTATATTTTTATTACTCCTACTTAATAAAGATCGAACTTTTATTATCTATATTATATAAAAATCAAATTTTTATCTTCACTATATGTATGAAAATCACTTCTTTATTCGATTAAAAATTCAACCTTTTCATCGCTAAATATCTCGTCTTTACATCGTAAAAAAAATCTAATCTTTTCTTTGCTAAAAATCTAATCTTTTATTCATGAAAAGTCAAATCTCTTATTCATGAAAAGTCTAATCTTTTGTTCAACAACCATATAAATAAATAAAAATATAACTTTTCTTAAACAAAAATATATTCTTTTTATGGTTAAAAATCATTTCTTTTTACTTGTTAAAACTAAAACTGATATTCATATTATTCTAGCACCTATTAGCTTAAATAAAAAAAATATAAAGCTCACCTAAAAAAAATCGTATTTTTTTCTTTGGAGGAGGGCCATGGGACCGTTGGAGGTGGTGGCCAGTGTCGGGGAAGTGCAGCAGCTCGATGAGAGGTGGCGCAGGGGTGTGGTGGGGGTGTAGAGGTGGGATGGCGGCGGATTGTGGTGGGTTTCCATCGCCCAGGCGTCAGAGGGAGGAGAGATGAAGGGAGGGGGAAAGGGCCTTGAACGGCGGCTGGAGAGGAAGGAGGAGGTGGGGTTGGTGGCGCCGATGGGGGAGGAAAGCGACGGGCGATTTCATGGAGGGAGGGCGCGTTTTTTTATTTTTTTATTTTTGATTTCCAGATCTGAAATATCGGGGGAGAAGGAAAGGGATGGGTGCGTTTAGGGAAAAAGAGTTATATATATATTTATTTTATTTACTTCTCCTTAAAGTTGTCTTTTTATTCGATCCTGAAATCGAATTCACCGTCTGTCGTACTTAGCTAATTACCCCCATTCCGAACACAATGGGATATGCTGCATAAGCCAATTCGGTCGTTACGATCAGTTTTCGTCAAAATCGAAATATAAATCAGTATATATTCAATTTGAACGCACATTTCAATTTACTGGGGCCACATACGAATCCCAAAAATTACAGAAAAATTATTTCTAGCTTCGTATTGACGATACGGTCCTAACAAAACTTATTTCATCAAATTCTGAGACCATTTGAAAAATGGTCATTTTCCAGTCGATTAAAATCAACTAAAACTGGTCAAACGCGTTTTCCTTTGTCACGCTCACATATTGAATCGAAAAATTATGAATTTTGAAACCTAGCAATAATTTGACATCCCGGATCCAACAAAAGTGGTTTCGTCGAAAACCGAGGTCGTTTGCAAAACTTCCATTTTTAAGGGCCAGAATTCCATAGCGACTATTCTGAAAATTCATTTGGACATATCTTTTGATTCCCGCTATGAAATTTTGATTTTTCGGATTCTTTGGAAAGATATTCTCAATTTGATTCTAATATTTTTGGTTTCGCTAAAATCATGTTTATTTTGAATCCTGTACATTCATTTGAAGTTTGAAATCGAATTATCGAACTACCGCGCCATTTTCAATTCCTTTTATAATTTAAAATAAATATTTATATTCTAACGACGAACTATATAAATATATACGTTCTAATTATATTCAAAATAAAATTTTCGTCATTGTTATTTAAAATAACCCATTTTAAATATTCAAAATTCATTAAAATTGCCAAAATAAAATTTTTAAACTGGCCCAGATTTTCGGGTTATTACAATTATATATATATAATCAATGAATCTAAGTACAAATATTATTTAGTTTTTATTACCTTAATTGCCTACTTTACTATGTAAAAATTTTAAACTGCTAGGGATTGAATTCTTTTACATTACTGCTTGATTTTTCTCCAACCCGCGAGCACACTGCAACAAATCAATCCACCCACTTTTGAACCCGTTACTGCCACTAGCTTCACTTCCGTATTCCAACCCCTAAAATCACGAACACCCTATCTGATGCAACAACCAGTCCTTCCTTGTGAACCCAGTATAGTGATTGATCCCATGTTTTACCCCATCGCGAACTCCACGACATCAACTGTCGCACCTTCCTGATTCAGCTCCAACCTCCTCAAATATCCATTATCGCAAGCTCAAGACGAATAACGAATTCCAGATCCAAAAAGGATCACAAACTCGACAGCGGTATCGAAGGAAAGTTGAGGATAAACCTCTACCCAATTCCATCGCTCCTTGCCTTCACATCTTCTGACCTAATCTGCTTTGAAATTCCAAATCGACACCATCGTGATCAAATCCCTAGGTCCACTGGTGATCTGTAGCTTCACGCGCTCCAATACACTAGCGACTTCCACCATAATTCCATCGCACCCTCTACACTCACACTCGCATGAAGAATATTCCCCTACTAGCTCACAGAAATCGATTTCAGTATTATTTAATTTATGTGGATTTGTTATGGATTTTAAGATGAAGGAATGAAATGGATTTCACTGCGTTGGAGGATACAGGGAGTGGCTTCGACTAAAATATAAGGGGAGGATTGAACTTAAAGTAAAAAACGAAGAGTGGCCATTTTGGTTTATAATAGAAGAGGGGTGGTTGCAATTTGTGGTAATGGAAGGGAGCACGGGTTGTTTTGATTTGTGGTGATGAAAGGGAGCAAGGGTTGTTTTGATTTATGGTGATGAAAGGGCCAACGAGCACCCATTTATTTATTTATTTTTCTCTTTGAATTTAACTGGTATCCTTAAATTAAAATACGCCTTGATTCTGAACATATTTCTGAACCAAATAACTGTCAATTCTAGGGTAAAACCACTATTCTGAACCCACTGGGATAAGTATCGAAGTCCAATTCGATCATCCGGATCAGATATTCAATTTAAATTGATATAAATTAAATTTCAAACCATTTAAATTTTCCGATAAAAATTTAATATTATTATTCTAATTCAAACAAAAGTTTGAATTGATTAGCTGAACTGTTTTCAAATCAATTTTAACTTCGAATTCAGTTATTCACTGATTCCTTATTTTGATAATTTAATATATTCGATATTAAGTCGAAATTGATTTTTAAATTGATAACTATATATAAAAATTCATTTATATTATCAAGATAATATTTAAAACCATATAAAATGTTTTAAAATTAATTGATATAAATCCAGGTCGTTATAGTTGGTTTCGCATTAGATGGTGTTGTGGTGTCGCATTAGACTGTGCTGTGGTGTTGCATTAAGTGTAATATTATTAATTCCACAATGGTATAGGACGTGGGGCTCCCAGCGTACGTGGTTCCACGTGGATAGCTGACGTGGCATGTGACACAAGTTCAGCTAACGTGGAGAGATGATGTGGCATGTGACACGTTGGCAATTGACGTGGAAAGTCCATGTGGACCCCAATACCATGACCTGTAAGCCAGGATCTGGCTTCTGCTTAAGGCAACGTTGTATGTTGTTGCATTACATGCATATATCATTGCCTTAGGGTTATAATGCAACACTTTCTTTCCATGGTCGGGGATGGACAAAAGCGTTGCCTTAGATGGCTAATGCAATGGTCGCGGATGCCATGTCCCCTGGTGTTGCTTATTTGAAAAATGGCCTATGGCAACGCTTTTTTGATCAACGGCCACAGAAAAATAGTGTCGAATATGCCCACTTTTGTAGTAGTGATAGATTCTAAAAAATCACAGAAAGGTTGGTGGACTATTAAAAAATACCCAGCTGAACATAGTTGCATAAATCGGACAGTAAACTCCAATCACAAGCAAGCAACGTCCACCTTTTTGGTTTTGAAGATCATGCCATTTGTGAAAGCGGATTTGAGTATTACTGCTGGGACAGTGCAAGTGTTTATACATGAGCAACTATTTATAAAAATTGATTATACTAAGGCGTGGAGGGCATTAAGCAAAATAATTGAAAGCATATATGGTGACTGGGCGGAGTCATACACCACCTTACATCAGTATTTTGACGAACCGATCAAAGCTAATCCCGGAAGTGTTGCCCATGTAGTAGCTGAATCATGCGGTGTGTTTGAAAGAGAATTTTGGGCATTTGGGCCTTGCATTGAAGGATTTGTACATTGTTGACCTTTGTTTTCCATACATGGTACACATTTATACGGTTAATACAAAGGTACATTACTGGTTGCAACTGCTGTAGATGCGAATGATTCACTATACCCGTTGTCCTATGGAATCGCTGAGGTCGAATCAACCGATACTTAGGGTTGATTTTTTGCGTGTATGCGAACATTCACCCATAGTGTTAACAATCGAAGCATCACTTTCATTTTTGATAGGATGAAGGGAATACTGATAGCCTTGGAGAATCATTGGAGATACCCTCGCAAACATAGATATTGCGCAAGGCATCTAAAAGCCAATTTTCAAGTTACCGGGCATAAAGATAAAAGGTCGACAGGTTTACTTTATGCAGCAGCATGTGCTTCAGAGGTGGTTGAATATCAGAAGATTCGTGATGAAATTAAACTAACCAATGTCGACGCACATAATTGGACTGAGCATAGTTTGCGGGGGAAGGAAAAGAACTGGGCTTTGTGTTACGATGACGGTGGAAGATTTCATGTCTTGACGACAAATGCTTCTGAAAGCTTTACTAGTGTACTTAGAGGTGCATGGTCATTGCCCGTCGAAGATTTAGTTGCTCGCACATTTTCTCGGTCGGTAGATTATTTTTGTAAATGAAGAGAGCTTGCTATGTCAACGACGACTAAGTTAACCCCAAAACGGGAGCTAAAGATATGCGAAAGGGAAAATGAAGCAAGACGTTGCCGCATTGTCTGATATAATGGGGGCGAGTGGGGAGTGATTACACATTTTGGCAAGGAGTACAAAGTAAAGATCGATGGAAACACATCTTCTTGTACATGTCGAATTTCTTTACTTCAACACCTACCATGTGAACATATAATGGCTTCAAATGTAACCAACGATGCTAATCGATTTCACCATGACTTTGCTTCAAAGTATTATTCAGTGAAGAAGTACTACGCATCTTACACACTGGAATTTCATCTTATTTCAGATAAACGTTATTGGACTGAATTCGAGGGACCGGTTTTATTCGCCAATGGTGCGTAGAGCACCTGGGAGGCCTAAATCAACAAGAATTAAAGGAACCATGGATGAAATGCAGGCTCCTAAAACCAATAGATGTAGTAAGTGCGGAGTGATTAGTCATAAAAGTAGTCAATGTAAATCATTAAATTAGGCTTTTGTTTTGTAGTTTATATTTGAACTATTTGTATTAATGTTTGATTGTAGAAGAACTTCATTCTTTCGTGCATTGACGACAATTTGTAGATCCTATGCCCTGTACTAACGCTTCTATTTTTGTTCACAATCACGCAACAGTCTGACCTGAAATAACAAAGTTTTCTTAGTACTGGCTCACCGATATTGCTAGTGCTCGGCCTCAATTAATATATTTACCTCCATCCACCGACACGAAATACTTTCGTGGTCCACTAGGGAGATGATCTGGGAGTTCTTCTGGATCGGGGCAAATTTCCTTCCCCGATCGACGAACAATTGGTGACAATGGAGCTTGTGGTGTAGCATTAACATGATGAATGTTATCATACGCTCCTAACTCCAAATTTTCCCAATACTTCGATGAAGTGTCGTAGTCAATTTCCCATTGAGCTATCCTACCTAATGATGAAATTAAATTTAGGGACAACCAATTGTACAACATTCAACGTATGAGAATAAGCGAAACTTGTACGTACCTTTGAATTTGAGTGAAATCCTGCTAAAGAGATCAAATACTCCAATCTTTGATGTCCAATTTTTTATAAACTAGAAGTAGAAATGGGTTATAAGGTTAGTTTTTGTGAAGGGTTTTGGTAAAGTTTTGAAGAAGAAAAGGTAAGTGAGTGAGATGCAGTCGGTAAGATGGATTTAAAGAGAGCTAGTGGCTATCTTTAAAACTTTTGGAGGCACAATCCTGGATTGCACCCCGAGTATATAAAGGAAGTTTTCTCCGGAAAAATGCCACGGGCGCATTCCTGGATTGCACCCCTAGCAATGGCGCAATCAAGGAAAGCGCCCAGGCATTTTTCTAGAGAACACTTTGGCAATTCCCTCTCTGTTTGCCTATAGGCGGAATACTGGATTCCATCTACAGGCATAAAGAGAGGGACTTATATAGTCCTTCTTTAAATTGCTCGAGGCGAAATCCAGGATTGCGCCCTGAAAGTTTTATTTTTATTCTAACACCGGTGATTGCGTCGGTGTTCATGTCTCAGCTCATCAACGCTTACGTGGCCAAAAGGGGGGCTATATTCGCATTTTTTTTGCAAAACAAGGCAAAAAGTGAAATTAAAAAAAATAGGGCCACAAACGAAAAATTCTCTTATTTTTTTTGGTTACTACTATTCTATTCTGTCATTGACAGGGATTCTGGAGTTTCTTGCTGCTTCTCTTCAGGAGTTATGGTCGCTCTCTACTCAGTCACTTTCCTCGTGGCATCAGTTCCCAGCACTCAATGGCTTTTATTTTAGGACAACCCCAGCTATCCTCGTTCACACACACTTGTTAACGAATCTCATGTTATGTTTGTGGTTTTTGCTTCTATATTTGCGTGTCCTCTATTATGCTATGCATACTAGACATTTTGGTTCTAATTTAGCCTATGATAGGGGGCGTTGTCCCTATCTTTTATGTTTATTTTTTCTCTAAATAGCACCACCCTACTCTGTCACTCTAATGGTTTTGATAGGGTGGACCCTTTATTAAATTTTTATTAATGATTCTTAAGTTAATTAATAATTTAATCATGACATATAAGGTAAATTAATTTCATTATTAACGACGTTTAGGTCAATCAATTATAATTAACCTTAAACGTTAATTAATTAAATAATAAATGACGAGTAATGATGATTCTTGAGGTTAATTAACATTATTATTAACAAGGTTTAAGTTACTTAGTTATTTATTATATATATTTAAATATTAATTAATTATAGTTTTAGTTAGTTGACTATTTATTTAATGTCAATTAAAGTTATTATATATATTTAAATACTAATTAATTATTAATTATAGTTTTAGTTAGTTGACTATTTAGTTAATGTCAATTAAAGTTAATTAATCATTGTAATTAAAATTGTTTAAAATTATGTAAAAGAACTAATCAATTATATAATGTCGTCAATAATGCAATTTCTTTCATAAAAAAAAATATAAATAAAGGAAAGGAGTTAAAAAGGATTTTTAATTATAAAAAAGCTTAAAGGTAATGGTCTATCAAGAAACAGTCACTATGGACATACTTTTGTAAAATTTCGGATTTTTGTATGTTACAAGCTTATCCACCTTGGACATTTAGGAACAACTTTCATGTAAGTTTCATAAAAAGTAAAAGAATCTATTTAATAAGGGTACAAAATTATTAATTTATTTTAATAATTAGTTCGTAATTGCTTATAGAAATGTATGAAGAAGAAATTAGAGTTTCATAAAATAATTAAGATTAATTAAAGTACTCTTTAAAATGATCCTAGAAAATTTATATGTTATGTTTATAAATAAAAGAATACATCTGTAAGTTTTATTAATGGAACTAGTATTTCATAAGTACGGAATAAACTTATAAAAGAGATATTTACAAATAGGGATAGTTTATAAACAGAATTTTATTAAAATAAATGAGGTTAGATTTGATAAATAATCCTTTTTGATTGTGATGTTATGAACTTCCCTGCTTAACACCGAAGGATAAATGTTTTGGAGTTTATATTTAATAATGTTTTAAATGATAGTTATTTTTGGCGCAATTTAATTCCATTTGGGAAATACAATATCTACCTTCAGATTTTCTTAATCTATTTATTTTGTTGAGATAAGCATACGATAATATTTTCTACGTATTTAAACTATAATGTTTTGTGGGCATAATTATACTGTTAAGATAAGTATATGTTGACAATTTGTAATATTAATAAAGCGTTTTGATTGATAAAAAGATTAATTAAAAAAGGAAATATGGCTTCCATGGGAACTGAAATATGTGATCGATTATGTATTTATTTTATAGTTTAGTAACCGACTATCGAATCTTATGCCAAAATATTACAATGGAAATATCTTGGAGAATCCCGGAGGTTCTACATCATAGTCATTTTTGATGATGCTACATTGAACATATAAAAATTGTTTGGTTCCCTAGGACAAACAGTACAGAGAACCATCCATTAAAAGGTCAGTGATGATTCGTGCACCAATCTTTCATTTGTTTACTTTCGAAAGAGTCAGATAAGGTTTTACCACAGAATCATATTTGGCTGTTGGAGAGATTAAGATTCGATATGTTATCCAGAAAATACTTTGAAATGGCTTATTCATTTGAATTTGGAGACATCCTAAAGATTATGAATTCAAAGATAGAGCTCTTTAAAGTTCAAGGGTTACTTATCCAGAGGTTATAGTAGAAGTAATACCTTTTGTTTTTTCGTAACCTTAGTAGTTGGTACGGATGAACATTGCATTGCTTTGGGCTTGGAAGGTTATATTATCATTCCAAGTTAGATTTGTAAGAGATGAAAAAAAAAAGAATGATGATGACAGAACTTGTTCTGACTAGAATCGGAGATGCGCATAAGATTGCCATTCCTCGCTCTTGAATCAATATATATGTATATATTTATATATATATATGGTATTCGTGCATGCAAAAGCGGGTCTAGGCTAGTGGACAATTATTCTAGCCTTATGCTACTAGGAATAAATTTATTTGGTTGTGCATATTTGTGGTGTATTTTTGCTTTTATTTGCTGGGAGTCATATGTGGCAATCTGTACATTTTTTCCAGGAATGTGTCATGGCAAGTAGTACCCTTGTAGCCCGGAAAGTGGTAAAAAATTATTTTCCAATACCTACTCCTATGGATTTATTTGTATACCTATTTTGCTGAAAATTAATTTTTTTGACTATGATTAATATTAATTTACCCTTGACATCATCATAATATAACTGGACTTTATTATAAAACAAATTTGGTTATCATAAGGCAAAAACTCATCCGTGTCTTTGTGTAGCAAGGACATACGAGATAACTTTATGTTAAAAAAGGTTTATTTTTAATAATGGTGCACATTTAGTTGATTTTATTCTCGTGTTAGTTTTCTCAGATTGTATTGGGCATTATTTTTCATTTAATGTCAGGTAATTCCAAGCATATTTTCCAAATTTTGCTAGACAATTGGAATTTTAAGAGAAGAGCTGGATCCTCCAAAATGTATTTACTTATTTTTCTATTATCTTCTACTATTTGTTTTGACTTCCTTCTACATCAATCAGACAATGTAAGGACATATTGTTATAACTATCTAGGCTGCTGATAGGTTAGTTACTCTGATCAATGTTGTATATTACAGTTTTCTTTTGTAAAGATACGCCGTATATTATATTTTACTAGCCACATTATGAGATTCTGTTTTGTTTTCTCTTTTTTTCACTCCAGTGTTATGTACTTCCAACACTTCAATGTTTGACACATGAATACTACAGATGTATTGGTGTTGAATATATATATTTCAAATATAGTGAGAAACCCAGGAATCAACGTATAATTTTTCGTAGAAATTGCCAGACATAAGGTTATTTTAAAGTGTTCTATAGGAGTTGCAGATGTAAGGGCACTTTCAAATCTAAGCCTAACTACAATCGATGCTCTTTGATTCAAGGCTATGCAATAAGCTAAACAAGTCATTTAAGTGTTAGGGACCGAGATGATGGTTTTGATAATAATAACTTTTTTAAACTTTTTAACTATTATTATTATAAAATAGATACTAACTCTTTTATCTCTCTCTCTGTATATATATATATATATATATATATGTGTGTGTGTGTGTGTGTGTGTGTGTGTGCGTGCGTGTGTGTGTGTGTGTAGGTATTGATTATTGAAGACCGTACAGTTTAAAGACTCAAGATTGTAGATTACAAAGAAGAAGAGTTCAAGATTGAAGATTCACGAGTAACATGAATTTAAGAGTTCAAGAAAGATATCAAAATAAGTAACAGAGTCCAGAATTTTTGATAAAACTCCATAATAGCACTAAAATCTTTATTCCAATTCTCTCTGATTCTGTCTTATAATATATCAAAATTTTCTTATTTTTAATTGATTTCAAAATTACTTCGTTTTTAATATATATCCTAATAATGTCTACGACAATATCTCATTGGAAAGGCGTGCTCCTGCCTGGTAAGAGGTCAGGAGTTCGAGGCTTGCTTTGAGCAACTATCCCTCAAGTAAATAATACCTGGTATAGTGGAGCTCCAAGGGGAATTGCGATAAGCTGTATAAGCTTGAAGTTGTGGACTGGGTAGCCAAATACCTTCCAAAATGAATAGCTTTACATAGTCTTTGGTGACCGTTCATTTTTTGTATATCCTGATTAACTCATTTCTTGAATTTTAGTCTAATTCCTTATTTAAATATTTTAGATTTTGTTATTTATATTTTAATTTTTAAATATATATACATTTAAATAATTAATTTTATTTCCTTATATTTATATTTATTGTTTGATAGCTTAAGTTTTAAATTTATGATATTTATGTTTGTAGTTTTATATTAAGTTTTGATATCACTTTTATAGATTATAAATATATGTTTTAAATTTATATTTTTACTCTGTTATACTTTGTTAATATATAAGAAAATAGGTTTTTTAAACTCTAGAATTACCTTAATTTATTTAAACATCATTTCCATTATTTTAAAATTTTAAATTTACAAAGGACATGTCAACATGTAGTACCCCACATGTCGACATCATAGCCTTTTTTTTTTCAAAAAATATAAATTTCAGAAGAAATCTCTATTTGTTTAAATTTTTTCCTGAATAGACATGATAGTCGAACCTTTAAAAATACCCAACTAAATTCGATTATTTTAACTAACCTTCATTATCTTCTTCTCTCCTCGCCATTTATACTTTTAATTTTCAAGTTTATATAACCAAACTCTGCTGAAATTCAAAGAGTATAAACCAAATCATTTACGGATTAATTCTCTACCCCTCTCTCTCTCAAAGATCCAAGTGATATTAAAGTTATATGAGTATTTGTAATTAAGGAAAGAAAGATCAAAATTCTACTGAGTCTCTCTACCAAACTGTTACTGAAAAGGTGTGGATGTAGCCCGTTTAGGTAACTAAGTGTGGTTGCATGCACCTTGTAGCCAGGAGAGCATCCCGTGATCGAAAGCAGTTAGGGGTGGACATCATAGCCCTTGAAATCAAGAATTGTAAGATTGGATATTGAAGTTCAATTGACAAGAAATATGCACACCTAAAGTTGTGTTAGACTTGATGTAGGATAACTCCAAGCCAATATAAAATCCCGATGTTGCAACGACCTGAAAGGATTCGACGTCCGAATTTTGACAATAATACATAAATCCTGTATTACTTGCCAAAACTCAAGTATCAAAAACACATATAGTTATTTGAAATAATATCAGAGGGTGAGGTAAGAAAGAAAGAAATATTAGAATAGAAGAAGAAGAAGAACCCACACAACATATCGTCTCATATCGCAACGGAACAAAATATAATATAGAACTAAATCCTTACCAAGAGCTTTAAAAATACTTACAATCATAGAGTACATCACACATCCGGACAGTTATAATAACATGTCCTCATATACAACACACAGCGGAATAATATCTATGTAATATCATACGTCTGAACTCTTCCATTTTGTCTCTTCACATAATTCGATAACCTAAATCTGTACAACCCAGTCTAACCCAAGCAATACATACGTCAGATCAGTCTGGTGAACCAGAGTGAGAATAACACACTAAGTTTAAAGGTATCATTCAACTTGATTTTTAAGTCAAATTCCTTTCGAAAGAAAAGGATAATCGTAAGGCCAAATCCACACATAAATACGGACGATTTTTACCTTACGATAACCCAATTTTTTTTAAACTAATATCTTTTCTGATATTTAAGTAGTGTCTAAACACAAATAAATATCAATCTAGAAGAATGCTTGCATCTCGCGCTCTACATATATAGTATACAATCAAAACCGCAGGCTTTTATTGGAGAATGGATTTCCTGGGAAGGTATAGAACCATCTTCCCGATAATCTACCTCCAGAGATGAATACATTGGGGTTGAACAAGAACATCTTGCAACCCAGGCTAAACATGACCGGCCCCTCACTTTCTCTTAAGAGTACCGAATATATCATTACCACGGTTAGGGGCTAGCCAATTGAACCAATAACATACATACAATAATAAAAAGGGACAACCGAAGGCATTTAATTTCTCCAGATCAGGTAATGAATTTTGAAGGGTGCGAGCCACATAGCCATGCGATCTACCCGATTTTGTGCCATTTCCCGGTTGACGAGGCTTGAGGTCATGAATATATTTAGAACATCTCCACCATTCACTTTGAATGTTACATTGTCAAATCCTCCAGAAATCACTAATTGATTTCCACAACAATACTCTAGTTGTTAAGCTAAAGAAGTTTCCCTTCTATTACAACAACTTGTTACGTTTGAAGAAAACAACGTACATGGCCCCTTTGGAAATATTCTGTCAGACACCTGTCCGTACAAGTCATCCAGGAATAGGATGAACCGAAGGCACTCTCCTACCACATCTTAGCTATAATCCTATGGATCAGTAGTGAGTAGTCCTTGCAATCCATAGATTCCAATCACGACAGAATTACTGTCAAAATATCTCTTGCCGCTAAACCATAGAAATTCAACAATCCGTAGTTCTTCCGTTCATGAAGATCAATGGTCTTCAATTGCTCCATCTTCAATCAGCATCTTCACATATTTGTTGGTTTGGAATGGTTTTCTAATATAAATTCGATCTCGGTCTTCCCATACCAACAATCGTATTGGCCAGATTTGATAGTTGGTTATTTAACTATCAAATAAATAACCATGAGAGTAGAATGAGTTCACTGATTCAGTACTCAGCATTACTTGACCTTTAATTAAATAATTAACGAATAGTAAAATAATCCTTCTAAATATCTCTGACTATTATTGTCCGGATTCCAAGGTTTCAAGTTAATTTGATTTATCTACTGATCGTGAAAAAATTAAACGCGTGTTTATTTCTGGTTTTGTAAAGGAAAATTTTCCAAACGAAGTCGGAATTCAACGAAACTTGTCCCATTGGTTCCATAATACTTTTTCACACCAAGACTAGCTCTTTTATTAGAAAACAAAGGTCATTACAAATATGATCCTTAGATAATCCTGAAGTCATTCAAGTTGGGGTATTTATTTACCTCTCAGACCTTGACCAACAACGTTCTTATCTTATGATAGATATGAGTTGTAATTAAAACCCATATTTCATATTAATATAAAAAAAAACTCATTTAACTATTTTATTTAAAATACGGTTTTATAAAACCTTCTTACTTTTGGAAATCCCTTCTCGAATATAACTATTATTTCTTAATTCATTGATTAAGAAATGGAATACTAAAATATCACTTTCCCTTCCACTTCTTTAAACAATTCGTTTAATAACTCGGATTTTTGTCCCAAAACCCTATTACTCACTCCTTTACAAAATACACTTTTATATAGTAAACATTTAATTCGTTTAAGTGACATTAATTTAAAATTAACGATTTAACACCTCATCCCTTTGTATAAACTTTGTTTATATAATTCTGGTTTAATATAAAACCTTTTATTCTCAGTTTCCTTTTTCTTAATTCAAACATTAAGTAAACATTTAATTAAGCTATCATATTCGCTTGAAATTCCTTTTATAAACTCGGGTTTTAATATGAAAACCATTCATAAGCTTCTTTCACAAATTGAATTATATTTCATTTCCACTTCGATTACTTTCAAAAGTGAATCTCATTTAAATAGTAAACTCTTAAATTATTATTAATTAAATCAATAATTTACTTCACTGTCAACTACCGTATAATTAGTTAACTTCTTAATTTACTAAATAAATAATAAATTTCTTTTTAAAATATTATTAAAATTAAACAATTATTTGTTAAACCATTTCATTAGATTAGTTCAAGATAAACTAATTTAATAATCAATCTCAGTTAAAAATAGTTAACTTAGTCAACTTCAACACACAGTTATCTCGTTACCACTTCCAATTAGTCTCACTTTAAATTAACCAATAATATAATTAATTTAAATAATTCCATTTAATTTTTTATTGGAAACAATTATCCAATTCTTCACCGTTAGGTAAATTTTTGCTCATTTGCTTATTTAACATATCAACTTCAGCACTTCCTTTATAAAACCAATAAAAATCAGTTATAACGTCAATAATAAATAATAAATAATAAATATTTATTTCATTTTAAAATAACTTTTATTCAAAATAATTGATTTAAAAATCTATCTTCAGTATAAAATAATTTTTATAACTTCATTTTTGTCGATTCACCTAATGGTAAATCGATATTTAGAAAACGGTTGATTTACAGGCCATATACTGCCAATCACTCGACCAATATTACCCATTTGTTAAAACAAAATAAATGTTTAATTTCAACTCAACGGTCAACAATCAAATCAATCATTCAATTCGAATAGTTCATATGGTGATAATATGAAAATAAATAATATTTAATATACTTGAGGAACCCAGTTGGATCCCTCCAACCTGTTCTTCCCTGCATCAAAATAGGTTATCTCACATAGAATTGTTTAATAAGAATTATCCAATATTTAAACTAATAATTTCTATAACAGTCAATAATAGAAATCTAACATAACAAAACAATTCAAACAATTCATTACGATAAATACGCTTATTTAAAACGTGACCAACAAGGTAAGTTACCTTCATTGGCTCCAATCGTTAAAATAACGATTTGGTATTTCACTGAAATTAAACTACATTTAATATCATCAGTTCATTCAATATATGAAGATATATTTAATAAACAATCAATATTAGCAACCATTGCACACACAAAAAACTCCTACTTATATAAAATATAAGTGGGAAGAACTGAGTGAGTTTAACTCACCTTGAGTTGATTATTGTTGAAACGGTTGGATTTTAGTTAATTAAACAGTCGTTTAATTTAACCGAAAACTTCTATTGCTTTCGAATCTGCCCAGACAAGCTCCACAGGATTGTGTTCGTTATCACGATCCCATCGCAACGTGTTTTGTTAGGTTTTGTTAACAAATGATTGAGTTATGCAATTATACGAACATGGTTTGTAACTAATTAACTTTAACTAAATATGATATTTTACGTTGATTACGTTTTAATAAAATCGATCGTTATTATACTTTACTATGAGAGAAAATAAATTATGGTCCGGGTATACGTCTTAATCAATTGTTACTTAACACTAATTATATATTTAAATAATTATACCTGTAACACCCCGTAATTCTGTGACATTAAGATTCTCAAATTAAAGTATAATTAATTTTTAAAAGAAAAATTAAAAGAAAAAGATCCATGCAGTTGTTTAATTTAAGTATTGTAACTAACATGAAAAAGAGAAGTAAGGAGAGAACAATAATTATTATTGTTCTAAGACTTATTAACAAAAGCCTCTGTAGCTCAGTTGGTTAAGGCATTGGATTTGTAGCATGGAGATCGGGGGTTCGAACCCCGGCGGCGGCATAATTTTTTATCTTTGTTTAGAGAGGGCCAACTGAACATGCAAATATATGTACGTATACAAATTCAAAATTTGAAAGGATAAGAACGTACATATAAGGAAATAAAGAATATATATATATATACATATGAGAATATATATATATATATATATGCAAAAATATATGTATACGAAAGATAAAATTCAAGATAAGGCTACAGTCAATCAAATATGGCAACATCATTTGAATTTTGAAAATAAAATGAAAGTTGTGCATATATATATACGCGTAAAATGGTCGTTAGAGGAATTGTATACATATAAGAATATTTCATGTGAATAAAACAGTTAAATAAATTCCAGAAATTCAAAAGTTTGAAAATCAAACTTTTACGCCAAAATAGCTTGTGGGACCCAATGCTGACTCAGCACTGCGTGTATGATAAGGTTTGGCTAGATTCATCTACGTACCTGGACTATTTTCTTAACTAGGTTCAATGCTGACTCAGCGCTGCGTGTACGATAAGGTCTTGAGCAGCTATATAAACAGCCCTAGTCTTCATTCTCTTTGCACCAATTCTCTTCTATCCTTATGCTGCTAAGATTCATGGCTTCTTCCCCTCTTCTAAATTTTCCTAAATAAATAAAATAAAATATGATTCAAGACGAGGAGATGCTGCTAAAAGACTTTTAAGGAGGGATTCAAATCAAAGTTTCAAGTGAAGAATTCAAAGGCTAGCTCAAACAAGTTTCAAGCAACGACGCACGAATCATAGCCTCGCTTTCCTTCTTTTCTAGATCTATTTTCTGTAAGTTGGTTATTTCTAGATCTGAATATTTTGTTTTATTTGTGACATGAAATTAAAGGAATAAAGGAATATGCCAAATCTCTCTCTCTCTCTCTCTCTTCGAATCTGTGTTTATACTCTTGGACTGAATTAAGAACTGTTATGATTCAAGGACAAATAAGACTGTAACCGTGACTATGACTATAGAACTGTGGCCTTTGAAAGCATATGCCTTTGGACTATGACATAAGCCTTTGATTTTGGGACATATAAACATTGCCTATGACAATGACTTAGGACTATGGGAATTATTTTCCCTTTTGGACTATGAACATCGCCTATATTGCCTATGACCATGGACATTACTTATGACTAAGAACATAAGCCTTTGAATTGGACATAAACTATTGCTTATGACATAATGAGGACAATTGTGATTTTGACACCCATGATTCATGATTAGGAAAATATTGCTTTAGTTTGGTGATTGTGAAATTGGGTCTAAACCCAATTATTTATTCTACCTGTTCCTTGGTTTTTTTCTTTGGTTTTAAGACAGTGGGAATTTACCTATTAAGTTAGGTCTACCCACGTTCTTGAACCTATTTTGCCCATTCTTTGGTTTTAAGACAGTGGGAATTTACCTATTTAGTTAGGTCTACCCATATTCTTGAACCTACATTGTTATCCAAACCTTTTTATGCCAATTATTCCTTCTTGTCATTTTGATTCATTCCCTTTTTATCTACGAATCTAGATTTATTTATAATCTAGGTTGAATCACGATTATTCGAACGGTGGGAATGCGATTTGGGGAAAAACATGGAAATGAATATGAACGTAATTGTAAACTTGGAAATTGGCATAATTTGGAATATGTATTATGACATGCATATTAAAATGTAAACGGGGAAATTTGACATGGATTAGGGAATATGTGATTTTGACATATTAAATTTAGAGTTAGTAAGTAAGCTAAATTTTAGGCATAAAGTGTAAACTAGAAAAATAATTCTAGTTTTGCCATAAATTGTGAATTAGGATGTTAAACCAAGATTGGGTTAATTAAGGTTGATTTGGAATAAGTATATTAGCACAATTTTGAATTTATTCATAATTGTGAGCAATTGTCATGTTTAGAATAAATTATGGTTAGCGACACTAAATTTGGTATGATTTACATACCAAAAAGTATAAATATGATAAATAAGAGAGAATGGGCCATAATAATAAATGTGACAATGTACATTAAAAGAGTAGTAATGAAATAAGTAAATTAGGAGTAATTTACTTATAGAATTCGTCATAAATGTTAAATTGTTCATTTACCACAAAATATGTAACTTGGTTAAGTTTTGGCCATAAATTATAAACTAGGATATTTAATCTAGTTTCGGCAATGAAATAGGAAATGGCCTAAACTGCATGTTGGGTTAGGACTTGGGCCTAGAATATAAGTATACTAGTAGGCTTGACAAATAAATATAGGCCAAATTTGTCTAAAAAGGGGAAATGGGCTTTTGAAAAAAATTGTTAACAATTTATAAACAAAAGAAAAGTATTTTGATAACATCCCTTTTTGTAACACATAGACCAGAAGGTTCTAGGGTTACAGAGAGGATAGTGTCTAGGCTTGGGTTTGGAAAATACAAGTTTCCTGCCCTCCCTGGCTATCCCTAACTGATCTGAAGGACGGGATGGTTGTTTTCAAAACCAGATTTGGAAATTAATCAAAAACCCTTTGAACTTAGAAAACATGAATATGCCTAACCCGAGGTTAGACTGAGTTGCGGTGTAAACCTGCCCGGAACCGACCGGCACATCCAGTAACCGCAGCAATATCTGTCTAATGTGATAGGTTGCGGCTTTAATTTATTAATTAAAGCTAGAACAAGAATGGGAGAGTTAAGTCCATAGGAACACTTAACCAACCTAACACGGTTAAGCTAGAATGGGAAGGTTAAGGAACACTTAACCAACTTAGCACAGTTAATGCTAGAATGGGAGGATTAAGTCCATGGGAATACTTAGCCAAATTAACATGTTGACTAGACTAGAAGGTGGGGTTAAGTAAAGTTAATACACTTAGCCAATTTAACATGTTAATTAGACTAGAGGTTGGGGTTAAGTAATACACTTAGCCAAATTAATATGTTAACTGGACTAGACCATAGGGTTAAGTAAACTTGAATGCTTAACCATCAGAATATGATAAATGAATAGGGTTAAGTGAAAAGCATGAAGGGATAACACTTAACCAGTGTAATAGGATAAGGGAAGAGGGTTAAGATAGCTTGAATCGACTAAATACACTTAACCAACCCAACCTGGCGAGAAAGAAAACTAAGTAGTAGACCTCAGTTGAAAAAGGGACTAAGTAGTAAAACTTAGTTAAGAAAACAAGGAATTTGGAAACTAAGTGGTAAACCTTAGTTAGTAGAACTAAGTAGTAATTCTTAGTATAACACGAAGGAGCAGACATCCATCTGGTTTTAAGAAGGCTCCAACGAATTGGGTTACGAAGCCCGAGGCTTCGAGGGGACGTGAGGGTACTCTTGGTATCCCTCTGTGAGGCTACAGATGATCATCCTGGGCTCACAGAGGTTAAGGTCTGCGTTAGAAGAGCCGAGGGTATGCCTTGGTTGCAATATATATGTGGCAACCTAAAGACTAGGATGGACCAGCGTGATTCGGCGAGAAGACGGTAGCCCTGTGATAGCAACTCGTCGTCTACCATCCATCTTGAGTCAATCGAGATACGTGAAGCGGAAAGGCGGAGAACTCCAAAAGACCATATACTTGCTATCTAGTTATGGTTGCGGATGGCCATAGGATAGTGGGGCACCGGGGGCCGGCGTATAGTTCTCATTTTACAAGGTGTGCCTTTCATTAGCTGAGGGAGGGGTCAAGTGGGACCATAGCCACTGGAGTAAAAACAGACCTTAGCATCTGCATCGGCAGATATCTGAAAGCTCCCGACCGAGTTCTGTATTCCTTGATTTGCCCTGTCACAGGACTCGGATCGCACATTACAGGACATGTGCATCTAGACAAGCGATAACGATTCGCGATACATACGTGGGGAAGCCTAGGAACATATACTACTCTAGGTAGTGTGTCCTAGACTTGGGGGCATTGTTCGACAGGTAGCGTAATCCCTAGTTGGACTAGGTGGCATAAACCCTGAACTCGAAAAGCGTTCAGCAGATAGCGTAAAACTATAGTTAAATCTAGAAAGCAGTGGATAGAAAACCCTAGATTAGATCTAGGTAACAACTAATAAATGGATGCCTGAAGGCGATGGAAAATACAAGGATTGGGATTACGTTATCTTTACTAGTTGAAACACTAGTTAGGCGGTGCAGAGATATAGAAACTAGTATAACAAGTAAATAGCGAAGCAGCGAAAGTATTAGAGCGTATCCAGTTTATCTTAGCATATCTTGTGACTACCTTATCTAATCTTGTTGACCCTATCGTCATGGTGTAATCTTGTATTCAGTTAATTCATGTCGTTTTGTTTTCCATGTTCACATGCTAGAAGTTACTGAACTTACTCAGGCTTTATGTCTGACTCTGTTTTTCTTTCGTCTTCTTTCTTCCGTTCCCCCCCCCCTCCAGGTTGTTAAGGAGGAAATAGGATAGCTCAGATTTGTTTTGGGATGATTTCTCTTTCCAAGCTTGAAGAATCTTGGATGCATCGGCTTTGGATTGCTATGGCTGGCTTTTGTTACATTGGGGAATATAAATGTATTTTATGCTTCTTTATTTTGTAAAGACAGTTGATACTCTGATATTGTAAAGGAACCTTGTACAAATTATTTTGTCAATAAAGCAAAGTTTTATTTTCCGCTGTTTAATGTTTGTCTGTCTTGTAATTTATCTGCATCTTTTACCCATAATGCTCCACAGAACTTAGTGCATTCCCTTTGTGAGTGACACTAACGGATGTGGGGTGTTACACGTGGTATCAGAGCTGAAGGTTACCAGATTAGATAAAGGATTTGAAAAATTATTTTCAAACGGTTTTAAAAGAAGTATTTTCAAAAGAAGAGATTTGTTTTTAAGGCATATTACCCAAAGCCATACGCATTGTCTTCTCTTCCTCTATTTAAATTCTTGTCTCCTTCTTTCTTGAGTCTCTGGGGCTCCTGGCTTTCTGGGAGGTAACCTCATCGAAGAGCAAAGTAGTGCTCGGCTTCCAGCCATAGCCGTAGTTGTTTCATCTACAGGCAGTTTTCTTTCGAAGCTTATAGGGTTTTCCGGACGATGGAGGCAGTTTTCGAGAGATTTATCAACATGACTACACACGGAAGGGAGATGAGGAGTTTGGCTAAGGAGCACAACCCAAGCATAAGGAATTCATGGATAGGGACTTGGCTCACCAAGGAGGAAGGAGTTATAAAGCGTAAGATAAGAGGAAGTAGCTTTTCTATGATATAATAGGGCATATAATTAAGGACAAGAGCAAGAACGAGGAACAAGATTTTCATAAGGGCAAGAACCTACTTTCGCCACCAAGCGTACCTTGGAGAAAGGTAGTAAAAGTTCTCTTGGAAGAGTCTAGTTTTGCTATTCGTACTATTTCCTTTGGTTTTATCGCTTCGCATTTGTTCATATCCACTTCCATAGTTGGGTCTCTGCACCATAGTACTTGTATAGTAGAAAGATCCCACTAGAGTCTCAAATCCAATTGGTGGTCCGACCAGTTTATTTTTTAGTAGGGATTTGAGAATAGCTATCGAGTTTTCTTATATCATCTCATGTAGATCGTCTAAATTCGGGGAGATATTCCTTGGGTGCTTGTCTGATATTGGTTTAGTCCTTTGGGGCTTGTACTTGAGGAATGTCGAGTTCGGTTTGGATGGTTTGCGGGAGAGATGAATAGTTGTGGTAGGCACCCCAAAGAGCACGTAGTGACCTTTCGACTCTTATAGTTATGGCATGACAGATAAGAGGGAAACCTCTAATCATCTTAGTACGTATACTTGGTACCGTGATTGACATCTGTTTATTTTGGAATTGGAGGTCGGAAACTTCACAATCGTGAAGTTAAATTGGTTAAGATACAGTGGAGTAAAGCTCAAGAAGGCTAGATACTAGCAACATGCCCTTTTTCCTTAAGGGTGCATTCTTGATTTCTCTGTTTAGGAGCTTTACGCGTAGTTGTTTCTCTCTTTCCAAAGTATATCCTCTAGGTCGTATCTGCAATCCTTAGGTAGAAGCCAATGGATGTAAACATGTATTTGAAACATGTTATGGTTGAATGGTTGCAAGTGGTTGCAAATGGTTGCTTGTGGATGCATATGCATACGTATTAGGCACTAGATCAAGTTCGGACGCTCTCATATTGCATTTACATATATGCATTTGTTTATAAGTTGAACTTGATATGATATCATATGGACGTTGCATATGGATGAATGGCTGTGCACGCATGTAGTATTTACATGACTAGGGATGTTTGCATGCATGATTGGACGCATGACACTAACATGATTTGCATTAAGGAGGTCAACTGAATCAGTAGACCGCCTGATTTTGCATTAGATAGAGACATATACACACACTATGCATATGAACATGAAAGCATTAGAAATCTTTTAAGGACAATGAATGCCTGTGATTGAATGGTTGAGTAGATGGGTGATTGGATGGTAGGACACATTCTTTCTAACTTGAAGATTTCGGGGACGAAATCCTTTTAAGTGGGGGAGAATGTAACACCCCGTAATTCTGCGACATTAAGATTCTCAAATTAAAGTATAATTAATTTTTAAAAGAAAAATTAAAAGAAAAAGATCCATGCAGTTGTTTAATTTAAGTATTGTAACTAACATGAAAAAGAGAAGTAAGGAGAGAACAATAATTATTATTGTTCTAAGACTTATTAACAAAAGCCTCTGTAGCTCAGTTGGTTAAGGCATTGGATTTGTAGCAGGGAGATCGGGGGTTCGAACCCCGGCGGCGGCATGATTTTTTTATCTTTGTTTAGAGAGGGCCAACTGAACATGCAAATATATGTACGTATACAAATTCAAAATTTGAAAGGATAAGAACGTACATATAAGGAAATAAAGAATATATATATATACATATGAGAATATAAATATATATATATATATATATGCAAAAATATATGTATACGAAAGATAAAATTCAAGATAAGGCTACAGTCAATCAAATATGGCAACATCATTTGAATTTTGAAAATAAAATGAAAGTTGTGCACATATATATACACGTAAAATGGTCGTTAGAGGAATTGTATACATATAAGAATATTTCATGTGAATAAAACAGTTAAATAAATTCCAGAAATTCAAAAGTTTGAAAATCAAACTTTTACGCCAAAATAGCTTGTGGGACCCAATGCTGACTCAGCACTGCGTGTATGATAAGGTTTGGCTAGATTCATCTACGTACCTGGACTATTTTCTTAAGTAGGTTCAATGCTGACTCAGCGCTGCGTGTACGATAAGGTCTTGAGCAGCTATATAAACAGCCCTAGTCTTCATTCTCTTTGCACCAATTCTCTTCTATCCTTATGCTGCTAAGATTCATGGCTTCTTCCCCTCTTCTAAATTTTCCTAAATAAATAAAATAAAATATGATTCAAGACGAGGAGATGCTGCTAAAAGACTTTTAAGGAGGGATTCAAATCAAAGTTTCAAGTGAAGAATTCAAAGGCTAGCTCAAACAAGTTTCAAGCAACGACGCACGAATCATAGCCTCGCTTTCCTTCTTTTCTAGATCTATTTTCTGTAACTTGGTTATTTCTAGATCTGAATATTTTGTTTTATTTGTGACATGAAATTAAAGGAATAAAGGAATATGCCAAATCTCTCTCTCTCTCTCTCTTCGAATCTGTGTTTATACTCTTGGACTGAATTAAGAACTGTTATGATTCAAGGACAAATAAGACTGTAACCGTGACTATGACTATAGAACTGTGGCCTTTGAAAGCATATGCCTTTGGACTATGACATAAGCCTTTGATTTTGGGACATATAAACATTGCCTATGACAATGACTTAGGACTATGGGAATTATTTTCCCTTTTGGACTATGAACATCGCCTATATTGCCTATGACCATGGACATTACTTATGACTAAGAACATAAGCCTTTGAATT
Source organism: Allium sativum (assembly GCA_030737875.1). Classification (NCBI taxonomy): domain Eukaryota; kingdom Viridiplantae; phylum Streptophyta; class Magnoliopsida; order Asparagales; family Amaryllidaceae; genus Allium; species Allium sativum. The sequence continues at coordinate 268,828,822 of CM060913.1, read as the reverse complement.
GGACATAAACTATTGCTTATGACATAATGAGGACAATTGTGATTTTGACACCCATGATTCATGATTAGGAAAATATTGCTTTAGTTTGGTGATTGTGAAATTGGGTCTAAACCCAATTATTTATTCTACCTGTTCCTTGGTTTTTTTCTTTGGTTTTAAGACAGTGGGAATTTACCTATTAAGTTAGGTCTACCCACGTTCTTGAACCTATTTTGCCCATTCTTTGGTTTTAAGACAGTGGCAATTTACCTATTTAGTTAGGTCTACCCATATTCTTGAACCTACATTGTTATCCAAACCTTTTTATGCCAATTATTCCTTCTTGTCATTTTGATTCATTCCCTTTTTATCTACGAATCTAGATTTATTTATAATCTAGGTTGAATCACGATTATTCGAACGGTGGGAATGCGATTTGGGGAAAAACATGGAAATGAATATGAACGTAATTGTAAACTTGGAAATTGGCATAATTTGGAATATGTATTATGACATGCATATTAAAATGAAAACGGGGAAATTTGACATGGATTAGGGAATATGTGATTTTGACATATTAAATTTAGCGTTAGTAAGTAAGCTAAATTTTAGGCATAAAGTGTAAACTAGAAAAATAATTCTAGTTTTGCCATAAATTGTGAATTAGGATGTTAAACCAAGATTGGGTTAATTAAGGTTGATTTGGAATAAGTATATTAGCACAATTTTGAATTTATTCATAATTGTGAGCAATTGTCATGTTTAGAATAAATTATGGTTAGCGACACTAAATTTGGTATAATTTACATACCAAAAAGTATAAATATGATAAATAAGAGAGAATGGGCCATAATAATAAATGTGACAATGTACATTAAAAGAGTAGTAGTGAAATAAGTAAATTAGGAGTAATTTACTTATAGAATTCGTCATAAATGTTAAATTGTTCATTTACCACAAAATATGTAACTTGGTTAAGTTTTGGCCATAAATTATAAACTAGGATATTTAATCTAGTTTCGGCAATGAAATAGGAAATGGCCTAAACTGCATGTTGGGTTAGGACTTGGGCCTAGAATATAAGTATACTAGTAGGCTTAACAAATAAATATAGGCCAAATTTGTCTAAAAAGGTGTAACGACACGGATTTCGCCCGGACCTAATCGATCGTTAAACCGACCAAGACCGTTCGAATCCCGCATACGCTAACTTTGGGTATACAACACATCAGAACAAATAACAGAAGACTTCAATAAACATCATAATAATGTTACATCAGAGTACAGAATATCAGAGTATATCGAAATATAATACACAGCGGAAGATAAATTTACATAAATGTAATACAATGCACAGCGGAAATATAAACTACACAGCGGAAGACTGTAAATGCCTGGACACAGCTTAAAGCTTCAATCCAGAATCCTGCCTAATACATCTGCAAAATAAAACTACTCGACTGCCCGTGTGGAAAATAGGGGCACCCGAGTTCGCAAGGGAAAAGCAAACTACAGGTCAGTCATGGGACTGGTGTGAGAACTCAAAAACAGTTGTTAAACTTGTTTAAAGATAAGGCAAATCACGGGACCACGCCACTTTCGCGGAACGGGTTTACCCCCATGAAAGCCAGTGTATAAGCAACAATCAATATAGATATATGGATCTACTATGCATCACACAACATGCAATATCCCAATCTACCCACTTAGATTAATCACAACACTTAGATTTTCCAAATCCAATTCAATTTACAGAAATTATTCCTTTGGATTTTATTCCCGATTTCTTATTTCAAATCATTTGAAATACATATCTAACTTTCTATATCAAAGTAGATTTCACTTCGGGATCTCAAATCAAATCATTTGGAAATGTGAATTCCAAAACATAACAATGCATACAAACAAGTATGCAACCAAATATCGTGCTCCCCATCGACAAGGCAAAGGGTACGCACCTCGCAACTCGATATATATATGTGCACCTACCCCACGTAGGAGTAGGCTACACCGACGATGCACCTCCCACTCATGGAGAGCATACACCGCCCTCTCACCCATACTTTTAGTCTCAGGGTTACCCGAATCTTTAGCCACATACTAAATCATTTCATATCCCGAAGTAGGGAAAATCATTTCACAACATAATAATCACAAGTACTTTCAAAATATAGTACTTCACATCAGTAATTCACGCATATGATCAGTCACTATTAATCACATAACCTTTGAGCTCGTACGTCTCAAAGAAGGGTGTTAAGCAAGAGAATAAATTCTCCGCCACCAAACATATACATCATCAATAGCAACTAATCGAATATGCGATGAACCACAATGTAACATATAATACATTTTCTAAATCACTTTAGAAATCATCGGGTTTTGGGCCTCGAAATCCTTTCTGTTTTATAAAACATTTTTATAAAACATTCCCTGTCCAAAATCGGGAATAAGTTTCTTTTCGCTTTAAGAAAAATATCATTTCACAATCATTCATTAAATTTGAAATGAACACAATATCGCTAAACACCTTATCGTTAAATCGTGAAGTGTTTCACAAGGCGTTAGCACACAGATATTTTCACTTCGCTATATATATAAATTTCACTTTTCATATATTCGATATTTTCACTTCGCTATATATATAAATTTCACTTTTCATATATTCGATATTTTCACTTCGCTATATTTATAAATTTCACTTTTCATATATTCGATATTTTCACTTCGCTATATATATAAATTTCACTTTTCATATATTCGATATTTTCACTTCGCTATATATATAAATTTCACTTTTCATATATTCGATATTTTCACTTCGCTATCAATCAATTTTCACAACAATTTCAACCAATAAATATCGTCCATGGTTTGTGGACGAGGGGCGTATATATATATATATATATATATATATATATATAGATATTTATATATAGCAATTCACTTTCATTTTCAACATAGATATATTTATAAAAAGGAATTGAAGAGTGAGAAATCCTCACCAATAGCTATCCACTCACACGATTCTTCCTTAATAGAAACTTCGCCTACTTCGCCTTGTTGTTGCTTTCGTTGACTGTATCCTCTACATAGGTAAAAATCGAATTTCACTATGTTATTCAATATATAAAGATTGCATTTTGACTTCGCTATTAAATATAAAGATTATATTTTTATTATTCTTTCAAAACTGCTTTTATAATCCTTTTTTTTCTTTTAAATAAATGCAGTTTTTATCTTTAAAATAAATGCAGTTTTTCTTTTTAGAAAAATGCAGTTTTACTCTTTTAAAATAAATGCAGTTTTTCTTTTATTAAAAATGCAGTTTTTCTCTTATTAAAAATGCAGTTTTACTCTTTAAAATAAATGCAGTTTTACTCTTTATTAAAAAATGCAGTTTTTATTTTATCTTTTTCAAATGCAGTTTTTTTCTCTTTTAAAAAAATGCAGTTTTTATTTTATCTTTTTCAAATGCAGTTTTTTATCCTTTTTAAAAATTCTGTTTTTATTTTCCTTTTAAAACAAACAGTTTTCAATTTTAAATTTCTGTTTTTAAAACTCTTTTATAAAGAAAACAGTTTTAAAACTTTATAAAAAAAACAGTTTTTATAACTTAAAATAAAAACTCAGTTTTATTTTCTTTTTTTAAAAATTCTGTTTTTATTACCTAAAACAAAAATCAGTTTTATAATTCCCCTTAAAACAGTTTTTAAATCATCATAAAAAAAAACAGTCTATACATTCACTGTAAAACAAAAACAAAAAGCAAAAATAAAATAAAATAAAATTAAACGCTCACCGAGCTTCGAATGGGAGGAGGAGGAAGTCGGCGGTTCTCGTGGCGTGGCGATGTCTGGTGTTCGATGGTGGTTCGCGGCAGTGGTTTCGGAGGTGTCGAGGGTGTCGCGAAGAGGCGGGGGTTGCTTTGATTCTGGTCGGCGGCGTCTTTGCTGGAAGGAGGTGGTCTGGCGCGAGGGGCTCGTCGGCGTCGTTGCTGGAAGGCGGCGCGATTTTTAGATTAGGGTTAGGTCTTTTTTTTTTTCGTTTTATAAATAACTGATCGGGGGGGGGGGGGCAAACATATAAGAAAAGGAGGAGAAGTATATTTTTTTTTATTATTTAATTATTAAATTATGCACAAGGGTTGACTTTTACATACGATCTCGAAACGAGGTCCACCGCCTGTCGTCCATAGTGTTTTACCCCCATTTCGAACACAATGGGATATGTATCGCAAGCTGGTTTGATCGTTACAATCCGTTTCCGTTGAATTTACAATTTAAATCCTTATATTGAATTTTAAACGTACATTTCAAATCACCGGGGTCACATACTAACCAGAAAAATATTTTCTAGTTTCGTATTGACGATACGGTCCTAACAAAACTAGTTTCGTCGAATTCTGAGATCGTTTGAAAAATGGCCAATTTCCAGTCGATTAAAATCAACTGAAACTGGTCAAACGCGTTTTCCTTTGCCACGCTCACATATTGATTCGAAAAATTATGAAATTTGAAACCTAGCAATAACTTAACATCACGGACCCAACAAAACTGGTTTCGTCGAAATCCGAGGTCGTTTGCGAAATTGCTATTTTTAAGGGCCTGAATTCCATAGCGACTATTCAGAATTTTCAACTGGACATATCTTTTGATTCCCGATATGAAATCTTGATAATTCGGATTCGTTGGAAAGATATTCACTATTAGATTCCATTATTTTTGGTTTCACTAAAATCCGGATTGTTTTGCACCCGGTACATTCAATTGAAGTTTGAAATCGAATTATCGAACTACCGCGCCATTTTCAATTCTATTTATAATTATATATAAATATTTATATTCTAACGACGACGCGTATAATATATACGTTCGAATTATATTCAAAATAAATTTCTCGTCGATATTATTTAAAATAATTCATATTAAATAATCAGAATTCGCTAAAATTGCCAAAATAAAAATTTCAAACTGGCTCGCATTTTACGGGTTGTTACAAAAGGGGAAATGGGCTTTTGAAAAAAATTGTTAACAATTTATAAACAAAAGAAAAGTATTTTGATAACATCCCTTTTTGTAACACATAGACCAGAAGGTTCTAGGGTGACAGAGAGGATAGTGTCTAGGCTTGGGTTTGGAAAATACAAGTTTCCTGCCCTCCCTGGCTATCCCTAACTGATCCGAAGGACGGGATGGTTGTTTTCAAAACCAGATTTGGAAATTAATCAAAAACCCTTTGAACTTAGAAAACATGAATATGCCTAACCCGAGGTTAGACTGAGTTGCGGTGTAAACCTGCCCGGAACCGACCGGCACATCCAGTAACCGCAGCAATATCTGTCTAATGTGAGAGGTTGCGGCTTTAATTTATTAATTAAAGCTAGAACAAGAATGGGAGAGTTAAGTCCATAGGAACACTTAACCAACCTAACACGGTTAAGCTAGAATGGGAAGGTTAAGGAACACTTAACCAACTTAGCACAGTTAAAGCTAGAATGGGAGGATTAAGTCCATGGGAATACTTAGCCAAATTAACATGTTGACTAGACTAGAAGGTGGGGTTAAGTAATGTTAATACACTTAGCCAATTTAACATGTTAATTAGACTAGAGGTTGGGGTTAAGTAATACACTTAGCCAAATTAATATGTTAACTGGACTAGACCATAGGGTTAAGTAAACTTGAACGCTTAACCATCAGAATATGATAAATGAATAGGGTTAAGTGAAAAGCATGAAGGGATAACACTTAACCTGTGTAATAGGATAAGGGAAGAGGGTTAAGATAGCTTGAATCGACTAAATACACTTAACCAACCTAACCTGGCGAGAAAGAAAACTAAGTAGTAGACCTCAGTTGAAAAAGGGACTAAGTAGTAAAACTTAGTTAAGAAAACAAGGAATTTGGAAACTAAGTGGTAAACCTTAGTTAGTAGAACTAAGTAGTAATTCTTAGTATAACACGAAGGAGCAGACATCCATCTGGTTTTAAGAAGGCTCCAACGAATTGGGTTACGAAGCCCGAGGCTTCGAGGGGACGTGAGGGTACTCTTGGTATCCCTCTGTGAGGCTGCAGATGATCATCCTGGGCTCACAGAGGTTAAGGTCTGCGTTAGAAGAGCCGAGGGTATGCCTTGGTTGCAATATATATGTGGCAACCTAAAGACTAGGATGGACCAGCGTGATTCGGCGAGAAGACGGTAGCCCTGTGATAGCAACTTGTCGTCTACCATCCATCTTGAGTCAATCGAGATACGTGAAGCGGAAAGGCGGAGAACTTCAAAAGACCATATACTTGCTATCTAGTTATGGTTGCGGATGGCCATAGGATAGTGGGGCACCGGGGGCCGGCGTATAGTTCTCATTTTACAAGGTGTGCCTTTCATTAGCTGAGGGAGGGGTCAAGTGGGACCATAGCCACTGGAGTAAAAACAGACCTTAGCATCTGCATCGGCAGATATCTGAAAGCTCCCGACCGAGTTCTGTATTCCTTGATTTTCCCTGTCACAGGACTCGGATCGCACATTACAGGACATGTGCATCTAGACAAGCGATAACGATTCGCGATACATACGTGGGGAAGCCTAGGAACATATACCACTCTAGGTAGTGTGTCCTAGACTTGGGGGCATTGTTCTACAGGTAGCGTAATCCCTAGTTGGACTAGATGGCATAAACCCTGAACTCGAAAAGCGTTCAGCAGATAGCGTAAAACTATAGTTAAATCTAGAAAGCAGTGGATAGAAAACCCTAGATTAGATCTAGGTAACAACTAATAAATGGATGCCTGAAGGCGATGGAAAATACAGGGATTGGGATTACGTTATCGTTACTAGTTGAAACACTAGTTAGGCGGTGCAGAGATATAGAAACCAGTATAACAAGTAAATAGCGAAGCATCGAAAGTATTAGAGTGTATCCAGTTTATCTTAGCATATCTTGTGACTACCTTATCTAATCTTGTTGACCCTATCGTCATGGTGTAATCTTGTATTCAGTTAATTCATGTCGTTTTGTTTTCCATGTTCACATGCTAGAAGTTACTGAACTTACTCAGGCTTTATGCCTGACTCTGTTTTTCTTTCGTCTTCTTTCTTCCGTTCCCCCCCCCTCCAGGTTGTTAAGGAGGAAATAGGATAGCTCAGATTTGTTTTGGGATGATTTCTCTTTCCAAGCTTGAAGAATCTTGGATGCATCGGCTTTGGATTGCTATGGCTGGCTTTTGTTACATTGGGGAATATAAATGTATTTTATGCTTCTTTATTTTGTAAAGACAGTTGATTCTCTGATATTGTAAAGGAACCTTGTACAAATTATTTTGTCAATAAAGCAAAGTTTTATTTTCCGCTGTTTAATGTTTGTCTGTCTTGTAATTTATCTGCATCTTTTACCCATAATGCTCCACAGAACTTAGTGCATTCCCTTTGTGAGTGACACTAACGGATGTGGGGTGTTACAATACCCGTGCATAGTCATAACGTTAAATATATATTCAAATTTGATTACGCGGTTAACTTCTTTTCAGAACTGGTCCGCATGCAATACATACTTTCAAATATATATGTATATTGGCCACGTGGGCTTTGAATTCTTCCTAGTAGACATGGTTCCCCACATCAGTTTATTCCTTTCCACCATTTTTTTTCCTTTTTGTTTTTTTTCCTTTAATCTATGAAAAGCCCAAAGTCCCACTATTTCAGGTCCAACATCCCATCCCTATGCTAACCCACAATGCAATGCTACATCACTACTTCTTCTTCCGCCATAAAATACTGCTGCATCAGCTCCCCTCTTCTCCACGCGCGATTTCCTCCTTCCCACTGTTTCCACAACCGACTCTAGTCTCCTTCCATACATGAAAACACCACACACCCACGTCCTCTATCAGATCCGCTACCAAGCCTTCAGCCTCTGACTGGCGCTGTCACCTCCCATTGCACCAGACTTGTCCAGACTTTACCTCCCTTCGCCCAGGGACTGACCCTCGAGTAGCCTCCCAACTGCCGAAAAGAACGGACAAAGCTCCTCCCCTTGATCTTGTGCTTGAGCTCAAAGTCAGAGGATTAGTGAGAAGTGAGACCGACGAGCATGCCTTGAGCAGACCCTTCTTCCTCTAAATGCGCCACATACACGCTGCCGCACACACCAACCGCCGACCGAAGAACACCCACTTACTCGCCTCCACTACTAATTTTTTTCAGGATATCACGCCTCACGATCCCTTCCGTCCACGATCAATACCCATGCTTTTCGAACGGTGCCATCCCACCTCACGCCTTCACCCATGTTTATATATATTTTAAGTGGTGGGGATATTTTGTTTTAGTTTAATCGAAAAAAGGGGGCTCGAGTTCAATTGGTAGGAAGAAACAGATGTTTCAACAAGCAGGAATGACGAGGGTCCCTTTTAATTATAGAATGAGTAGAAACACAGATAAGAACAACATCCATTCGAGCGTACAATGCAGAATAGAATTTAGGTCTGCTATTTTACTTAGGTTAGGTGATTCATGTCCTTATGCTTTAGATTAGGATATATGTAGGGGACAAGCAGTTGTACGTTCACTTAATAATTTAGCTTGCTATTTTATATATGTATGCGGTGTGTTTTCAATAGAGTCTGTGGTTGTACATATTGTTTTAATGTTTAGGGTAGGATTAAAAATGTTGTATTATGTTTTGCATTTGCCTTTGGTTCGGTACGTTTGGTTTCTGCATGGTCTTTTAAATCCTACTGTTATTTACGTAAAACACTAAATACACACATCGCCATATCCGAACTCCAAGCACGACGAAAATGGATGTACCGCTATATATTGACGTTTTGATCCCAATAAAACTAATTTTGTTGAAAATAGACTCCGTTTGCAAAAACAACGTTATTTTATTTCTAAATATTTATTGGTTCACTCCTAAATTTCGTCTACCGATAAAACAACTCTGTTTGACTCCAAACCGGAAATCCAGCAATAACTAATTATACGCATTCCAATAAATCTCGTTTCGTTGAAAACGGAGGTCGTTAGAAGAACGATTACTTTTAAAGCATATGTAATATTGATAAAATATATATAAAAATTCCCAAACAATTCAATAAAATAATAATAAATTATCATTATCGTAAATGTCCAAATTTAAATATCATATATCTCCATATAAAAACCAGTATGGATTATACAACTCGATATCAACATTTCGAGTTAAATGATACAAAAATATATATATTAAAACCCTATTATTATAATTAATAAACATTATATTTTAATAACGATTTCCATAGCGAATATTTCAAAATTTGATTTGGACATAACTAATAATCTATAACATGAAATCTGGATTTTTCTTTTCCATATGAAAATCATCATCAACAAGATCCAAACGTTCCTTGTTTCACAGAATTCGACTTATATCGGATCTTGTATATTCAATTCAAGTTCAAAACTCATTATTACGAACTATCGCGCCATTTTGAGCTCATTTTAAATAATATATATATATATATTTAATGTTTAAACTTCGCTTTAACAAACGAATTAAATATTACAACCCATAACATCCCAAATATAATATTTAAAATAAAAAAATTATTTAAATATTCGACTACCAAAAATACGGGACATTACATTCTTCCCCTTCAAAGAATTTCGTCCCCGAAATTACTCAGGTAGGAAAAATGCTATGAACCCAATATTTTTAAAACCCAATTTATTTTAAATCGAAAAACAATTCAATAATATAAATAAAATTTCCAAAATATCGAAAATTTTCTAACACTTTAAATTTCTGAAAAAATTCGGCAGAGTCTCCCCTGTACAGAGTGACATCTGCAATATCGTAGGAACAAATAATATATATACATCAACCTACATGGTCAGAAAACAAAATTCAAAACCCAAAATTTTATATTCTTGCATAGGCATACCTTATGCAAGCGCTATTGAGCATACTTGCTCAATTTACGTGCAATCTACGCAACCAAAATCAATCCTCAAGCCATCTGGTACCTGTACTTAGCTCAATTCAACATACAAGTAACATATACATGAAATTTTAAATAACACTTCATTGATTAACAAGTATAACTTCACAATTTCCAAGAATTAAACATGAATTATCAATTCAGTTATACAATACAAGGTTATATCACCCAATTTTAATTCATATGCGGTTTCATTCCAATTTATAATGCTGGAATTCATTCAACTTATTTTAAACCATTGATGAATATATTTCAACCGATCTAACACGCAATCAATAACCAATCAACAAACAATGCACAACCAACTTAATTAGTTAGTTGAATATACATTCAATTTCATATTTACTTTGGTTTATCATATTTGAACATCAATTGTTTAATATTCGATTGATTCCTATTTAGTTATTATTTATTCAAATTCTAAATTACAAATTTATTTAATTTCAAAATCATTTCTTAATTTAATTTCACTTAACCAGGTTAAATTCCAATTCAAATTTTTAATCCAATTTGAATCTCATTCAAATCAATCAAACACACAATATCTCAATAATTTAACAAAATTATTTCTTTTCTATACAAAAATATAATTTGGGTAAAATTATTTCGTTTACCCTCTTTTCAAAATAATATCGTGTTCAATTCCAGTTTAATGCTACTCAACACGTGTAACGATCAACCAATACAATACAAAACATTTGTATACAAAATCCACAAATACACTTATATATATATAAAAACTCAAACTCAATCTAGGGTATTATTATCCCTATCTTTATCGGGTTATACCGCAGTGCCAAAGTTATTACTAAACCATTTCTCTGATACCACTGTAATGACCTGAAAGGATTAGACGTCCGAATTCTTACAATAATACATAAATCCCGTATTACTTGCCAAAACTCAAGTATCGAAAAAACATATAGTTATTAGAAAGAATATCAGAGGGTGAGATAAGAAAGAAAGAAATATTTGAATAGAAGAAGAAGAAGAAGAAGAACCCACACAACACAGTCTCATATCACAACGGAATAGAATATTATATAGAAATAAATCCTTACTGAGAGCTTTAAAAATACTTTCCATCATAGAGTACATCACACATCTGGACAGTTATAATAACCTGTCCTCATATAAAACACACAACAGAGCAGTATCTATATAATATCATACGTCTGAACTCTTCCAGCTCATCTCTTCACAGCATTAGATAACCTATACCTCTACAACCCAGTCTAACCCGAGCATTACAAACGCCGGATCAGTATGGTGAATCGGAGTGAGAAAAACACGCTAAGCATAAAGGTATCATCCAACATGATTTTTAAGTCAAAATCCTTTCGAAAGAAAAGGATAATCGTAAGACCAAATCCACACATAAATACGGATGGTTTTTACCTTACGATAACCCAAAACATTTTTGAAATCAATATCTTTTCTGATTTTATAATAGTGCCTAAATACAAATAAACATCAATTTAGCAGAACGCTTGCATCTCACACTCTACATATATAGTATACAATCAAAATTGTGGGCTCTTATTATAGAATGGATTTCTTGGCAATATATGGGACCACCTTCCGAATAACGTACCTTCGAAGATGAATACATTGGGTTTCAACATGAACATCTTGCAACCTAGACTGAACATGACCAGCCCCTCACTTTCTCTTAAGAGTACCGAATATATCATTACCACAGTTGGGGGCTAGCCAACTGAACCGATAACATACATACAAAAATAAAAAAGGACAACCGAAGGCATTTGATTTCTCCAGATCAGGTAATGATATAACCTTTTGATAGGTGCGACCCACATGTCCAAGCTACCTACCCGATTTTATGCCATTTCTCGGTTGATAAGGCTTGAGGTCATGAATATCTTTAGAACATTTGGCCACCACTCACTTTGAATGTCACATTGTCATATCCTCTAGAAATCACTAATTGATTTCCTCAACAATACTCTAGTTGTTAAGCTAAATAAGTTTCCCTTCTATGCCAACAACTTGGTGTGGTTGAAGAAAACCACGTACGCGACTCCTTTGGAAATACTCTGTCAGACACCCGTACATACAAGTCATATAGTAATAGGATGGACCAAAGGCACTCTCCTACCACATCCTAGGTATAATCCTATGGATCAGTAGTGAGTAGTCCTTGCTGTAACACCCCGTATTTTTAACGACATTAAAAGAGGATAAATTAAATAATAATTAATTTAATATTCAGAATTAAGGAAAACAGACTGCACCATTGCGTCCGTCTCAAAATTTTGGCCAGGATAGACATTTGGTTTGCATAAAACGAATAACGTACGAAGAAGTTATGAGGATTTTAAGTTACGCGTAGAAAGATTATATATATATATACACACACACACGCATGAGTCTGAGATGAGTCAGAATTTTATCCAAAATAGTTCGAATTTGAAAAATAAAAATTAGTGGCAGTTTTCCCGCTCTAGGTGGTCGACCCCCTAGAGGGTGTCGACACCGAGAGCGACCCAACTATAGGGGTGTCGACACCCCTAGGGCTGTTGTGGCAATTGGTTTCAGAGGGTTTAGAAGCTATATATACGTGGCCATTTCTCATATTTTCTTCATTGAGAGTTCATGGTGGCCAAACTCTACCGGCGTCTGAACTGAACTAGATCCGTTAATCTCTACAACTATCAACCTAAGCAAATCAATTGGAAATTCAAGATCCAATCTTTGCTAGTTCTATCTTCTAATCCTAACACTGTGAGTCCCTAGTCGCTTTTAGATTCGAATATTTAAAAGTAAATATGACACGACTATGACTTGGATTTGTTCATCTAACTAAATTATATTTAGTCCCTTGTAAATCATGAACATATGACATCCTGAATTGGTTAGGATTTGGATCTAAATCATTATCTTATTAGAACTATTTTAACTTCTATGACATGCTATGATGTGGATCCAAATCTTTATCTTATCAGATCCATTGCAACTTCTGTAACATTCCATGACGTGAATCTTAAACCCTATTTATGTAGATCTACTTTAAAACTATTGGTTCTAAATTATTTGGACATTTAAATTGTTAATCAGATCTAGTTTATCACCTAGTGTCTATTATGTTAGATCTGAATATTTGGACATCTAAAAGGTTAATTTAGATCTTATTATGCTCACTATGACATCATAGTTATGTTAGAACTAGTAATTGCTACAAGTTCATCAGATTTATGTTCATATGTCCACCTTATCACCATGCTAGCTTATGTTTATGCCAAGTTAGGTTAAGACAATCACTTTTGTCATATTCCAATTATTTTTTCCTTTTTATCGTTTATGACTAGGCTATTGTCTAGCCTAGGCATGCCGCCAATTTTTGAGTGCGCTAGTTAGGGAACGGGGGAAAAAAGGTTAATATTGGCATAATTTGAATATAAACATCATTGGACATATAATTCAAATTATTGGGTGAAATGGGCGTTAACACCTATAAAGGAATGGGTTTAATTAATTGATCACTTAATTAATAATGAATGCCTAGGACTACAATTAGAAATTGTAACCGCACTTATGGCATGAGGTTAGGTTGCATTAGTGGTGGAAGTTTGCCCGGACCTGACCGGCATATCCAACAGCCACTAATGTTGAACCTAATGTGGGAGGCCTAAGTGCACAAATACGAGTCGGGCTATTACACGAGGTTAGGCCCAACTTGTGGAAGAAGTGTTCCCGAACCCGACCTGCATATCCAGCATCCACAAGTTGTAGGCCTAATGTGGGAGGTCTAGCCTATTATAAACCATAAATGGACATGGTAATGAATTGGACTACTTAACCTAATCTAGTCCATAGGGATTGTATGATTATGAACTAAAGTTAGGGTTAAGTAAGAACTGGTTGGACAGTGGGTAAGTTAAGTTAAGTATATCTGAGATCGGTGGGTAATATCTAAATATAGGCCCATGAAACTTAACCCGATAAGGTTATGTAATTAAAGACACCTAGGGGTATACATAACTGGTGGAAATAAAAAAGTTATATAATTGAAGAGACCTTTTAGGGTAAGCATAACTGGTAGAAATGAATATGGCTATGTAATTAAAGACACCTAGTGTTATACATAGTCCGTGAAAACCTAGTGGGGGATACAAGACAAGGGGGAGAACTTGTATCATATTGTGTGGGACCCATTTCAGTCAGTAACCCGGAGTAGGTAACAAACAAAGTACTCCATACTAGGCAGAGAAGGGGCATGCTTACTGAACTAATTGTAAAAGATTCAAACATGGAGGACGGTGTGGGCGGCGCAAACCGACTAGGCCATGTGCGTGCATGAGCTAGGCAGAGGGGGGATAAGACGACCGTGACACCAATAGATATGGTTGTGCACATTATTACGACGAAGGGTTGCCACTTTAGGAAGTGATACGTCCTACTGTGGGGCTAGCACAAGGTATCTACACGAATTAGGGAGCCGATAGATTGGGGTAGTAGTTAGGATACATTTGGACGTATGCCTAAGTCTACCACCTCATAGTGTAAGGGATCATCTCATTCTGGTTATACTAATAATAGTGCAGAATAATCATTGGAAGCGTATACACCGTATCCTGTCTACCTTGTCACACCTGCCTTTTATATAGTAATCTCTCTTATCCACTTTATATGCTTGTTGTAACGACCCGCATTCTACACATCAGAGGATCGTAGAATATTTTTTTTCTTATGGGGTCAAATAGTTGTGTAACTTTGGGAGACGACTAATGGGGATATTTCCCATGTTCACGATTTTTGCCGATTTTTAAATGACCATTTTCCCCTAGCGAATCTTGTTTCTCCTATAACTTTTGATTGGTAAGGAGTTTTGACCTGAAACCACTTCCATTAGATCTGGATGATGGTTTGCCTTTCCGTAGAGTGGTCACAATAATCAAACGGACTTACCGTTTGGGAGATATGACTAAAATAAGGTTTAGAAGGTGAAAAACAGCTTAACCGGGCTTAATCGGGTAATTAGCAGCTAGGCCCATTGGGGATTTCGGAATTAAGGGTATTTAAGGGCTGAAAGGGACTAGAGAAACCCTTCTTTATCATTTTTGCAGCCGTCACTTTCATTTCTTCAACCCTAACAATGGCCTCGAACTCCTAAATCACCTTCTAATCGCCGTTTAATCACAAAATAAGCAAAACTATACCAAATCAAGTCAGATTAGCATCAAATCAGAGTTGGGGCTGCTGTTATACATTGGAATTCGACCCAAAACATTAGAGTTTTAGATTTAAGATTTAATTTGTGGCTAAGGTGAGTAATTTGCATTGTTTTTCACTAATTACGGCTAATTAGGGATGATTAGTGTTAATTAATAAAATTATGCATTATAAAATTCTGGAAAAATATGTAGAAATTATTAAATATTATTTTATGGCTCTGATGAAAATTTGGGGTCATTTGGACATATTCTGCTAATCATATGGTTAAAACATGATTAAGGGGATTAAAGGAAAATCATGGGTTAATGGCATGTTTTAATCTAAATAACATGAATGCTTGGAGATTTGACCTTGTTGATTGATTCTATATATTGTTAATATTGTATGGAATGTTTCATGATTTATTAGTTGAGTTAAAATGGTTGAAAACGCCTTCGTATGGCGAGAATGGACGATACAAGCTCGTTGGAAATTCTTTAACAATCCGGATCGAATCGGCTTGGTGGACCAGATCGGCTAGGGGAGCGGGTCGGATGAGCTGCACCGGATCGGATTGGGTCATGGCGAGAAGGAAGGCCACTTACATTGAGTTGGAGTTGGAATCGGACCGGAACTTGGCATGGGACCGGATCAGATTAGCTGGAGATCTAGAGGGCCGAACCGAATCGGGGTCTGGAGGCGAAGGAACATTGAACCGAACCGACTTGGGGTGGAGCACTGAATTGAACTGCACGATGGACACCAAACCGAATCACATCATGGAGCATCACAACTTGAATTGAGGAAATGACCATGGACCGAACCAAGTTCGAGGCTCCGCTACTACTACGCGATGACTCTTATGAAGACCAACTCCAGTTCGATCGAAACCCGAGATGCAAAGGTAGTCCAAATGGGAAGTAGAACTCAGGATTCAGATGGGAACCAATGAGTTAATGAATTGGACTTTGCTACGGGATGTGTGCAAAGGGGTTATCGATGTCTACAGATTTGACTCACCACTGAGAGACGGATATTGGCTATGTATAAGTGCAGTGGAGTTGTCATGACTCCATGGGGCAGAGTGATCGTAGCAGGGCTATGAGACAGTGCAGTGGAGTTGTCATGACTCCAAGGGGCAGAGTGGACATAGAAAAGGATTAATTGTTACGGATCAGTGTAGTGGGGTCGTCATGACTCCATAGGGCAGAGTGATCGTAACAAAGAATTGGGTGATCAAAGTGGTAGATATCGTATACTTTACGCACTGAGTGAGAGATGTGAGAATGATTGCTATGTTTGATGTTTTCTATCACCATGACATGCACATCCCCCTCCCCCATTATTGTCACACCATGTGCTAGTGTCACCTTAAAGTATTGTACATTCTATTGTGCTAACTCTTTGGTTGCTAGTCCAGGTTCAAGTATGGTTATGTATAGCTGTTACTGTTTTGTTTTGCTGCTTATCGCTCATACCAAACTTTTGTCTGACCCAGAGTTTTATGTCTCTTCTTATTACTCTAGGTGCTCCTAAATGAGAAGACTAGAGACATGTTAGCTGGTTATGCACGAGTAGATGTCCAGAGACGAGCAGGAGGCTTCCACATATTATTTACTCATATTCTCCATGTGTTGTTGCTGGTCACTACTTTGGGCATTAGTAGTGTACCTTCCTATTTTGCTTTAGAGACAATTTTAAAAGTTGTAATAATGATGGTTTAGATCATAAGTTGTATTTGATTTTTCCGCTGCTATGATGGTTTAGTTTTTAGCTTATGCACTGTCTCACCTGTTTTATATCCAGATATGTTATTATTATATTTTGTCCCATGCGCTGTGAGATATACTATAGGTTATTTGATGATTCATTCGTCTTCTTTCTTCTCTTTTGACGACCGTCCCGTGCTAGTTGGACATTGGCACAACGCACATCAAGGGAATTGTCGGCTGGTGCGGGGCGGGCCGTCACATTTGGTATCAGAGCTCTAGGTTGCGTAGTAAACCTAGGGAAAGATACCAGGGAGAGATGGTACGTACATGAGAGCACGTATTTGTTATATTTTGGTTTTCAAAAACTAGATATATACTATTAGTATATGTAAGGATGAAGTCGCACTGCGCTGGCACCACTAAGAAGATGGTTAATCGTTTTCTCTTTACAGATTGAGCGATAATTCGATATACGAGGAGTACGGGTTCAGGGACTAATAATAGGAATGCTCCTGGTGTGAGGACGATGTTTACTACTTTCATGAGAGAGACACTTAGGGATGTTCAGGGAGCAGTTCCTAATGCTGCTAATGGTGGTGGTGCATCCGTGTAGGCGCCTAGAGCCGATTTTGCCAAGTTTAACAAGGATTATACCAGCCTTGGTGGGAAGCCGTTCCACGGAACAGAATCGGCTACGGACGTTCAAGATTGTCTAGATAGTTGTGAGCACATTTTCGAGGATTTGGGAATCGATGATGCAATAAAGAGAAATTTAGCATCGCGTCAACTCCAAGGACAGGCAATGAATTGGTGGAATGCTATTAAAGCAGCTACTTCTGAGGATCAAGTTACCTGGAATCAGTTTAAGACCTGCTTCAGTGATAAGTTTATTCCAACCGCTCAGAAGTCAGAATTGTTCAGGAAGTTCTTGGAGCTCAAGCAAAATGGTAGGCCGGTCTCGGAGTATATTGCTGAGTTCAATACTCTATCGAAATATGGATTATCCCTTATCAATACTGCCAAGAAGAAGAACGAGAAGTTCATAACTGGCTTAGATGGGTACTTGGGGGAAAGGCTTATAAACCACATCAATGAGAAGTTTGAATCCATTGTGGGAAAGGCTTTGAGATCGAAGAGTCTTTACCCTAAGTCGAAGACTGAGGTCGTTATTACATCTACAGGGGAGCCAAAGCCGCAAGCAAGCGGTGGAGGCAAGAATAATTCCCAAAATAAGAGGAAGCAGAGCCAAGCTAAGGATGGTCAGAATAAGAATAAGAAAGAAGTTGAGTGCTTTAGCTGTGGCAAGAAGGGCCACTATGCCAAAGAATGTCGAGCAAAGTCAGCAGATAGGAAGTGCTTCAATTGCGGCCAAGTGGGACATTATAAATGTCCATAACCTCCTAAAGAGAAGCAAATTGTGAAAGAATATGCTATTAACGCTGTTCCTTCTTCGTCGAATGCCCCAACTGCGGCGGAGAAAGGAAAGAATGTCGTCATTCAAGGTATTCTGTCTGTTTATGATGTTCCTGTTCAAGTATTATTTGATACTGGGGCTCCCCGTTCCTTCATATTTGGTGACCTGGTAGATAGGTTGGGATTGGAACCCGAGATTGTCGATAGACCTTTAGTGGTGACGAACCCGATTGGTGGTTCGACTAGCCTTAGCATGATTTTTCGAAATTTGGTCTTATCGAGTCATGGATGTATGTTTGCTTGTGATTGCTTTGTTTTGGGCTTTACTAGGTTTGGCATTATTTTGGGAGTCGATTGGCTCCAAAGGTACGGAGTGGTGGTAGACTGTGAGGGATTTTCCGTGACTATTAAGGCGGATGATGGACAGAGGGTAGTGCTTGGTGGCCTACCTAGTGATGAAGTGATGGCTAGATTTCTAAATTCCCTCAACATTCCGCAGGACGAGTTATCAGGGGTTTCCATTGTTGGCCAGTATCCGGATATCTTCGAGGAAGTGACCGGACTTCCACCACACCGAGAGATTGAGTTCCGTATTGATTTAGTGAAAGATGCCAGACCCATAGTGATGCCACTTCGTCGTATGGCGCCAAGGGAGCAGCGAGAGCTCGAGGTGCAAGTAAGCGATCTTTTGAAGAAGGGATTTGTCAGAAGAAGTGTTTCCGAGTGGGGAGCACCAGTTGTATTTGCCACTAAGGCGGATGGTTCCCTTCGTTTGTGTGTAGACTATCATGAGTTGAATAAAGTGACAAGGAAGAATAAGTATCCTCTTCCACGGAGAGATGATTTGTTTGATCAACTAGAAGGAGCAAGAGTGTTCTCCCAATTGGACCTCGCGACAGGATTTCATCAGCTCCGAGTAGCAGCTGAGAGTATTCCTAAAACGACATTTCGGACGCTGTCTAGATTCTATGAGTGGTCGGTCATGCCATTCGGGTTGACCAACGCACCAACATATTTTGTGGATCTTATGAATAGAGTTTTCATAGATCAGTCGAATAAGTTTGTTCTTATGTTCGTGGGAGATATATTGGTTTACTCTAGGACAGAGGAAAAACACAAGGAACATTTGAGGACAGTGATGGAGGTGTTGAGGAAACACCAACTGAAAGCGAAATTCTCTAAGTATCACTTCTGGAGGAGAGAAATGAGATTCTTTGGTCGTGTTATTCCAGAGAATGGTATTGCCATGGATCCTGTGAAGGTGGCTATGATACAAGATTGGCCTACGCCCAAGAATGCAACAGATGTAAGAAGATTCTTGGGGTTAGCTGGATATTATCGTAAGTTTATCCAAGACTTCTCCAAGATAGAAACACCATTAACTCAGTTGACCAAGAAGAATCAAGCATTTGTTTGGGACGAAAAATGTGAGAATGCATTCATGAGTCTAAAGGAAAAGTTAACGTGTGCACCAATGTTAGTTATTCCTAAAAGGAACGAAGAGATGACAGTATACACGGATGCCTGTGGTACCGGACTAGGTGCTGTACTGATGCAAGGAGGTAAGGTAGTAGCTTACGCAAGTCAGCAACTGAAACCACATGGGAAAAGATATCCGACCCATGATTTGGAATTGGAAGCGATCATATTCGCGTTGAAGATGTGGATACATTATCTCTTGGGAGAAAGATTTGAGTTGTTTACCGATCATAAGTCTTTAAAGTATCTTTTTTCTTAAAAGGTTTGAATCTTCAACAACAAAGATGGTTATGGTTCTTGGCTTCCTATGATTTTGATATCACATATACACCAGGAAAGGGCAATGTAGTAGCTGATGCATTGAGTAGGAGACATGCCAGTTCAGGGGCTATGTTTCTTGAAAGGAAGCAACTAGAGTATGTCGCCGGATATGATTTCAGACCTAAATGCGAATTGGATCCAGAGATGTTAGCAAGTTTGACGATCAGACCCACTTTGATTGAGCGGATTGGTTCCAGTCAGAGGGACGATCCTAATCTATTGGAAATCATCTCCAAGTTAGAGATGGATATCGATGGTGAGGAGATGAACAATTATGGACTCGATAGAGAAGGATGGCTCCGAAAGAATGGGAGACTAGTTGTAACCAACGTTAGTGGATTGAAAGATGAAGTGCTTGGGGAGTGTCATCACTCAAAACTAACTATACACCTTGGTGGTAACAAAATGTATTGAGACATGAAGTAGACCTACTACTGGGAAGGGATGAAAAGAGACGTTGGGAATTTTATGTAACAACCCATATTTTGAATAACAAGATATAACATAAATCAAGGCAGAATTAAATTGTAAAATCTGAATCAAGGGAAATGGGATGTGCCATTGCGTCGGAAAAATACGCGAAATAGAGTCCGAGTTTTCGAAAAACGGAGTCCGTACGACCAAGTTATGGCCCAATGAAGTTATCAGAAAATTCCAAGCCCGAAAACAGTTCAAATTCGAATTCGCAACCAAGGCAGAATGGGCGGCAATTTTCCCGTCCCAGGCAGGGTCGACACAGGGGTCGACACCGGTGTCGACCCCCCCCCCAATGGGTCGACACCCATGTCGACCCTGGGGTCGACCCCCTTGGTCGGACCAATTTTTCTGGTGCACCATTTTGACATGTTGGGTCTTGCTCTGGAAGTTTCTGACGGGAGTTGATGGCTCAGATTCGATTTAGGGTTAATCCTATGGTCTAAATTACCCCTAATCTCTATAAAAAGACCCCTAGACCTAGCCTAAACCCTCATTAATCATTCCTACAACTAAATGCTGTCCAAATGTTCACTAATCATGGCCTCCACCTTCTTCATGAGAGCATGAGTGTCTCAAATCAATCTATGTCATAAAGGAGCCATCTTTCTTAAGTAAAAGAGCCATCTTTCTTTGTCTTTGGGGTTATTCCTTCTTGTTCTCAAGTCTTGAAGTGGAGTTTATCGTCTTTGGTTGCGGATTTGCTAGTGTGGCTTCGTCTCAATCTTATTTTATATTAATTCTAGTCTTCATAGCATTGTAAGCCCTATACTACTCTTAGATTCTAACTATGAAGTTAAATATGACATGTTGCAAGTTGAGTTTGGGCCTAAGTATGATATGTGCTTTGATCCTATCATGTTATGCATAAGTTTATTCTATGCATGTTTGTAAAGCCATCACCTTGACCTTGTGGGCTAAAAGCTATAAGCTTTATGTTGGAATGTTGCATTATGCAACATGAGAACCCTCATAACCTTCATGATAACTTGCATAAAATGTTATATGCTACTTTGGGGATAGTTACTTTATGATTTTCTTTCCAGTTTTCAGTTGATGTTCCTAGACTATGTTTTGTGGAAAATAATGACCGAGTACTTTGATGTAACTTGACTATGGTTTTGAAATGTTAGATTTATCCGCTGCTTTATTTACTCTGTTTTTACTTATATGTTCTGTCTTGTAATATCTGCATGCATGTTTACCTCGTTTAACGCCCCTCCAAAGCTAGTGTCCTTGCAAGAGTGGCATTGGCGGAGGTGGGGTGCTACATTTGGTATCAGAGCATAAGGTTTACAAGATTTGAGCAAAAGGTTTTTAAAACTTACCTTTTGAAAAACTATTTTCAAAACCAATTAAGTATTTTCCAAGAAAAGTCTAGTTATTTTAAAAGGCTATTCCCCAAAAGCCATTAGCACTATCCTTCGTTTCCTCGTTCTGAATCTATCCTTTTCTTTTTCAGTATGGCCGATCTTAACCTTCCCGAGGGAGTAACCATTCCCGGATGGTTCCGGAGGTACTTGGAAGCTAGGGCCAACGATGTGGGCCCAGCAAACACCCCCACCGTAACTGAGGTTCCTCCTCCTCAGAATCCACAAGAAGATTTCGCTAAGGTTTGCAAAGACTTTAAGGCGATGGGTGGCAAGAATTTTATTGGGACGGAAACTTTTGTGGAGGCGAGAAATTGGTTGAAAGAAACTGAGGATCTCTTCGCTGTCTTTGATGTGGAAGACCATAGAAAAGTTCTGTTGGCAGCATGGCTATTAAAAGAAGAAGCTGCTTATTGGTGGGAGGTCACCAATGCTATGAGGCCTATGGAGACTTGGGCCGACTTTAGGACAAGATTTGGGCTTTAGTTTCTATCATCAGCTGAGGCGAATCTGCAATTGGAGAAGTTTATATCTTTGAAGCAAGGGGACATGACAGTGAGGGAGTATGTGAATAAGTTTAACCAGCTTGCTCGATTCGGTTTGGACATGGTTAATACTCCCCAGAAGAAGGCTTTACGCTTTGCACGAGGGTTCAATGAGCCATTACAAGGTTTATCCCTATCTCATATACCCATGGGGGCCACTTTTGAAGGCCTAGTGGACATGGCATTGCTTCAAGGAGACGATAAGAATGGCAAGAAAGAAGTCAAGCCTAATGAGACTCAAGCCAAGAAGACAGACTCAAAGTGGGGAGGAAATCAGAACAATCAGAACAACAAGAACAACAAGGGCAACATGGCCAAGGCAAAGGACCCAAGAAAATGCAACTTCTGTGGGATTGTTGGGCACATAGCCAAGGATTGCAGAAAGAAGAAGAGGAAGTTGGGCGAATGCTTTCACTGTGGAGAGCCTAGACACCTTAGCAAGGATTGCCCTAAGAAGCAAGGACAAGGGCAAGGACAGACTCATACAGGATCTTCTGGAGGGCAAGTGCATGCTCTCAATACCGCTCCAGTTCAGGTCCGAGGTAGTATTTCTGTAGAAAGCCTTGTTTATATTTCTGATTATCCTGTTCGCACCTTATTTGATTCTGGCGCATCGCATAGTTTTATTTCTTCTGACATTGTTGAAAGTTTGCACCTAAGTACTAGTCTAGTTGAGGATCCCGTTAGTGTTTCAAATCCAATTGGGATTTCCGCCCATCTATCTATGATTTGTGTGGATTTGAAGATTTCTATCTTGACCGTGGAATTCACGTGTAATGCTTATGTTCTCGGGTTCATGGGATACGGGTTGATATTGGGCATGGATTGGTTATCCAGTTATGGAGCCATCCTCGATTGTGAGCAAAGGGTGGTGAGGCTCATGACTCGCCTCGGTAATACCCTAGAAATTTCTTGTAACCCTAGAGGTCCCGTCATGTTATGTTATCTTGAATCTCTTAACTCGTCCATCAATGATCTGCAATCTGTAAGGGTGGTTCGAGAATATCCTGATGTCTTTGAAGAGGTTAAGGGGTTACCCCCTAAACAAGAGTTAGATTTTCGTATTTATCTTGTTGATAATGCCAAGCCAGTATCATTGCCCGTTAGGCACATGGCCCTGCGAGAAAGAAGAGAGCTCAGTAAGAAAATCAAGGAGTTGCTTGAGAAGAATTTTTTTAGGCGAAGCATTTCTGAATGGGGTGCTCCTGTGGTATTCGCTACTAAGGCGGATGGTTCGCTTCGTCTATGTGTTGATTATCGAGAGTTGAACAAGCTGACAAAGAAGAATAGACACCCGTTACCGAGGATTGATGATCTCTTTGACCAGCTTGTTGGTGCTTCTGTTTTCTCTCAGCTCGATCTAGCCACCGGATTCCATCAGCTTAGAGTAGCTGAGGATAGTATTGATAAGACTGCGTTTAGGACTCCAGATGGATTCTTTGAATGGCTTGTCATGCCATTCGGTTTGACGAATGCACCCGCCTACTTCGTAGACTTGATGAGTAGGGTGTTCAGGGAGTTCCTTAACAAGTTTGTTGTTGTCTTCGTGGATGATATTCTGATCTTCTCAAAGGATGAGGAAGAGCATACTAGGC
This sequence comes from Allium sativum, assembly GCA_030737875.1. Taxonomy (NCBI): domain Eukaryota; kingdom Viridiplantae; phylum Streptophyta; class Magnoliopsida; order Asparagales; family Amaryllidaceae; genus Allium; species Allium sativum. The sequence continues at coordinate 268,804,779 of CM060913.1, read as the reverse complement.
ATCTCAAGGAAGTGATGGATACGCTTAGAGCGCATAAGTTGAAAGCCAAGTTCTCCAAATGTCATTTCTGGAGAAGGGAAGTTCGGTTTCTTGGACATATAGTTTCTAAGCAAGGCATAGCGGTGGATCCCTCGAAAGTGGTTGTGGTTCAAGACTGGAAGACTCCTAGGAATGCAACCGAAGTAAGAAGCTTTCTCTGTCTGGCGGGCTACTATAGGAAGTTCATCAGGGACTTCGCTAAGATTTCAGCCCCTCTTACTAAGTTGACGAAGAAGAACTTAGTTTTTGCATGGGACTTAGAGTGTGAGCTTGCTTTTCAAAGGCTCAAGAAGGCCCTTACTACTGCTCCAGTTTTGGCCTTACCCGATGGCGGTAAGATGTTTACCGTGTACACCGATGCATGTGGCACGGGGTTAGGTGCTGTTCTGATGCAAGAGGCAAGAGTGATATGTTATGGGGGTAGGCAACTTAAAGTTCATGAGAAGAACTATCCCACTCATGATTTGGAGTTGGCGGCGATCGTCTTTGCACTTAAAATCTGGCGCCACTATGTTCTAGGCGAAAGGTTTGAGTTGTATACTGATCACAAGTCACTCAAGTACCTCTTCTCGCAGAAAGATCTCAATCTAAGGCAGCAAAGGTGGATGGAATTCTTGGCATCTTATGACTTCGAGATAGCTTATACCCCTGGCAAGGGTAATGTTGTGGCAGACGCACTAAGCAGAAGGAGGTTGACTTTGAGTCCCTTGTTTATTGAGATGAAGAATTTAGAGTTCTTGGCAACCTTTGATTTCACGACGACTGTTGAGTCGATGACGGGTTCATTAGCATCCCTTGAGCTTAGACCCACACTTCTTGATCAAGTTTGGGCTTCCCAGAAAGGACACCCGCAGATAGTCGAGGTCATGGACAAGTTGATTCGTGGTGAGACGTCTAGTCACCTTGCTAGATATACTATTGATGACAAGGGTTGGCTAAGGCGTGATGGAAGGCTATGCGTTCCACAAGTAGGAGACTTGGTGCATAAAGTTCTTGAAGAAGCACATCACTCGAAGATGACTATACACCCGGGAGGAGATAAGATGTATAGAGATATGAAGCGCATTTTCTTTTGGGCTGGAATGAAGAAAGATGTGGCAGAGTATGTTTCAAAGTGCATGGTGTGCCAACAAGTGAAAGCCGAGTCAAAGAAACCAGGTGGGCTATTACATCCATTGGAGGTCCCGCAATGGAAGTGGGAGAGTATTTCTATGGATTTTGTGGATGGATTGCCTAGGTCAAGAAAAGGGAACACGAGCATATGGGTCGTAGTTGATAGACTTACGAAGAGTGCTCATTTCATTCCTGTAAAGAGCAAGAGGACCGCATCATGGCTAGCATCTATTTATCTTCGGGAGATATGCGGTTGCATGGGGTTCCTTCTAGCATAGTTAGCGATCGTGACCCAATTTTCACTAGCCAGTTCTGGAATAGTTTGCAAGAAGCGATGGGTACACGATTGAATCTGAGTACAGCCTATCACCCCCAGACGGATGGCCAAACCGAAAGGGTGAATAGAGTGCTAGGAGATCTTTTGAGGCTTTGTGTTCTTGACTTTGGTGGTACTTGGGAAGACCACCTTCCTCTTGTAGAGTTTGCTTATAATAATAGCTATCAAGCTAGCATAGGGATGGCACCATTTGAAGCTTTGTATGGGAGGCCATGTAGGTCACCATCTTGTTGGTGGGAGACTACGGATAGGCTTATACTTGGGCCCGATATGATACGGGACACATCCGAGAAAGTTGAATTGGTGAGAAGACGGATGAAAGCAGCCCAAGATAGACAGTAATCCTATGTTGACAAGTGAAGGGCAGATTTGGAATTCGAAGTGGGAGACATATTTTTCGTGAAGGTTTCTGCTTTGCGTAATGTGGTTCGTTTTGGAGCAGTTGGGAAGCTGGCACCAAGGTTCGTAGGACCCTTCCCTATCATAGAGAGAATTGGAAAGATGGCCTATAAGGTGGAATTGCCTGAGAAGCTAGCCGGAGTGTATAATGTCTTTCATGTCTCGCATCTCCGAAAGTTCCTACATGAGTCCGCTGAGGTGGTTGAACCAAGCATTCTTGAAGACGTGGAGGTAGAGAAAGAGGCAACCTTGAGGAGAGCTCCGATTCGTATCTTGGGAACAGAGATCAAGAAGTTAAGAATCGAGAAGTCAAATTGGTGAAAGTTCAGTGGAGTGAAGCCGATGAAGATGCAACTTAGGAAACCGAGGAGAAGATGCGTGGGCTTTATCCATTCCTTTTTGAGGGTACATTCTCGACCTCTTTTCCTCTTACATGTCTTCCTTTTTGCTATCCATGTTTATCCTGTTTATCTTGTTATCTCGTTAACCTTGTCATGAGAACCTTAAGTAGAGACCCTTTGGATGAAACATGTATTTGAAACATGTTATGCTTGATGGTTGCAAGTGGTTGCAAGTGTTTGCAAGTGGATACTCGTGGATGCATGATACACATTAGGCACTAAGATCGGCTCACACACTTTCATGTTGCATATGCATGAGTGTTTATGCTTATTCATGGATGAAACTTGTTGTGCTATCACGTGGATGTTGCATATGAATGAATGTTATGTGCACTCATGTAGAGATTATAAATTATGTTAGGAATTTGCATACATATGGACTCATTTCACTAACATACTTTGCATTAAGGAGGTTTACTGAATCAGTAACCGCCTGATTTTTACATTAGATAAGTACATATACATACACCTTTTGCATATGTTCATACAGCATTTAGAATCTTTATAAGGACAATGGTTACTTGTGGATGATGTTTGAGTAGATGGATGATGGATGGTAGGATACGTTCTTCCTAACTTAGAGATTTCGGGGACGAAATCCTTTAAGGTGGGGAGGATGTAACAACCCATATTTTGAATAACAAGATATAACATAAATCAAGGCAGAATTAAATTGTAAAATCTGAATCAAGGGAAATGGGCTGTGCCATTGCGTTTGTCTCAGAAAAATACGCGAAATAGAGTCCGAGTTTTCGAAAAACGGAGTCCGTACGACCAAGTTATGGCCCAATGAAGTTATCAGAAAATTCCAAGCCCGAAAACAGTTCAAATTCGAATTCAGATTCGAATTGCAACCAAGGCAGAATGGGCGGGAATTTTCCCGCCCCAGGCAGGGTCGACACCGGTGTCGACCCCCCCCAATGGGTCGATACCCATGTCGACCCAAGGGTCGACACCCATGTCGACCCTGGGGTCGACACCCATGGTCGGACCAATTTTTCTGGTGCACCATTTTGACATGCTGGGTCTTGCTCTGGAAGTTTCTGATGGGAGTTGATGGCTCAGATTCGATTTAGGGTTAATCCTATGGTCTAAATTACCCCTAATCTCTATAAAAAGACCCCTAGACCTAGCCTAAACCCTCATTAATCATTCCTACAACTAAATGCTATCCAAATGTTCACTAATCATGGCCTCCACCTTCTTCATGAGAGCATGAGTGTCTCAAATCAATCTATGTCATAAAGGAGCCATCTTTCTTAAGTAAAAGAGCCATCTTTCTTTGTCTTTGGGGTTATTCCTTCTTGTTCTCAAGTCTTGAAGTGGAGTTTATCGTCTTTGGTTGCGGATTTGCTAGTGTGGCTTCGTCTCAATCTTATTTTATATTAATTCTAGTCTTCATAGCATTGTAAGCCCTATACTACTCTTAGATTCTAACTATGAAGTTAAATATGACATGTTGCAAGTTGAGTTTGGGCCTAAGTATGATATGTGCTTTGATCCTATCATGTTATGCATAAGTTTATTCTATGCATGTTTGTAAAGCCATCACCTTGACCTTGTGGGCTAAAAGCTATAAGCTTTATGTTGGAATGTTGCATTATGCAACATGAGAACCCTCATAACCTTCATGATAACTTGCATAAAATGTTATATGCTACTTTGGGGATAGTTACTTTATGATTTTCTTTCCAGTTTTCAGTTGATGTTTCTAGACTATGTTTTGTGGAAAATAATGACCGAGTACTTTGATGTAACTTGACTATGGTTTTGAAATGTTAGTTTTATCCGCTGCTTTATTTACTCTGTTTTTACTTATATGTTATGTCTTGTGATATCTGCATGCATGTTTACCTCGTTTAACGCCCCTCCAAAGCTAGTGTCCTTGCAAGAGTGGCATTGGCGGAGGTGGGGTGCTACATTTGGTATCAGAGCATAAGGTTTACAAGATTTGAGCAAAAGGTTTTTAAAACTTACCTTTTGAAAAACTATTTTCAAAACCAATTAAGTATTTTCCAAGAAAAGTCTAGTTATTTTAAAAGGCTATTCCCCAAAAGCCATTAGCACTATCCTTCATTTCCTCGTTCTGAATCTATCCTTTTCTTTTTCAGTATGGCCGATCTTAACCTTCCCGAGGGAGTAACCATTCCCGGATGGTTCCGGAGGTACTTGGAAGCTAGGGCCAACGATGTGGGCCCAGCAAACACCCCCACCGTAACTGAGGTTCCTCCTCCTCCTCCTCCTCCTCCTCAAAATCCACAAGCAGATTTCGCTAAGGTTTGCAAAGACTTTAAGGCGATGGGTGGCAAGAATTTTATTGGGACGGAAACTTTTGTGGAGGCGAGAAATTGGTTGAAAGAAACTGAGGATCTCTTCGCTATCTTTGATGTGGAAGACCATAGAAAAGTTCTGTTGGCAGCATGGCTATTAAAAGAAGAAGCTGCTTATTGGTGGGAGGTCACCAATGCTATGAGGCCTATGGAGACTTGGGCCGACTTTAGGACAAGATTTGGGCTTTAGTTTCTATCATCAGCTGAGGCGAATCTGCAATTGGAGAAGTTTATATCTTTGAAGCAAGGGGACATGACAGTGAGGGAGTATGTGAATAAGTTTAACCAGCTTGCTCGATTCGGTTTGGACATGGTTAATACTCCCCAGAAGAAGGCTTTACGCTTTGCACGAGGGTTCAATGAGCCATTACAAGGTTTATCCCTATCTCATATACCCATGGGGGCCACTTTTGAAGGCCTAGTGGACATGGCATTGCTTCAAGGAGACGATAAGAATGGCAAGAAAGAAGTCAAGCCTAATGAGACTCAAGCCAAGAAGACAGACTCCAAGTGGGGAGGAAATCAGAACAATCAGAACAACAAGAACAACAAGGGCAACATGGCCAAGGCAAAGGACCCAAGAAAATGCAACTTCTGTGGGATTGTTGGGCACATAGCCAAGGATTGCAGAAAGAAGAAGAGGAAGTTGGGCGAATGCTTTCACTGTGGAGAGCCTGGACACCTTAGCAAGGATTGCCCTAAGAAGCAAGGACAAGGGCAAGGACAGACTCATACAGGACCTTCTGGAGGGCAAGTGCATGCTCTCAATACCGCTTCAGTTCAGGTCCGAGGTAGTATTTCTGTAGAAAGCCTTGTTTATATTTCTGATTATCCTGTTCGCACCTTATTTGATTCTGGCGCATCGCATAGTTTTATTTCTTCTGACATTGTTGAAAGTTTGCACCTAAGTACTAGTCTAGTTGAGGATACCGTTAGTGTTTCAAATCCAATTGGGATTTCCGCCCATCTATCTATGATTTGTGTGGATTTGAAGATTTCTATCTTGACCGTGGAATTCACGTGTAATGCTTATGTTCTCGGGTTCACGGGATACGGGTTGATATTGGGCATGGATTGGTTATCCAGTTATGGAGCCATCCTCGATTGTGAGCAAAGGGTGGTGAGGCTCATGACTCGCCTCGGTAATACCCTAGAAATTTCTTGTAACCCTAGAGGTCCCGTCATGTTATGTTATCTTGAATCTCTTGACTCGTCCATCAATGATCTGCAATTTGTAAGGGTGGTTCGAGAATATCCTGATGTCTTTGAAGAGGTTAAGGGGTTACCCCCTAAACAAGAGATAGATTTTCGTATTTATCTTGTTGATAATGCCAAGCCAGTATCATTGCCCGTTAGGCACATGGCCCTGCGAGAAAGAAGAGAGCTCAGTAAGAAAATCAAGGAGTTGCTTGAGAAGAATTTTATTAGGCGAAGCATTTCTGAATGGGGTGCTCCTGTGGTATTCGCTACTAAGGCGGATGGTTCACTTCGTCTATGTGTTGATTATCGAGAGTTGAACAAGCTGACAAAGAAGAATAGACACCCGTTACCGAGGATTGATGATCTCTTTGACCAGCTTGTTGGTGCTTCTATTTTCTCTCAGCTCGATCTAGCCACCGGATTCCATCAGCTTAGAGTAGCTGAGGATAGTATTGATAAGACTGCGTTTAGGAATCCAGATGGATTCTTTGAATGGCTTGTCATGCCATTCGGTTTGACGAATGCACCCGCCTACTTCGTAGACTTGATGAGTAGGGTGTTCAGGGAGTTCCTTAACAAGTTTGTTGTTGTCTTCGTGGATGATATTCTGATCTTCTCAAAGGATGAGGAAGAGCATGCTAGGCATCTCAAGGAAGTGATGGATACGCTTAGAGCGCATAAGTTGAAAGCCAAGTTCTCCAAATGTCATTTCTGGAGAAGGGAAGTTCGGTTTCTTGGACATATAGTTTCTAAGCAAGGCATAGCGGTGGATCCCGCGAAAGTGGTTGTGGTTCAAGACTGGAAGACTCCTAGGAATGCAACCGAAGTAAGAAGCTTTCTCTGTCTGGCGGGCTACTATAGGAAGTTCATCAGGGACTTCGCTAAGATTTCAGCCCCTCTTACTAAGTTGACGAAGAAGAACTTAGTTTTTGCATGGGACTTAGAGTGTGAGCTTGCTTTTCAAAGGCTCAAGAGGGCCCTTAGTACTGCTCCAGTTTTGGCCTTACCCGATGGCGGTAAGATGTTTACCGTGTACACCGATGCATGTGGCACGGGGTTAGGTGCTGTTCTGATGCAAGAGGCAAGAGTGATATGTTATGGGGGTAGGCAACTTAAAGTTCATGAGAAGAACTATCCCACTCATGATTTGGAGTTGGCGGCGATCGTCTTTGCACTCAAAATATGGCGCCACTATCTTCTAGGCGAAAGGTTTGAGTTGTATACTGATCACAAGTGACTTAAGTACCTCTTCTCGCAGAAAGATCTCAATCTAAGGCAGCAAAGGTGGATGGAATTCTTGGCATCTTATGACTTCGAGATAGCTTATACCCCTGGCAAGGGTAATGTTGTGGCAGACGCACTAAGCAGAAGGAGGTTGACTTTGAGTCCCTTGTTTATTGAGATGAAGAATTTAGAGTTCTTGGCAACCTTTGATTTCACGACGACTGTTGAGTCGATGACGGGTTCATTAGCATCCCTTGAGCTTAGACCCACACTTCTTGATCAAGTTGGGGCTTCCCAGAAAGGAGACCCGCAGATAGTCGAGGTCATGGACAAGTTGATTCGTGGTGAGACGTCTAGTCACCTTGCTAGATATACTATTGATGACAAGGGTTGGCTAAGGCGTGATGGAAGGCTATGCGTTCCACAAGTAGGAGACTTAGTGCATAAAGTTCTCGAAGAAGCACATCACTCGAAGATGACTATACATCCGGGAGGAGATAAGATGTATAGAGATATGAAGCGCATTTTCTTTTGGGCTGGAATGAAGAAAGATGTGGCAGAGTATGTTTCAAAGTGCATGGTGTGCCAACAAGTGAAAGCCGAGTCAAAGAAACCAGGTGGGCTATTACATCCATTGAAGGTCCCGCAATGGAAGTGGGAGAGTATTTCTATGGATTTTGTGGATGGATTGCCTAGGTCAAGAAAAGGGAACACGAGCATATGGGTCGTAGTTGATAGACTTACGAAGAGTGCTCATTTCATTCCTGTAAAGAGCAAGAGGACCGCATCATGGCTAGCATCTATTTATCTTCGGGAGATATGCGGTTGCATGGAGTTCCTTCTAGCATAGTTAGCGATCGTGACCCAATTTTCACTAGCCAGTTCTGGAATAGTTTGCAAGAAGCGATGGGTACGCGATTGAATCTGAGTACAGCCTATCACCCCCAGACGGATGGCCAAACCGAAAGGGTGAATAGAGTGCTAGGAGATCTTTTGAGGCTTTGTGTTCTTGACTTTGGTGGTACTTGGGAAGACCATCTTCCTCTTGTAGAGTTTGCTTATAATAATAGCTATCAAGCTAGCATAGGGATGGCACCATTTGAAGCTTTGTATGGGAGGCCATGTAGGTCACCATCTTGTTGGTGGGAGACTACGGATAGGCTTATACTTGGGCCCGATATGATACGGGACACATCCGAGAAAGTTGAATTGGTGAGAAGACGGATGAAAGCGGCCCAAGATAGACAGTAATCCTATGTTGACAAGCGAAGGGCAGATTTGGAATTCGAAGTTGGAGACATGGTTTTCGTGAAGGTTTCTCCTTTGCGTAATGTGGTTCGTTTTGGAGCAGTTGGGAAGCTGGCACCAAGGTTCGTAGGACCCTTCCCTATCATAGAGAGAATTGGAAAGATGGCCTATAAGGTGGAATTGCCTGAGAAGCTAGCCGGAGTGCATAATGTCTTTCATGTCTCGCATCTCCGAAAGTTCCTACATGAGTCCGCTGAGGTGGTTGAACCAAGCATTCTTGAAGACGTGGAGGTAGAGAAAGAGGCAACCTTGAGGAGAGCTCCGATTCGTATCTTGGGAACAGAGATCAAGAAGTTAAGGAATCGAGAAGTCAAATTGGTGAAAGTTCAGTGGACTGAAGCCGATGAAGATGCAACTTAGGAAACCGAGGAGAAGATGCGTGGGCTTTATCCATTCCTTTTTGAGGGTACATTCTCGACCTCTTTTCCTCTTACATGTCTTCCTTTTTGCTATCCATGTTTATCCTGTTTATCTTGTTATCTCGTTAACCTTGTCATGAGAACCTTAAGTAGAGACCCTTTGGATGAAACATGTATTTGAAACATGTTATGCTTGATGGTTGCAAGTGGTTGCAAGTGTTTGCAAGTGGATACTCGTGGATGCATGATACACATTAGGCACTAAGATCGGCTCACACACTTTCATGTTGCATATGCATGAGTGTTTATGCTTATTCATGGATGAAACTTGTTGTGCTATCACGTGGATGTTGCATATGAATGAATGTTATGTGCACTCATGTAGAGATTATAAATTATGTTAGGAATTTGCATACATATGGACTCATTTCACTAACATACTTTGCATTAAGGAGGTTTACTGAATCAGTAACCGCCTGATTTTTACATTAGATAAGTACATATACATACACCTTTTGCATATGTTCATACAACATTTAGAATCTTTATAAGGACAATGGTTACTTGTGGATGATGTTTGAGTAGATGGATGATGGATGGTAGGATACGTTCTTCCTAACTTAGAGATTTCGGGGACGAAATCCTTTAAGGTGGGGAGGATGTAACAACCCATATTTTGAATAACAAGATATAACATAAATCAAGGCAGAATTAAATTGAAAAATCTGAATCAAGGGAAACGGGCTGCGCCATTGCGTTCGTCTCGGAAAAATACGCGAAATAGAGTCCGAGTTTTCGAAAAACGGAGTCCGTACGACCAAGTTATGGCCCAATGAAGTTTTCAGAAAATTCCAAGCCCGAAAATAGTTCAAATTCGAATTCAGATTCAAATTGCAACCAAGGCAGAATGGGCGGGAATTTTCCCGCCCCAGGCAGGGTCGACACAGGGGTCGACACCAGTGTCGACCCCCCCAATGGGTCGACACCCATGTCGACCCAGGGGTCGACACCCATGTCGACCCTTGGGTCGACCCCCCTGGTCGGACCAATTTTTTTGGTGCACCATTTTGACATGTTGGGTCTTGCTCTGGAAGTTTCTAACGGGAGTTGATGGCTCAGATTCGATTTAGGGTTAATCCTATGGTCTAAATTACCCCTAATCTCTATAAAAAGACCCTTAGACCTAGCCTAAACCCTCATTAATCATTCCTACAACTAAATGTTGTCCAAATGTTCACTAATCATGGCCTCCACCTTCTTCATGAGAGCATGAGTGTCTCAAATCAATCTATGTCATAAAGGAGCCATCTTTCTTAAGTAAAAGAGCCATCTTTCTTTTTCTTTGGGGTTATTCCTTCTTGTTCTCAAGTCTTGAAGTGGAGTTTATCGTCTTTGGTTGCGGATTTGCTAGTGTGGCTTCGTCTCAATCTTATTTTATATTAATTCTAGTCTTCATAGCATTGTAAGCCCTATACTACTCTTAGATTCTAACTATGAAGTTAAATATGACATGTTGCAAGTTGAGTTTGGGCCTAAGTATGATATGTGCTATGATCCTATCATGTTATGCATAAGTTTATTCTATGCATGTTTGTAAAGCCATCACCTTGACCTTGTGGGCTAAAAGCTATAAGCTTTATGTTGGAATGTTGCATTATGCAACATGAGAACCCTCATAACCTTCATGATAACTTGCATAAAATGTTATATGCTACTTTGGGGATAGTTACTTTATGATTTTCTTTCCAGTTTTCAGTTGATGTTTCTAGACTATGTTTTGTGGAAAATAATGACCGAGTACTTTGATGTAACTTGACTATGGTTTTGAAATGTTAGTTTTATCCGCTGCTTTATTTACTCTGTTTTTACTTATATGTTCTGTCTTGTGATATCTGCATGCATGTTTACCTCGTTTAACGCCCCTCCAAAGCTAGTGTCCTTGCAAGAGTGGCATTGGCGGAGGTGGGGTGCTACAGTTTATATCCAAATGCATGAACTACCAGCTAGTTAAAGCTGAGCAAAAGAAACCTAGTGGTTTGTTACAACTACTGGAAATTCCAGAATGGAAATGGGAACAAGTCTCAATGGATTTCATTGATGGTTTACCAAGGGCTAGATCGGGTCACGATAGTATTTGGATGATTGTGGATTGATTGACCAAAAGTGAAAGATTTATACCGATCAAGTCAAACAGAACGACAGCTAAGTTAGCAGAACTGTATACGAAATGGATAGTGAGATTTCATGGAGTAACCAAAAGAATTGTGAGTGGCCGAGATCCGTTGTTTACTAGCGGGTTTTGGAAGAGCTTACAAGAGGCTTTAGGATCAGAATTACATCTCAGTACCGCATACCATCCTCAAACCGACGGTCAAACAGAGAGGGTGAATCGTGTATTAGAAGATCCTTTGCGAGCTTGTATTTTGGATTCCGGAGGGTTATGAGATGACCATTTGCATCTAGTGGAGTTCACATATAATAATAGTTATCAGTCCAGTATTGGTATGTCTCCATTTGAAGCTTTGTACGGAAGACCGTGCAACTCACCATCATGTTGGCTGGAAACCGGTAAGAAGTTTGTGCTTAGACCAGATGTGATAAGGGAAACTTCAGACAAGATCAAGGTTATCCAACAGCAAATGAAGGCTGCTCAAGATAGGCAGAAGATTATGCTAAACAGAGGAGAAGAAATTTAAAATTCTCCATTGGTGACTTGGTATTTGTCAAGATATCTCCGTTGAAGAGTGTGCTTCGATTTGGTAGGAAAGGTAAGTTAGCACCAAGAGTTGGTGGTCCATTCCCAGTTCTCGAGCAGGTAGGAAATTTGGCATATAAGGTGGATTACCTAACAAGATGGCGAGAGTTCATAACATGTTTTATATTTCCCAGTTAAGGAAGTTAGTGCACGACCTCGATATGACTATTTCACCAGATCAGTTGGATGACATCGAAATAGAACCCGAGGCGGTTGAGAACCACCGACCGATATGTATTGTTGAGTACGATACGATGCAGCTTCGAAGGAAGACGGTGAAACTAGTCAAAGTCCAGTGTGGTGATGATGAGAAAGACTGTACTTGGGGAACAGAGGAGAACATAAAGAAGTCGTATCCAGAACTCTTTGCCTGGTAAGGTTCTAATTGCGAATTAGTTATTCCGCATGCTAGGATAGACTTGTTGTGCCATTATGTATGTTTGATTGTTGCAAATGATTGGTAGGCATGCGGGATCCTTTGTATGTTTTGGTTAAGGAATTTTGGGGACGAAATTTCTTTAGGGGGGAGAATGTAACGACCCACATTCTACGCATCAAAGGATCATAGAATATTTATTCCTTTTTCTTATGAGGTCAAATAGTCGTGTAACTTTGGAAGACGACTATTAGGTTCATTTCCCATGTTCACTATTTTTGCCGATTTTTAAATGACCGTTTTGCCCTTGGCGAATCTTGTTTCGCCTATAACTATTGACTAGTAAGGATTTTTGACTTAAAACCACTTCAATTAGATCCGGATGATAGTTTACTTATCAGTTGAGTGGTCACGTTAATCAAACGGACTTAATGTTTCGGAGATATGGCTGAAATATGGTTTAGAAGTTGGAAAACAGCGTAACTGGGCTTAATTGGGTAATTAGCAGTTAGGCCCATTGGGGATTTCGGGATTAGGAGTATTTAAGGGATGGAAGGGGATAGAGAAACCCTTTTTTCATTTTTGTAACCGTCACTTTCATTTCTTCAACCCTAACAATGGCCTCCAACTCCTAAATCACCTTCTAATCACCATTTAATCACTAATTAAGCAAAACTAAACCAAATCAAGTCAAATTAGCATCAAATTAGAGTTGGGGATGTTGCTATACATTGGAATTTGACCCAAAACAGTAGAGTTTCACTTCTAAGATTTAATTTGTGGCTAAGGTAAGTGATTTGCATTGTTTTTCACTAATTACGGCTAATTAGGGGTGATTAGTGTTAATTAACAAAATTATGCATTATAAAATTCTAGAAAAATATGCGCTCTTATAAAAATTTGGGTTGATTTGGACATATTTTGCTAATCATATGGTTAAAACATGATTAAGGGGATTAAGGGAAAATCATGGGTTAATGGCATGCTTTGATCTAAGTAACCTATATGCTTGACGATTTGACTCGCTACTACTGTATGGAATGTTTCAAGATTGATTAGTTGAGTTAAAATGGTTGAAAACACCGTCGTATGGTGAGAATGGACGATACAAGCTTGTTGGAAATTCTGCTGCAATCCGGATCGGACCGGCTAGCGGATCGGGTCGGGTGAGCTGCACCAGATCGGATTGAGTCATGGCGAGAAGGAAGGCCACTTACATTGAGTTGGTGTTGGAATCAGAATGGAGCTTGGCATGGGATTGGATCGAACTAACTGGAGAACTAGAGGGCCGAACCGAATCCGGGCCTGGAGGCGAAGGAACATCGAACCCAACCGACTTAGGGTGGAGCACCGAATAAAACCGCATGATGGACATCGAACTGAACCACATCATGGAGCATCACAACTCGAATTGAGGCAATGACCATGGACCGAACCGAACCGAGTTCGAGGCTCCGCTACTACTACACAACGACTCTTATGAAGACCAACTCCAATTCGATCGAAACCCGAGATGCAAAGGTAGTCCAAATGGGAAGTAGAACTCAGGATTCAGATAGGAACCAATGAGTTAATGAATTGGACTTTGCTGCGGAACGTGTGCAAAGGGGTTATCGATGTCTATAGCTTTGACTCACCACTGAGAGATGGATATTAGATATGGATCAGTGCAGTGGAGCTGTCATGACTCCATAGGGCAGAGTGATTGTAGCAGGGCTATGAGCCAGTGCAGTGGAGTTGTCATGACTCCATGGGGCAGAGTGGACATAGCAAAGGATTAGTGGTTACGAATCAGTGCAGTGGGGTCGTCATGACTCCATGGAGCAGAGTGATCGTAACAAAGAATTGGGTGATCAAAGTGGTAGATATCGTATACTTTACACACTGAGTGAGTGATGTGAGGATGATTGCTATGTTATATGTTTGCTATCACCATGACTTGCACACCGCTCCCCCATTATTGTGACACCATGTGCTAGTGTCACCTTAGAGTATTGTACATCCTGTTGTGCTAAATCTTTGGTTGTAGGTCCAGGTTCAGGTATGGATATGTATACTTGTTATTGTTCTGTTTTGCTGCTTATCACTCACACCAGACTTTTGTCTGACCCAGAGTTTTATGTCTCTTCTTAGTACTCTGGGTGCTCGTAAATGAGCATACTAGAGACATGTTTGTTGGTCATGCACGAGTAGATGTCCGAAGACGAGAAAGAATCTTCCACATATCATTTACTGATATTATCCCTGTGTTGTTGCTGGTCACTACTTTGGGCATTAGTAGTGTACCTTCCTATTTTGCTTTAGAGACAGTTTTAAAGTTGTAATAATGATGGTTTAGATCATAAGCTGTATTTGAATTTTCCGCTACTATGATGGTTTAGTTTTCAGCTTATGCACTGTCTCACCTGTTATATTTTGTCCCATGCGCTGTGAGATATACTACAGGTTCTTTGATGATTCATTCGTCTTCTTTCTTCTCTTTTGACGACTTTCTCGTGCTAGTTATACACTAGCGCAGCACACTTCAAAGGAAATGTCGGATGGTGCGGGGCGGGCCGTCACACTTGTCATGCTACTTTTATTTATTTACTTTCTAAAAGTAACTAGACTCGCCAGACTTTATGTCTGACCATTTTTGTTTCCTCTCCTTCCTTCCGGTTCTCCCCAGTTTCTCAGGGCGGGAACACTCAGGCTTATTCAGGACTCAGTTATCATCTTGCTAGGAGTTGCTTTCGAAGTATGGCTCAAGTTCTTACCTCTACCATGGCTTAACTCTTTTATTTGGGGAATTATGCTTTTTATATATTTATGTACTCTGATGGTACAAGACATAAGTTATATTGTTGTAACGGCTTTTGTGACTTACGGTATTTTGGACCACGATGTTATGATTTATGTTTGAAATAAAAATTTGAATTTCCGCTGCTGTCTTATTTATATCTATCTTCTAATATACTGTGTCTATTTAGCTATAACGTTTCACGAAACTTAATGCATTCCCTTAGTGAGTTACATTAACGGGCGTGGGGTGTCACACTTGCAATCCGTAGATTCCAATCACGAAAGAATTACTATCGAAATATCTCTAGCCGTTAAACCAGAGAAATTCAACTAGTTCTTCTACTCATGAAGATCGACGGTCTTCAATTACTCCATCTTCAATCAACATCTGCCCTTATTTGCTGGTTAGGAATGGTTTTCGAATATAAATTCGATCTCGGTCTTTCCATGCCTGCAATCGTATTAGCTAAATTTCATAGTCGGCTATTTATCTATCAAATAAATAATCATGAGAATAGAATGATTTCACTGATTTAGTACTCAGCATTACTTGTACTTTAATTAACAATAATTAACAAATATCTGATTAAACTTCTAAATTTCTTGATATTTTTAACACAATATTTACTTGTTATTTAACATAAGATTTATTTTTAAAACTATTCCAAATACATTAGAGTTAAATCATATACATATATTCCCAAACTTGGTTTTAACAAATTTCACGTAAAACACTATTACTTGAAAAACACTACCCAAATCTTATTCATTTAGAATAAACTCATTTCAAAACTTAACTTTTTATTTCCTTTTACTTTTGGAAATATCGTTATATATATAAATGTATATATTCTCAAATTTTCCTATTTCCGTTACTTTGGAAATCTCATTATAAATATTCTAAAATCTTGCGGTTACCATTGCGTTATTATTTCTCATATGGAAATAATAAATTATTCAAAACCACTTTCCCATTACAAACTAATATCATCCTTAGATAATCCTGAAGTCGTTCAAGATGGGGTATTTATTCACCTCTCAGACCTTGATCAAAAACGTTCTTTTATTAAGATAGATATGAGTTGTAATTAAAACCCATATTTAATTTTAGTATAAAAAACAAATCTCATTTAACTATTTTATTTAAAATATGGTTTTATAAAACCTTCTTAGTTTTGGAAATCCCTTCTCGAATATAACTATTATTTCTTAATTCATTGATTAAGAATTGAAATACTAAAATATCACTTTCCCTTCCAATTCTTTAAACAATTCGTTTAATAACTTGGATTTATGTTCCAAAACTCTATTACTCACTCCCTTACTAAATTCACTTTTAACGCTCTCTCTTTCTAATCCATTCGACCATTTCCCGCTTGAAAATCTTATTTCGATTTTCATAATTTTACTTAATTCCATTATTAAGTAACGTTAATTTAAAATTAATGATTTAACATCACATCCCTTTGTATAAACTTTGTTTGTATAATTCTGGTTTAGTATAAAATCTTTTATTCTCAGTTTCCTTTTTCTTAATTCAACCATTAAGTAAACATTTAATTTAAGCTATCATATTCGCTTAAAATTCCTTTTATAACCTCGTTATAAAAACTCGGGTTTTAATATAAAACCCGTTCATAAGCTTCTTTCACAAATTCAATCAGATTTCATTTCCACTTCGATTACTTTCAAAAATGAATCCCATTCAAATAGTAATCTCTTAAATTATTATTAATTAAATAAATATTTTACTTCACCGTCAACTACCGTATAATTAGTTAACTTCTTTATTTACTAAGTAAATGATAAATTTCTTTTTAAAATCTTATTAAAATTAAACACTTATTCATTAAACCATTTCATTAGATTCGTTAAGGAAAACTAATTTAATAATCAATCTCAGTAAAAAAAAGTTGACTTAGTCAACTTCAACACACGGTTATCTCATTAACCACTTCCAATTAGTCTCACTTTAAATTAATTAATAATATAATTAATTTGAATAATTCCATTTAATTGTTTATTGGAAATAATTATCCAATTCTTCACCGTTAGGTAAATTTCTGCTCATTTGCTTATTTAATCTTCTTAACTTTAGCACTTCCTTTATAAAACCGTTTAAAAAATCAGTTATAACATAAATAATAAATATTTATTTCATTTCAAATAAACTTTTATTCAAAATGATAGATTTAAGAATTTATCTTCAGTTATAAAATAATTTTTATAACTTCATTTCTGTCGATTCACGTGACTGTAAATCGATATTTAGAAAACATTTGCTTTATAGGCCATATACTGCCAATTACTTAACCAATATTGCCCATTGGTTAAAACAAATCAAATGTTAAATTTCAGGTCAACGGTCTACAATCAAATCAATCATTCAATCCGAACAGTTCTGTAATGACCCGCATTGGCAGAGGTATTATAATTAATTTATTTAATTTTATAAATAGTGATATAGTGAATTAAATGGTGGTTTGGCAAACTATGGAGACTTTGGCTAGAAGTAGTGGTGAAAGGTGTTTGTGTTTTAATGGAAAGATGGGAGGATGGTGTGGAGATGTTTCGGCCATGACAAATGAAGGGTACGGGATCTCTGAGAATGACGGGGAAGACAAACGGAAATGGTAGTGGACACAACGGGTTTACTATGCAAAGTGGCAAAAGGGTAGCAGATTTTTATAACATACAGGGGAGGGATTTCTTGCGTATTGTATAGGGATGACCAACATGGATGTTTGTTTTAATGAAGCAGGTTACGGCAGTTCTCATATGAGAAGAAGAGATCAAAGTAGAAGGACGTTGGGTGATTGGTAATTATGGTGTGTGACTATGTCCACCGGGGTCATCATTCAAAAGCAAAAATCTAAAACAAAACCCAGTAGAATTTGGAGACATGCAAAGTTTCAAAATACAAGTGCTCAATTATACTCATTTGTTGCAAAGAGGAGGCGGTAATTGGAAAAGAAAGGGGTAATCGTAGAAGAAGTGTTAAAATGTGATACCGGGTTGAAGAATGTGGTTATGGGCCTTGTTAAAATGGTGAGCCCAATAGTATAATTAAAATTTTGTTTATTAATTTAAAATAATATACAAACTTATTTATGCAATAATTCACTCGTACAATATCAAATTTGGGAATGGATTGATCCGCTGAGATCGTATGGACGAGAACTCCACCATGGAACTGACTGGGAGTGGATTCGAGCTCGTTACAATTTATAGCGAAACAAATTGTCTGATCAGAATCAACTAACGTAAATCGTTATATAACGGTTAACGCGTAATGTGAGTAAATCTCACTAACTCTGAACAGTTTATAATTTCATGTTGTATTTTTAGAACTGTTAAATATTGGTTGATTGACTATGTGTTGACTGTTTGATTGAACTGCTAGTCAGTTAGTTGAATTTATATATTGATTCTGTTTAAGAGAATATATCATATGGAACTGAAAGTGATGTTATCTATATTTTTTAACATCTGTGGATGCAGGGAAACAGGTTGGAGGGACCCAACTGGGTTCCTCAACATTTATTTTACTGTTTGTCATATATTGTGATATATGATGTGATATATAATCTGTTGTCGATTATATGTGTTTGGACGATACTGATCATCGTGATTTGATATGTTGAATACCGTAACATATTGAAATGTTGACAAGGGAATATTTTCAAAGTGATATTTGAAAATAAAATATTTATAAATGGAATATTTATAAATAGGAAATATTTATAAATTGGAATATTAATAAATAGGAGATATTTAGAAAAGGGAAATTATAAAATCAAAGAATAGATTTGAAAAGGAAATATTTACAAACCATTTGCAAATAGAATAATAGAAAAGGAAATATTTGTAAATCATTTACAAATAGAATTGATAGGAAATATTTAGAAAATAAATAGAGTTAAAAAGGGAAATTTATTTATAACGGAATAGGACGTTATAAAAGGAAAAACGTTATAAAAAGGAAACTGTTATAAGAAGGAAATCATTTTAAAATGGAGAACCGTTACTAAAAGTAAATCTTTAAAAATGAATAAACGTTGTTAAAAAGGAAATCTTTATAAAGCGAATAAAGGAGTTAAATAGAAAATGGTATTCGAAAGGAGTTAAATCGAATAAGGTATTCGAAAGGAGTTAAATATAATATGGTATTCGAAAGGAGTTAAATCGTACATGGTATTTGAAGGAGTTAAATCGAATACGATATTCGAAAGTTAGAAAATCGAATATTTTATTCGTAAGGGGTTAGTCGAGTCAAGTTGGTTAGATAGAGTTAACCAGTTAGAGTAAATCGATAGAGTTAAATCGAACTAGAATTATTGAATAGAGTTAAATCGAACTAGAGTTATTCAAATGGAGTTAATCGAATTTAGTATTCGAATAGAGTTAAATAAATAAGAGTTACTAGAATTAGTTATTCGAATAGAGTTAAACACAAAGGAGTTATCGAATTAGTTATTCGAAAAGGAGTTATCGATTATAGTTTAATCGAAAGGACTTAAGGAGTTAAGTAAAAAGTTGGGTTAAATAAATAGAGTTAATCGAATTTAGTTTATTCGAGGAGTTTTCAAATCTAGTTATTCGTAAGAGAGATTATCAAATATAGTTATTCGAAGGAAGGAGTTATCGAATAGAGATTTATTCGAACGAGGGTTACGTAAGGAAGTGTTAAAGGTTTAAAAGATGAACTTACCCTATTTCGAGATTTAAAATGTTGTTCATTTAAAGTCTGAGAAGTAGTTATAACCCAACTTGATTGACTTCATTTTTAATTTAGAAATGGGTAAGGTTCGAGAGTGAAAGTGGTTAAGTGATTTTAGTAAATAAGTATAGTGGTTTGAGTTGTCGTCGCGATGTGGATTTAAACATCTGTTTAAATCAAAGTAAAGAAGATTTGGAAATGTTTTCCAAATAGAATCAGAAACGTAATCAAATATTGAAATAAAGAGATAAGTTGAATGATGATTGATCAATATAATTTCCTCCTGGAAATAATATCGTTGTTGCACACCTGTTTTTCTTTGATAGTTAAATCACAGGCTATCGAAGTTTTGACCATTTTAACGTTGTTAATATGGAGAGACCGGTTGGATTATTATCCAAAGAACCACTTTGTATTGGCATAAGCGTTGCGAATCATATATGCCAAAGATTATTGAAGACGGAGTAAAGTGCAAAGGCTATTGTATAAGTCTTAGATAACAGTGTCTAAGACGGATGTATTGAATAGTGCCTTCGGTTCATCCTGTTCCTGGATGACTTGTATGGATGGATGTCTGACAGAGTATTTCCAGACGATCACGTATATTGATTTCTCCAACCGTACCAAGAGTGGAAGCGGAGAAGGAAACTTCTTTTAGCTTACACATAATGTATGGTTGAGGACGTCAATCGGTGATTTGATGGATTTCACGATGTGGCATTCAAAGTGAATCTGGTGTGATGATAATGCGTAGCTTCTAGCATCATCATCCGGTAAATGACAGAAATCGGGCAGGCAGCATGGCTAAGTCGGTCGCACCAAAGTAGGGTGTATAATCACCTGATCTAGAGTTTCATTTATTTCTAAAAATCTATTGTTGATACTGCCCCATTCGGGAAACGGTTGTTGATCCCAACCGTTGGTGATATACATCCGATACACTCAAGCGAAATGAGTGGTCAGTCATGTGTGGCCGGGTTGCAAGATGTTCTTGTTGAACCCAGTGTATTCATCTCTAGAGGTACACTAGCGAAAGGTGGTTCCATACCTTGTCATAGTTGGAAATCCATTACCCAATACGTGCTTGCGGTTTTGATTGTATACTATATATGTAGAACGAGATATGAAAGCATTTCTGCTAGATGATTATTATATTGTGGTTGATAGACATTATTATAATATCTAAAGGTTTTTGATATAAAGATAATTTTGATTCTCATAAGGGAAAAACCCGTTCCATTATACGGCGTGGTCTTATGAGATATCATTTACCTGTTTGAACTGTTTTAAACTGTTTTACTCATACCAATCCCATGACTGACCCGGAGTTTATTTTGTTTTGTTTTCCCTAAACTCTTTGGTGCCCAATTTTGTACGGGCAGTCAAGTAGTCAGGAATTTACAGATACTTGAAGAGCTGGAGAAGGAGGCTTCAGGATCATATAACTATAGTTATTTCCGCTGTGTTGTAAGTGTTGTACTTTGATAATGATGTATATTCAAGTACAGATGTATATTTCAAGTTATGTTATATATATTTTATGTTATTCGTTCCGCTGTGAGATTCGTGTTACTCTGATGTTGTGTTCTTCTTCTTCTATTCTAAGTTTCTATCTTATCTATCCTCACCCTCTAATTTATTTCATTAACTATTTGGTTATTTTCGATCCTTGGATGTTCGATATGTGTTGTATATCGGATAACCAAGATCGCATTTTTCTGGGTCGTTACAATTGGTTTCAAAGCTTAAGGTTAAGTGAATTACCTTGGCTCTGTGGCGTGACTCGGTAGAGATAGTGTTAGTAATACCCTAGATTGAGTTGAGTATATATATAAGAGTGAGCGTATTTGTTATTGATATAAAAGTTTTTTTTACATTGTGGAGATTCATTGGTTAAGTTGTTTATGGGTTCTGGTCGATCAGTTTGATCCACTGTATCGGTAGGAGTTGATAAACACTTGAATACGATGAACCGTCATGGTATGTTTTGAAAAGAGGGTAAATGAAATAATTTTACCCAAATTATATTTTGATATAAAGGATTTATATTGGAATGATTATAATATATTGGATATATTGGTTGTTATTATAATCGAGTAAGGTTATAAATTAAATGGTTATGTAAATAACCAATCAGAATTCATATAAGTGAAATACGTGAAATCAGATGATTTGAATCTGAAATTTAAGCCAGAAATTGAATTAAAATTTTGGAGAATTGGATAAGTGTTTGTAAATGGATTTGGATTAAAAATAAGGAAAATTTAAGATCCTGGGAGATTTTAAATTGTTTTACAAGCAGTGTGAATTATATTTTGAAATAAATTTCAAAGTGGGAATGTTTATAAATGGTTTTATAGTATTGAACTCACTTCAATCGCTGGAAAATATATTCTGATGATGATAGCTGCATCATCAGTATTCATTTTCGAGTTGTAAGTGACGAATTACTACCAGAGATACTATTTTGAATTTGTTTTGGGAAAGACAAGTTGTGTTGAATTTCAAAATGGGATTTATAATATAGAATCAAATATAGAATTTGAATAAAGAGAATTAAAATAGAAATTGAATATAGAAATTCAAAGGGTGTTTGAATATATGAAATTCAATGGAATTGAAATAGAAATTGAATATAGAAATTCAAATGGAATTTGAATATAGAATTCAAATGGAATTCAAATATAGAATTTGAATATATAGAATTTGAATAGAATTTAAATAGAATTTGATATATAGAATTTGAATATATAGATTTTGAATAAAATTTTAATAGAAATTGAATAGAATTAACTAAGTCGAAGAGGAATTAGTTAATCGAGTTTTCAATTTGAAGTTGAACTTTGAAAGGTGAATTGGATTTGTAAATGGATATTCGAAATTGAATATGGAACTTAAATTTGAAATTTGGATTCAAATTAGTTAATAAGAGTGTTAAAATTTATTTGAACATGTCATGTTCAAATATAAAAGTGAAATAGGCTAAAGAGTTAATTAACAAATTAATTAACGAATTGAGTTAAAACGATCAGGTATAGTTTAAATAGATTGGGCAGGTATAAATATACATGAGATAGGAATGGATAAGGTATGAAGGTATATAAATAGAATGCTCGACGAAAAGGTATGTATTTAATTCATATATGAGATTTTATGTGCCGTATCAGTTAGCCGCTTAGCTTTTTCTTTTTCTTTTGGATTGGTGAGGGCCATGGGAGGATATTTGAAATATCCCGATGCTCCTAGTACAAAGGCGGTTATGGCGAATTTTTCCGGGAATTTTAGGAGTTAGAATATATTTAAGATAATTTGATAGTTAGAAATCAACGTATCGATATATATATATATATATATATATATATAGAAGTCGATAAGGAAACGAACTTAGAAATAGAATAGTAAAATCAAAAAGGAAGTCTAAGAATACAATCCAGCAAGCATAGAAAGAGAAAGTGTATACATGTTTAAAAGTGAATAAGTAGTTGTATGGTATAGATTATTCGAGTAAGTAGTCATATCTGTTTTGACGTTATAAATGTTATTCAGTCAAGGTCTGAGAGGTAGTTATACCCCAACTTGATTGATTTCATTATTAACAAATAAATAGTAAGATTTCAGGCTCGAAGATCAATGTTGAATAAGAGTTAGTTGAATATAGTATTTGGATTGTCGTAACAATGTTTTACACAACATCCGTTTTAACCCAAATAAGTGTAAGCTTGGAAATATAATAAAGAATATTTCCTAAGTATAGAAATAAACGAGATCGAAAAAGAGATAAGTAATTGGAATATTTTCCAATTATAAATACCATATATTTTCTAAAGTTTAGAAAATAAATGAAGGCGATATTTGAAAATGTTTTCCAAATAACGTAAAGGGCCAATATGGTTATTGTAAATATTTGGTTAACATATATTGATAAAGAAATAGAGAAGTGATTTAACTAATGGAATATTAATTAAGGGCTCAGTGACATGTTCAAAAGGAAAATTTGATTTTTGAAAAGAGTAAACTGTTTAAAAACTCCCAGGGAAAGACTGTTTGAATTAAAAACAAATTTAACAAAAATTTGTGAAAGCAAAATTTAATTAAAGTAAAGCCAGTAAAGTGGTAACTGAGATTGAATTAGAATGATATCAAGACAAATTGGATTATGAGATTCAAATTTGAAGTGTAATGTGATAATCAAGTTAAGAGTTGGGAATCGAGAAGAAACTCGAGTTGAAATGATATTGGCTCGGATATAAGCAAATGGTTGTGTCGTGGATAAAAGCAGGTTGGGATTTGATTGGGATGACCCTTGTATCCGCTGAATTGACAGCAGGTGAAAGTGATAGAGTTTATGTAACACCCCTTAATTCTGTTAATGTTAATATTCACAAATTAAAGAATAACTAATCTCAGACGTGAGAAATGTGGGAAACGGGTTGCGCCTTTGTGTTCGTCTCGGAATTCTGGTCGGAATAGAGTCCGAGTTTGCGTGATTTGGACTTCGTATGAAGGAGATATGGCCATCAGAAGTTTCAGAAAATTCAAAACATATTTCAGAAAATTTAAATTCAAAATTCGAAGTCAAACATGCTAGGCGGGAAATTTCCCCCCCAGCACCCAGGTCGACTGGGCAGTCGACACCCCAGGGACCAGGTCGACCTGGGTGTCGACCTGGTCCAGTCGGCTAGGGTTTGGATGAGCCCAATCTTGAGTTACTGATGTGTCTTTAGGGCTGAGTTAGCAAATTTAACGGTTCAGGTTAGTTCTGAGTTGATCTGACGACCTAAATAAATCCTAAACTCTATATTTACCTAGGTAGTCTCTCACTCTAAATCACATGAAAAATAGAATAGCCGCCTTCATGCCATCGCCATGGAACCCAGTGTAGCCGCCGCCAACTAAGAAGGAAGAAAGCTAATCAAAACCCTAATTCTACTCAACTCTAAAGCAAATCAAGACTCTCTTTCTTCTCTAATTGTGAGTATGATGATTTTAATAAGATTATTAGCAAACTAATTAGATTAAGATGTGATATGGATCATAAGAAAATGATGTAAATTGTCATATATGTTGTTGTAAACCATATGCTATCATGTATGTTGTAAATCCTATGTTATGTGACGATGATATCCTATATATTGTAAATCATGCTATGATGATATTGTATAGGTTGTAATTTTCTAGGCTAAGTTGTGATAAATCATACATGTTATAAAGTCATGATGTTATTATCTATGCTAATTAGTTCATGTTAATCAAATCATAATGTTGATATTATTTGGGCTATGTTGATCTATATGACAAATCATGTATGCAAGTTTAGATTGATTAGTAAAGATTATGAACATATCTCATGACATCTATTTAGATATAGAATTGTGCTATGACATGTGTGAGTTCTATGTGTTAGATGTTAGTTCACATCATCACTATGTTGCATAAACCACATATGCAAGTTTATACATGAATTTGGATTATGATCATGTTATGTAAATTGTGACATTTTACCAAACAAGTTGACACCTTTAGATCTATGACATGTGTAGTTTTATGCAAGTTGTAGTTTTTAGCCGATGCAAGTTTAGGTGTTGGACATCTATCACACATGCAAGTTTCACCCTTATTATGATTAGATCTATTTTATTTGTCCATATGTTGTGATAATTTATCTTTGTGCTATGAGTTAGACTATTCGAGTCTAACGTATATTTTGCGTTGAATAAGCGAACGTATAACGTGGGGTAGGGGTAATATTAAGGATTTAATATTAAGAAATTGGGACGCAATTGATATGATTTTGCATACCATAAGTGGATGGCTATAATTGAGTCAATTATGGACATCATTAAAATTGGAATTAATTAATGATTTGAATAGGGATATATTTAAAACTGGGGTAAAAGATTATAAGTGTTAATCAATGCTTAGGACACGAGGTGGCAACGCAAGTCCAAAGGTTTCATATGCGTGTGTGGACCCGGGCTGGTAGGTAAGACGTTGTTGCATCGTGTAGGTATAAGCCGTGCATTCTCAAGTTGTATCGGGTTGCCACTTTAGGGGAGTGATACACCCCACTGTGGGGCCAGCACGGGTATCTACGAGTAGGGAGCCAATCGAAAGTGGGTAGTGGGGTACACCTAGCGGAGATAGGGGCAGGCGGCACCTATGTAGTCAGCTAGGGATACACGAAGCTATTTATACAATTTCTAAGTGCAGCAAGTGGGATCAACCTTTAAGGTGACTGGTGTGGTGTAGGGTAGTAATTATTCGTTAGTATTAGGTGTGCATTTAACATTATCTTTATCTGCTCTTCCATACCCAATAGTTCATAGACATTTCCTTGTTTTCCAACTTATACCTTAGTCTAATTATTTTGATAATAGTATTGTTAGAATTATCATACACGCCAGACTTTATGTCCGACCCCCTCCATTTCTATCTTTGTTCCCCCACCAGGTCCTCAGGGTGGGCCCAGCTCTAGCGGAGTTTGATTGGATTGCTAATTCTCTCTTTTGGAAAGCTTGGACCATTGAAGTAAAGTCCAGCTTGTTATCTTATTTAATGGCTATTTATGTAATGGGATTATGTATTTTGTTTTATCAAGATGGATATTGTACTTGACTCTGATTTATGGTTTTATGATGTAACAAACATGTTTAATTTCCGCTGCAATAAAATAAAGTTTTAGATTCCCAAGTACTACTTATTATCCATCCTATTGTAATTTATCTGTTCTATATTCACTTAAAACCTCCATGGAAGTTAATGCATTCCCTTTGTGAGTGACATTAATGGACGTGGGGTGTTACACGTGGTATCAGAGCTTAAGGTTACCAGAACAGATAAATTTTTTAGAAAACCTATTTTTCTAAAGTATTTTTGGAAGAAGTGTTTTCAAAAACATGTCTTGATGAGTAATTTAAAGAGGAAAGTTTTTATGAAAAACATAATCCCCAATAGCCATATATCTTTATCTTTCGAATTCTCCATTTTGAATCTTTCCTTTTTCGTTTCAGCATGGCTGAAGATCTTAACCTTCTGGATGGTGCAACGATACCAGGATGGTATAGGAGGTTATTAGAGGCTAGGGCCGCTGCAGGTCCAGCCAATGTTACTCCACCACCAGTTGCACCCGCTCCTCCTCCTCCTTGCGCGGATACTTTTGCAAAGACATGCAAGGAATTTAAGGCTATGGGTGGAAAACCTTTTCAAGGGTCAGAAACGTCTGTGGAAGCTAGAGATTGGCTTAAGGAGGTGGAAGAATTGCTAGAAATCTTTGAAGTAGAAGAAGGAAGGAAAGTCAAATTAGCAGCTTGGTTAATGAAGGGAGAGGCCTCGTTTTGGTGGGAGGTCACTAATGGGGAGCATCATGTTGATTCTTGGGCGGATTTCAGATGTAGATTTGAGGCAAAGATTCTCTCAAGGGCAGAAGAGAGTCTGTAAATGGAAAGGTTCTTGACATTAAAGCAAGGAAGCTCATCAGTGAAAGAATATGTCAACAAATTTAATCAGTTAGCAAGGTTTGGCTTGGACTTAGTGAACACGCCGGAGAAGAAGGCTCTGAGGTTCGTTAATGGCTTGAATGAGCCGTTGCAGGGGTTGGCTATAACCCACATCCCTATGGGGGCCACCTTTGAGAAGCTAGTAGACATGGCACTCATGCACGAGGAGAAAGGCGCTAATGCTAATAAGGCACCCGAGAAGAAAGGGGATCAGAAGAAACCACAACAGCAAAACAAGAAGGGTGGAAAAGACAATAATGGCAAAGGAAAGAAAAGTTGCTTTAACTATGGGACACCAGGCCATCTCAGCAGGGATTGCAGAAAGAAAAAGAAGACTGGCTTTTTTCACTGTGGTGAAGCGGGACATCTAGTGAAGGACTGCCCAAAGAAGGGGCAGAGGGCATGGGATGATAGGTGCAGGCTCTTATGGCTCCAGGGCAGGCAAGGGGACAAGTTCAGGTTCTCGCGGTCCCACCGCTGCAAGAACGAGGTAGAACCATTTTTGTTGAAAGCTTAGTTTTTCTGTTTGATCATCCTGTCCGTACCTTATTCGATTCAGGCTCATCGCATTCGTTTATCTCTACATCATTAGTTGAATCACTGCACTTAAACACCAGTTTAGTAGAGGATCCCTTAGTTGTTTCGAATCCAATTGGGGGCTCGGCTTATTTGTCCATGATGTGTTTGGATTTGAAAATTTCTATACTTAGCATTGAGTTTAGATGTGATGCTTATGTTTTGGGCTTCACGGGCTATGGGCTAATTTTAGGAATGGATTGGTTATCCAGAAATGGGGCCGTTCTTGATTGTGAAAGGAGAATAGTTAGGCTCATGACTCGCCTTGGCAACACTCTCGAAATCTTTTATGACCCCATAAATTTCGTTATGCTAAATTATCTAGAATCGCTTGACGTGTCTATGGAGAATCTACGATTTGTTAGAGTGGTCCGAGAATACTCGGATGTGTTTGAGGAGGTGAAGGGCTTGCCTCCGAAGCGGGAGATAGATTTTCGAATATATCTTGTGGATAATGCAAAACCAGTATCTTTGCCAGTACGCCACATGGCTCCTCGTGAAAGGAGGGAACTCAATAATCAAGTGAAGGAGTTGCTTGAGAAGGGGTTCATAAGACGTTGTATGTCGGAGTGGGGTGCTCCAGTAGTGTTTACCACGGAGGAGGATGGGTCCCTTAGACTTTGTGTGGACTATAGAGAACTTAATAAGCTCACTAAGAAGAACAAACACCCACTGCCGAGGATTGACGATATCTTCGATCAGTTAGTTGGCGCCTCAGTGTTTTCGCAGTTGGACTTAGCCACTGGTTTCCATCAGTTGAGAGTGGCTGAGGATAGCATAGACAAAACTGCCTTTAGGACTCCGGACGGTTTCTATGAATGGCTAGTGATGCCCTTCGGTTTGACAAACGCCCCCGCATACTTTGTTGATTTGATGAGTAGGGTGTTTAGGGAGTACCTTAATAAATTCGTGTTGGTCTTTGTAGACGACATCTTGATCTTTTCTAAGAATGAAGAAGAGCATGCCCTATATCTTAGGGAAGTGTTGGAGACTCTACGAGCGCATTACCTTAAAGCTAAATTTACTAAGTGTCACTTCTGGAGAGAGGAAGTGCGATTCTTAGGACATGTGGTTTCCAAAGAAGGGATAGCTGTGGGTCCCGCGAAGGTGGTGGCCATCCAAGATTGGAAGGTCCCTAAAAATGCTACCGAAGTTAGGAGTTTCTTGGGGTTGCCTGGCTACTATAGGAAGTTTATCAAAGACTTCGCAAAAATATCATCTCCATTAACACGCTTGACGAAGAAGAACTTAGTCTTCACATGGGACGTAGATTGTGATGATGTGTTCCAACGTTTAAAGAGTGCTTTGACCACAGCCCCAGTCTTAGTGCTGCCAGATGGGAGTAAGCCATTTACTGTTTATACCGATGCTTGTGGGAAAGGTCTATGCGCAGTTCTAATGCATAAGGGAGGGGTAATAGCCTATGGTGGAATGCAGTTGAGAGTGCATGAAAGAGATTACCCTACACATGACCTAGAGTTGGCCGCTATTGTTTTCGCACTTAAATCTTGGTGTCATTATCTTCTTGGCGAAAAATTCGAATTATTTACTGATCACAAATCGTTAAAATACTTATTCTCTCAGAAGGACTTGAACTTAAGGCAGCAAAGGTGGATGGAGTTCTTAGCATCCTATGACTTCGAGATAGCATATACCCCTGGCAATGGTAACGTAGTGGTCGATGCCTTAAGTAGAAAAAGATTATCTTTAAGTCCTTTGTTTGTTGAGCGGCGAAGTTTAGAGTTCGTTTCTACGTTTGACTTTACACCTTTTATTGACTTCGTACCCGGTTTGCTAGCATCCTTAGAGGTTAGACCTACGCTTTTGGGACGGATTGGCGAGGCACAGCGAGACGACCCACGGTTGGTTGAGTTAGTAGAAAATCTCAAAGGAGGGGAGTCATCGAGCCATCTCCATAGGTATACCATAGATGATAAGGGTTGGTTACGTAGGGACGGTAGACTTTGTATACCAAAAGACGATGACCTAAGGAAGACCATTCTTGATGATGCACATCGTTCGAAGATGACCATCCATCCCGGCGGGGACAAGATGTACATGGACATGAGACGAGTTTACTTTTGGGCCGGCATGAAGAAAGATGTGGCTGAGTATGTCATTAGATGCTTGGTGTGCCAACAAGTAAAAGCGGAGCATAAGAAGCCCGGTGGATTGCTTCACCCATTGGAGGTTCCACTATGGAAGTGGGATAGTGTCTCGATGGACTTTGTGGATGGATTACCAAGATCAAGGAAGGGTAATACGGGGATTTGGGTTATAGTGGATAGACTTACTAAAAGCGCCCATTTAATTCCCCTGAAGAGTAAGAGGACTGCTCCATGGTTAGCTTCTGTATATGTTCGAGAGATAGTTCGCTTGCATGGTGTTCCTTCTAGCATAGTAAGCGTCCGCGGTCCTATCTTCACTAGTGAATTTTGGAAGAGCTTACAAGAAGCAGTAGGGACTCAGTTATGTTTGAGCACCGCGTATCATCCTCAGACGAACGGCCAGACCGAGAGGGTGAATCGTATTCTAGAGGATCTTTTGAGGCTATGTATCCTAGACTTTGGGGGTACATGGGAAGAGCATCTTCTGTTGGTAGAGTTCGCATATAGTAGCAACTTTCAGTCTAGCATTGGCATGGCACCTTTCGAAGCTCTTTGTGGACGACCTTGTCGTTCACATACATGTTGGTGGGAATCTACGGATAAGATCTTACTTGGGCCCGATATGATTAGAGAGACTTCGGAAAAGATCGACTTGATTCGAAGGAGGATGAAGACGGCGCAAGATAGGCAGAAATCTTATGCAGACAAAAGGAGGACAGATCTTGAGTTTGATGTTGGGGACATGGTCTTTATCAAAGTGTCTCCATTACGGAACGTTGTTCGCTTTGGGTCCGTTGGGAAATCAGCACCAAGGCTTGTAGGGCCGTTTCCTATTAAGGAAAGGATTGGGCAGATGGCATATAGAGTGGAGTTGCCTAAGAGACTTAGTGGTGTACATGACGTATTCCATGTGTCACATTTGAGGAAGTGCTTGCATGAGACCGCAGAAGTGGTAGAGCTGAGCTTGCTTACAAAGGTGGAGATAGAGCGTGATGCGACGATTCGACGAGCTCCTACATGCATTCTTGGGTCGGAGATCAAGAAGTTGAGGAATCGAGAGGTCAGACTAGTCAAAGTGCAATGGGGAGATGATGAGAGCAACGCTACTTGGGAGACAGAAGCGAAGATGCGTTCGTTGTACCCTTTTCTTTTTGAGGGTATGTCTTTTAATTTCTCCTTTATCGCTTAGCTTGTACTTATCTTACCTTTAGAGTATCCTCTCGCTAGTATCTTTGACCTTTAGTTAGGATAATCCTATGGTTGAAACATGTGTTTGAGACATGTTATGTATGATGGATGCAAAGTGGATGCAAGTGTTTGCTAGTGGTTGCTCGTGGATGCATATACACACACTATTAGGCACTAGATCGGCTCAGTCACTTAATATTGCATATTGCATATATATGGATGTATTTAGTAAAATGGATGTATGAGGATTTTTTTATCATATGGATGCTGCATTCAGATGATGATTGTGTACGCATGTAGAGATAATATGTAGCATTAAGGAACTTTTGCATACATAATGGACGCATGGCACTATCATGATTTGCATTAAGGAGGTCAACTGAATTAGTGGACCGCCTGATTTTTCATTAGATATGGACATATACACACATTGTGCATTTAAACATGAAAGCATTAGAAGTCTATAAGGACAATGGATGCCTGTGTTTGATGGTTGAGTAGATGGACGATTGGATGTTAGGATATACATTCTTCTTGACTTGAAGATTTCAGGGTCGAAATCCTTTAAGGAGGGGAGAATGTAACACCCCGTAATTCTATTAATGTTAATATTCACAAATTAAAGAATAACTAATCTAAGACGTGAGAATTGCGGGAAACGGGTTGTGCCATTGTGTTCGTCTCGGAATTCTGGTTGGAATAGAGTTCGAGTTTGCGTGATTTGGACTTCGTATGAAGGAGATATGGCCATCGGAAGTTTCAGAAAATTCAAAATAGATTTCAGAAAAATTAAATTCAAAATTCAAAGTCAAACAGGCTAGGCAAGAAATTTCCCGTCCAGCACCCAGGTCGACAGGGGAGTCGACTGGGCAGTCGACACCCCACGGACCAGGTCGACTTCGCAGTCGACCTGGTCCAGTCGGCTAGGGTTTGGCTGAGCCCAATCTTGAGCTGCTGATGTGTCTTTAGGGCCGAGTTGGCAAATTTAACGGTTCAGGTTTGTTCTGAGTTGATCTGACGGCCTAAATAAATCCTAAACTCTATATATACCTAGGTAGTCTCTCACTCTAAATCACATGAAAAATAGAATAGCCGCCGTCATGCCATCGCCATGGAACTCAGTGTAGACGCCGCCAACTAAGAAGGAAGAAAGCTAATCAAAACCCTAATTCTACTCAACTCTAAAGCAAATCAAGACTCTCTTTCTTCTCTAATTGTGAGTATGATGATTTTAATAAGATTATTAGCAAACTAATTAGATTAAGATGTGATATGGATCATAAGAAAATTATGTGAATTGTCATATATGTTGTTGTAAACCTTATGCTATCATGTATGTTGTAAATCCTATGTTATGTGATGATGATATCCTATATGTTGTAAATCATGCTATGATGATATTGTATAGGTTGTAATTTTCTATGCTAAGTTGTGATAAATCATACATGTTATAAAGTCATGATGTTATTATCTATGCTAATTAGTTCATGTTAATCAAATCATAATGTTGATATTATTTGGGCTATGTTGATCTATATGACAAATCATGTATGCAAGTTTAGATTGATTAGTAAAGATTATGAACATATGCCATGACATCTATTTAGATATAGAATTGTGCTATGACATGTGTGAGTTCTATGTGTTAGATGCTAGTTCACATCATCATTATGTTGCATAAACCACATATGCAAGTTTATAAATGAATTTGGATTATGATCATGTTATGTAAATTGTGTCATTTTACCAAACAAGTTGACACCTTTAGATCCATGACATGTGTAGTTTTATGCAAGTTGTAGTTTTTGGCCGATGCAAGTTTAGGTGTTGGACATCTATCACACATGCAATTTTCACCCCTATTATGATTAGATCTATTTTATTTGTCCATATGTTGTGATAATTTATCTTTGTGCTATGAGTTAAACTATTCGAGTCTAACGTATATTTTGCGTTGAATAAGCGAACGTATAACGTGGGGTAGGGGTAATATTAAGGATTTAATATTAAGAAATTGGGACGCAATTGATATGATTTTCCATACCATAAGTTGATTGCCATAATTGAGTCAATTATGAACATCATTAAAATTGGAATTAATTAATGATTTGAATAGGGATATATTTAAAACTGGGGTAAAAGATTATAAGTGTTAATCAATGCTTAGGACACAAGGTTGGACTCGTTTGTGACGTAAAACTGCCCGGACCCGCCCGGCAAATCCAGTAGTCACAAATGTCAGCCCAATGTGAGAGGTCTTTGGCCCAAATTAAAGCATAACAGTTGTAAAGACACGAGGTTAGACTCTTTTATGGTGTAAGACTGCCCGGAACCGCCTGGCAAATCCAGCTGCCATAAATGCCAGTCTAATGTGAGAGGTCTTTATGAGGTTATGGCCTGAATGAATTAAGAAATACTTAACCAGATAAACATGTGAAGTAGGACATGGGGGTTAAGTAGGTGCCTTGGGTGGCATGAGGAATCTAGTGGGTGCCTTTAGTGGCATTTGAAATACGATTAGTAAGACTTAACCAAACACACTTGTGAATGAACATGACTAGGAAGAGGGTTAAGTGGGATATACTAGTGGGGACAAGCTTAGGTGAATAGCTTGTGGGGGCCTGTTTCAACCAGTAACCCAAACGTATCTTTGTGGGCTTGACCCAAGTCGAGGACGAGACACGCATAATGGGCTTGACTATAAGAGGCCAAACGGGATAGCGGTGGCAACGCAAGTCCAACGGGTTTCATATGAGTGTGTGGACCCGGGCTGGTAGGTAAGACGTTGCATCGTGTAGGTATAAGCCGTGCATTCTCAAGTTGTATCGGGTTGCCACTTTAGGGGAGTGATACACCCCACTGTGGGGCCAGCACGAGTATCTACGAGTAGGGAGCCGATCGAAAGTGGGTAGTGGAGTACAACTAGTGGAGATAGGGGCAGGCGGCACCTATGTAGCCAGCTAGGGGGACACGAAGCTATTTATATAATTTCTAAGTGAAGCAAGTGGGATCAACCTTTAGGGTGACTGGTGTGGTGCAGGGTAGTAATTATTCGTTAGTATTAGGTGTGCCTTTAACGTTATCTTTATCTGCTCTTCCATACCCAATAGTTCATAGACATTTCCTTGTTTTCCAGCTTATGCCTTAGTCTAATTATTTTGATAATAGTATTGTTAGAATTATCATACTCGCCAGACTTTATGTCTGACCCCCTCCATTTCTATCTTTTTGCCCCCAACAGGTCCTCAGGGCGGGCCCAGCTCTAGCGGAGTTTGATTGGATTGCTTATTCTCTCTTTTGGAAAGCTTGGACCGTTGAAGTAAAGTCCAGCTTGTTATCTTCTTTAATAGCTATTTATGTAATGGGATTATGTATTTTTTTTATCAAGATGGATATTGTACTTGGCTCTAATTTATGATTTTATGATGTAACAAACATGTTTAATTTCCGCTGCAATAAAATAAAGTTTTAGATTCCCAAGTACTACTTATTATCTGACTTCTTGTAATTTTTCTGTTCTATATTCACTTAAAACCTCCATGGAAGTTAATGCATTCCCTTTGTGAGTGACATTAATGGACGTGGGGTGTTACACGTGGTATCCGAGCTTAAGGTTACTAGAACAGATAATTTTTTTAGAAAAACTATTTTTCTAAAGTATTTTTGGAAGAAGTGTTTTCAAAAACATGTCTTGATGAGTAATTTAAAGAGGAAAGTTTTTATGAAAAACATAATCCCCAATACCCATATATCTTTATCTTTCGAATTCTCCATTTTGAATCTTTCCTTTTTCGTTTCAGCATGGCTGAAGATCTTAACCTTCCGGATGGTGTAACGATACCAGGATGGTATAGGAGGTTATTAGAGGCTAGGGCCGCTGCAGGTCCAGCCAATGTTCCTCCACCACCAGTTGCACCCGCTTCTCCTCCTCCTTGCGCTGATACTTTTGCAAAGACATGCAAGGAATTTAAGGCTATGGGTGGAAAACCTATTCAAGGGTCAGAAACGTTTGTGGAAGCTAGAGATTGGCTTAAGGAGGTGGAAGAATTGCTAGAAATCTTTGAAGTAGAAGAAGGGAGGAAAGTCAAATTAGCAGCTTGGTTAATGAAGGGGGAGGCCTCGTTTTGGTGGGAGGTCACTAATGGGGAGCGTCCTGTTGATTCTTGGGCGGATTTCAGACGTAGGTTTGAGGCAAAGTTTCTCTCAAGGGCAGAAGAGAATCTATATATGGAAAGGTTCTTGACATTAAAGCAAGGAAGCTCATTAATGAAAGAATATGTCAACAAATTTAATCAGTTAGCAAGGCTTGGCTTGGACTTAGTGAACACGCCGAAGAAGAAGGCTCTGAGGTTCGTTAATGGCTTGAATGAGCCGTTGCAGGGGTTGGCTATGACCCACATCCC
This sequence comes from Allium sativum, assembly GCA_030737875.1. NCBI lineage: Eukaryota > Viridiplantae > Streptophyta > Magnoliopsida > Asparagales > Amaryllidaceae > Allium > Allium sativum. The sequence goes on along the minus strand of CM060913.1, from coordinate 268,769,666 downwards.
TATGGGGGGCACCTTTGAGAAGCTAGTAGACATGGCACTCATGCACGAGGAGAAAGACGCTAATGCTAATAAGGCACCCGAGAAGAAAGGGGATCAGAAGAAACCACAACAACAAAACAAGAAGGGTGGAATAGACAATAATGGCAAAGGAAAGAAAAGATGCTTTAACTGTAGGACACCAGGCCATCTTAGCAAGGATTGCAGAAAGAAAAAGAAGACTGGGTGTTTTCACTGTGGTGAAGCGGGACATCTAGTGAAGGACTGCCCAAAGAAGGGGCAGAGGGCACGGGATGATAGGTGCAGGCTCTTATGGCTCCAGGGCAGGCAAGGGGACAAGTTCAGGTTCTCGCGGTCCCACCGCTGCAAGAACGAGGTAGAACCATTTTTGTTGAAAGCTTAGTTTTTCTGTTTGATCATCCTGTCCGTACCTTATTCGATTCAGGCTCATCGCATTCGTTTATCTCTACATCATTAGTTGAATCACTGCACTTAAACACCAGTTTAGTAGAGGATCCCTTAGTTGTTTCGAATCCAATTGGGGGCTCGGCTTATTTGTCCATGATGTGTTTGGATTTGAAAATTTCTATACTTAGCATTGAGTTTAGATCTGATGCTTATGTTTTGGGCTTCACGGGCTATGGGCTAATTTTAGGAATGGATTGGTTATCCAGAAATGGGGCCGTTCTTGATTGTGAAAGGAGAATAGTTAGGCTCATGACTCGCCTTGGCAACACTCTCGAAATCTTTTATGACCCCATAAATTTCGTTATGCTAAATTATCTAGAATCGCTTGACGTGTCTATGGAGAATCTACGATTTGTTAGAGTGGTCCGAGAATACTCGGATGTGTTTGAGGAGGTGAAGGGCTTGCCTCCGAAGCGGGAGATAGATTTTCGAATATATCTTGTGGATAATGCAAAACCAGTATCTTTGCCAGTACGCCACATGGCTCCTCGTGAAAGGAGGGAACTCAATAATCAAGTGAAGGAGTTGCTTGAGAAGGGGTTCATAAGACGTTGTATGTCGGAGTGGGGTGCTCCAGTAGTGTTTACCACGGAGGAGGATGGGTCCCTTAGACTTTGTGTGGACTATAGAGAACTTAATAAGCTCACTAAGAAGAACAAACACCCACTGCCGAGGATTGACGATATCTTCGATCAGTTAGTTGGCGCCTCAGTGTTTTCGCAGTTGGACTTAGCCACTGGTTTCCATCAGTTGAGAGTGGCTGAGGATAGCATAGACAAAACTGCCTTTAGGACTCCGGACGGTTTCTATGAATGGCTAGTGATGCCCTTCGGTTTGACAAACGCCCCCGCATACTTTGTTGATTTGATGAGTAGGGTGTTTAGGGAGTACCTTAATAAATTCGTGTTGGTCTTTGTAGACGACATCTTGATCTTTCCTAAGAATGAAGAAGAGCATGCCCTACATCTTAGGGAAGTGTTGGAGACTCTACGAGTGCATAACCTAAAAGCTAAATTTACTAAGTGTCACTTCTGGAGAGAGGAAGTGCGATTCTTAGGGCACGTGGTTTCCAAAGAAGGGATAGCTGTGGATCCCGCGAAGGTGGTGGCCATCCAAGATTGGAAGATCCCTAAAAATGCTACCGAAGTAAGGAGTTTCTTGGGGTTGGCTGGCTAATATAGGAAGTTTAGCATAAACTTGGCAAAAATATCAGCTCCATTAACACGCTTGACGAAGAAGAACTTAGTCTTGACATGGGACGTAGATTGTGATGATGCGTTCCAACGTTTAAAGAGAGCTTTGACCACAGCCCCAGTCTTAGTGCTGCCAGAAAGGAGTAAGCCATTTATTGTTTATACCGATGCTTGTGGGACAGGTCTAGGCGCAGTCCTAATGCAAGAGGGAAGGGTAATAGCCTATGGTGGAAGGCAGTTGAGAGTGCATGAAAGAAATTACCCTGCACATGACCTAGAGTTGGCCGCTATTGTTTTCGCACTTAAGTCTTGGCGTATTTACCTTCTTGGCGAAAAATTCGAATTATTCACTGATCACAAATCGTTAAAATGCTTATTCTCTCAGAAAGACTTGAACTTAAGGCAGCAAAGGTGGATGGAGTTCTTAGCATCCTACGACTTCGAGATAGCATATACCCCTGGAAAGGGTAACGTAGCGGCCGATGCCTTAAGTAGAAAAAGATTATCTTTAAGTCCTTTGTTTGTTGAGCGCCGAAGTTTAGAGTTCATTTCTATGTTTGACTTTACACCTTCCATTGACTTCGTACCCGGTTTGCTAGCATCCTTAGAGGTTAGACCTACGCTTTTGGGACGGATTGACAAGGCACAGCAAGACGACCCACAGTTGGTTGAGTTAGTAGAAAAGCTCAAAGGAGGGGAGTCATCGAGCCATCTCCGTAGGTATACCCTAGATGATAAGGGTTGGTTACGTAGGGACGGTAGACTTTGTATACCAAAAGACAATGACCAAAGGAAGACCATTCTTGATGATGCACATCGTTCGAAGATGACCATCCATCCCGGCGAGGACAAGATGTACATGGACATGAGACGAGTTTACTTTTGGCCCGGCATGAAGAAAGATGTGGCTGAGTATGTCGCTAGATGCTTGGTGTGCCAGCAAGTAAAAGCGGAGCAAAAGAAGCCCGGTGGATTGCTTCACCCATTGGAGGTTCCACTATGGAAGTGGGATAGTGTCTCGATGGACTTTGTGGATGGATTACCAAGATCAAGGAAGGGTAATACGGGGATTTGGGTTATAGTAGATAGACTTACTAAAAGCGCCCATTTCATACCCGTGAAGAGTAAGAGGACTGCTCTATGGTCTGTATACGTTCGAGAGATAGTTCGTTTGCATGGTGTTCCTTCTAGCATAGTAAGCGACCACGGTCCTATCTTCACTAGCGAATTTTGGAAGAGCTTATAAGAAGCAGTAGGGACTCAGTTATGTTTGAGCACCGCGTATCTCCCTCAGACGGACGGCCAGACCGAGAGGGTGAATCGTATTCTAGAGGATCTTTTGAGGCTATGTATCCTAGACTTTGGGCGTACATGGGAAGAGCATCTTCCATTGGTGGAGTTCGCATATAATAACAACTTTCAGTCTAGCATTGGCATGTCACCTTTCGAAGCTCTTTATGGACGACCTTGTCGTTCACCTACATGTTGGTGGGAATCTATGGATAAGATCTTACTTGGGCCCGATATGATTAGAGAGACTTCGGCAAAGATCGACTTGATTCGAAGGAGGATGAAGACGTCGCAAGATAGGCAGAAATCTTATGCAGACAAAAGGAGGACAGATCTTGAGTTTGATGTTGGGGACATGGTCTTTATCAAAGTGTCTCCATTACGGAACATTGTTCGCTTTGGGTCCGTTGGGAAATTAGCACCAAGGTTTGTAGGGCCGTTTCCTATTAAGGAAAGGATTAGGCAGATGGCGTATAGAGTGGAGTTGCATGAGAGACTTAGTGGTGTACATGACGTATTCCATGTGTCACATTTGAGGAAGTGCTTGCACGAGACCGCGGAAGTGGTAGAGCCGAGCTTGCTTAGAGAGGTGAAGATAGAGCGTGATGCGACGATTCGACGAGCTCCTACATGCATTCTTGGGTCAGATATCAAGAAGTTGAGGAATCGAGAGGTTAGACTAGTCAAAGTGCAATGGAAAGATGATGAGAGCAATGCTACTTGGGAGAAAGAAGCGAAGATGCGTTCGTCGAACCCTTTTCTTTTTGAGGGTATGTCTTTTAATTTCTCCTTTATCGCTTAGCTTGTACTTATCTTACCTTTAGAGTATCCTCTCGCTAGTATCTTTGACCTTTAGTTAGGATAATCCTATGGTTGAAACAAGTGTTTGAGACATGTTATGTATGATGGATGCAAAGTGGAAGCAAGTGTTTGCTAGTGGTTGCTCGTGGACGCATATACACACACTATTAGGCGCTAGATCGGCTCAGTCACTTCATATTGCATATTGCATATATATGGATGTATTTAGTAAAATGGATGTATGAGGATTTTTTTTATCATACGGATGCTGCATTCAGATGATGATTGTGCACGCATGTAGAGATAATATGTAGCATTAAGGAACTTTTGCATACATAGTGGACGCATGGCACTATCATGATTTGCATTAAGGAGGTCAACTGAATCAGTGGACCGCCTGATTTTCCATTAGATATGGACATATACACACATTGTGCATTTAAACTTGAAAGCCTTAGAAGTCTATAAGGACAATGGATGCCTGTGTTTGATGGTTGAGTAGATGGACGATTGGATGTTAGGATATACATTCTTCTTGACTTGAAGATTTCGGGGTCGAAATCCTTTAAGGAGGGGAGAATGTAACACCCCATAATTCTATTAATGTTAATATTCATAAATTAAAGAATAACTAATCTCATACTTGAGAATTGTGGGAAACGGGTTGTGCCATTGTGTTCGTCTCGGAATTCTGGTTGGAATAGAGTCCGAGTTTGCGTGATTTGGACTTCGTATGAAGGAGATATGGCCGTCGGAAGTTTCAGAAAATTCAAAACAGATTTCAGAAAATTTAAATTCAAAATTCGAAGTCAAACAGGCTAGGCAGGATATTTCCCGCCCAGCACCCAGGTCGACTGGGGAGTCGACTGGGCAGTCGACACCCCAGGGACCAGGTCGACTGCGCAGTCGACCTGGGTGTCGACCTGGTCCAGCGAGAATACCGTGAATGGGAAGATGGAGTTTGATTGTGAAACAACGTGAGTTTTGTTGGTTGTTAATGACAACCGAAGTTTCGGATTTTGGAGTTAAATACTGAAGCTTTTAGTTTGTCAAACTATGGAGACTTTGGCTAGAAGTAGTGGTGAAAGGTGTTTGTGTTTTAATGGGAAGATGGGAGGATGGTGTGGAGATGTTTCAGCCATGACAAATGAAGGGTACGGGATCTCTGAGAATGACGGGGAAGACAAACGGAAATGGTAGTGGACACAACAGGTTTACTATGCAAAGTGGCAAAAGGGTAGCAGATATTTATAACATACAAGGGAGGGATTTCTTGCGTATTGTATGGTGATGACCAGCATGGATGTTTGTTTTAATGAAGCAGGTTACGGCAGTTCTCATATGAGAAGAAGAGATCAAAGTAGAAGGATGTTGGGTGATGGGTAATTATGGTGTGTGACTGTGTCCACCGGGGTCATCATTCAAAAGCAAAAATTTAAAACAAAACCCAGTAGAATTTGGAGACGTGCTAATTTTCAAAATACAAGTGCTCATTTATACTCATTTGTTGCAAAGAGGAGGCGGTAATTGGAAAAGAAAGGGGTAACCATAGAAGAAGAGTTAACATGTGATACCGGGTTGAAGAATGTGGTTATGGGCCTTGTTAAAACAATGAGCCCAATAGTATAATTAAAATTTTGTTTATTAATTTAAAATAATATACAAACTTATTTATGCAATGGTTCACTCGTACGATATCAAATTTGGGAACGGATTGATCCGTTGAGATCGTATGGACGAGAACTCCACCATGGACCTGACTGGGAGTGGATTCGAGCTCGTTACAATTTATGGCGAAACAAATTATCTGATCAGAATCAACTAACGTTAATCGTTATATAATGGTTAACGCGTAATGTGAGTAAATCTCACTAACTCTGAACAATTTATAATTTCATGTTGTATTTTTAGAACTGTTAAATATTGGTTGATTGACTGTGTGTTGACTGTTTGATTGAACTGCTAGTCAGTTAGTTGAATTTCTATATTGATTCTGTTTAACAAAATATATCATATGGAACTGAAAGTGATGTTATCTATATTGTTTAACATCTGTGGATGCAGGGAAACAGGTTGGAGGGACCAAACTGGGTTCCTCAACATTTATTTTATTGTTTTTCATATATTGTGATATATGATGTGATATATAATCTGTTGTCGATTATATGTGTTTGGATGATATTGATCCTCGTGATTTGATATGTTGAATACCATAACATACCGAAATGTTGATAAGGGAATATTTTCAAAGTGATATTTGAAAATAAAATTTTTATAAATGGAATATTTATAAATAGGAAATATTTATAAATTGGAATATTTATAAATAGGAGATATTTAGAAAAGGGAAATTATAAAATCAAAGCATAGATTTGAAAAGGAAATATTTGCAAACCATTTGCAAATAGAATAATAGAAAAGGAAATATTTGTAAATCATTTACAAATAGAATTGATAGGAAATATTTAGAAAATAAATAGAGTTGAAAAGGGAAATTTATTTATAACGGGATAGGACGTTATAAAAGGGAAAACGTTATAAAAGGGAAACTGTTATAAGAAGGAAATCATTTTAAAGTGGAGAACCGTTACTAAAAGTAAATCTTTAAAAATGAATAAACGTTGTTAAAAAGGAAATCTTATAAAGCGAATAAAGGAGTTAAATCGAATATGGTATTCGAAAGGAGTTAAATCGAATATGGTATTTGAAAGGAGTTAAATCGAATATGGTATTCGAAAGGAGTTAAATCGAATATGGTATTCGAAGGAGTTAAATGGAATATGGTATTCGAAAGTTAGAAAATCGAATATGTTATTCGAAAGGGGTTAGTCGAGTCGAGTTGGTTAGATAGAGTTAACCAGTTAGAGTAAATCGATAGAGTTAAATCGAACTAGAGTTATTGAATAGGGTTAAATCGAACTAGAGTTATTCAAATGGAGTTAATCGAATTTAGTATTCGAATAGAGTTAAATAAATAAGAGTTACTCGAATTAGTTATTCGAATAGAGTTAAACACAAAGGAGTTACCGAATTAGTTATTCGAAAAGGAGTTATCGATTATAGTATAATCGAAAGGAGCTATCGAATTAGATATTCGAAAGGAGTTAAGGAGTTAAGTAAAAAGAGTTAATCGATTAAGGTTAAATAAACAGAGTTAATCGAATTTAGTTTATTCGAAGAGTTTTCAAATCTAGTTATTCGAAGAGAGATTATCAAATATAGTTATTCGAAGGGAGGAGTTATCGAATAAAGATTTATTCGAATGAGGGTTACATAAGGAAGTGTTAAAGGGTTAAAAGACGAACTTACCCTATTTCGAGATTTGAAATGTTGTTCAGTTAAGGTTTGAGAGGTAGTTATACCCCAACTTGATTGACTTCGTTTTTAATTTAGAAATAGGGAAGGTTCGAGAGTGAAAGTGGTTAAGTGATTTTAGTAAATAAGTATAGTAGTTTGAGTTGTCGTCGCGATGTGGATTTAAACATCTGTTTAAGTCAAAGTAAAGAAGATTTGGAAATGTTTTCCAAATAGAATCAGAAACATAATCAAATATTGAAATAAAGAGATAGGTTGAATGATGATTGATGAATATAATTTCCTCCTGGAAATAATATCATTATTGCACATCTGTTTTTCTTTGATAGTTAAATCACAGACTATCGAAGTTTTAACCATTTTAACGTTGTTAATATGGAGAGACCAGTTGGATTATTATCCAAAGAACCACTCTGTATTGGCATAAGCATTGCGAATCATATATGCCAAAGATAATTGAAGACGGAGTAAAGTGCAAGGGCTATTGTATAAGTCTTAGATAACAGTGTCTAAGATGGATGTATTGAATAGTGCCTTCGGTTCATCATGTTCCTGGATGACTTGTATGGACGGATGTCTGACAGAGTATTTCCAGACGATCACATATATTGATTTCTCCAACCGTACCAAGAGTGGAAGCAGAGAAGGAAACTTCTTTTAGCTTACACATAATGTATGGTTGAGGACATCAATCGGTGATTTGATGGATTTGACGATGTGGCATTCAAAGTGAATCTGGTGTGATGATAAAGCGTAGCTTCTAGCCTCATCGTCCGGTAAATGACAGAAATCGGGCAGGCAGCATGGCTAAGTCGGTCGCACCGAAGTAGGGTGTATAATCACCTGATCTAGAGTTTCATTTATTTCTAAAAATCTATTGTCGATACTGTCCCATTCGGGAAACGGTTGTTGATCCCAACCGTTGGTGATATACATTCGATACACTCAAGCGAAATGAGTGGTCAGTCATGTGTGGCCGGGTTGCAAGATGTTCTTGTTGAACCCAGTGTATTCCTCTCTAGAGGTACATTAGCGAAAGGTGGTTCCATACCTTGTCATAGTTGGAAATCTATTACCCAATACGTGCTTGCAGTTTTGATTTTATACTATATATGTAGAACGTGAGATGAAAGCGTTTCTGCTAGATGATTATTATATTGTGGTTGATAGACATTATTATAATATCAAAAGGTTTTTGATATAAATATAATTTGGATTCTCATAAGGGAAAAACCCGTTCCGTTATACAGCGCGGTCTTATGAGATATCATTTACCTGTTTGAACTGTTTTAAACTGTTTTACTCATACCAGTCCCATGACTGACCTGTAGTTTATTTTGTTTTGTTTTCCCTAAACTCTTGGGTGCCGAATTTTGTACGGGCAGTCAAGTAGTCAGGAATTTACAGATACTTGAAGAGCTGGAGCAGGAGGCTTCAGGTTCATATAGCTATAGTTATTTCCGCTGTGTTGTAAGTGTTGTATTTTGATAATGATGTATATTCAAGTACAGATGTATATTTCAAGTTATGTTATATATATTATATGTTATTCGTTCCGCTGTGAGATTCGTGTTACTCTGATGTTGTGTTCTTCTTCTTTTTCTATTCTAAGCTTCTATCTTATCTATCCTCACCCTCTAATTTCTTTCATTAACTATTCGGTTATTTTTGATCCTTGGATGTTCGATATGTGTTGTATATCGGATAACCAAGATCGCATTTTTCTGGGTCATTACAAGTTCATATGGCGATAATATGAAAATAAATAATATTTATTATACTTGAGGAACCCAGTTGGATTCCTCCAACCTGTTCTTCCGGTTAGGGATTGCGGAAAGGATCGTTAAGGCAAAACAAACACTAGAGGGGGTGAATAGTGTTTTTGAGAATTTAAACAAAATATAAAACTTACGTGATAAAATATATGAATCAAACACCATAGAAACAATCACAGACACAGAATCAAACACAAATGCAAAATAAATCGAAATAAAAATGCAGAAAATTAAAGCACACACCATATTTTATACTGGTTTGGATTGCTCCTATGTCCAGTCCCACACAACGCTGGATTGCGCAGAGTTTTATTACTATATCAATAGTCAAGTGCACCCCTTGATTTCACGGCTTCAAGGTTAACACCGCTCCCGTTCCTTGATTTCAAGGCAATAAGGAAAACACCAACTTTGTTCCTTGATTTCACGACTACAAGGAAAACACCAATTCCCAAACACTTCCCAAACAATTACAAACAGCCCTATAACTCTTTAGTAGCACTTGATTCAAAGATTAATGAGAAGAGAGTGTAGAGAGAAGAAGATTAGTGAAAACAGAATAGAATTTGGCAGAGTATAGGAATTATAAAAATGATGAAAAATAATGGTGTAATGAAAGAGAGTGAAAGTGGAGAAGAAGGAGTAATTAAAAATTTGAAATCAAGCCCTTTTTATAGTGTGTGAAAGGTTGCAACGCTCCAGAATCATCACAAATAGTGAAAAGACAATTCCTTTCAAAATTGAAAAAATGACATTTATATGTCGACATGGTATTTCATTTATGTCGACATATACCTAGTAGAATTTGGATTTTTGAACATTTTCAAAGTGTTTTGATATAAATATAATTTTGGAAATTTTTGAATTAAAATATAGTGTTATCAGTTAATATTATAAAGTAGGAAATCATAAATATAAACTATATAAACATATTTATAAAATCATAAAGTTTAAAACTATATAAATATAAAATGTAAAAATATATAAAACTTATAAACCTTGAATTTGAAAACAAAATTAAAGTAAGAAGGAAAAAATAGAAAAAATAGAAAATAGAATAGAGAGGATTAAACATAAAATTTGAAAAACAGAATCTGAAAAATAGAATTTGAATTTGAACCTGGAGTGCTATATAGAGTCTTTACATAATCTAGAATCTATAACTATATTAGTCTTGAACTCTTGAACTCTTGAATACTCATGAGTCTTGAAATATCTCTGAATTCTGGTTCTCTAACATCGGTAAAGCTGTACAATCTTCAGTAATATTTCCTGTACATAAATCTTGCATATGTGTTTGTATATATATCCTAGACAAAAGTGTTAGTATATATTTTATAATCAATTAATTTTGAAATAACGTTGTTATCATCAAAACTCTATTCTCCAACAATATCCCCCTTTTTGATGATGATAACCTTAGTTTATAAAATATCATACCTGTATATACCTGTTGATGATGATCCTTCAAATACTCCCCTTGTCTATAAGAATCCCATAAACTATATCTATATTTTATAATTTCTCCCCTTTTGGCATTATCAAAAAGAAATTCTAAAACTACTCCCCTAGTTTGTATAACTATCTAAATAAAACTAACAAGAAATTAAGTAACTAATCCTATTATGATATTCCCCCTTTATCTATAACTAATTCAAAGTAGAATACTCCTCCTTAGTCTATACAAACCTATAATAGTAATTCCCAGTCAATATGATTATTAAATGCGAATTAGTCCAAGTATTATAATTACATACGTTTGTTTTTTATATTTAGAAACCAAATCAAATCCAGTCACACCACATCATATGTCTTAATATATATATACAAGTTTCAAATCATGGAATCTAAATCAAATTCAAACAAATCAATCAAATTGTACCGAACAATTAAAAGTTTCTTAGAACTTCAACCTAACTGTCTTATCAGAAGATAGGATCCTTCTTAATGACCAAACCTCATCTTCTTTGGTTGGCGGAGCCTTTGCGAGATTATTATCTTCATCTCCGAAAAGAGAGGAGATTAACCATCGCATTGCATCAAAATGCTTCTCTTGTTGTTCAAACATATTTATTTGACTTAGTTCTAGATGACGCTAGTTTCGTAGAATGATAGAGAGATCGTTTTTGAAAGAATTCAAGGTTTCTTCTATATTTTCACTAAGATTATGAATTGAATTTGCCATGGATATGAGTAGAAATAAATGAGAAAGAAGTAGAAATGGAATAATGAATTTTTCTGGAAGAAATAGACTTAAATAGAGTCGAGAATTCGTCGGATTTTGAATGGACATGAGTAGTTATTTAATTTTAAAATTTGAAACAATTTGAAAATATGGCAGTTATATGTCGACATATCATAGTGAAAATTTTGAAAATACGAGTGAGATAAACACCATAGTAGAGAGTTTTTTCTCTTGACGATAATTCTCTGAGCTTAATTTCATTTAAGATCATTTCGGCCCAATTGATAGTATATGTGACAGCCCACCCCGAACCAGCCGACATTTCCCCAAAATGCGCTATACCAATGCCCGACTAGCACGGGACGGTCGTCAAGGAAAAGGGCTTTGAAACTATGAATCACCAAGAACCTGTAGTATATCTCAAATCGCATGGAATAAAATATAACAGTAACATAACTTGGTATAACACAGGCAAGACAGTACATATGCTGAAAATAAACCATAACCATCAGAGTAGCGGAATCCAAAATGCAGCTTATGATCCAAATCATTATTACAAATTCAAAGTACTATCTCTAAAAAAGAAATAAAGAAGGCGCACTACTGTAAAAACCCGGAAATTCTGAGCCAATTAAAAATTTTTATTTTGGCGAATTTAACGGATTTTTGATTATTTAAAATGAATTATTTTAAATAATAACGACGGAAAATTTATTTTCGACGAAGTTAAAACGAATAAATTTATTTTAATTATAATTCAAGCCTGCAGTGGCGTGGTAGTTCGAAAATTCGATTTCGAATTTCAAATGAATATACAGAATTCATTATAAGTCAGAATTGAACGAAACAAGAAATATTTGAATCTGTTTAATCATATCTTTCTAACGAAGTTAAGAAACTGAGATTTCACTTTAAAAGTTGAAAGATATGTCCAGTTTTAAATTCAGAAAAGTCGTTGTGGAATATATATATATTTTAATATATATGAAAGCCATTAGAAATTGAAATTTTGCAAATGACCTCGGTTTTCGACGAATCCACTTTTGTTGGATCCGGGATGTCAAATTATTGCTAGGTTTCAATATTCATAATTTTTGAAGTCAATACGTGAGCGTAGCGAAGTTTAACGTGTTTTGACAATTTCAGTCAATTTCGTTCGACCAGAATATGGCCATTTTTCAAACGGTCTCAAAATTCATTGAAATTAGTTTTGTTAGGACCGTATCGTTAATACGAAGCTAGAAATATTTTTTATGGAATTTTTAGAGTCAGTATGTGGTCCCGGTAATTTAAAATGTGCATTCAAATTCAATTTAAATTGATTTATATTTAAATTTTAATGAAAACTGATCGTAACATCCGAAATGGGTTACGAAACATATCCCATTGTGTTTGGAATGAGGGTAATTAGCTAGGGGTGACAGTCGCTGGGATTGATTTGGGTTTCGAACAAAGTTGAATTAATTAGATATTTAAATTGAATAAAATATTAAAATATATTTATATATAAACACACCCCTACCATTCAAACCCTAATTCCCAAATTGATAGGGCCACCGTCATTTAAAATAAATGGCCCGATTCTTCAGAAACTAAATCTCCATTATCTCCTACTCGGTGTAATGAATTTCAACACTTCAAAATGGAAATTGTAGAGGACGATGGGCTCTTGCATTTCAGCGGTTGTGATGAAGCCTGGTGGAGCATCGAAGGCGCAGAGGGCCCGCTTCCCTCTGACGTTCGTGCCCAGTTTCCGGGTAGTGCAGGGGCACGAGTTCGCCGTCGAGGCGAGCGCAGGGGGAGCAAGGTTGGGGCTTCGTCGGGGTCCTAGTGGATCGACCTCCTATGGCCTGTGGCGGCGCGTGCAATCCCAGAAAGAAACCGACGATGGGTTTCTCTCATACAGGCAACGAAGAAGAAACGTGATTAGGTAGAAGGATTAGGGTAATTAATTAGTGTTAATTATATAATAAATTATTCGTTAATGTCATTAATGTATTAATTAACGTATCTTCTTCATACGGAAACGAAATGCAGCGATTTCAGTTGCGTTACGACCACAACAACGAACGCTACAACATGGAACTGACTAGGACTGAAAAGGAGTAAATCAGAATTTGAGGCAGATTTAAATCTGAACAGATATCAAATCAGAGATAAAAACTGACGGAGTGGATCCCAATGTGAGAATTTCTCACTAAAATCATTCTTTTACAGTTATTTATTTTATAACTGCATATATGAACTGCTCCCCGTCGTCCACAGACCATGGACGACTTGTTTGCTTGTATTCTGTGTGAAAATATATATGATCTGAAATGGAAAAAATATATATAATATGAAGTGGAAAATATATATGATGTGAAATGAAAAATATTTATATATATACACGAAGTGAAAACATTATATATATGAAAGTGAAAATATTCTATATATATATATATATATGAAAGTGAAAACATTATATATATGAAATGTGAATATATATATATATATATATATATATAGATATATGAAGTGGAAAATTATATATAGCGATGTGAAAATTATATATATAGCGATGTGAAAAATATATATATAGCGATGTGAAAAATATATATATAGCAATGTGAAAATTATATATATAGCGATGTGAAAATAATATATATGTATATAGCGACGTAAAAATAATATATATATATATATATATATATATGCGAAGTGTGAATGAAATAAATATTAATTGGTTAATGATATAATTTTTAACATATATATACACTATATAAAATTTTCGTGTATATGGAATATTCAATTTTGATTTGAAATTGAAAATGAAGTTGAAATTGTTTTGAAAACGAATTTAAAACGATTTATAAAATACGTTTTGAATGGAAATCGATGAAATATATATAATATATATATTATATACATACCATTGACTTCAAATTGACGTTGTCGGAGATCCGACCGTCGGATTCTCCTAAAACGGAACCGTTGGGTTCGTATCGAAAAGAGCTTTCTAATGAATATTAGAGATTTGAAATCTAATGGTTGGATTTGGAAATATGTCCAAATCAAATTTGGAAAAGGTCGTTGTAAGTGCAGTTCGATGGCAGTTGATGGAAATCGACTGTACGGGCCTTGACAAAATTATTAAAAATAATGATAATTTGTGTAAAATCATAAGAAATGATTTGTGAAGAATTGTGATGAATAACTCCATATTTGAAAAGATAAAAATAGATTTTTATCGGAATGAACTAGTTTTGAACTAGAATAATAATTTATTTATTTTTAAATAAATAAATTAGGTTTGAAATCGTTTGAAAAGTAACCAGAATTTCCAATAATTGAATGGGAATGTATTTGAATCGAAATTGTCTTTGGAATATTTTGAAGTTGGATTTCGTGATTATACAGATGTTGTTATGGAAATTTGAAAGATATATTTATATCGTTATTTCCAATACGATATTTGTTGGTTTCAGAATTTGATATTGAATATAAGCCGATATATTTTCTATTTAGAGCCTTGTGTTTAATATCAAATGGGATTTTGGGTTGTCGTGAATGGTATCTTTAATAATAATATTCTTAAACCCAAATGGAGTTAAGAAAATTAGGAACTAACTGGGGATCAGTTAAGTTGGAGGGTTTCTTGGATATTGATCTGATTTTCGTTTCGGCCTTCGGGGTTAATAATTTAGGGAACTGTCCTCTTACTAATGTACGGTTAGGGACTGATTGAAATGTGATGTGATGTTGGGGTTTATCGTGAACCGTGTTTTAAATGACATCGGTTCTTTAACCCAGTTAAAGATTAAAACTAAGTGGAGTTTTAATGAATCTTTAATTAGATTGAAATGATTGAGAATGGAGTATCACCAGTTTTGCTCCAAGCGATAGTTAGATCTTTAACTAGATTTGAACGTGAAATGGTAATTAACTTTACCGATAACACCATGGTGTTAGATATGGAGTATTACCAGTTTTGCTCCTTGGCAAGAATAGGTTGGGATTGGGAAATAAAATAAATAATTACTGGTTTGCTAATCCCGACTAGTTTGAATTGATATTCAAAGAAGATTAAAGAATAATTTAAAGAATTTATCTTTGATAAAATTAATGGGAACCTTTCCCTAAGAATGTGAAATTTAGAAACTAACTGTAGGTAAGCTAAGAAGAATGGTTTCCTGGGTATTGATCTGATGTTGGTTTCGGCCTTTGGGGTTAATGCTTGGGGAATTATTCTCTTGCTAATTTACGGTTAGTGACTGATGAATTGGAATGAGGAGTATGTTGTGTTTGTGTAACACTTGTTTATTATATACGCGAGTTATTCAGAAAGACCGGGTTTATCCCATTCTGAATAACTGATTCGATGTGGTGTCGAAGAGGAAGACGGTGGTTGAAGACCGAAGGTCTTCACATCGTTTTGGTGATTACTAATGATCTTGATTGGGCTGTACACCCAAGAGGAGGGAATAAGTTGGTGATCGTCCAGACGTACTTGGAGATCGATGGATATGTGAGGTACAAGGTGCCCCGGTTTCATCCAGACCCAGAACAGACTTGTAAACGGACTATGTGTCTGACATTGGGTATCATTCTATGTGATTGATGATATCGGTTGCATGGAGTGGTTTGCCTGTGTGACATGCTAAGATGCAAATGATCATGGCTTCTGTTGAAAAGCAAAGTCTTGTGGTTGATGATCAAAGCACCGCCTGTGTGGCAGAGCTTTGTGTAGCGTTGATTCGCGAGCCTCACACCTCGGTTGTGAACCAGAAACGGGAGAGGACATCAGAGAGGGAATGCGTTTCCTTCTAGCTAGAAGCGGCGTCAGTGGTTTTACACGCCCTGACGAGTTTGACATATATGGTTGTTGCTGTTGCGATGCGCCTCAGATATATTGATGACTGTGTGGAGCCGATGGAGTCATTGGACTCATTGACACCCCAAAGGGTGGGGAAACGCAGTGTTCAGGCATTTTAATCCACATCGGTGGACCGGCCCTGACGATCCAAGGGACGAAGCGTTCTGTTCCTGAGAGGCGGGCTAGAGCGTCTCGAATAGGTGAGGACTATCTTTTGCCTTAGCTCACAGATGGAAATCCTACTTCCAATACGTGACATGTGCGGTTTTGGTTGTAGAACCTAGTATTGGCGACATGATATATGGTACCCATGCCGTCTGTGATTAATACTTATGATTGAAAATATTTTGACACTATGCACTTATAGTAATAATAAAAGATGAAATTTAGCGTTTCAAGCATTCTTTGGCAATTATAAGGTAAAACCCTATCCTCCGGCTTGTGTTGCATTGTGTGATGGGACCTGGGTCTTATAATAGCTTCATTGTTCTTTATTTAGCATTGCGTTGTTTTTTTATGCACTGGTATTCTTGGGAGGAAACCTGTTCTGTGTTATACGGCGTGGTCCCTTGATTTACCTAACTTCAAAATAAAGATTAATAACTGTTTTATTTCTCACATCAGTCACATGACTGACCTGGAGTTTATTGTTTTAACCTAAACTCTGGGTGCCCTTATTTTGACATGGGCAGCTAGTAGTTTTGGTTTTGCAGATTTATATTCACAGGAACTTGGTTTACAGCTGGAATGATATCTGGAAAGCTCTGTATCCGTATATCTCTTTCAGTTGTGTTTTGTATTATTTTTCCGCTGCATTGTAATTTGTAATCTCTGATATTTATCAAATGTGTAATATTGATTTATACTCTATATATTCTTGTATTATGATGGAATTGTTGTAATTAACAATGAAATGTTCTTCTGTCTGCATTCTTTTGTGTGTTGTTCTCGAAGTATTCGCTCTTTCCTTCACGGCGAAGTTACGGGTCGTTACAGCTGGTATCAGATCTTTGGTTAAGCTCAAATCTTTGGGGTGCAACTCGTTAGAATAGAATAAAAGACTCATCAGAGGTAGTATTTGTAATATCCTATTGAAGAATCCTCATTAGAGATAAAATCGGTAGCATTCTAGAATGAGTAACTCGTTAGAGATGGGGTTAGAAATACCCTAGAACGAGTTGAGAGTGACAAGTTTATAAATAACGTATTTGTGATTATATATATAATCTGGTTTTAGAAAACATGATTTTAAGTATGATTATTAGTTCAACTAATTAAAAGATTGGAATAATCAAACCAATAAGAGAATGAAAGGTGAATTAGCCAAATTGAATCAAACATTGAACTGAATTGAAAATTTATCGCATTTGCATATATGTACATATATATATATGTGTGAACAAGTCATAGCAAGGAGGCTAGAGCAAAAGAATAAAATTGTTTGCCCGACAAATAGGTACATATTTACAAATTTATTGGGTTTGGATGAATTTATGAGTCGATTGGCTAGCAACTTGGCTGTTTCTTTTTCTTTTTGGATTGATGAGGGCCATGGGAGGCTATTTGAAATATCCAGAATCTCCCGGTACAAAGGAGGTTATGGCGAAATTTTTCGAAAAATTAGGGTGTTAGCCAATATTTTGAAAATTTGAAAAGTTCTTAGAAACTGAAAAATTGAAGAACTTAAGCCGTAATGAAAATAATGAAAGTTGAGTTGTTTGGTAAACAACTTTCGGCTTCGTTCCTTTTCGAGGACGAAAAGATTTTAAGTGGGGGAGATTATAACAACCCGTAAATTTTGAGCCAATTTAAAAAATTTATTTTGGCGAATTTAATGGATTTTTAATTATTTAAAATGAATTATTTCAAATAATAACGACGAAAAATTTATTTTCGATGAAGTTAAAACAAATAAATTTATTTTAATTATAATTCCAGCCTAAAATGGCGTGGTAGTTCGAAAATTCGATTTCGAATTTCAAATGAATATACAGAATTCATTAAAAGTCGGAATTGAACGAAACAAGAAATATTTGAATCTTTTTAGTCATATCTTTCTAACAAAGTTAAGAAACCGAGATTTCACTTTAGAAGTTGAAAGATATGTCCAGTTTAAAATTCAGAAAAGTTGCTGTGGAATTTATATATATTTTAATATATATGAAAGCCCTTAAAAATTGAAATTTTGCAAATGACCTCCATTTTCGACGAAACCACTTTTGTTGCATCCGGGATGTCAAATTATTTCTAGATTTCAAAATTCATAATTTTTAAAGTCAATATGTGAGCATGGCGAAGTTAAACGTGTTTTGACAGTTTAAGTCAATTTCGTTCGACCAGAAAATGGCCATTTTTCAAACTATCTCAGAATTCGATGAAATTAATTTTGTTAGGACTGTATCATCAATACGAAGCTAGAAATAATTTTTTTGGAATTTTTAGAGTCAGTATGTGGTCCCGGTAATTTAAAATGTGCGTTCAAATTCAATTTAAATTGATTTATATTTAAATTTTAACGAAAACTGGTCATAACAGCCGAAATGGTTTACGAAACATATCCCATTGTGTTCGGAATAGGGGTAATTAGCTAGGGGCGACAGTCGCTGGGTTTGATTTGGGGTTCGAACAAAGTTGAATTAATTAGAGAATTAAATTGAATAAAATATTAAAATATATTTATATATAAATATACCCCTACCATTCAAACCCTAATTCCCAAATTGGTAGGGCGCCGTCATTTAAAATAAATGGCCTGATTCTTCAGAAACTAAATCGCCATTATCTCCTAATCGGTGTAATGAATTTCAACACTTCAAAAAGGAAAATGTAGAGGACGATGGGCTCTTGAATTTCAACGGTTGTGATGAAGCCTGGTGGAGCATCGAAGGCGCAGGGAGCCCGCTTCCCTCTGACGTTCGTGCCCAGTTTCCGGGCAGCGCAGGGGCGCGAGTTTGCCGTCGAGGCGAGTGCAGGAGGAGCAAGGTTGGGGATTCGTCGGGGTGCTAGTGGATCGACCTCCTATGGCCTGTGGCGGTGCGTGCGATCCCAGAAAGAAACCGACAATGGGTTTCTCTCGTACAAGCAACGAAGAAGAAACATGATTAGGCAGAAGGATTAGGGTAATAAATTAGTGGTAATTATATAGTAAATTATTCGTCAATGTCATTAATGTATTAATGTACGTATCTTCTTCATACGGAAACGAAATGTAGTGTTTTCAGTTGCGTTGCGACCGCAACAACGAACGCTACAACATGGAACTGATTAGGACTGAAAAGGAGCAAATCAGAATTTGAGGCGGATTTAAATCTGAACGGATATCAAATCAGAGAGAAAAACTGACGAAGTGGATCCTAATGTGAAAATTTCTCACTAAAATCATTCTTGTACAGTTATTTATTTTATAACTGCATATATGAACTGCTCCCCGTCGTCCACAGACCATGAATGACTTGTTTGCTTGTATTCTGTTTGAAAATATATATGATGTGAAATGAAAAAAAATGATGTGAAGTGGAAAATATATATGATGTGAAATGAAAAATATTTATATATATATATATACACGAAGTGAAAACATTATATATATGAAAGTGAAAATATTATATATATATATATATATGAAAGTGAAAACATTATATATATGAAATGTGAATATATATATATATATATGAAGTGGAAAATTATATATAGCAATGTGAAAATTATATATATAGCGATGTGAAAAATATATATATATATATATATATATATATAGCGACGCGAAAAATATATATATGTATATAGCGATGTGAAAATTATATATATAGCGATGTGAAAATAATATATATATATATATAGCGATTTAAAATAATATATATATATATATATATATATATGAAGTGTGAATGGAATAAATATTAATTGGTTAAAGATATAATTTTTAACATATATATACACTGTATAAAATTTTCGTGTATATGGAATATTCAATTTTGATTTGAAATTGAAAATGAAGTTGAAATTGTTTTGAAACGAATTTAAAACGATTTATAAAATACGTTTTGAATGGAAATCGACGAAATATGTATAATATATATATATATATATATATATATATATATATTATATATAATGGCCTGAATAGAACGCGCTGCTGTTGTTTGCAAATTTCGACCATTGACTTCAAATTGAGGTTGCGGGAGATCCGACCATCAGATTCTCCTAAAACTAGAACCGTTGGGTTCGTATCGAAAAGAGCTTTCTAATGAATATTAGTGATTTGAAATCTAACGGTTGGATTTGGAAATATGTCCAAATCAAATTTGGAAAAGATCGATGTAAGTGCAGTTCGATGGCCGTTGATGGAAATCGACTGTACGGGCCTTGATAAAATTATAAAAAAGAGTGATAATTTGTGAAAAATCATAAAAAATGATTTGTGAAGAATTGGGATGAAAAACTCCATATTTGAAAAGATAAAAATAGTTTTTTATCAAAATGAACTAGTTTCGAACTAGAATAATTATTTATTCATTTTTAAATAAATAAATTGGGTTTGAAATGGTTTTAAAAGAAACCAGAATTTCCAATAATTGAATGGGAATGGATTTGAATCGAAATTGTCTTTGGAATATTTCGATGTTGGATTTCGTGATTATACAGATGTTGTTATGGAAATTTGAAAGATATATTTATATCATTATTTCCAATACGATATTTGTTGGTTTCAGAATTTGATATTGAATATAAGCTGATATATTTTCTATTCAGAGCCTTGTGTTTAATATCAAATGGGATTTTGGGTTGTCATGAACGGTATCTTTAATAATACTGTTCTTAAACCCCAATGGAGTTAAGAAAATTAGGAACTAACTGGGGATCAGTTAAGTTGGAGGGTTTCTTGGATATTGATCTGATGTTGGTTTCGGCCTTCGGGGTTAATATTTTAGGGAACCGTGTTTTAAATTACATCGGTTCTTTAACCCAGTTAAAGATTAAAACTAAGTGGAGTTTTAATGAATCTTTAATTAGATTGAAATGATCGAGAATGGAGTATCACCAGTTTTGCTCCAAGCGATAGTTAGATCTTTAACTAGATTTGAACGTGAAATGGTAATTAACTTTTCCAATAACACCGTGGTGTTAGATATGGAGTATTACCAGTTTTTCTCCTTGGGATGAATAGGTTGGGATTGGGAAATAAAACAAATAATTACTTCGGTGTGGTTCAGTAATCCCGACTAGTTTGAATTGATATACAAAGAAGAATAAAGAATAAATCTAAAGAATTTATCTTTGATAAAATTAATGGGAACCTTTCCCTAAGAATGTGAAATTTAGAAACTAACTGTAGGTTAGCTAAGAAGAATGGTTTCCTAGGTATTGATCTGATGTTGGTTTCGGCCTTCGGGGTTAATGTTTGGGGAATTATTCTCTTGCTAATTTACGGTTAGTGACTGATGAATTGGAATGAGGCATATGTTGTGTTTGTCTAACACTTGTTTATTATATACGCGAGTTATTCAGAAAGACTGGGTTTATCTTATTCTGAATAACTGATTCGACGTGGCGTCGAAGAGGAAGATG
This sequence comes from Allium sativum, assembly GCA_030737875.1. NCBI lineage: Eukaryota > Viridiplantae > Streptophyta > Magnoliopsida > Asparagales > Amaryllidaceae > Allium > Allium sativum. The sequence continues at coordinate 268,748,219 of CM060913.1, read as the reverse complement.
GTGGTCGAAGACCGGAGGTCTTCACGTCGTTTGGGTGATTACTGATGATCTTGATTTGTTTGTACACCCAAGAGGAGGGAATCAATTAGTGATCGTCCAGACGTACTTGGAGATCAATGGACATGCGAGGTACAAGTTGCCTCCGGTTTCGTTCAGACCCAGAACGGACTTGTAAATGGACTGTGTGTTTGACATTGGATATCATTCTGTGTGATTGATGGATATCAGTTGCATGAAGTGGTTTGCCTGTGTGGCATGCTAAGATGCAAATTATCAAGGCTTCTGTTGAAAAGCAGAGTCTTGTGGTTGATGATCAAACCGCCACCTGTGTGGCAGAGCTTTGTGTAGCGTTGATTCGCGAGCCTCACACCCCGGTTGTGAACCAAAAACGGGAGAGGACACCAGGGAGGGCATGCGCTTCCTTCTAGCTAGAAGTGGCGTCAGTGGTTTTACATGCCCTGACGAGTTTGACTTATGTGGTTGTTGCTATTGCGAGGCGCCTCGGATATATCGGTGACTGTGTAGAGCCGATGGAGTCATTGGACTCATTGACACCCCAAAGGGAGGGGAAACGCAGTGTTCGGGCATTTTAATCCACGTCGGTGGACAGGCCCTGACGATCGAAGGGATGATGCGTTCTGTTCCTGAGGGGCGGGCTAGAGCGTCTCGAATCGGTAAGGACTATCTTTTGCCTTGGTTCACAGATGGAAATCCAACTTCCAATACATGACATGTGCGGTTTTGATTGTAGAACCTAGTATTGGCGACATGATATATTGTACCCATGCCGTCTATGATTAATACTTATGATTGAAATTGTTTTGACACTATACACTTATAGTAATAATAAAAGATGAAATTTAGCGTATCAAGCATTTTTTGGCTATTATAAGGTAAAACCCTATCATCCGGCTTGTGTTGCATTGTGTGATGGGACCTGGGTCTTATAATAGCTTCATTGTTCTTTATTTAGCATTGCGCTGTTTGTTTTATGCACTGGTATTCTTGGGAGGAAGCCCGTTCCATGTTATACGGTGTGGTCCCTTGATTTACCTAACTTCAAAATAAAGATTAATAACTATTTTAGTTCTCAAACCAGTCACATGACTGACCTGGAGTTTATTGTTTTAACCTAAACTCTGGGTGCCCTTATTTTGACACGGGCAGCTAGTAGTTTTGGTTTTGCAGGTTTATATTCACAGGAACCTGGTTTACAGCTGGAATGATATCTGGAAAGTTCTGTTGTAACGGCCCGGAAAAGCGTGATGCTAGAATTTCCAACAATAATACATAATCCCTTATTACTTGTCAAAAATACAAGTATCGAACCCCAGACTGTTAATAGAAAGAAGTTAGAGGATGAGAAATAGAAAGAAAGAAGTATTAGAATAGAAGAAAAAGAAGAACACATCAGAATCTCACATCGGAATGAAGAAATATAATACAACAAATCTCTTTATAAAAGAAACTGTATATACACATACCAATTATCAGAGTAAACATATATAAATCACAGCGGAATAAACTTTGTATAACTAACGGTGAAACCTCCTGCTTTCAGCTACTGGTACTCCAAGCGAAACAAAACCTGTAAATATACTCGGTATGACCTGAGCACATTTGATTTAAAACAAAATTCACCAGTTCAGTCTATAATACTTTCAATGATAAATTACAACTTGTTTAACTTTGGAAAATCCTTTTTGAAATAAAAGGACAATATTAAGACCAGCCCACTCATAAACACGGACGGTTTTTACCTTACTATAACCCAAAACCATTTTTGAAACCAATATCTTTTCTGATATTACGATAATGTCTATCAAACCACAAATAGATAATAATCTAGCAGAACGCTTGCATCTCACGCGCTACATATATAATATACAGATCAAAACCGCATGCGCTTATTGGAGATTGGATTCCAACTATGACAAGGTATGAGACCACCTGCCGATCGTGTATCTCTAGAGGCAAATACACTGGGTTCAACAAGAATATCTTACAACCCGGCCCACACATCACCGACCACTCATTTCGCTTGAGTGTATCGAATGGATATCACCAACGGTTGAGCTCAAACCACTGTTTCCCGAAACGGGAATCATCGATAAATTAAAGATGCAAAAGGAATTTTCTCTAGATAGGTGATTATACACCCTAACGGGAGCGACCCACATAGCCATGCTGCCTGCCCGATTTTTGTCATTTCCCGGTTGATGAGGCTTGAGGCTACGCTTTATCATCACATCGATTCACTTCGAATGCCACATTGTCAGATCCATCGAAAAATGACTAATCGATGTCTACAACAATACATTATGTGTCAACTAAAGAAGTTTCCTTCTCTGCTTCCACTCTTGGAACAGTTGAAGAAATCAATGTACGTGACCTTCCTGGAAATACTCTGCCAGACATTCGTCCATACAAGACATCCAGGAATAGGATGAACCGAAGGTACTCTCCTACCGCATCCTATATTGGAGTCACCCAAGGATCAGTAGCGAGAAGTCCTCGCAATCCGAAGATTTCAATCACAACCGAATCACAAGTCAGAATATCTTCGAGAGTGACCCTTAGAAATCCAACGAGTAGTCCTTCCGCTCATGAAGATCAACGGCCTTCAATGTTCCATCTCGACCATCTTCTGATTTTCCAATGCTACGTATTTGCTAGTTGGAATGGTTTTCGAATATAAATTCGATCCTGGTCTTTCCGTACCAACAATCGGTAAAAGGTCATACTTTGATAGTCGGTTATTTAACTATCAAATCACGGCAGTGCATCTAAGTGGATTGGCAGCTCAGGTCCTTTATATGAAATATCATTTAACCCATTACATCGATTTCTTGTAATCGATTCCATAACTTAAATCTTATCAAAACTCTGCGGGTATCGTTATTTTGAAAACATTACTCAACATTATTTTATCAAATTCTCTTTTTATTTCTTTGTTTAGAAATATTACCATACTTTATAAATTATCTTTTTTTTTCTTTTGTCGTTGAACATCATATAACTATCCCAAACCCCTTTCTAATTCTTCTTTGGTTTGAAACCATGGTTATAGTTCTATAATTCCATTTTCCCTTTTCCTTTACCACTAGGCCATATCGCTATTTTTTCATTTACATCCACTGCATTTGATTTATTACCCAAAATCTTTCCTTTATTACGGTTATACCATTTACTTAATTCAGCCCTCAGGTGAACTCTTATTTTTGAAGTCATCGATTTGGTTAAAACCTTTTTCACCACTTGTTTATATGATTTGAATTAAACTCCAAATCTTTTCCAAACGAATTCAATCCTACCTTTTATCTTGTTTTAGAAAAGAATCCCAATTGGAAAATACTCGCTTTAGTTCTAATTAATTCAAAAATAATTATATCTCCACTCAACTAAACCTAGCATAGTTAAATCCATTTTCAAAGATTATTTTAAATAACTGATAAATTTTGTGAATAACTCGATAATCACCTCCTTACCCATTACAAACTAATATTATCTCTCAATAATAGCGAAGTCGTTCAAGTTGGGATATTCTAATTACCTATCAGACCTTGATCAACACCTTTCTTATCTCAAGATAATACAAGTTTGCAATATCCAATTCTGATACACCATTCCCATTTCCATTTATTTTGGTTTGATACCCCATTTTCTTTTATTTCAAAACCCACTATACCAGTTAATTCCTTCTTCCCCATCGATTAAACATTCCAGTCTTATTCACCATTTGAATTCGATATGATTTTCATAAACCATATCTCACATTGGTAATTACTTTCGAATCTCTTTACTTTCGTTATTCACCATCCAATATGCTTTTCCACTAATCCATTTAATCACTCATTTATATCGCCTCCATTTATACTTAATAATACTTTGTCGAAATCCCTATTTTACCTATAAAACCCTTAAATTATAAAATAAATAAATATAATTTATAAAGGAAATTCCATAGCGAACTTTTCAAAATTTGATTTGGACATAAAATAAAATCTACAACTTGAAAACTCGATTTTTCTATTTCAATTGAAAGATATCGTCAAATCGATTCCAGCGTTTCTTGTTTCGAGAAAATCCGGTTTAATTTGGGCCCTGTACAGCCATTTGAAGTTCAAATCGCCATATTGCGAACTACCGCGCCGCCGCAGCTTGATTTAAAATTAAATTACAAACTATATATTCAATTCATCGTCAACTAAATGAAATCGTCAATATAATTCAATATAAACCAATATTGGACTATTTCAAACTGCCCGTTCACACTATATCACCAACACAACATTTTCCGACTGTTTGGAAAATTAAAATATTATTTTATTATTTTATTTAAATAATATATTCAAAAGAAAATCATTAAATTCAATTATTTACATTCAAATCCAATATTTTAAATAATAAAATAAATTAAATAACTACCAAAAAAATACGGGTTGTTACATCTGTATCTTTATATTTCTTTCAGTTGTGTTTTGTATTATTTTTCCGCTGCATTGTAATTTGTAATCTCTGATATTTATCGAATGTGTAATATTGATCCATACTCTCTATATTCTTGTATTCTGATGGAATTGTTGTAATTAACTGAAATGTTCTTCTGTCTGCGTTCTTTTGTGTGTTGTTCTCGAAGTATCCGCTCTTTCCTTCACGGGGAAGTTACGGGTCGTTACAGCTGGTATCACAGCTTTGGTTAAACTCAAATCTTTGGGGTGCAACTCGTTAGAACAGAATAAAAGACTCATCATAGGTAGGATTAGTAATATCCTATTGAAGAATCCTCATTAGAGATAGAATCAGTAGCATTCTAGAATGAGTAAATCGTTAGAGATGGGGTTAGAAATACCCTAGAACGAGTTGAGAGTGACAAGTTTATAAATAACGTATTTGTGATTATATATATAATCTGGTTTTAGAAAACATGATTTTAAGTATGATTATTAGTTCAACTAATTAAAAGATTGGAATAATCAAACCAATAAGAGAATGTAAGGTGAATTAGCCAAATTGAATCAAACATTGAATTGAATTGAAAATTTATTGCATTTGCATATATGTACATATAAATATTGTGAACAGGTCATATCAAGGAGGCTAGAGAAGAAGAATAAAATTGTTTGCCCAACAAATAGGTACATGTTTACAAATTTATTGGGATTGGATGATTTTATGAGCCGATTGGCTAGCCGCTTGACTGTTTCTTTTTCTTTTTGGATTGATGAGGGCCATGGGAGGCTATTTGAAATATCCCGAATCTCCCGGTACAAAGGAGGTTATGGCGAAATTTTTCGAAAAGTTAGGGTGTTAGACAAATTTTTGAAAAATTTGAAAAGTTCTTAGAAACTGAAAAGTTGAAGAACTTAAGCCATAATGAAAATAATGAAAGTTGAGTTGTTTGGTGAACAACTTTCAGCTTCGTTCCTTTTCGAGGACGAAAAGATTTTAAGTGGGGGAGATTGTAACAACCCGGAAATTCTGAGCCAATTTAAATTTTTTATTATTGGCGAATTTAACGGATTTTTGATCATTTAAAATGAATTATTTTAAATAATAATGTTGGAAAATTTATTTTCGACGAAGTTAAAACGAATAAATTTATTTTAATTATAATTCGAGCCTGAAATGGCACGGTAGTTCGAAAATTCGATTTCAAATTTCAAATGAATATACAGAATTCATTATAAGTAGGAATTGAACAAAACAAGAAATATTTGAATCTTTTTAATCATATCTTTCTAACGAAGTTAAGAAACTGAGATTTCACTTTAGAAGTTGAAAGATATGTCCAGTTTAAAATTCAAAAAAGTCGCTGTGGAAATCATATATATTTTAATATATATGAAAGCCCTTAAAAATTGAAATTTTGCAAACGACCTCGGTTTTCGATGAAACCACTTTTGTTGGATCCGGGACATCAAATTATTGCTAGGTTTCAAAATTCATAATATTTGAAGTCAATATGTGAGCGTTGCGAAGTTAAACGTGTTTTGACAGTTTAAGTCAATTTCGTTTGACCAGAAAATGGCCATTTTTCAAACGGTCTCAGAATTCGATGAAATTAGTTTTGTTAGGACCGTATCGTCAATACGAAACTAGAAATAATTTTTTTTGGAATTTTTAGAGTAAGTATGTGGTCCTGATAATTTAAAATGTGCGTTCAAATTCAATTTAAATTGATTTATATTAAAATTTTAACAAAAACTGATCGTTACAGCCAAAATGGGTTACAAAACATATCCCATTGTGTTCGGAATGGGGCTAATTAGCTAGGGTGACAGTCGCTGGGTTTGATTTGGGGTTTGAACAAAGTTGAATTAATTAAAGAGTTAAATTGAATAAAATATTAAAATATATTTATATATAAATACACCCCTGCCATTCAAACCCTAATTCCCAAATTGATAGGGCCGCCGTCATTTAAAATAAATGGCCTGATTATTCAGAAACTAAATCGCCTTTATCTCCTAATCGGTGTAATGAATTTCAATACTTCAAAAAAGAAATTGTAGAGGACGATGGGCTCTTGCATTTCAACAGTTGTGATGAAGCCTGGTGGAGCATCGAAGGCGCAGGGGGGCCGCTTCCCTCTAACATTCGTGCCCAGTTTCCGGGCAGTCCAGGGGCACGAGTTCGCCGTCGAGGCGAGCGCGGTGGAGCAAGGTTGTGGCTTCATCGGGGTACTAGTGGATCGACCTCCTATGGCATGTTGTGGCGCGTGCGATCCCAGAAAGAAACCGACGATGGGTTTCTCTCATACAGGCAACGAAGAAGAAACGTGATTAGGCAGAAGGATTATGGTAATTAATTAGTGTTAATTATGTAATAAATTATTCGTTAATGTCATTAATGTATTAATTAACGTATCTTCTTCATACGGAAATGAAATGTAGTGATTTCAGTTGCGTTGCGACCGCAACAACGAACGCTACAACATGGAACTGACTAGGACTGAAAAGGAGCAAATCAAAATTTAGGGCGGATTAAATCTGAACGGATATCAAATCAGAGATAAAAACTGATGGAGTGGATCCCAATGCGAGAATTTCTCACTAAAATCATTCTTGTACAGTTATTTATTTTATAACTACAAATATGAACTGCTCCCCGTCGTCCAAAGACCATGGACAACTTGTTTGCTTGTATTCTGTGTGAAAATATATATGATGTGAAATGGAAAAAATATATATGATGTGAAGGGGAAAATATATATGATGTGAAACGAAAAATATTTATATATATACACACACACGAAGTGAAAACATTATATATATATATATGAAAGTGAAAATATTATATATATATATATATATATGAAAGTGAAAACATTACATATATGAAATGTGAAAAAATATATACATATATCTATATATATAGATATATGAAGTGGAAAATTATATATAGCGATGTGAAAATTATATATATAGTGATGTAAAAAATATATATATAGTGATATAAAAATAAAATATATAAAGTGTGAATGAAATAAACATTAATTGGTTAAAGATATAATTTTTAACATATATATACACAGTATAAAATTTTCGTGTATATGGAATATTCATTTTTGATTTGAAATTGAAAATGAAGTTGAAATTGTTTTGAAAACGAATTTAAAACGATTTATAATATACGTTTTGAATGGAAATCGATGAAATATATATAATATATATATTATATATATAATGGCCTGAATAGAACGCGACGTGCTGCGGCAGTTCCCGAATTTCGACCATTGACTTCAAATTGACGTTGCGGGAGATCCGACCGTCGGATTCTCCTAAAACCGGAACCTTTGGGTTCGTATCGAAAAGAGCTTTCTAATGAATATTAGATATTTTAAATCTAACGGTTGGATCTGGAACTATGTCCAAATCAAATTTGGAAAAGGTCGCTGTAAGTGTAGTTCGATGGCCGTTGATGGAAATCGACTGTACGGGCCTTGATAAAATTATTAAAAATAGTGATAATTTGCGTAAAATCATAAGAAATGATTTTTGAAGAATTGGGATGAAAAAAATCCATATTTGAAAAGATAAAAATAGATTTTTATCAAAATGAACTAGTTTTGAACTAGAATAATGATTTATTTATTTTTAAATAAATAAATTGGGTTTGAAATGGTTTAAAAAGAAACCAGAATTTCCAATAATTGAATGGGAATGGATTTGAATCGAAATTGTATTTGGAATATTTTGATGTTGGATTTCTTGATTATACAGATGATGTTATGGAAATTTGAAAGATATATTTATATCGTTATTTCCAATACGATATTTGTTGGTTTCAGAATTTTATATTGAATATAAGCTGATATATTTTCTATTCAGAGCCTTGTGTTTAATATCAAATGGGATTTTGGGTTGTCATGAACGGTATTTTAATAATACAGTTCTTAAACCAAAATGGAGTTAAGAAAATTAGGAACTAACTGGGGATTAGTTAAGTTGGAGGGATTCTTGGTTATTGATCTGATGTTGGTTTCGGCCTTCGGGGTGAATATTTTAGGGAACTGTCCTCTTACGAATGTACGACTAGGGACTGATTGAAATGTGATGTGATGTTGGGGTTTATTGTGAACCGTGTTGTAAATGACATCGGTTCTTTAACCCAGTTAAAGATTAAAACTAAGTGGAGTTTTAATGAATCTTTAATTAGATTGAAATGATCGAGAATGAAGTATCACCAGTTTTGCTCCAAGCGATAGTTAAATCTTTAACTAGATTTGAACGTGAAATGGTAATTAACTTTACCGATAACACCGTGGTGTTAGATATGGAGTATTACCAGTTTTGCTCCTTGGGATGAATAGGTTGAGATTGGGAAATAAAATAAATAATTACTTCGGTGTGATTCGCTAATCCCAACTAGTTTGAATTGATATACAAAGAAGATTAAAGAATAAATTCAAAGAATTTATCTTTGATAAAATTAATGGGAACCTTTCCCAAAGAATGTGAAATTTAGAAACTAACTGTAGGTTAGCTAAGAAAAATGGTTTCCTGGGTATTGATCTGATGTTGGTTTCGGCCTTCGGGGTTAATGTTTGGGGAATTATTCACTGCTAATTTACGGTTAGTGACTGATGAATTGGAATGAGGCGTATGTTGTGTTTTTGTAACACTTGTTTATTATATACGCGAGTTATTCAGAAAGACCGGGTTTATCCCATTCTGAATAACTGATTCGACGTGGTGTCGAAGAGGAAGACGGTGGTTGAAGACCGGAGGTCTTCACGTCATTTGGGTGATTACTGATGATCTTGATTGGGCTGTACACCCAAGAGGAGGGAATCAGTTGGTGATCATCCAGTCGTACTTGGGGATCGATGGATATGCGAGGTACAAGGTGCCTCTGGTTTCGTTCAAACCCAGAACGGACTAGTAAATGGACTGTGTGTCTGACGTTGGATATCATTCTGTGTGATTGATGGATATCGGTTGCATGAAGTGGTTTGCCTGTGTGAAATACTAAGATGCAAATGATCAAGGCTTCTGTTGAAAAGAAGAGTCTTGTGGTTGATGATCAAAGCACCGCCTGTGTGGCAGAGCTTTGTGTAGCAGTGATTCGTGAGCCTCACACCCTGGTTGTGAACCAGAAACGGGAGAGGACATCAGGGAGGGCATGCCTTTCCTTCTAGCTAGAAGTGGAGTCCGTGGTTTTACACGCCCTGATGAGTTTGAATTATGTGGTTGTTGTTGTTGCGAGGTGCCTCGGATATATCGGTGACTGTGTGGAGCCGATGGAGTCATTGGACTCATTGACACCCCCAAAGGGTGGGGAAACGCAGTGTTCAGGCATTTTAATCCACATCGGTGGACCGGCCATGACGATCCAAGGGACGATGCGTTATGTTCTTGAGGGGCGGGCTAGAGCGTCTCGAATCGGTGAGGACTATCTTTTGCCTTGGTTCACAGATGGAAATACGACTTCCTATACGTGACATATGCGGTTTTGATTGTAGAACCTAGTATTGCCGACATGATATATGGTACCCATGCCGTCTGTGATTAATACTTATGATTGAAATTGTTTTGGCACTATACACTTACAGTAATAATAAAAGATGAAATTTAGCGTATCAAGCATTCTTTGGCTATTATAAGGTAAAACCCTATCCTCCGGCTTGTGTTGCATTGTGTGATGGGACCTGGGTCTTATAATAGCTTCATTGTTCTTTATTTAGCACAGCGATGTTTGTTTTATGCACTGGTATTCTTGGGAGGAAACCCGTTCCATGTTATACGACGTGGTCCCTTGATTTACCTAACTTCAAAATAAAGATTAATAACGGTTTTAGTTCTCACATAAGTCACATGACTGACCTGGAGTTTATTGTTTTAACCTAAACTCTGGGTGCCCTTATTTTGACATGGGCAGCTAGTAGTTTTGGTTTTGCAGATTTGTATTTACAGGAACGTGGTTTACAGCTGGAATGATATCCAGAAAGCTCTGTATCCATATATCTCTTTCAGTTGTGTTTTGTATTATTTTTCCACTGCATTGTAATTGTTAATCTCTGATATTTATCAAATGTGTAATACTGATTCATACTCTGTATATTCTTGTATTCTGATGGAATTGTTGTAATTAACACTGAAATGTTCTTCTGTCTACGTTCTTTTGTGTGTTGTTCTCGAAGTATCCGCTCTTTCCTTCACGGGGAAGTTATAGGTTACTACAACTACTAATCCCCAAAGCAGTGACCATCAACAATACATGGAGAATATATGTATATATTACGTGGAAGCCTCTTGCTCATCTCCGGACAGCTACCCACGCATCACCACATAACTTGCCTCTAGTCTGCTCGTTTAGGAGCACCCAGAGTAATAAAAAGAGACATAAAACTCTAGGTCAGACAAAAATCTGGTATGTGTGATAGTAGCAAAATAAAACAATAACAGGTATAAATAATCATACATGAGCCTGGACCTACAACCAAAGAGTTAGCACAATAAGATGTACAGTACTCTAAGGTAACGCAAACATATAGTGTAAAAATGGGAGTGTGCGTGTCATGGTGATAGCAAACATCAAACATAGCAATCATCCTCACGTCTCTCACTCAGTGCGTAAAGCATACGATATCCACCGCTTTGATAACCAAATCTATTGGGGCCATAACGGCAACTTCGTACAACAATTGCTATGACCGTACTTCCCTGGTCTATAGTCAATAACCCTACCCAGTCCGCACATCCCTGGCTCTAGGTTAAGGGCCAACCAATCCACACTACCCTGGCTCTGGTTCGTCTACATGCCCCCTTTCTTCAATGGTGAACCAAAATTATAGATATCGATAACCCCTTTGCACGTGTCCCGTAGCAAAGCCCACTTTAGAAGTTAGCTCGTCGGTTCCCATCTGGATCCTGAGTAATAAATTCTCATTTGGACTTCCTTTGCATCCGGGTTTTGGTTGAATTGTAGTTAATCTTCAGAAGAGTTCACAATTGTTGTTGCGTGGCAAAAGTTTGAATCTGGTTCGGTTTGGAGTCATCATCTTGGTTCGGGTTGTCGTCGTGGTCCTCATCAGGGTCGGTTCGTGGCCCCTCTTGGCTCGTGACCCCCCCTCCCCGGCTCTTGACACCCCCGGCTCGTAACCCATTGGCTCGTGACGATCATCATGGAGTGGTTCGTGGGCATGATCTTGAAGTGGTTCGTGACCATGATCTTGGAGCGGTTCGTGACCATCATCTTGGAGTGGTTCGTGACACATACCGTCTTCAGGAATTGAAGTCCTCCTGGGCGATTCGTGAGGCATACCCCCTTCAGGAACCGATTTTTTGCAGTTTTTCTAACAAGCTAATTTCACCAAATGAAGGCGTTTTCAATCATTCTAACCTTACTATGACATCACAAAACATACTAAACAGCAGTAACAACATATAGAATCAATCAAAAACATTAAAACATCAATCACATGAAATATTTTACATCAAACATACCCAAAAAGCATGATTTTCCACTTAATCCCCCTTAAGCATGTTTTAATTATAGGATTAGCAAACTTAATCCAAATTAACCCAAATTTTCATCAATGACATAAAATAATATATTAGAATTTCTAAATAATTTTCCAGATTTTCATGATGCATAATTTCGCTAATTATCACTAGTCACCCCTAATTAGCCGTAATTAGTGAATAAAAGTGCGAATCACTCACCTTAGCTACAAATGAATCTTAGATCTAAAACTATGAGTGATATGGCACGAATTCCAATGTATAGAAGCAACTCTATCTCTGATTTGATGCTCATTTCTCTTGATTTGATGTAGTTTTGGTTAACTAGCGATTAGGAAGCAATTAGAATGAGATTTGGAGGATGAAGGCCATTACTTGGGTTAGAGAAATGTTTGTGGCTGCTGAAAAATTGAAAAAGAATCATTCTCTAACTCTTTTCAGACCTCCCATAAACCTAATCCCGAAATGGGTTATGGGCCTAACCACGAATCACCTAATTATGCCCGGTTAAGCTGTTTTCCATCTTGCAAACCTTATTTTAGCCATATCTCCCAAACGGTAAGTACGTTTGATTAGTATGACCACTCTATGGAATGGTAAACCATCATCCGAATCCAATAGAAGTGGTTTCAGGTCAAAACTCCATATCAATAAAAAGTTATAGGCGAAACAAGGTTCTCCAGGGGCAAAACGGTCATTTAAAATTTGGCAAAAATCGTGAACATGGAAAATGATCCTAGTAGTCGTTTCCCAAAGTTACACGACCATATGACTTCGTATGTGAATGAATAAATATTCTACGGTCCTTCGATGCATAGAATAAGGGTCATTGCACTCTCCCCTCCTTAAAAAATTTCACCCGCAAAATTCCTTAACCAAAACATACAATGGTGGCCCGCATGCCTATCAACCATTTACAAACAATCAAACATACATAATAACATCACAAGCCTATCCTAGCATGCAGTTTACTAATATGGGAATAACTATATCGCGATAAAAATCTTACCGGGCAAAGAGCTCTAGATATGACTTCCTTATGCTCTCCTCGATTTCCCAAGTACAATCATTCTCATTATTACCCCCACTGGACCTTAACCAGTTTCACCATCTTCCTTCGAAGTTGCTTCGTATCATGTCCAACAATACGAATCGTTATGTGACTCCCAACTGCCTCAGATTCCACTTTAATATCATCCAACTGATCTGGTGAAATTGTCATATCAGAATCGTGCATGAACTTTCTTAACTGGGAAACATGAAATACGTTGTGCACTCCCGCCATCTTGTCTGGTAATCCAACTTTATATGCTAAATTCCCAACTTGTTCGAGAAATGGAAATGAACCAACAAACCTTGGTGCCAATTTATATCTCTACCAAATCGGATTACACTCTATAATGGAGAAATTTTGACGAATACCAAGTCGCCAACAGAGAATTTCAATTCTCTTCGTCTTTTATCAGCATAACTCTTCTGCCTATCTTGGGCAACCTTCATTAGCTGTTGAATAACCTTGATCTTATCTGAAATTTCTCTTATTACATCCGGCCCAAGCACAAAGTTCTCACCGGTTTCCAACTAACATGACGGTGACTTGCACGGTCTTCCGTACAAAGCTTCAAACGGAGTCATAACAATAATGGACTAATAACCATTATTATATGTGAACTCAACCAGATGCAAATGCTCATCCCATGAACCACCAAAATCCAATATATATGCTCTCAAGAGATCCTCTAATACACGATTCACCCTCTCTGCTTGACTGTCGGTTTGAGGATGGTACGCGATACTGAGATGTAATTCTGACCCTAAAGCCTCTCGTAAACTCTTCCAAAACCCACTAGTAAATAATGGATCTCGATCACTCACAATACCTTTACGTACTCCATGAAATCTCACTACCCACTTCATATACAGTTCTGCTAACTTACTTGTCGTTTTATTTGACTTAACCGGTATAAGCCTTGCACTTTTGATCAGTCGATCCACTGTCACCCAAATACTATCATGACCCGATCTAGTACTTGGCAAACCGTCAATGAAATCCATCGAGACTTGTTCCCATTTCCATTCGAGAATTTCCAACGGTTCTAACAAACCACTAGGCTTCTTTTTCTCAGCTTTAACTAACTGGCAGTTCATGCACTTGGATATAAACTTCCCAACGTCTCTCTTCAACCCTTCCCAGTAGTAGGTCTTCTTCATGTCTCGATACATTTTGTTACCACCGGGATGTATAGTCGGTCTCAAGTGATGACACTCTCTAAGTACTTCAACTCTCAATCCATTAACGTTGGATATGACCGGTTTCCCATTCTTTTGAAGCCATCCTTCTCTATCAATTCCATACTTGTTCATCTCCTCACCGATAGTACTCATCTCTACCTTGGAGATGATTTCCAATAGGTTAGGATCGTTCCTCTATTTGGAACCGATCCGCTCAGTCAAGGTGGGTTTGATCGTCAAACTTGCTAACATCTCTGGATCCAATTTGCACTTAGGCCTAAATTCGTATCATGCGATATACTCCAGTTGCTTCCATTCCAAAAACATAGCCCCCAAACAGGTATGTCTCCTATTCAATGCATCAGCTACCGCATTGCCCTTCCCAGGTTTGTATGCGATATTGAAATCATATGAAGCCAAGAACTCTACCCATCTCTGTTGACGAAGATTTAATTCCATCTGAGAGAAAAGATTCTTTAATGACTTATGATCGGTAAACAACTCGAATCTTTTTCCCAAGAGATAGTGTCTCCACATCTTTAACGCGAACACAATCGCTGCAAATTCCAAATCATGGGTAGGATATCTTTTCTCATACGGTTTCAGTTGCTGACTAGCATAAGCTATAACCCTACCTCCTTACATCAGTACAACACCTAGTCCAGTACCATCGGCATCCGTTTATGCCTTCATCTCTTCGTTCCCTTTAGGAATAACTAACATTGGTGCGCACGTTAACTTTTCCTTTAGGCTCTTAAATGCATTCTCACACCTTTCGTCCCAAACGAAAGCTTGATTCTTCTTGGTAGACTGAGTTAACGATGCTGCTATCTTGGAGAAGTCTTGGATAAACTTATGATAGTAACAGCTAACCCCAAGAAACTTCTCACGTCCGTTGCATTCTTGGGCATAGACCAATCTTGTACTGTAGCCACCTTCGCAGGATTCACGGCAATACCATCCTCTGAGACAACATGGCCTAATAATCTCACTTCCCTCCTCCAAAAGTGACACTTAGAAAATTTTGCTTTCAATTGGTGTTTCCTCAACACCTCCATCACTGTCCTCAAATGTTCCCTGTGTTCTTCCTCTATCCTCGAGTAAACTAAGATATCATCCACGAACACAAGAACAAACTTATTTAATTGATCTCTGAAAACTCTATTCATAAGATCCACAAAATATGTGGGTGCATTGGTCAACCCGAATGGCATGACCAACTACTCATAGAATCCAGACGGCTCCGAAATACCGTTTTAGGTATACTCTCAACTTCCAATCGGGGCTGATGCAAACCTACCGCGATATCCGACTGGGAAAACACTCTTGCTTCATTTAGTTGATCAAACAAATCATCTATCCATGGAAGGGGATACTTGTTCAGCTCACGGTAGTCTACACATAAGCGAAGGGAACCATCTACCTTGGTAGCAAATACAACTACTGCTCACCACTCGGAAACACTCCTTCAGATAAATCCCTTCTTCAAAAAATCGCCCACTTGCACCTCGAGTTCTCGCTTCTCCCTTGGCGCCATACGACGAAGAGGCATCACTATAGTCTGGCATCTTTCACTAAATCAATCCGAAACTCGATCTCCCGGTGTGGTGGAAGTCCGATCACTTCCTCGAAGATGTCCGGATACTCGCCAGTAATAGGCACATCTGATAACTCATCATGCGGGATGTCGAGGGAATGTAGAAAACTAGCCATCACCTCATCACTAGGTGGGAAACCTAATACCACCCTCCGCCCATCATCAGCTATTATGGTCACCGAAAACCCCTCACAGTCTACCACCACACCATATCTTTGGAGCCAATCGACTCCCAAAATAATGCCAAGCCCAGTAAAGCTCAAAACAAAGCAATCACAAGCAAACATACATCTATGACTCGATAAGACCAAATTACGACAAATCGTGCAAAGGCTAGTTGAACCACCGATCGGGTTTGTCACAACTAAAGGTCTATCGACAATCTCGGGTTCCAATTCCAACCTATCTAACAGGTTACTAGATACGAAGGAATAGGAAGCCCCGGTATCAAACAACACTTGAACAAAAATTTCATAAATAGAAAGCATACCTCGAATAACGACACATTTTCCCTTCTACGCCGCAGTTGGGGCATTCGACAGAGAAGGAACAATGTTGACAACATATCCTTCACCATTTGCTTTTCCTTAGGGGGTTGTGAACATTCATTCTTAAAATGTCCCACTTGCCCACAGTTGAAGAACTTCTTTACCCTCGGTTTTGCTCGACAATTGCTAGTATAGTGGCCCTTATTGCCACAGCTAACGAACTCGATATCTTTCTTATTCTTCTTTTTTGACCATCCTTGGTCTGGTTCTTCTTCCTCTTATTCTGCTAATTATTCTTGCCTCCACCGCTTGCCTGCGGCTTTGGCTTCTCTGTAGATGTAACAAAAACCTCGGTATTTGACTTAAGGTAAAGCCTCTCAGACCTCAATGCCTTTCCCACAACAGATTCGAATGTCTCATCGATATGGTTTATGAGTCTTTCCCCAAGTATCCATCTAGGTCAGTTATGAACTTCTCGTTCTTCTTCTCAGCAGTATCGATTAGAGATAATCAATACTTCGATAAAGTTTCGAACTCAGCAATATATTCTGAGACTGCTCTACCATTCTGCTTAAGTTCCAAAAACTTCCTGAACAATTCTGATTTCTGAGCAGCTAGAATAAACTTGCCACTGAAACTGGTCTTAAACTGATTCTAAGTAACTTGATCTTCGGGAGTAGCCGCTTTAATAGCATTTCACCAATTCATAGCCCATCCTTGAAGCTGACGCGATGCTAACTTTCTCTTCATTGCATCCTCGATCTCCAAATGCTCGAAGATGCGCTCACAACTATCAAGCCAGTCTTGAACCTCTATAGCCGATTCCGTTCTGTGGAATGGCTTTCCACCAAGATTAGTATAATCCTTGCTGAGCTTGGCGAAATCGGTCCTAGGTGCCTACACTGCTGCACCACTACCGTTTGCAGCATTAGGAACTGCTCCCTGAACATCCCTAAGCATCTCTCGCATGAAGGCACTAAACACCATCCTCATATAAGGGACGTTCCCATTGTTGGTCCTTGAACCCATACTCCTCGTATTTCGGCTCATCGTCAAATCTGTAAAGAGAAAACGATTAACCATCTCCTTAGTGGTGCCAGTCCAGTGCGACTTCATCCTTAGATATACTAATAGTATATATATATATATATATATATATATATATAGTTTTTGAAGACCAAAATATCACAAATACGTGCTCTTATATACGTATACTATCTCTTCCTGATGTCTTTCCCTAGGTTAAACTACGCAACCTAGGATCTACTACCAAGTGTGACGGCCCACCTCAAACCAGCCGACATTACCTGAAATGCGTTGTACCAATGCCCGATTTGCACGGGAAAGTCTTCAAGGAAAAGCGTTTTGAAACTATGAATCACTAAGAACCTGTCGTATATCTCACAGGGCATGGAATAAAATATAACGGTAACACTACGCCATAGATGGCCAACGGCAACCCCAGAGAAATGATGCAGTAGATGACAAAAAGTGTTGGTATAGCCAAAAAATGATCTGTGGCAACACTTTTTTAGGGTTGCCTTTTGCCGCGTTGCCTTAGAGTCAAAGGAAACACATTTGCGACCCTAAGGCAACATCATCACAGGTGTTGCCATAGGTACTAAATTTACAAAAATGCGGGGTCCACTAAAATCTATAACCCGGGTTCACGGAATCCTGCTGTGGTTGTAGCCCGGGTTCACAGAATCATGTTGTGGGACCCACATGCATTAATCTGTGCAACATTTTTACCATCCAATGGCAACACCATATCATAACAATGAAAACATTTCACATTACATACAAAAACATTATATAAGAGCTATGGCAACATTAAATCACATACTGCAACATTACATAATTTAACATCACACTGATCAATTATACTACTGATTATCTTGGATTCACAACCGACACAAATATTAGTACTTACAAACATACATGAAAAAGGTAGCTAGAAAAATCATGTTCACAGAGCATACTTACAAACATAGCTAGTACGTACTAAATATCAATTCATGTTCACTGCAGTTGTGCACAAAGATCCCCGATATCATGACTAAGAGCGCGAGCCTCCGCTGCGTTCACTGCTTTCAGTTTCAGTGCCTTCACTGCGAACTGCCGCACAAAAATCCCCAGTATCAATGTGCATGTGTGGGTTTGCTTCACCCCATTTCTTCAACATCCTTGTCAAGTTCTCCTGAACTTTTTCGTCCACCTTTGCATCAAATTCACTTTGGACCATCTTTTTCACCTTTGCTTCGACTTCGCCATCTATATCTTCCCTTATCTTCCGTTGCTAGCTCCTATATGTATGTGCCTGATGTTGGAGCAACTTTTGATAATTTTGGAGACTTGGTGTGCCGTTCTATAAGTCACGATGGACCGTGCGACTTTCCATCAGAAACAAGTTCATGAATAACTCCATCATTGCTTCCTTCACCAATTTCTTTTTCAATCTTCTCCTGCAAAATAAAACAGTTTTAAATGTGAAATTAAATAAAATTAACAATTTTTAAACAAGTTTCTTAAACAAAGATTGTGGCATATACACACTGAAACCCAAAGTAAAAGATCACACCTATTGCTATGATCGATCCTGCTATCGGTTTCAACAAAACAGGATCTAATTCTACAATAATGATGATCATGGGCAAAATGAAGCATTGTTTTTGACACCAGATTGAAGAGAAAATAAAATTCTTACAATTTTGTAGTTCATTATTGAAGCATCAGTCTTGTACACCTTTCCTTCTTTGCACTTGCTAGTTTTAACATAAAGTTCTCCATCAGATTCGTTAGACTGATACAAAAAACATTAAATAGTAAAAGGATATCAAACCAATTGTTCTAGAACATATATCATTAATATTGCTAAACAAGTTAAACAAGGATATGTCGTTTATTCACAAGTTAAACAAGGATACTGCATTTGAGTTAAACATGCATACCTCCATATGACCTATATTGTTAAACTAGCCAACCATAAAAATAAGCAAAATACATACCATTTTATGCCGAATTTGGGAAAAAAGTTTTGGACCAGCAGTGTGTGTGTGTCAGTATACGATTTCTGAATTGCAAAATTTATAAGGGCCTTGGACTACAAAACAACATGAAATAAACATGTTTCTCTGACTGATTTGAATGAATAAAAAGGGAAAAAAATTATGTGATAAAACTTTAAATTATACCTGAACTTTTTCATCTCCCCAAAACTGCAACTGTACTTTGAAATCCTAAAGTGGAATTTCGTCCGACCTATTTTCAAGCCTCTCTTCATCAGTTTCATAAGCCGTATAGTGTGCCTTTTGAATATGACTCTTGTACCCTCTCCAAGCATCATGAATTGACCTCAAAGCCCAATATTCGCATGCATTCGGAATAATATACCGTTGCTTAAATACAAATCAAACATTAAAAAGAACAGTCATGCTACTTTTGTGACATATTTATTATATTTAAGTAAAATTCAGCTAAGTTTGCAAATTACCTTTACATAGCTCCACGCCATGTCTTTCAAACTTGCAGGAACATCAAACCAAGATTGTAAGTAAGTGGAACACTCCTCTTCAGTGTTCCTATAAAATAACTCAGTTCAGTCATTACTTGGTCATCGTTTGAAATAGGTTGGCCCCGATCATTCATTTGGATTACAACTCTTTTGTCATATGGCCTTGAATGAACTTTATCCATCTTTGCTTTTCCCCTAAGCCTTCTAGGAGATCCAACTACCATTACAAAGTACATACAATAGTAATGAGAAGGCTAGGCAAAACATAAATGAGAACTTAAACTATTAAAATCAGAACTCAATCAAATACTACCTTTATCTTCTGCTACTTCATCTTCTTTGTTTTCAATATTTGTCGAGACATTTCCAACAATAGCCTTATTCCTTACACTTCCACTACCACTACTGTTAATCTTCTAGCGTTCTCGCATAGCCAAATAAGCCGCCATTGTTCCTATCCCTTCATTGTGTGGTAACTCAACGCTACATGGTGGACCATCAGATTGCGTATGAACTGGTACTTCCCCTGCCTTCGGAGTTGCATTATTATCAGTTGCAGATTCAACGTTGGCTCGTGAACGAGTTATTGGTCCAGACTGAGGCTTTGTAACCCTACTTTTTTGGTTCTCTAAAATACGCACACAAAAACAATAAAATAAAAATAATAATGAAGCTAGTCTATGATTACCAACATAAAATTAAACCTTCAGCTATAACGCACCTTTACCTGATTTTTTGAAGTATCATCTTTAAATTCTGGAACATAATCTTCGCTTTCCTCATCAATCATCTTTGATTTTGCTTTATTTTTTTCCAAATTCATTTCTCATTCCAGAATATAATTTAGGCATCCCAAGTTTTTCAAAAACACTATTATTTTGTGAGACATTTTTGTCTCTCTCCCTTTCGTACTCTGTAAGCGGTGGAGGTGGCGGAGGTGATAAATCATCATTCTGAAAGTAATTAAACAAGACATTATTGTAAATATTAGCAAAATATGTAGATCATATATTAGAAGATCAGATTGTAGTCTTCTTACCAGAAACTCATTTTCATCCGAATTTTCTTCTTTGTCATGTAGAGAAATATTGAAATCCAATTTACTCTTGATACATGCTGAGTTGATGTTCAAAGTTTCATCGGTGACTTCAGTTGCATTTTCCTTCTCTGGTAACTTCATCGAACTACTGACTCTAGCTGACTTCTTGTTGACCCCCTTTTTCTTCTTCATACGTGGACTCGCAACAGTTTTGCTGATGACTTCTGGATTGTTCGTAACTGGATTATTTGGCCGTGCCGACTTTCTAGGAGTAAAGACTTGATCGGTCTGCTTGTTGTTGATAGGTGGACTCACAGCAGATTCGCTGATCATTTGGGAATTGTTTAGCTGTGTCGACTTTCTAGGAGTAAAGACCTGATCGGTCGCTGATCATTTGGGAATTGTTTTTGTGATTTTGCAGCTGCAACATACAAGTTCTTTATTATTCTACTAAGTTCACTAAAAATCAAACAAGTCCTAAATGAAAAACATATTCAAAAAAATGACCAAATTCATCAAAATAGTACAAATGAGAAGACATGTTTATCCCTGGAAACAGATTCTTCCTTGGGCATACGATGACATGTGGCTGCATTTATTTAATTGGCTCGGTACTATCCTCGATGATAATGTCGAATCAGATATCAATATAATCACCCTTATTTTTTATTTGCATCATAAACAACAGCTCTACATCATCGGCCACCAATTTCCATCCACTCCTTGGACCTTTCCTTGCATATATTCCTCCAATTTTGGTGTACTCTAGCTCTTCCTTGACAAACTCCATCAGTACTATGTACGAAAACCTATCCAGATCAACATCCTTGACAATAGCCTCTTCTCCACCAACATATCCTTCTTCCCAAATTTTCCCTTGTGGTGTAACCTATGTTTTGCCTCCATCTTACACAAAATGGAGAAATTAGCATTAGATTGAAATAATTACAAAATAAAATAAACTAACTGCATAATAAAATAAAACAGCCACTTCACAAACATGTAGTATAGGCAGAAACAGTAAAAAAGATACAAAAAGAAGCCTCAAATATGATACATCAGTTACAACATATAATCAAGGCAGAAACAGCATTTTCTTACTTAAATAGCATGTAGACATTTTCCTTGAAACACCACAAGTTTTGCAGTTATTTTCCTTTTCATTTTTTGCCCAATATAGCATGCAGTCATTTGGACATGCATGTATTCTTTGGTAATCGAGGCCTAAATTTACACATAAATAACATGCAGCCATCTGAACTTATAAAGTTCTGCCCATATTTTTTCCTCGTTCATCAGTAATTTACACACAAATAACATACACAAATATTATTTAGCCATGACTATAAGGAAAAAAATAGAATAATATCATATAAGCAGTGCTCAACATAAGTTTGTTACAAACTAAACATAATAATGAAATCAGGAATATGATTACGCCTGAATACACAAGTAAATCTGTAAATTAGGCAACAAAACAATCAAATAAGAAAATACTTGAAATATACATTGAGTGATACCTTAAGCAGCAGATTAAATCGAAGCCTTAACTGAAATTTGAGACCCAAACGAACCCCAATTGAAGACCTAATTAAAACACCAAAGCCCTTATTGAACTTGAATTCGAACTTGCCGTAATTGAACCCCAATTAAGCTTGTAAACTTGAAATTTTAGCCCTAATTGAAATTGCGAGTGAGTGTCTTTGACAGATCGAGTGGCGGCGCATTTTGTTAAGTTTTCGATTGAAACCCTAATTGAAAATCTAGCTAAGTTTTTTTCCGCTTTGTTTTTTATTTTTGCTTCCCGCATTAAAGGTTATTTCACATCATGCGGATTGCTAATGTGGACCGTTGGATCGTAATCACCCGGATTGATAAATTTATTCACGTGGCTACTGCAACACCTTGGATTTTCTATGGCAACACTTTGAAGCGTGTGTTGCAATAGACAAAAAAGAGCATACCTACAGTTACATTGTAGCTAGCAATACCTTGGATTTTTATTGTGATAGGCCATCTATGGCGTAGTGTAACATAACTTGATATAACAAAGGCGAGACAGTACATAAGCTGAAACTAAACCATTACCATTAGAGTAGCAGAATCCAAAATACAGCTTATGATCAAATCATTATTACAACTTCAAAATACTTTCTTTAAAAAGGAAATAAATAAGATGCACTACTAATGCCCAAAGCAGTGACCATCAACAATGTAACACCCCTTATTTTCTATAAATATTAAAATCAATAAATTTAAGAACACTTAATTTTAAAAGGATGAATTAAGTAAAATGGTTTACGCCATTGCGTTCGTATCAGAATTCTGCTTAAGATAGAGTCCGAGTTTGCATAAATCGGACTTCGTATGAAGAAGTTATGGAGTTCAGAAGAGTTCAAGTTTAAACAGAAATTAAATTAAAATAATAATTAAAAGTCAAAACTAATTCAAAATTCGAAATCAGCAGAAGCGGTCTGAGCTGGAGAATTCCCACTCAGAGGGGTCGACTCCCCCGAGGGGGGTCGACATAAGTGTCGACCCCCCATAAGGGGTGTCGACAGTGGTGTCGACCCCCCTATAAGGGTGTCGACCCCCATCAGCCAAATGTGGTTTGATGTGTCCAGATGATGATTTTTGGTGTTTTAGGGCTTAGATGTCCTTTTCTTGTTGGCCGAGTGATGTGTCATGATGGTCTGGATGGCTTAGATTGATCCTAGACTGATCTGATGGCTCAAATTAATCCTATACTTCTTTATAATCACATCAAACATAAACACTAACCTCATAATCCTATTCTATGATACCACCATGATATCCATCTCTATACTAGCCTAGCCTCCTTCTTCTCCAAACTAGAAATTAAATTAGAGAGCTTCAAATTAAAGTAAAGGTTTTTCGCTTCAATCAACAAAGAAAAATTAGAATCGCTACAACGTCAACTAATTCACTTTTTCTAATCCTATCACTGTAAGTTCAGTTATTTCTCAAATTTGGAACATTTAATAGAAATCATGACTTGTAATGAATCGACTCTAGAACTATGCCTAATTGTGAGATAAGAAATTCTGATTCATGCTTATCCTTTTGTCGAATCTGAAATTACCAATGCCTACGAGACTGTTGTGATTGATACAATTGAATCTATCTTATTGTACATCAAATTAGTGATTCTTTTATGTTCAGTTCTATCGAATCTTTACGCCTATGATGTAACTTGCTCAGTCTTTTCATATTTATTTTTAATGTACAACAAATCTATTGGAACCATGATTCTTGTATTTGGTACAACTTTACATGCCTATTTTCCCTTATGTCAATTGTTGTGTTTCCTCTCTATCCCCTTTCGTTTTATTTTATGGGTACTTTGAATTTGGAAACCTTGTCGGAACTTGTTGTACTTGCGTTTGAAACGCGTGGAAATGGGTATAACTTAATTGAGTAATTTTGGGCATAACAAGTAAATGTGACATAACTTGAATTGACCACAATTGAGGATAATTGGCATACTAAAATCTAGATTTGGACATGTATGGTAAATATGTAAATTGGTTAAAAGATGAACCTGCCTAACCCGAGGTTAGATTGAGTTGCGGTGTAAGGCTGCCCGGAACCGCCCGGCACATCCAGCGACCGCAACAACAGATCTAATGCGAGAGGTTGCGCATTAAGCCCTAAACCCGATGTTAGAATGAGTTTGCAGTAGAAGTCTGCCCGGAACCTCCCGGCACATCCAGCAACCACAAATAACAGTTCTAATGTGAGAGGTTGGTGCATTAATAAATCAATTAATGCTAATGAACAGAC
This sequence comes from Allium sativum, assembly GCA_030737875.1. Classification (NCBI taxonomy): domain Eukaryota; kingdom Viridiplantae; phylum Streptophyta; class Magnoliopsida; order Asparagales; family Amaryllidaceae; genus Allium; species Allium sativum. Next base: position 268,723,576 of record CM060913.1, on the reverse strand, counting down.
ATGCTAAGAATGGTAAGGTTAAGTAACATATGAATAGGAGACACTTAACAAATACAACATGTCAATTAAACAAATGGGTGGGGTTGGGTCAAATTGAGAACACTAAACCGTTATAACATGTTGATTAGGACACCCTAGTAACGGGGACCCATTTCAACAGTAACCCACATAGATGTATCATGGTACCCTGAACTAGGCAGGGTGGGGCACGATTATTGGGCAGATTATAAGCGGTCAAAATAGCGGCAGGTGGTGCATCAGTGTAGGTTCCGACGAAGTACGGGTGTGCACGTACTCCGAAGTGGAAAAATCAGGCACTAGGCATCAGTATTTATACCCTATGCATCTTGAATTGTGTCTGGTTGCAATCATAGTGATTGATGCACCACATGGTGGGACCAACACAGTTACCTACAAACAAGCAGGGCCGAATGACATAAGTAATAAATGCATACAATTAGAAGTCGGTCGATAAAGGGATCATTTTATTATGAACACATGAGGCTAGTTGAAACAATTGTTAGTAGGTGCATAGAAATAGAAATGAGTGCGATAGCATATTCAGTTTATCTTGCCTTACCTTGTCTTATGTTATCTTGTTACTACGGTATTGTCCTATATTCAGTTTATTCATGTCATGATCCTTTTTCTTATTTACATGTTGAAAATCACTGGGCTTACCATGCTTATGTCTGACCTGTTTTCTTTCGTCTTCTTTTCTTCCGTTCTCCCCTAGGTCCGCAGGGAGGGAATACTTCAGCTTAGTTCAGACCTTTTCCAGCTTGAAGAGAGTAGATGTATTGCTTGGATTCTCTCTTCTTGGATTATGGCTGTGTTTACACTTTTATTGGGGATTTATGTCGTTTACTACTGTTTTATGCATCTTTATGTATGTGGAGTTTTTAACCAAGATAGATGTTTTATTGTAATGACTTGGAAGTTGGGTTTTGAGACAATGGTTGTAATGTTTTGACTAAACCACGTTGCTAATGTAACAATTCCGGTTTTTCCGTTGTTTGTATGTCTGTCTTGTAAATTATCTGTATCTTTTACCTATAATGCTTCACCGAAGTTAATGCATTCCCTTGGTGAGTGACCTTAACGGAGGTGGGGTGTTTCACTTGGTATCAAAGCCGATGTGTTACGATCAGATAAAAGTTTTTGAAAACTATTCTTTAAAGAAAAGTCTTAAAGAAGCATTTTCAAGAAAAGAGTTGTTTTATTTTAAAGGCATATTCCCCAAAGCCATATGCATGATCTTTCTATCCTTTGTTTTGAATCTTTTCTTTTCATTTCATCATGTCTGGGGATCTTAATCTTCTAGAATTAGTCACAAAACCCGGATGGTTCCATAGGTATTTGGAGGCCATGGCACCCACCGAAGGCCAAGGAGACGTCCCTCCAGCTGTACCCATCGTTCCTCCTCCTCCTCCGCATGTGAATACTTTCTCGAAGATATGTAGAGACTTTCGAGCTATGGGCGGAAAGAACTTTAATGGAATGAATCATTCATGGAAGCAAGGAACTGGATCAAGGAAACAAAAGTTTTGTTTGTTATCTTTGAAGTGGACGATAGGCAGAAGATATAGTTGGTTGTATGGTTACTTAAGGACGAAGCCTCTTTCTGGTGGGAAGTTACTAATGCTGAGAGACCAGTTGAGACTTTGGTGGATTTCAGAATGAGGTTTGAAATGAAGTTCCTCTCGCAAGCTGAACAAGGCCTACAGATGGAGAAGTTCTTAGCACTCAAACAGGGAAGCCTATCGGTTAAGGAATACATCAACAAGTTCAACCAGCTGGCTAGATTCGGACTGGAGTTGGTAAACACTCCACACAAAAAGGCTCTCCGTTTTTCTAAAGGGTTAAATGAGCCATTGCACGACCTATCTATGTCCCATATACCTATGGGTGTGACCTATGAGAGATTAGTGGGCATGGCACTATTATAGAAGGAAGGCAAGGATGGGAAGAAAGAGGCAAAGATGGAAGAGCCTCTAGACAAGAAAGTGGAAGGATCGCAGAATAAGAAGACGAGTTCTAAGAAGGGCGGGAAGAATAACAAACCCTGTGACAAGAGGAAATGTAATTTTTGTGGCATACCTGGATATCTAGTTAAGGACTGCAAGAAGAAGAAGAGAAAGATGGGTCGTTGTTTTCAATGCGGCGAGACATGACATATGGCTAAGGACTGCCCAAGAAGGCAAGGGCAAGGGCAGAGAACCGGATCTACTTCTGGAGGGCAGATTCATGCTCTCACAGCACCTACTTAAGAAAGAGGTAGAAATATTTCTGTTGAGAGTTTAGTTTATCTTTCTGATCATCTTGTTCGTACCCTTTTTGATTATGGCGCTTCGCACTCTTTTATAACTACATCTTTAGTTGAATCTCTGCACCTAGATACTAGTATAGTAAAGATCCCATAGTAGTTTCAAATCCAATTGGGGGTTCGACTTATTTATCAATGATTTGTTTGGATTTGGAAATTTCTATACTAAGCTTTGGGTTTAGATGTAATGCTTATGTTTTCGGTTTCACAGGCTATGGTTTGATTCTACGCATGGATTGGTTATCCAGTAATGGTGCCATCCTTGATTGTGAAAGTGGTTAGACTTATGACTCGCCTCAGTAATACTCTCGAAATCTATTGTAATCCTATGAATTCTGTTATGCTTAGCTACCTAGAATCTCTTGATGCGTCTGTTGAAAATTTACAATCTGTTAGAGTAGTCCGTGAGTACTCGGATGTCTTTGAAGAAGTGAAGGATTTACCTCCAAAACGAGAGATAGATTTCCACATATACCTAGCTGATAATGCAAAACCAGTTGCTTTACCCGTTAGACACATGGCTCTAAGGGAAAGGAAGGAGCTCAGCAAGAAAGTTAAAGAGTTGCTCGAAAAGGGGTTCATAAGGAGAGAAGTATTTCTAAATGGGGTGCTCCAGTGGTGTTCGCAACCAAAGCGGATGGTTCACTTCGCCTATGCGTGGATTATAGGGAGCTAAACAAGCTGACCAAGAAGAATAGGGACCCACTTCCAAGAATAGCCGACTTGTTCGACCAGCTCGTAGGTGCATCAGTTTTCTACTAACTAGATCTGCCTACTGGATTTCATAAGCTAAGAGTGGCTGAAGACAACATAGATAAGACCGCATTCAAGACCCCGGATGGTTTCTTCGAGTGGCTTGTCATGCCTTTCAGCTTGACAAATGCACCCGCCTATTTCGTAGACTTGATGAGTAGGGTGTTTAGGGAGTTCCTTAATAAGTTTGTAGTGGTCTTGGTGGACGACATTTTGATTTTCTTAAAAAGTGAGGAGCGAAGTGAAGTCATAGACACTCTTCGAGCACAATGGCGAAAAGAAAAATTCTCCAAATGCCATTTTTGGAGAGAATAAGTAAGGTTTCTTGGACATGTGGTGTGCAAAGAGGGGATAACTATGGATCTCGCAAAAGTAGTTGCGGTGCAAGATTGGAAGCTTCCACAGAATGCAATCGAAGTATGAAGTTTTCTCGGACTAGCAGGCTATTACAGAAAGTTCATTAAAGACTTTGCGAAGATCTCAGCCCTACTTACAAGATTGATGAAGAAAAACCTAACTTTCGCTTGGGATTTGGATTGTGATGTTTCTTTCCAACGATTGAAAAGGGCTCTAACAACAGCCCCAGTCCTGACATTGCCTGATGGGAGTAAGATGTTTATAGCATACACAGACGCATGTGGTACATGATTAGTTGCTGTCTTGATGCAAGAAGGCAAGGTAGTTTGTTATGGGGGAAGGCAGTTAAAGGTACATGAGAAGAACTACCCAACTCATGATTCAGAACTAGCTGCCATTGTTTTCGCTCTTAGGTCATGGTGTCATTACCTACTAGGAGAAAGGTTTGAATTGTTTACTGACTATAAATCATTAAAGTACCTTTTCTCACAAAAAGATCTTAACTTAAGACAACAAAGGTGGATGGAATTTCTTGCCTCATACGATTTTTAGATTGCTTATACCCCTGGCAAGGGCAATGTGGTAGCAGACGCCTTAAGTAGGAAAAATCTGACCTTAACTCCTCTCTTTTTGGAAAGGCAAAACTTGGAGTACATACCAACCTTTGACTTTAGACCCTCTTTTGAGTTTGTACTTGGTTTGTTAGCAACGCTAGAGGTGCGGCCTACGCTTTTGGACTCAATAGGAACCGCGCAACGTGAAGACCCTCCGATAGTTGATATGATGGATAAGTTAATTATAGGTGAGACTTCTAGCCACCTCAATAGATACTCCATAGATGACAAGGGTTGGTTGAGATGGGATGGAATATTATGTGTCCCACAAGCAAGGGATTTGGTGAAGATGGTTCTTGAAGAAGCACACCATTCTAAGTTGACCATACACCCAGGTGGAGACAAGATGTAAAAAGACATAAAAAGGGTTTTCTTTTGGAATGGCATGAAGAATGATGTAGCTGAACTCGTCTCTAAATGCTTGATATGCCAGCAAGTCAAGGCGGAGCAGAAGAAGCTTGGTGGTCTGCTTCATCCTCCAGAGGTGCCACAGTGGAAATGGGATAGCATTTCGATGGACTTCATAGATAGGCTGCCTAGGTCAAGAAGGGGCAATACCAGTATTTGGGTAATAGTTGATAGGCTCACTAAAAGCGCTCACTTTATCCCTGTTAAGAGTAGAAGGACTGCCTCATCATTAACATCCATTTATCTTAAAGAAGTAGTTCGACTGCATGGGATACCCTCTAGCATAGTAAGTGATCGAGATCCTATCTTTACAAGTGAGTTTTGGAAGAGTTTGCAAGAGGCTGTAGGCACACAACTATGCTTAAGCACTGTCTATCACCCTCAAACCGATGGTCAGACTGAAAGGGTGAACAGAGTATTAGAAGATCTTTTGAGATTGTGCATTCTTGATTTTGGGGGAACATGGGAAGATCATCTTCCTTTGGTGGAGTTCTCCTACAACAATAGCTGCCAAGCCACCATAGGCATGGCACATTTGAGGCTTTATATGGAAGACCATGTCGATCACCAACTTGTTGTTGGGAATCTACAGACAAGCTCGTACTTGGGCCCGACATGATTAGAGAAACTTCAGAGAAAGTAGACTTGATACGAAGACGAATGAAGACCGCACAAGATAGGCAGAAGTCCTACGCGGACAAAAGAAGGAACGACCTTGAGTTTGAGGTTGGAGACAGGGTTTTCCTTAAAGTATCTCCTTTGAGGAATGGCATTCGCTTTGGATCCGTGGGAAGATTTGCACCAAGATTTGTAGGCCATTTCCTATCATTGAGAGGATTGGGATGATGGCTTATAGAGTAGAGCTACCCGATAGATTGGCTGGAGTTCATAATGTTTTTCATGTTTCTCATCTACAAAAGTGCTTACATGAGTCCGTGGAAGTTATGGAGCCGAGCATACTAGAGGAAGTATAAGTGGAACGAGAAGCGACAGTGAGAAGAGTTCTAACTCATATCTTGAGAACAGAAGTTAAAAAGCTACGCAATCATGAAGTCAATCTAGTTAAAGTACAATGAAGTGATGCTGAGCAAGATACGACTTGGGAGACTGAAGACAAGATACGCGCAGCTACCCTTTTCTTTTTGAGGGTACATCCTTGATCACTTTTTCCATAAGTTTATGCATGCTTGTATCTATCTTTTAAGTATTTCTCCTCAGTCCTATTCTTGATCCTTAAGTAGAAACTAATGAATGTAAACATGTATTTGAAACTTGTTATGATTGATGGTTGCAAGTGGTTGCTAGTGGTTGCTCGTGGATGCATATACACACACATTAGGTACTAGATCAGCTCAGTCACTTTCATATTGCATATGCATATATGTATTTTTATATGGATTGAAACTTGATGTGTTATTATATAGATGTTGCATTTTTATGAATGATCATGCACTCATGTAGAAGTTATAAAGTACGATTAGGAATAATTGCATACATGATGGACTCGTGGCACTGACATAATTCGCATTAAGGAGGTCAACTGAATCAGTAGACTGCCTGATTTTGCATTAGATAAGGAAATATACACACACTATGCATATGATCATGAAAGCATTAGAAATCTTTTTTTTAAGGACAGTGGATGCCTGTGATTGATGGTTGAGTATATGGATGTTAGGATACATTCTTCTTAACTCAGAGATTTCGAGGACAAAATCCTTTAAGGAGGGGAGAATGTAACACCCCGTATTTTCTATGAATATTAAAATTAACAAATTTAAGAACACTTAATTTTAAAAGATGAATTAAGTAAAATGGGTTATGCCATTACGTTCTTCTCGGAATTTTGCTTGAGATAGAGTCTGAGTTTGCGTAAATCGGACTCCGTATGAAGAAGTTATGGAGTTCAGAATAGTTCAAGTTTAATCAAAAATTAAATTAAAATAATAATTAAAAGCCAAAACCAGTTCAAAATTCGAAATCAGCAGAAGCGGGCTGAGCCAGAGAATTCCCACTCAGAGGGGTCGACTCCCCCAAGGGGGGGTCGACATAGGTGTTGACCCCCCATAAGGGGTGTCGACACCCATCGGCCAGATCTGGCCTGATGCGTCCAGATGACGATTTTTGGTGTTTTAGGGCTTAGGTGTCCTTTTTTGGTTGGTCGGGTGATGTGACATGATGGTCTGGATGGCTTAGATTGATCATAGACTTATCTGGAGGCTCAAATTAATCCTATACTTCTACATATATAATCACATCAAACCTAAACCCTAACCTCATAATCCTATTCTGTGACACCACCATGTTGTCCATCTCTATACTAGCCTAGCCTCTTTCTTCTCCAAACTAGAAATACAATTAGAGAGCACCAAATTAAAGTAAAGGTTTTCCGCTCCAATCAACAGAGAAAAATTAGAATCGCTATAACGTCAACTAATTCACTTTTTCTAATCCTATCACTGTAAGTTCAGTTATTTCTCAGATTTGGAACATTTAATAGAAATCATGACTTGTAATGAATCAAATCTAGAACTATGCCTAATTGCGAGATAAGCAATTCTGATTCATTCTTATCCTTTTGTCAAATCTGAAATTACCAATGCCTATGAGACTGTTGTGATTGATACAATTGAATCTATCTTGTTGTACATCAAATTGGTGATTCTTTTATGTTCAGTTCTACCGAATCTTTATGCCTATGATGTAACTTGCTCAGTCTGCTCACATTTATTGTTAATGTATAACAAATCCATTGGAACCATGATTCTTGTATTTGGTACAACTTTACATGCCTATTTTTCCTTATATCAATTCTTGTGTTTCCTCTCTATCAGCTTTTCGTTTTATTTTATGAGTACTTGGAATTTGGAAACCTTGTCGAATCTTGTTGTACGTTCGTTTGAAACGCGTGGAATTGGGTATAACTTAATTGAGTAATTTTGGGCATAACAAGTAAATGTGACATAACTTGAATTGACCACAATTGAGGATAATTGGCATAATAAAATCTAGACTTGGACATGTATGGTAAATATGTAAATTGGTCAAAAGATGAACATGCCTAACCCAAGGTTAGATTGAGTTGCGGTGCAAGGCTGCCCAGAACCTCCCGACACATCCAGCGACCGCAACAACAGATATAATGTGAGAGGTTGCACATTAAGCCTTAAACCCGAGGTTAGAATGAGTTTGCGATAGAAGTCTTCCCGAAACTGTCCGACACATCCAGCAACCGCAAACAATAGTTCTAATGTGAGAGGTTGGTGCATTAATAAATCAATTAATGCTAATGAATAGACATGCTAAGAACGGTAAGGTTAAGTAACATATGAATAGGCGACACTTAACCAATACAACATGTTAATTAAACAAATGGGTGGGGTTAGGTAAAATTGACAACACTTAACCGTTATAACATGTTGATTAGGAAACCCTAGTAACGGGGACCCATTTCAGCAGTAACCCACATAGATGTATCATGGTGCCCTGAACTAGGCAGGGTGGGGCATGATTATTGGGCTGATTATAAGCAGTTAAAATAGCGGCAGGTGGTGCATTAGTGTAGGTTTCGACGGAGTACGGGCATGCACGTACTCCGAAGTGGAAAAATAGGCATTAGTAGTTATACACTGTGCATCTTGAATTGTGTCGGGTTGCCATCATAGGGATTGATACACCCCATGGTGGGACCAGCACAAGTATCTACAAACAAGCGGGGCCGAATGACACAAGTAACAAATGCATGCGATTAGAAGCCGGTCGATTAAGGGATCATTTTATTATGAACACATGAGGCTAGTTAAAAAAATTGTTAGTTGGCGCAAAGAAATAGAAATGAGTGCGAAAGCATATTTAGTTTATCCTGCCTTACCTTGTCTTATGTTATCTTGTTACTATGCTATTGTCCTATATTCAGTTTATTCATGTCATGATCCTTTTGCTTGTTTACATGCTGAAAATCACTGGGCTTACCAGGCTTATGTCTGACCCAATTTTCTTTCGTCTTCTTTTCTTCCGTTCCCCCTTGGTCCGCAGCGAGGGAATACTTCAGCTTAGTTCAGACCTTTTCCCGCTTGAAGAGAGTAGATGTATTGCTTGGATTCTCTCTTCTTGGGCTATGGCTGTGATTACACTTTTATTGGGGATTTATGCCGCTTTACTACTGTTTTATGCTTCTTTATGTTTTTGGAGTTTTTAATCAAGACAGAAGTTTTATTGTAATGACTTGGAAGTTGGGTTTTGATACAATGGTTGTAATGTTTTGACTGAACCACGCTGCTTATGAAATAATTCCAGTTTTTCCGCTGTTTGTATGTTTGTCTTGTAAATTATCTGTATCTTTTACCTATATTGCTTCACCGAAGTTAATGCATTCTCTTTTTGAGTGACCTTAACAGAGGTGGGGTGTTTCAAACAACAAAGGGATAATATATGTATATATTACGTGGAACCCTCCTGCTCGTCTCTGGACAGCTACTCGCGCATCACCGCCAAACCTGCCTCTAGTTTGCTCGTTTAGGAGCACCGAGTGTAATAAGAAGAGACATAAAACTCTGGATCAGACAAAAGTCTGGTATGAGCGATAGCAGCAAAATAAAACGATAACAGGTATAAATAATCACACCTAAACCTAGATCTGCAACCAAAGAGTTTGCACAATAAGATGTACAGTACTCTAAGGTAACACTAACATATAGTGTAAAAATGGGAGTGTGTGTGTCATGGTGACAGCAAACATCAAACATAGCAATCATCCTCACGTCTCTCACTCAGTCCGTAAAGCATACAATATCCACCGCTTTGATCGCCAAATCTATTGGGGCCATGACGGCAACTTCGTACAACTATTGCTATGACTATACTTCCCTGGTCTATGTCAATAACCCTACCCAGTCCACATATCCCTGGCTCTAGGTTAAGGGCCAACCAGTCCACACTTCCCTAGCTCTAATTTGTCTACATGCCCCTGCTTTTCAATGGTGAACCAAAGTTATAGATATCGATAACCCCTTTGCACACGTCTCGTAGTGAATCCTAACTCTAGAGGTCAACTCGTCGGTTCCCATCTGGATCCTGAGTAATAACTTCTCATTTGGACTTCTTTTACATCTCCGGTTTTGGTTGAATTGTAGTTAATCTTCAGAAGAGTTCACAATTGTCGTCGCGTGGCAGAAGTTTGAATCTGGTTTGGTTTGGAGTCATCATCTTGGTTCGGGTTGTGGTCATGGTCCTCGTCAATTTCGTGACCCCCCTTGGGTCGTGACCCCCCAGTTCATAACTCCCCCGGCTCGTGACACCCCCCGGCTCGTGGCCCCGGGCTCGTGACACCCCCTGGCTCCTGACCCTCACGGCTCGTAACCATCATCTTGGAGCGGTTCGTGACCACCATATTGGAGCGGTTCTTGACCATGATCTTGGAGCGGTTCGTGACCATCATCTTGGAGCGGTTCGTGACACATACCCCCTTCAGGAACCGAAGTCCTCCTGGGCGGTTCGTGAGGCATAACTCCTTCAGGAACCGATTTTATGCAGTTTTTCCAACAAGCTAATTTCGCCAAATGACAGCGTTTTCAACTATTCTAACCTTACTATGACATCACAAAACATACCAAACAACAGTAACAACATATAGAAGCAATCAAAAACATTAAACATCAATCATATGACATATTTTAGATCAAACATACCCAAAAAACATGATTTTTCCCTTAATCCCCCTTAAGCATGTTTTAACTATAGGATTAGAAAACTTAATCCAAATTAACCCAAATTTTCACCAGTGACATAAAATAATATTTTAGAATTTCTACATATTTTTCTAGATTTTTATGATGCATAATTTCGCTAATTATCACTAATCATCCAAATTAGTCATAATTAGTGAATAAAAGTGCAAATCACTCACCTTAGCCACAAACGAATCTTAGATCTGAAACTATGACAGATATGGCACGAATTCCAATGTATAGCAGCAGCTCTATCTCTGATTTGATGCTAATTTCTCTTGATTTGATGTAGTTTTGGTTGATTAGCGATTATGAAGCGATTAAAATGAGTTTGGAGGATGGAGGCCATTACTAGGGTTAGATAAATGTTTGTGGCGGCCGAAAAAGTGAAAAGGAATCATTCTCTAGCTCTTTTCAGCCCTTCCATTACCCTAATCCCGAAATGGATTATGGGCCTAACCACTAATCACCTAATTAAGCCCGGTTAAGCTGTTTTCCATCTTACAAACCTTATTTCAGTCATATCTCCCAAACGGTAAGTCCGTTTGATTATTGTGACCACTATACGGAATGGTAAACTATCATTTGAATCTAGTGGAAGTTGTTTCAGGTCAAAACTTCTTACCAATCAAAAGTTATAGAAGAAAAAAGATTCGTCATGGGCAAAACGGTCACTCAAAATTCGGCAAAAATCATGAACATGAGAAATGACCCCAATAGTTATTTCCCAAAGTTAAACGCCCATATGACTTCGTATGTGAATGAAATAAATATTCTACGATCCTCCGATGCGTAGAATGTGGGTCATTACAGTATAGCCACCCATAATAGCAAGGAGAGCCTTTTGGACTTTGAGAGTTGGATTGTTGAAATTTCCGGAACGGGAAGTGATGATATGTTGGAGGGGAAGGTTGACATTTCTTGTTTTTGGATGAAAGAAGCGATTTTGAACTCCATTGGAGCACCATCTTCAAATATGTCATGATAGGTTTCCAAATCAGTTTCGTAGATAACAAAATCCAAAAAATCTGAACTCGTGCTTCTACAGTGTAGAATAGTGCCTAAGAGTTTGGCATCGAGAACAATTTGAGTGCCTTTGTCACTACTCCAAATTTGGTCTACGTTGCCTTAGTAAAATCTGCGATTGCGATTTGCATAGAACATCTTGACAAGTTTTGGATAACGCACTTCGTCATTATCACGAGAGTTAATTAGACTCAAGAATTCGTTGTGTTTGAAAAGAGAGACGAGATCATAAGAAGTAAAATCGCTAAAGATGGCGAAAGCACCCGTGTTAACATTAGCATTTGCTAAATAGTTGCCATAGGCTTTGATAGCCTCTTTGTGACTACGAAGATAGCCTTTGATGGTTCTGGTTATCTTCAATTTTTGAGATGAAGTTGAGGAAACCATTGAATTGATAATTTTGAAGAGAATAGATATGAAGAATATTGTTTTGAGTTGTGAATGAAAGGTAAAGAGAATATATGTATATATGGAAATTGAATGGATATGAATTAAATAGATACAACTTTTCAAATTGAAATGCCACCATTTTAGACCTTGGGGGTTGGTGAAAAGTTGGAGGGAAGTTTGAAAGTTTAAACTTTGAAATTCAAATTTTGAATTCCAAAATACTGGTCAGATATGTCGACATATACATGTATGTTTGTTGACATATATGTCTATTTTCAAAGAAAATTAAATTTTTGTGAATTGAAATCTATATTATCGATTTTATATTTCAGGTTTAATGATTTCCTAAAATAATCCTAATCCTAGTAAACACACAAACAATTTATTTTATTATTTTATTTGTTATTTATTAATATATTATTATTTTGAAGTCAAATTTCAAATTTCAAGTTTAAATTTTAAAGTTTTTACATTCAAAGCAAAGAAAACAAACAAAGCAACCATTCAACCAAATGAAATTAAAAATTAATTAAGGCGTACCCGGTTTTTAGATCCTTTTCTTCGAAATTTTCTGAACTCTAAATTCCCGTAAAGCATATATTTGTATTTCCGGTTTCTAGTTCTTCATCACTTGACGATGAATCTGAATCATCTAATGTTGTTGCATATGATTTCTTTTCCTTTCTCGACGAATTGTTGTTGTCTGTTTGTTGAGTCGATCTTTCTGGATATGGACACATTCTTCTCATATGGCATGGTATGTTACAGTTATAACATCGACCATCATTATCACTTTTTGAACTTCCTTGGTTATAATTTTTCTTTCTGTATCTCAAAAATCTTCTAAAAGGATTTGTCATAAGAGCTATTTCTTCATCATATCCACTACTTGAGTCTGAATTATATGTTGTTGCTTTTAATGCAATAGATTTCTTCTCCGTTGATATGTTTTCTTTTCTTTTCTGTAATTGGACTTCATATGACATCAGATTTCCAATTAACTCTTCAATCTTCATTTCATTGACATCATTGGCATCTTCAATTGCCAAAGTTTTCTGATCCCATTCTGGATTCAATGAACTCAATTTTTGTTTGACTTGATCTGCTTCAGATTATGTTTTTCCAAGTGCTGTTCATGATGCACTATCTCTTGAAATCTGCAATACATATCTGAAATTGACTCTTTCTCGTTCATTTTGAATAATTCAAACTTATTAACTAGCATTGCTATTTTAGTTTGTTTAACTTTACTAGTTCATTCATGAGTAACTTGTAAAGTTCTCCAAATTTCGTAAGCATATTTACATACTGATACTCTATTAAACTCATTCGTATCTAATGAACAAAATAACATATTCATGGTTTTAGAAATGCTTTGTGCAGTAGCCTTCTGTTCATTTGTCCATTGTGCAAAAGCAGTTGTGGGTTCTACAAATTCATTTTATGCACTATTCCATGTGTCTAATACTACTGACTATAAATATATTTTCATTCTACATGCCTAATATGAATAACTACTACCGTTAAACAGTGGTGGTCTAACTGTGGACTGACCTTCTATAAAAGAACTATTATTGCTACTAGTGTTGGTTGCCATTATCACTATTTTCAAAAATCATATCATGAACTTTTTGAAAGACCTTGCTCTAATACCAATTGTTAGGGATTGCGGAAAGGATCGTTAAGGCAAAACAAAAACTAGAAGGGGGTGAATAGTGTTTTAGAGAATTTAAACAAAATCTAAAACTTATGTGATAAACTATATGAATCAAACACCATAGAAACAATCACAGACACATAATCAAACATAAATGCAAAATAAAAAGAAATAAAAATGCATAAAAGGATAGAACGCACTGCATTTTATACTGGTTTGGATTGCTCCTACGTCCAGTCCGGCAACGCTGGATTGAGCAGAGTTTTATTACTATATTAATAGATGAGTACACCCCTTGATTTCACGACTACAAGGTTAACACCGCTCCTGTTCCTTAATTTCATGGCAACAAGGAAAACACCGACTCCGTTCCTTGATTTCACGGCTACAAGGAAAACACTGATTCCCAAACACTTCCCAAACAATTATAAACGGCCTTATAACTATTCAATAGCACTTGATTCGGAGAGTAATGAGTAGAGAGTGTAGAGAGAAGAAGATTAGCGAAAACATAATTGAATTTTGTAGAGTATAGGTATAGAAATCATAAAAATGATGAAAAATAATGGTGTAATGAACGATAGTGAAAGTGGATAAGGAGGAGTCATTAAAAATTCGGAATCAAGCCCTTTTATAATGTGTGAAAGGTTAAAACGCTCCAGAACCGTCACAAATAGTGAAAAGACACTTCCTTTCAAAATTGAAAAAATGACAGTTATATGTCGGCATGGTGTTTTATTTATGTCGACATATACCTAGTAGAATTTTGATTTTTGAACATTTTCAAAGTGTTTTGATATAAACATAATTCTAGAAATTCTTGAATTAAAATATAGTGTTATGAATTAATATTATAAAGTAGGAAATCATATGAAAACATAAATATAAACTATATAAACATATTTATAAAATTATAAAGTTTAAAACTACATAAATATAAATTGTAAAAATATATAAAACTTATAAACCTTGAGTTTGAAAACAAAATTAAAGTAGGAAGGAAAAAATAGAAAATAGAATAGAGAGGATTAAAGATAGAATTTGAAAACAGAATTTGAATTTGAACCTAGAGTGCTATTTAGAGTCTTTACATAATCTAGACTCTATAACTATATTAGTCTTGAACTCTTGAACTCTTGAAATCTTGAATACTCATGGGTCTTGCAATATCTCTGAATTCTGAATCTCTAACATCTTTAAAACTGTACAGTCTTCAGTAATATTTCCTGTATATAAATCCTACATATGTGTGTGTATATATATATATTATATAAAAGTGTTAGTATATATTTTATAATCAATTAATATTGAAATAAGGTTTTTGTCATCAAAACTCCATTCTTCAACACTTCCCTGCATCAAAATAGATAATCTCACATAGAATTACTTAATAAGAATTATCCAATATTTAAACTAATAATTTCTGTAACAATCAATAATAGAAATTTAACACAACAAAACAATTCGAACAATTCATTACAATAAACACGTTTATTTAAAACGTGACCAACAAGGTAAGTTACCTTCATTGGTTCCTATCGTTAAAATAACGATTTGTTTTTTCATTGAAATTAAACTACGTTTAATTTCATCCGTTCAATCAATATATGAAGATATATTTAACAAACAATCAATATTAGCAACCGTTGCACACACAATAAAAACCCGACTTATATTGAAACAGTTAGATTTTAGTTAAATTAAACAGTCGTTTAATTAAATTGAAAACTTCTAGTGCATTCAAATCCGTCTAAACAAGCTCCACAACATTGTGCTCGTTATCACGATCCCCTCACAACCTGTTTTGTTGGTTTTTGTTAACAAATGAATGAGTTATACAACTATACGAACATGGTTTGTCACTAATTAACTTTAACTAAATATGATATTTAACGTTGATTACGTTTTAATAAAAGCGGCCGTTATTATACTTTATTAGGAGAGCAAATAATATATGGTCCGTGTATATGTCTTAATCAAATGTCACTTAACACTAATTTTATATTTAAATAATTATACATGTGCTTAGTTATAACATTAAATATATATTCAAATTTGATTAAGCGGTTAACTTCTATTCGGATCTTGTAACACCCCACATTTTATAAGAATTAAATAATTAAATAATGCATATATGTATATATATATATGCACAGACATAAACATTTAAAAAGAAAAGAAAATTTTGAAGAGCTTCCAAAATTTGTCCATGGGATTAGCATCATTGCGTTCGTGGCGATTTTCTGGTCAATTTAGACCTATGGATTGTAGAAAAATAATTCGGGATGAAAGAGATACCTTTAAATGAAGTATTGTAGCAAAACATAAAAATAAGGTAAAAGAAGGAGAACAATGACTACCATTGTTTCTAAACTTATTAACAAAAGACATCATAGCTCAGTTGGTTAAGGCATTGGATTTGCAGCATAGAGGTCGGGGGTTCGAACACCGATGGCGACATAATATTTATATTTGTTTTAGAGAAGGACAACTGAACATACAAATATGTGTATGTATACAAATTCAAAATTTTTAAGGATAAGAACGCATATATAAGGAAATAAAGAAAAAAATTATGTATATATACATATATGAGAATATATATATGTATATATGTGTAGAAATATATATAAGAGATAAAATTCAATATAAGGCTACAATCGATGAAATAAGGCAAGAATCAATAATGGTGCAATACCGTTTGAATTTTGAAACTGAAACGAAAGTTGTGTATATATATATATATATGCATAAAATGGTCATTAGAAGAATTGTATATGCATAAGAAGATTACATGTGAATATAACAATTAATTAAATTCAAGAAATTCAACGGTTCAAAATTCAAATTTCTGCCCCAAAATAGCTCGTAGGACCCATGGGGAGTCGACCCACCCATATGGGGGTGGACCCCGGGGTTGACCCAGACCCAGATCTGGATAGATTCGTCTACGAATCTTGACTATTTTCTTAACAAGGTTCGTTGCTGACTCGGCGCTGTGTGTACGATAAGATCCTAAACACCTATAAATAGGCTGGCAGAGCCTAGCCTAAATCTCACATTCTCTGAGACAACATATAAGCTCTGCCATTCTTTCTCCATGGTTGTTAATAAAAGGTGTTAATAATCAAATGCGAAGCGAGGTAATTTTCTAGATATGGTCTATTCAATTTTCTTCCTCTTTCTTCCCTTTTTCTTTTAGTAAAAATTATGAATCCATAGTTGTTTGGTTCTGAATCCAATTAGTGGAAACCCATGGAATGCTAGATCTGGACCAAATCCAGGATTTGGAAAGTGAATAAGGTTAGTGGATTTAAGTTATATCATTTTAGATAATGAAATATTATCGTTTAACATTCCCCGTTATTGTACAATGTGAATTGGCTAGAATAATTAAGAGTATTGAAATGTTATTTTGACATGTTTAAATATGATATGTTGAAATGTTTAAACATATGTTAAAAGGATTAAAGTGATGAATATGACATATTGGAATATTAATATGCTAAGATATTAATATGATGGAAAATTTGCCAAAATATGCGTAGCGATTATTGTTGTTTCAATTCCATGTTAACTTGTGACATTTATGTACCTACACCATTAACGGTATAAATTGAGAAAAATTACATGATTTGGCAATCACATGTTATTGTTAAATTTGAACAATTATCTGATTAATTGATTACATGATGGAATAGAATTGATTATATGTTAGAAAGAACATATGACATAAAATAGGCATAGTATGATGACATGTAAAATATAAATTACAGTGGAAATTTGAAAGAATAGACATGCCTAGATTGTATAGAAGATTTACAGTAAATAAGAAATTGTAACTGCGCTTAGACACGAGGTTAATTTACACTTATGGAAGAAGTCTGCCCGGAACCGCCCGACATACCCAACATCCACAAGTGGTAAGTATAATGTGAAGGGTCTAAGTGCATAAATAAAACATGTAATGGTGCTAAGACACGAGGTTAAGTCAACTTGTGGAAGAAGGCTGCCAGGAACCACCCGGCAAATCCAGCATCCACAAGTGTAGGCTTAATGTGAGAGGTCTTGTGCATAAACATATATTTAAATATATGTAAATGGAAGGATTGATAAATGGCATTAATCGTAACTAATGGGAGTGAATGGAATTGAATGAAAGATAATTACAACAGTAAAAGGGTAAGGAATGAACGGGGAATAATAACAACCTATTATAAATGAATTACATTAATGAGAATGTTACATAATAGGTAGGCTTGTCCTAAAGACAAGTGAAGATTATAACTTAGGTTATAATAAACTAGTAAGGAAATGAGATAACTGGTGAAATGCGATAAGTGGCAATTAATTGTAAATTAAGTAATCAGTAAACGCGGAAGCCTGAAACCAGTTGTTAGTAATAAGTAGAGAAAAGGGGGAAGTTATGAAATGTAAGAAGTTGTACTTAATTATAAATTAAGTAATCTGTAAACTTAGAAGTCTGAAATATGCTGATAAGAATAACGTGTTAAGACTTGTCCTAGGGACAAGAGGTAATGATAACATACGTTATAATAAATGGAAAGGAGACTTATCAGTGAACCTTAGTTAAGAGAACTAAGTTAATAAGTAAACAACGATAAGTTATAGTGACAATGTAAGAAGTTGGTTCATATATATGTGTGTGTTTAGTTATGTTAGATCAATGTTAAAATCTATCCTCATTCTATATAACACAAGTGCACGGATTTTGATAAAATATATATAGGAATAATGGCTAGAAAAACAGCCATTACTGGGCGGCATGCCCTGAACCAGTCGACTGGTTCATTTCAGACCAGTCGAGTGGTTAGGCAAGTTTTTTCCAGTAACGGATACTTTCTGCTATTTTTAAATATATATACGATTTATACTATTTAGTCAATTTACTGGTGATTTTCAGACGAGTTGACTGATCCGAAAATAACAGCCATTTTTATGAAAGGACATCATCTTTCATGAAGAGATTCCTCATCATTTCTGAACAGAAATGGGTGCATCTCTTTGATAAAACTCTTCATGAAAAATATCTAATCTTCAACTATTATATGTACACTAAAAACTTTGTTTTCAAATCACCGAATCTTTCCAAATCTATTTTATTTTCTGATCTACATTTTTAAGCAATCTAGCATTCTAAAAAGCTCTCAAATATTCAAATTACTTATAGAATCTTTGAATTTATTTCGAATCTCTTGATTCAATAAGTAATATACTTCCTTCAATCTTCACATACACGTTATATACTTGAGGATAAGACTATAGGAAGGGTGTACTCAATCTTTGGCTATTCAGTGTTGTTCAAGAAAACAAGCAGAAGTCAAACTCTTATTGTTTGTTAAAGTCATGTGTTGGTGCTCAGGCGGGGAATTCCTTGTTGGGGCTCGAAATGTTGCGAACCAGTTCCTCCGGGTGAAGAGCGGGTAGTGATAGTATAATTACAGAAGGAGTCTGGGACTGGACATAGGACGGGAAGTCCGAACCAGTATAAAATTCCTGGTGTCACTTTGCTTACTACATTTACTTATTTGTGATATTTTATGTTAGTTAATATTTACTTGCATAACTATTGTATTAGTCAAGTTAGAATGTCATAGTCAATTCCGCTATATTCCATATATAAAGATTCTACACTAAGACACACTACTTTTCATTTGGTATCAGAGCAGGACATCATTTAACCTTACAATCGTTATTTGATAATTATTTAATATGGACAATAAAACTAATACTAGCACAAACACTGGATTCACAGAAGGTCAATCTACTGCGCGACCAACCTTTTTCAATGGCATAAATTATAGTTGTTGGGCTACACGTATAAGAATATATATATGCAAGCAAATGGTTTTGATGCTTGGATTTCAGAATATCCATGCCAAATGGGAAATAAAGGTTTTAGCTATCAAAGAAGCTAATCATCTTTCAACCATGAAATACAAAGAGCTAATTGGTAATCTTATGTCATATAAAGTCAATTTGCAGGCCAAAATGATTCATGCTCAAGATAAGAAAATTATAGCCTTCCATGCTGAGAAAGATGAATCGGAATCTAATGAAGAGGACATAGCATTTATTGCCTAAAATTTCTAAAATACAAGAAAGGTCAGATGAAGAATATAAAGAAAAATTATACAAAAGAGAATAAGGTTGAATCAGCCTTGGTTGAGTGCTTCAATTGTCACAAGACCGGACATTTTCAAAAGAATTGTCTAGAACTAAAGAAAAACCACAACAAAAGGAGAAGTCTAAAAGACGAGCTTTCTCAATCACATGGGATGACTCAGACACTTCATCTTCGGAAAGTGACAGTGATAGCGACAATGAACAAGCTAATGTGTGCTTCATGGCCAAAGAGATTGAGGTTAGTGATTTTACTTATGAAGAAATGGATGAAATTAATATGGAAATTCTATAATCTAGAAATAATTTTAAGAGAAAATATAAACAAGCAAACGAAGATAAGAAAAAAGCAGAATTTGAAAGAGATCTGTTAAAAGATGAAAAAGTGATTTTAGAGGATGAATCAGAAAATTACAAGAATCTAAATCTAATGCAAACTCTCAAATTTCTTTATAGAGTCAAGAAATTGAAACTCAAAAAAAAAAGAATGATTTGCTTGCTTTCTAAAATCATGATTTAAACTCAAAAATTAAAATTATTGAGTTAGATAATTCTAGTCTTAAATTAAAACTAGATGATATTTCTAAAAATGTTAATAATTTTAACAAAGGTTAGGAAAATCTATCTAGAATTTTTGAAAATTTTCAGCCTACTTCTAGTAAAAAAAACGGAATAGGGTTTGTACAAAAAATAGTACTAAGAAAAATTCTAGCAAATCTGCTAGTACTAAGAGAAATATTGAACCTGCCTTGTCTAATATAAATAAAGCAGTTTCAAAGAAAAAATCTTCTGGAAATATTAGTATATGGGTTCCGAAAACAAATAATCATTTGATTAGAAATATATATATATATATATATATATAAATTAGATACTATGCTTAATAATTTTAATTATATTTATAACAGGGACACTGAACCCTTATGGGTTTGGTTACCTAAGACCTAACTCTTAGGACCCTAACGGAGGAAGTGAGTACGAACATCTTTTATATTTTTTGCAGGTACCACTCAAAAATAGAGGAAAATGGATACTCGACAGTGGTTGCTCAAAACATATGACAGGAGACAATGAAATGTTGACAAATATTACTAACTCTAAAGGTGGAACTGTCAAATTTGGAGGTAATACAAAGGATATATCATCAGCAAAAGCGATATGAGAAATTACGGTATATCTGATTTAACTCTCATCTCTGAAATTCTATTGGTTAAAAATTTAAAACATAATTTACCAAGTATTAGTCAACTTAGTGATAAAGGTTTTAAAATATCATTTTCTAAAAATAAATGTAACATATTAGATTCTAATCAAAATCTTATTTTCGAAGGAAACAAAGATAAAAATATTTATATCTTGAATATGACAGTTAATAATAATCCAAGTATGTGTCCACTAGCCAAAGAAAATGATCCTTGGTTATGGAATAAAATATTATGCCATGTAAATTTTGGAACAATAAACAAGATTTCTAAAAATGATTTAGTAAGAGGTTTACCCAAAATAAAATTTAAACCGGAAAATTTATGTAATGCATGTCAGTTTGGGACATTAACAAAATCCTCTTTTAAGTCTAAAAGGATGATTTCAACATTACAACCACTTGAATTACTACATATGAATTTGTTTGGACTAACTCAAATACAATCTATAAATCACAGTAGATATGTATTTGTAATAGTTAATGATTTCTCGAGATACACTTGGACAATATTTTAGAAAAATAAAAGTGACACTTTTGAGTATTTTAAAATATTTGTAAAACAAATTCAAAACTTGACGAGTTTGAAATTTTAAAACATAAGAAGTGATCCTGGAGGAGAATTTGAAAATGAAAAGTTTGATTTATATTGCAAAAAGAAAGGATTTTTTCATAATTTTTCATTTCCTAGAACTCTACAACAAATGGAATCGTGGAAAGGAAAAATCGAACATTACAAGAATGCACAAGAACGTTGTTGAACAAGAGCTCATTACCAAAATATTTTTGGGTAGAAGCAGTTGCAAAATCTTGTTATGTTTTGAATCATGTCTCCATTCGACCACTTAAGAAAAATACTCCATATGAACTTTTTACTAGAAGAAAACCAAATATTTCATAGTTCAAGGTTTTTGGTTCAAAATGCTTTATTTTAAATACAAAAGATTAGCTAGGAAATTTTGATTCGAAATCCGATGAAGGAATATTTTAGGATATTATGAACGAAGCAAAGCTTATCGTATTTACAATAAAAGAACCGGTAAAATAGAAGAATCACTTCATGTTTCTTTTGATGAGAATTTTATTCAAAATTCTTTTTCATACATTGTGGAAAATAAATCTTCTCAAGATGATGATATTTTAATTTATAGAGAAGATGAAAACATTGCTCATAATAACATAAATAACAATATTTCACAAACTTAAGATAATATCGATAATAATAATCAAAATGTTCACACTAATGAAGTTAGATCTCCACCAAGAATATTAGGAGATCATCTGATTCAAAATATTATTGGGTAAATAACTTCAAATGTAAGAACAAGAAGTCAGTTAAATTTAGTAAGTAATGTTGCCTTTTTATCTAATATTGAACCCAAAAACCAAAAAGAAGCTTCAACAAATGAAATTTGGATAATTGCTATGCAAGAAGAATTAAATCAGTTTGAACACAATGAAATCTGGGAATTAGTTCCAAGACCAAGTGATCAAACTGCCATTGGTACGAAATGGGTTTACAAAAATAAAGCAGTTGAATTAGGTAATATTACTAGAAACGAAGCTAGGCTTGTTGCACAGGGTTATAATAAAGAAGAAGATATAGATTATGAAGAAACGTTTTCTCCAGTCGCCCGACTAGAAACAATTCTAATTTTATTAGCATATGCATGTTTTCATAATTTTAAATTATATCAAATGGATGATAAAAGTGCCTTCTTAAATGATTATATAAAAGAAAGAGTATACATTGAATAACCTCCACTATTCCCTCATGAAAAATATCCTGATCATGTTTTCAAATTGAAAAGGGCGTTATATGTATTAAAACAAGCACCTCGTGCTTGGTATGAACGTCTTAAAAATTATTTAGTTGACTCAGGATTCCAAATTGGAAAGGTTGATCAAACACTTTTTATAAAATGAAATAGTAAATTTATTTTAATAGTTCAAATATATGTCGACGACATTATTTTTGGCTTAACTAATGAAAAATTATGTTAGGAACTCTCAAAAATAATGAGTAGCGAGTTCGAAATGTCGCATATGGGAGATCTGTCTTATTTTCTAGGCTTACAAATTAAACAAATTTCAAGTGGAATTTTCATAAATCAAGAAAAATACTGTGATAATTTGATAAAATGTTTTGGAATTGAAAATACATCAAGTAAACCTACACCCCATGAGTACAACTGCACATTTAGAAAAGGATGAAAATGGTAAAAGTGTCAATCAAAAATTATATCGAAGCATGATAGGTTCACTTCTATATTTAATTGCTAGTAGACCGGATATTATGATGAGTGTTTATTTATGTGCTCGAGTTCAAGCTAATCCAAAAGAATCACATTTATGAGCAGCAAAACGTATATTACGTTATCTTAGTAGTACCAAAGATTTTGGACTTCTCTATCCGAAAGATTGTTCCTTTGAATTAGTTTCATATAGTGACGCTGATTTTGGAGGATCACGGACGGATCGTAAAAGTACGAGTGGTATTTGCCACTTCTTGGAAAATCACTTATAACTTGGTACAACAAGAAACATAATTGTGTTTCACTATCAACATGTGAAGCTGAATATATATATGCGGCATTAGCTTGTGCTCAAGTAATATATATGCAACAAACAATAAATGATTTTAATGTCAATCTAAATAGCTCAACAATTTATTGTGATAAAACAAGTTCAATAAACTGATCCAAAAATCCGGTAAACAATTCTAAAACTAAACATATTGATATAAGACATCATTTCTTGAGAGACAATATTGAAAAGGGAATTATAAACTTAGAATATGTAAACTCGGAAAATCAAATTGCAGATATATTTACTGAACCATTATCAGAAAATACATTTATTAAGCTTTGCAGAGAGCTAGGAAATGTCTCATATAAATATCTATGAATATCTACTTATAAATATTTATGCTTAAACAATCTCTACTGTTCTCGATTACTTCTTTATAATGATACTTATTCTTTTTAATCGATGACAAAGGGGGAGAAATATGTTATCATTATATCATCATATACACTAACATTTTGTTACAGGAAATGGTAAGTATACTATATATGCACTAACAAAATGTTGCCGAAAAGCATTTAGTTTAGGGGAAAAAATATGTTATCATTATATACACTAACATTTTGTTATAGGAAACGGCAAGTATATTATATGTGCACTAACAAAATGTTGTAGAAAAGCTTTTTATTAAGGGGGAGATGAATATATATACGCATACATTCAGGGGGAGAAAATCATTATCTCAATAAAAGTGTTGTCATCAATCAAAAAAGGGGGAGAATGTTGATTCTCAATATTTCTGAGTCAAGACAACAACAAAATGGAGATCAAATGAAAGGGTTACTTCATATATATGTGTGTGTTTAGTTGTGTTAGATCAATGTTAAAATATTTCCTCATTTTATATAACACAAATGTACGGATTTTGATAAAATATGTATATGAATAAATGGTTAGAAAAACATGCCCTAAACCAGTCGACTGGTTCATTTCAGACTAGTCGACTGGTCAGGAAAGTTTGGACCAATAACGGCTACTTTCTGCTATTTTTAAATATATATATATTATTTAAACTTTTTAACCAATTTACTAGTGATTTTCAGACCAGTTAACTGATCCGAAAATAATAGCCATTTTTATGAAAGGACATCATCTTTCACGAAGAGATTCCTCATTTTTTCTGAATAGAAATGGGTGCATCTCTTCAATAAAACTCTTTATGAAAGACCTCTACTCTTCAACTATTATATGTACACTACAAATTTGGTTTTCAAATCACCGAATCTTTCGAAATCTATTTTATTTTCTGATCTACATTTCTAAGCAATATTGAACTCTAAAAAGCTCTCAAATATTCAAATTACGTATAGAATCTTTGAATTTACTTCAAATCACTGGATTCAATAAGTAATATACTTCCTTCAATCTTCACATACACGTTATATACAAGAGGATAAGACTATAGGAAGGGTGTACTCAATCTTTGGCTATTCAGTGTTGTTCAAGAATAGAAGTAGAAGTCAAACTCTTATTGTTTGTTAAAATACTGTGTTAGTGCCCAAGCGGGAATTCCATGTTGGGGCTCGGATTGTTGTGAACTTGTTCCTCCAAGTAAAGAGAGGGTATTGATAGTAGAATTCCAGAAGGAGTCTAGGACTAGACGTAGGACGGGAAGTCCGAACCAGTATAAATTCCTGGTATCACTTTACTTACTGCATTTTCTTATCTATGATATTTTATACTAGTTAATATTTACTTGCATAACTATTGTATTAAACAAGCTAGAATATCTTTAAAAAAAATTGGTGTCCAACTCATTTTTGGTCTTCGTATGTTCAACTAATGCTATGAGCCAATTTTTTAAGGTTTGGACTTAGTTTGATGTACTAGCGAATCAAACCAAGTCAACTTTCTCCAAATTGTTCAATTTGTCGTGTATCTTGAGTTTAGAACATCATTGCCACCAAACTCTGTGTATAGATAAATAAAGGCTTGGAAGTATCATAGTGTCACTCTTGATTTGATTCAATGCACCTTTATGGACCGATACCGATTCATAGGGTATGGATTAGTACCGATCCATACATAATCTTTTCTGGGCCTAGAAATTGCACTCTCCCTTCTTATATCTCTGGGTCCTATTTTAAGAGTTTGAAGTAAATTTTAATCCATCTCAACATCTTGATCTCCTGGATCTTTCTTATGGGTAAAAATTAGGTTAACATTTGGCCTCTATAGAATGTTTTCATTGTTAGTAAGATGTGCCCTGGACCAATATGTATTTATGTTCCATATTTTAATTGACTTAAGCATAATAATTGTTTTACTTGAGGGCATAGTCTATGATTAATTAGTTATTAACCTGAATCCCAATAAAAGAATGTACATTTGTCGAAGATCTTTGAATTTTGGGCTTCAACTTCACAAAGCGCTCTATATCCTGATGATGAGGGACTATGATAAGTATGGGGCAATCATGTATCTAGATGGATCAATGCCGATCAAGAAGGTATGGATCACTGTCGATCCAATTACTTAGTAAATTTTCTAAAACATTCTTCTCCTTATAAATCTCCTTTTCGGTCCATCCTGTTTTTTTATTTCCTTTTCGTTCACAAAGCATCTGATCCAACTATTTCCTCTATCTTCGATCATCTATTGCCATTCCCGACCATCGTGGAAGTTTCCCTGCATTTCCAACATGTCGCATCGTAGTTTGCTTACCCTGAGTTTAAGAGTTTGGGTCACCCAACATTGAGCACATCTTCAGTAAAAGGTTATATCTTGTACTAGTTTCTGAGTCATCGGTGGTGTGTCCACAAGATTCTCTCATGATACTACAGATCAAGTTGGCGCGAACGGGAGTTCTGATCATCACTGGGCTCCAGCGGTCGTGATTCAACTCTGGAGTGTGTAGCCTTGGATGCCTTCTTGATTGAATATAATCTTCATCTAGAAAATCATAAACTCTAATTCTTTGATTTTGCGGAGGTTGGTAGGTAGGAAATTGGGCCTGGTTTATCGCTCAAGGCGTAAGCGCCTAGTCTTGGATTGTGGTAGGTCAGTCCTGCCTAATGTGGTGTCAAGAACCAGTCTTTTAGTGAAATAAGGCCCCAATCAGGTATGGCTGGGATGACGTGTTCCCTCTCTAACGACGTTTCTTGCATGATCATCATTGAATCTCGGATGTTGGCTTCAGTTATG
Organism: Allium sativum; assembly: GCA_030737875.1. Classification (NCBI taxonomy): domain Eukaryota; kingdom Viridiplantae; phylum Streptophyta; class Magnoliopsida; order Asparagales; family Amaryllidaceae; genus Allium; species Allium sativum. The sequence continues at coordinate 268,697,244 of CM060913.1, read as the reverse complement.
ATGGAGATAAAGTGATGTCATGCTCGAGGGATGTAACTTGGAGGAGGTTGAGTGGCCCTACTTACTTGAAGGTGAAATATGTCTCGTTGAGCATATTCTTGAAGCCGTTATGTAACACCCCGTATTTTAGTTAATACTAAAATTCACTAATCGCAGAATAAATAATCTCAGACGTGGGGATTGGGGGTAACGGGCTGCGTCATTGCGTTCGTCTCGGAAAAATACGCGAAATAGAGTCCGAGTTTTCGAGAATCGGAGTCCGTATGGCCCGGTTATGGCCCAAAGAAGTTTTCAGAAAATTCGAAGTTAAAAACAGATTTAAAAATTAACCATCAGATTTCGAAATTGGAGCCAGCAGGGGGCCAGGCGGGAAAGTTCCCGCCCTACCCATGTCGACAGGGCTGTCGACAGGCCTGTCGACTGGGGAGTCGACTGCCCTGTCGACAGGGGTGTCGACACAGGGTGTCGGCCCTGTTGATCTGGGTGCACCAGATCTGGTTTTTGGTTGAGTCTTGGGCTGTGTTCTAGAGATTTCCTAAATCTAACGGACCTAATCTAACCTAGGGTTAATCTAAGGGCCTAAAACACTACCTAATCCTATAAATAAGACCCCAACCCTACCCTAATTCATTCATAATTAGATCTTGTAACTAAACTATGGCAAAATGAAACTTGATCATGGCCTCCACAAATCAATGAAGAGAGTTGCAAGCTAATCAACCTCTAATCAACATCTTCTTCAACTAAAGCAACTAATTCCACTTCATAAGTTTGCTAATCTTGGTTTTGGTGAGTTTCTATCACTTTGATGATCAATTGCTAAATTAAGTAGATGAGATATGATGAGATCTATGGTTTTGCATGAGGATTAATGGGTTTTCGAGTCATATGATATGATGTGAATATGCTAATCTATGTTTAATATTAATCCTATGTTTATGCATGTTGAATATGTGAGTTTATGCAAGTTAAATATGTGAGTTTATGCAAGTTGTATATGTGGGTTTATGCAAGTTAAGTATGTAGGTTTATGCAAGTTAAGTGGTGGGTTTATGCATAATAAGTAATTGATTTTATGCATGCTAAGTATGTGGTTTTATGCATGCTAAGTGTTTGGTATTATGCATAAATCATGACATGCAAGTTTACTCTTTTAAATGTGATGCATACATATGCAAGATGACACCTTTATATGCTATGAATATATATATGCATGTTTACCCTCCTTTAAGATGCAAGTCATATATACAAGCTCAACATGTTATGCAAGTTTATGTGTATGATGTTATGTAAGTTATGTGCATGTTGTTATGCAAGTTCATATGCAAGTTTATGTGTATGATGTTATGTAAGTTATGTGCATGTTGTTATGCAAATTCATATGCAAGTTATGTTTATGATGTTATGCAAGTTATGTGCATGATGTTATGTAAGTTATGTGTATGTTGATATGCAAGTTATGTTTATAATATTATGCAAGTTATGTGTATGATGTTATGCAAGTTAACATGTAACATGTTGTGCAAGTTCACACCTTTAAGACACATGCAAGTTCACCTTTGTATAACCTATGAACACTTATGCAAGTCGCCTTTATACATGACATATGTATGTTCATGCAAGTTGGGTTATTTAGTAATGCTAGTTGGGTTAATGTAATGATGTAAGTGGACACCTTTTAACCCATGTTAATGCTAATGTATGCTAAGTGAAACCCATGTTAATTGTGAAAGAATCTTCTCTTGGAAATATGTCGTGTTAGCATAAGTACGTGGGGAAACGATGGGGTTAATAGACATGTTAATGAAATGGTGTGAAATGGTTATGATTAAGCATACCATAAAATGAATAAGCATAAGTGGGAATTTACCTATTGAGTTAGGTCTACCCCATGGGAATTTACCTATTGAGTTAGGTCTACCCATGTTATGAAAAACTTGATATTAATTAGGGATAATTAATATGGGGGTGATTAATTAGGTGTAATTAATCAACTAAGACACGAGGTTGGACCCTTTTGTAGCGGAAGTCTGCCCGGAACCGACCGGCCATCCAGTGGCTACAAATGATTGGCCCAATGTGAGAGGTCTTAGTCATAAATTAAATACATGATTAAAGTAAAGACACGAGGTTAGACCCTTTTGATGACAGAAGTCTGCCCGGAACCAACCGGCATATCCAGCAGTCATAAAAGACGGTCTAATGTGAGAGGTCTTTATGAGGTCATGATCTTAATTAATGAATTAAGAAACACTTAACCATATTAGCATGTAGTGGGACATGAGGGGTTAAGTGGGTGCCTTGGGTGGCATGAGGAGACTAGTGGGTTGCCTTGGGTGGCAATAGAAAAATACGATTAGAATACTTAACCAAAGTGGAACATGTAATTAAACATGATTAAAGGGTTAAGTAAGTGCCATGGGTGGCATGTGAAAATACGATTAGAATACTTAACCAAAGTGGAACATGTAATTAAACATGATTAAAGGGTTAAGTAAGTGCCATGGGTGGCATGTGAAAATCTAGTGGGTACCTTGTATGACAATTAGAATATGATTAAAGGACTTAACCAAAATTTATAACATGTAAGGGGACATGGATAAAGGGTTAAGTGGGATTCACTAGAAATAACAAGCTTAGGTGGTAGCTTGTGGGGGCCCATTTCAACCAATATCCCAAACGTATCTTTGTGGGCTCGACTCTAGTCGAGTGACGGGACACACATATTGGGCTTGACTATAAGAGGCCAAACCGGGTTAGCGGTGGCAACGCGGGACCAACGGGTTTCATATGCGTGTGTGGACCCGGGCTGGTTGGTAAGTCGTTGTTGCATCGTGTAGATATAAAGCCGTGCACCGTTGATCAGGTGGCCACGTTGGGGAATGATACACCCCATCGTGGGACCAGCACGGGTATCTACGTAGGGGAGCCGATCGCTTGGGGAGTAGTGGGTACACCTATGTAGTCAGATAGGGGTACACGAAACTACTAAATTACTAAGTACACCTAGGGGGATCAACCTTTAAGTAGGAATAACTGGTGTGGTGCAGTATAGTAATTATCCTTAGGTGGGTGGATGCGTCTTTACGGTTATCTCAGTTTATCCTAAGTCTGCCAAGCTGCTTAGTGTAGCCATTCATCCCCAGACGTTACCGTATATCAAGCTTATGTCTTCTCTGGTTACTTTAATGATTGTATTGTTAAAGTTATAGGACTCGCTCAGACTTATGTCTGACCCCGTTGCTTTTATCTTTTTCCCAACCCTCAGGTTATCAGAGTGGGCCCAGTACGAGTAGGCTTTGATCAGGCTGCTTTATTCTCTTTTGGAGCTTGGACCATAGGTGTAGAGCTCAGCTTACCCTTTCTTTTATGGCTATCAGTTCATGTATTGGGATTATGTACTTTTATTTATCAGGATGGATATTTTGTACTTGACTCTTATTATGGTTTTGTGATGTAACCTAACATGTTTTACTTTCCGCTGCAATGAAATGATGTTTTAAAAAGTTTCAAGTATTACTTATATCTGTCTTGTTGTAATTTTTCTGTTCTATATTCACTTAAAATACTCCACCGATGTTATGGCATTCCCTTAGAGAGTGACCATAGCGGGTGTGGGGTGTTACACGTGGTATCAGAGCAAAGGTTACCAGAACAGATAAATTTTTTAGAAAACTATTTTTCTAACAACATTTTTGGAAGAAATATTTTCAAAAACATGTCTTTAAAGAGAAAAGTTTTTGAAAGAAAAGCATAATCCCCGATAGCCATATCTTTATCTTTCAAATTCTCCGTTTTGAATCTTTCCTTTTTCGTCTCAGCATGGCTGAAGATCTTTATCTTCCGGACAGTGTAGCGGTACCAGTATGGTATAGGAGGTTGTTAGAGGCTAGGGCCGCCGCTGCAGGTCCAGCAAATGTTCCTCCTCCACCCGTTGCACTCGTTCCTCCTCGCGCGGATACTTTTGCTATGACTTGTAGGAAGTTTAAGGCTATGGGAGGAAAACCTTTTGTGGGAGCTAGGGATTGGCTTAATGAGACGGAAGAATTGATGGAAATCTTGGAAGTGGAAGAGGGAAAGAAAGTCAGGTTAGCCGCTTGGTTAATGGAAGGAGAGGCCTCGTTCTGGTGGGAGGTCACTAATGGAGAACGCCCTGTTGATTCTTGGATGGATTTCAGGCAAAGGTTTGAGGCAAAGTTTCTCTCAAAAGCGGAAGAAAATATGCACGTGGAAAGGTTCTTGAACTTAAAGCAAGGGAACTTGTCGGTGAAGGAATATGTTAACAAGTTTAATCAGTTAGAGAGATTCAACATGGACTTGGTAAACACACCGGAAGAGAAAGCTTTGAGGTTCGTTAAAGGCTTAAACGAACCGATGCACGGATTGGCTATGTCTTACATCCCTATGGGGGCCACTTTCGAGAAGCTAGTGGACATGGCGCTTATGCATGAGGAAGAGAAGGGTCCCAATGCTAATAAAGCACCCGAGAAGAATGAAGATCAGAAGAAACCTCAACAACAAAATAAGGGTGGAAAAGGTAACGGTGGCAAGGCAAAGAAGAAGTGCTTCAACTGTGGGACACTAGGCCACCTAAGCAAGGATTGTCGCAAGAAGAGGAAGGCTGGCTGCTTCCACTGTGACGAAGCAGGACATCTAGTGAAGGACTGCCCTAAGAAAGGGCATAGGACGGGATCTACCTCAGGAGGACAGGTGCAAGTTCTTTTGGCACCAACTCAGGCAAGGGGGCAAGCTCAGGCTCTCGCGGTTCCACCGATTCAGGAAAGAGGTAGAACTATTTCCATTGAAAGTCTAGTTTTTCTGTTTGATTATCCGGGTCAAACTTTATTTGATTTTGACGCATCGAGTTCGTTTATTTCATTATTGTTAGTTGAGTCACTGGACTGAGACACCAGTTAGTAGATGATCCCTTAGTTATTTCAAACCCAATTGGGGCTCCATGATGTGTTTGGGTTTGAAAGTTTCTATACTTAGCGTTGAGTTTAGATGTGATGCTTTTTGGGCTTCACGGGCTATGGGTTAGTTTTGGGCATGGACTGGTTATCCAGTAATGGTGCCGTTGTTATTGTGGAGGGAGAGTTGTTAGGCTTATGACCCGCTTGGGTAACACTCTCGAAATCTCTTGTAATTCCATGGAATTTGTTATGCTAAGTTATCTAGAGTCGCTTGACACGTCGGTCGAGAGTTTGCAATCTATAGAGTGGTCCGAGAATACTCGGATGTGTTTTGAGGAGGTGAAGGGCTTACCTCCGGAGCGGGAGATTGACTTCCAAATATATCTGGTAGACAATGCCAAACCAGTGTCTTGGCCAGTGTGCCACGTGGCTCCTCGTGAGAGGAGGGAACTCCATAAGCAAGTAGGCAATTTGCTTGAGAAGGGGTTTAGAAGATGAAGTATATCGGAGTGGGGTACTCCGGTAGTTTTTGCCACGAAGGCGGATGGGTCCCTCAGACTTTGTGTAGGCTAAAGAGAACTAAATAAACTCACAAAGAAGAATAGACACCCATTGTCGAGGATTGATGATCTCTTTGATCATTTAGTGGGCGCCTCAGTATTTTCGCAGTTGGACTTAGCCACAAGGTTTCGTCAGTTGAGAGTGACTGAGGATAGTATAGAGAAGACTACCTTTAGGACTCCGGATGGTTTTTATGAGTGGCCGGAAATGCCATTTGGTTTGATGAACGCCCCCGCATATGATGAGAAGGGTGTTCAGGGAGTACCTAAATAAGTTCGTGATGGTCTTTGTAAATGACATCTTGATCTTTTCTAGGAGCGAAATAAGTTTTCGTATGTGCTCAATAGGATGAGCAAAGCCAGTTATGGGATAAACGGTGGTTTTGGAGCGAGACTGGAGAGGACATCCAGAGTTGGACAAGGGCTTAATTATTTAGCCGTTTTTACTAGTATCATCTCACGTAGGTCGTCTGAATTCGAAGGAGGTATCCCTTGGGTGTTTGTCTGATATTGGTTTAGGCCTTTGGGGCTTGCATTTGGGGGATGTCGAGTTCGACTAAGGTGGTCTGCGTGAGAGATGGATAGTTGTGACGATTTTGCATGGGAGAATATCCTGATTTTCTCTAGAAGTGGAGAAAATCATGCCTTGCATCTCAGAGAAGTGTTGGAGACTCTTCGAGCACATAGTCTTAAAGCTAAATTCTCTAAATGTCATTTTTGGAGAAGAGAAGTGCGATTCTTAGGGCACGTGGTCTCTAAGGAAGGGATAGCTGTGGATCCCGCAAAGATAGTATCTATCCAGGATTGGAAAGTTCCTAGGAATGCTACCAAAGTAAGAAGTTTCTTGGGGTTGGCAGGATATTATAGGAAGTTCATCAAAGACTTCGCGAAGATATCAGCCCCATTAACCCGCTTGACGAAGAAGAATCTGGTTTTCTCATGGGACGAGATGTACCAAGACATGAAGCGAGTTTTCTTTTTGGCCGGTATGAAGAAAGACATGGCCGAGTATGTCGCTAGATGCTTGGTGAAAGCGGAGCAAAAGAAACCAAGTGGGTTTCTTCACCCATTGGAAGTTCCGCTAAGGTAATGGGATAGTGTCTCGAAGGATTATCGAAATCAAGGAAGGGTAATACGGGGATTTGGGTTTTGGTAGATAGACTTACTAAGTGTGCCCATTTCATACCCGTGAAGAGCAAGAGGACTATTCCATGTCTAGCTTCAGTTTACATTCGAGAGATTATTAGATTGCATGATGTACCTTCCAGTATAGTGAGCGATCGAGATCCTATCTTCACTAAAGAGTTTTGGAAAAGTTTGCAAGAGGCGGTAGGGACTCAGTTGTATTTGAGTACCGCATATCATCCTCAGATAGACGGCCAGACCGAGAGGGTGAATCGTATTTTAGAAGACCTTTTGAGGCTATGTATCTTGGATTTAAGAGGTACATGGGAAGAGCATCTTCCATTGGTGGGGTTGCCCGACAGACTTAGTGGTGTGCATGATGTATTCCATGTGAGGAAGGGCCTACATAAGATCGTAGAGGCGATAGAGCCAAGCTTGCTTAAAGAAGTAAGGTAGAGCGTGATGTGATTATTCGACGAGCTCCTACCCGCATCCTTGGGTCAGAGATTAGGGAGTTGAGAAACAGAGAGGTTCGACTAGTCAAAATGAAAAAGGAGTGAAAGTGAGAGCAATGCTACTTGGGAGACAGAAGCGAAGATGCGTTCGTAATACCCATCCCTTTTTGAGGGTATGTGCTTTAGACGTCTCCTTTATCGGTTGTCTAGTGCTTATCTTATCCTTAGTATGTCCTCTCATTAGTACCTTTGACCTTTAGATAGGGTAAACCTATGGTTGAAACATGTGTTTGAGACATGTTATGGTTGATGGATGCAAGTGGATGCAAGTGTTTGCTAGTGGTTGCTCGTGGATGCATATACACACACTCTAGGCACTAGATCGGCTCAATCACTTCATATTGCATAAAATTGTGTGTAGGAAACTATATTTATGGATGTATAATGATTATGTTATCATATGGATGATGCATTTTGGTGAATGATTGTGCACTCATGTAGATATTGTATGTGTCGGTAGGATTCTCTCGCATACATAATGGATGCATGGCACTATCATGGTTTGCATATGTTCATACATTAGATAGGGAACATATACACACACTTTTTGCATATGCTCATACATCATTAGAAATTGTTTTAAGGACAATGGATGCCCGTGTTTGATGGATTGAGTAGATGGTTGTTTGGATGGTAGGATATGCATTCTCCTTAGCTTAGAGATTTCGGGGACGAAATCCTTTAAGGAGGGGAGAATGTAACACCCCGTATTTTAGTTAATACTAAAATTCACTAATCGCAGAATAAATAATCTCAGACGTGGGGATTGGGGGTAACGGGCTGCGTCATTGCGTTCGTCTCGGAAAAATACGCGAAATAGAGTCCGAGTTTTCGAGAATCGGAGTCCGTATGGCCCGGTTATGGCCCAAAGAAGTATTCAGAAAATTCGAAGTTAAAAACAGATTTAAAAATTAACCATCAGATTTCGAAATTGGAGCCAGCAGGGGGCCAGGCGGGAAAGTTCCCGCCCTACCCATGTCGACAGGGCTGTCGACAGGCCTGTCGACTGGGGAGTCGACTGCCCTGTCGACAGGGGTGTCGACACAGGGTGTCGGCCCTGTTGATCTGGGTGCACCAGATCTGGTTTTTGGTTGAGTCTTGGGCTGTGTTCTAGAGATTTCCTAAATCTAACGGACCTAATCTAACCTAGGGTTAATCTAAGGGCCTAAAACACTACCTAATCCTATAAATAAGACCCCAACCCTACCCTAATTCATTCATAATTAGATCTTGTAACTAAACTATGGCAAAATGAAACTTGATCATGGCCTCCACAAATCAATGAAGAGAGTTGCAAGCTAATCAACCTCTAATCAACATCTTCTTCAACTAAAGCAACTAATTCCACTTCATAAGTTTGCTAATCTTGGTTTTGGTGAGTTTCTATCACTTTGATGATCAATTGCTAAATTAAGTAGATGAGATATGATGAGATCTATGGTTTTGCATGAGGATTAATGGGTTTTCGAGTCATATGATATGATGTGAATATGCTAATCTATGTTTAATATTAATCCTATGTTTATGCATGTTGAATATGTGAGTTTATGCAAGTTAAATATGTGAGTTTATGCAAGTTGTATATGTGGGTTTATGCAAGTTAAGTATGTGGGTTTATGCAAGTTAAGTGGTGGGTTTATGCATAATAAGTAATTGATTTTATGCATGCTAAGTATGTGGTTTTATGCATGCTAAGTGTTTGGTATTATGCATAAATCATGACATGCAAGTTTACGCTTTTAAATGTGATGCATACATATGCAAGATGACACCTTTATATGCTATGAATATATATATGCATGTTTACCCTCCTTTAAGATGCAAGTCATATATACAAGCTCAACATGTTATGCAAGTTTATGTGTATGATGTTATGTAAGTTATGTGCATGTTGTTATGCAAGTTCATATGCAAGTTTATGTGTATGATGTTATGTAAGTTATGTGCATGTTGTTATGCAAATTCATATGCAAGTTATGTTTATGATGTTATGCAAGTTATGTGCATGATGTTATGTAAGTTATGTGTATGTTGATATGCAAGTTATGTTTATAATATTATGCAAGTTATGTGTATGATGTTATGCAAGTTAACATGTAACATGTTGTGCAAGTTCACACCTTTAAGACACATGCAAGTTCACCTTTGTATAACCTATGAACACTTATGCAAGTCGCCTTTATACATGACATATGTATGTTCATGCAAGTTGGGTTATTTAGTAATGCTAGTTGGGTTAATGTCATGATGTAAGTGGACACCTTTTAACCCATGTTAATGCTAATGTATGCTAAGTGAAACCCATGTTAATTGTGAAAGAATCTTCTCTTGGAAATATGTCGTGTTAGCATAAGTACGTGGGGAAACGATGGGGTTAATAGACATGTTAATGAAATGGTGTGAAATGGTTATGATTAAGCATACCATAAAATGAATAAGCATAAGTGGGAATTTACCTATTGAGTTAGGTCTACCCCATGGGAATTTACCTATTGAGTTAGGTCTACCCATGTTATGAAAAACTTGATATTAATTAGGGATAATTAATATGGGGGTGATTAATTAGGTGTAATTAATCAACTAAGACACGAGGTTGGACCCTTTTGTAGCGGAAGTCTGCCCGGAACCGACTGGCCATCCAGCGGCTACAAATGATTGGCCCAATGTGAGAGGTCTTAGTCATAAATTAAATACATGATTAAAGTAAAGACACGAGGTTAGACCCTTTTGATGACAGAAGTCTGCCCGGAACCAACCGGCATATCCAGCAGTCATAAAAGACGGTCTAATGTGAGAGGTCTTTATGAGGTCATGATCTTAATTAATGAATTAAGAAACACTTAACCATATTAGCATGTAGTGGGACATGAGGGGTTAAGTGGGTGCCTTGGGTGGCATGAGGAGACTAGTGGGTTGCCTTGGATGGCAATAGAAAAATACGATTAGAATACTTAACCAAAGTGGAACATGTAATTAAACATGATTAAAGGGTTAAGTAAGTGCCATGGGTGGCATGTGAAAATACGATTAGAATACTTAACCAAAGTGGAACATGTAATTAAACATGATTAAAGGGTTAAGTAAGTGCCATGGGTGGCATGTGAAAATCTAGTGGGTACCTTGTATGACAATTAGAATATGATTAAAGGACTTAACCAAAATTTATAACATGTAAGGGGACATGGTTAAAGGGTTAAGTGGGATTCACTAGAAATAACAAGCTTAGGTGGTAGCTTGTGGGGGCCCATTTCAACCAATATCCCAAACGTATCTTTGTGGGCTCGACTCTAGTCGAGTGACGGGACACGCATATTGGGCTTGACTATAAGAGGCCAAACCGGGTTAGCGGTGGCAACGCGGGACCAACGGGTTTCATATGCGTGTGTGGACCCGGGCTGGTTGGTAAGTCGTTGTTGCATCGTGTAGATATAAAGCCGTGCACCGTTGATCAGGTGGCCACGTTGGGGAATGATACACCCCATCGTGGGACCAGCACGGGTATCTACGTAGGGGAGCCGATCGCTTGGGGAGTAGTGGGTACATCTATGTAGTCAGATAGGGGTACACGAAACTACTAAATTACTAAGTACACCTAGGGGGATCAACCTTTAAGTAGGAATAACTGGTGTGGTGCAGTATAGTAATTATCCTTGGGTGGGTGGATGCGTCTTTACGGTTATCTCAGTTTATCCTAAGTCTGCCAAGCTGCTTAGTGTAGCCATTCATCCCCAGACGTTACCGTATATCAAGCTTATGTCTTCTCTGGTTACTTTAATGATTGTATTGTTAAAGTTATAGGACTCGCTCAGACTTATGTCTGACCCCGTTGTTTTTATCTTTTTCCCAACCCTCAGGTTATTAGAGTGGGCCCAGTACGAGTAGGCTTTGATCAGGCTGCTTTATTCTCTTTTGGAGCTTGGACCATAGGTGTAGAGCTCAGCTTACCCTTTCTTTTATGGCTATCAGTTCATGTATTGGGATTATGTACTTTTATTTATCAGGATGGATATTTTGTACTTGACTCTTATTATGGTTTTGTGATGTAACCTAACATGTTTTACTTTCCGCTGCAATGAAATGATGTTTTAAAAAGTTTCAAGTATTACTTATATCTGTCTTGTTGTAATTTTTCTGTTCTATATTCACTTAAAATACTCCACCGATGTTATGGCATTCCCTTAGAGAGTGACCATAGCGGGTGTGGGGTGTTACACGTTAAGTCAACTCAAGGTTTTCCTTGGTTTGCTTACCAAAGATTCTTTGCGTTTCTTCCAATCTTCTCATGGCTTCGACAAATTTAGCTTGGGTAACAAAAGCCTCAAGAGTGGAGGAAGTAGCGATACCATGTTGGTCGAAGCTCTAGTGGATTGATGCTGAGTAGAGTTTTCTGGGTCAACTGTAGAAGGCCCAACCAAAGTGGCTTTTCCTTTCTTCACTATTTTGGTAAACTTGGTTGGTAATTCTAAGAAGACATAAGTAGCACTCCAAGTCTTGGTGGAATAACGTTATGAAAGATGAAGTCTTTAGGTTCTCAGTGAAAGCACCAGAATGTTAATGTCCAAATGTTTGCAAGAACACCCAATGAGTTCCAAGATAATGAAACTAAACATCTAGTGAGGAATATAAAGCAAGAAATTAAATTGCACAATGTTTGTAGCGGTTCAATTCTTGAGAACCTGCATCTAATTTGAAGGTTTTGCTCTTTTATTCGCTTTAATGTTAAAAGTACAGTGGTGGGAACAATATTTCCAAGTAACTACAATGGAAAACGTGGAAAGCAAGTTTAAAAAGGTCCAGGTTAGGGCTTCTTTTCTTCTTTCCTAAACGCCAAGGCAGTCCAAAAAGTCCAAGAGTCCAAGAAGGAGGTAGATTTCTTCTTCTTGGGGTGATGGAGTAAGCTTGAGAATCCAATATGCAATATCTTCTTCCTAAAGTGTCAAGAGAGCAAAAAATCCAACCCTAAACTCATTCCAGAATGGGTTATTTATAGCAGAAGGGAGCAGGTAAGAGAGGCATGTGGGCACGTGCCTACAATTTCCATCTTCCAGAATCCGATCCCGGGATCGGTACCATTCTTGGAGGATTTAGCTATTTTTCCATCCTCGAAGCCTTGAACCCAATTCCCTTAGTTGCTTTCGAATCCTGGAAGTGTGATGCAAAATTCTGATCCCAAAGTCATTAAATGTTTTACACCGATCCGAAAGTGGCTTTGCATTTTGTACTAATACCGATATAATCAGTTGAAGTCTGGATGGTTCTTGAGGGCATCATGAACATTTGAGATAGGAATTTCCTCAAGAAGCTCTCGGATACGAAATCTAGAAAGGAAGTCGGGGATACTCAAACTTATCTTCATTATCTTATACTCCTCACAAAATTTCAATAATGGTTTATTCAAGAACTCCAAGTAATATGAGAATGTCTATAGCCATCAAAGGCTTTCTTTTCAATAACATGAAAGCTATCAGAGATTACATCAGCTATGTAAACATTGGTAAAGTTGATATGGGAAACTTTTCTATCTTTAAAGATTTGAAACTTATGAGATTGAATCTCTTGTTGATCAAAATGAAATTTTTTGTTTGATTAAGTCTCGGGAAAATGATTATGTGTGCTATGTGAACCTTGTAAAAATGTTTTATGCAAATTTGACCTGTAGTTTTTATGAAGGAAATGAGAATGAAGTACGGAGTAGCGTAAAAGTCACTCAGGAAATTTTGGATAGTGAAGTTTAAGGAAATATTTTGGGTTGTAAGAGTACCGGAATGGATCTCCCAGTTTTCAAATTCGATGAGCATGACCAAGAGACCATCTATCGTACTTTTGAAGATGTTAATCATTTGGAATTCAAAAGCCCTTTTTTTGTCCAAAAGCAAAGATTGTTAATCTACTTCTTCAACGTACTATCATTCCAAGATCGGGAAATTTCAATAACCCAACAATGAAAGTTTGCAATGCCCTTTTTGCAGTTTATGGAAAATACAACATCAGTGGGGCTTAAGTTATTTTGGATGAATTTCAACCTAAAAATTTTCAATGGGTCAAAATACGTTATATTATGGAATTTAACTTACACGTATTTTCCAAATCTTTGGATTTGATTTTAAAGGAGAAGAGTTTGTCTCCAAAAAGGTTTTTAATAGTGGAAATATGTCTCTTATGAAGATTCTGGTAGTGTTTCAACTATATGAGACATTTATGAAAAAAAAGGGAATTTTGACCTATGAAATGGAAGAAGAAGAGAAGGAATGGAAATTAAAGAAGAGGAAGAAGATGAAAATAATACATTAGAAATTATGGTATATCCCGCTAGTACCCCCAATCCATCCAATAAAGTCCTTAAGAATCACAAGATTATAGGGGAAAATTGAAAGATTTTAAAGAGATCATTTAGTAAGAAAATGGAAAAATCCCCACAATGATGAACAAGTTCTTTGCAAAAATGAGTCGCAAGCTAGGATTATCACCATCTTTGTCATCTTCTGCCGAATTCTTTTTCTATTTTCATCTAGTAGTAGTTTCTATTCCTATCATATTTCAATTCCATGTTATGTATCATTGTCTAAACTTATTAATTAAGATTTATTTCTGTTATTATCTCTAAAACATCTCTGAAATATTTAATTATTGTGTTTTGAACGTTTAAACATAAACCAAAAAATGTGAAATTCAAAATTTTAAGTACCTATGTTGACATGCACTACCCTCCATTCCGGCATATTGCTGCCAAATTTCAAATTTATTTGAATTCTAAAATTGTATTAACCAACTTGCGTCCATTCCTTTTTAAACGAATTCTAAAGCCTATAAGTGCCTATTTCTTCCAGAAAAAGTTAGATTTTCGTTTCTCCTTAATATCCATTCATTATCTACTAATTTTATCAATATAATTTCTTCCCCAATCCATAAACTGGGTGAAAATCTTGAAGAAACACTCAAATCCTTCAAAAACATCCTTTCTATCATTCTCCGCAATCAATGTCACTTAGAATTGAGTCAAATGCAGATGATTAAAAACCAAGAGAAGAATTTCGATGACATTCATTGGATGATCTCTATACTCAAAAAAGAAGAAGAAAATAACGATCTGGAAGGTACTCTTGCCAATGAAAATGAATAATTGGCTCCATTAAAGGCTGATCCTTTCTCCGAAGAAGAAGGATGGGTAGAAGTTCCAAGAAGCATTTAAATTTATGTTTGAATTTAGTGTGCTTGGTATGTTTAATTTGATTGACTTCTGTGAAAATTTGAATTTAAATTAATGTTATGTAATAACATGATTTGAATTGGTTTTATAAATTGGTTTAAATTGATTGTATGATTGAGTGTTAACATTATTCAAGTCTATTTTGATATTGGTTGTTTATTTATTTTTTGAATCAAAAATGTGTGGTCTTATAAAAAGAAGAGAGTATACACACACATGTATATATATGTATATATAATGAATCATATCGAAACGAGCCGAGCTTCCCGACCTACGTGAACTGAACTAGAAGGCGGATTGCTTTGAGAACTCGACGCATCAGAACACAAACATGAGAACATTTCGTTGCTATTACAACAATTTACATTAGTGTACAAGATATCAGAGTTCAAATAAATACAGCAGAAAATATCAGAGATTTAAATTACAAAACAGCGGAAATATATATTCATAAATATAATATGCAGCGAAAAACATCAACTACCACAACTGAAAGAAATATACTGTGATGGCCCACCCCGCACCAGCCGGCATTTCCTCCGAAAGTGCGCTGTACACATGTCCAGTTAGCACGGAACGGGTCGTCAGAAGGAAAAAGGGAAGAAGGAAATGAACTAACAAAGAACCTGTAGAATGCCTCACAGCGCATAGGATAAAATATAATAATAACATACTTGAAATAAAACAGGTGAGACAGTGCATAAGCTGAAACAACTAACATAGCAGCGGAAAATCCAAGTATAGCTTATGATCCAAAGTTAAACATTATTACAACTTTTCAAACTGTCTCAAAGCAAAAGAAAGATAAAGAAGGTACACTACTAATGCTCAAGTAGCGACCACCAACGACACAGGGAGAATATCTATATATCATACGTGGAAGCCTCCTGCCCGCCTCCGAATCAGCTACTCACGCACCACCAGCTAACCTGTCTCTAGTATGCTCGTGTGAGCACCCAGAGTAATAAGAGGAGACATAAAATTCTGGGTCAGACATAAAGCCTGGTATGAGCGATAAGCTTCTAAAGTGAACAATAACAGGTAGACAAAACATACCTGAACCTGGACCTGCAACCAAAGAGTTAGCACTACATACTGTACAACACTCTAGGGTGCCATATCAAATGGTGTAAAGATACAGAGGTGGGTGTGTGCATGTCATAGTGATGGCAAATAATCAAGCATAGCAACCATCCTCACATCTCTCACTCAATGCGTAAAGCATACGATGTTCACCACTTCGATCACCCAACATACCTTGCTACGATCACTTTGCCACATGAAGTCATAAATGGCTTCACTGCACTGATAACGTAGCCACTAGTCCTTCGCTATGTCCACTTGCCCCATGGAGTTATTCACCCCATCTGCGCTGGCTCATAGCCTTACCAATCCTTACTATGTCCACTTGCCCCATGGAGTTATTCACCCCATCTGCGCTGGCTCATAGTTTTACTACGCATCACCTTGCCCCTCAAGTCATAATGACTCTACTGCACTGATAACGTAGTCTTGCTACCATCACCTTGCCCCTCGAGTCATAATGACTCTACTGCACTGATAAGTAGCCCATCATTCATTTTCAGTGGTGAATCGAAGTTATGAACGTCGACAACTCCTTAGCACACGTCCCGCAGCAAAGCCCAACCATGAAGTGAACTCATCGGTTCCCAATTGGATCCTAAGCTCTAACTTCCCATATTGGACTACCTTTGCATCTCGGGTTATTGGTTAATACTGGGTCGGGTCGGATTCACCTTCAAGCCATCGGTTCGGGCCGGGTTCACTACGTTGTGTCGGTTCATGGTCCTCCACTGGTGCGGTGCGGTTCGGGTCCACTCCATCGCGTCGGTTTGGGTCGGGTGTCCCACTTCGGGTCGGGTCGGGTCGGGTGCCATCTCCCATCCAGTTCGTACTTCCGCTCCGATCAGCTCCCTCGTCCTTCATATGCTCCGATCTGATCCCCCTCTTTTAGCCGATCTGATCCCAGTTCAATTAGCATGGCCTTCCTTTTTGCCAGGGTTCTCAAGTGTCATGCTCCGATCCGATCGAATCCTTTGCCCAGTTCAACTTATCCGATCTGAGCCATCATATCCGATCCGATCCGGAACCTGCACTGTTTCCTGAAGCTTTTCCAGCAAGTGTTTACACCGTTCGACGACGTTTTCGATCATTCTAACTATTGAAATCAATCACAAAGCATATCATACAGTCATAGCAACATGCATAATCAATCACAAACATCAAAACATCAACATGATATGTTAAAATGGATCAAACATACCCAAAACTCTATATTTCCCCTTAAGCATGTTTAGGTGAAACTAATGATAGGATTAGCAAAACTTAACCAAATTAACCCAAATTCAAATCATAGGTCTAAAACATCATTTAAGAATTTATGAACATTTTTCCAGAATTTTATCATGTTTAAATTCGCTAATTAACACTAATTACCCTTAATTAGCCATAATTAGTGAGGAACTATGCAAATCACTCACCTTAGCCACAAATAAACTAAAATCTGAAATAAATCTCTGATTTGATGCGAATCCCAATGCTAAACGGCAGCTCCTATGTTGATTTGGTGTAGATCTTCCTTGATTTGATGTTGCTAAGCTTAATCCTTGATTAGAAGATGATTTTGAGGTGATTTAGAGGTTGGAGGCCATTTTTAGGGTTCCTTGGTGATAAGTGGAGGCTAGAAAACTGAAATGGAATGATTCTCTAACTCATTTCAGCCTCCCCATAACCCTAATCCCGAAATGGGTTATGGGCCTATTCACTAATCACCCTATTTGGCCCGGTTAAGCAGTTTTTCACCTTCCAAACTTTATTTCAGCCATATCTCCCAAATGGTAAGTCCGCTTAGCTAATATGACCACTCTACGGAAAGGTAAACCATCAAACGAATCTAATGGAAGTGGTTTCAGGTCAAAATTCCTTTCCAATCAAAAGTAATGGCCAAAACAAAATAAGCTATGGGCAAAATGGTCATTTAAAAATCAACAAAAATCATAAGCATGGAAAATGACTCTAATGGGTGTTTCCCAAATTTACATGACCATACGACTTCATATGGGAAAGAAATAAATATTCTACGATCCCCCGATGCGTAGAATGCGGATTGTTACATTCTCTCCCCCTTAAGAAATTTCGCCCTCGAAATTCCCTAACCAAAACACACAAAGGGTCCTGCACGCCTATCAATCATAAAACAGCAATCAAACATGCAAAACAAGTAGAACAAGTCTATCCTAGCATGCAGAATAACTAAATTGCAAAGTAAATCTTACCAGGCAAAGAGTTCTGGATAAGCCTTCCTAATGCTCTCCTCTGTCTCCCAAGTACAATCATCCTCTTTCTCGCCCCACTGAACCTTGACTAGCTTCACCGCCTTCCTTCGAAGTTACTTCGTATTGTGCCCCACAATACGAATCGGCTTGCGGTTCCCAACCGCCTCGGGTTCTACTTCGAAGTCCTCTAACTGATCAGGTGAAATAGTCATATCTGAGTCGTGAACGAACTTCCATAATTGGGAAACATGAAATACATTGTGAACTCCCGCCATCTTCTCTGGTAAGCCAACTCTATATGCCAAATTCCCGACTAGTTCAAGAACAGGGAATGGGCCAACAAATCTTGGTGCTAACTTGCCTCTCCTGCCAAATCGTATCACGCTCTTCAATGGAGAAATCTTGACAAACACCAAGTCACCGACGGAGAATTTTAAGTCTCTTCTCCTCTTATCAGCATAACTCTTCTGCTTATCCTGGGCAGCTTTCATTCGTTGTTGAATGACCTTAATCTTATCTGAAGTTTCCCTCACCACATCTGGTCCAAGCACAAACTTCTCGCCGGTCTCTATCCAACATGATGGTGAGTTGCACGGTCTTCCGTACAAAGCTTCATATGGAGCCATACCGATAATGGATTGGTAGCTATTATTATATGCAAACTCTACTAGATGCAAATGGTCATCCCATGATCCACCAAAATCCAATATAAAAGCTCTCAAGAGATCTTCCAATTTACGATTCACCCTCTCCGTCTGACCGTCGGTCTGAGGATGATATGCGGTACTGAGATGTAATCCTGACCCTAGAGCCTCTTGTAAGCTCTTCCAAAACCCACTAGTGAACAATAGATCTCGGTCACTCACAATGCTTTTGGGTACTCCATGAAATCCCACTACCCACTTCATATACAATTCTGCCAACTTGGCTGCCGTTCTGGTCGATTTTACTGGTATAAATCTTGCACTCTTAGTCAATCGATCCACAATTACCCAAATGCTATCATGTCCTGATCTAGTCCTTGGTAATCCATCGATGAAATCCATCGAGACTTGCTCCCATTTCCACTCGGGAATTTCTAATGGTTGCAACAACCCAGTAGGCTTTTTTTGCTCGGCTTTAACTAGCTGGCAATTCATGCATTTGGATATAAACTTCCCAACGTCTCTTTTCATCCCTTCCCAGTAGTAAGTCTGCTTCATGTCTCGATACATCTTATTACCACCGGGATGTATAGTTAGTTTTGAGTGATGACATTCTCTAAGCACTTCATCTCTCAAACCATTCACGTCGGGTACAACTAGTCTTCCATTCTTTCTAAGCCATCCATCTCGATCAAGCCCATACACATTCATCTCCTCACCGTCGATGTTCATCTCTAACTTGGAGATGATTTCCAATAGATTAGGATCGTCCCTCTGGCTGGAACCAATCCGCTCTATCAAAGTGGGTCTGATCGTCAAACTAGCTAGCATGAATGGATCCAATTCGCACTTTAGTCTGAAATCAAACCCCGCGATATACTCCAGTTGCTTCCATTCAAGAAACATTGCCCCTAAACTGGCATGTCTCCTACTCAAGGCATCGGCTACCGCATTACCTTTCCCAGGTGTGTATGCAATATCAAAATCATATAAAGCCAAGAACTCTAACCATCTCTATTGATGGAGATTCAGATCTTTCTGAGAGAAGAGATACTTTAACGATTTATGATCGGTAAACAACTCAAATCTTTCTCCCAATAGATAGTGTCTCCACATCTTTAATGCAAACACAATCGCCGCCAGCTCCAAATCATGGGTAGGATACTTCTTCTCAAGCGGCTTTAGCTGTCGACTAGCATAAGCTACAACCCTACCTCCTTGCATCAATACAGCACCTAGTCCGGTACCACAAGCATCTGTGTATACCGTCATCTCTTCATTCCCTTTAGGAATGACTAACACTGGTGCATGCGTCAACTTTTCCTTTAGACTCTTGAATGCATTCTCACACACTCAGTCCCAGACGAAGGACTGATTCTTCTTAGTCAACTGAGTCAATGGTGCCGCTATCTTGGAGAAGTCCTAGATAAACTTACGATAATATCCAGCTAACCCCAAGAAACTTCTTACATCTGTTGCGTTCTTGGGCGTAGTCCAATCCTGTACCGTAGCCACCTTCGCAGGGTCCACGGCAATACAATTCTCAGAAACAACATGACCCAAGAATCTCACTTCCCTTCTCCAAAAGTGACACTTAGAGAATTTCGCTTTCAATTGGTGTTTCCTCAACACTTCCATCACTATTCTCAAGTGTCCTTTTTGTTCCTCCTCTGTCCTTGAATAAACAAGGATATCATCTACGAACACAAGAACAAACTTATTCAACTGATCTCTGAATACTCGATTCATAAGATCCACAAAGTAGGCTGGTGCATTGGTCAACCCAAATGGCATGACCAACCACTCATAAAATCCAAACGGCGTCCTAAATGCCGTTTTCGGAACACTCTCATCCGCTACTCGGAGCTGATGAAATCCTGTCGCGAGGTCCAACTGGGAGAACACTCTTGCTCCTTCCAGTTGATCAAACAAATCATCTATCCGCGGTAGAGGATACTTATTCTTCCTCGTCACCTTATTCAACTCGCGATAGTCCACACACAAACGAAGGGAACCATCTGCCTTAGTGGCAAACACAACTGGTGCTCCCCACTCGGAGACACTTCTTCTAATAAATCCCTTCTTCAAAAGATTGCTGACTTGCACCCCGAGCTCTCGCTTCTCCCTTGGTGCCATACGACGAAGTGGCATCACTATAGGTCTGGCATCTTTCACTAAATCAATACGGAACTCAATCTCTCGGTGTGGTGGAAGCCCAGTCACCTCCTCGAAGACGTCCGGATACTGGCCAACCACGGGCACACCTGACAACTCATCATGCGGGATGTCGAGGGAATTTACAAAACTAGCCATAACCCCATCAATAGGTAGACTACCGAACACTACCCTCCGTCCATCATCCGCCCGAACTGTCACCAAAAAGCCCTCACAGTCTACCACCACCCCGTATCTTTGGAGCCAATCGACTCCCAATATAATGCCATACCCAGTAAAGCCCAAAACAAAGCAATCACATACAAACATACATCCATGATTCGATAAGACCAAATTTCTGCAAATCATACTAAGGCTAGTCGAACCACCAATCGGGTTCGTCACATCCAATGGTCTATCGACTATCTCGGGTTCCTGTCCCAACCTATCTACCAGGTCACTAGATATGAAGGAACGGGAAGCCCCAGTATCAAACAAAACTCGAACTGGTACGTCATAAATAGAAAGCACACCTTGAATAACAACATTCTTCCCTTTCTCCGCCGCAGTTGGGGCATCTGACGAAGAAGGAACAGCATCAATAGCATATGCTTTCACAATCTGCTTCTCCTTAAGAGGTTGCGGACACTTATCCTTGAAATGTCCCACTTGACCACAGTTGAAGCACTTCTTATCCGCTGGCTTGGCCCGACAATCTTTAGCATAATGGCCCTTCTTACCACAGCTGAAGCACTCAACATCCTTCTTGTTCTTTTTCTGGCCACCCTTAGATTGGTCCTGCTTTCTCTTGTTCTGAGAGTTATTCTTGCCTCCACCGCCTGCTTGCGGCTTTGGCCCTTCTGCAGATGCAGCCCCAGTCTTTGACTTGGGGTAAAGACTCTCTGATCTCAAAGCTTTTCCCACAATCGATTCAAAAGTCTCATCGATGTGGTTGATAAGCCTTTCCCCCAAGTATCCATCCAAACCAGTAATGAACTTCTCATTCTTCTTCTCATGAGTATCGATAAGAGACAGTCCATACTTCGACAAGGTGTCGAACTCAGCAGTATAGTCAGAAACAGCCCTACCACTCTGCTTGAGTTCCAAGAATCTCTTAAACAACACTGACTTCAGGGCAGCTGGAATGAACTTCTCGCTAAAGCGAGCCTTGAACTGATCCCAAGTAACCTGATCTTCTGGAGTAGCTGTTCTAATGGCATTCCACCAATTCATCACTCGCCCTTGCAGTTGACGAGACGCTAGCCTTCTCTTCATCGCATCCTCAAGACCCAAGTCATCGAAGATACGGTCACAGCTATTCATCCAATCTTGAACATCTGTGGCCGACTCCGTCCCGTGGAACGGCTTCCCACCGAGGTTAGTGTAATCCTTGCACAACTTGGCGAAATCGACCCTAGGCGCCTGCACTACTGGGCCAACACCAACTCCGGGATTGGGAACTGCCCCTTGCACTTCTCTAAGCATGTCTCACATGAGGTCAGTAAACATCGCCCTCATGTCAGCAGCATTCCCATCATTGGCTCCTCTACCAGCACCTCTAGCATATTGGCTCATCGTCAATCTGTAAAAGGGGAAACGATTAACGACCCCATAGTGGTGCTAGTGCAGTGCGACTTCATTTTTATACTACCAATAGTATATATATATATATATATATATAACTTTTGAAAACCAAAGTAATCACAAATACGCGCTCTCATAAACGTACTATCTCTCCCTAGTGTCTTTCCCTAGGTTAACTACGCAACCTAGAGCTATGATACCAAGTGTGACGGCCCACCCCGCACCAGCCGGCATTTCCTCCGAAAGTGCGCTGTACACATGTCCAGTTAGCACGGAATAGGTCGTCAGAAGGAAAAAGGGAAGAAGGAAATGAACTAACAAAGAACCTGTAGAATGTCTCACAGCGCATAGGATAAAATATAATAATAACATACTTGACATAAAACAGGTGAGACAATGCATAAGCTAAAACAACTAACATGGCAGCGGAAAATCCAAGTACAGCTTATGATCCAAAGTTAAACATTATCACACCTTTTCAAACTGTCTCAAAGCAAAAGCAAGATAAAGGAGGTACACTACTAATGCCCAAGTAGCAACCACCAACGACACAGGGAGAATATCTGTATATCATATGTGGAAGCCTCCTGCCCGCCTCCGAATCAGCTACTCGCGCACCACCAGCTAACCTGTCTCTAGTCTGCTCGTGTGAGCACCCAGAGTAATAAGAGGAGACATAAAACTCTGGGTCAGACATAAAGCCTGGTATGAGCGATAAGCATCTAAAGTGAACAATAACAGGTAGACAAAACATACCTGAACCTGGACCTGCAACCAAAGAGTTAGCACTACATATTGTACAACACTCTAGGGTGCCATATCAAATGGTGTAAAGATACGGAGGTGGGGGTGTGCATGTCATAGTGATGGCAAACAATCAAGCATAGCAACCATCCTCACATCTCTCACTCAGTGCGTAACGCATACGATGTTCACCACTTCGATCACCCAACATACCTTGCTACGATCACTTTGCCCCATGAAGTCATAAATGGCTTCACTGCACTGATAACGTAGCCACTAGTCCTTCGCTATGTCCACTTGCCCCATGGAGTTATTCACCCCATCTGCGCTGGCTCATAGCCTTACCAATCCTTACTATGTCCACTTGCCCCATGGAGTTATTCACCCCATCTGCGCTGGCTCATAGTCTTACTACGCATCACCTTGCCCCTTAAGTCATAATGACTCTACTGCACTGATAACGTAGTTTGGCTACCATCACCTTACCCCACGAGTCATAATGACTCTACTGCACTGATAAGTAGCCCATCATTCATTTTCAGTGGTGAATCGAAGTTATGAACGTCGACAACTTCTTAGCACACGTCCCGTAGCAAAGCCCAACCATAAAGTGAACTCATCGGTTCCCAATTTGATCCTGAGCTCTAACTTCCCACATTGGACTACCTTTGCATCTCGGGTTATTGGTCAATACTGGGTCGGGTCGGATTCCCCTTCAAGCCATCGGTTCGGGTCGGGTTCACTACATTGCGTCGGTTCATGGTCCTCCACTGGTGCGGTTCGGTTCGGGTCCACTCCATCGCGTCGGTTCGGGTCGGGTGTCCCACTTTAGGTCGGGTCGGGTGCCATCTTCCATCCAGTTCGTACTTCCGCTCTGATCAGCTCCCTCGTCCTTCATATGCTCCGATCCGATCCCCCTCTTTTAGCCGATCCGATCCCAGTTCAATTAGCACGGCCTTCCTTTTTGCCAGGGTTCTCAAGTGTCAAGCTCCAATCCGATCGAATCCTTTGCCCAGTTCAACTTATCCGATCTGAGCCACCATATCCGATCCGATCCGGAACTTGCACTGTTTCCTGAAGCTTTTCCAGCAAGTATTTACGCCGTTCGACGACGTTTTCGACCATTCTAACTATTGAAATCAATCACAAAGCATATCATACAGTCATAGCAACATGCATAATCAATCACAAACATCAAAACATCAACATGATAGGTTGAAATGGATCAAACATACCCAAAACCCTATATTTCCCCTTAAACATGTGTAGGTGAAACTAATGATTGGATTAGCAAAACTTAACCAAATTAACCGAATTCATATCAGAGGTCTAAAACATCATTTAGGAATTTATGAATATTTTTCCAGAATTTATATCCGAGTCAGTCATGGGACTGGTGTGAGAACTATAACAATTATTAACTTTTAGTTTAATGTTGGTAAATCAAGGGACCACGTCATATAATACGGAACGGGTTTTCTCCCAAGAATACCTTAAAACTAACAGCGCAATGCTAAAAGGAAGAATGAAGCCATTATAAGACTCAGGTCCCATCACACAATGCAAACACAAACCAGAGGATAGAGTTTTACCTTATAATGGCCAAATATGCTTGATACGCGAAATCTATCTTTTATTATTACTATAAGTGAAGAAATAAACTTTAAATATAAATGTATCAATTATAGACAACATAGTACCCTATCCTACTATGTCACCTTATAGGTTTACAACTAAAACCGCAAAGTCGCGAATTGGAAATTTGGTTTCCATCTATGAATCGAGGCAAGGGATCTTCCACATCCGACTTCGAGGCACTCTAGCATATGTCCCAGGGTTTCACAACATGTGTCCCTTGGATCATGCAGGGTCGGTCTACACCGAACGTTTGTGGATTGGTTATTCTTAAACAATATATTTCTCGGTCCTATCGGACCTATCACTCGAGCCTTTTAGTCGGCTCTATATATGAGGCGCGTCGCAATCCATCATCAACATAAGTAAAAAAATTTGGGCTCCATAACACGACACAACTTCTAGCTAGAAAGAAATGCATGTCCTCCCTGTGGTCCTCTCCCATTTTTGGTTCACACCGGGGTGTGAGACTCGCGAACTAACGCTATACACAAAGCTGCGCTACTTAAAGTTGTGCTTTGATCATCAACCACAAAGCCCTGCTTTTCAAAAAAGTTTTGATCCATGCATCTCATCATGCCACATTGTCAATCCATTCCATACCATTTATTTCCACCAATATATAACTTCTAAGCTCGTACATCTCAGAGAAGGGTGTTAAGCAAGAGAATAAATTCTCCGCCACCAAAGCGTTATATAGGAGAGAGGCCCTCGCATATCCGGTCGATCTCCAAGTACGTCTGTCCGATCACCACTTATTACCTCGTCTTAGGTGTACAACGCAATCAAGATATCAGTAATCATCCAAACGATGTGAAGATCTCCGGTTTTAAACCACCGCCTTCTTCGACTTTTAGTCATCGTATCAGTTATTCAGAATGGGTTAAACAAGGTCTTTCCGAATAACTCGTGTATCTTATAATCAAGTGCTATAAAAACACATCATACGCCTCATTCCAATCCAAAATAGTTTTATATTCAAATATTCATCACATTAGGAATCATTCCCATAAATCTTATCAAATATTTAATTCATTTAAACCTCTTGTTTAAATCTTTGTTTGAAAACCATTGCAAAAGATTTAGTATTATCTTTTAACAATCTTAAACCAAATTAAGGTTTATCAAACTAGTCGGGATTAACGATCCTTACCGAAGTAATCATAATTTTATTATCCCAATCCCAACCTATTCATCCCATGGAGAAAAACTGGTAGTACTCCATATCTGACACCCACTGTGTTATTGGTAAAAATAATTACCATTTCACGTTTCAAATCTAATTAAAGATTTAACTATCGCATGGAGTAAAATTGACGGTACTCCATCCTCGAACATTTCTTGAATTCGGTAAATTTAATTACCTTATTCACATTCCAATCTAACTAAAGATTCGTTAAAAATTAAATTGTTTTCAATCTCAAAAATCATTACTTAATGATTATTCAATTTTTTAGGAAATTAATCCAGTCTTTAACTGGATTAAAGAACCAATGTCACTTAAAACACAGTTCACTTAGCACACAGTTCACGATAAACCAAAAATCATCTTCCATTTAATATGGAACCTTCACGGAAATTCGATCAGTCATAATCGATATAAATTTCCGTATCTGACTAATACTATAAGTGGAATAACGATAAAACCTTTTAAATTCCATAAATAGTAACGGTCTTCCTTTACAAAAGTCCATCTCGATTATCAAATCGAATTCCATTAATTTCCAATTTAATATATTGAATTGGAAAACTTTACATTGGAAAATTTCCCTAAATCTTAATTAAAAGATTTATAAATTCCAAATCGTAACTTCACTTGTAACAACCGGAAAATCAGAACCAATTTAAAAATTTTATTTTGGTAATTTTAATGAATTTTGAATATTTAAAATGATTTATTTTAAATAATAACGACGAAAAATTTAGTTTCGACGAAGTTAAAATGAATAATTTTATTTTAATTATATAACGAGCCTGAAATGGCGCGGCAGTTCGAAAATTCGATTTCAAATTTCAAATGAATATACAGAATTCAATATAAGTCGGAATTGAACGAAACAAGAAATATTTGAATCCGTTGGATAATATCTTTCAAACAAAGTTAAGAAACTGAGATTCCACTTTATAGAGTGAAAGATATGCCCAGTTTAAAATTTAGAAAAGTCGTCGTGGAATTTATATATATTTTAATATATATATAATGGCTTAAAAATAGCCATTTTGCAAACGACCTCTATTTTCGATGAAACCACTTTTGTTGGATCCGGGATGTCGAATTATTGCTAGATTCCAATTTTCGTAATTTTTGGAATCAATATGTGAGTGTGGAAAGAAAACGTGTTTTAACAGTTTTAGTCAATTTTGATCGACCAGAAAATGGCCATTTTTCAAACGGTCTTCAAATTTGACGAAACTAGTTTTGTTAGGACCTTATCGTCAATACGAAGCTAGAAATAATTTTTTGGAATTTTTAGAGTCGGTATGTGGCCCCGGTAAATTGAAATGCGCGTTCAAATTTAATATATAGATTTATATTTTGATTTTGACGAAAACTAATTGTAACAGTCGAATTGGCTAACGCAACACGTCCCATTGTGTTCGGAATGGGGGTAACTAGCTAGGGGCAATAGTCGTTGGGTTCGATTTGGAGTTTGAATTAAAACGTAACTTTTTGGATCTGAAATTAAATAAACTAAAATAATTATATATAACTCCTTTAGTAAACCACCCATCTTCTCTCTCCCCAACTATTATCAGATCGAGATTAAAAAAAAGAAACGAAGCGGGAAAACCAGCGACTCCCTCCACCGCCGCCACCGGAGTTCCTTCGGCCACCGCAGACATCAACCGCCACTCCCTCCTCCTCAGTCACCCTCCATTCTCCCTCCCCTCTTCTGAAAAACCCTAACCCCCAAATCCTCCGTAGCCACCGCCACAGCCCGAAGCCACCATCTCCTGGCCACCGTGAGCACCCTTCTCCTCCGGCCGCCATCTCCTTCCTTCCCCTTTCTTTCCCCCCCTTTAAAACCTGTCTAAACTCCTCCCTCCACCCAAAGGCAGCTGCCGCCACCATTGTCAGCCCCCTACTCCACTTCGACGCCATGCCTCCCCGTATGCCACCTGTAAGTTTTTTTATTTTTACCTTTTCTTTTCTTTATTCATATACATTTATAAAAAAATAGGATTTTTGTTTATAAAAATAGGATTTTTTTTCATTATACGAAGATTTAATTTTTAATATAGAAAAGATGTGATTTTTATAAAATAAAAGGTTGAATTTTTATAGGTTGACAGATTATATTTTTGTAATAGAAAGTTAACATTTTTAAAAATAGAAAGGTAGGCTTTTTAAAACTAAATTTGCGTTAATAAAAATTAGATTTCTATATGTTAGAAGAAAATAAAGATGGGCTTTTTAAATCGATAAAGATGAGATTTTTAAAGGTAAAAAGAAATGATTTTTATCGCTATAAAGAAATGATTTTTATCGCTATAAAGAAATGATTTTTATCATTATGAAGTTATGATTTTTATCGTATAAAGAAAATAGTATTGGCAAGTTAAAAATATGATTTTTAACTAGTGTATGGCATGGAAATATTCTTAGAAAGATCAAAATACGATTTTTATGTATGTAGCGATATAAAAATGTGATTTTTATGTATATCATACCGTTATAAAAATATAATTTTTTAATATATGAAGCGAAATAAAAATCCAATCTTTATATAAAAAGTAGAGATATAAAAATATAATTTTTATATAGAAGGAAGCGTTATAAAAATATGATTTTTAACTTAAAAATCATATGAAGCAGATTGCATTGGAACTATGTTGAAGAGCATAACGTGATGGAAATGAACCAAATCTAAACCATTCAGAAATAAAACTGGAGGAGTGGAACCCGAAGGAGAGAACTCCTCACTATAATTTTTCTATATAGTTATTTATTTTACAACTGCATATATGAACTGTTCCCCGTCATCTACAGACCATGGACGACTTGTGTGATTGTTTAGTTTGGTTGATTGGATTGTTTGGTTGAATTTGGTTTGGGAAATGAGATGGAATTGATTAGATCGGTATGTGTATGGCGCAGGCCATTATTAGACTGGGGATAAGGCTAGGCCTTATCCCGTTTCTAGTATCGCGTCGTTATGCCGCCAAAATTTTCTAAAATATAATAGAAAAATAAAAATGTCATTTTTATTGTGTAAATGAACCAAATAAATATATTATTGTTAAAAATATAATTTTTAATGTGTATGTGAATAAAATAAATATTTATTTACAAATCAGACGATTTGTTTATGTACATTGATTTGACTAATACTGATTGGGGCAATAAATTTTACACATCGCCCAACTGCTCAAATAATATTCAGTGTTTGTTGATTGAAACCCCACACGGGTGTTTGGATGATATTTGACGTACACTAATCCTAATTGTTTAGTGGTATGTCGATCGATTGGTTGATAGGCTGTTGTAAGCATTAAATATTTATATTTAATGCTTATACAGTGTAGAACGCACTCTGGTTGGCGGAAGATTATTTATCACTGTTGTTGTATACATGTGTTGTATGAAATCCATATAATGACATTATATGGTAACTTGCTGTGTTTGATTCCAGTTTAGAAAGTATGAATAATTTAAAAGAAGAGATATTTTAAAATAACGAATATTTTAAAATAATTAATATTTCAAAATAATATTCAGTAAAAGATCAAAATCTGATTTTGATGTCCGATTTGGGGTAAACACGAATATATTTAAATATATGTAGCCGTGTTGATTAGATATGTGGCATTTTGACGCGAACGATATTTATATCGATTTTATTCATTTTTATAATGAATATCGAAAATGAAGTGATTTCAAATTCTGATGTTTGAAAATATTATCATTTATATATATTAATGATATGAAATATTCAATTTTGATTTGAAATTGAATATGAAGTTGAAATTGTTTTGGAAATGAATTTAAAATGAGTTATAAAATATGTTTTAAAGAGGAAAATCGACGAAATATATATAATATATATTATATATATTAATGGCCTGAATAGAACGCGCCGCGGCAGTTCGCAAATTTCGACCATAGACTTCGAATTGACGTTACGGGAGATCCGGCCGTCGGATTCTCCTGAAACCGAGACCGTTGGGTTCGTATCGAAAAGAGCTTTCTAACGAATATGAGAAATTTGAAATCTAACGGTTGGATTTGGAATTATGTCCAAATTAAATTTGGAAAAGATCGTTGTAAGTGCAGTTCGATGACCATTGCAGGAAATCGAGTGTACGGGCCTTGGTAAAATTATTAAAAATATTAGTAATTTGTGTAAAATCACAATAAATGATTTGGAAAGAATTAGGGTGAAAAATTCCATATTTGAAAAGATAAAAATATATTTTTACCGAAATGAACTAGTTATGAACTATAATTATAATCCAATCTTTTTAATTAAATAAATTGGATTTGAAGTGGTTTTAAAAATAACCAGAATTTCCAATATATGAATTGGAATGGTTTTGAATCGAAATTATTTTCGGAATATCTCGATATTGGATTCCGTGATTATACAGATATTGTGAAGGAATTTGGAATATGTATATATCGTTATTCCAATACAGTATTTGTTGATTCCAGGATTTGATATTGAATATAAGCCGATATATTATCTATTCAGAGCCTTGTATTTAATATCAAATGGGATATTGGGTTTGTCGTGAATGTTGTCTTCATTAACACTGTTCTCAAACCCAGTTGAGAAAAGATTAAATCTTTTTATTTAGATTTAATGAAGTATACCAATTAATTAATATTTAATTGGAATTGAACTGAAATTGATTCTTGGGTTTATCGTGAACGGTGTTTTAAATAACACTAGTTCTTTAACCCGATTAACAATGAAATGAAATTTTTGGTTATCGTGAATGGTATCTTTAATAATACCATTCTTAGACCTAATGAAGTTAAGAAAAGTAGAAACTAACTGGAGATTAGTTAAGTTGAATAGTTTCCTGGGTATTGATCTGATGTTGGTTTCAGCCTTCGGGGTTAATACTTACGGAATTGTTCTCTTACTAATTTATGGTTAGAGACTGATGAATGGAATGTGATTTTGGGTTTATCGTGAACTATGTTTTAAATGACATTGGTTATTTAACCCAGTTAAAGACAAGATACGATTTCCCAAGTTGAATAATCATTAATATTGACTTTTCGGAAGACTAAAACTAAGTGGAGTTTTAATGAATCTTTAATTAGATTGAAATGATCGAGAATGAAATATCACCAGTTTTGCTCCAAGCGATAGTTAAATCTTTAATTAGATTTGAACGTGAAATGGTAATTAATATGTACCGATAACAGCGGGGTGTTAGATATGAAGTATTACCAGTTTTTCTCCATGGGATGAATAAGTTGGGATTGGGAAATAAAACAAATGATTACTTCAGTGTGTTCGCTAATCCCGACTAGCTTGAAAAACCGTAATATGGTTTGAAATGATATCTAAAGGAAGGTTAAAGAATAAATTTAAAAAAAATTATCTTTGATAAAATTAATGGGAACATTTCCCTAAAGTTATGAGTATTTAAATAAAAGAATATTCTGAACTGGAATGAGGCGTATGTTGTGTTTGTGTAACACTTGTTTATTATATACGCGGGTTATTTGGAAAGGCCGGGTTGATACCTATTCTGAATAACCGATTCGACGATAAGTCGACGATGAAGACGGTGGTTGAAGACCGGAGGTCTTCACATCGTTTGGATGATTACTGATGTCTTGATTGGGCTGTACACCCAAGACGAGGTAATAAGTGGTGATCGTCCAGACGTACTTGGAGATCGACGGATATGCGAGGGCCTCTCTCCTGTATTGGATATACGGGAGAGGAATAAGGTGCCCCCGGTTTCGTTAAGACCTAGAACGAACTTGTAAATGGATTGTGTATCTGACATTGGATTTTATCCTGTGTTGATTGATTTCTATTAAATATATATCTGTTTGGCGGCGGTGAATTTATTCTCTTGCTTAACGCCCTTCTCTGAGACGTACGAGCTCAGAGGTTATATATCGATAGATATTAGTCGCATGGCATGAATTGCTATGTGGCATGTGGAGATGCAGTGATCAAGGCTTTTGTTGAAAAGCAAAGTCTTGTAGTTGATGATCAAAGCACGACCTTAAGGGCATAGTTTTGTGTATGGCGTTAATTCGCGAGCCTCACACCTCGGTATGAGTCAAAAACGGGATCGTGACTGCAGGGAGTGCACGACGTTTCTTTCTAGCTATAGGTGGTGTCAGTGTTTTATCACGGCCTGACATTTTATATTTTTACCTTTGTGGATGTTGGAATGTGAGGTGCCTCGGATATATCAGCCTCTACGGAGCCGATGGATAGGTCTGTTAGGACCGGGAAACGTGTGTTCACGAATAACTAATCCTCAAACGTAACGGAGGGTCAGCCCTGAAGATCCAAGGGTTACCCAGAGTGTGTAGTCCTGAGACATTTGCTAGGGTGTCTCGAAGTGGGGAGGAGCTTTCTCCTTGCCTCGATTCATGACGGAAATCCAATTTCCAATGCGTGATATTTCGGTTTTATTTGTAGAGCCTAGTATGGAGACATGATACATGGTACCCATGCCGCCTATGATTGATACAATTATATTTAAAGTTGATTTCTTCACTTATATAGTAATAATAAAAGATTAAATTTCACGTATCAAGCATTATTTGGCTAATACAAGCTAAAATCATATCCTCCGGTTTGCATTGCATTGTGTGATGGGACTTGGGTCTTATAATAGCTTCATTGTTCTTTATTTAGCATTGCGTTGTTTGTTTTATGCACTGATATTCTTGGGATGAAACCCGTTCCGTGTTATACGGCGTGGTCCCTTGATTTACCTAACTTTAAAAATAAAGAATAATAACTGTTTTAGTTCTCACACCAGTCACATGACTGACCTGGAGTTTATTGTTTTAACCTAAACTCTGGGTGCCCTCATTTTCCACACGGGAAGCTAGTAGTTGGGTTATGCAGATATTATATGCATAGGATCTTGGTTTATAGCTGAAGTGATATTCGAAAAGCTCTGTATCTATTATTTCTTTCAGTTGTATTTTGTATTATTTTCTGCTTCTATGTAATGTATTTAAATCTCTGATATTTATCAAAGGTATTTTATTCATTCACACTCTGTTATATTCTTGTATTCTGATAGAATTGTTGTAATAAGCAATGAAATGTTCTTCTGTTTGTGTTCTAATTAGTCTTGTCCTTAAAGCAATCCGTGCTTTCCTTCATGGGGAAGTTCGGTCGTTTCAGTTGGTATTAGAGCTTTGGTTTACAGAGCTCGAGAACAAGACACATTAGAACCAAACGAAAGAATTATCCGAGATTGGATTAGTAATATCCAATGAGAATGACTCGTTAGAGATGGGATCAGTAGCATCCTAGAATGAATGTGAAAAAGTAAAAACAAGTTTTGTTTTGAAAATTTAAACCATTTTATACGTATTTGAATATTTTATTTGTATTGAATTTGGACAATCTAGTATATGAAGATTTTGTGTATACGCATCATGAACGTATATTTGAAGTTTTAATATACTGGATAAATATAGAATCACACTCTAGTCGCCCGAAGATGGTTCTGATGATCACAATAGTAAGTACATCATCAGAATTTATATTCGAGTTTCGAAAGTGGGATTTCTATATATTTCCAATTGACTGGTGTGATAACCAAAACTAGATAGGGTTATTGTTGCGATTTGGCACCAAAAACATGATTTTCTGTATATATGTCAAAATTATGAATTGGAAACGTTAATTCACTAGTTGGTTGATGGTTGTGTTGTATGATTATTTGTTATCTAATGGAACCATAATGTGAAAGAACGATACATATAACCAAATTGTATCAAATATTGAACTGAATTGAAAATTGTTTGAAAATACATCCATGTACATATATATGTGTATGAACAGGTCATAGCAAGGAGGCTAAAGAAGAGGAACAAAATTGTATGCTCGACAAATAGGTACATATTTATTGTTTTGTTTGGGTTTGTAAGATTTTATGAGCCGATTGGCTAGCCGCTTGGCTTTTTCTTTTTCTTTTTGAGATGAGAGGGCCTGTCACTACACCAAAACAGGTGATTACCAACGAGTATAACCATCAAAATCAATTTCAGCAACACTTATTAGTGTTGCTATAGGGGCTTGGCAATTTATTTCCAACGCATACAAGCGTTGGTAGATCTTTCTTCGCAACGCTTATAAGCGTTGGCATATCTTCCTTCGCAACGGTTATAAGCGTTGGTAGATCTTCCTTCGCAACGGTTATAAGCGTTGGTAGATCTTCCTTCGCAACAGTTATAAGCGTTGGTAGATCTTCCTTCGCAACGCTTATAAACGTTGGTAGATCTTCCTTCGCAACGCTTAAGCGTTGGTATATTTTTTATGAATAATCAATTAATAATATTTACAATCAAACAATGTTGCTAAAATAACAATTAATAACTGACATGATTATGATATAGAAGATATGAATTCAAACTAATATTATTCTCAATTTAAAAAGTATAACTCAATGAATATCAATAAACAACATTCATAATCAAGTAACGACATAGAATATTAGGTAATGACAAACAAATGCAATACATGACTAAGTTTCTAAATTCAATACATAATATAAAGTTGCTAAATTCAGTACATAAATGAAATTCTACAAATACCGAATACAAAACTCTAGCCATCCAACGAATCCTCCATCTGAAAATTCAAGATCTTCTTCATTATTACCACTACAACTACCCTTCAGTCTTCTCTTTTCTTTGAGAAGTACCTACATGCATTTAATATCACAATGATTCGAAATTATCAGCTAAACCCAAGACATAAAGATGCAACTTGACTGGCATATAACAACAGGTGAGCCTTATGCTCTGTGGTGCACCACTCGACCAATGACCCGTTATGGATGTATTCAGCATGTTTATAAAAGGATGTACAGATCAGTATATAATGCACTATACAAAACTCTTGTTATCTAAAATAGAAAAGGGAATAAGATAAATAAAAAGAGACAATGCAGAAATTAAGACTGCTAAAGGTTTTTTTTTTCAAACTCTGTATATTTACCATTCGGACATTTGTTTTCATATATTACAGCAAGCATGGTTGCAATGCTGTATTGAGCTGCTGTGTATTGACATTTTTCTTATAGTGCATCCTACTACGATTGCTAATATACTTGTGTTGCTAATCATACAACTCTGCGCTACTTGAACACAGAAATGTGATTTTAAGATAAAATATGGAGTTCATAGGGTTATTATGATATAAGTTGGGCTGTACTATATTTCTCCTACACTATAAACCGGAATGGCATTTCATTGTGCAATATAATGAGTCGATCCACTAGTCACAAACATATAGGTAAAAAGAAAAAAACTAACATGAAAAGAGAGAAACCTAGATGTCTTGTTTAGGCAAGGTAGATGCTCCTAAGCCAAGCAATTGGGCAGCCTGTTATAATGCATGTACAAGCTTAGACCTCAATACAATGAGACAAAAAACATTAAAGAAAAAAAATCACATGCACATAGAAATATAATATGTTTGTATATTCTTCTGTTTGCCTATATATTTACACCCAGCATAATAGCATGGGTTTATAATCCAAATGAAACTAACAGTTAATGAGCTATAACAAATAGCCGTTTGTCTAAAACCATCCTTTCTTAAAAGTATTGTTTTGGTGTTGACAAAAAAGAGAGTAACCTCATGCTTAAATTTCTGAACTGAAAACCAAAAAAGATATTCAAATTGTGTTAACTCATCCTGACATCGAGAATACAAAAGAACCAAATAGTAATGGTCAAACCGCAAACCTGCAACATGCATGATCAAAAAAAAGCACAACAAAAACATGCAAAACATAGCATCACAACCAATCATGCATTTGATACCATAATAAAATTCAATGTTTTGTCAAGTACACTTTAACAAACCTGAATGCTGCCACAACGATTCATACTGACTCTTGGAAAATTCAACAAAATGATCAAAATTTTCTTGTCTAGAATCATTTGGTTCCTTCATAATCGTATTGCCTTCACCATCAACATCTATAGATGTATTTGCATTGCTAAATCCTGTTAAAATTCATTAACTACATTATCAACTTAAGACTGAGTAATTGTATTTGGGTACAATAATCTAAAATGGATGTAGCTATAAACTTTATTATACCAGTAAATTTTATGTTGAATTCACTAGCAATTAGTGATTATATGCCTCAGGTGGTAAGCATAAGCAAAATGTATTTCATGGTAAGCATGGGTACATTGAATGTATAACCATTTAGCAATCATATTTACAAGGAGGTAAGCCTTTCACTCAAATATGAAGAAAAAAACTGCATGATTCTTTGTTTGAAGAATAGTTATATATATATATATATATATATATGCATGTGGTTATATATATATATGTATGTATGTATGTATTGTAACAACCCGAAAATCTGGGCCAGTTTAAAATTTTTATTCTGGCAATTTTAGCGAATTATGATTATTTAAAACGAATTATTTTAAATAATAACGACGAGAAATTTATTTTGAATGGAATTAGAACGTATATATTATATACGTCGTCGTTAGAATATAAATATTTATTTATATTTATAAAAGGAATTGAAAATGGCGCGGTAGTTCGATAATTCAATTTCAAACTTCAATCGAATGTACCGGGTGCAAAACAATCCAGATTTTAGTGAAACCAAAAATAATGGGATCTAATGGTGACTATCTTTCCAACGAATCTGAAAAATCAAAATTTTATAGCGGAAATCAAAAGATATGTCCAGTTGAAAATTCTGAATAGTCGCTATGGAATTCAGGCCCTTAAAAATAGCCATTTTGCAAACGACCTCGGATTTCGACGAAACCACTTTTGTTGGGTCTGTGATGTCAAATTATTGCTAGGTTTCAAATTTCATAATTTTTCGAATCAATATGTGAGCGTGGCAACGGAAAACGCGTTTGACCAGTTTCAGTTGATTTTAATCGACTGGAAAATGGCCATTTTTCAAACGGTCTCAGAATTCGGCGAAACTAGTTTTGTTAGGACCGTATCGTCAATACGAAGCTAGAAAATATTTTTCGGGAATTTTTCTAGTTAGTGTGTGGCCCCGGTAAATTGAAATGTGTGTTCAAATTAAATATATACAGATTTATATTTTAATTTTGATGAAAACCCATCGTAACAGTCGAATCAGCTTGTGATACATATCCCATTGTGTTCGAAATGCGGGTAATTAGCTAGGGGCGACAGTCGTTGAAGTTCGTTTGGTGTCCGGACGTAAAATTTCCATAAGAAGCAAAATTAGCGAAATAAAATAATTAAATATTAATATATATATTCCCTTATCCACTAAACCCTAATTTGATTGGCCAGAAAAATAAACGCGCCGCTCTTTCCAGAAACCAACGGCGATATTTCCTCGATCCTTCTCCACCTCTTTTCTCCCAATCTACTCAATGGATTTTGAAATTTCCAAATCCAGATGAAAGGGCATCTCGAGCTCTTCGTCTTCAACGGTGGAGATCAGTTTTCATCGCCCAGATTTCTAGATTCGTGGGTTCAAACAGGCCGTCCTTGGAGCAGTTTTTGCTGGCGGCGGAGCGTGCGAGTGGGGCCCCCTGGCCAACGGAGGGAGCTCTGGTCTTGGCGCATCTCGTGGGGTCATTGGATCCAACTCCGGTGCCTCGGGTTTCGAGCGAATGGAAGCCCTAAGTGCTGAGGTTATTCGAAGCACGTGTGAAGCTGGAGCAAACGAACGAAGAAGATGAAAGGGGTAATCCCCTTAATTATTTAGTTAATTATGCTTAGTGAATTTTATTTTTCAGCCTTTAAAATTATGAATAGAAAATGTTTTAGAAATTATAAAAAAAAATTATTGTTTTAAAAGTAATTTTCATATATTTTAGCATTAGTGTAGAAATGTAAATTTTGAAATGAAATTGCTTTGTAAATAATAATATAACAAAGAATTGAATTTTATCGAAACAAAGATGCGAATTTTATCGAAACAAAGAGATGATTTTTACTGTAGGAAAAGCTTTGATTTTTATATATTGAATAGCGAAGTAAAAATATGATTTTTATATATTGAATAGCGAAGTAAAAATATGATTTTTATATATTGAATAGCGAAGTAAAAATATGATTTTTATATATTGAATAGCGAAGTAAAATTATGATTTTTATATATTGAATAGCGAAGTAAAAATATGATTTTTATATATTGAATAGCGAAGTAAAAATATGATTTTTATATATTGAATAGCGAAGTAAAAATATGATTTTTATATATTGAATAGCGAAGTAAAAATATGATTTTTATATATTGAATAGCGAAGTAAAAATATGATTTTTATATATGTAGTGGCTACGGGCAATGAAACTGACGAAGATGCGAAAACGATGGAGATTTCTATCAAAGAAGAGTCAAGATGATTGGATAGCTCTCAGTGAGAATTTCTCACCTTTCACTTTCTTTTCTCTAGTTATATATATATACTAGGATGCAGACGGTGCTTAGTAGCACCCGACACAATCGCCCACAGACCATGGACTTGTTTGTTTGGTTGCATAGATTAGTCAGATTATTTGATTTGAATTTGGTTGTTTGGTGAAATTGATTGATGTGTGAATGGCGTGGGCCTTCACTAGACCGGGGATAAGGCTAGGCCTCTACCCGTTTCTAGTATCGTGCCGTTATCCCGCCGAAATTTTCTAAAATAAGTTAGATAAATAAAAATATCATTTTATTTAAAGAATGAACTGAATAGAAACTCATATGTTGGAATAAAATGTTTTATCGTTAAAAATATAATTTTTAACGTGAATGTGAATAAATAAATATTCATTTACAAACCAGACGGTTTGTTTATGTACACCTATTTGAAGGACATTGATTGGGTCGATAAATTTTACACATCGCCCAACTGCACAAATAAAATCTGTGTTTGATTGTTTGAAACCCCACACGGGTGTTGGGATGAAATTTGAAGTTCACTCATCCTGATTGATTAAATATGTCGATCGATTGATTGACAGGCTGTTATAAGCGTTAGATATCTATATTTGATGCTTATACAGTGTAGTGCACTTTGGTTGATGGTTGATTATTTTGCAATGCTATTATATGTGTGTAATGTATGAAAATACATATAATTAACATTATATGGTGATTGATTGGGCCTCATTCCAATTTAGAAAATAAAGAATAATATAAAATAAAGGTTCATGTGTTGACAGTACTCATCCCTTGAGATTGGTCATGTGTTGAACGAAATATTTTAGTAATAAAATTTACATCTTTATCAATATAAAATAAAGGTTCATGTGTTGACAGTACTCATCCCTTGAGATTGGTCATGTGTTGAACGAAATATTTTAGTAATAAAATTTACATCTTTATCAATATAAAATAAAGGTTCATGTGTTGACAGTACTCATCCATTGAGATTGGTCATGTGTTGAACGAAATATTTTGATAATAACAACTATTTTGAAAAAGAAATATTTGAAATAGAATATTTGAAAATAGAAATTTATGAAGCCATGTTGATTAGATTGACGCCATTTTGACGTAAACGATATTTATATCGATTTTATTCATTTTGAAATGAATTGAATTGAAAACGATTTCGAAATGAATTGAATTGAAAACGATTTCGAATTGAATTGAATTGAAAACGATTTCAAAATGAATTGAATTGAAAACGATTTCAAAATGAATTGAATTGAAAACGAATTCAAATTGAATTGAAAGCGAATTGAAATGAATTCAAATTGAATTGAAATTTGATTTGAATAGAAATGGATTTTAAAACGAATTTATAAAGAAGAATTCAATTTTGATTTGAATTGAAAAGGAAGTTGAAATTGCTTTTGAAACGAATTTAAAACTATTTATATAATTCGTTTTAAATAGAAATCGATGAAATATATATTATATATATATAATATATAGTGGCCTGAATAGAACGCGCCGCGTCGCGGCAGTTCGTGAATTTCGACCATTTATTTCAAACGGACATTACGGGAGATCCGACCGTCGGATCCTCCTAAAACCGGAACCGTTGGGTTCGTATCGAAAAGAGCTTTCTAACGAATGTCAGAAAAATGAAATCTATTGGTTGGATTTGGAGATACGTCCAAATCAAATTCGAAAAAGGTCGATGTAAGTGCAGTTCGATGGCCATTGATGGAAATCGACTGTACGGGCCTTGATAAAATTATTAAAAATAGTAATAATTTGTGTAAAATCATAAGAAATGATTTGTGAAGATTTGGGATGAAAAACTCCATATTTGAAAAGATAAAAATAGATTTTTATCGAAATGAACTAGTTTTGAACTAGAAATATAATTCTATTTATTTTTAAATAAATAAATTGAATTTGAAAAGGGTTTTAAAATAACCAGAATTTCCAATGATTGCACTGGAGTGGATTTGAATCGAAATTTTCTTCGGAATATTTCGATGTTGGAATTCGTGATTATACAGATGTTGTTATGGAAATTTGAAAGATATATATTTATATCGTTATTTCCAATATGACATTTGTTAATCGTAGAATTTGATATTGAATATAAGCCGATATATTTTCTATTCAGAGCCTTATATTGAATATCAAATGTGATTTGGGTTTGTCGTGAATGGTGTCTTCACTAACACTGTTCTTGAACCCAGTTGAGAAAAGATTAAAT
Source organism: Allium sativum (assembly GCA_030737875.1). Lineage (NCBI taxonomy): Eukaryota > Viridiplantae > Streptophyta > Magnoliopsida > Asparagales > Amaryllidaceae > Allium > Allium sativum. The sequence goes on along the minus strand of CM060913.1, from coordinate 268,657,059 downwards.
CTTTTTATTTAGATTTAATGAAGTGTACCAATTAAATGATATTTAATTGGAATTGAATTGGTAATGATTTTTGGGTTTATCGTGAACAGTGTTTTAAATAACACTTGTTCTTTAACCCGATAATTAATGGAATGATTTTTGGGTTTATCGTGAACAGTGTTTTAAATAACACTTGTTCTTTAACCCGATAATTAATGGAATGATTTTTGGGTTTATCGTGAACAGTGTTTTAAATAACACTTGTTCTTTAACCCGATAATTAATGGAATGATTTTTGGGTTTATCGTGAACAGTGTTTTAAATAACACTTGTTCTTTAACCCGATAGTTAATGGAATGTGATTTTGGGTTTATCGTGAACCGTGTTTTAAATGACACTGATTCTTTAACCCAGTCGAAGATTAAAACTAAGTGGAGTTTTAATGAATCTTTAATTAGATTGAAATGATCGAAAATGGAGTATCACCAGTTTTGCTCCAGGCGATAGTTAAATCTTTAATTAGATTTGAACGTGAAATGGTAATTGAATTTACCGATAACACTGTGGTGTTAGATATGAAGTATTACCAGTTTTACTTCATGGGATGAATAGGTTGGGATGGGGAAATTAAAATAAATGATTACTTCGGTAAGGTTCGCTAATCCCGACTAGTTTGAATTGAGATTCAAAAAAAAATTAGAATAAAGAATAAATTCAAGGAATTTATCTTGGATAAAATTAATGGGAACCTTTCCCTATGAATGTGAAATTTAGAAACTAACTGTCGGTTAGCCAAGCAGAATGGTTTTCTGGATATTGATCTGATGTTGGTTTCGGCCTTCGGGGTTAATATTTGGGAAATTATTCTCTTGATTAATTTACGGTTAGTGACTGATGAATTGGAATGAGGCGTATGTTGTGTTTGTGTAACACTTATTTAAAATATACGCGAGTTATTCGGAAAGACCGGGTTTATCCCATTCTGAATAACTGATATGACGATAAGTCGAAGATGAAGACGATGGTCGAAGACCGGAGGTCTTCACGTCGTTTGGGTAATTACTGATGATCTTGATTGGGCTGTACACCCAAGAAGATGGAAACAGTTAGTGATCGTCCAGACGTACTTGGAGATCGATGGATATGCGGAGTACTAGGTGCCTCCGGTTTCGTTCAGACCCAGAGCGAACTTGTAAATGGACTGTGTGTCTGACATTGGATTTTAGTCCGTGATTGATCTCTATTAAATATATATCTGTTTGGCGGCAGAGAATTTATTCTCTTGCTTAACGCCCTTCTCTGAGACGTACGAGCTCAGGGGTTATATATTGATGGATATCAAACGCATGGAGTGAATTGCCTGTGTGGCATGCCTAAGTGGCAATTGATCGAGGCTTCTGTTGAAAAGCAAAGCCTTGTGGTGATGATCAAAGCACGGCCTTTGTGGCGTAGCTTTGTGTAACGTTTACTTCGCGAGTTTCACACCCCGGTTGTGAACCAAAAACGGGAGAGGACCTCAGGGAGGGCATGCGTTTCCTTCTAGCTAGGGTGGTGTCAGTGACCTACCAGCCCTGATATTTATATACTTTTCACCTGTGTGGTTGTTGCTGTTGCGAGGCGCCTCGGTTAGATCGGACGATCCGGGTCCGATGGAGTCATTCGTTGGCTCATTTACGCCCCAAAGGGCGGGGAAACGTATTGTTCAGGCACTATAATCCACATCGGTGGACCGGCCCTGTCGCTCCAAGGGGCAGTTGCGGCTGTTCCGGAGACATGGGCTAGATTGTCTCGAATCGGTAGAGGATGATCCCTGGCCTCGGTTCATAGATGGAAATCCAATTTCCAAATACGTGACTTTGCGATTTTGATTGTATAACCTATATATGGCGACATAGTGGTATGGGGCATTCATGCCGCCTATGATTGATACTTATGATTTGAAGTTGTTTTATACACTATACACTTATAATAGTATCAAATGATTTGATTTAAACGTATCAAGCATTCTTGGCTATTATAAGGTAAAAACCCTATCCTCCGGCTTGCGTTGCATTGTGTGATGGGACCTGGGTCTTATAATAGCTTCATCTTTCTTTATTTAGCATCGCGCTGTTTGTTTTATGCACTGGTATTCTTGGGAGGAAACCCGTTCCGTGTTATACGGCGTGGTCCCTTGATTTACCCAACTTTAAAAATAAAGATTAATAACTGTTTTAGTTCTCACACCAGTCCCATGACTGACCTGGAGTTTATTGTTTTAACCTAAACTCTGGGTGCCCCTATTTTGACACGGGCAGCTAGTAGTTTTGGTTTTGCAGATTTATATTCACAGGATCCTGGTTTACAGCTGGAACAGTATCCGGAAAGCTTTGTATCCGTATATCTCCTTCTAGTTGTGTATTGTATTATTTTCCGCTGCTATGTATTTAAATGTAATTTAAATCCCTGATATTTCTGTGTAATATTTATTCATTTATACTCTGTATATTCTTGTAATCTGATGCATTGTTGTAATATACAATGAAATGTTCTTCCGTCTGCGTTCTATTTTGTCATGTTCTAAAACGATAGGGCGTTTCGAACGGTCTGGGTCGGTTTAGCGACTGGTTCGGACCGAGCGAAATTCCTTCTCGTCACAGTTGGTATCAGAGCTTTGGTTTACAAAGCTAGAGAACAAGGCACACTAGAACCCTACGAAAGAATTCATCAGATATTGGGTTAGCAATATCCAATGAGGATGACTCGTTAGAGATGGGATCAGTAGTATCCTAGAACGAGTGTGAAGAGTAAATTTTCAAAGTGAAAACAAGTTTGGTTTTGAAATTTTAAATCCACTATTCGTATTTGATTATTTATTCTATATTGATGTGGACAATCCGATATATAAAGATTTTGCATATGCGTCTTGCAAACGTGTATTCGAAGTTTTAATGTACTGGATAGTTATAGAATCATACTCTAGTTGCCCGGGGATAATTCTGATGATGGGGCACTGTCGCCAGTATTTATTTTCGAGTAACGAAAGTGAGATTTCTATATATTTCCTATTGACTGGTGTGAGAACCGAAACTAGATAGGGCCTATTGTTGTGATTTGGCATCAAAAATCTGATTTTTGACTATATATCAAAGTTATGAATTTCAAACTCTAATCCACTAATTGATTGATGTTTGTGTTGTTCGTTTATTTGTTTGCTAATTTTTAGCCATTTAGCCTAAATGAATCAAATATTGAATTATATTGAAATTGGTCGCATTTGCTTGCATATACTTGTACTTACATTGAACAGGTCATAGCAAGGAGGCTAGAGCAGAGAATAAAATTTGTTTGCCCGACAAATAGGTACATGTTTACTACATAATTTCCTGTTTTGTTTGGGTGATGATGATTTTATGAGCCTATTGGCTAGCCGCTTGGCTTTTTCTTTTTCTTTTTGAGATTAGAAGGACCGGGGAAGCTATTTGAAATTCCCCGATGCTCCCGGTGCAAGGGAGGTTATGGCGAAATTTTTCGAAAATTTAGGGTGTTAGCCAAATTTTTGAAAATTTGGAAATTCTCAGAAACTGAAAAGTTGGAGAATGGAAGCCAGATCGAACGTAGAGTTGAATAATCAAACCACTTTCGACTTTGTTCCTTTTCGGGGACGAAAAGTTTTAAGTAGGGGAGATTGTAACAACCCGAAAATCTGGGCCAGTTTAAAATTTTTATTCTGGCAATTTTAGCGAATTATGATTATTTAAAATGAATTATTTTAAATAATAACGACGAGAAATTTATTTTGAATGGAATTAGAACGTATATATTATATACGTCGTCGTTAGAATATAAATATTTATTTATATTTATAAAAGGAATTGAAAATGGCGCGGTAGTTCGATAATTCTATTTCAAACTTCAATCGAATGTACCGGGTGCAAAACAATCCAGATTTTAGTGAAACCAAAAATAATGGGATCTAATGGTGACTATCTTTCCAACGAATCTGAAAAATCAAAATTTTATAGCGGGAATCAAAAGATATGTCCAGTTGAAAATTCTGAATAGTCGCTATGGAATTCAGGCCCTTAAAAATAGCCATTTTGCAAACGACCTCGGATTTCGACGAAACCACTTTTGTTGGGTCCGTGATGTCAAATTATTGCTAGGTTTCAAATTTCATAATTTTTCGAATCAATATGTGAGCGTGGCAACGGAAAACGCGTTTGACCAGTTTCAGTTGATTTTAATCGACTGGAAAATGGCCATTTTTCAAACGGTCTCAGAATTCGGCGAAACTAGTTTTGTTAGGACCGTATCGTCAATACGAAGCTAGAAAATATTTTTCGGGAATTTTTCTAGTTAGTGTGTGGCCCGGTAAATTGAAATGTGCGTTCAAATTAAATATATACAGATTTATATTTTAATTTTGATGAAAACCAATCGTAACAGTCGAATCAGCTTGTGATACATATCCCATTGTGTTCGAAATGCGGGTAATTAGCTAGGGGCGACAGTCGTTGAAGTTCGTTTGGTGTCCGGACGTAAAATTTCCATAAGAAGCAAAATTAGCGAAATAAAATAATTAAATATTAATATATATATTCCCTTATCCACTAAACCCTAATTTGATTGGCCAGAAAAATAAACGCGCTGCTCTTTCTAGAAACCAACGGCGATATTTCCTCGATCCTTCTCCACCTCTTTTCTCCAAATCTACTCAATGGATTTTGAAAAATCCAAATCCAGATGAAAGGGCATCTCGAGCTCTTCGTCTTCAACGGTGGAGATCAGTTTTCATCGCCCAGATTTCTCGATTCGTGGGTTCAAACAGGCCGTCCTTGGAGCAGTTTTTGCTGGCGGCGGAGCGTGCGAGTGGGGCCCCCTGGCCAACGGAGGGAGCTCTGGTCTTGGCGCATCTCGTGGGGTCATTGGATCCAACTCCGGTGCCTCGGGTTTCGAGCGAATGGAAGCCCTAAGTGCTGAGGTTATTCGAAGCACGTGTGAAGCTGGAGCAAACGAACGAAGAAGATGAAAGGGGTAATCCCCTTAATTATTTAGTTAATTATGCTTAGTGAATTTTATTTTTCAGCCTTTAAAATTATGAATAGAAAATGTTTTAGAAATTATAAAAAAAAATATTGTTTTAAAAGTAATTTTCATATATTTTAGCATTAGTGTAGAAATGTAAATTTTGAAATGAAATTGCTTTGTAAATAATAATATAACAAAGAATTGAATTTTATTGAAACAAAGATGCGAATTTTATCGAAACAAAGATGCGAATTTTATCGAAACAAAGAGATGATTTTTACTGTAGGAAAAGCTTTGATTTTTATATATTGAATAGCGAAGTAAAAATATGATTTTTATATATTGAATAGCGAAGTAAAAATATGATTTTTATATATTGAATAGCGAAGTAAAAATATGATTTTTATATATTGAATAGCGAAGTAAAAATATGATTTTTATATATTGAATAGCGAAGTAAAAATATGATTTTTATATATTGAATAGCGAAGTAAAAATATGGTTTTTATATATTGAATAGCGAAGTAAAAATATGGTTTTTATATATTGAATAGCGAAGTAAAAATATGATTTTTATATATTGAATAGCGAAGTAAAAATATGATTTTTATATATTGAATAGCGAAGTAAAAATCTGATTTTTATATATGTAGTGGCTACGGGCAATGAAACTGACGAAGATGCGAAAACGATGGAGATTTCTATCAAAGAAGAGTCAAGATGATTGGATAGCTATCAGTGAGAATTTCTCACCTTTCACTTTCTTTTCTCTAGTTATATATATATATACTAGGATGCAGACGGTGCTTAGTAGCACCCGACACAATCGTCCACAGACCATGGACTTGTTTGTTTGGTTGCATAGATTAGTCAGATTATTTGATTTGAATTTGGTTGTTTGGTGAAATTGATTGATGTGTGAATGGCGTGGGCCTTCACTAGACCGGGGATAAGGCTAGGCCTCTACCCGTTTCTAGTATCGTGCCGTTATCCCGCCGAAATTTTCTAAAATAAGTTAGATAAATAAAAATATCATTTTATTTAAAGAATGAACTGAATAGAAACTCATATGTTGGAATAAAATGTTTTATCGTTAAAAATATAATTTTTAACGTGAATGTGAATAAATAAATATTCATTTACAAACCAGACGGTTTGTTTATGTACACCTATTTGAAGGACATTGATTGGGTCGATAAATTTTACACATCGCCCAACTGCACAAATAAAATCTGTGTTTGATTGTTTGAAACCCCACACGGGTGTTGGGATGAAATTTGAAGTTCACTCATCCTGATTGATTAAATATGTCGATCGATTGATTGACAGGCTGTTATAAGCGTTAGATATCTATATTTGATGCTTATACAGTGTAGTGCACTTTGGTTGATGGTTGATTATTTTGCAATGCTATTATATGTGTGTAATGTATGAAAATACATATAATTAACATTATATGGTGATTGATTGGGCCTCATTCCAATTTAGAAAATAAAGAATAATATAAAATAAAGGTTCATGTGTTGACAGTACTCATCCCTTGAGATTGGTCATGTGTTGAACGAAATATTTTAGTAATAAAATTTACATCTTTATCAATATAAAATAAAGGTTCATGTGTTGACAGTACTCATCCCTTGAGATTGGTCATGTGTTGAACGAAATATTTTAGTAATAAAATTTACATCTTTATCAATATAAAATAAAGGTTCATGTGTTGACAGTACTCATCCATTGAGATTGGTCATGTGTTGAACGAAATATTTTGATAATAACAACTATTTTGAAAAAGAAATATTTGAAATAGAATATTTGAAAATAGAAATTTATGAAGCCATGTTGATTAGATTGACGCCATTTTGACGTAAACGATATTTATATCGATTTTATTCATTTTGAAATGAATTGAATTGAAAACGATTTCGAAATGAATTGAATTGAAAACGATTTCGAATTGAATTGAATTGAAAACGATTTCAAAATGAATTGAATTGAAAACGATTTCAAAATGAATTGAATTGAAAACGAATTCAAATTGAATTGAAAGCGAATTGAAATGAATTCAAATTGAATTGAAATTTGATTTGAATAGAAATGGATTTTAAAACGAATTTATAAAGAAGAATTCAATTTTGATTTGAATTGAAAAGGAAGTTGAAATTGCTTTTGAAACGAATTTAAAACTATTTATATAATTCGTTTTAAATAGAAATCGATGAAATATATATTATATATATATAATATATAGTGGCCTGAATAGAACGCGCCGCGTCGCGGCAGTTCGTGAATTTCGACCATTTATTTCAAACGGACATTACGGGAGATCCGACCGTCGGATCCTCCTAAAACCGGAACCGTTGGGTTCGTATCGAAAAGAGCTTTCTAACGAATGTCAGAAAAATGAAATCTATTGGTTGGATTTGGAGATACGTCCAAATCAAATTCGAAAAAGGTCGATGTAAGTGCAGTTCGATGGCCATTGATGGAAATCGACTGTACGGGCCTTGATAAAATTATTAAAAATAGTAATAATTTGTGTAAAATCATAAGAAATGATTTGTGAAGATTTGGGATGAAAAACTCCATATTTGAAAAGATAAAAATAGATTTTTATCGAAATGAACTAGTTTTGAACTAGAAATATAATTCTATTTATTTTTAAATAAATAAATTGAATTTGAAAAGGGTTTTAAAATAACCAGAATTTCCAATGATTGCACTGGAGTGGATTTGAATCGAAATTTTCTTCGGAATATTTCGATGTTGGAATTCGTGATTATACAGATGTTGTTATGGAAATTTGAAAGATATATATTTATATCGTTATTTCCAATATGACATTTGTTAATCGTAGAATTTGATATTGAATATAAGCCGATATATTTTCTATTCAGAGCCTTATATTGAATATCAAATGTGATTTGGGTTTGTCGTGAATGGTGTCTTCACTAACACTGTTCTTGAACCCAGTTGAGAAAAGATTAAATCTTTTTATTTAGATTTAATGAAGTGTACCAATTAAATGATATTTAATTGGAATTGAATTGGTAATGATTTTTGGGTTTATCGTGAACAGTGTTTTAAATAACACTTGTTCTTTAACCCGATAATTAATGGAATGATTTTTGGGTTTATCGTGAACAGTGTTTTAAATAACACTTGTTCTTTAACCCGATAATTAATGGAATGATTTTTGGGTTTATCGTGAACAGTGTTTTAAATAACACTTGTTCTTTAACCCGATAATTAATGGAATGATTTTTGGGTTTATCGTGAACAGTGTTTTAAATAACACTTGTTCTTTAACCCGATAGTTAATGGAATGTGATTTTGGGTTTATCGTGAACCGTGTTTTAAATGACACTGATTCTTTAACCCAGTCGAAGATTAAAACTAAGTGGAGTTTTAATGAATCTTTAATTAGATTGAAATGATCGAAAATGGAGTATCACCAGTTTTGCTCCAAGCGATAGTTAAATCTTTAATTAGATTTGAACGTGAAATGGTAATTGAATTTACCGATAACACTGTGGTGTTAGATATGAAGTATTACCAGTTTTACTTCATGGGATGAATAGGTTGGGATGGGGAAATTAAAATAAATGATTACTTCGGTAAGGTTCGCTAATCCCGACTAGTTTGAATTGAGATTCAAAAAAAAATAGAATAAAGAATAAATTCAAGGAATTTATCTTGGATAAAATTAATGGGAACCTTTCCCTATGAATGTGAAATTTAGAAACTAACTATCGGTTAGCCAAGCAGAATGGTTTTCTGGATATTGATCTGATGTTGGTTTCGGCCTTCGGGGTTAATATTTGGGAAATTATTCTCTTGATTAATTTACGGTTAGTGACTGATGAATTGGAATGAGGCGTATGTTGTGTTTGTGTAACACTTATTTAAAATATACGCGAGTTATTCGGAAAGACCGGGTTTATCCCATTCTGAATAACTGATACGACGATAAGTCGAAGATGAAGACGATGGTCGAAGACCGGAGGTCTTCACGTCGTTTGGGTAATTACTGATGATCTTGATTGGGCTGTACACCCAAGAAGATGGAAACAGTTAGTGATCGTCCAGACGTACTTGGAGATCGATGGATATGCGGGGTACTAGGTGCCTCCGGTTTCGTTCAGACCCAGAGCGAACTTGTAAATGGACTGTGTGTCTGACATTGGATTTTAGTCCGTGTGATTGATCTCTATTAAATATATATCTGTTTGGCGGCAGAGAATTTATTCTCTTGCTTAACGCCCTTCTCTGAGACGTACGAGCTCAGGGGTTATATATTGATGGATATCAAACGCATGGAGTGAATTGCCTGTGTGGCATGCCTAAGTGGCAATTGATCGAGGCTTCTGTTGAAAAGCAAAGCCTTGTGGTGATGATCAAAGCACGGCCTTTGTGGCGTAGCTTTGTGTAACGTTTACTTCGCGAGTTTCACACCCCGGTTGTGAACCAAAAACGGGAGAGGACCTCAGGGAGGGCATGCGTTTCCTTCTAGCTAGGGTGGTGTCAGTGACCTACCAGCCCTGACATTTATATACTTTTCACCTGTGTGGTTGTTGCTGTTGCGAGGCGCCTCGGTTAGATCGGACGATCCGGGTCCGATGGAGTCATTCGTTGGCTCATTTACGCCCCAAAGGGCGGGGAAACGTATTGTTCAGGCACTATAATCCACATCGGTGGACCGGCCCTGTCGCTCCAAGGGGCAATTGCGGCTGTTCCGGAGACATGGGCTAGATTGTCTCGAATCGGTAGAGGACGATCCCTGGCCTCGGTTCATTGATGGAAATCCAATTTCCAAATACGTGACTTTGCGATTTTGATTGTATAACCTATATATGGCGACATAGTGGTATGGGGCATTCATGCCGCCTATGATTGATACTTATGATTTGAAGTTGTTTTATACACTATACACTTATAATAGTATCAAATGATTTGTTTTAAACGTATCAAGCATTCTTGGCTATTATAAGGTAAAAACCCTATCCTCTGGCTTGCGTTGCATTGTGTGATGGGACCTGGGTCTTATAATAGCTTCATCTTTCTTTATTTAGCATCGCGCTGTTTGTTTTATGCACTGGTATTCTTGGGAGGAAACCCGTTCCGTGTTATACGGCGTGGTCCCTTGATTTACCCAACTTTAAAAATAAAGATTAATAACTGTTTTAGTTCTCACACCAGTCCCATGACTGACCTGGAGTTTATTGTTTTAACCTAAACTCTGGGTGCCCCTATTTTGACATGGGCAGCTAGTAGTTTTGGTTTTGCAGATTTATATTCACAGGATCCTGGTTTACAGCTGGAACGGTATCCGGAAAGCTTTGTATCCGTATATCTCCTTCTAGTTGTGTATTGTATTATTTTCCGCTGCTATGTATTTAAATGTAATTTAAATCCCTGATATTTCTGTGTAATATTTATTCATTTACACTCTGTATATTCTTGTAATCTGATGCATTGTTGTAATATACAATGAAATGTTCTTCCGTTTGCGTTCTATTTTGTCATGTTCTAAAACGATAGGGCGTTTCGAACGGTCTGGGTCGGTTTAGCGACTGGTTCGGACCGAGCGAAATTCCTTCTCGTCACATGTATATATATTTGTATGTGTATATATATATATGTATATATGTATGTATATGTATCTATATATAAACCTATTATAAAGGTACGATGTTCATTTTAACTGCAGCAATGGGTTCTCTAAATTTTAAAGCAAATATGAGTAAATAGCGGAAAACACGTTACTACTACTAATAAGTAACATATGTGGTAGCCTTCAATTAGAATCGCATGGCTCATATTTATTATACAACTTTATTTTAAGACGATATTCTTTATCCTCTCATTAAAATTACTTCATACAGTGTAAATTAACATTAATAGAATGAATGGTCTTTCCTTAACAGTACACACCTAGCAAACTGTGCATTGAATGGATTTATTACAATTTAACATGAATTGTAGGCAGCACTCACAATAGCTATGACATGTAACCAATATGTACTTAATGTATTAAATATTTGAGTATAAATAATACGTAGCATCTTTTACAAATGGCTACTGTTGTTGTTATATTAAAATTATTTTGCACAGTTCATATTGGCATTAATAGCAATAAACTCTTATTTCTTCAACAATTATTGTTTGCATTAGCAGTCATACACAATTCATACACAAATCTTATTTAAATATATATAATACATAGCATCTTAAATATTAAATATTTAAAAGGGGACATTTGTACTGCACATGATTACTGTATTACTAGATTTAGATACAAAATGTTTTGAGGGTAAAACTCAAGAAAGAAAATTGGAAAGCCTGATCTACGTTTATGTATCATGCTACATGGAAAATATGATAGATCTACACCCATTCAAGATCACAGCAATTTCCGTTGTTGGAATTTTTTTACTTCTGCGACCTTTATGTCGTAAGATAAAGTATTTGTGTACTAGAAAAACAAAATCTTCAACAGTTACCACCACTCAGTTCAGAGGGTTATTAAGTTCTAGCCAACCAACCCATATTATTTACCACACCATATCCTATTTTCTTATCATACAAATCCTAACATAAAGAAACAAATCTAAATTCACTATCGATGCATTAGCCATATATTAATTGTAGGTTTTTTATTATTAATAACTTTTACTGCATTAATTTTTATTGCAATCATGATGTAAATTTAAGTTGTTAGAAGGAAAAATTTGTGGCAGTCAAGGTCCTGTAGGATAATTCAATCTTTGACAAAAATGGAAGTGTAATATTATCCATTGAATATAGAAAATGAGGTACATTCAACAAAAAATTGTTATCTGGACTCAATAAATCATCATGTGCTAAGCACATAATCATGCATGGAGAATAGCACTGCAAACCATGAAATTCATATATAAATTATACTAAGCATGATCTTTTATAAAGAAATTAATACATACCCCAAAAGTTACCAAACCAGGACCTCTAGCATTTGGTCTCAAACCCTCTACACTATCATTCTCTGTTGGGACTGACCTACAAATTGAATAATAACACTAAAAATATTATTAAAAAAATGTAAAACAAGGATTTTATGAAGGAAGAATAAGATACCATAAAAGATCCATTAAAAAGATGGATCTAAGATCCATTGTTATAGGCCTCTCGGGCTTCCCAATCTGATCCATTGAGTTGATCGATCTTCCTATCCCATCATGCATACATATAATCTTTTTCTCAATCAAAGCAGCGAGAGGAAGGTAGTTAAAAAGTTGATTGACTCGAGTCCACACTCATATTCCATCACATTCTCCCTGTAAATTTGATAATACATAAATATAGCAGTAAAGATATAAATAAACACCAAATATTAACCATTGCCATTCTTTCGATGCATTCAAGACGAAAACCGAATAAAGCATTGATATCTGCAGCTTCATGATTTCCACGAATCAGATGGATATTCTATCTGTCAACATATTGCAAGGTAAACATTTTGTTGAAGACTGGGACTGAAAGATAGCAATGCAGATTAACATTACCTTAAGAGCAAGAAGCAATGTTATTGTTTCCAGGCTGTGTTGGCCACGATCAACATAATCACCAAGAAAAAGATAATCGATGTACCTGAATTAGTACATGTTCAAATATCAAATTATGTATCAGACTTGATGTTTAAAATTTGATATCTTAATATGTATTCTAGTATAATCAATGTTATACATTCAAATATTAAATTATGTACTAGACTTGATGCTTTTTTTTAAAGCATGGTTTATTAATGCTGACAAATGTTGATCTCGGGGATCGAACTCATGAATTTAATCTTATAGTTTAAGACAATGGAACCAGCTATGTTGGCAATATGTGTATACATTAAATAAGATATTTATGCATCTAAGATTTGAAACCAGCTACTTGTTAAATTGAAAATCCACTAATTTAAATGTCAATTTTGCTTATAATCATATGAGCAATGGTTTTCAATTAGCATTCGCAAGTTAGAAAAACTGCAGAAAAATTGTTGGATGGAACTTACGTAATATCACCAGCAATAGATGGAAAATCGTACTCATCAAATAAACCCATTAGATCACCAAACCGACCATGTAGATCACCAAACACCTTAATTGATGCTTTGACTTGTAGAACTGTAGCTTTATGCATAAAAAATTGTTCAACAGCATAACAAATCTCACCAGCTTGATATGCATCAAGGAAAAAGTTTATTTTAGTGGGAGCTTTCTAGTTTCATGGTTTCGAAAGGAAGGATATAATCTGCAAGCAACAATGTAGGTTAATTATTGTTCAGGATACGATATTTAATTTAGCTAGAATGATTCCTTTTTCACCTTTTTGTGTATATCAACTCCAAAAGTTATTCCCATTGACTTTGATTTTTGTTTAAATGAAGCATTCTGAAACCAAAATTGTTGTCCAATTATGGACTTGAGATGACTGATCATGCCGTATAATAGAAATTTTGGTATTTTGGTTGATAACTTATAGCTTGGTTATCAAGTAGTGCTAGGCTGAAACAGAAATAGAAACAATGTATAAATTAGTTTAATTTAGGTAATTTTATGCTGGTAGCTTAGTTTAATTTAGGAGTTTTAAATTAGTTTAATCCAATTTAACTAATGTATAAAAGTATTGAAACAGAAACAAATTTGAATATTGAAACACCAAAAATTTAAAATGACCGAAACTCAAATTGAGTTTAAGGCGATCGATTTTTTATTTAACTTTTGTACGCTCAACCTACGGTATTCTGCCAACATCAACATTCATACACTCCTCATACATCAGCCTATAATACCACTTCTTCAAACCTACCATATTTTGCCAACCTCTCTCAGTAAAGCTGAGCTTTGGCACAGTTTAAATTGACCCTTGTAGGTTCAGTTCTACTGAGCCATCAAGCTCAGTTAACTGTGCCCAATGGCTCAGTAAAACAGAGCCTATGTAACAACCCGTATTTTCAATAACCTGTAATGATGTAAATCGAGGCAGAATTTAATTCTAAAATCTGAATCAAGGGAAACGGGCTATTCCATTGCATTCGTCTCGGAAAAATACGCGAAACAGAGTCCGAGTTTTCGAAAATCGGAGTCCGTATGACCCGATTAAGGCCCAACGAAGTTTTCAGAAAAATTCAAAGTAAAAACAGATTTCAAATTCAAGTTTGAGTTTGAAAAATTAGGTCAGATTGGGCTAGGTGGGAAAGCACCCGCCAGAGCACCCAAGTCGACAGCCCTGTCGACTTAGGAGTCGACTTGGTTGGACCCAAGTCGACAGCCCTGTCGACTTGGCTGTCGACTTGGTCCAGCCGGGCAGTTCTGCCTGGTGCACCATTTTGGGTTTGTGTTGAGTTTGGGGGCCAGATTCGGTTTTGAGGGCTGAGATTGGAACTAGGGTTTAATCCTAGGGTTGAAACTAGTCCTAATCTCTATAAATAAGGCCCTAACCTAACCCTAAATCATTATTAATCAATCCTACAACTAAACTATGGCAAAATCAATCCTCTCATGGCCTCCACTCTCTTCATATAATTCCTAAATAAATTTCTATGAGATTTTCCATGCATACAAGTGTTTTCAAGCTTGTATGAGCATCATTAGCTTGCATTCAAGTCAAGTTTCTATATTTGCATCATAAAGCAAGGGTTTTGATCATTTTGGCTTAAGGGTTTTTCTATTGAAGCTTGCATTTTGGGTTTAATTGATTTCATAAGGGCTTTGTCATATTTTTGTGACTTCCTAAAGCATTGTAAGCCCTTTTCTACTTTCATACTTAAACTCTAAAGTTAATGAATGATGCAAGTTGTGTTTGATCATTATGATATGATATGCAAGTTTATCATGTTATGCAAGTTTATCTTGAGTATGTGAACATAAAGCTTCAAGCTTTAGGCTAAAGGTTGCATTTTGGCAACATGTAAGTTATCATATCCCTTATGATAACTTGCATGTGAGGCTAAATGCGAACTTATGGCCATTTCTACATGTCATTTAGCACCATGTATCACCAATATGCCAAGTTTGGTTTTATGCATGCTTTTGAGGCCTAAAAATGTAATATGCAAGTGTATGAACATATGAACATTTCATATGCCACCATGTTAAACTTGTGGCTTCAATACCTTCATGTCATGATTATGCCAAGTTCCCTCTTTCTATCCTTTATGCGCTATTGCGATATGTAAGCGATGGGATTGCGTTTGGGGTTGGGTAAACTTAAAAGACATAAAAACATAAGCTTGGGAATTTACCTATTAAGTTAGGTCTACCCTTTGGGAATTTACCTATTAAAGTTAGGTCTACCCAAATGCTTGAAAATTTGTAACATGTTTTGGAAACATGATGGACATGACACTTAGAAAAGATAAGTGTGACCAACTCGAGGTTGGGTTGAGTTTGTAGCGTAAACCTACCCGGAACCGACCGGCTTAACTAGTTGCTACAAACAATAGGACCCAATGTGAGAAGTTGGTCATGTTGTACCTTGAACCCGAGGTTAGACCAAGTTGTGGTGTAAAGCTACCCGGACCCTCCTGGCTTAACTAGTAACCGCAACAAAGTCTAATGTGAGAGGTTAAGGCACATTAATTAATTAATGCCTCATGATTAGGGTTAAGTCATGGTCCACTTAATACTTAACCAATTTGGGCTTGGTAGATTAATCGGGGTTAAGTCGTGAACTCATTGTTACACTTAACCAAGTTAATCCATGATTAGCAAGAGGGTTAAACCGTACTTAATCCACTAGAAAATCCTAGCAATGGGGGCCCACTCCAGCAGTAATCCCAAGTTTGTATCATTAAGACCCTAGGGACTAGGCTAGGGAGGGGGCACGATTACTGGGCTGGAGGTAAGCGACCAATAAACGACGGCAGGGTGGTACGCCGATGTAGTTCCGGACGGACTATGGTCGTGCACGTAGTCCGTATTTGGAGAAGTCAAGCATGGGTACCAGTAGATCGAGACTGTGCACTCATGTTTATGGTGTCCAGGGGTTGGCACCCTAGGGCTTGATACACCCGAAGGGTGGACCCGGCACAGTTCGACTACAATTATGTTTGGGCCGTATTGACACCAACACGTGACGAGTTAGGCTTAGGGGGCTGATCGACTAGACCGTTTGGTTAGACCTTGTATTAGGGTCATTTCATGTTATTGGGCCAAAGCTTGGGCCAAGGGATCAATACTGGTTTATTCAAGTCATGTTAGTTTGCTAGTACACCTGTGGTGCAAAACCTTAATCCTGATTATGCGATGACACCTTTATCTACCTTGTTAGTTAATCATCATGCCAGTATGTAGTTATCCATATGTTCATCTCAGCTTTCATCATGCCAGTTAACTTTATTAGTTTACATTGATTGTAGTAGGGCTTACTCAGTCTTTTTGACTGACCTGTTTTCTTTCGCCTCTTTTCTTCCGTTCCCCCCCCCCCCCCAGGTTCTCAGGGAGGGAATATTGGAGCTTAGCTTGGATTCCTGATCACTTGCTTGTGGGATTTTAGCTCATGTACGGTCTTGACATGAAGCTAGCTATGGTTATCACTTATTTTGGGGATAGTACTTATGTATTTCAGTTTTTCAGTAATGTTGTTTTTATCTAGACTTGTGTATTTGGAAAGTTGACATTATGTTGTATCAGATTTGTTTTGAAATAGATTGAAATCTTCCGCTGTTTTACTTATCTTATTTACTCTGTTTACATATATACATATGTTCTTGTTCTGCCTTGATATATCATTATGCATGTTTACCTGATTCAAACGCCCCTCCAAAGTCAGAGTGCTTGCAAGAGACACCCTGGCGGAGGTGGGGTGTTACATTTGGTATCAGAGCATATGGTTTACGAGAAGGAACAAAAAGGTTTTTGAAACTTTTGAAAAACTATTTTCAAAACTAAGTATAAAGTATTTTCCAAAGAAAAGTCTAGTTTATTTTAAAGGCTATTCCCCAAAAAGCCATTAGCAAAATTCCTTCGTTTTTCCCCATTCTGAATCTGTCTTTATTCTTCGTTTTCAGTATGGCCGATAACTTTGCTATTCTGGAGGGATTGCACGTACCTGTTTGGTATAGGAGACTTTTGGAGGCTAGGGCGACCGAAGCCGGCCCCGCAGATGTTCCTCCTCCTCCTCCGGTAGTTAATGTTCCTCCTCCTCCAGTAGTTAATGTTCCTCCTCCTCCTGTCGCTAAGGTTCCTCTTCCTCCTCCCCCTCAGCATCCTCAAGCTGACTTCGCAAAGACTTGCAAAGATTTCAAAGCAATGGGTGGCAAGAACTTTCAAGGCACTGAGACTTTTGTAGAGGCCAGAAATTGGTTGAAAGAGACCGAGGATTTGTTTGCTATCTTTGGGTTAGACGATCAGAGGAAGATCTTGTTGGCGGTTTGGCTTATGAAGGATGAAGCCGCGTATTGGTGGGAAGTCACCAATGGTACTAGGCCTGTTGAGACTTGGGCCGATTTCAGGGCAAGGTTCATGCTTAAGTTTCTATCTTCTACTAAGGAGAATCTGCAAATGGAGAGGTTCATAACTTTGAAACAAGGAGATATGTCTGTCAAAGAATATGTGAACAAGTTCAATCAGTTAGCTCGTTTTGGCCTGGATATGGTGAATACTCCTCAGAAGAAGGCTCTTCGTTTTGCTAGAGGATTGAATGAGCCGTTGCAGGGATTGGCTATGTCACATATTCCCCATGGGGCCACGTTTGAGAGTTTGGTTGATATGGCGTTACTTCAGGGAGATGTCAAGAAAGAAACCAAGATGAATGATACTCAAGCTAAGAAGACTGATTCCCAGGGAAAAGGAAATCAGGGTAATCCAAGTGGTCAAAGCAGTCAAGGCAATCAGAACAAGAACAAGAGTCAAGGCAACAAGGGGAACAACAACAAGGGCAAGAACAACAAGGAGAAGTGCCATTATTGCGGTTCAGTTGGGCATCTTATTAAGGATTGTAAGAAGAGGAAAAGGAAGAATGGTGAATGCTTTTTCTGCGGTAAGACTGGACATTTCAGTAAGGATTGCCCGAAGAAGCAAGGGCAAGGCCAGGGTCAGACTCAGCGTGCTGGACCTTCAGGAGGGCAAGTTCATGCTCTCAATACCGCTCCAGTTCCCGATCGAGGTAGTATTTCTGTTGAGAGCCTTGTATATATTTCTGATTTTCCAGTTCGTACCTTGTTTGATTCTGGTGCATCGCATAGCTTTATCTCATCTGATCTTGTTGATAGTTTGCACCTTAGTACTAGCTTGGTAGATGATCCCGTCTGTGTCTCAAATCCTATTGGGGGTTCCGCCCATTTGTCTATGATATGTGGGGATTTGATGATCTCTATACTGAGTGTAGAGTTCTTTTGTAGTGCTTATGTTCTTGGTTTTGGGGGATACGGATTGATATTGGGCATGGATTGGTTGTCCAGATATGGAGCCATCCTTGATTGTGAGCATAGGGTGGTGAGGCTCGTGACTCGCCTCGGAAACACCCTAGAAATTTCTTGTAATCCGAGAGGTCCCGTCATGTTGTGCTATCTTGAATCACTCGACTCGTCAATGGAAACTCTTCAGTCTGTGAGAGTGGTTCGAGAGTATCCGGATGTTTTCGATGAAGTTAGGGGGTTGCCCACTAAGCGAGAGATTGATTTCCGCATTTATCTGGTGGATAATGCAAAGCCGGTTTCTTTGCCCGTTCGGCACATGGCTCCGCATGAAAGGCGGGAGCTAAGTAAGCAAGTAAAGGAGTTGCTTGAGAAGAACTTCATTAGACGAAGTATATCTGAATGGGGAGCACCTGTGGTATTTGCTACCAAGGCAGATGGTTCTCTCCAACTTTGTGTTGACTATCGAGAGTTGAATAAGCTGACTAAGAAGAACAGACACCCGTTACCGAGGATTGATGATCTCTTTGACCAGCTTGTCGGTGCTTCTGTTTTCTCTCAGCTTGATCTTGCTACTGGATTCCATCAGCTTAGGGTAGCTGAAGATAGTATAGACAAGACTGCGTTCAGAACGCCAGATGGATTCTTCGAATGGCTTGTCATGCCGTTCGGCTTGACTAATGCACCCGCATATTTCGTGGACTTGATGAGTAGGGTGTTCAGGGAGTTCTTGAACAAGTTTGTCGTGGTCTTCGTAGATGATATTCTGATCTTCTCTAAGGATGAGGAAGAGCACGCAAGGCATCTCGTGGAGGTGATGGATACGCTTAGAGCGCATCAGTTGAAGGCCAAGTTCTCCAAGTGTCACTTTTGGAGAAGGGAAGTTAGATTCCTTGGGCATATAGTATCTAAGCAAGGCTTAACGGTGGATCCCGCTAAGGTAGTTGCAGTTCAGGATTGGAAGACTCCAAGGAATGCAACCGAAGTGAGAAGTTTTCTAGGTCTTGCAGGCTTTTACCAGAAGTTTATTAAGGACTTCGCGAAGATTTCCACTCCTCTCACTAAATTGACGAAGAAGAATTTTGTTTTTGCTTGGAGCATAGAATGCGAGCTTGCTTTTCAGAAGCTCAAGAGAGCTCTTACATCAGCACCTGTTCTAGCTTTGCCCGATGGAGGGAAGTTATTTACAGTATACACCGATGCATGTGGCACGGGGTTAGGAGCTGTTCTGATGCAAGAAGGAAGAGTGATATGCTTTGGCGGTAGGCAACTCAAAGTGCATGAGAAGAATTATCCCACTCATGACTTAGAGTTGGCAGAAATAGTATATGCACTCAAGGCTTGGCGCCATTATCTTCTGGGAGAAAGATTTGAGCTTTATACCGATCACAAGTCATTGAAGTATCTCTTTTCTCAGAAGGATCTGAATCTAAGGCAACAAAGATGGATGGAATTCTTGGCGTCCTACGATTTTGAGATAGCTTATACCCCTGGCAAGGGGAATGTGGTAGCAGATGCATTGAGTAGAAAAAGGTTGACTCTGAGTCCTCTATTCGTTGAGATGAAGAATTTAGAGTATGTGGCAACCTTTGATTTCTCTTTGGCGATTAAGTCGATGACCGGTTCTTTAGCATCTCTGGAACTCAGACCTACCCTTCTTGATCAAGTTGGGGCTTCGCAGAGAGAAGACCCTCAGATAGTTGAGATTATGGATAAGCTGATTCGAGGAGAGGCGTCTAGTCATCTCGCTCGATATTCTATTGATGACAAGGGTTGGCTGAGGAGAGACGGAAGGTTATGTGTTCCAATGGTAGAAGATTTAGTAAGAAAAGTTCTTGAGGAATCGCATCGCTCTAAGTTGACTATACATCCGGGCGGAGATAAGATGTATAAAGATATGAAGCGCATTTTCTTTTGGCCTGGGATGAAGAAGGATGTGGCAGAGTTTGTCTCTAGATGTATCATTTGCCAGCAAGTTAAGGCCGAGTCGAAGAAGCCCGGTGGGCTATTGCATCCTCTAGACATTCCACTATGGAAGTGGGAGAGTATTTCCATGGATTTTATCGATGGGCTACCAAGGTCAAGGAAAGGGAATACGAGCATTTGGGTTATTGTGGATAGACTTACGAAGAGTGCTCATTTCATTCCAGTGAAGAGCAAGAGGACCGCATCTTGGCTAGCATCTGTATATCTTCGTGAGATTGTGAGACTACATGGAGTCCCTTCTAGTATAGTCAGTGACCGTGACCCAATCTTTACAAGTCAGTTCTGGAATAGCTTGCAAGAAGCTATGGGCACGAGGTTGAATCTAAGTACGGCTTATCACCCACAAACGGACGGTCAAACCGAAAGGGTGAATAGGGTACTCAAGGATCTGTTGAGGCTTTGTATTCTGCATTTTGGTGGTACTTGGGAAGACCATCTTCCTCTTGTTGAGTTTGCATATAATAACAGTTATCAGGCAAGCATAGGGATGGCACCATTTGAAGCTTTATATGGGAGGCCGTGCAAGTCACCTACATGTTGGTGGGAGACTACAGATGAGCTTATACTTGGGCCTGATATGATCAGAGATACATCCGAGAATGTCGAGTTGATTCGGAGACGGATGAAAGCGGCCCAAGACCGACAGAAATCCTATGCTGATAAGCGAAGAACTGATTTGGAGTTTGATGTTGGGGATATGGTTTTCGTGAAGGTTTCTCCTTTGCGGAATGTGGTCCGATTTGGAGCCGTTGGAAAGTTAGCACCGAGGTTTGTGGGACCATTCCCTATTATAGAGAGGATCGGGCAAATGGCTTATAGAGTGGAGTTGCCCGAGAAGCTTGCCGGAGTACACGATGTTTTTCATGTCTCGCATCTCCGGAAGTGTTTACATGAATCAGCAGAGGTTGTTGAGCCAACTGTTCTGAAAGATGTGGAAGTGGAGAAAGAGGCTACCTTGAGGAGAGCTCCGATTCGTATCTTGGGGACGAAGATCAAGAAGCTAAGGAATCGAGAGGTCAAGTTGGTGAAGGTTCAATGGGGTGAAGCCGAAGAAGACGCAACTTGGGAAACCGAGGAGAAGATGCGTGGGCTTTATCCATTCCTTTTTGAGGGTACACTCTCAATCTCTTTTCTTTGTTAGCATATCTTTCTCTTTGCTATCCATGTTTATCTAGTTTATCGTGTTAATCTTGTCATGAGAACCTTAGGTAGAAACCCTTTGGATGAAACATGTGTTTGAAACATGTTATGCTTGATGGTTGCAAGTGGTTGCAAGTGTTTGCAAGTGGTTACTCGTGGATGCATTATACACGTTAGGCACTAGATCGGCTCACACACTCCTCATATTGCATATGCATGAGTGTTTATGCTTATTCATGGATGAAAAATTTTGTGTTATCACATGGATGTTGCATATGGATGTATGTTATGTGCACACATATAGATGTTATACATTATGTTAGGAATTGCATACATATGGATTCATTTCACTAACATAATTTGCATTAATGATATTTGCATTAGATAAGGACATATACACACACCTTTGCATATGTTCATACAACATTTAGAATCTTGTAAGGACAATGATTGCTCGTGGATGATGTTTTGGGTAGATGGATGATTGGATGGTAGGATACGTTCTTCCTAACTTGAAGATTTCGGGGACGAAATCCTTTAAGGAGGGGAGAATGTAACAACCCGTATTTTCAATAACCTGTAATGATGTAAATTGAGGCAGAATTTAATTCTAAATTCTGAATCAAGGGAAACGGGCTATGCCATTGCGTCCGTCTTGGAAAAATACGTGAAATAGAGTCCGAGTTTTCGAAAATCGGAGTCCGTATGACCCGATTAAGGCCCAACGAAGTTTTCAGAAAAATTCAAAGTAAAAACAGATTTCAAATTCAAGTTTGAATTTGAAAAATTAGGTCAGATTGGGCTGGGCGGGAAAACTCCCGCCAGAGCACCCAAGTCGTCAGCCCTATCGACTTGGGAGTCGACTTGGTTGGACCCAAGTCGACAGCCCTGTCGACTTGGTCCAGCCGGGCTGTTCTGCCTGGTGCACCATTTTGGGTTTGTGTTGAGCTTGAGGGCCAGATTCGGTTTTGAGGGCTGAGATTGGAACTAGGATTTAATCCTAGGGTTGAAACTAGTCCTAATCTCTATAAATAAGGCCCTAACCTAACCCTAAATCATTATTAATCAATCCTACAACTAAACTATGGAAAAATCAATCCTCTCATGGCCTCCACTCTCTTCATAAAATTCCTAAATAAATTTCTATGAGATTTTCCATGCATACAAGTGTTTTCAAGCTTGTATGAGCATCATTAGCTTGCATTCAAGTCAAGTTTCTATATTTGCATCATAAAGCAAGGGTTTTGATCATTTTGGCTTAAGGGTTTTTCTATTGAAGCTTGCATTTTGGGTTTAATTGATTTCATAAGGGCTTTGTCATATTTTTGTGACTTCCTAAAGCATTGTAAGCCCTTTTCTACTTTCATACTTAAACTCTAAAGTTAATGAATGATGCAAGTTGTGTTTGATCATTATGATATGATATGCAAGTTTATCATGTTATGCAAGCTTATCTTGAGTATGTGAACATAAAGCTTCAAGCTTTAGGCTAAAGGTTGCATTTTGGCAACATGTAAGTTATCATATCCCTTATGATAACTTGCATGTGAGGCTAAATGCGAACTTATGGCCATTTCTACATGTCATTTAGCACCATGTATCACCAATATGCCAAGTTTGGTTTTATGCATGCTTTTGAGGCCTAAAAATGTAATATGCAAGTGTATGAACATATGAACATTTCATATGCCACCATGTTAAACTTGTGGCTTCAATACCTTCATGTCATGATTATGCCAAGTTCCCTCTTTCTATCCTTTATGCGCTATTGCGATATGTAAGCGATGGGATTGCGTTTGGGGTTGGGTAAACTTAAAAGACATAAAAACATAAGCTTGGGAATTTACCTATTAAGTTAGGTCTACCCTTTGGGAATTTACCTATTAAAGTTAGGTCTACCCAAATGCTTGAAAATTTGTAACATGTTTTGGAAACATGATGGACATGACACTTAGAAAAGATAAGTGTGACCAACTCGAGGTTGGGTTGAGTTTGTAGCGTAAACCTACCCGGAACCGACCGGCTTAACTAGTTGCTACAAACAATAGGACCCAATGTGAGAAGTTGGTCATGTTGTACCTTGAACCCGAGGTTAGACCAAGTTGTGGTGTAAAGCTACCCGGACCCTCCGGGCTTAACTAGTAACCGCAACAAAGTCTAATGTGAGAGGTTAAGGCACATTAATTAATTAATGCCTCATGATTAGGGTTAAGTCATGGTCCACTTAATACTTAACCAATTTGGGCTTGGTAGATTAATCGGGGTTAAGTCGTGAACTCATTGTTACACTTAACCAAGTTAATCCATGATTAGCAAGAGGGTTAAACCGTACTTAATCCACTAGAAAATCCTAGCAATGGGGGCCCACTCCAGCAGTAATCCCAAGTTTGTATCATTAAGACCCTAGGGACTAGGCTAGGGAGGGGGCACGATTATTGGGCTGGAGGTAAGCGACCAATAAACGACGGCAGGGTGGTACGCCGATGTAGTTCCGGACGGACTATGGTCGTGCACGTAGTCCGTATTTGGAGAAGTCAAGCATGGGTACTAGTAGATCGAGACTGTGCACTCATGTTTATGGTGTCCAGGGGTTGGCACCCTAGGGCTTGATACACCCGAAGGGTGGACCCGGCACAATTCGACTACAATTATGTTTGGGCCGTATTGATACCAACACGTGACGAGTTAGGCTTAGGGAGCCGATCGACTAGACCGTTTGGTTAGACCTTGTATTAGGGTCATTTCATGTTATTGGGCCAAAGCTTGGGCCAAGGGATCAATACTGGTTTATTCAAGTCATGTTAGTTTGCTAGTACACCTGTGGTGCAAAACCTTAATCCTGATTATGCGATGACACCTTTATCTACCTTGTTAGTTAATCATCATGCCAGTATGTAGTTATCCATATGTTCATCTCAGCTTTCATCATGCCAGTTAACTTTATTAGTTTACATTGATTGTAGTAGGGCTTACTCAGTCTTTTTGACTGACCTGTTTTCTTTCGCCTCTTTTCTTCCGTTCCCCCCCCCCCCCCAGGTTCTCAGGGAGGGAATATTGGAGTTTAGCTTGGATTCCTGATCACTTGCTTGTGGGATTTTAGCTCATGTACGGTCTTGACATGAAGCTAGCTATGGTTATCACTTATTTTGGGGATAGTACTTATGTATTTCAGTTTTTCAGTAATGTTGTTTTTATCTAGACTTGTGTATTTGGAAAGTTGACATTATGTTGTATCAGACTTGTTTTGAAATAGATTGAAATCTTCCGCTGTTTTACTTATCTTATTTACTCTGTTTACATATATACATATGTTCTTGTTCTGCCTTGATATATCATTATGCATGTTTACCTGATTCAAACGCCCCTCCAAAGTCAGAGTGCTTGCAAGAGACACCCTGGCGGAGGTGGGGTGTTACAGCCTACAAGGCTCATTTTAAACTGAACCAAAGCCTAGTTTTACTGAGCCCGGTGGCTCAGTAAAACTGAACCACTCGGCTCAGTTTAAACTGAGTCGAAGCACAGTTTTACTAAGCCATGAGGCTCAGTTTAAACCAAGCCGACAAGGCTCAGTTTAAACTAAGCTAAGTGGCTCAGTAAAACTGGGCTTCGGCTTAGTTTAAACTGAGCCTGAAATGTCCAATCAAAAAATTCGTATCTAACAAGAATTCGTTTTCGCATCCTGATTTGTTGTGTTTTCTACTTTTGCACAAGGATTCTCTTCATCAAGTAGTTATGGTATAGTTGCTCAAGGTAAACTAATGTATTAGTTTTGGAGAAGGGTTTTACATTTCAAAAAAAACGATGAATGTTGATTGAGTAGTACCTCACTCTTCACCGACATAATGATGTTGTGTTCTGGTGTTTTGAACTGGATTTTCGAAAATAAGCCAAGTATCCGAAGCCAAGTATCGAAAATAATGATGTACAACAAAGGCAGTTGCTTGATTTTGCACAACGGTCCATGCCTGCAGTAATTAGCGATGGTTCATTAGCTTCTGAGGTGGTTTTAGGCTAGGGGGATGTTATTTTCTTCCTGATGTGATATTTGTTTTTTAATATATCCAGAGGAATGAAAACACAGGTGAAGTTATTGGAAATTAAACCCAATTTATGGTTCTCTCGTTATTTGTTGTGTCCTCTGAGTCAAGAGTTGACTCTTGTTTAAGTGTCATGTCACTTCGTTTAGTGTTGTATCTATTAATCAATTGGTGTCTATTGGTATTTGTAAGGGTGTCTAGTCTACTATATAAGGGTGGCCATATTTTGTTGTAAGAGATGCAAGAAATATTGTAAGAAGTATTGCAAGAAAATTTAGTTATCCTCCTCCTCTTTAATTCCAACAAATTGGTATCAGAGCGTCAGGTTGAAACTATGGCAATGCTATTTTTCTCACCGTTTGTTCTCACAAAAGAAAATTTCAAAGAGTGGAGTGATAAAAGGAAAGAAGAGTTGATCTCTAAAGGGCTTTGGGAGATCATTGAGAATGGCTATGAATGGCCAAAAGATGTCAAAAATATAATGAAGAAAGAGAGTGAGGCATTCACAAAGTTGAGATGGAAAGATCGTTGTGCAAAAGCTGCAATGAGTGAGAACGTCGATGAAGAAGCTTTCGACCATATTTTTGGAGAAAAATCCGCAAAGGATTCGTGGAATTTGTTGAAAGAGGTGTATGCATACGATGAAGCTCCAATGGCAAATAAAGAAGATGAGGCTGCTGATGAGTAATCAGTACAAATGATCATTGTAGATCATGTTTATGAAGCACTAATGGAGAATAAAGAAGAAGAAGCGGAGGAGGTTAATGAAATAATTATTCATGCTGATGAGGTGACTTCGGCAGAGAATGAAAAAGAGGAGGTTGTATTGGATGCAGCAAAGGAAAAACAAGATATTGGGTTTGCAAACAAGGTTCATGAAGCCGAGGAACTGCTAAATGAACTGGGCGCTGCTGCCATTGCTCAAATCGAGGTAGCAAAAGAATCTGAGCTAAAAACTTTAGAAAAGTTAGAAGATGCTCATAAGGAGTTGAATGAGAAGAGAGAAGCTCTGAGAATAGCAATGGAGAAATCTGAAAAATCTCAAGAAGGAAAGTTAGGTGACAAAGCAAAGGATGATGCTTTACTTGAACCCATGAAGAGTGATGAAATTGCTAGTGATTACATAGAAGGAATCAGCGGAGGCTGCAAACTTCTGAAAGCCGTGAGACCTATTGTTGATGGTGCTGCATTTGTAATTATCAATTTCCGTGCAGACCGAATGGTTATGCTTGCCAAAGCACTTGAATATGAAGATTTTAACATGTTTGACTAGGTCAGAGTACCAAAGATCCGATATGCTGGTATGCTCCAATATGATGGTGAATTGAAGCTTCCATCTAAGTATAATGTTACTCCTCCTGAGATTGATAGGACATCCGGTGAATACTTAGTCAAAAATGGTGTGCGAACTTTTGCTTGCAGTGAGACCATTAAATTTGGTCATGTTACATTTTTCTGGAAGGGAAATTACTGTTCTGGATATTTTGATGAAAAGCAAGAACATAAATCAAAACAAATAGCTAAAGCAAAAGAGAACGTTAGGCTAACATCCCTATTAACTTTCAAAATTAAAAAAAAGTCCAGCCGCTGTAACATTAAAAATTAGGTCCCTATTTTTGAATGCGGGTCTATTATTTCCAGTTTTACCCTTATGTCGCCTCATAAACCTAACCGCGACTACATACAACAAATCAATGTTCTAAATCAGTCAATCAACAAAATAAATCAAACCCTAATCGCGATCTTCACTTAATCTCGATCTTCTGAAAACTGGAAAATCATTGTCGTTTTATCAACAATGGTGCGAGGGAAGGTATATTTTTGTATTCTTTATTTCATATTTCACTGTTTATGAAAAATGTATATTATAGATTGTAAACAACAGTAATCGAAAGTGATTGTGGCAAATATTGTACTTAGTTACTAAAAAACTTCAGTATTTACTGATTTTTCGAATTATTATCAAAATTTGCTGTTACTTAAAATTGTTGCATCCTTGAATGCTGTTATTGTAATTTCTTGCACGTTTGTGTGGTTTTATTAATGATAGTCGCATGCGTAAATGTTGTTATTCATAATTTTATTCCGGATAAAATTATTAATATGGTTTTATTAATGTTTGTTGCTTGATTACATAATTTTATTCCGGATAGTTGCACACTTTTGTGCTATTATTCATGATAGTTGCAAACATGTGTGATTTTATTCACGATAGTTGCATTCTTGGATGATTTTATTACGGATAGTTGCATACTTGTATGCTTTTATTCAGCATAGTCGCACGCTTGTGTGCTTTTATTCAGGATAGTTGCACACTTGTGTGCTTTTATTCAGAATAGTCGCACGCTTGTGTGCTTTTATTCAGGATAGTCGCACACTTGTGTGCTTTTATTCTGCATAGTTGCACGCATGTGTGCTTTTATTCAGGATAGTTGCACGCTTGTGTGCTTTTATTCAGGATAGTTGCACACATGTGTGATTTTATTCACGATAGTTGCATTCTTGGATGATTTTATTATGGATAGTTGCATACTGGTATGCTTTTATTCAGCATAGTCGCACGCTTGTGTGCTTTTATTTAGCATAGTTGCACGCTTGTGTGCTTTTATTCAGGATAGTCGCACGCTTGTATGCTTTTATTCTGGATAGTCGCACGCATGCATGCTTTCATTCAGGATAGTTGCACGCTTGTGTGCTTTTATTCAGGATAGTTGCACGCTTGATTGCTTTTATTCAGGATAGTTGCACGCTTGTGTGCTTTTATTCAGGATAGTTGCACGCTTGAGTGCTTTTATTCAGGATAGTTGCACGCTTGTGTGATTTTATTCAGGACAGTCGCACGCTTGTGTGCTTTTATTCAGCATAGTTGCACGCTTCTGTGCTCTTATTTAGGATAGTTGCACACTTGTGTGCTTTTATTTAGGATAGTTGCAAGCTTCTGTGTTTTTATTCAGGATAGTCGCACGCTTGTGTGCTTTTATTCAGGATAGTTGCATGCTTGTGTGCTTTTATTCAGGATAGTTGCACGCTTGTGTGCTTTTATTCAAGATAGTCGCACCCTTGTGTGCTTTTATTCAGGATAGTTGCAGACTTGTGTGCTTTTATTCAGGATAGTCGCACGCTTGTGTGCTTTTATTCAGGATAGTCGCACACTTGTGTGCTTTAATTTAGGATAGTCGCGTGCTTGTGTGCATTTATTCAGGATAGTCACACGCATGCGTGCTTTTATTAAGGATAGTCGCACGCATGCGTGCTTTTATTAAGGATAGTCGCACGGATGCGTGCTTTTATTAAGGATAGTCGCACGCTTGTGTGCTTTTATTCAGGATAGTCGCACGCATGTGTGCTTATATTCAGGATAGTCGCAGCCTTATGTGCATTTATTTACGATAGTCGCATGCTTGTGTGCATTTATTCAGGATAGTGGCACACATGCGTGCTTTTATTCGGGATAGTCACACGCATGCGTGCTTTTATTCAGGATAGTGGCACACATTCGTGCTTTTATTCAGGATAGTCGCACGCTTGTGTGCTTTTATTCAGGATAGTTGCACACTTGTGTGCTTTTATTCAATATAGTCGCACGATTGTGTGCTTTTATTCAGGATAGTCGCATGCTTGTGTGCTTTTATTCAGGATAGTAGCATGCGTGCTTTTATTCAGGATAGTCGCTCGCATGCATGCTTTTATTCTGGATAGTCGCACGCATGCGTGCTCTTATTCTGGATAGTCGCACGCATGCGTGCTTTTATTTAGGATAGTGGCACGCATGCATGCTTTTATTCAGGATAGTGGCACACTTGTGTGCTTTTATTCAGGATAGTCGCACCCTTGTGTGCTTTTATTCAGGATAGTCGCACGCTTGTGTGCTTTTATTCAGGATAGTTGCACGATTGTGTGCTTTTATTTAGGATAGTCGCATGCTTGTGTGCTTTTATTCAGGATAGTCGCATGCATGTGAGCTTATATTCCGGATAGTCGCACGCATGCGTGCTTTTATTCAGGATAGTGGCATGCATGTGTGCTTTTATTCAGGATAGTGGCATGCATGCGTGCTTTTATTCAGGATAGTCGCACGCATGCGTGCTTTTATTCAGGACAGTCGCACGCATATGTGCTTTTCTTCAGAACAGTCGCAGCACCCTTGTGTGCTTTTATTCAGGATATTCGCACTCTTGTGTGCTCTTATTCAGGATAGTCGCACGATTGTGTGCTTTTATTTAGGATAGTCGCACACTTGCGTGCTTTTATTCAGGATAGTCGCACGCTTGCATGCTTTTATTCAGGATATTCCAACGCTTGCGTGCTTTTATTCAGGATAATTGCACGCTTGCGTGCTTTTATTCAGGATAGTCACACGTTTGCGTGCTTTTATTCAGGATAGTCGCACGCTTGTGTGCTTTTATTCAGAATAGTCACACGCTTGCATGCTTTTATTCAGGATAGTGGCACGCATGCGTGCTTCTATTCAGGATAGTCGCACGCTTGTGTGCTTTATTCAAGATAGTCGCATGCTTGTGCGCTTTTATTCAGGATAGTTGTAAGCTTGTGTGCTATTATTCAGGATAGTTGCATGCTTGTGTGTTTTTATTAAGGATAATTGCGTTATTGTGTTCTTTTATTCAGGATAGTTGCATACTCACGATGGTTGCATTCCTACATTCTATTGTTCAGGATATTTTCTTTCCTATATGCTTTTATTCAGGATAGTTGCACACTTCTGTGCTATTATTCAGGATAGTTGCACACTTGTGTGTTATTATTTAAGATAGTTGCACGATTGTGTAATTTTATTAAGAATAGTCGCACAAAAGTGCTCAAATATCTTCATATATTCAAAACTTATTTAAATAATTTTTTAACCCTTATTACAGAGAGCAAATGTTGAACAAGGAGATAATGAAGAGATTAAAAAAGAAACAGCAATAATTCTCACAGAAAACCTTTCAAAACATGCACCAATAATCAAACGAAGGAAAATTGAAGATGAACAAATGCTTCCCAGGAAGGACAATGTTTATAGAAATAATATTAAGGCGTTCATTGAGTTGGTGGAAAACATAAACAAAGATCAACTATTTACAGCACAACATTCAAAATATTTGAAAAAACTGCCGCTCTACAAGTTTATTAACATGATTTTTGATGGGCTCATTTAACCTGCAGAAACCATTAAAAATTCTACAACTTTAGATCTCATCATCAAGAACTACAAGAAGAACTTAAAATATTTTCAGTTTGGTGATATCATGCTAACTTTTACACAAGAAGATGTTGCAGATATACTAGGTGCTCCAATACAAGGACAGATAATAAAAACAGCAGGGCACTTGAAAAAGAACGAGAAGGAAGATGAATAATATAAATCGTTCATGGAAAGACATTTTAAAGGAGAAGCCTCAGTCAACAAGAAAAATATAAAGAGACAGATTTTTTTTGACATTAAAAGAAGACACAGCCGAAGCAAAATTTGATGCAGTGAAGCTTATTCTTCTTTATTTGGCCGCAACATTTCTTCTAACAAACACAAAATACAGCTTACCATGGACCTTGATTCCATATTGTGTATGCAGCCAAAAATTAATGAAAATATCTTGGCCAAAAACCATACACAACCATCTCATAACCCAAGTGGAAAAATACTATGATACACCACGCAAGATTAATGCTTGTGTGACACTATTGCCGGTACTATTTTGAACTTTTTTGTGTGTTTCTTATTTAATTATTGTTCATTCTAATAATAAATAATTTTTTTTTCCAGTAGTGGGTTTGCGAAAAAACCTATGTTCTAAAAAATACAAAGAAAGAATACAGTGATGTATATCCCCTGGCTGCAAAATGGGATATAAAATTGTTGAAGCCAAACATGTTAATAAACATCAAATACACAACTGTAAGTGATATTTAATTTTGAATAATTTTTTAGTGTCATATTAAAAATGTTGCATACAACTATGCAGATATATAGGAATAGTTACATACTTGTATGCATCTATTATAAAGAGGTGCGTCCATGTATGATTATAATCATAACAATTGCATGCATCTATGTGTCTATTCACAATAGTTGAAACACCCCACCTCCGTTAGGGTCACTCTCAAAGGGAATGCCCTAATTTTGGTGGAGGTTTATAAGTACAAGTCACAGATATACAAGACAGATATAAGAACACATATTTGTAAGCAGCGGAAGAACAACAAATTTTATTTCATCAAGTCAAATACGTGTTACAACAACATCCTTTCCAAAAACATAACATAATACTTTCATAATCTGTCTTGAGTACATTATTTAAAGAAGCATAAATAAAACATAGATAAACTGCAAAAGCCCCATAGCGGATTGTCCAAAGCCATAGTTCAAAACAGGAAAGTCCAAGCAATACATTTCTCTTCTTCAAGCTGGATGTTTGGGGTTGGTCAAGCTGCTGTGTTCCCTCCCTGAGGACCTGGGGGGGGGGGAACGGAAGAAAGAAGACGAAAGAAAAATAGAGTCAGACATAAAGCCTGAGTAAGTCTAGTACTACTTTGTCTATGAATAAAGAACTGGGTATGATAAGTAAAACAAGAAGTGGGCAAACACTATGAACTTGGTTAAGTTATCTAGGGTCGAATATACTATCGTACCCCATGTTAATCTCTGAACCCATATAAACTAGTTTCCAATTTGCACCCCATTATCAGGGTGATGTGATCCATTCAATGATGATCGGCTCCTACTCGCATAGTTACATGTGTCTTACGGCCCCCGATGTCTGTAGTTACCTATGCTGGTCCCGCCATGGGGTGTATCAAGTCCCATAGTGGCAACCCGACACAACCTTAGAGTGCACAGGTATGCTACTGGTGTCCAGTGCCTTATTTTTCTGCGCCGGAGTGTGTGCACGCCCGCACTCCGTTAGAACCTACACTGCTACACCACCGCCGTCGTTTTGACCTCTTACAATCAGCCCAGTAATCGTGCCCCACCCTGCCTAGTTTCAGGGTATCCTGATACACCTTTTAGGGTTACTGCTGAAAAGGGTCCCTCGTTACTAGGTTTTCTATCTCTAGCCAACATGCTAAGTTGGTTAAGTGTTCCCTACCTAACCCCACCAGTCTGTTTAGTTTAGCATGTTCCATTTTGATTAAGTCTTTAGTTCACTTAATCCTAACAATCCTGACTCAGCCTTAATTGTCTTATTAAGGCCCTGACCTCTCACATTAGACAGGTATTGTTGTGGCTGCCTGTTGTCGGTTGGTTCCGGGCAGTCTTACGCCACAACTCAGTCTAACCTCGGGTCCTTGCTGGGCTCCATGTTTAACCTCCCACATTGGATAGGTATTGTTGTGACTACTGGACAGCCGGGCGGTTCCGGGCAGGTTTACATCACAACTCAATCCAACCTCGGGTTAAACACATCGTATGTTCTACATTTACATATCTTGTCATTCTTCTTTATTTATATGTAAATATTTGCGGCCCATTATTAAGTTAATGGTGTAAAGATTACACCAACCACGGGCCCAACCCATACTTGAATTTGGGCCCTTCTATTTTATATTTTCATTCATTAATTCATTTTAACCTAACGTTGTTTTCCCCCGTTTTACACGTCCGTTCATATATATTGGGCTTAGCCTTTTAAAGCCCAATTTAGCCATGCGAAAGGGGAGGCTTATGGCGTATACAAAAAGAGGGGAAGGTGAGCGCATGAACTTGCAATACGACGTTGGAAATACAAAATAGATATTGGTGTACTTGCATAGTGGCAACATAGGTGACATGAATCAAAGCATGTGAACTTGCATAGGTTTAACTACAACATGAACCTATATTCTTATTTAGGCATAATGTCAAACATAAGCATGTCATAAATATTTCTAGCATAAGCATAGCATAATGTCAAACATAAGCATGGCATAAATACTTTTAGCATAAACATGGCATAATGTCAAACATAAGCATGGCATACATAAAGTTAACTTTGTTCATGGTATAAACATAAACAAGTCATGTTCATAAGGTTTCTACATGTTTACAAAGGGGATACTTTGTTACTACACAAAAGCATAGTTCAACTTAATTCATGGTTTAAGTCTAATCACATAACGATGGTATAAACATACTTATGCATAAATATTCCTAAACATGGTGTTTGCTTTAAAACTTGCAAAAAGGCAAAAAGGGATTTTTGAGTCTAGCCTAGCCATGTCTCACATATGACATCATATAATTCTTTTAAACAAGATAGACTTTATCATAGATTTCAATTATGCCAAATATCATTCATAGCCTAGCCATATTCATAAGTTTTGCAAAAGCATGACTTAATACATGGATTATGGTGTCAAAATTCCAACATAGTTTCATATGAACTATAACAGCCAAACTTGTTTCAATTACTTGCAAAATGATTTATGCACAAAAATATACATCATGATGGCATAATAACAAAGCCCCAAACTCGCATAAATTTCAATCAACCATATACATGTAGTTTCAACATAGATAACATAACTTGCGCAATATTCCAAACGTAAACTTGCATAGAACTACCGCATGTAGTTCTTTATAACATAATCCAAACGTATATAAATTGATAAGAACGCACAAATATGAATTACTTCCATTGCCACAATTCAAGCATACACATCAACACAGTTGTTTATTTATACCAAAGTAATACTCTACTTACAATGGTTGCGGCGAATTCTCTAATTAAGAGACACGATTCCTTTGTTGAATTGATTAGCTTTAGGTTGCTTGAATTGCTTTAGGCTTTAGAACTTTCTTCCTAACTCTCTCTCTAGTCGGCGGCTACTCTTTGTCGTTCCTCAGCAACATGGCGGCTATAATCTTATTTTGAATGAATAGATTAGGGTTTAGTCTAGGGTTGTTTATATAGAGGTTAGGAATTGATTAGGACCATTGATGTTGCTAGGTTAGATCGTAGCCATTCATTAGGAAGAGAGACCAATAAAAACCCGCCACCTAGCCCTAATGACAAAGCAGACCACAGAAATTCGACCACACACCGACCTGGCCAGCCAGGGCTAGACCAGACCTGGCCAGCAGGTCATTTTTGACCTGGGCGCACTTGGCAGGTGCGCCAGGTCAAAAATGTACTGGCGCACTTCACAGGTGCGCCAGTTCATTTTTGTTCTGGCGCACTTCCCAAGTGCGCCAGTGCATTCTGGCCCTTTTTCGGTTTTTCGCCTAACTTCGTTCGTCCATAACTTCTTCATACGATATCCGTTTTTCGAAAACTCGGACTCTATTTCACGTATTTTTCCGAGACGAACGCAATGGCGTATCCCGTTTCCCTTAGTTCTTTGATTTGAAATTAATTATACTTTAATTTGTGAGTTTCACAGTTATAGAATTCACGGGGTGTTACATTCTCCCCCACTTAAAAGGATTTCGTCCCCGAAATCTTCAAGCTAGGAGGAATGTATATCCTAACATCCAATCATCCATCTACTCATCCATCAAACACGAGCATCCATTGTCCTTAAAAGACTTCTAATGCTTCATGATCATATGCGAAGTGTGTGTGTACATGTACTTATCTAATGCAAAATCAGGCGGTCTACTGATTCAGTTGACCTCCTTAATGCGAATTATGTAAGTGCCATGAATCGATTATGTATGCAAATTTTCCTATTCTTGATTCTACATGAGTGCACAACCATTCAATACAAATGCAGCATCCATATGACAACACATTAAAGTTCAATCATATACAAATGCAAACATATATGCATATGCAATATGAAGTGACTGAGCCGATCTAAAACCTAGATTGTGTGTGTATATGCAACCACGAGCAACCACTAGCAATCACTTGCAACCACTTGCAACCATCATCCATAACATGTTTCAACTACATGTTTCCATCCAAAAAGATTCTATCTAAAAGATACGGTCGAGGAAATATACCTAAAAAGATAGATAAAAGCGCAACTTAAGGAAAAGGAAAGATCAAGGATGTACCCTCGAACAGAAAAGGGTAGGCTGTGCATATTTTAGCTTCAGTTTCCCAAGTCGCGTCTCCCTCGGCGTCGCTCCACTGAACTTTGACGAGCTTGACTTCGCGGTTGCGTAGCCTCTTCACTTCTGTTCCTAAGATGCGGGTTGGAACCTTCCTTATGGTCGCTTCGCGTTCCACTTCGGCCTCTTCGAGTATATTTGGCTCTACCACTTCAGCGGACTCATGTAGACATTTTCGGAGATGTGAAACGTGAAAGATGTTGTAAACTCCGGCCAATTTTTCGGGTAGCTCTAATCTATAGGACATTTTCCCAATTGTTCCTATCTAAAGGTATAGTCGAATGAAGCAAGTAAAAACTTTGTGCCCATTAGGCAATGTCAAAACTGGAAAACCTATGCCACATATATATTGATTAGGAGAAGAACTCTCTAAGCATCAGCCCCGAAGACCGAAATCAACATCAGACATATACCCAAAGAGTTACTCAACCCAACCACCATATATGATTCTAGGAAACTAAGCATGATGGACTCCTTTTAGGTCACAAGGGAGTCCCTTCCTAAGACCAATCTGTATCCTATAAAACCCAAAAACTTTAGTCAAACCAATGAACACCATCGAGCCCCAACATGCGTTACTAACAGATGAGTCATACTCCCTATGTGGTTTGCAACAGAAATTGGATTGAGAATGGGACCGAGAGGATATACAGAAAAGATACTATGCACGAATCTAGTCTTCAATCTTCTAAGTCGCATTTCTTGAGCTTAACTCCATTATGCTTTGTCCGTCTTTAACTTCACAATTTCGTAGTTTCTTAATTCTTGTTTCCAAAATATGAGTTGGAACCTATTTCTCGTTCCTCTTTCACTTATTCTCCTTCTAGTATACTTGGCTCAAGCCTAACTGCGTACTCATGGTTCCATGCAAGCTCTCCAAAATTCATTAGTGAATCTTGGATCTTGTTCACTTACTAGAAGGTATTCCACATAGACAAATGTCAACTATGTTGCCAAATGTACTTACTAAGGTGATTCTTTACAACTCATGCATCAGCGAAATGAACCTTCAGCCTTAGTGGCGAACACTACTGGAGCGCCCTATTCTGAAATGCTCCTCCTAATGAACCCCTTTTCTAGAAGCTCTTAAATCTGTTTACTGAGCTCTTTCCTTTCTCGTGGAGCCATATGTCTAACGGGCAACGCAACGGGCTTTGCATTATCTACAAGATATATGCGGAAGTCTATTTCCTGCTTTGGAGGCAAGCCCTTCACCTCTTCGAAGACATCCGGATATTCCCGGACCACTCTAACTGATTGCAAATTTTCAACAGAGGCATCTAGCGATTCAAGATAACTAAGCATAACCACATTCGAGGGATTACAAGAAATTTCCAAAGTATTACCGAGCTGGGTTAGGAGCCTAACAACCCTTTTCTCACAATCAAGGATGGCCCCATTACGGGATAGCCAATCCATACCCAAAATCAAACCATACCCCGAAAAGCCCAAAACAAAGGCACTACATTGAAATTCAACACTTAGAATAGAAATTTTCAATCCCACACAGATCATAGACAAATGAGCTGGGCCCCCAATTGGGTTTGAAACAATTAAGGGGTCCTCTACTATACTAGTTTCTAGGTGCAGAGATTCTACTAAAGCAGACGAGATAAAGGAGTGTGATGCGCCAGAATCAAACAAAGTGCGAACGGGGTGATCATAAAGATAAACTACGCTTTCTACAGAAGTATTT
This sequence comes from Allium sativum, assembly GCA_030737875.1. Taxonomy (NCBI): domain Eukaryota; kingdom Viridiplantae; phylum Streptophyta; class Magnoliopsida; order Asparagales; family Amaryllidaceae; genus Allium; species Allium sativum. The sequence continues at coordinate 268,619,791 of CM060913.1, read as the reverse complement.
ATACCTCGCTGTTGCAATGGTGGCGCTTCTAGCACATGAACCTGTGCCCCTGGGGTGGATCCAGCGCCCTGCCCCTATCCTCGTTTCTTTGGGCAGTCCTTAGCCCTGTGGCCTGTCTGACCGCATGAAAAGCACCCACCATTTTCCTTGGCCTTCTTTTTCCGGCAGTCCTTTACTAAGTGCCCCACTTTGCCATAGAAATTACACTTCCTCTTCTCTTTGTTGCCTTTTCCGCCCTTCTTAAAGTCTGTCTTCTTGGGCTGCAAACCCTCTTTCTTCCCTTGAGAGCTTTCTGCCTTTGTCTCCTTCTTGCCCTTATCCTCCTCATTCAGCAATGCCATTTGCACCAATCTTTCATACGTGGCCCCCATGGGTATATGGGTCATGGCCAAACTGTGTAATGGCTCATTTAACCCTTTGACGAAACGGAGAGCCTTCTTGTGCGGGGTGTTGACTAGGTCAAGCCCAAACCTAGCCAGCTCATCGAACTGATTCACATACTCTCTGACTGTCTTGTCTCCTTGTTTAAGAAATAAGAATTTTTCCAACTGCAAACTTCTTTCCGCATCTGAGAGAAATTTGGTCTCAAACCTTGCCCTAAAGTCCTCCCATGTCTCCACTGGTCTTTCAGCATTAGTGACTTCCCACCAGTAGGAAGCCTCGCCCTTCAATAGCCACACCGCCAACTGTACTTTTTGTCTATCTTCTACCTCAAAGATGATGAATAGGTCCTCCGTTTCTTTCAGCCAATTCCTAGCTGCTACGAAGGACTCAGTTCCATGGAAATCCCTTCCTCCCATAGCTTTAAAATCTTTACATATCTTAGCAAACGTGTTTCCCCGAGGAGGAGGTGGAGGAAAAGGTGCTGCCGCAGCTGGATGGTTTCCTTCAGCTGGGGAAGAAGGAACGGTAGGACCTGGCTGAGTGGCCCTTGCTTCTAAGAACCGTCTAAACCAACCAGGTATTGGCACCCCTTCAGGCAAGTTAAGATCTTGGGACATGCTGAAACAAAAAAGGATAGATTCAAAACGAAGGATAAGAGATAGTTCCTATGGCTTTGGGGAGTGGACTTTGCCTTTTAAAAATAAAATAATATTTTTCTTTTAAAAATGCTTCTTTAAATTTCCTTTTTGAAAATAATTTTTCAAAACTTTTTATCTTATCTGGTAAACCTATGCTCTGATACCAAGTGAAACACCCCACCTCCGTTAGGGTCACTCTCAAAGGGAATGCCCTAATTTTGGTGGAGGTTTATAAGTACAAGTCACAGATATACAAGACAGATATAAGAACACATATTTGTAAGCAGCGGAAGAACAACAAATTTTATTTCATCAAGTCAAATACGTGTTACAACAACATCCTTTCCAAAAACATAACATAATACTTTCATAATCTGTCTTGAGTACATTATTTAAAGAAGCATAAATAAAACATAGATAAACTGCAAAAGCCCCATAGCGGATTGTCCAAAGCCATAGTTCAAAACAGGAAAGTCCAAGCAATACATTTCTCTTCTTCAAGCTGGATGTTTGGGGTTGGTCAAGCTGCTGTGTTCCCTCCCTGAGGACCTGGGGGGGAAACGGAAGAAAGAAGACGAAAGAAAAATAGAGTCAGACATAAAGCCTGAGTAAGTCTAGTACTACTTTGTCTATGAATAAAGAACTGGGTATGATAAGTAAAACAAGAAGTGGGCAAACACTATGAACTTGGTTAAGTTATCTAGGGTCGAATATACTATCGTACCCCATGTTAATCTCTGAACCCATATAAACTAGTTTCCAATTTGCACCCCATTATCAGGGTGATGTGATCCATTCAATGATGATCGGCTCCTACTCGCATAGTTACATGTGTCTTACGGCCCCCGATGTCTGTAGTTACCTATGCTGGTCCCGCCATGGGGTGTATCAAGTCCCATAGTGGCAACCCGACACAACCTTAGAGTGCACAGGTATGCTACTGGTGTCCAGTGCCTTATTTTTCTGCGCCGGAGTGTGTGCACGCCCGCACTCCGTTAGAACCTACACTGCTACACCACCGTCGTCGCTTTGACCTCTTACAATCAGCCCAGTAATCGTGCCCCACCCTGCCTAGTTTCAGGGTATCCTGATACACCTTTTAGGGTTACTGCTGAAAAGGGTCCCTCGTTACTAGGTTTTCTATCTCTAGCCAACATGCTAAGTTGGTTAAGTGTTCCCTACCTAACCCCACCAGTCTGTTTAGTTTAGCATGTTCCATTTTGATTAAGTCTTTAGTTCACTTAATCCTAACAATCCTGACTCAGCCTTAATTGTCTTATTAAGGCCCTGACCTCTCACATTAGACAGGTATTGTTGTGGCTGCCTGTTGCCGGTTGGTTCCGGGCAGTCTTACGTCACAACTCAGTCTAACCTCGGGTCCTTGCTGGGCTCCATGTTTAACCTCCCACATTGGATAGGTATTGTTGTGACTACTGGACAGCCGGGCGGTTCCGGGCAGGTTTACATCACAACTCAATCCAACCTCGGGTTAAACACATCGTATGTTCTACATTTACATATCTTGTCATTCTTCTTTATTTATATGTAAATATTTGCGGCCCATTATTAAGTTAATGGTGTAAAGATTACACCAACCACGGGCCCAACCCATACTTGAATTTGGGCCCTTCTATTTTATATTTTCATTCATTAATTCATTTTAACCTAACGTTGTTTTCCCCCGTTTTACACGTCCGTTCATATATATTGGGCTTAGCCTTTTAAAGCCCAATTTAGCCATGCGAAAGGGGAGGCTTATGGCGTATACACAAAGAGGGGAAGGTGAGCGCATGAACTTGCAATACGACGTTGGAAATACAAAATAGATATTGGTGTACTTGCATAGTGGCAACATAGGTGACATGAATCAAAGCATGTGAACTTGCATAGGTTTAACTACAACATGAACCTATATTCTTATTTAGGCATAATGTCAAACATAAGCATGTCATAAATATTTCTAGCATAAGCATAGCATAATGTCAAACATAAGCATGGCATAAATACTTTTAGCATAAACATGGCATAATGTCAAACATAAGCATGGCATACATAAAGTTAACTTTGTTCATGGTATAAACATAAACAAGTCATGTTCATAAGGTTTCTACATGTTTACAAAGGGGATACTTTGTTACTACACAAAAGCATAGTTCAACTTAATTCATGGTTTAAGTCTAATCACATAACGATGGTATAAACATACTTATGCATAAATATTCCTAAACATGGTGTTTGCTTTAAAACTTGCAAAAAGGCAAAAAGGGATTTTTTGAGTCTAGCCTAGCCATGTCTCACATATGACATCATATAATTCTTTTAAACAAGATAGACTTTATCATAGATTTCAATTATGCCAAATATCATTCATAGCCTAGCCATATTCATAAGTTTTGCAAAAGCATGACTTAATACATGGATTATGGTGTCAAAATTCCAACATAGTTTCATATGAACTATAACAGCCAAACTTGTTTCAATTACTTGCAAAATGATTTATGCACAAAAATATACATCATGATGGCATAATAACAAAGCCCCAAACTCGCATAAATTTCAATCAACCATATACATGTAGTTTCAACATAGATAACATAACTTGCGCAATATTCCAAACGTAAACTTGCATAGAACTACCGCATGTAGTTCTTTATAACATAATCCAAACGTATATAAATTGATAAGAACGCACAAATATGAATTACTTCCATTGCCACAATTCAAGCATACACATCAACACAGTTGTTTATTTATACCAAAGTAATACTCTACTTACAATGGTTGCGGCGAATTCTCTAATTAAGAGACACGATTCCTTTGTTGAATTGATTAGCTTTAGGTTGCTTGAATTGCTTTAGGCTTTAGAACTTTCTTCCTAACTCTCTCTCTAGTCGGCGGCTACTCTTTGTCGTTCCTCAACAACATGGCGGCTATAATCTTATTTTGAATGAATAGATTAGGGTTTAGTCTAGGGTTGTTTATATAGAGGTTAGGAATTGATTAGGACCATTGATGTTGCTAGGTTAGATCGTAGCCATTCATTAGGAAGAGAGACCAATAAAAACCCGCCACCTAGCCCTAATGACAAAGCAGACCACAGAAATTCGACCACACACCGACCTGGCCAGCCAGGGCTAGACCAGACCTGGCCAGCAGGTCATTTTTGACCTGGGCGCACTTGGCAGGTGCGCCAGGTCAAAAATGTACTGGCGCACTTCACAGGTGCGCCAGTTCATTTTTGTTCTGGCGCACTTCCCAAGTGCGCCAGTGCATTCTGGCCCTTTTTCGGTTTTTCGCCTAACTTCGTTCGTCCATAACTTCTTCATACGATATCCGTTTTTCGAAAACTCGGACTCTATTTCACGTATTTTTCCGAGACGAACGCAATGGCGTATCCCGTTTCCCTTAGTTCTTTGATTTGAAATTAATTATACTTTAACTTGTGAGTTTCACAGTTATAGAATTCACGGGGTGTTACATTCTCCCCCACTTAAAAGGATTTCGTCCCCGAAATCTTCAAGCTAGGAGGAATGTATATCCTAACATCCAATCATCCATCTACTCATCCATCAAACACGAGCATCCATTGTCCTTAAAAGACTTCTAATGCTTCATGATCATATGCGAAGTGTGTGTGTACATGTACTTATCTAATGCAAAATCAGGCAGTCTACTGATTCAGTTGACCTCCTTAATGCGAATTATGTAAGTGCCATGAATCCATTATGTATGCAAATTTTCCTATTCTTGATTCTACATGAGTGCACAACCATTCAATACAAATGCAGCATCCATATGACAACACATTAAAGTTCAATCATATACAAATGCAAACATATATGCATATGCAATATGAAGTGACTGAGCCGATCTAAAACCTAGATTGTGTGTGTATATGCAACCACGAGCAACCACTAGCAATCACTTGCAACCACTTGCAACCATCATCCATAACATGTTTCAACTACATGTTTCCATCCAAAAAGATTCTATCTAAAAGATACGGTCGAGGAAATATACCTAAAAAGATAGATAAAAGCGCAACTTAAGGAAAAGGAAAGATCAAGGATGTACCCTCGAACAGAAAAGGGTAGGTTGTGCATATTTTAGCTTCAGTTTCCCAAGTCGCGTCTCCCTCGGCGTCGCTCCACTGAACTTTGACGAGCTTGACTTCGTGGTTGCGTAGCCTCTTCACTTCTGTTCCTAAGATGCGGGTTGGAACCTTCCTTATGGTCGCTTCGCGTTCCACTTCGGCCTCTTCGAGTATATTTGGCTCTACCACTTCAGCGGACTCATGTAGACATTTTCGGAGATGTGAAACGTGAAAGATGTTGTAAACTCCGGCCAATTTTTCGGGTAGCTCTAATCTATAGGACATTTTCCCAATTGTTCCTATCTAAAGGTATAGTCGAATGAAGCAAGTAAAAACTTTGTGCCCATTAGGCAATGTCAAAACTGGAAAACCTATGCCACATATATATTGATTAGGAGAAGAACTCTCTAAGCATCAGCCCCGAAGACCGAAATCAACATCAGACTGACACCCAAAGAGTTACTCAACCCAACCACCATATATGATTCTAGGAAACTAAGCATGATGGACTCCTTTTAGGTCACAAGGGAGTCCCTTCCTAAGACCAATCTGTATCCTATAAAACCCAAAAACTTTAGTCAAACCAATGAACACCCTCGAGCCCCAACATGCGTTACTAACATATGAGTCATACTCCCTATGTGGTTTGCAACAGAAATTGGATTGAGAATGGGACCGAGAGGATATACAGAAAAGATACTATGCACGAATCTAGTCTTCAATCTTCTAACTCGCATTTCTTGAGCTTAACTCCATTATGCTTTGTCCGTCTTTAACTTCACAATTTCGTAGTTTCTTAATTCTTGTTTCCAAAATATGAGTTGGAACCTATTTCTCGTTCCTCTTTCACTTATTCTCCTTCTAGTATACTTGGCTCAAGCCTAACTGCGTACTCATGGTTCCATGCAAGCTCTCCAAAATTCATTAGTGAATCTTGGATCTTGTTCACTTACTAGAAGGTATTCCACATAGACAAATGTCAACTATGTTGCCAAATGTACTTACTAAGGTGATTCTTTACAACTCATGCATCAGCGAAATGAACCTTCAGCCTTAGTGGCGAACACTACTGGAGCGCCCTATTCTGAAATGCTCCTCCTAATGAACCCCTTTTCTAGAAGCTCTTAAATCTGTTTACTGAGCTCTTTCCTTTCTCGTGGAGCCATATGTCTAACGGGCAACGCAACGGGCTTTGCATTATCTACAAGATATATGCGGAAGTCTATTTCCTGCTTCGGAGGCAAGCCCTTCACCTCTTCGAAGACATCCGGATATTCCCGGACCACTCTAACTGATTGCAAATTTTCAACAGAGGCATCTAGCGATTCAAGATAACTAAGCATAACCGCATTCGAGGGATTACAAGAAATTTCCAAAGTATTACCGAGCTGGGTTAGGAGCCTAACAACCCTTTTCTCACAATCAAGGATGGCCCCATTACGGGATAGCCAATCCATACCCAAAATCAAACCATACCCCGAAAAGCCCAAAACAAAGGCACTACATTGAAATTCAACACTTAGAATAGAAATTTTCAATCCCACACAGATCATAGACAAATGAGCTGGGCCCCCAATTGGGTTTGAAACAATTAAGGGGTCCTCTACTATACTAGTTTCTAGGTGCAGAGATTCTACTAAAGCAGACGAGATAAAGGAGTGTGATGCGCCAGAATCAAACAAAGTGCGAACGGGGTGATCATAAAGATAAACTACGCTTTCTACAGAAGTATTTATACCTCGCTGTTGCAATGGTGGCGCTTCTAGCACATGAACCTGTGCCCCTGGGGTGGATCCAGCGCCCTGCCCCTATCCTCGTTTCTTTGGGTAGTCCTTAGCCCTGTAGCCTGTCTGACCGCATGAAAAGCACCCACCATTTTCCTTGGCCTTCTTTTTCCGGCAGTCCTTTACTAAGTGCCCCACTTTGCCACAGAAATTACACTTCCTCTTCTCTTTGTTGCCATTTCCGCCCTTCTTAAAGTCTGTCTTCTTGGGCTGCAAACCCTCTTTCTTCCCTTGAGAGCTTTCTACCTTTGTCTCCTTCTTGCCCTTATCCTCCTCATTCAGCAATGCCATTTGCACCAATCTTTCATACGTGGCCCCCATGGGTATATGGGTCATGGCCAAACTGTGTAATGGCTCATTTAACCCTTTGACGAAACGGAGAGCCTTCTTGTGCGGGGTGTTGACTAGGTCAAGCCCAAACCTAGCCAGCTCATCGAACTGATTCACATACTCTCTGACTGTCTTGTCTCCTTGTTTAAGAAATAAGAATTTTTCCAACTGCAAACTTCTTTCCGCATCTGAGAGAAATTTGGTCTCAAACCTTGCCCTAAAGTCCTCCCATGTCTCCACTGGTCTTTCAGCATTAGTGACTTCCCACCAGTAGGAAGCCTCGCCCTTCAATAGCCACACCGCCAACTGTACTTTTTGTCTATCTTCTACCTCAAAGATGATGAATAGGTCCTCCGTTTCTTTCAGCCAATTCCTAGCTGCTACGAAGGACTCAGTTCCATGGAAATCCCTTCCTCCCATAGCTTTAAAATCTTTACATATCTTAGCAAACGTGTTTCCCCGAGGAGGAGGTGGAGGAAAAGGTGCTGCCGCAGCTGGATGGTTTCCTTCAGCTGGGGAAGAAGGAACGGTAGGACCTGGCTGAGTGGCCCTTGCTTCTAAGAACCGTCTAAACCAACCAGGTATTGGCACCCCTTCAGGCAAGTTAAGATCTTGGGACATGCTGAAACAAAAAAGGATAGATTCAAAACGAAGGATAAGAGATAGTTCCTATGGCTTTGGGGAGTGGACTTTGCCTTTTAAAAATAAAATAATATTTTTCTTTTAAAAATGCTTCTTTAAATTTCCTTTTTGAAAATAATTTTTCAAAACTTTTTATCTTATCTGGTAAACCTATGCTCTGATACCAAGTGAAACACCCCACCTCCGTTAGGGTCACTCTCAAAGGGAATGCCCTAATTTTGGTGGAGGTTTATAAGTACAAGTCACAGATATACAAGACAGATATAAGAACACATATTTGTAAGCAGCGGAAGAACAACAAATTTTATTTCATCAAGTCAAATACGTGTTACAACAACATCCTTTCCAAAAACATAACATAATACTTTCATAATCTGTCTTGAGTACATTATTTAAAGAAGCATAAATAAAACATAGATAAACTGCAAAAGCCCCATAGCGGATTGTCCAAAGCCATAGTTCAAAACAGGAAAGTCCAAGCAATACATTTCTCTTCTTCAAGCTGGATGTTTGGGGTTGGTCAAGCTGCTGTGTTCCCTCCCTGAGGACCTGGGGGGGAAACGGAAGAAAGAAGACGAAAGAAAAATAGAGTCAGACATAAAGCCTGAGTAAGTCTAGTACTACTTTGTCTATGAATAAAGAACTGGGTATGATAAGTAAAACAAGAAGTGGGCAAACACTATGAACTTGGTTAAGTTATCTAGGGTCGAATATACTATCGTACCCCATGTTAATCTCTGAACCCATATAAACTAGTTTCCAATTTGCACCCCATTATCAGGGTGATGTGATCCATTCAATGATGATCGGCTCCTACTCGCATAGTTACATGTGTCTTACGGCCCCCGATGTCTGTAGTTACCTATGCTGGTCCCGCCATGGGGTGTATCAAGTCCCATAGTGGCAACCCGACACAACCTTAGAGTGCACAGGTATGCTACTGGTGTCCAGTGCCTTATTTTTCTGCGCCGGAGTGTGTGCACGCCCGCACTCCGTTAGAACCTACACTGCTACACCACCGTCGTCGCTTTGACCTCTTACAATCAGCCCAGTAATCGTGCCCCACCCTGCCTAGTTTCAGGGTATCCTGATACACCTTTTAGGGTTACTGCTGAAAAGGGTCCCTCGTTACTAGGTTTTCTATCTCTAGCCAACATGCTAAGTTGGTTAAGTGTTCCCTACCTAACCCCACCAGTCTGTTTAGTTTAGCATGTTCCATTTTGATTAAGTCTTTAGTTCACTTAATCCTAACAATCCTGACTCAGCCTTAATTGTCTTATTAAGGCCCTGACCTCTCACATTAGACAGGTATTGTTGTGGCTGCCTGTTGCCGGTTGGTTCCGGGCAGTCTTACGTCACAACTCAGTCTAACCTCGGGTCCTTGCTGGGCTCCATGTTTAACCTCCCACATTGGATAGGTATTGTTGTGACTACTGGACAGCCGGGCGGTTCCGGGCAGGTTTACATCACAACTCAATCCAACCTCGGGTTAAACACATCGTATGTTCTACATTTACATATCTTGTCATTCTTCTTTATTTATATGTAAATATTTGCGGCCCATTATTAAGTTAATGGTGTAAAGATTACACCAACCACGGGCCCAACCCATATTTGAATTTGGGCCCTTCTATTTTATATTTTCATTCATTAATTCATTTTAACCCAACGTTGTTTTCCCCCGTTTTACACGTCCGTTCATATATATTGGGCTTAGCCTTTTAAAGCCCAATTTAGCCATGCGAAAGGGGAGGCTTATGGCGTATACACAAAGAGGGGAAGGTGAGCGCATGAACTTGCAATACGACGTTGGAAATACAAAATAGATATTGGTGTACTTGCATAGTGGCAACATAGGTGACATGAATCAAAGCATGTGAACTTGCATAGGTTTAACTACAACATGAACCTATATTCTTGTTTAGGCATAATGTCAAACATAAGCATGTCATAAATATTTCTAGCATAAGCATAGCATAATGTCAAACATAAGCATGGCATAAATACTTTTAGCATAAACATGGCATAATGTCAAACATAAGCATGGCATACATAAAGTTAACTTTGTTCATGGTATAAACATAAACAAGTCATGTTCATAAGGTTTCTACATGTTTACAAAGGGGATACTTTGTTACTACACAAAAGCATAGTTCAACTTAATTCATGGTTTAAGTCTAATCACATAACGATGGTATAAACATACTTATGCATAAATATTCCTAAACATGGTGTTTGCTTTAAAACTTGCAAAAAGGCAAAAAGGGATTTTTGAGTCTAGCCTAGCCATGTCTCACATATGACATCATATAATTCTTTTAAACAAGATAGACTTTATCATAGATTTCAATTATGCCAAATATCATTCATAGCCTAGCCATATTCATAAGTTTTGCAAAAGCATGACTTAATACATGGATCATGGTGTCAAAATTCCAACATAGTTTCATATGAACTATAACAGCCAAACTTGTTTCAATTACTTGCAAAATGATTTATGCACAAAAATATACATCATGATGGCATAATAACAAAGCCCCAAACTCGCATAAATTTCAATCAACCATATACATGTAGTTTCAACATAGATAACATAACTTGCGCAATATTCCAAACGTAAACTTGCATAGAACTACCGCATGTAGTTCTTTATAACATAATCCAAACGTATATAAATTGATAAGAACGCACAAATATGAATTACTTCCATTGCCACAATTCAAGCATACACATCAACACAGTTGTTTATTTATACCAAAGTAATACTCTACTTACAATGGTTGCGGCGAATTCTCTAATTAAGAGACACGATTCCTTTGTTGAATTGATTAGCTTTACGTTGCTTGAATTGCTTTAGGCTTTAGAACTTTCTTCCTAACTCTCTCTCTAGTCGGCGGCTACTCTTTGTCGTTCCTCAGCAACATGGCGGCTATAATCTTATTTTGAATGAATAGATTAGGGTTTAGTCTAGGGTTGTTTATATAGAGGTTAGGAATTGATTAGGACCATTGATGTTGCTAGGTTAGATCGTAGCCATTCATTAGGAAGAGAGACCAATAAAAACCCGCCACCTAGCCCTAATGACAAAGCAGACCACAGAAATTCGACCACACACCGACCTGGCCAGCCAGGGCTAGACCAGACCTGGCCAGCAGGTCATTTTTGACCTGGGCGCACTTGGCAGGTGCGCCAGGTCAAAAATGTACTGGCGCACTTCACAGGTGCGCCAGTTCATTTTTGTTCTGGCGCACTTCCCAAGTGCGCCAGTGCATTCTGGCCCTTTTTCGGTTTTTCGCCTAACTTCGTTCGTCCATAACTTCTTCATACGATATCCGTTTTTCGAAAACTCGGACTCTATTTCGCGTATTTTTCCGAGACGAACGCAATGGCGTATCCCGTTTCCCTTAGTTCTTTGATTTGAAATTAATTATACTTTAATTTGTGAGTTTCACAGTTATAGAATTCACGGGGTGTTACAATAGTCAAATTCAGTTTCATATATTTGTGCATATATTTTGAACAGATGCATCTATGTATTCATCTGTATAAAAAATGCATGGATGTATGCACTTATTTTCTACAGATGCACACTTTACTGCATTTATTTTCAGTATTAGTTGAACATTTGCTCCCTTTGTTTTCAGGAGTCCCAAGGAAAGGATTTAGAACTGTTAGAACAAGCTATTTACAAAGACAAAGAGTACGAAGCGGTTTACCAAAAACGGGTGGAAAATTACATGAGCTTGATAGTAAAGCTACAACAAGAAAATAAACAACTTAAACAGGAAAATTTAAGGTTAAAAAAAAAGACTACAAGGACTTGCTGACAGTGATGAATCTAAAGAAGATGAAAGTGAGGAAAATAAGGAAAGTGACGAAAACGCTGATAGTGAGAAAATTAATGAGAGTGAAGAAAGCACTGAGAGTGACGAAAGCACTGAGAGTGAAGAAAAGGGAAGAAAAGTACAACTTCGAATAAAAGATGCAAATGCAATTGAAAATGAGGATAATGATGAAAGTGAGGATAATGACAATGAAAGTGAGGATAATGAAGAGGAAAAGGATAATGAGTATAAGATTGAGAATGAAAGTGACGCTGAGTATGACGATGATAGTGAGAATGAAAAGCAGAAAAATGATAATATGAACGATGACAATGAAAGTGAAAATAATGACGAGAGTGAGGATGAAAAGCAGGAAAAGCTTAATATGAACGATGAAAATGAAGAAGAGAATAATAATGCCGATGATGATGAGAATAAAAGTGCCGAAGGTGACAAGAATGAAAATGTTGACAGAGATAATGTGGAAAAAGAAAACACTGCAGAAGATGAAGGAAATGAAGAACCGCAAAAAAATTTAGATGTTGGCATGCAGGATAAAGATAAAAAAGCTGATACAAGAAATATTGATCAGATTGATAACATGGAAGTAGATACAGAGAAGAACAATGATGAATTTGGACAGAAGGAAGAGGAGCCAGAGAAGGAGGCAGAGAAAAAACAGAAAGATGTGGAGAAGAAACAGGAGCCAAAGAAGCCAGAGAAGGAGTTGGAGAAAGAAAAGAACGTGGTGGACAAAGAACAGAAGGAGGTGGAGAAAGAACAGAAGGAGGTGGAAAAGGAAAAAGGTAAAAAATAATTATAGTATTCTGATGGTAATAAATAATGAACACATTATTTAGTTTCAAGCAATACAGTATAACAAAATTATTGCATTCTTATGTGCATCTATTACTAATTGTTGCATGCTTGGGTGCATTTGTTCAGAATAGTGCTATGCTTGTTTGCAACTATTCAAAAATAGTTGCATGTTTGTGTGCAGCTATTTCTGAATAGTTGCTTGCTTGTGTGCATCTATTCAATTATTGATGAGATTAATAATATGTAAATAGATAACATGGAAAAGAATAATGATCATAAAATTGATGATGAAAAATCAAAAGACATAAAAGAGCTGGAGAAGAATAATGACAACGGGAAGCAAAAGAAGCTGAAGCTTCAAAATGTTAGAAATCAAAAAGGTAAAAAAAATAAAAATAATTTCTAATGGTAATAATGTTCCAAATAGAAAGTTTCCATCAATACATTGCTGATATCTTATATTATTCTCAGCTGCAGCCCAAAAAAACAGAAAAAACAGGAACAAACAGAAACCGTGATTGTTGAGGATTATGAGATGAGAACAACATCAGAAGAAACGAATGTACGAACAAAAATGGACGTCAGGAAATTTAACAATGTTAAGCAACTACCAGAGGATCAAATCCAGAAACTAGAAGCATATTTTTCAAATTCAGACCTGGGGTAAAATTACTTAAAAACTTAATTAAATTTTCTAAATGTTTTAATTAAAAATAAAAGTTGTATATATATATGCAATTATTAAGATTAGATGCATAGATCAGTGCTAATATATTTCTAGAAATTCTCTAAATATATTACATAAATTAGCAGTAGAAGCGCATACCTTAATGGCGACGCAGACATTTACATTTTTGGAGTTTCATTGGCTGATTTAATAGCTAGAGGATTCCTTGACTCACAGGTATAGCCGCAGTCAAATTCAAATATAGTATCATATGATGATTATTAGCTGGAAGTTTTCCTTAACATTTACAATCTACTAATTTAAACAGATAATTGACTGGTGTGCACATGAGCTCAACAACGACCATCCAGCAATCATGTACATCAGAACTATTGCTTCTGTAAGTTTTTATTAATTTTCTAGCAAAATTTTCTTGTAACATCAAAAATTTTGCTCACTAAAATGATTGCAATTATAGGCATTAATTAAGAATGAATCATCAGAAAACAGAGAGTATTTGATAGATAAAAAAGTGCAAACATTCTACAACACAAGCACAAAAATACTGATTCCTATCCACGAGGGAAACCATTTTTCATTGTTAGAATTTATAAAAGACAGTAGAAGATGGATACATTACGATTCCAACAAAAATTGTCGTGAAGGAGGAAATCACCAAAGACTTGCAAGAGATTTTGTATGTAAATTGAAGATAATTGACATTCAAACTAGTATATAAACTGTTATAAATAGTCATATGTATGTGTTTTTTTATACATATACAGAGAATTTACATCAGTGGATTGCTGAAAAAGCTAGAGAACAGGAATTTTCAGAAACATGGACAACTTGAAATTGCTAATTGCCCACAACAAGGCGCCACGTAAGTAAATAAAAATAATTGCATACTTGTATTTACAATTATTTTACACTTGCATGCATACTTGTATTTACATACTTGTATTTACATACTTGTATTTATAATTATTTACTGATATAGTATGAATATGTGCATACTTGTATGCAGCTTTCTTAAATACTAGCATAATATTAATCATGTTTTACAAATTCTGCAGGGTCGATTGTGGAATGTTCGTTATTAACATGATGAAACAGAGAAGCGAGTACAAAGAAATTGATAAACAGGATGAAATGTACAAGCCTGCGACTATTTATCTACAACGGGCCAAGCTTGCTTACAAACTTCTCAATCGCAAACCTCATAGTTGGACTCCAGAAGAAGACCTGACACAGAACTTTATATTTTCAGATGCAAACAAACCTTCTGCTTAAATTTATGAAAAATGGTCTTTTCACTTCTTGTAAATATTTTGGCTAAAATACACTGATCAAAGTATTGTAAATATTCTGACTAAAGTGCAATGTATGAACTACTGACAAGTGATTATCTAGTTTTCAAGCTGAATCAATGTGTAATTTTTTGTATTGAGTTAAGTTCGTTCAATTTTACTTGTATTTCTTACATTACTGTTGCTGATTCAATTAATTATTAAAAAACCGCATACTATTATGTACATAACCAAAATTGTTGCATACTTATATGCGTATATTTAGAAAACGTGAATTTATGTTCTTTATACCAATTTATTACTCGAATGTATGCATCTAATCATTGTAAATGCAAAATCATATGCTCATATTAAGAAAATCTGAATATATATGTACTGTATACAAATTTGTAGCTGGAATGTATGCATCTATATAGCAAAGTTACATACTAATATGCTAATATTCGAAACAGCAGCATACATGTATGCATATATACAGGAAAAAAAAACTGGCTACTTACATTCATATACAGTATCCACATAAACAATAAACCAAACTTCATCACAAAACACTAAACACAAATTCACAGTATGTATGTGTACTGTATACAAATCTATAGCTGAATGTATGCATCTATACAGAAAAGTTGCATACTAGAATGCTAAACATTCTAAATAGCAGCATACATGTATGCATATATGCAGGAACACAACAGGCTACTTACATTCATTCACAGTATGCATATATACATGTACGCAAAACAGAACACATATATTGACAATAATGTTCAAAATACAAAACCAAACTTCAGCACAGAAACATTAAAATAATAAACCAAAGTTACAAACATAACAGAAATATTCAACTTGGTTACAAACAGTAAACAACAAAACAGAAAAATTCAAACTAGTTACAAACATATCAAAATACTAAACCAAATTGCAATTAGTTTCCTTGTGAAGAACAAGTCCTTTTGTTATGCCCCAACTTTTTGCATAACCTACATATAATAGTCTTTGCAAATTTACCAGTAGATTTTAACCTTTTAGAAGACGATGGACGACCGAGCATTCTTCTACCTTTTGGAGGAGCTATAATTGCATCTTCAATTGCAACATCTTCACCCATAAAGTCTATGATAGGATTGATTGCATGAGAATAAGCTAATCAAAAATAAGAAACTTTGAAGTAATCTTCGATGTAGTCACACACATCCAACTTCTCACAACTTAAAATACATCGTATAGCATGAGAGCAAGGAAAACCATTAATTTGCCACATGTTACACGAACACACTCGACTATGTAAATCAACGGATTGATGGACTGGAGAATGAACTTCAAACACATATTCACTTGATTTGATAACAAACCACGAAGCTCCTTCCAAATAAAGGTTTCTTAATTGAGTTTCAATCACAGGACATAAAACACTATTCCAAGTAGAAGCAACTTCACGACGGTCAGACATAAGTTTCATTAACTTCATTCTAATTTTATCCAAACAAGCAGTAATTGGTAAATGTCTTTCCTCCAAAATCGATTTGATAAAACTCTCCGAACAATTAGAAGACATCTCACCATAACGACAACCAGGAAAAAAAACATTTGCAAACTTCTCAAAAGGAATTCCGCTCAAAAAATTTACCACTTTGGATCCTCCAACATCTCTAAAATTCTTCAATGTAGCATTAAAATCAATCAAATTAGAAGAACAAGCAACTCGTGCAAACAAATCTAACAACAACTTCTTGTTTGATTTGGAAAATTCAGATTTTAGAGCAACCTTTAAATTGTTATTCAAATGATAAAAACAAGAACCATGAACTGAATTTGGAAACACTTTTGAAATAGCAATAAGAATACCAGGATGACGATCAGAAATGAAAACAAAGCTTCTACTATCATCCTTAAGAAACTCTTTCAGTTGTTCACAATACCAAATCCAATTGTTTTCATCTTCCCCGGACACAATAACAATTGCTAAAGGAAAAAAAACTTGTTAACAGAAACAAACATATTATCAAACAAAAAATAAAATCAGCAACAATTATAAATAATTTTTGCAAATTTTTAGATCAGTTGCATTATTGTATATTCCAAATAATAGCATACTTGAATGCAAATTTACAAAACAGATGCATACAAGTATGCACTTATTCAGAACATATGCATGCAAATGAATGCAGGTATATATGCACTTATTCAGAACAGATGCATGCAAGTATGCACATATTCAGAATATATGCATGCAAATGAATGCATGTATTCATAATATTTACATTTATTCACAATAGATGCATGCATATATGCACTTATTCAGAATAGACGCATGCAAGTATGCACATATTCAGAATATATGCATGCAAATGAATGCATGTATTCATAATATTTACATACTTCTATGAATGTATTAAGAATAGCTGCATAATTGTATGCATACATATAGAAGATTATTATATCCCGATGCATTCATCCAGAATAGTTGCATACATGAATGCATATAATAAATATAACTGCATACTTTTATGCATACACATACAGTTATAAACTGACAAAACACCATACCTTCATTTCCATTTTTACCAGTAGCAGCCATCAAACAACCTTGAGCTCTTCCTTCCATAAAAGTAGCATCAACAAAAATTAAAGGACGACAATATTGAAATCCATGTGCACAAGCTTCGAAACCAATAAAAACCCTTTCAAGTTGACGTGTATCATCATTACACTCCAACACAACTTTACTCCCAGGATTAGTAGTAACAACAGGATCACAAAATGACTGCAAATGATGATAAGACATTATATCGCTTCCATGTAACTCTTCTATTGCCAACTTCTTCCCACTATAAGCATAGTAATACTTCAAAATAACATTATACACGGTTTGAAACAAATTAATAATATCCTTGGTCTTCATTAATGGATTAGAATAAATATGATCATAAACTAACAACTTAATTAATTTGCTGGATACAACAGGATTGTTTATATCATGAATTCCAGCACCACAAGTATGATCAGGTTGAAATCTCTTTAAAACAAAATAGCCAGGAAAATTGAACTTAATAGAAGCATGAATCCTAAAAGTACAATTTTGCTTAGAACAAACGGCTGTAACTCTTTCCTTGTCATTCTTAACCAAATTAAGCTTGTATCCAGTCTTCATACTATACATCATCACATACAACCTAAATTCAGTAACACCTCCTGGAAATTGCTGACCAACACCAGAAAAAACAGTTTGATTCAAATCACTTCTCAACAATTGTTTCAATTGATTATTTGAATCACATGTACTAGAAAAAGAAGAATCACTACCACAAGAAACATCATCTGACCTAACATTGTTAACTGACGAACTACTACGATTGACCTCAACAAAAAAAACCAAATAATCCTCATGATAATGTGCAGCCAACAATAGAATAGATCGAAGATCAGAATTACTTTGAATATTCCTTCTCAAGCCATCTCTAATGTGATACAATTCAAATGACAATGGACTTAAATCAATCCATTTACCACAAACAGCATCTCTCACAATATCAACAGTACTATCAAAATAAAGACGTATAGAAAAGCTATCATTCCCAAACTTCAACAAGACCAATACACCAACATTAGCAGGAACACTGTTATACAAAGAAGAGAATTATTAATAAACCTTATCAGCATTAATCAAATAAAACTACACACACGTTTGCAGCATATTATAATTATATGCATACATGTACACATATATCCAGAATATCAGCATACTTTTATGCAACTGTTAATAATAGTTGTATTACATATATTCAGAATAGTTGCATATCTGTATGAACATATAGGGAACAGTTGCATATCTGTATGCGCATATTCAAATTAGAAGCGTACAATTTTATCCACTATTTAAGAAAAGTTGCATATTTATATGCACATATACAAAATAGTTGCATACATATATGCACATATTCAGGACAATTGCATACATTTGTTATCCAAAATACAAAATAGTTTCATAGTTGTAAGCACATAATAAAAATATTAGAATACTTGTATGCACAGTTGCACAAATGTATTGAAATTTAATCTCACAAAAGAAGCCTTACAAATAATAATAAATACATCAAAACAAATCGAAAATAATAATAACACACGTATGAAAAAAAAAGTGCAAATTACGTTGAAGATGAAACATTCATTATATCTCTCAATCGCTGAAGAAATCGAATATTAGATTCTTCAACAAATCGCAATTAGATCGAATATTGAATCTCAGAAGAAAAAAACACTGACGACAGCAACATTAAATCAACTAAAATATTCTCTCTAAATAATAGCCGTATGAATCAAATCCATGAAGCCGCCATGAAAAGAAAAATGCGTTAATTTGAACAAGGGTATTTGTGGAAAAAGAATACCCAAAAAAAAAATAGGGATACGAAAAGTATAATTTAGAGCAGAAGGATTACATGTTAATTAACTTTAATTTTAGGGATGTGTGCCTAATTTTCACAAAGCAAAACCTAAAGTTCCTACTGGTGAAGAAGCAAAAGAAGAGGAGCAGATGAAAAAGAAAGTTCGGAAATTTTCTATCCTTCTACCGAAACATGTGAGATATAAATCAATCGAAGCCGAGATGTTGTCAGAAGCTTTAAAGTTTGAAGAAAGTTCAAAATTACTGGAGAATTAGGTTTAAGTGGGGATATTGGAAATTAAACCCAATTTATGGTTCTCTCGTTATTTGTTGTGTCTTTTGAGTCAAGAGTTATGTCTCTTGTTTAAGTGTCATGTCACTTCGTTTAGTGTTGTGTCTATTAATCAATTGGTGTCTATTGGTATTTGTAAGGTTGTCTAGTCTACTATATAAGGGTGGTCATATTTTGTTGTAAGAGATGCAAGAAATATTGTAAGAAGTATTGCAAGAAAATTTATTTATCCTCCTCCTCTTTAATTCCAACAGAAGTTTTATGAAGTGTACCACTTTGAAACTTATTTTCGAAATGTTTTTCTGTTAAGTTTATCCTGGAGGAGTGTAGTTTTGGTGCTCTGAAAAGGAATTCATATGGCTTTAGATGTTATGCATGTGCATGTTCGTGACTATCCATATTGGGCTTTGTGCTCTTATATCCTATGTGGCGTAAGTGCTAACTTAAAAGAAAAGTAATTATTAATTAGTCATATACTGTTTGAGGTTAAGATCAATTTTTAAAATTTACATTTCACTCAAATTTCTATTTTTCTTTTGGAAGAATAACTTAAGTTTTTTCTTCATTAGAAAATTACATACAAATATAAATAATGAACTAGCTATTTTATTCATCTGCAAATGTCAAAGTTTTCATTTTCGTCTTAAATAATGATGTATTTAACATATTACAAGCTAGGTTTGATATATATGATGCCGATTGGATATCTTTACAAATATACAAATGATGTGATTCCTTCACATAACTGAGTTATTACTATTTTTTTAGGAGAAGATATAATTTGTTGTTTCTTTTTATTTCATGCTCAATCATATTATTTTCTTCTATTTTTTGCTTGGGTATTGGCCGCATTGTTACCTATGCAAAGTAGAAGTTATTCTGAATTACATTTCTCCAGCATACCTTAGATACAAACTCATCTCCATGATTTTTTTAAAGATTTATAATCTTATTCACGTGTGTAGTGTTTTATGCAGAATTTTGATGAGGATCTAGTATTGTTTATTTAGATACCAATGGAGTATAACAAAAATAATTATGAAATCTCACGAAAAACAAAGAAAGAAAAATGACACAGAAGACTTAACGTGGTTCGGATATGAATATCCTACGTCCACGGAGACCCAACAACTTTTATTTCTCAATGAAGAAATGAGTACATAAGAGAGGAGGAAGATTACAATAGAGAGAAGATTAATGGTGGATTGCCTTCTTCATACAATAACATGACCTCTATTTATATAGAGGGATTTCTTGACCTCCAAGTAAACTTGGCACCCAAGTTTTCTTGACTTCCAAGTAAACTTGGCACCCAAGTTTTCTTGACCTCCAAGTAAACTTGGCACCCAAGTTATTCCATATAGGAGCCAATAACATGATTGACAATTAATCTTTCCTTCTCTACAAATATTTGAATCATCAATTTCAACACTCTACCTTGATTCAAATATGACAGTCTTTCTCCATCATCTCATCTTCAACAATCAACATAGAAGTCGTTGGGCCCAACGCCCCATGGCGCTCAAGTAATAGGAAGCAAACTGATCAAGTTTGAGCAATGCTCAAACTTGTCCTTTGGAAGTGACTTGGTTATCATATCTGAAGGATTATCCGAAGTACCCACCTTCAATAATTTGATCTTGCTCCGTTCTTCCTCAAGCATAAGAAAGAAACCTCTAACATCAATGTGCTTTGTCCGTGAACTATAGGCTTGATTCTCAACAAGATGAATAGCACTCTGACTATCTGAAAATAGCTCCACTGCCCGCTGCACCATTGAAAGATCATCCAATAACTGAAGTAAGTACAATCCTTCCTTTGTTGCTTCCACAATCGATATCAACTCTGCTTCGGTAGTCGACAAAGCTACGATAGATTGCAGCTTTGATCTCCATGAAATCGAGCCTATGCCAAGTGTAAAAACATAGCCTGACACTGAC
This sequence comes from Allium sativum, assembly GCA_030737875.1. Classification (NCBI taxonomy): domain Eukaryota; kingdom Viridiplantae; phylum Streptophyta; class Magnoliopsida; order Asparagales; family Amaryllidaceae; genus Allium; species Allium sativum. The sequence continues at coordinate 268,598,684 of CM060913.1, read as the reverse complement.
CTTCTAGCATCTCTATCCTCAGCATAATCAGAATCACAGTATCCTCTAAGAAGGATGTCACCATCTACTCCACCATATAGCAAACCCACCGAAGAAGTGCCTCGAAGATATCTAAGAATCCACTTCATTGCTTGCCAATGTTCTTTGCCTGGGTTAGACATATATCGACTGACAACACCAACTGCATGGGCCAAATCTGGTCTCGTGCACACCATCGCATACATGAGACTACCAACAACACTAGAATAAGGTATATTAGCCATATACCTTTTATCTTCTTCCGATGTAGGAGAATGGTCTTTCGACAACTTAAAATGAGAGCCTAAAGGAGTGCCTACCGGTTTGGCTTTCTCCATCCCAAATCGAGCGAGGATTTTCTCGATGTACTGTGCCTGAGTGAGCCTTAACTCTCTCCGCTTCCTATCCCTGCTTATCTCCATACCCAATATTCTTTGTGACTTTCCCAAATCCTTCATATCAAACTCTCTACTGAGCTCCGCTTTCAACTCCTTAATTTTGACCATACTCTGGGATGCAATCAACATATCATCAACATATAACAACAAATAAATCATGTCATCATCACATCTCCTAAAATAAACACACTGGTCTTTGAAGCTTCTGGAGTATCCCTGTGAAAGCGTAAACTTATCAAATCTCTTGTACCATAGTCTAGGAGACTGCTTCAATCCATAAAGAGATTTGTTAAGTTTACAAACATAGTATGGCCTGCTGCTATCAGTGAACCCTTCCAGCTGCCGCAAATAAATCTCTTCATCCAGATGACCATGCAAGAAAGCAGCTTTGACATCTAGTTGCTCTAACACCATGTCATAATGAGCAACTAATGCCAAGAGAATACGAATGGAAGTATGTCTAACAACTGGAGCAAAGATGTCATGATACTCTACCCCTTTCTTCTGAACATACCCCTTTGCTACTAGTCTTGCTTTATATCTAGAATCTCCATTGCCGCCGTCTTTTATTCTATAGATCCACTTACATCCAATAGCTCTCTTGTTGGCAGGAAGTGGCACCAAATCCCAAGTGTGATTTTTCTGTAAAGATTCGATCTCCTCTTCCATTGCTACTAACCAACTGGAACTGTCAACTAATGCAATAGCGTCTCTATAATCTCTGGGCTCATCATGGACAACATTTAATGCATATGTTGCCATATCATCAAAGTCAATGTCTTTGATGCTCAAACCAACAAACTCATCAAGCCATCTGGGCTTTCTTCTTTATCTAACAGGTCTGGTCTCTGTATGAGCTCCACCTTGAGTTTGATCTTCTGTGCCAGTATCCATACTATCCTCATCAACCACGGCGTCATCGGAAACGCCATTTGAATGTTTATGGAAAGAATTAACAGATGATTTGCTTTGTGTTTGGTATTCTTCACATGTCCTCTCATCATCATCCGATGAGGAAGGCTCCACCTTCAACATAGCCTTCTCATCAAAAGTTACATGCCTTCTTATAATAAGTTTCTTGCTAATAGGACACCACAACCTATATCATTTTACTCCTTTTCTATAACCTAGAAAGATACACTTGCGAGCTCTAGGTTCCAGCTTTCCTCGACTCTCATGCACATAAGCTGGACAACCAAACACCTTGAGGAATGAATAGCTAACAGGCTCTCCTTTCCATACTTCTTCAGGGATCTTCATATCTATGGCAGTAGAAGGTGTGCGGTTGATGAGGAAAGCCGCCATAGATAAAGCTTCGGCCCAAAATCCCTTCTTTAACTTAGCAGTCAATCTGAGGCACCTAGTTCTCTCCAACAATGTCCGATTCATCCTTTCTGCAACTCCATTGGACTGGGGGTCGCCTGGTGTGGTGTAATGCCTCTTAATGCCTTCGGACTCACAATAATCGATGAATTCCTGTGATATGAATTCACCACCATTATCTGAATGGAGAACTTTCAACTTCTTCCCTGACTGCTTCTCCACCACGGATTTCCATTTACGAAATCTAGTAAAGGTTTCACTTTTGGACTTCAGAAAGTATACCCATACTTTACGAGAGAAATCATCTATAAATGAAACAAAATAACTGGCTCCACCTAAGGATGGGCAAGGGGAAGGTCCCCAAACATCAGTGTGAACATAAAATAGCTTTTGCCTTATGCTCACCAACACCAAAAGAAATCTTCATCTGGTTACCAAGAACACACTCTTCACAAAAACCAAGCTTTGAATGCCGAACTCCGTCAATCAAACCTCGCTTTCTTAGCTCATCCATGCTGCGCTCGCCAATGTGGCCCATCCGCAAGTGCCATAATCTGAAAGAATCTGAATCAGCTGAAGTAACTGAAGCTGATTCACCAACTACAGTAGTGCCCTTTAGTAAATAGAGATTTCCTGCCCTCACTCCTTTCATAACGATCATGGAACCCTTAGATATTTTCATCTTCCCTTCTTCAACTACAATCTTTAGTCCAAGTCTACTCAATACCCAACAGAAATCAAGCACCTCCTTAAATCAGGTACATGCCTAACATCAGTAATGGTTCGAATAACACCGTCAAACATCCTGATCTTTACACTACCAACACCAACCATACGACAAGAAGCATCATTTCCCATCAGAACTTCTCCTCCATCAATCTCACGGTAAGTGGAAAAAGAGTTCCTATCAGGTGTCATATGATAGGATGCGCCAGAATCAATCAACCATAGGGTGCTCTTCCCAGAAGAACTAGAAGCTGTAAACACATCAATGTCACTCTCTGTATCTGTAGAGGTTGAAGCTTGCTTTGGATCTTTTCTTTTTCTTTCAAGCTTGGGACATTGTGCAATAAAGTGCCCGGGCTTCTTACAATAATGGCAAGTCAATTTCTTAGGCCCCCTAGACTGGGACCTCGAAGAATTCCGTTCTTCACCTTTCTTTGACTTGCTTTGACTTCTACCTCTCTAAACAGATAAGCATTCGGTATCACCATCAATGCTAGTGCTCGCCAATCTACCTCTTAACACTTCATTATGAAGGGCAGCCTTTACATCAAAAAGGCTAATTTTACTGCGGCCATAAATCATAGAATTGACAAAAGCAGTATATTCTTTAGGCAAGGAACAAAGGAGGATCACAGCTTGAGCCTCATCAGTAATATCAACATCTGTCGCCTTCAGATTCATAACTAAAGTTGTCAAGGCATCTACATGCTCCATAAGATCAGCTCCAGGCTTCATCTTAAACGAATAAAGTTGTTGTTATAGAATAATCCGATTTATAAGAGACTTGTCTTAATATGCATCCGATAATGCATCCCATAGTTCCTTGCCGTCTTCTTCTGAGAAATTCTCTAAGGACTTCATCTGAAAGACTCAACTGAATTGTTGTGAGAGCTTCGTCTTCCATTTCCTCCAATTCAACTACATCAACATCTTTCAATTTCTCAGGCGCAGAAACAACTTTAAAAGTCTTCTCCTTTTTCAATACGGCCTCGATCTTTATCTTCCAAATACCAAAATCTCCTTTTCCATCAAAACGTGTTACTCCATAATTGATGCCAGATCTTCCAACAGACTTACTAGAAGTAGCCATTAATATCCAAATAGAAACAATAACACCAGCTCTGATACCAAACTGTAGTGTTTTATGCGGAATTTTGATGAGGATCTAGTATTGTTTATTTAGATACCAATGGAGTATAACAAAAATAATTATGAAATCTCACGAAAAACAAAAAACAAAAAAGGACACAGAAGATTTAACGTGGTTCGGATATGAATATCCTACGTCCACGGAGACCCAACAATTTTTATTTCTCAATGAAGAAATGAGTACATAAGAGAGGAGGAAGATTACAATAGAGAGAAGATTAATGGTGGATTGCCTTCTTCATACAATAGCATGACCTCTATTTATATAGAGGGATTTCTTGACCTCCAAGTAAGCTTGGCACCCAAGTTTTCTTGACTTCCAAGTAAACTTGGAACCCAAGTTTTCTTGACCTCCAAGTAAACTTGGCACCCAAGTTATTCCATATAGAAGCCAATTACATGATTGCCAATTAATCTTTCCTTCTCTACAAATATTTGAATCATCAATTTCAACAACATGTTTGCTTCCTAATATGATACATGAATGTTAGATACCCTCACCTCTAATTCTCATCATGGAAGTCTGGAAATATTATTACAATTTACCTCTATTTTTAATGATGTGAACACTATCGCTCTATTTATCATACTGTAACAAATTTGTTGCTTTATTATATGTATATATTTTTTCATTGTTCTTTATTTTGGGTTGTCTTCATGACTAAAAGCATGTTGCTTTCTTCAACTTTATCTTTATTGAAGTTTATTGCAAACTCTTTAATTAAAAATTATTTATCATTTTGTGATAGTGTATCTACTTATTATTTCCTAGATTGCAAAATCTTGCTGTTAAATTTATTTTTTCCTTATTCTATCTTTGAGTAATGATTTGTTTGTATCAAATAATGCGAAACAAGATAACATATTATTCAATTTATTCTTATCAGAAATATTTGCACAACATTATTTGATATGAAACGAACAAAACATGGTTATAAAGTTTTTGAGATATATCCAATAAATTCTTTTTCCATCCAAAGGGAACTTAATGTTATAGGAATCCAATATAACATATGGAATTGCACATCCATACCCATTTCTGAATCAACTGTATGCCAGAACATTAGAAATTTCTATTACACATGGAGAGTAGATCTATGATATAAAGACTGTAACGACTTTAGTTAGGAGAAAATAATTCATATCTTAACGAACACTTTTTTTTAGTCCTAAATTCACTAACAGCCACTTGCACCATGTCTAATTTCATTTTAGAATCATTATATCTTACTTACAACCATTTGTTTAATTATCGAGTAACTAAATTGTTGTTTTGGATCTTTTAGGGATTGCATGCTACAAGGATTAGGACAAAGAAAATTTAAGCAATAAGGAATTCAAGACAAATGGGTCAATTTTAGAAGCATATTGGTTCCCCAAACTATAAATATTTTCTCTTTAATTTAAAATCGGTTTGACTAGAATTTTTTTCATAAACCAATGATCTTAGTTTTAGTGTACACATTCTGACCTCGATTGCCATAAAAAATTATTTGACTGTAATTTGTTACAATGAGTCATGTAAACAAAGTCCTACTTTGTCTTGGAGTAGGTTTCCATATGTTTTAGATAACATAACATGAAATTATGATATTTAATACTAAATAATCCATGTCTGAGAAAGTATATAATGTAGTTTATACTGTAGTATTTCTTCCAGCATCAATTAGAGATTCCCTAACATGGTGTTTTAAAATATTAATTTAGTTTAATTTATCCTTATGTTTTGCTTGCACTATTCTTAGGTAGTGTAATTAAATATTGATTTAATTTACACTATTCTTATGTTTTGCTTGCTCTAATTTTAGGAGTTGTCATTAAACACATTCTATTCCAAGTAAGCATGTAGAAAGTAGGAATTACTTAGTGTAGGCTAAGAGTTACAAAAATTGATTATACTACTACATACATTGATGAATTCCAAATAATTATTAGCGGATACCATAGCAATGTTCACATAATTAAAGCACATTATACTTATCCATTAAGCATTCATAATCAAATTAACATTGTACCATGACATTGATAGGTGTCCTAGAACTTGCTGGTGTTGCTGATACATGATAGTTACTTGGTTTAAACAATCAAATATTGAGTGCAAAAGCACTCATAGTCCAATTAAAGCTTGGAAACATCGTAGTGGTTAAGAGATTAGCAACATTAAAGCACAACATGGACCTTCGAGTACTATATAGAGGAACTTTCGAGGTATTATTTTTACTACAAATTTGATTTTAATTAAAAAAAATAGAATGGTGAAATACTGAATTGAAGCCTTGAAAGAATCAATTTCAGATAGCTATGTTTACAACAAATCATCTTTTTAGCTTAAACTCGACCTAATATTCCTTTTTTGCCTTACGTAGATTGCTTAGGAATCTATCTAATTGTTTTATCAGATTTTTTATGCTGATAATTTTTTATTTTCTGTTTCCTTGAATTCTCTAAGTCAGTAGAAATATATATTTTTTAGCAAAGAGGTTATTTCATATAGGATGGCTTTCTAATAACATCTAGGTCGCTAATCTTTTTTACAATATATTCTTGCAATTGATTCGCTTAATCACACATGGATTCCCGTTTAGAACTGAAGGTTTTAACAACGTTATGGTAATTTCTAGGTTATAAATTCGATAATTCAATATTGTTCTAGGTCCTAATCAATTTTTTAAACTTTGATTTTAATTTGTAGACTGAGTTATTTTAATATAATCGTTTTCATCTTTATTTTAGTAGAGGAAATGGTACCATAATTTATAATGTATGGTTTCTCTTTTTTTCATGATCAATATTTTGATTCCCCGTTGTTTTGGCATTTAGGCTTGGCTACTTAGTTGCTTATGCAAAGCTGATCTTCATTTTCAGTACAGTGGTTTTGTCTGCTCTGGATATAAGATGCTTTTCCATCTCTGTGGATAAAGATATGTATGTACATAAATCTAATGTTAAATTTATCGTTATACAATTATATAGGCATATTGAAATACCATAATTTATGATGCTCATCATTAAAGTCCACTAAATTTATTGGATTTTGCTTCTAGATTTATTTTAATGCACTACAACATTTGGACGCTCATTCAAAGTAGTGATTACAGGAGATACTTCTATTGAGCGGTTGAGTGCAAAGCGGATCAGAAGCTGTGGGTAAGGGGATGCAATAGAACAGGAATAGGCTGCAACTTGTTAATGAGTCATGTTCAGTGCCAAGGCAGTAGTGTGAAGCGCAATAGTCGTGAAACAAGATTATAGTTGCAACTGAGAAGCTATTCAGAGCTTCTACTCTTGCTAATGGGAGGTCTAATGCAACCGTGAAGTCTATAACCGAGAAGCCATTGGAGTGCAAAGATTGGTGATACGTTGATCCATGTTTCAGGCAGAAAGTGATACTGCAGATGAGAGGTAGTAGGTGCTACAATATGGATGTAGTTGAATGCATTCAGATGCTGTGTTGCAGGCATAGTTGTTGTAAACTGCATCTTGGAATGTGCATTGAGCTGCGGGCATGCAATAATAATATTTGTGTTAATCATTTAGTTATCATAACTGGCTATGACGAGGAGTGCTGCAACGCGCATGTGAAGAGAAGTCGCTATCAAACATCAGCAGTGAGAAAGGCAAACTATTACTGTCCAGCTAAGGTGCACTGGTGATAACTGTAGAGAAATTATGACCATGCGGAGGAAGAAGAAAAATTATACTAAAATCATGTACAATGATATTTATTGAAGTTTATTAAAAATTTATTAATTATAATTATTTGATATTGAAATATAATTTATTTATTTACAGTCAAAGAATGAAGTTAGTATGATTAGCCCAGGATACATGTTCAGCTTTGTATAAGCTCATGCATTGGCATGTTGCTATTCATGTCTTTTATCTCAAAATTTGGGCAAATAGTTCCTGTAGCGGAAGTATAGTAGAGAACGAAAAGCTTAAATCCTTGCATTTAAATTTGTGCAGGTTCTTTGGTGCTTCATTTTTGATGATGCAAATGAAGTTCAACCCGCCGTAAGTGTGTGAAAGGCACTTTGAGCTAAGTGCGACTGAAATTTGTAGGCCTGTGTATAACAATTCGCCAATTTTTTTTTTCGGTTTACTTTTGTTTATTAATATTTCCATTGTTTTTTTTTTTTTCGGTTTACTTTTGTTTATTAATATTTCCATTGTATGGGCTGGACATATTAGCTTTAATTAGCAAAAAAGTACAAAGTATAGAGTAGGAACCTTAGTTCAAAATTAAATATTGTGATGCTAAGAACATCGCGTTTTATGCTAAGGGCTACCATCAAACTTTTTTTTACGTGTTTAGCGAGCTATTACCGACTCAACACTATTTGACTGATGGTATCATGGTAGACCGCAGCACAAAACACGGTACTTTTAGCACCCCACAATAAATATAAACAGTTAAGAATTAAGAATGCACCAACAGGAGCATAATACTATATTTGAGCATTTGGAAACTGCCCTCCATAGTTGAGACATTTTAGATTAGAGTGCTACTAAGCTAACACTCATTCATTCAAAGTTAGTTTGGATAGTTGGACAACTTTCAGCTCAATACCCATAAAATTGTGAAGTTAACCATTCAGATATCATCAAAACATTGTCATAACAAGTGGTGATGTAGCTTAACTCCCTACGCACATGAAGCTTCGTGGATAAAACCTAATGTTATTTACGAAAATAAAATGAATACAAATTTGATTTACCGCAATTGCTTTCTTTATTAGTTCATTTACAAATATTTCATCCAACATGTATTTTTTTCATCTTATTGTAACAACTATTAATATTACACGACAATATAGGACCATTAACTGCATTCATACAATTTCGAATTTATGTCGGCTATTACTAAAAACACTGAAATAAATCACCGTCGATGAATTCTACATCAGCTTAGTGATGCACGTTAGTATAACAAGCATATACCATTTGTAAAAAAAACCATGGTATATGAATTTTTTTTATTACTTCACTACGAAATTGACACAAAATTTCTCATCGGTTATCACGGTTGGCATCGAAATTGGATCGGTTTGACCTACACTTTGATTTATCACATCACCTTACAATTTACATATTATTTCTTAACTTTCGTTGTTATTAATACAACACTGTATCTACTGTTCAATGAGTTTAAACGGACATAAACCAAGAGTAGGTTCTCAACATTACCATTTACAAAGCCTACGATATCCACACCTTTGATGATGCTAAAGAAGAAGAAAGTAATCCGGTTTTGAGTCCAATAAACTTATTAATAATTCCTTAATTAATTTTGTTTATGATATAGATTTATTTATATATAAACAGGATTGACATGAAGGGATTATGTTGCACTTTCATGTATTCAATAATTAAGGAAATCTCACTTTAATGTTAACCTGCGTAATTTTCCAAATATTCTGCTCATTAAAATATCAAATCGTATGGAACTGATTTCGTTTTTAAATAAATCACAATTCATTGTCCATACGACCTTTCCAATTACCAGCTTCTAAAGTAGTAGGTGAAAAAAAACATACGGAAAGTAAAACCAATTTAAGGAATGAAATACTAACACATAATATATTTTAAAAAATACTTATGACATTAGAAAATAAGAGAGATAATTATGATATTCACAAGTGCTCGTGTGCGTAGCACGGGCAACTCACTTGTATAAAATGGGTAGGACGATAAGAACCATAGGGAGGGAGGATGGGGAGGCAGAGAAGGGAAGAAACTCAAACAGTGACTGAATAGAGAAGCAGTTGAAGTCAAACGAGTTCAGATAACATGGAGAAATTTCATTCGTAAAGACAATAAACAAAATCAGTTAGTCACAATTTTTTTACCATTAATCAAATTATTAATTAACTTAAAAAACATTTCCAAGAAAACTAATTAATACTAAATGCTATAAAAAAATTAAAGACAAATTTTAAATAAAATAAAATTCAATGTAATAATTACTAAATAAAATATAATTAACTTTTAACAATTTTTAATCGAGATATAATAAAATTAAAATAAATTATTAAATAAAATACAATTAACTTTGAACAAACTTCAGTCAAGATAACTTGTAAACTTTAAATACTGGCCATGTAGAGATTTAGTGGCTCCAGTGGTATTTAAACCAGCTACCATTTATTATACTATCAATAAAAGGTTTATATGTAAACACCTCATTCGATACGGCTGGTGTAACGTCCTGGAATTTTAATGAGTTAATAATTATTTTATTTAATTATTACATATATATTGGTTTGATAATTCAGAATGGTTTGAATTCAAATATTTGAATATTTAAATTAATGTATAATAAATGGGATAATAGATTTAATTTCCAAAATGTTCGGAAATGGTTAAAATGTAGTATTGTGTAATTTGGATAATATACGATATATTTTTATTTTATATTCGAGTTATAATAACGAATATATTATTCAAATGACTATTGAGCGTATTGATTAAAATATAAATTGTAATCGAGCCCATAACGTTGCGACAATTCGTAATATTACTATTTGAACTTCAACTGGGTGTACAGGATCCGTTATTAGTCGGATTTCTTTGAAACAAGAAACGTTCGGATCTGTTGAGTTATATTTTTCTAATGGAAGTGAAAAATCAAGATTTCGGCTTATGGATTGTAAATTATGTCCAAATCAAATTTTCAAATAGTCGCTATGGAATCGTTTATAAACCATAACGATTTATTAGATATAATAAATCACTAGTTTCGAATTTGGATGAGATATTTGAGACATATCATTAATTTAATGTATAGAATTTTTATATAATTTTTATCTGAAAAATAAACAACTTTTTATTTGAAGTGTTTTACACCTTGTATCTGTATTTTTGGAATTTCACCAAATAAGTTATCTTGTCTATTTTATTAGGGTTTTGTGATCATGGCATATTGCGGTATACGATGATATTTTTATTTTGGTCGTTAGCGGCCCGTACACGAACCGAGTTTTATATAATGGGGTACGCGGAACTTATAACTTAATGTAAAATTAAACTCATCTGTTCCGTATGCAATGAGAAATGACAGTATGAGTACATATGAACGGTTAATTGGACAAGGAGCTAAAAATAGGATCTTTCCATCGAAGTCTTAGTAAACTATTATACTGATCAAGTCTCAGTAAAACAAGTATGATCATCAGAGGGTATACGCATTCCACCCCAAGCTAACTAATATTAAAAGAAAAAAATCAACACAAACCAAAGTGCTTTAAAACAGTGTGAATTTTAATGAATATTCAGTAGCGTATTTATAACTGGCTTTAGGACATCGTTTTTAGCTTTACTGAGAACAAATGTATATAATAGAACTAACCAGAGCAATATAGACATAATATATATACTTTTTCCTTGCCTATTAAGGAAATGGTACAACCTGCCTCCTCAACGCAAGTTGTTTTTGTTGCCTAACCCCTATGATGCACCTGAGTAGTTAAATCAAAACCCTATCACCTACACCTAAAGTACACCGTCCTATTACTTAGCAAGCAAGGTTCTACAAGCCTATAAATACGCGAGTACTCCATTTTTCTGGTTTCAGAAATACAAGCCGAGTTTTAGTGGAAATCGTGAAGAGTATATATATAAGTAAACTCCAGGTTGTTCTCTTATGTATCATGACATTCGAGTTCAGACCCCGGAAACCATGGCAATACAGCAAGCTAGGAACGGGTCAGATCGAAGTTGGGGTAGACGGGAATCTACGTGGAAAGCAGCGTTGCATTTCCGGTAGTACAACGGTTTGTTTGGGTGAAATTTGGACGGAATGCAAGCAAAAACAGTCCGCAACTTTCCAACTGCATACAGCGTCGAGGCCGGGGAGGAATAGACGGGTAGAAGGAATAGGAGAAGGGAGCTGCAAGAAGCAGTTGGGGTGTGTGTAAGGCTCATGGGTTTAATTTAACGTCCCGTGTTTTTCGTAGCCAATTATTTAATTTATTTTATTATTTAAATAATTGTTTTTTAATTTCAATAGTTAAATTCCATGTTTTTGAATATTAATTTAATATTATTAATATAAATAATCAAACCGACCGTTAGGGAGGAGTTTGCTTACTGTCATTGGGCAAAATAGAATTGTCTGAAGCCAAAAAATGATGCGGCCTCTTCGATTCTTTTTCTCCGTGTAACCTAATTCTTCGCATCCCTGATTCTTCTCTATGTCCCTATTTCTTCTCGTATTTCTGTTCTCTCTGTGTTCCGTCTCAAATTCAATACCCTTCAAATCAGGCATCAACTGATTTATCAGATCTAACCCGCAAAACAACCCAGCTCCAATTACCACCCACAAACAATTTTAAATTTTTGTCACACCTTTGGTTTATCAGAACTGTGATTTCGTTGGACATCCATCAATCCAGGTATCGTTTTTTACTTCTTTTATTTTATTTTCCTTTGTTTTTTTTAGTTCAAAACACTTTTTGACAATCAAATTTGGATTTATCATTCTGAAATGTTTAGCTCGTTATTTTTTTCTTTCTTATTTTGTAGATTTAATCTATTATGTATATATCTATGGTTTGTCGTTAGCTTAGTCTATGTTGGCAGTGTATAATCTATTATGTGTCATATCTATGATAGAAAAAAAAATATCCTTCTGCTGTGTATAATATATACAGTGATATATGTATGTATATTGTTTCCTATGATAGAAAAAAAAAATCTCCTTTTGCTGTGTATATGTATGTATATTGTTTCCTATGATAGAAAAAAAAAATCTCCCTTTGCTGTGTATATGTATGTTGCTGTATTTATGGCTTTTGCTGTTAATATGCACATCAACAAGAGGGATATAATTTCATGTTTTTATACATGAGTATATGTTGAAAGGTTTATTCATACGTCCGTAGTGAATAAGCATGATCAACTGTTGTAGTAATTTTGAATTATTTTACAGTTTATGATCACAGGATAAGCCTCTATGAACAAAATTTTGGTCCAAATGATTGGTTAAGATGCATATGAAATGTTACATAATGCACTGGTTTAATGTAAGGTACAAAGATATCCATATCCCTCCTATTGATGTTCTTTTGCTGTTAATATGCACTTATTATAGACGAAAGATGCATAGACATAAAATTCAAGCAATGTACGTTGCTTTATTTAAACTGTTGACATTTCAAAACAATTCCTATGCATTAGTCATTTTGGATTTTTTTTCTTATAGAACAGGTTTTAGTAAATATTTAAGATTTTTTATGTGTTAATTTAGTATCTACAATTTACGCCCATTAAGGCCATAATATTTTTTACTTGTTAATTTAGTAAACATGTAAGATTTTTTAAATATTAGGCATGTACACAGTGCAAGACTTTCCTAATAATCAGATGTACATATGGATGCATATGTTTTGCTTACTAAAATTTTCCATTTTCAGATACATATATGAAAAATAATATGTATGTATATTGTTTCCTATAACAGAAAAAAAATCTCCTTTTGTTGTGTATAATATATACAGCAATATATGTATGTATATTGTTTCCTATGATAGAAAAAAAAAACTCCTTTTGTTGTGTATAATTTATACAGCGATATATGTATGTATATTGTTTCCTATGATACCAAAAAAATCTCCTTTTGTTGTGTAAAAAAATCTCCTTTTGCTGTGTATATATATGTTGTTGTATTTATGGCTTTTGTTGTTAATATGCACATCAACAAGAGGGATATAAATATCATGTTTTTTATACTTGAGTATATGTTGAAAGGCTCCTATTGATGTTCTTTTGCTGTTAATATGCACTTATTATAAACGAAAGATGCATAGACATAAAATTCAAGCAATGATCATTGCTTTATTTAAACTATTGACATTTCAAAACAATTCCTACGCCTTAGTCATTTTGGATTCATTTTTTCTTATACAACATGTTTTAGTAAACATGTAAGAATTTTTATGCATTAATTTAGTATCTACAATTTACACCCATTAAGGCCATAATATTTTTTATGTGTTAATTTAGTAAATATGTAAGATTTTTTTTAACATTAGTCCTATAAACAGTGCAAGACTTTCCTAATAATCAGGTGTACATATGGATGCATATGTTTTGCTTACTAACATTGTGACGACCCCATTTCCCGTACAGACGGTGACAAGGGTAATTTTTGGAATATAACACACAAAAAGATAACAACAGAACAGAAATAAATAAATACACCAGATAATGCACAATAGAATATACTGGATAAACGTAATCATCAGAGTTACACAGTATACAGGATCATACTTAGTACAAATACAGTTTAGCTATACATAAATGTCTACAGCGGAAAACAAACATAATGTACAATAGGAGCTGAGCAACATAAAAAGAGATAAATAATAGAATCCATCTTCAGCTCCAGCTATCCGGATAAAGCCAGCTAAAACCTGAATACAAGGCTGCCCGTGTAGAAAAAGGGGCACCCGAGTTTGAAAGTGAAACAAACTACGAGTCACTCATGGGGCTGGTATGAGAAATCTACTCAACACATTTATAATATGGCCAATCACAGGACCACGCCACTTTCGTGGAACGGGTTTACTCCATTGGATTGCCAATGCTTTAAAACAAATCATTCTTTTAAACATCACAATGCTTTTTATAAAAATGAAGCCATTATAAGACTCAGTTCCCACATCACACAATGCAACGCAAACCGGGGGATAGAGTTTTTTCCTTATAATGGCCAAAATATGCTTGATACGAATAAAACAAAAGCATTTGATATTATTACTAGTGTTTATATGTTTCGAAAGAAATTTCTAATCATAACTATCAATCATAGACGGCATTAATGCCCCATACCACTATGTCGCCATATATAGGTATACAATCAAAATCGCACAGTCACGTATTTGGAAATTGGATTTCCGTCATGAACCAAGGCAAAAGATGGTCCTTACCGACTTCGAGACGCTCTAGCCCGTGTCTTAGGACCCATACACAGGTGGGCCCTTGGATCGTCCGGGCCGGTCCACTGATGTGGATTAAAATTCCTGAACAATGCGTTTCCCCGCCCTATGGGGCGTAAGTGAGCCAACGAATGACTCCATCAGACCCGGATCGTCCGATCAAACCGAGGCGCCTCGCAACAGTAACAACCACATAAGTCAAACTCGTCAGGATGTGTAAAACCACTGACGCCACTTCTAGCTAGAAAGAAACGCATGTCCTTCCTGAGGTCCTTTCTCCCGTTTCTGGTTCATACCGGGTGTGAGGTTCGCGAATTCACGTTATACACAAAGCTACATAACACAGGCGGTGCTTTGATCATCACCACAAGGCCTTGCTTTTCAACAGAAGCCCTGATCACTGCATCTTAGCATGCCACACAGGCAATCCACACCGTGCAACTGATGGCTATCAATCACACAGAATAAATTCCAATATCAGACACATTGTCCATTTGAAAAGTCCGTTCTGGGTCTGAACGAAACCGGAGGCACTATATACCTCGCAAACCCATCGATCACCACGTACGTCTGGACGATCACCACTCATTATCCATATTTCGGGATGCCTCCCAATCAGGACCTCGGTTACCAATCCAAACGAGGTGAAGATCTCCGGTCTTCGACCACCGTCTTCATCTTCGATTTCTTATCGTCGATTCAGTTATTCAGAATGGGATAAACCCGGTCTTTCTGAGCAACTCGCGAATATAATAAACACGTGCTACATAAACAATACATACGCATCATTTTAATTCATTAGTCACTAACCGTCAATCAGTAAGAGAGCGATTTCCCAAATATTAACCCCGAAGGCCGAAACCAACATCAGATCAATACCCAAGAAACCATTCGACTTAGCCAACCTTCAGTTAGTTTCTAAATTTCACATCCATATTGTTTATAATATTTTATAACAATTTATCGCTATTTTTATTTATTTTAAAATAGCCAATTTATTCAAAACGACGCTTCAGGCCATAACGCGGCCGTGGCACTGTTTTTCTTCAGATTTGATTTACACATATCTGAAAATCTAACCGTTGGATCTTCACAAAATTTACATCATTAGAAATATATTTTCAAAATGAATCCAACGGTTCTAGTTTCGGGAAAATCCGACGGTCGGATCTCCCGGTATAATCGTTTGAAGTTTCGATTTCAAAATACGAACTACAGCGTCGTTATTCGATTAAATATAATTATATTTGTGTATATATATATAAATATAATCGATTTTGGCGCTGTTTTTCTTCAGATTTGAATTAAACATTCCAGACAATCCAACCGTTGGATTTTTACAAAGTTGGTGTCATTGGAAAGATATTTCCAAAGCGAACCCAACGTTGCGATTTCAGGAAAATCTGATGGTCGGATCTTCCGTACTAATCGTTTGAAATCACGGTTTCAAAATATGAACTACAGCGTCGTTATTCGATATATTTCAATTCTATTTATATATATATATATATATCGATTCTTCGATTTCAAACAATATGATTTTCATACATTTGATAAAAATGATATTTTTATCTAACTGTCTTCTATTTCAACACTTCGCTATTTTTAACAATTCATGTATATACTAAAAATGTGATTTTTAATGTAAAACAATTTATTTCAAAACTCGACTATTCTATATAGTTAATATAGGTGATAAAAATTGGTTTTTTATTATAAAACAATTTATTTCAAAACAAGGTTATTTTATATAGTTCATATCGATGATAAAAAATGGATTTTTATTATAAAACACTTTCTTTCAAAATATGAATACCATTCAACACATGAATTTCAATTCAACGAATGAATTTCGATTCAACACATGAAGGGTTTCTATAGTTTATATATATCGATAAAAATGTGATTTTTATATTTAAAACACGAATACCATTCAACACATGAATTTCTATCCAACGAATGAATATCGATTCAACCCATGAAGGTTTTCTATAGTTTATATATATCGATAAAAATGTGATTTTTATATTTAAAACACGAATACCATTCAACACATTAATTTCTATCCAACGAATGAATATCGATTCAACACATGAAGGTTTTCTATAGTTTATATATATATATCGATAAAAATGTGATTTTTATATTTAAAACATGAAGACCATTCAACACATGAATTTCTATCCAACGAATGAATATCGATTCAACACATGAAGGTTTTCTATAGTTTATATATATCGATAAAAATGTGATTTTTATATTTAAAACACGAATACCATTCAACACATGAATTTCTATCCAACGAATGAATATCGATTCAACACACGAAGGTTTTCTATTCAACGAATAAATATAGTTTCAACAAATGAAAATAATTCTAACACATGAATATTATTCAAAATTTCGGCAGCATAACGGCAGGGTAGTTAAAACCGGGACCGTCCCTAGTACGTCTCCTCGCTCTACTCGCGGTTTTTGACAATGGGGATTCATGCATCTAGTTCGCACGCAGGCGGCATGTATGTTTTTTCCATTTCCACAAACTAATCCTATGTGGTTTCAACCAATTATTTCTCAACCACAAATGGGTATTTTTCAACCACAATCAATCAATTCCAACCACAAACAATTTCAATCAACCATTCACTATCAATCAATTTTCACACCAATCACAACCAATAAATATCGTCCATGGTTTGTGGACGAGGGGCATATATATATATATATATATATATATATATATATAATTATATATAATTATATATAGTATTTCACTACTATTTCAACACATATATAATTTTTACAACGTATGTATAACTTACACATCAAACGTACAACGTATACAACGCTTATACATAAGGTGTACAACTCTTATATAACCCATACATCGACTATATAATTTATACATCGTCGTTTTCCTTATCATTTATAAATTAGAAATCTCACATTGGGTTCCACTCCACCAAAAATAGCAGAAGGCTCAGAAAAATATGCGGTCTCTTCTAGAAGGTAGAAGACGTCCACACGAGTCCACTCTCTTGTTTCACTGGATTTCATCAAGAAACGAAAAAGATATGATTTTTCAAAGTTTGCAACGGTTTTAAACTGTTAAAAACAGTTTTAATTAAATAGCCGTACCTCTCAACTGAAAGGTTCAAAACTAGGTTTCAGATTTTCAGCCAGACCATGAATCGATGCGAGGATCGGGATGCACAGTGTCGAAGTCCTATATGAGGCGCACGTGCGCCGAGGAGGGGAGCCAATTCGATCAACTTGGGTGGCGGGGGCGGCTCTTTGAAGACGTCGACTTCTCGGAGTCCGTTCTCCCAAAATACACAATGAAAAAATCGAAACCAGGTATGGATTTGAAGAGCTCGGGAAGATCTTCAAAAAGTTCAACTGTGGCACGAGCTAATTCGGCGTGGATTGATCGGAAAATGAGGGGGAAGGTTTTGAACTATTGCCGCCGTCGATCGCGTTTTAATCGGGGAGAGAGAAAAATATCTGGGCCAATGATATTTTTTTATATTTATAAATTTTTAAAATCCAAAAATACCCTCTTTCACCCACGAACACCAATTCAAACCCAACGACTGTCATCCCTAGCATTTTACCCCTATTCCGAACACAATGGGATATGTTTCGTAGGCCCATTTGACTGTTTCAGTCAGTTTTCCTTCAAATTAGAGTATAAAACATTCAATATTCGATTTGAACGTACATTTCAATTTGCCAGGGCCACAAACTGATTCGAAAAATTCCAGAAAAATAAATCTAGCTATGTTTTGACGATACGGTCCCAACAAAACTTGTTTCGTCGAATTCTGAGACCGTTTGCAAAAAGGCCCATTTCTGGTCGATCCAATTTAACCGTAATTCAAAACACATTTTCCTTTGCCACGCTCACATATTAGCTTCAAAAATTATGAAATTTGAAACCTAGCAATAACTTCGCATCCCGGATCCAACAAAAGTGGTTTCGTCGAATTCCGAGGTTGTTTGCAAAATGGCCAATTTCACGGGCTATATAAATTCTATAGCGACCATTCTGAAAATTCATTTGTCCATAACTTTTGCTTTCCACTATGAAACTTCGATTTTTCAGATTCGTTAGAAAGGTATTCACTAACAGATTTAAATATTTTTGGTTTCACTCAAATCCGTTTTGTTTTGCACCCGGTACAGTCCGACAAAGTTTGAATTCAATTTTTGAAACTACAGCCCATTTCAGGCCTTGTTTATAATTAGAATTAATTATATTCGTTTTCAAACGTCGATTCAAACTCAATTTTCATTGCTATTATTTAAAATATTTATTTAAAATATTTAAAATCCATCATTTTAGCCAATTTAATTTTTTTTAAATTGGTTCAGATTTTCCGGGTCGTTACAATCTCCCCACTTAAAACTTTTCGTCCCCGAAAAGGAACAAAGTCGAAAGTGGGTTGATTAATCAACTCTACGTTCAATCTGGCTTCCATTCTCCAACTTTCAGTTTTTGAGAATTCTCAAATTCTTCAAAAATTTGGCTAACACCCGGAATTTTCGAAAAATCTCGCCATAACCTCCTTTGTACGGGGAGAGGTTTGGAAATTTATTGGGCTGTATTAGGTACCCAATAAATCCTAATAAGCATACACATATTTGTAGTGATATATTCTGGTGTTTACAGGGGAGCGTGTATAGATAATAACTCCAGAGAATAAATTCTCGTCACCCTGTCAAAGCCTAACGGAGTGTGTATTTTAATTGCTCCAGAGGATAAATCATCGTCACCTCGTCCCGTGTGGGAAATAAATAGTCCATGTGCCGTATAGATTAACTAGAGAGACGTGATTATTGTCAACTCCAGTCCCGTGTGTGGTTTTTATTAATCTGGAAATTTTATCGTTACAATTTTATATGTCCATATCAGTCATCAGTTCAACCTATAAAATATAGTCATCGCCATACAAGCCTCTCGCTCGTATGGTAAATCTTCCACCTCGTCACACAAGCTCCAAATGCTTATGTGGTATATGATGAAGTATGCCTATCTTCAGAAGTATGCCATGTAATGTAGTTCAAAATTAATTGTTACTATCCTATGGCGACGTTTATTATTACACACAGAATAACCAGCACTCCGCATCCAATGGCATTCACAGGAGTTGATATAATAATATTTCGCATCCAACTCATTAAGGTTTACCTATTTGTCGGGCACGCAAATAAAATCTTTACTCAACAGCTAATCCATTTACCTGTTCAAACATATATAATGCACATATATATATTTCTATCTATTTTCTAATCAGTTCAATGCGTGATATAATCGAATAAATCCTACCATTCATTCTCTTATTAATTAAATTAACTATCGTTTTAATAATTTAATTAATCTAATTTACTATCACACAACACAAACAACAATCAAATTGTTTTTAACTTTTCAAAAATATACTAATCAATTTTTCTACTCTTTTAAAATCATTCAGACTATAGAATTAAAAGTGCACATCCATGGAAAGAAAATAATCAACAAAGTAGAGAACTAATTGGTAATGCAAAGTATGGTAAATGTACCTTGCACCGGAGTCAATCAGAGATATCCACTCGGCATCTAGGATAGGCTTTCTGAATGCTCTCCTCAGTTTCCCAAGTACAATCTCGTGGATCTCCACTCCATTGCACTTTGACTAAGTGAACCTTCTTGTTCCTTAGCACTTTGGTTTCTTTGCCGATAATCTTTAGTGGCTCTCTTCTCACAGCTAGTTCTGGAGTAATTTCAACATCCTGCTGAGTTGCTTCTTCCACGATCAAGTCTGGATCATGAACGTGCTCTCGAAGTTGAGATATATGAAATACATCATGCACCCCAGGCAACCAATCAGGTAGTTTAACCCTATAAGCGAGAGTTCCGATCCGTTCCAGAAAAGGAAACGGACCAATGAATTTGGGCGCCAACTTCCCAGTTTTTCCGAACCGGATAACTCATCCCATCGGCGATACTTTCAAATATACATAATCGCCAACAGCAAATGATATATCTCTTCTACTCCTATCGGCATAACTCTTTTGTCGGCTTTGAGCGGCAAGTAATCGCTTCTTAATAAAGTCGACTTTGTCGGCAGCTTCTTGAATCATATCTGGCCCCAACACAAGTCTATTACCGGGTTCGACCCAACAAGCAGGAGATCGACACGGTCTACCATATAATGCTTCGAATGGCGACATTGTCAGGCTCGCCTGGTAGCTGTTATTATATGAGAATTCAGCCAAATGCAGATGGTCTTCCCATGATCCACCGAAATCTAGAACACAAGCCCGCAATAGATCTTCTACTATACACTACACCAAAATAGCAAAATTGGCACACCAGCATATAGAGATTTAATACGACTTTAAGCCATATCAAATTTGATATGGCTTTAAGTCGTATCAAATTTCATTTGCTACAACTCTATCAATCCGCACCTCCCTAATCTTTAAAATCTAACCGCAGATCTTCCAACATTCGGATTGCTTCGTTTGATACGAGCTTCACCCGTATCAAAACCGCATCTTATTTTTTCTCTTTTCCATCGACCCTTACATTTTTTACAGGCCGCTCATTTCCCAATTATTTTCGTTTCCCTCTTCCAGAACCCTAGCCTTATTTCCTCCACCGCAGCCATCTTCTCGATTCTATGATAGCTGGCGATTCCAAGATAGCTTCTCAATTCCAATAGCTGCTCGATTACAATAGCTGGCGATTCTATGATCTTCTGCGTTCTGCTTCAAAGGAAGAATTTATTGATACGGGGTACTAATTTCAGGGAAAACTCTCATAACTCAAGAGATTCTTTTGTGAGGTACTAAAATTTTCTTCTTTTCTTAACATGGGAGTTGACGAGGTTCATACATTTGAAGTTGGAGAAACCAAAAAAAACCTTAATATATGGAGTAGAATCATTTTAATGTGGTTTTCTGTTTTATTGGAAATTCCTGATTAAGATATCATCGTCATTTATGCTGTGCCCTTTTTTCCATATTGAACTTATATCCTTTTGATTTAATAAAGACATGCGTGCATTTTTTTACCATCAAATATAAGGAGAAACACTACATCTGTTGTCATCAAATAGCAATACATAACACCGGCCATTTCCCAGCGCTTAAGCAATTTTATACTATACCTTAACCAATAACCAAACCCGTGGTATTTAGTTACATAGTACACCGAACAATTAGCGAAAGCTTAAGGTTTATGATTTTTGGTATACATGTAGTCAGTGTGGTCTATCAGCGTCCTCACTAAGCATTCTTCTTCTCCTCTTTCAGAAGTTTCATTTCTAAGTTTGAGTGCATTATTTAGGATTCAAAAGGATGCAGCTGATCCTGGTGTTCTTTAATGCAGGTATTTATGAATTCCTTTGATGAAATATTAGTCAATCTGTCTCGTAATGGCGATCCATGTATTGGCTAAGATGAATATATGACGTGCTCTGAGATGTGAATTAAGTTATATAGATTTTTCCCTTTCGGTTATGAGTGATAACTCTTTTGATACACATTTCTTCAATGTTTCTTATACTGCAGATGTTGGCTTTGCAGATATTTTACTTCCCATTGCAACAGACAATTCTATGGTGCTATCTATTTTCATGTCTTTGGTGTGGTTGTGTGTGTATCCAAAACCCTTCTTATCTATCCCCACAATATTTTATTTGTTTGTGCAAAAATAAATTGAAATGCGATTAATCTGCTTTCGAAATTATCTCCACAAGTTTTTGTATCATTTCAAAACTTATAACTTGTTCAAATCGAATTTGAATGAACAAAAAAAATATCAATATTTTCAATGACTCATATTAATTTATATATTTGAGTATGATAAAAGTTTCAAAACAAGATGAAATTTTATGGATGTCCTTGACTGTAACATGACCATATAAAAACAAACAAGTTGCATTTCAAAACCTTTGGATACATCAAACTTTTGAGAAATTTAAGCGGATCTAGAGAAAAGGGGATAGGTGCGTGTATACTTTCGATCGGCGTAGCAGAATCCTTGCCCTTGTATATTTTCGATCAATTCCCTATTAACTTAAGATCGTTGTAGTTGAATTAGTTAGTTGAGCAAGGTTGTCATGGTGTGCGCTTAAGCATGCTTAGGCAGTACAAACTCAGTTGCGGACTGAGGTATCGCGCCTGAGTTTGCAAACTCAGTTCGGACTGAGTTTGCAAACTTAGTCGCGGACTGAGTGCAAACTCAGTCGCGGACTGAGTGCAAATTCAGTCGCGGACTGAGTGCAAACTCAGTTCCGAAGTCACGGACTGAGTGTCAAGATTCTATAAACGAGTACTGACGAATAATTAACAAATTTTTTTGCCAAGTAATGATTGAACTTGAACCTGCTGCAGATTTGTTAAATAGTGCCAAATTTATTGCTGCATATATTTGAATATATTTTGGACATTTTTTTCCAATCGTCAGTTTTCTAAATTTGGCCTTTAATTAATTGGTTTCACTGATATCATATTCCTAAGCTTCGTTCAAACATGTCTGATGCTTTGTACTTAACTTTGACATTGATATTGCTGTTGCTTTAATTGTTTAGTGCCTCCCTTGAGTTCACTCTTATCACAAGTTTACTATCTCCTGTTAACCCATTTCTCTTCTGGGCTTATTTGTGTCTGCCTTTGAATATGAAGTAGTAGTCTTTTCCTAAATTTAAGCAACATTTCATGCTTATGGATATGCATTGTATTCTTGTTTGAATCCCATAAATCGAATGTGCTAGTTCCCGTTACACGTTGAAGCATTTTTTGTCCATGTTTCCTGCTTGAATTGGGTGCTTGTTGTCCTCTATGCCTCTGATCTGATGCTACATCCTTTTATGTGTCTTGGATTTGTGTTTCTGGCGATTAATGCTATACATGTATGCATGGGTTAATTCATACTTGCTGCCTTGTATGAATGTGTGCTTCTAACCAGCTTCATTTGTGCACTTCCCTGACTTGTACGCTCTTGCACCATCATCCATTGCTGGTGCACTTAATTCAAGTACAAAATGAACAGGGCTACTTTTTTCATTATGATAATTCATGGCACTTACACGACAGATATCAGAACTTCGAATGTATGAACTTCGTCAACTCCCATGTTAAGAAAAGAAGAAAACTTGCATTTATTTATGCATTATTATTTATAAGCCTTGATTTTGACATGGCTTGTCATATATTTAAACAGGATGTTGTCAACTTTGAGGTCCTAGAAAATTACATGACAGATGAGGAAAAACGACGATTAAAGAGACATCTAGCTTCTATGGATACAGATAATGATCCTTTAAGGCAAGTTTGCGTAAACTGTGCTGTTCATGTTTAAAATAAGAGCTGTCTTGTCATATTATCTAATACATCTTTTTTATATGCATCACAGTATTAAAACGATGTTTGAAAGCCAACAATTTTCAGAGGCTTTTATTTATTTTCAGCAACTACTTCAAGATGGAATACTTGAACCTTTCTGATGAGTATAATACCTTGAAGAATTATTTGCTGCATAATTATTCAAGATCTGCATGGGTAGTACACTATCAAAAACTTAAGGTACTTGTTAGCTGCCGATATCTTTTGTTCTTAGTTCTCTCAATCAATGCATATTTTTTTGGGCTTCAGACTTATATTTCATTATGTTTTAGGATGTGAAAGGTAAAGAGAATGTAATGAACACAAATAACTCTAACCATTTTATGCTCACACCATTAAAGAGGTATTGGAAAACAAAAGATAGCAACATTTCAGGTTGGTTTTTCTTTCTTGTGCTAATTTACAACTGCGTTGGGATCTTGTCGCTTTTTACCCAGTCCGGAACTGAGTTTCCGGAACTGAGTTTGCACGAGTTTGTTGCAAAATCAGTTCGAATAATAGGTTTCTCATCAGAGTTTCTCATTCGGCCATCTCTGCTTAGCTGCCTATAATTGAGTGAGTTCAGTATGCGCCTTTCATAATCATCTCTGAAGACCTTGCTAGTATTCGATTGGGACAAGAATTTCTCAACCTCAGTGTTAGAAAGTGATTCTAATGCCGATGCATCTTTCTTTGCAGGAAGTTCATTGGCATTGTTGGGAGTTGTAAACTTATTCCCTTCTTTTGGCTTTGCACTGTTCTTTACTGAATCATCAACTTTCTCCAAATTTACTACTTTATCATCTGCCACTTCAGAAGTAAACTCGGTATTGTCATTTTTTGCTTCAACTTCCACACCCATTATAATGAAACTTCTATAGTATCAAGCCCTGAGAATGGAGGAGATCTCGGAGATGAAGAGAGGAAGCGAACGAGAAACGGAATTGAGCCAGAGTAGAAATCACATATTTATAATAATTTTAATTAATTTCCGATCTTCGATTTAAAGATATGGCAGATTTTTATGAAGATCTAAACGAAAATCAATGCATGCTAGTTCATTCTCCTTTTTTCCGTAGTCCATCTCCATATCTTTTACTTCATGCTATCAGTGTTTTACTGCACCAGCCTTTCTGTTCTTCTTCTTCTTCTAATTTCTTTTGTTGCACCATCCTTTCTGTTCGCGTAAGGCTCAGCGAAACTGAGCCGTAATGCTCAGCTGAAACTGAGCCTTACGGCTCAGTTTCACTAGTTGTATTCATGTTTAATATAGTTGAGGCGATTGGAGCATAATGGTTAATCTTATTCTCACAGCGAGTCTAAATAAACATGTTGTCCTCGTACTAAAGTAAATGTTGCGGTTTTCAGTTTGATGAAGTTGGCACAATACATGCTTATGTCACAACATTGGTTGCTCTAGAGAAGCCAGATTTTCATCCTTATTAATTGTAGTGGGCACAATACATGCTTATGTCACAACATTTCAAATTTTGTAATTTGTTAGCAACGTAAAGAAGATGACTAATGTTTGTAGATGGGTAATGCTGCAGTAGTTTTAGGTTTGAGGTGAAATCCCGGACAAGCAAGCGTTTTCGAACCAGTATCAACATTGCACTTTTCAGTAAAAAACATTTAGAGTGCAAGCCCCAACTATTTCACTTGCATATACAAAAGATTTATACGGCAGGGATTGAAGTACAAACAATAATTGGACAGGCGAATTAAGCATGTATTTGAAGCTATAGAAATCTTTAAATTCATGCTTAGCTTAAACTGAGCCACGGTTCAGTTTCACTGAGCCTTCGGCTCAGCTGAAACTGAGCCGAAGGCTCAGCGAAACTGAGCCGTAAGGCTCAGTTTCAGCTGAGCATTACGGCTCAGTTTCGCTGAGCCTTTGGCTCGGCTGAAACTGAGCGTAAGGCTCAGCGAAACTAAGCCGTAATGCTCAGCTGAAACTGAGCCTTACGGCTCAGTTTCGCTGAGCCTTCGGCGCAGCTGAAACTGAGCATTCGGATCAGCGAAACTGAGCCGTAATGCTCAGCTGAAACTGAGCCTTACGGCTCAGTTTCGCTGCATTGATTTTTTTAGTTACTATTTGAACCAGGTCTTGTTGTTGTGGAGGCGAAACTAAACTGATGTTTGTTATTTTCTTTTCTTTTCAGGCGTTGGAACAAGCATGAGTTGTATGGGCTCGACAACTGCAGTTTTGTTGATTTTTTTTTTTTAGAGAAAGAACTGTGAACATTATGTATTAACTGAAGTTATGATTTATGTATTAATCGAATTATTCTTAGCGTGTCTTCTTTATATACTGTTATATGAGTGTAGCGTATCTTCTTTATTGTGCATATATATATATATATATATATATATATATATATATATCAATGGGTGCAGTGATTTTGTATATTGCATATATGATATACCGATTTTGATACGGTTAAAAGCCGTATCTAATTCATTGTTATCAGTGTAGGAGTGAGGCATTAAATACGGTTTTTAGCCGTATCAGTATACCAGTTTAATACGGTTTTAAGCCGTATCAAACTGGTATACTGGTACGGCTAAAAACCGTATCAATCTATGAAATTAGTAGTGCAAGCATAACAACTTGAGGCGGTTTAAAGCCGTAGCAATTGTTCAGTTTGATACGGCTTAAAACCGTATCAAATTAGAAGTTGGAGAGTGCCCGCATGCTAGTTTGATACGGTTTAAAACCGTATCAAACTGAACAATTACTACGGCTTTAAACCGTACCAATTTAGTAATTTAATACGGTTTTAAGCCGTACCAATTGACAAATTTGATAAGGTTCTAAACCGTATTAATTATGGATTTTGATACGGTTTAAAACCGTATCAAATATCTCAATTGATACGGTTTTGAACCGTATCAATTGAACAGAGACGCCATTTTTTGATACGGCTTAAAACCGTATCAAATCGCTTTTAATACGGCCATTAACACTGCCAAATTGTCATTTTTGGTGTAGTGATACGATTCACCCTCTCAGTTTGACCATCTGTCTGAGGATGATAGGCGGTGCTTAGGTTCAGCTTTGTTCCCAGCTCTACTTGAAATGCCTCCCAGAATTTGCTAGTAAATATTGTATCTCTATCACTGACTATACTGAGCGACACTCCATGTAGCCTAACAATTTCCCTGAAGTATATCTGCGCCAAACCCTGAGCAGATCTGTTTGATCTGACAGGTATAAAATGGGCGGTCTTCGTGAAGCGATCTACGATCACCCAAATACTGTCATTTCCTTTTCTGGTTCTGGGCAAACCATCAATGAAGTCCATGGAAATATGTTCCCACTTCCAACCAGGAAAGTCTAGCGGTTGTAACAATCCAGCTAGTTTCTGTTGGTCGCTCTTGACTAGCTGGCAAGTAGGGCATCGGCTAACATATATTGAAACGTCTCTTTTCATAGCCTTCCACCAGAATGTTCACTTGAGATGTTGTACATTTTGGCCACACCAGGATGGATACTTAGCTTGGACTTGTGACACTCGTCTAACACTTCACTTTTTAACTCTGGGATGTCAGGAACACAAATCCTTCCTTTCAATCTCAAGGTCTCGTCGTTATCTATTTGAAAACACGAGGGTTCGCCTTTCTGAATCCTTTTGATCATATCCTTAATAAAATTATCCTCCTTCTGAAGAATAGATATTTTGTCAATCAGTGAAGTCGTAATAACAAAGCTGGCGATCATTACATTCTTTCGACTCAGCGCATCGACCACGACATTGGCTTTCCCTGGAGTGTATAGAATCTCAAAATCATATGCTGCAAGGAACTCTAACCAACGTTGCTGCCTCAGATTCAGGTCTTTCTGGGTGAACAGATACTTTAACGACTGATGGTCTGTATACAGTTCGAATTTCTCACCCAAAAGGTAGTGCCTCCAGATTTTCAAGCGAATACGATGGCTAACAGCTCAAGATCATGAGTCACATAATTCTTCTCATGTGGTTTCAGCTGAAGGCTAGCATATGCAATCACTTGACCTCTTTGCATTAATACTGCACCAAGGCCCTCTCTAGAAGAATCAGTCCAGACTTTCAAATCCTCATTGCCATCAATTATTGTTAACACTGGAGCAGTTGTCAGTTTCAACTTCAGCTCTTGGAAAGCTTCCTCACATACCGGAGTCCAATTGAATCTCGAATGTTTCTTCGTCAGTTTCGTTAAAGAACTAGGTGTCTTCGCGAAATCCTTAATGAATTTCCGATAATAACTGGCTAACCCGAGAAAACTTCTAACTTCTGTTGGCGTACGAGGTTGTTTCCAATTCTGAATAGCAGTGATTTTACTGGGATCCACTGAAATTCCTTGCTTTGACACTACGTGGCCAAGAAATTTGACTTCTTCTTGCCAGAATATACATTTGGAAAACTTTGCTTTTAATACATTCCTTCTGAGCATTTCTAACACTTGTTCCAAGTGTTTTTCGTGCTCGCTTTCTGACTTAGAGAAGATAAGGATATCATCAATGAAAACCAGAACAAATTTATTCAATACTCCTCTGAATACTCTGTTCATTAGATCGACGAAATAGGCTGGAGCGTTACATAAGCCGAACGGCATTACTAACCACTCGTAGAATAAGTCTGGACCTCTGAATGCTGTCATTGGAACACACTCTTCGGCAATTCGAAGCTGATGGAAGCCTGTAGCTAGGTCCATCCTTGAAAATACTTGTGCTCCATTCAGACGATCCAATAAATCATCGATTCGTGGCAATGGATATTTGTTCTTTACGGTCTGCTTGTTCAAATCACGATAATCCACACATACCCGTAGAGTACCGTCTGATTTTGGGACAAACACTACTGCTGCTCCCCAATCTGAGAAACTAGGCCTGATCAGAC
This sequence comes from Allium sativum, assembly GCA_030737875.1. Classification (NCBI taxonomy): domain Eukaryota; kingdom Viridiplantae; phylum Streptophyta; class Magnoliopsida; order Asparagales; family Amaryllidaceae; genus Allium; species Allium sativum. The sequence continues at coordinate 268,569,878 of CM060913.1, read as the reverse complement.
CCTTCCATACGAGCTGCCGTAATTGATTGTCAAGTTCTTCTTTCTCCTTCAAGGACATTCTTCGAATAGCGTGAACTACCGGCCTTGCATTCGGAATTAAAGCAATTTTGAAATCAATCTCTCTTTGCGGAGGTAAGCGAACAACTTCTTCGAACACATCCGCATAGTTCTTGACGACAGGAATATCTTTGATGAGGTCAGGAATATTCTCTGTGACTTCAGGGATATTTTCAATTTGAACAAGAGAAACATCCAAAGCTGCCCAGAAGTCTTTTCTATTAGCATTCTGACCTTCACAGGGAATGGTTATATAATCGCCTGATTTTATCTTTGCCTTAACGACTCTGTCGGCGCATTTAACCTCAGCTTCATACTTGGTCAGCCAGTCTAACCCCAAGATAAGATCAAACTCTCTAAAATTCATGACGACCGCGATGGTAGGGAACCGATAACGAGAAAAAGAAACCGGCACTCCACAAACCCAACTGAGATCAATGGAACCCCCAACCGGATTCTGAACAGTCATTGGTTCCTTGAGCTTCTTCAAATTCAAATCCAGCTTCTTAGCTGCATTCTTTGCAACAAAGCTTCGCGACGCGCCGGTGTCAAACAGTACTTTAACAGGAATGTCTCTGACAGTAAGCGTGCCTTCTAAAACATCAGCCCTTTCTTGACTAGCTGAGGGCTCAGAAGTTTCTGCTACTTCATTTATATGTACTGCTTCAGATTCTTTCTTTAATAGCTGGCAATTCTTCTCAATATGACCAGCATGATGGCACTTCCGGCATTTCCTAACTTCTCGAGACTTCCCGCCGGGTTTGAATCCACCCTTGCTTCGTTTCTTTAAGGGCCCACAATTTATCGACAAATGCCCCTTTTGATGGCAGTTATTGCATACGGCGGTCGTTACGGGTTCTTTCCCAGCTCTAGCCCTTTTCCTCTTGGCACTGGGCTTCTTATTGACCTCAAACCTCGTACTGGCTTCAGGAATATCAGTTTCTGACTCTTCTTTGTTACTAGAACAGACTTCTTCTTCGTCGCGCAACATCCCTTTCTTATGGAGATCTTCATACTGATAAGCCATGTATATCATTTTTGAAAATGGAAGCTTCACATTCTTCATTACACTATTCTGATATCTCCTTTGCAGGCCATGAATAAATCTCAGATTTTTCCTCTTTGGATCTTGAATAAGATGAGAAACAAAGTGAGAAAGTTCATTGAATTTCTTATGATATTCAGGAATGGTCATATCACCTTGTATCAGATAAGAAAATTCATCAAATAATCGCTCCATCACCTCAGAAGGAGTAAATCTTGCTAGGAAAATCTCTTTGAATCTATCCCAGGTGACATCACCTTCTGGATTATCTTTGATGATTGTTTCCCACCAGATTAAAGCTTCTTCTTTGAGCGCCCAAGATGCTACTAATCTTTTCTGATCATCTCTCAACTGGATACGTTCAAATATTCTTTCGACAGAACTCATCCAAGCTTGAGTCTGAATTAGAGATTCATTACCGAGAACTGTGCTCCGTTCAGATTTCGATATCTCTTTAATAGAGCCTCTAGATCGGGTTCTGCATTTCTTCTGTTTCTGACACTCATTTTCAAGTACTTCTACAAATAGCAAATCAAGTGTCAGGTCACAGAAAAGGTATTTTAAAACATAGAAACATATACTTCAAATGTAAATGTGTCTTGTGGGGTGTATTTCATTCTGCTTTACTCATACTAGGATATTACTGATCCTATCCGTAATGAGTTACCCGTCCTAGAACACTACTGGTTCTATTTCTGACGAGTTCGTTAATATGTTATATTCCAGAACTAAGCATAACCAAAGCTCTGATACTACGTTGTGACGACCCCATTTCCCGTACAGACGGTGACAAGGGTAATCTTTGGAATATAACACATAAACAGATAACAACAGAACAGAAATAAAGAAATACACCAGATAATGCACAATAGAATATACTGGATAAACGTAATCATCAGAGTTACACAGTACACAGGATCATACTTAGTACAAATACAGTTCAGCTATACATAAATGTCTACAGCGGAAAACAAACATAATGTACAATAGGAGCTGAACAACATAAAAAGAGATAAATAATAGAATCCATCTTCAGCTCCAGCTATCCGGATAATGCCAGCTAAAACCTGAATACAAGGTTGCCCGTGTAGAAAAAGGGGCACCCGAGTTTGAAAGTGAAACAAACTACGAGTCAGTCATGGGGCTGGTATGAGAAATCTACTCAACACATTTATAATATGGCCAATCACAGGACCACGCCACTTTCGTGGAACGGGTTTACTCCATTGGATTGCCAGTGCTTTAAAACAAAACATTCTTTTAAACATCGCAATGCTTTTTATAAAAATGAAGCCATTATAAGACTCAGTTCCCATCACACAATGCAACGCAAACCGGAGGATAGAGTTTTTTCCTTATAATGGCCAAAATATGCTTGATACGAATAAAACAAAAGCATTTGATATTATTACTAGGGTTTATATGTTTCAAAAGCAATTTCTAATCATAACTATCAATCATAGACGGCATTAATGCCCCATACCACTATGTCGCCATATATAGGTATACAATCAAAACCGCACAGTCACGTATTTGGAAATTGGATTTTCATCATGAACCAAGGCAAAAGATAGTCCTTACCGACTTCGAGACGCTCTAGCCCGTGTCTCAGGACCCAGACACAGGTGGGCCCTTGGATCGTCAGGGCCAGTCCACCGATGTGGATAAAAATTCCTGAACAATGCGTTTCCCCGCCTTATGGGGCGTAAGTGAGCCAACGAATGACTCTATCGGACCCGGATCGTCTGATCAAATTGAGGCGCCTTGCAATAGTAACAACCACATAAGTCAAACTCATCAGGGCGTGTAAAACCACTGACGCCACTTCTAGCTAGAAAGTAACGCATGTCCTCCCTGAGGTCCTTTCTCCCGTTTCTGGTTCATACCGGGTGTGAGGTTCGCGAATTCATGTTATACACAACGCTACACCACACAGGCAGTGCTTTGATCATCACCACAAGACTTTGCTTTTCAACAGAAGCCCTGATCACTGCATCTTAGCATGCCACACAGGCAATCCATGAAAGAGGCTATGCAGCGGTAGGATCGTATTGAATGGAGTATAAGTAGAATACTAAAGTAGCAGTAGTAAGCAGTAAATCACACAGTCGATTTATACTGGTTCGGATTACCGTCCTACGTCCAGTCCCAGACTCCCTTCTGGAATTTCACTAACGCAACAACCCTCACTTCACCTGGAGGAATAGGTTCACAATTACCCGAACAGCCGAACGGGATTTCTTGCCTCAACTGCTGAAGAGGTCTTCACTAGTACAAAGATAAATGTTGACTTAGTGTGTTCTTGATAACACGAATTGTCAAATATTAAGTACACCCTTCTTATAGCCTTTCCTTGATGATAATCGTGAAGTATGTGAAGGATTATGGAAGTTTAAAAATCTCGAGTATGAAAATCGGTGAAGTATGTGAAGAATTTAGAGAGCTTTTGTATAAGATAGAGAGAATTAGAATAAAAATCGGTGATTGGAACAATTAATCAACCCTCTATTTATAATATATAAAAAGATACAACTGATCACGAAAGGTTTTGATGAAGAGATATGGATTAAATAGTTGTATCTCTTCATAAAGAATGCAACTCTTCGGAATTCAGATGTCTGAAAATAAAATTCAGATGTCTGTTTATTTTAAAAATCAAATCAGAAAGGAAATAGTGTATTTCGGGGGCATTTCAGACGTCTGAAATATATCAACCAGACGTCTGAATATTGTATTTAAAAACATTATGTTTCAGCAAATAGACGTCTGAAAATTTCAGACCAGACGTCTGTTTTCTGTTATCAGACTATTCCTTGCTTAATTTATATAAGAGAAGCTATATACATATAAAATGTGTGTGTGTGATCATCAAGGAAGACTTTAACATATAAATCTAGGACTAACAAATTCTTACAACATATTTAATCTTCAATTATAGCTCTTGAATCTGTTGTTGAGTATCTTCCTGCAAGACAAAGTTAGTCGATAATAATATATATGTACATGTATAGTTGTCATAATCAAAACGCCATATAGCGAGATCCAACATTCTCCCCCTTTTTGATAATGACAACTGTATATGTAACTCCCCCTGTCAATATGTCAATATGCATATATTATCATATATTTCTCTTTTTGATATCCATGTACCTACAGGTTAGCTTAGAGGATTTTTGGTATAATTGTGTAGTTGTTGTCATCAAAATCCAACAATAGAGTTTCTAACATTCTCCCCTTTTTGATGATGACAACTATACAATTTAAAAATATATTTTTTCTATAACATCTTCCTCTTATAATATCTTCCTCTATCAATATACACCTGAATTTCTCCCCCTTTGTCATTATCAAAAAGAATGAGGGAATGTAATAAATATCATTGTCTTCTCTTTATTTTTTTCCCCTGAATGTGTGATATATGAAAATTTCTCCCCCTGAGTATGTGATTATTATATTTCCAGATTCCCTGATTTAACTTTAAGCTCAGTTTTTAATGATATTAGAGATACTGAAATACCCTCCTTTTTTTGTTGTGGTGTACCTGCAACAAATATTATATATATACTTTGGTACCCACTTTCTCTGTTAGGGTCCAGGGGTTAGAGAGGAGGTAACCATACCCACAAGGGTTTAATGGTACCTTTGAAAATAAAGTTTTTATTTTTAACTACTGAATCAAAATAATCATCAATGTATTTTTCTCGATTTTTCCAATTTACAGGAACCCAAATACTTAGATAATTTCTATTAATATTTCTTTTTGTACTTTTATTATAAATGTTTCTAGTCATAGAAGCATTTGAATTTCTATAGAAATTTGATCTTCGAGTTACACGTGCTTTAGTACTAGCAGTTAAACTTTTGTTATACATGAAAGCATATCTAGTACTAGTTCTATGATTAGTTTTATTATACCCTAAGCCACTTTTATCGTGTAAAGGTCTAGAGCAAGATAAAATATCATTTAAATCATTTTGACCTTTATTAAATTTTGTGAACTTATTTGTACATTTTTCAAATTTGATTCCAAAGCCGTGATTGAAATTTTCAAAAGAAGTCTTGCAATCTTTTAAACCAATTTTCTTATTTAATTCAGAATTCTCCCTTTTTAAAGTACTATTCTCATTTTCGAGACGACAAATTTGAGATCCTGAATTATTAAAAGAAGAGTGTATTTTTTCAAAATTTTCTTTCGAATCGGACATTTCATTTTGCAAAGTATTATTATTAACTTTTAAAAACTCATATTCTTTAAATAATTCTAAATTCTTCTCAGTTAAAGCTCCATTCTCTATTTCAAGAGACGAAACTAAAGAATTAGAATTATTTAAAGAATCTTCTAATGATTCATTTCTATTTTTAAAGAGATCGATTTCCTTTAAAAGAACATTGTTTTTATCTTCTAGTCGCTCATTTTCTTTTTGAAGGAAATCTTTTTGAAAAACAAGCTCTTCTAAGGTATTTTCAAAACATTTGGCTTGTTTGACTAAAAAATTGTTTTCTTCTTTTAATTTGGAATTTTCTTGCTCACAATTTTTAGACTTGGCTAAAATAATTGCATTAAGTTTACCCAAACTTTTAAAATCTTTTAATAATTTTTCGTGGTCTAATAAAAGATCTTTATACAATGAATCCTCACATACCGATTGTGATCTCACTTTAGCCATTAAACATTTGCTCTCTTGCTCCGTCGCTTTTGCTTTGTTGTTCTTCCACTTTCTAATGCCTTTACTAGATTTCTTTATTGCCATTTATTCTAGGATGTTGTTACGATCTCTAGAATACCAAGCTCTGATACCAATTGAAAGAGGCTATGCAGCGGTAGGATCGTATAGAATGGAGGTACAAGTAGAATACTAAAGTAGCAGTAGTAAGCAGTAAATCACACAGTCGATTTATACTGGTTCGGATTACCGTCCTACGTCCAGTCCCAGACTCCCTTCTGGAATTTCACTAACGCAACAACCCTCACTTCACCCGGAGGAATAGGTTCATAATTACCCGAACAGCCGAACGGGATTTCTTGCCTCAACTGCTGAAGAGGTCTTCACTAGTACAAAGATAAATGTTGACTTAGTGTGTTCTTGATAACACGAATTGTCAAATATTAAGTACACCCTTCTTATAGCCTTTCCTTGATGATAATCGTGAAGTATGTGAAGGATTATGGAAGTTTAAAAATCTCGAGTATGAAAATCGGTGAAGTATGTGAAGAATTTAGAGAGCTTTTGTATAAGATAGAGAGAATTAGAATAAAAATCGGTGATTGGAACAATTAATCAACCCTCTATTTATAATATATAAAAAGATACAACTGATCACGAAAGGTTTTGATGAAGAGATATGGATTAAATAGTTGTATCTCTTCATAAAGAATGCAACTCTTCGGAATTTAGATGTCTGAAAATAAAATTCAGATGTCTTTTTATTTTAAAAATCAAATCAGAAAGGAAATAGTGTATTTCGGGGGCATTTCAGACGTCTAAAATATATCAACCAGACGTCTGAATATTGTATTTAAAAACATTATGTTTCAGCAAACAGACGTCTGAAAATTTCAGACCAGACGTCTGTTTTCTGTTATCAGACTATTCCTTGCTTAATTTATATAAGAGAAGCTATATACATATAAAATGTGTGTGTGTGATCATCAAGGAAGACTTTAACATATAAATCTAGGACTAACAAATTCTTACAACATATTTAATCTTCAATTATAGCTCTTGAATCTGTTGTTGAGTATCTTCCTGCAAGACAAAGTTAGTCGATAATAATATATATGTACATGTATAGTTGTCATAATCAAAACGCCATATAGCGAGATCCAACAATCCACACCGTGCAACTGATGGCTATCAATCACACAGAATAAATTCCAATGTCAAACACACTGTCCATTTGCAAGTCCGTTCTGGGTCTGAACGAAACCGGAGGCACTATATACCTCGCAAACCCATCGATCACCACGTACGTCTGGACGATCACCACTCATTATCCATATTTCGGGATGCCTCCCAATCAGGACCTCGGTTACCATCCAAACGAGGTGAAGATCTCCGGTCTTCGACCACCGTCTTCATCTTCGATTTCTTATCGTCGATTCGGTTATTCAGAATGGGATAAACCCGGTCTTTCTGAGCAACTCGCGTATATAATAAACACGTGCTACATAAACACTACATACGCATCATTTTAATTCATTAGACACTAACCGTCAATCAGTAAGAGAGCGATTTCCCAAATATTAACCCTGAAGGCCGAAACCAACATCAGATCAATACCCCAGAAACCATTCGACTTAGCCAACCTTCAGTTAGTTTCTAAATTTCACATCCATATCGTTTATAATATTTTATAACGATTTATCGCTATTTTTATTTATTTTAAAATAGCCAATTTATTCAAAACGACGTTTCGGGCCATAACGCGGTCGTGGTGCTGTTTTTCTTCAGATTTGATTTACACATATCTGAAAATCTAACCGTCGAATCTTCACAAAATTTACATCATTAGAAAGATCTTTTAAAAATGAATCCAACGGTTCCAGTTTCGGGAAAATCCGACGGTCGGATCTCCCGGTATAATCGTTTGAAGTTTCGATTTCAAAATACGAACTACAGCGTCGTTATTCGATTAAATATAATTATATTCATATATATATATATATATATAAATAAATATAATCGATTCTGGCGCTGTTTTACTTCAGATTTGAATTAAACATTCCAGACAATCCAACCGTTGGATTTTTACAAAGTTGGTGTCGTTGGAAAGATATTTCCAAAGCGAACCCAACGGTTGCGATTTCAGGAAAATCCGATGGTCGGATCTCCCGTACTAATCGTTTGAAATCACGGTTTCAAAATACGAACTGCAGCGTCGTTATTCGAAATATTTCAATTCTATTTATATATATATCGATTCTTCGATTTCAAACTATATGATTTTCATACATTTGATAAAAATGATATCTTTATCTAACTGTCTTCTATTTCAACACTTCACTATTTTTATTAATTCGTGTATATACTAAAAATGTGATTTTTAATGTAAAACAATTTATTTCAAAACTCGACTATTCTATATAGTTAATATAGGTGATAAAAATTGGATTTTTATTATAAAACAATTTATTTCAAAACAAGGTTATTTTATATAGTTCATATCGATGATAAAAAAATGGATTTTTATTATAAAACACTTTCTTTCAAAATATGAATACCATTCAACACATGAATTTCAATTCAACGAATGAATTTCGATTCAACACATGAAGGTTTTCTATAGTTTATATATCGATAAAAATGTGATTTTTAAATTTAAAACACGAATACCATTCAACACATGAATTTCTATCCAACGAATGAATATCGATTCAACACATGAAGGTTTTCTATAGTTTATATATATCGATAAAAATGTGATTTTTATATTTAAAACACGAATACCATTCAACACATGAATTTCTATCCAACGAATGAATATCGATTCAACACATGAAGGTTTTCTATAGTTTATATATATCGATAAAAATGTGATTTTTATATTTAAAACACAAAGACCATTCAACACATGAATTTCTATCCAACGAATGAATATCGATTCAACACATGAAGGTTTTCTATAGTTTATATATATCGATAAAAATGTGATTTTTATATTTAAAACACGAATACCATTCAACACATGAATTTCTATCCAACGAATGAATATCGATTCAACACATGAAGGTTTTCTATTCAACGAATAAATATAGTTTCAACAAATGAAAATAATTCTAACTCATGAATATTATTCAAAATTTCGGCAGCATAACGGCAGGGTAGTTAAAACTGGGACCGTCCCTAGTATGGCTCCTCGCTCTACCTTAAAACCTCGCGGTTTTTGACAATGGGGATTCATGCATCTAGTTCGCACGCAGGCGGCATGTATATTTTTTCCATTTCCACAAACTAATCCTATGTGGTTTCAACCAATTATTTCTCAACCACAAATGGGTATTTTTCAACCACAATCAATCAATTCCAACCACAAACAATTTCAATCAACCATTCTCTATCAATCAATTTTCACACCAATCACAACCAATAAATATCGTCCATGGTTTGTGGACGAGGGGCGTGTGTATATATATATATATATATATATATATATATATATATATATATAGCATTTCACTTCTACATGAGGTGTACAACGCTTATACATGAGGTGTACAACGCTTATATAACCCATACATTGACTATATAATTTATACATTGTCGTTTTCCTTATCATTTATAAATTAGAAATCTCACATTGGGTTCCACTCCACCAAAAATAGCAGAAGACTCAAAAAAATATGCGGTCTCTTCTAGAAGGTAGAAGACGTCCACACGAGTCCACTGTCTCTTGTTTCACTGGATTTCGTAAAGAAACGAAAAAGATATGATTTTTCAAAGTTTGCAACGGTTTTAAACTGTTAAAAACAGTTTTAATTAAATAGTCGTACCTCTCAGCTGAAAAGTTCAAAACTAAGTTTCTGATTTTCAGACAAACCATCGATGCGAGGATCGGGCTGCGCAGTGTCGAAGGCCTACGTGAGGCGCAAGTGCGCCGAGGAGGGGAGCCAATTCGATCAACTCAGGTGGCGGCGGCGGCTCTTTGAAGACGTCGACTTCTCGGCGTCCGTTCTCCCAAAATACACAATGAAAAAATCGAAACCAGGTATAGATTTGAAGAGCTCGGGAAGATCTTCAAAAAGTTCAACTGTGGCACGAGCTAAATCAGCGTGGATTGATCGGAAAATGAGGGGGAAGGTTTTGAACTATTGCCGCCGTCGATCGCATTTTAATCAGGGAGAGAGAAAAATATCTGGGCCAATGATATTTTTTTATATTTATAAATTTTTAAAATCCCAAAAGACCATCTTTCACCCACGAACACCAATTCAAACCCAACGACTGTCGTCCCTAGCGTTTTATCCCCATTCCGAACACAATGGGATATGTTTCGTAGGCCCATTCGACTGTTTCAATCAGTTTTCCTTCAAATTAAAGTATAAAACATTCAATATTCGATTTGAACGTACATATCAATTTGCTAGGGCCACAAACTGATTCGAAAAATTCCAGAAAAATAAATCTAGCTATGTTTTGACGATACGGTCCTAACAAAACTAGTTTCGTCGAATTCTGAGACCGTTTGCAAAAAGGCCCATTTCTGGTCGATCCAATTTAACCGTAATTGACCAAAACACATTTTCCTTTGCCACGCTCACATATTAGCTTCAAAAATTATGAAATTTGAAACCTAGTAATAACTTCACATCCCGGATCCAACAAAAGTGGTTTTGTCGAATTCCGAGGTCGTTTGCAAAATGGCCAATTTCACGGGCTATATAAATTCCATAGCGACCTTTCTGAAAATTCATTTGGCCATAACTTTTGCTTTCCGCTATGAAACTTCGATTTTTCAGATTCGTTAGAAAGGTATTCACTAACAGATTTAAATATTTTTGGTTTCACTCAAATCTGTTTTGTTTTGCACCCGGTACAGTCCGACAAAGTTTGAATTCAATTTTTGAAACTACAGCTTCATTTCAGGCCTTGTTTATAATTAGAATTAATTATATTCGTTTTCAAACGTCGATTCAAACTCACTTTTCATTGCTATTATTTAAAATATTTATTTTAAATATTTAAAATCCATCATTTTAGCCAATTTAAAATTTTTTAAATTGGTTCAGATTTTCCGGGTCGTTACAAACATTTTCCTTTTTCAGATACATATATGAAAAATAATATGTATGTATATTGTTTCCTATGATAGAAAAAAATAAAATCTCCTTTTGTTGTGTATAATATATACAGTGATATATGTATGTTTGTCCAGCTAAATTTTGCTACAGGCCCCATGATTAATTGATTGCACTGCGATTTCTACTGAAACTATTGAATAGAGAGTTGCAGAAGCTTTTATTTCCGATTGAAGTTAATATTATCTTCTTTTGATAATATTATATAGTTTCTTTAACTTTATGTTGTCCCGTTTTTCCTTTAAAGGAATCTTATGCTTAGCCAATATTTATGGATTCTCAGTCTTTATATTCCATTCTTTGCTTCTTGCAGATCCTTAATTTGTCATTAGCATATGCTTTGTGTGTTGAGGTATAACAACAACAGATGATGGGCCCTTATAGTAAATTTAAATATCTAATGAAAATGAAGTATTGATCCCCCCCCCCCCCATATTTCACTCTTAAATTAATGATATGTGTTCTCATATTAGGTTTGTACGACTCTGCTCCCAGTGTCAGTATTGTTATTTTGGCACCTATTAGCTGAGATGGGGAAGTTTGTTGTGTTCTAATTACAGACAAAAACCGGCATGCTTGCTAGATGGCCTTTGAAGTTGCAATAACCTGATTACAATCTCCTTTTATATTGACTGTCACAATTGCTTAATACGTCTGGTTGGTTAAACATATCTTTGTTTATGAGGTGCTTTTTGACCTTTGTTTCACTTTTGAATTATTCTGCATTTTCCTGTCTTTTTAACTTAATTCAATGCTGAAATGGTATAATTAGTTTATTCCTGAAACGTTATTCGGAATTTCATCTTAAATCTAACTACTTATGATGGCAGGGTGTTCTTGGTGGTAAATATGATTACCTAATCATTCTAAATGGTTGAAGGCATTACTGAGGTCGTAGCCAAGTCTGAGAAGATTGGAAAGGAATCAATCTGTTAGAAAAAAAATCAATATTTACTCATGAAAAAATAATATGTGTTATAACGATTTGCAGTTACTAGAGCTATCAAGGTACTAACTTTAGATTCTCTATGTATTTTTTTTTAAGTCTTTAGTATATATATGTCTGTATAACATTGCATGGTGTACAGCTGTACAAGTAACATACGTTATTACTTATATTTATATTTAAGAAATTTTACAAACTTGATCTTGATAGTGCCAGATTTGTTTGCATGCAGTTGAATTAATACATGATGGTAGCACAAATTATTTTTTAGGCGACAACGAAATATTCAATTTAAAGGACAAGGAAAATAATTTTTGTCCCACTTAATTTTGTTTCCACTATGTTGTTCACATGATAACTGTATTATTTTATTTACTTTGTATTGATTACATTACAACTATTCGTCCCTTAAATCTTGCTATATATTTTCTTTTCTAAACCATTACTTGCATTGTTTTAACTGCGCTTTATGAAATTATGTACTATAGTACTTGGTCAAATTGATGCCTTATTGTTATAATACTACCTGAATCATTTGATATCCTATAAGACATTTTTTACCGATAGTATTTTGGTGATTAAATTCAATAGAAGTTTCTGAAATCATAGCATTTCATCTTGGTTTATCCGATTGACCATTCAAGTGACTGGCCTCTCTTAACCTACAGCCATATGCTCAATATCCAAAATTCAGTAATAAAGAGTAACATTTTTTTTGCTTTATGTCCGCAGTATATATCTATGTTTGTACGTATGGGTTTCTTTTTAGTTTTAATTTCATTACTGACATACTATGTTTTTTTTCCTATTTTATTAATTTATTTAACAACATATTCGTAAACTTGATAATTGATCGTGAATATTACAGTTTTAAACAATTTTCCTTTGACAAAGCAAGATGAAGACATGAAGAAACTGCCGCTGAGGATATGGGTGGACATTTTACTGCATTTGGTTTACCCAGTCATTTGTTAGATGGTTACCACGCTGAGTAATTATAATCAACTTTCTTTAAGTATAGGCAGTAAGATGGGTATAAATGAAGTTGGGATAGTAGGTTATGAAGTAAATGAGAATAATTGTATAATCCAGCAATTGTTTTCAGCTTAGTTCAACTCGCTATTTGATGGTTTGTGTTGCATTTGATTCTTTGTTTGTACATGTATTTATTCTATTTTCTATATTGTATGTCAGTAATTTTGGTAAGTACTTTAATTGACTTATTACGGTTTCTAACTATAGACATTTCTATAAGATACTTCGCTAAACATGCATGCTTAAACATGCTGACTATGTTATGGTAGTATTCTTAAACATGCTGACTTTGATATGCATGCAATTTGCATTGTGGTAAATAAGCAGCACTACAACATTGGCACTTCCATGAAGCTGCAAAATATTTTTTTTAGTAGTGTTTTCAGCTTAGTACTTTCATGAGACATGGTCCTAGATGTGAACAATAATAATATACGCATATATGGTTCAAAATAAATGGTACCACTTATGTTATTCAAGTACTAATAGTTACTTTTTTTGAAGAAAAGTCCTAATAGTTACTTTTTATGTCATTCAGATACTTAGGACATAATTATCCCATTTTGAGAAATAAATTTTTATTAATAATTGTGTTGGAAACACACATTTTTAGCCCGACCGTGAAGTTCTAAATTGACTCTTTGTTTGAATTAAAAACCTATCACAAAAAAATAGGATATGTGTCATTGATTTTTATTTTATTTTTCAAAATTTCATTTATGTAACACCCCGCCTCCGCTAGGGTCACTCGCAAAGGAATGCACTAGCTTTAGAGGGGCATTATTGGTAAACATGCACAGAAATATCACAAGACAGAACATATAAAATAGCGGAAGTAAAATCGAACTTTCATAAACATGAATACATAAGGTCTAAAGCCTTTTACATCAGAGTACATCAAAACCTGTCTTGCAATAGTAAAGAAGCATAAAGACTTTTTCATAAATTATTCCGCAAATAAAAACAGTAAAGTAGCCATAGCCAGGAAAAGTCCAAGCCATCCATGATGACCTTCAAGCAGAAGAAGTCCGAACTAAACAGCAGTGTTTCCTCCCTATAACCTGGGGGGGAAACGGAAGAAAAGAGGCGAAACAAAACGGGTCAGTCAAAAAGACTGAGTAAGCCCTATCTACTATTAGTATAAAAACTAGTAAAGTTAACTGACATGAGAAACTGAGATGAACATAAGCATGATAACAAGATAGATAAGCTAAATCAAAATAACAGGATGAACTACTGAACTCAGATAAACTAAGATGTCATGATAAATTACGATGTCAAGACAAAACAAGGTATCACATCGTCAGGTTCCTATCAAGTATAATATCCCAAGATATCTATCACGTATAACGTCCCATGGTATCTATCCTGTATATCTGCTCTGCACCTACCGTACTAGTATCCCAACTGTATTACGTGTTATCCGTGAATGACCCTTACTCAAAAGTCGTGTAATGGTCCCTGTCAACCTAATATGCCACATATATAGGTTACTCAACTCATATGTTTCTTTCCATGTATAAGTTCAGTTCTTTGCCGTAGGCTGTACGGGCTTTCCCATGTAAACGGTTTATCCTTGAAGTTGTTTTGGGCTGCAACCCTTGATCTAGTTGTGTTTCCTTACCATGAACTATCGTGCGTCCACTTAGGATTTATGCCACCTAGGACCGCTAGGGATTATGCTACCTAATGAACGTTTCCGTGTCTCGGTTTGGGTTTTGGCCACCTAGGACCACTAGGGATTACGCCACCCGTCAACCGCGTCCTTGATCCCTCGTATGTATCGTGAATCGTTTTCCATGTCTAGATGCACATGTTCCCCAATGTGCCATCCGAGTTCCGTGCCAGGGCAAATCAAGAAATACGGAACTCGGTCGGGAGCTTTAAATCGACTGCCTATGCAGATATCAAGGTCTGTTTTTGTACCCGTGGCTATGGTCCCACGTGACCCCTCCCTCAACTACTGAAAGGCAATCCAAGAAAAATCATGTATAAGAACCACTCCACGGCCCCACTATAGCCCACTTTCCTACGGGCCAACCTCACCCATGACTCGATAGCAAGCACATGGTCTGTTGGGGGTTCCCTGCCTTTCCGCACGTACACGATTGACTAAAGATGGTAGGTAGTCGGCGATGCGCTATCCAGGGCAAAAACAAGAATCGTCGACTCCACGCTAATCCATCCCAGTCTTTAGGTTGCTCGCATAGCAACCAAGGCATACTCTTGGTCCTTCTAACGCAGACCTTAACCTCTCATGGGCCTAGTATAATTACCTGGCAGCCCACAGAGGGATCCCAAGAATATCCTCACGTCCCCCGATGCTTCCACTTCGGCACCCAGTGCGCTGGAGCTTTTATCCAAGTCAGATAACTTGCTCCCCCTCGTATACTAAGCGATGACCTACCGTATCAGGTTACTCATCGTTTTGAGAATTAGTCCTATGTCCTTAGCTAAGAATTATTACTTAGTTACCCTTAACTAAGGTTTACCACTTAGCTTCCTTTCCCGTTATCCTTGATTAACCACGGTTTTCTACCTAGTTCTTCTAGCTAGGGTTTGTCTATTGGGTTAAGTGTTATCATTCAAGTCCATGACTTAACCCGCCCACGAATCACGTCAAAGATTGGCTAAGTATTTAAGTTCAAGACTTAGTCCCACAAGTTGGTTAAGTGTACCCAGAGGCTCATGACTTAACCCTATCAAGTCAAATTGGTCAAGTACTAGCTTACCTTAATCCTATCGGATTATCTTGCTAGATCGATTAAGCATAGATTATCTTAATCCCATCAAATTATCGAGTCGGATTGGTTAAGTATAGGTTGGCTTAACCCCATCCTCTAATCGTACTACAATGGTTAAGTATATTCTAAAAAGGTCTTGTGACTTAACCTTATCAGGTCCGCGTATTAGATTGGTTAAGTGTAAGTTACTTAACCCCATCAAATCATCATGTATAATTGGTTAAGTATAAGTTGCTTAACCCCATTAAATTATCACGTTAAGTTGGTTAAGTATTGGTTACTTAACCTCATTGAATTACCGAGTTTAAATTGGTTAAGTGTTTAACTTAACCCCATCGAATTACCGTGTTTAGATTAGTTAAGTGTGGATTACTTAACCCCATCTAATTACCGTGTCGGATTAGCTAGGTGCAAATTACTTAACCCCATCCCCTAATCATCTTGTATGGTTAAGTGTCATTAAGAAAACTTACTTAACCTTGCCAAATTATCATGTTGGATTGATTAAGTGTTGGCTAACTTAATCCCCGTCTACTAGTCGTATAAAAATGGTTAAGCGTCATTAGGCAAATCAAATCACTTAACCTACCCAACCTTGTCATGTTTTGTTAAGTATCATTAGCCTAACCAATTTACTTAACCCATTTACCCATGTCATATTTGGTTAAGAGTCATTAATCAAATTAACTTAACCCTATCATGTGGCATTAATTACTTAATGCACCCCAACCTCTCACATTAGACTTTGTTGTGGTTACTAGTTAAGCCGGTCGGTTTTCGGGTAGCTTTACACCACAACTTGGTCTAACCTCGGGTTCAAGCACAACATGACCAACTTCTCACATTGGGTCCTATTGTTTGCAACTACTAGTTAGGCCGGTCGGTTCCGGGTAGTTTTACGTTGCAAACTCAACCCAACCTCGAGTTGGCCACACTTATATTATCTAAGTGTCATGTTCATCATGTTTCCAAAACATGTTACAAGTTTTTCAAGCATTTGGGTAGACCTAACTTAATAGGTAAATTCCCAAAGGGTAGACCTAACTTAATAGGTAAATTCCCAAGCTTGTGTTTTTATGCATACTTACATGTCAACTTCCATGTTATATTTCAAGTCATGTTTTCAAGTATAAACACATGTCATACCTAACGTTACATGTTGTCATGTTTATACCCATTTACCCAAATCATGTTCATATCATTATGTTTTCCCATAATGTGACCCCAACGTTTTTTAAACTCGCATATACGTTCGCAACAACGTAATGGATTAAAAGAAGAGACTTGGCAAAGGCATGACAAAAATGGATATTAAGCCACAAGTTAATCATGGTGGCAAATGAGGCACAAATGTGTTCATTAGCTTGCATGTTACATTCTTAAGCCTCAAAAACATGCATAAACCCAAACTTGGCACATAAGCGAGTCATGGTGACAAAAGACATGGAATGATGACTAGAAACTCGCATATATCATCATATAAGGGTTAGGACTTCATATGCAAGTTGACATAAAGATTATGAAGGTTCTCATGTTGCATAATGCAACATTTCAACATAAAGGTTGTAGCTTTTAGCTCATAAGATCAAGATAATTGCTTCATAAACTTGCATAACATGATAGCATGTATCATTCTCAATGATCAAACCCAAACTTGCAACATGAACATTTAACTTCATAGTTAATATCTAAGAGTAGGAAAAGGGCTTACATAGCTATGAAGGCCTAAATCGATTAAACTAAAGCTTGTGATGAAGCCTATGCATGCCATCACCCAAAAACCCAAAGATGAACACTCCAAATCAATAAAAACCCCATCTTTATGAACAAAGATCAAAGCTTTAGCCTTGAAATCAACTTGAGAAGCTCTCATACTAACATAGGGACTCTCTAATACTCTCATGATCATGAAACCTCTCATAGAAATGAAGTGGAGGCTAGGATAGTTGAGTGGAGGCCATGAGAGTAGGAATTTTGCCATAGTTTAGTTGCATGAATGAATAATGAGGATTTAGGATAGGTTAGGGTCGTATTTATAGATTAGGCAAGTGTTTTAGGCCATAGGATTAAACCTAGATTCAATCCAAGCCATCAAAGCATGTCTTGGGGAAGAAGTCAAGTGTAGGAACCATCTAGGGCCTTTAGATTAAAGATGAACCATGAGAACCATCCAAATGCAAAATCTGCATTTGAGTGAATCGGCCCACGGGTTGACAGCCAAACACCCTGGATTAACCCCTAGTCGACCCAGCGGGCTTGGGTCGACCTCAAAAATCGGCCGGTTCGGTTATTCCCCTATCTCAATTCGCTGTTTTGAACATTTTTGCATATTTATTTATTTAATTTTCAATTATATATATATATATCAATATATATATATATATTTCTCTGCGCAACCCATTTCACTTAATTAAGTATACTTTAATTTGGGAATTTTTCGTGAAACTTCGCGAGGCCATATCTTGGTCATACGGACTCCGATTTTCGAAAACTCAGACTCTATTTCGCGTATTTTTCCGAGACGAACGCAATGGAATAGCCCATTTCCCTTGATTCAGATTTTACAGTTTAATTCTGCCTCCATTTATGTTATAACAGGTTATTGAAAATACGGGTTGTTACATTCTCCCCACCTTTTAGGATTTCGTCCCCGAAATCTCCAAGTTAGGAAGAACATATCCTACCATCCATTATCCATCTACTCAAAACATCATCCACAAGAAACCATTGTCCTTAGATGATTTCTAATGCTGTATGAATATATGCAAAATGTGTGTGTACATGTTCCTTAGCTAATGCTAATGATCAGGCCTGAATAATCTTTCTAATGCAAAATATGTATAGTGCCATGAATCCAACATGTATGCAAATAGTCCTAGTCATATAGATACTATATGCGTGCACAATCATTCATTCATATGCAACAACCGCATGATAATACATTCGATTTCATCCATAAACAAGTATAAATACTCGTGCATATGCAATATGAAATGTGACCGAGTCGAGCTAGTATCTAATGTGTATTCGCGCATCCACGAGCAACCACTTGCAACCACTTGCAACCATATCAATCATAACATGTTTCAAATACATGTTTACATCCATAGGGTTCTACCTAGAATTCCCTGAAACAGGGCCGAGAAGATAAACAAGACAAACTCCTTACAGGGTTTGTAACGGAGAATAGGACCGAGAGGATGTCCACAAAAGATAGCCTACAAGTAAGCTCTACAGAAAACAGGGATCAAGGATATACTCCCAAAAAGAGATATCATGCGCGTATCTAGTCTTTGACCATCAAAGTCGTATTTCCTTGAGCTCAATTCCATTGTGCCTTGACCGTCCTTTAACTTCGCGATTTCGTAGCTTCTTATTTCCTATTTCCATAACATGAGCTGGAACTCATTTCTTCGTCGCCTCTCGTTTCACTTATCCTTTCCCTAGTATGCTTGGCTCAAACATATCTGCGTACTCATGCAAGCTCTCCCAAAATTCACTAGTGAATCTCGGACCTCGTACCATAAGGTATTCCACGTAGTAGAACTTTCTCTTGAAAGTAAACAGATGCCAACCGGGTTATCAAGTGCACTTACTAGGGTGATTTCCATAACCCATGCATAAGTGAAATAAACCATCCGTCTTATCGGCGAACACCACTCGATCGGGCTTCAAATTTCCAATAAAGGTATCAAGGGATTCTAGGTAACTAATCATGACCGAACCCAAAAGGTTCCATGAGACTTCGAGGGTATTACCAAGGCTAGTCAAGAGTCTAACTACCCTCCTATCAAAACCGAGAGTGGCACCCCTTACTGGATAACCACTTCATCCCTAGAATCCATCCATAACCGAGGCATGTCATTCTCAAATCCAAAACAAGTCATGAATAAATGGACCGATTCTCCACAGGACTTGAGACAAAAATGGGATTCTCTATTACGCTAGTACTTAAGGTGCAGAGACTCAACTATCGAAGCAGACTTAAATGATACGATGATCAAACCAAAGTCTTAACGGGATGATAGAGAAGAAAAGCTAAACCTTTAACAAGATCGTTACCCTCCTTCCGAGGTACCCTAGAAATGGGTGCATACTACTGCCCTCCCGATGATCTTGTCCTTGTCCCATGATACTTAACTATCCGCCCCGTTTCACCATGCCAAACGTACTCCCTCGTCATGGGTTTCATTGTTCATCTTTCCCTCTCATTCTGGGTTGAGACATACCAACAAGTTGCTCATCCTTAAACTCGTATCCTTTACCCTTGCTCTTTATTATCCTTTCTTGTAACACGGCAATGGGTCTCTCGAGAACCACCTCCATCGTACAGGAAACACCTACGTGGCTAGACAAAGATTAGTCACAGTGAGAACTACTGTGACCACGGATGGAGGAAAGAAAGGAAATGAGATTCAATCAAGGAATCAAAGAATAGTGCTAATGGCTTTTGGGGAATAGCCTTTTTAAAACAAACTTTTCTTGAAAAATGCTTCTTTATAAACAGTTTTCCAAATAGTTTTCAGAAGGTTTTAAAAGCTTTTGCCCAGTCTGGTAACCTTATGCTCTGATAGCAAATGTAACACCCCGCCTCCGCTAGGGTCACTCGCAAAGGAATGCACTAGCTTTAGAGGGGCATTATTGGTAAACATGCACAGAAATATCACAAGACAGAACATATAAAATAGCGGAAGTAAAATCGAACTTTCATAAACATGAATACATAAGGTCTAAAGCCTTTTACATCAGAGTACATCAAAACCTGTCTTGCAATAGTAAAGAAGCATAAAGACTTTTTCATAAATTATTCCCCAAATAAAAACTGTAAAGTAGCCATAGCCAGGAAAAGTCCAAGCCATCCATGATGACCTTCAAGCAGAAGAAGTCCGAACTAAACAGCAGTGTTTCCTCCCTGTAACCTGGGGGGGGAACGGAAGAAAAGAGGCGAAACAAAACGGGTCAGTCAAAAAGACTGAGTAAGCCCTATCTACTATTAGTATAAAAACTAGTAAAGTTAACTGACATGAGAAACTGAGATGAACATAAGCATGATAACAAGATAGATAAGCTAAATCAAAATAACAGGATGAACTACTGAACTCAGATAAACTAAGATGTCTTGATAAATTACGATGTCAAGACAAAACAAGGTATCACATCGTCAGGTTCCTATCAAGTACAATATCCCAAGCTATCTATCACGTATAACGTCCCATGGTATCTATCCTGTATATCTGCTCTGCACCTACCGTACTAGTATCCCAACTGTATTACGTGTTATCCGTGAATGACCCTTACTCAAAAGTCGTGTAATGGTCCCTGTCAACCTAATATGCCGCATATATAGGTTACTCAACTCATATGTTTCTTTCCATGTATAAGTTCAGTTCTTTGCCGTAGGCTGTACGGGCTTTCCCATGTAAACGGTTTATCCTTGAAGTTGTTTTGGGCTGCAACCCTTGATCTAGTTGTGTTTCCTTACCATGAACTATCGCGCGTCCACTTAGGATTTATGCCACCTAGGACCGCTAGGGATTATGCTACCTAATGAACGTTTCCGTGTCTCGGTTTGGGTTTTGGCCACCTAGGACCACTAGGGATTACGCCACCCGTCAACCGCGCCCTTGATCCCTCGTATGTATCGTGAATCGTTTTCCATGTCTAGATGCACATGTTCCCCAATGTGCCATCCGAGTTCCGTGCTAGGGCAAATCAAGAAATAAGGAACTCGGTCGGGAGCTTTAAATCGTCTGCCTATGCAGATATCAAGATCTGTTTTTGTACCCGTGGCTATGGTCCCACGTGACCCCTCCCTCAACTACTGAAAGGCAATCCAAGAAAAATCATGTATAAGAACCACTCCACGGCCCCACTATAGCCCACTTTCCTACGGGCCAACCTCACCCATGACTCGATAGCAAGCACATGGTCTGTTGGGGGTTCCCTGCCTTTCCGCACGTACACGATTGACTAAAGATGGTAAGTAGTCGGCGATGCGCTATCCAGGGCAAAAACAAGAATCGTCGACTCCACGCTAATCCATCCCAGTCTTTAGGTTGCTCGCATAGCAACCAAGGCATACTCTTGGTCCTTCTAACGCAGACCTTAACCTCTCATGGGCCTAGTATAATTACCTGGCAGCCCACAGAGGGATCCCAAGAATATCCTCACGTCCCCCGAAGCTTCCACTTCGGCACCCAGTGCGCTGGAGCTTTTATCCAAGTCAGATAACTTGCTCCCCCTCGTATACTAAGCGATGACCTACCGTATCAAGTTACTCATCGTTTTGAGAATTAGTCCTATGTCCTTAGCTAAGAATTATTACTTAGTTACCCTTAACTAAGGTTTACCACTTAGCTTCCTTTCCCGTTATCCTTGATTAACCACGGTTTTCTACCTAGTTCTTCTAGCTAGGGTTTGTCTATTGGGTTAAGTGTTATCATTCAAGTCCATGACTTAACCCGCCCACGAATCACGTCAAAGATTGGCTAAGTATTTAAGTTCAAGACTTAGTCCCACAAGTTGGTTAAGTGTACCCAGAGGCTCATGACTTAACCCTATCAAGTCAAATTGGTCAAGTACTAGCTTACCTTAATCCTATCGGATTATCTTGCTAGATCGATTAAGCATAGATTATCTTAATCCCATCAAATTATCGAGTCGGATTGGTTAAGTATAGGTTGGCTTAACCCCATCCTCTAATCGTACTACAATGGTTAAGTATATTCTAAAAAGGTCTTGTGACTTAACCTTATCAGGTACGCGTATTAGATTGGTTAAGTGTAAGTTACTTAACCCCATCAAATCATCATGTATAATTGGTTAACTATAAGTTGCTTAAACCCATTAAATTATCACGTTAAGTTGGTTAAGTATTGGTTACTTAACCTCATTGAATTACCGAGTTTAAATTGGTTAAGTGTTTAACTTAACCCCATCGAATTACCGTGTTTAGATTAGTTAAGTGTGGATTACTTAACCCCATCTAATTACCGTGTCGGATTAGTTAGGTGCAAATTACTTAACCCCATCCCCTAATCATCTTGTATGGTTAAGTGTCATTAAGAAAACTTACTTAACCTTGCCAAATTATCATGTTGGATTGATTAAGTGTTGGTTAACTTAATCCCCGTCTACTAGTCGTATAAAAATGGTTAAGCGTCATTAGGCAAATCAAATCACTTAACCTACCCAACCTTGTCATGTTTTGTTAAGTATCATTAGCCTAACCAATTTACTTAACCCATTTACCCATGTCATATTTGGTTAAGAGTCATTAATCAAATTAACTTAACCCTATCATGTGGCATTAATTACTTAATGCACCCCAACCTCTCACATTAGACTTTGTTGTGGTTACTAGTTAAGCCGGTCGGTTCCGGGTAGCTTTACACCACAACTTGGTCTAACCTCGGGTTCAAGCACAACATGACCAACTTCTCACATTGGGTCCTATTGTTTGCAACTACTAGTTAGGCCGGTCGGTTCCGGGTAGTTTTACGTTGCAAACTCAACCCAACCTCGAGTTGGCCACACTTATATTATCTAAGTGTCATGTTCATCATGTTTCCAAAACATGTTACAAGTTTTTCAAGCATTTGGGTAGACCTAACTTAATAGGTAAATTCCCAAAGGGTAGACCTAACTTAATAGGTAAATTCCCAAGCTTGTGTTTTTATGCATACTTACATGTCAACTTCCATGTAATATTTCAAGTCATGTTTTCAAGTATAAACACATGTCATACCTAACGTTACATGTTGTCATGTTTATACCCATTTACCCAAATCATGTTCATATCATTATGTTTTCCCATAATGTGACCCCAACGTTTTTTAAACTCGCATATACGTTCGCAACAACGTAATGGATTAAAAGAAGAGACTTGGCAAAGGCATGACAAAAATGGATATTAAGCCACAAGTTAATCATGGTGGAAAATGAGGCACAAATGTGTTCATTAGCTTGCATGTTACATTCTTAAGCCTCAAAAACATGCATAAACCCAAACTTGGCACATAAGCGAGTCATGGTGACAAAAGACATGGAATGATGACTAGAAACTCGCATATATCATCATATAAGGGTTAGGACTTCATATGCATGTTGACATAAAGATTATGAAGGTTCTCATGTTGCATAATGCAACATTTCAACATAAAGGTTGTAGCTTTTAGCTCATAAGATCAAGATAATTGCTTCATAAACTTGCATAACATGATAGCATGTATCATTCTCAATGATCAAACCCAAACTTGCAACATGAACATTTAACTTCATAGTTAATATCTAAGAGTAGGAAAAGGGCTTACATAGCTATGAAGGCCTAAATCAATTAAACTAAAGCTTGTGATGAAGCCTATGCATGCCATCACCCAAAAACCCAAAGATGAACACTCCAAATCAATAAAAACCCCATCTTTATGAACAAAGATCAAAGCTTTAGCCTTGAAATCAACTTGAGAAGCTCTCATACTAACATAGGGACTCTCTAATACTCTCATGATCATGAAACCTCTCATAGAAATGAAGTGGAGGCTAGGATAGTTGAGTGGAGGCCATGAGAGTAGGAATTTTGCCATAGTTTAGTTGCATGAATGAATAATGAGGATTTAGGATAGGTTAGGGTCTTACTTATAGATTAGGCAAGTGTTTTAGGCCATAGGATTAAACCTAGATTCAATCCAAGTCATCAAAGCAAGACATGTCTTGGGGAAGAAGTCAAGTGTAGGAACCATCTAGGGCCTTTAGATTAAAGATGAACCATGAGAACCATCCAAATGCAAAATCTGCATTTGAGCGAGTCGGCCCACGGGTTGACAGCCAAACACCCTGGATTAACACCTAGTCGACCCAGCAGGCTCGGGTCGACCTCAAAAATCGGCCGGTTCGGTTATTCCCCTATCCCAATTCGCTGTTTTGAACATTTTTGCATATTTATTTATTTAATTTTCAATTATATATATATATATATATATATATCAATATATATATATTTCCCTGCGCAACCCATTTCACTTAATTAAGTATACTTTAATTTGGGAATTTTTCGTGAAACTTCGCGAGGCCATATCTTGGTCATACGGTCTCCGAATTTCGAAAACTCAGACTCTATTTCGCGTATTTTTCCGAGACGAACGCAATGGCATAGCCCGTTTCCCTTGATTCAGATTTTACAGTTTAATTCTGCCTCCATTTATGTTATAACAGGTTATTGAAAATACGGGTTGTTACAATTTATGTATGCATTGACCCTTGAATAATGGATCAATAACAATCCACGCGGAGCGCGTGCCACGTTCATGCGTGGAGCGCGTGCCGTTTCGCTTGTATATGATAATATTCATATACTTATAAAAATATATGATATACCTAAAGACAAAATTTTCTGTGATACAGACATTGCAGTTATTCTCGTTATGCTAATGATTAATGCTTTGATGGTTTAAATTTCTGCTAAAAAAGAGGAAGACTGCACTGCACCTTGTAGATTAAGTTATGCTTCTCAAGTTGTTGGCAAGAACAAAGGAGTGCAGTTGCACAACACGCAATGAATAAAAAGGGAGGCTAAAAAGATTGTTTGAATAAATTATCAACATTAGCATACAGTTGTGTGAAAAGAGAATTTGTATTAAATTACAGAAATTGAATATATCAGGAGTAAATTTGTACCAATATTCGAAAAAGATGTGAAACACCCCATAGGCGTTTATTCCTTGCTTTATTGTTTTTATTTAAATAATGTAGTTCATTGGTATGTTATTTATTTAGTACACTTAATATTGCATTATTCATCTTCATTAATTGACTGTTTACAAATATAATGATGTGTTTTAGGCTAACATTTGTTTGATTTCTTATTCCATCTTATAAAATCAGGAATTATTCAGTACATATTAATTAATAGAATTTACATGTTTGCATCTTTTTTTTTCAAATAAAACAATAATTTTTTCATTATTTTCTTGTTTACGAAAACAATTAATAGAATATTTATTTTACATATTATACAACTTAACGGTCGGTTTTCCCACCGTTGTACGGTTATACTAGTAAAATAACGATTTAGTTTCGAAATAGGCGAAAAATGTTTAAACAGCAATTTCATATCAAATGATAAAGTAAGTTTTGTTCAAAATGAAATAAATCATATAGCAGTCCTTGGCATTTAGATCTTGTTATTAATGCCTTAAGTATACCCTTTTGTGGAATCATCCCAGTACCAACGCATGTACCTATATAACTATGATACCAGTTGGATACTTGCAAAAATAATTACTCATCCATCAAAGTAGTAATTAAACTTTTACCGTTCACCACAAATTTCAATATAAAAGGTCTACGAGAGTTTCGACAAGCCTAATAACCTGCACGGACCGTTGGTAAACTAGATGGTTTTCACCCAAGTGTTACACGAGGTAAGTTTACACATGCTATTAATTTCTGTAATCATGGCAAGAAAAAGGAGATAACAAGTACTACATATAAATAAATTAAAAACTTAAACCTAAGCGAAAACTGCATGCCTAAATGTTGTACACGCCTCAAAGTCTACGCTCGTACATAAGACTTCACAAGGAGGAATGTGCTCCTGCCTTAACAGTATGTAACAACATGGACTATTATCATCGCGCATTACCCTATATTTACTCCTCTGCGTTAGGGTTGCACACAACTCATATCCAACCCGACCCGACCCACCAATCCGACCCAACCCACATAAACCCGACCCAACCCAAAGTAGTTCAGATTGGATATGGGTTTCAATTTTTAACCCATACTATATATGGGTCGGGTGTAATTTTTCAATCAACCCAACCCTATATTAACCCAACCCAACCTCACTTTGAAAAAATAAAAAATCCTTCACACTTCTACTTTGATATCTGCACCGAATTAATGAAATTTTATTCATTCCAAACAGCCGCTTTTCCATGTAGCTTGGACTTGGTCTTCATACATTATTGACTTGCTTGTATTTAGTTGGATATGCTTAGGATATTTAGTTATATGTGTGCTGAGTCACTTGCGTGGTGTACTAGTGTGAGAAATTGGTTGGTTTTTCCATGAGGTATGTTTTTGCATGTCTTAAAACATAAATTATTATGTCAAAATTTATGTTATGGATTAATCATGCATACAACCCAACCCAACCCTATTTAACCCGACCCAACCCATACTTCAACCCAACCCTATATGAGGTTGGGTGCGGGTTCAATTTTCATCAACTCAAACCATTACGGTTCGGATGAAGTATTTGGCTTGACTCGACCCAACCCAAACTTTGTGCAGCCCTACTCTGCATGCCCCTAACCTAATCTAAGTAACAGCAGTTTCCTTAGAATTTAATGACCCGGCATGCTTATACATAACACAGCCATGCCTTGCGCAGACCTCGTGGAATTAAATACAACCCTATACTGTACCAATGGATATGACATTGTTCCTATCGTACTAATTCTTCCGTCTCGAAATTCAGTGTGCCCCCGTGTTTCAACCAATCAAAACCCCTGATTTCCACCTTTTGCACTTAAAGCCCTGAATTGTTGAGGGACTTAAATGCAAAAATATGAAAATGGGGAGATTTGATTGGTGGATCATGAGGCATAGGGGAGATAGGCATAGAAGAATTGGTCTCTGTTTCTATCCACTTTTACATTCGTCTATATAACTATGCACCCAGTTCATTTCTTCACCTCAAGGCAAACACTGTAAATAAATAAAACCATTAACATGTCCCCTTGAAAAATGATGGTATTCATTCTATATACATGTAATAGCCTGAACGTTTCTTCACAAATAGCGAACGACTGTAAAGCTCTAAGATCACTTCTCCAATACCTTCTAATCCGATCTTCAAAGTCGAAAAACCCAAACTAAAAACTATAGTGCTCAACGGGACCCTTTTACTTAACAGCTATGATTGGAATCAGGACGCTGGTTTGGCCAGAAAAGTATCTCGAAACCACCGCGGTTATAGGGATGATGCTGGAAAACGAAGGCACAGGGTGTGGCAGTTTCGCTTGCAAAGGGGAAGTGTGTCTCGGCGCACCTGGTGATGACCACTGATCGGACTCCGGTCATCTGGTTTTGGCGCAGCATGGATCTAGGGTGTGCGTGGGTTTGTTGGATTCTTGCTGAGAGGCGATGGACTGATATACAGGCTGAAGTTGCATGGCATGAAGGGAGATGTTCGGTGCAGGAGTCATACAAGAAAGTGTGCATTGTTGGGTGCTAAACATGGGTATTACTTATTAGTTGGGGAGTTCACAAAACAGGTGAGGGGTCGGTTTGTTTTTATTCGTTGTGGAAAGCAGCAAGTTAGGGATGTTGTAGCAGAGTTTATGCATTGTGGAAGAAAGGGGAGAGGATGTATTGGTAAGGTTAGCGGTAGGGTATGCTGTTGATATAAGTGGGTGCTCAAGTGTTGCGCAGGCTTTGTGCTGTCCTTTACAGGAGTAGCGTTTTGTGAATCGTGGGGGAGCCGCAGCATCGTCGGCAAGCTAAGAGCATCTCCAACTGTTCCGGAGTGTGGATTTTCATATTTCGATTATCCACACTCCAAAAATTGGGGAATCACAATAGTTTTTAGTCCAAGCGGTTGTTCAACAACCGCGTGTAACTACGCGGTTGTTCAACAAGCGCGTGGCTTTTTTTTAAAACCGGCTCCTCAAGAAAAAAACATGCGTTTGTTGAACAACCGCGTAGAGCCTACGCGGTTGTTCAACAACCGCTTGAATATTTCCGCCTTTATCAGGCGGAAATGCTCATTTTTTCATTCATAAATTTTTTTAATTTCCCTCCTTTTGATTTTTTTATTAATATCTACAACGAAATGCCGCCACGTAAAGTTAAGTCTGGTAGACGGGTCAGCCATCCTCCGACATATCCTAATGTCGGACCAGTACATGCCGCACCAGATGCCACCGTGACTGCTGCGAGCCTTAGAGTATTGCACGATCTGCCTGCGACATTTACACACCGAGTGTCTGTTGCTGTTGCGACACCTCAGGTATAATTTTATAACTTTGTTACGTATAACCTTTTTACTATTCACGAATGTTTTTTAATATTACATGTTTACAACAAATTTACGTACGTTTAGGTTCAACATATTGCTATGTGAGGTAGTTGGTCACATTGTACGACGCTTTTTGAGCGGTTACCCCAGCCTATATTAGTTAGACTCCGTGATACACCATTTGGCGACTTTTTAGATTTACCTAGATTTGCTCATGTTGACCGATGCCTTGTAGAGGCTATTAGTGAGCGATGGTGGCCTACTACACACACATTTCACTTTACTGATTTTGAGTTAGGGCTTACTCCTTTGGATTTTTACGTCCTCACGGGCATCGAGATTGGTCGTCCAGGTCGTCACCCCATTCCCTTTGATGTATCATTTGAGGACTTTGATAGATTTTCAGAGCAGTTACCGGGTTTAGATCCTCATACCGTTTCTTCAGGAGCCGTTAGCCTACCTACTTTGTATGCCAATATCACTGCACATCGGATCACTGTGGCCATGCACACCCCCGTTATCAGGGCCTTTCTATTATACCTATTTTGTTCCGCCTTTTTTAGCAATAATAGGGGGACTATTAGACTTGGTTTTTTGGGTAGCCTTGTAGACATAGAGCAGTTGCATTCGTTCGATTGGGATACAACGATATTAGGCTATTTGTATGTAGCTTTGGATCTCTACGCCGTACAATGCTGCAAGCAGCTGTATGGTTTCTGGTATATTCTTCCATTTTGGTATTACGAGTACATGGCGAACATGCACCCCCGACTTATTGATGAGGCCATCAGTACACCGTACATATACTTTCCGAGATTACGATGATGGGGCCCTGGTATGCATCTCGCTCGTTCTGCACAGGGTGTGCATAATGAGCTTATGGAGACGCGCACGCAGATTGATATGAGGGAGAAAGATGGCAATATTCGACATCCATGGCAGACGTACATAAATTTTATGGCTCCTTAGGATGAGCACCCGCTCATTTTCAGTTCTAGTCTTTTGAGGCATAGGGTATGCTTCCAGGTGCCTACATGCCCTTTCATTTGGTATTTGGGGGAGCAGTGTTGGCTACAGCTATACGGGTTAGAGCGCATTCCTTTCGATCCACTCCCATGGGATCAGGTGTTCGGGGATATACAGGTAGGATCATCATATATTGAGGGTATGAGGGCTGCAGGCTGGGTGGACAGTGAGCCTTTTACAGTGCCCGGAGATTTTGATACCTAATGGGCTCGAGTTGCGCCACACGCTTATGCTTTACCAGACTATATTCGGGGTTTGAACTCTGACCATATCGGGCCATCTTCAATAGCTGGCAGATTCCCGGTGCATCCCCTACCTTTGCGCCTGTATCGTCTCAGTTCACGCAGAGTGGTGCTTTGGACCCTCCGCCACACATTTTTAGGGCGTATGACGTACAGGGTCAGATTGTAGAGATTCCGTTGCAGTATCCACCTGTTAACCCTCCCGGAGTACCGTCAGCCGGTTTGTATCATTCACATCAGGTACGTAAGAGTAATACAATAATACTGGTATACGATTTCATTATAAAAACTGCATTTGTGTAACACAAGTTGTCTCATTAACAGTACTCGCTATACATGGACCATGATAGACGTATATTGGCTGCTTTTGAGCGTATGACGTTGAAGTACACACAGTTGATGTACCAGAGTTTACACGGAGCTTTGGCACAACAGTAGTCTCATTACGAGGCCCAGATTGCTTCCCTACAGACTCGGTTAAAGCAGCAGGGTTCTGGTGATGGAGCACATATGGATGATGATTTGGATGACGTTCATGATGACGCTCATGATGACAGTTCCGATGGGGCAGGTAGGGCTTCTATGCATATTGACTGATGGTTCATGCAGCGTCATGGTTGTATGTTTTTGTTTTGGCTGACATATTTTATATTACATGTGTTGTTGATGATGACATGGTTGTATATTTTTTTATGACTAACGGTATGTTGACGACGACGTTGTTGTATGTTATTGTATTATATGTCATGTGACATGGTTTGTATTACTGTACGGTGTTATGTCTGCCATGTTTTTGATTACACGTGTTTTGACAAGGAAGTATTTTTTAAAATGGACTTTGAAATTTAAAATGGAGTTTGAATTTTAAAATGGTGTTTGAAATTTAAAATGGGGTTTGAATTTTAAAAAGGAGTTTGAAAAGGAGTTTAAATTTTAAGATGGAGTTTGAACTTTAAAATGGAGTTTGAATTTTAAAAAGGAGTTTGAAATGGAGTTTGAATTTTAAAATGGCGTTTGAAATTTAAAATGGACTTTGAAATTTAAAGTGGAGTTTGAATTTTAAAATGGTGTTTGAAATGTAGTTTGAAATTTAAAATGGATTTTGAAATTTAAAATGGAGTTTGAATTTTAAAATGGTGTTTGAAATTTAAAATGGAGTTTGAATTTTAAAAAGGAGTTTGAAATTTAAAAAGGAGTTTGAAATTTAAAAAGGAGTTTGAAATGGAGTTTGAAATTTAAAATGGAGTTTGAATTTTAAAAAGGAGTTTGAAAAGGAGTTTGAAATGGAATTTGAATTTTAAGACGGAATTTGAATTTTAAGATGGAGTTTGAAATTTAAAATGGAGTTTGAATTTTAAAAAGGAGTTTGAAATGGAGTTTGAATTTTAAGATGGAGTTTGAAATTTAAAATGGAGTTTGAATTTTAAAAAGGAGTTTGAAATGGAGTTTGAAATTTAAAATGGAGTTTGAAAAGGCGTTTGAAATTTAAAATGGACTTTGAAATTTAAAATGGTGTTTGAAATGTAATTTGAAATTTAAAATGGATTTTGAAATTCAAAATGGAGTTTGAATTTTAAAATGGTGTTTGAAATTTAAAATGGAGTTTGAATTTTAAAAAGGAGTTTGGTATGATTTATTTTAATTAAAAATGGAGTTTGGTATGATTTATTTTAATTTAAAATGGTGTTTAAAATTAGGCGGCAATTTGAAAATTCAATTTTAAATTTCAATTAAATGTGTAGGATTCAATATAATTCGGATTTCAATAAAACCAAAAACATTTGAATCTGTTCAATTATATATTTCCAACAAATGTGAAAAATTTAGATTTCATAATATAAATTGAAAGTTATGTTCAGTTTAAAATTTAAAAAAGTCGCTATGGAATTTCAAACTCCATTTTAAAATTCAAACACCATTTCAAATTGGAGTTTTAAATTTCAAACGCTATTTTCAAATGCCATTTTCAAACGCCATTTTCAAACGTCGTTTTCAAACATCATTTTCAAACGCCATTTCAATTTCAAACGCCATTTCAATTTCGAACGCCATAATCAAAAAATCGCTATGGTATACGATTTTCAATTTCAAATGCCATTTCAAACGCCATTTTCAAACACCATTTTCAAACGCCATTTTCAAACTCCATTTTAAATTTCAAACTCCATTTCATAATTTCAAACTCCATTACATAAACAAAATGCAGCTTACACCAAACTAAATTTCAAGCTCCATTCCTACGCTATATAAACAAAATGCAAACTTACACCAAACTGGCGCATACAAAGCCAACTAAAGTTTACATCCAAGTTATCTACAATCACGCACCTCCTTCTCTTCTTCGCCTCATTATCTCAAATCTCCAATACTCCGTATACTCGCATTGCACGTCATCCATGTGCGAAATATCCTTAAACATGACTGCATCTTCCTCCTTTCGTCGTTTTGTCTCAACAAGTTGATGAATTACGTCAAGCCTTTCTTGGTGGTGAATGCTTCTGCTCTGGATTGCACTCATATACATATCGTTAGACTCCTTCAATAGTTTTTTGATTTCGCCTTCATTTGCTCCTGCCACTTGTTTTTTCTTTGCCGCCTTGGATCCTTCGGGCATATCATATCGGTCAGCAGTAAGGTGATCATCTTCTTCTAAACCCATAGTTGCACTGTCCTGCGAATCTCTCGGACTACAACTGTTTCCAAATCTTGTAGCTTTCGCACGACTACCACTTGATTGGACGTCTTGGACTGTTTTCTGAAGTGAAGATTTCCATTTCACTTGATTAACCAGTAGGTCATACACATGCATGAACTGATAGAAATGAGGTCCTTATTTACTATCCGGTTTATATATTTGTTTGAATAACTTGTTTGCGGCAAGTCTCTGCATCAATAATATGAAGCTTTTACTACAACGCTAAGATGTAAAGTACAAAAAAAAAAATTAATACACATTTATTACCATATGAGTGTCACTTCCAAATCCGCTTGGGTTACTCTGCTTCAACTTAAACATTTGCAAATCAAAGCATTGCGTTTGACGATTAATCTTACAATAACAACCTTTGATGGAAGTTACACTTCTATTTCGATCCATGTTCTTCCTGTTGTATGCATTAGTGATTCTACCCCCAAAATATTTCACCACTTTGATCGGCACCACAGACAGGATCTAGCGAAAGTGAACAGTAGATGTAGCTAAGATCATAGTCTTCATTAACTCTCCAACTTGAAGTAGTTAGCAATATTCCACCAAACGGCTAGTCTAGATCTTGTAAATCAAAAGTTTCAAAGCTCATTCTTGCGGCATCGACATCAAAATCAGTAATCATTTTTTTTTAAATAGAAGCGGTTGAAGATAAGTTGATGTGGAAGATGATATGGTAGAAGATGAGTTGATGTGGAAGAAAATAGAGGGGTAGTGTATTTGTAATGTTAAAATATAACCGTTACTAAATGGAGCCGTTGGAAACGCTCTACGCGGCTGTTCAACAGACGCGTAGAGAATAAAGCCGTTGTGCTTTACGCGCTTGTTGGACAACCGCTTAACTCTGCACGGAGGTTCAACAACCGCGTAACAAGTTTGGGGCCTGCAGAACTATTCTCCTCGATTTCAGATCGGGGGGACATTTCCAACCGCTGTTGGAGGCAAAAATGGGTGTGGATTTCACAAATTTTGATTTCCAAGCATTTGTTGGAGATGCCCAAAGAGGTGGTGAGGCACGGTGAAGTTGGGTTTTGCACACACTACAGCAGCATAAAAGTAATACGCTGCGGGTTTACTCAAGGGAAGAAGAATGCATGGGTTTCCACTATAGCAAAGGCGGAGGTGGGGAGCCGGAGAATTGGACTGTGTCGGCGGAGAGTACTTTCTGGGGGAGCTGAGGGAGGAAGTGCATGCATGAAGGGGGATGTTTTCTCGTTGCCTGTAGGGGAGGTTTGGGGTTGGATCCGTTCAAGTGGAGTACGTTTAAGCAAAGACAGAATAACAAGTGGGGGTGTCGGGTTCGAGCACAAGGGAGAAAGATCAAACAGAAGTGTTTTACTAAGTGTTTTACTGGGCAGTATTGATGATTGCCTTTGTAGGAGATTGAAGTTTGAAGTTCCGGTTATGAAGATGCTGTAGGGAGTAACGTTGGAGAAGTTTTTGCATGACGGTGTGGGTGGTCAGAGTTTTAACTGAAGCTGGAAAACGAACGATGCATTGTATGTGATGTTAGGAGGCGGCGATGCTCCGTTGAAATCGATGGTCTTATGAACGAAAGTGAACAGAAGCAGTGCCAAAGAGAATAGCCAGCTTGTTAACTGTAGTGGAAGGCGGTAGGGAAAAACAGTCACGGTGAGAATTGGGAGAAGATTATCGGGACTATCAGAAGCTCGATGAAAAACCGCTTGAACGACAATTTAGTTGATGACGTGGAGTATGGTTGGTTAAGGTATAGCATAATTAATTGATAATTAATTATATATATAGTTATAATCGATTATTTATAACTTGTAAATACATTAACCAATTCCTACGATAACAGAATCACGTGGAATCAAGGTCACTGGAATCGCATAAACAAAGGCTATATATACATGCCGATTTTGTCAAAAACTGAAGCAGTTGGAATTTTATGTAATTTTAAACATCTGTTTAAAATTATACGAAGCGGCGCGTGAACCGTCAACCAAAAATAAATGTGAGTTAATTCTCACACCTTCTGAAATCCTACGATGTGGTAAATTCATATAAAAATATAATTAAACATTGATAGTATGAATTGGTTGGTTGGATGCTATGCTTGATTATTGATTGCTTACTGTTTAATTGGTTGACATTAATTATATTTCATCGTTTAAAAATAATAGGTTCATTTCATATATTATTATCAAGTGTCATGATGATCAGTGATGCAAGGAAGGACAGGTCGGAGGGATCCAACCGGATTCCTCAATATAAATTGCATGTTATTTGTTGATCATATTATTCATATATTTGAATTATTTACCCCAAAGTTGACATTTAAACCTGTTGGAGTATTGATGGTTGAATGAACATTAATCGTTGTGGATTGATTATAATCAATCAACAGCATTGATTATAATCAATCAACAGCATTGATTAGGTTGTTGGTAGTGATGGTCTAAAATATATCGTTTATTGACGTCGTTTTGCCGTTAGGCAAATTGATGAAGTTTAAGTTATAAAATTTATTTTATAACTGAATTGAAGTTTCAAGTTATTTCTGTAATAGAAGTTTATAAATATAATTATATATTTATAATCGTGTTTTACAAAAGAATTTATTAAACGTTTATATAACGGATTTTTTCGTCATTATGAATAGAGTCAGAAACTAACCTACAGGTGGTAATTTGACTAATTGTTTTTATAAACAACTAAATGATATTTTAAAATTAATTAAGTTATTAACCAAATTAAGGAGAAAAGATGAATGAAAAATCAGTTAGCAACTTAACTGATGTTTACGGTTGACAAAATTAACTGTTAAAATTGAATGTGACGTTTGGATTAATTTAATCAATAGTTTTCCCAAATATTCGTTAAACTTAACGAATGTCGTTAGAAATTAGTTAATCTTTGATTATCGAATTATTTATTGTTAATATAGTTAAGTATTATTTAATAACCATTTCAGAATGATTAATTAATTCATTCGTTAGCTAATAACGAAATTAACTACTTAAATGTAGTTAATATTGAAGTTACTTATTATTTTAATTAATAATAATTAAAGCGATTAATTTTTAATTGAAATTAAATTAAGAGGTGATCAAATGGAAATAAGATTTGATTAAAGTCTCATAAGAGTTTTTATAGAAGGATTATAATCCAAGGTTACAAACAACGCTTGAAATTGTAACTTGTATGCTAATGCATGGGGTTTTAATTAGATTTTTACTTAGTTAAGAAGAAAGGAATTAACCTATAAAGTGGGTTTTTAAATAAAATAAAATGGTTTTATAAAACCATAGTAAATGAAAATGTGAATGGTATATCATATTTTCGAATGGTAAACTTTTATTATCTTGAGATAAGAAGTTGTCGATCAAGGTCTGAGAGATAATTAAAATACCCCAACTTGAACGACTTCACTATTATCAAGAAATAATATTAGTTTGTGACGAGTAGGGATGTGTAAACGGTTTATTATTTTCTTAAGGAAAGAATTGCAACTTTAATTCGAAAAGGATTTAGAAATAAAAGCTATAGGGTTTTCCATAACAACGTTTATCTGACATCATTGGCCAATAATAGTATGTTTCGTAAATGCATAAATAAGTCGATAGTTTTTTTTGGGAAATAAGATAAATGATTTTATTGGATTTTAAATGGAATTGTATATTGGAAATAAAATTATAATTTCCATAAGCGCGGTCGTTTTATAAAGATTAATAAAATCATTTAAGGTTGTATTATAAGAGGTACGTCACTTGACGTTATGGTAACGATATAAGATTCATAATGAAATTGATTAAATATATATATAAAGATATTTCCAAATTAAGGGAAATGGAAAGGTTTGGGAAAATTATATCGACATTTCGAAGATATAAGAAGTGTAAAGAAGAGATTTGGGTAAATACATTTATAAGATATGGTTAACGTTTTCAGAGTAACACAAACAGAAGAGTATTGATGAGATTAGATTTATGAAATCGATTCCAAGAATCGATGGAATAATGTTAATGAAATATTTTATAAAGGACCTGAGCTGCCAATTTACTTAGTTTTACTGTTATGATTTGATAGTTAAATAACCGACTATCAAATGAATTACAAGTGCGTGGCCCGTGCTACGCATACGGGCAGCGTTCATTTTTAGATTGATGTTAAAATTTATTTAGAATACAGTCTTTGTAAAATAAACGAATTTTATATAGAGAGAATGTAGTTTTGCATAATAATATAAGGTGTCTATATGATGTAACGTATGCGTGTGTATTCATGCAGATAAATATATTATATATGTGGCTTGCTTTATCAATATAGTCGATTTTTAGCGTAAGTTCACATCTTCAATCTATCTACAAAATCATTGTTTAAAATATAGTAAAATACAGATAATATACTATAGAATGAAAATATGCAAACAAAGATGGATGACACTCTACGTCGTATGGCTTATGAGATCTATTTAATATATTGATTGAGATGTAACTAATGCTGAGTACCTTAGATAAAATAGCAATAAGTTGTGAGACTGTAGAGATAAATTATCCATGCTAGTAGCAAATTAAGTTTACAAAAATCTAGGTATAATTCAACATATATAAAATGAAAATAGTTTTCACAGCAACAATAGATGGTAGAAAAATGATTATGTTGAGCAATCAATTAATAGATGTGAAGGTTTCCTTGATCTACATAAATAGCAGCGAGTAGCCCAATCCGACTTAATTTCAGTAATGTCATATAGGAGATTAATTGGTCCAAATAAACATCGTCTACCTCAATCGTATTACTGTTGTGCTTGTTTAACAGAGCAACTGATTTGATTTGAATAGGCACATAGATTGTTTGAATATCATGTAAAAAAAAGTTATACTGAAATGGTTTTTTTTTTTTTTTTTTGACGTCGAAAGAAAACTCAACGTCCATATGATCCCTCAAAGAAAGAGCGTAAGAAAGTATTATAATAAAAAAATGTTATGTTAAATAGTAAAATAGCACCTAGTCGATACTCGACGACACCACTGGTCAAGACAAACATCTTTAATCAAAATTTGCACAACTACCATGTTGTTATTTTTTAATTAACCGACATGTAGTCAAAGTGTTAGGTAAAAAGGTCATATGTAAGTAGTGGTAAATTAATTAAGAAAAAGAACGTCATATGTTAGTAGTGGTAAATTAATTAAGAAAAAGAACGTCTGACTTAATTTGCACAACTACCCTTGCTTCTGTATAACATAGTAAAGAAAAAGAACGTCCGACTTAATTTGCAAAGAAAATTATCCTGATTCAACTTCCAGAACCACAACATGAAGATCAATCAAATACCATTTACTCCCAAAATACTCTTTGCCAATGCTCCATTAATATAATCTTAAATACAACAATTTTGTAAGTCTACCAAGTTTTAAATTAAGTGATTTGAAACTATAAGCAGAAATATAGACATATCAAATAAAAAATATGACAATTAAAGCAACATACTAAGTCTTTTTCAAAAGAAAACCATCAGCCACTTCACAATTTAATAATTAAGGATTGCATTCAGTTTATCCATGTAATAGATCTAAAGATACAAATAAATAGATATAAACGATACATGTCATTGGTTTCAAGTAATATAAACGATACATGACATTGGTTTCAAGTAATATAAACGATACACTTGAAAGCATATAATAAATCTTCAAACAAATGATGGCTACAGTAAGTAATAAAGCAAAAGCGCACACAGAAATTATTATGGTGCTTTTTAATTTTCCAGTAACAATTACCATATGAAAGGCGCATGTTAACATAACTAAAGAATTGGCTGTGTCCCATGAACAATTAAATTTATTCAAATGACGGAAACATAAGCTTATCTGCATGAGCATCACATGATATATAGGAATCGTCACTCCATTGTGGTTTTAATGTGCAGACCTGTTAACAATCAAATATCTCAGATCACCTGTAACACCCCGAATTTCAGTTAACACTGATATTCACTAATTTCAGAATTAATAATCTCAGATGTGAGAATCAGGGGAAACGGGTGACGTCATTGTGTTCATCTCGGAAAAATACGCGAAATAGAGTCCGAAATTTTGTAAATCGGAGTCT
Source organism: Allium sativum (assembly GCA_030737875.1). Taxonomy (NCBI): domain Eukaryota; kingdom Viridiplantae; phylum Streptophyta; class Magnoliopsida; order Asparagales; family Amaryllidaceae; genus Allium; species Allium sativum. Next base: position 268,531,178 of record CM060913.1, on the reverse strand, counting down.
GTATGACCCGGTTAAGGCCCAAAGAAGTTTTCGGGAAATTTGAATTTCGAAACATGCAGAAATGGAGGCCAGGCGGGAAAACTCCCGCCCAGCCAAGTCGACAGGGCTGTCGACTTGCCTGTCGACATGCCTGTCGACTTGGCAGTCGACAGGGCTGTCGACTTGCCATGTCGGCTGATTCTGGCCTGGGTGCACCTGGTTGAGTTTTGGGCTGGGTTGGAGGGCTTGGGACGAAATCTGACGGACCTAAACTAACCTAGGGTTAATCTAAGGGTCTAAAACACAACCTAATCCTATAAATACACCCTAAGACTACCCTAATTCATACTAAAAATAGAATCTATGCCATCATGCCGCCAAAATGCAACTTAGAAGGAGCCTCCACTAATTTGAGAAGAGGATTGCAAGCTAATCAACTACTAATCCACCTCTACTTCAACTCTAGCAACTATCTAAGGAGCTAATCTTGGAGTTTGTGAGTTTCTATCACTTTAATAACCAATTGCTAAACTAAGTAGATGAGATGTGATGAGATCATATGGTTTTGCTTGCGGATCAATGGGTTTTAGGTCATATGTTATGATGCTAGTTTGCTAATCACTATGTTTAACACTTATTCATGATGACACTATGTTTATGCAAGTTAAGTGTTTGGATTTATGCATGTTAAGTGGTGGGTTTTATGCATGCTAAGTATTCGGTTTTATGCATGCTAAGTGTTTGGTTTTATGCAAGTTAAATGCTTGGTTTTATGCTAGAATCATGTGTGAAATAAGTGACATGACATGCAAGTTTAACCTATGAGTTTGGATCTATAATATGCATAATCTATGCAAGTTGTTTGGATTAGTGATATGCATAACATATGCGAGTTTACCTTTGTATGTCATACATACATATGCAAGTTCATATGTAACATGTAATGCAAGTTATGTGCATGATTATATGCAAGTTCATATGTAACATGTTATGCAATTTATGTGTTTGGTTATATGCAAGTTATGTGCATGATTATATGCAAGTTCATATGTAACATGTTATGCAAGTTATGTGTTTGGTCATATGCAAGTTATGTGCATGATTATATGCAAGTTCATATGTAACATGTTATGCAAGTTATGTGTTTGGTTATATGCAAGTTAACATGTGACATGCTATGCAAGTTTACCCCTTTGTATGACATAAGTACATGTGCAAGTTCATCCCTTTTATACCTATGACATGTATGCAAGTTGACACCTTTATGATAGGTCTATGACATGAACATTTATGCAAGTTACCATCTTTATGACATATGTGATTCATGCAAGTTTGGGTTGGTTATTTATGCAAGTTGGGTTTATGGTCATATATGCAAGTTGACACCTTTTAAACCCATGATAATGCTAATGATATGCTAAGTTGAACCCATTGTGTGTATGATGAATCTTCTCTTTTGAAGTATGTCATGTTAACGTATTTACGTGGGGACGATGGGGTAAAAATTAATGAACACATAAAATTGTGTGAAGTGGGTATGATTAAACATACCATAAAGTGGATGGACATAATTGGGAATTTACCTATTAAGTTAGGTCTACCCATATTATGGAATTGGGAATTTACCTATTGAGTTAGGTCTACCCATATTCTTAAATATTTGTAATTAATTAGGGACAATTAATACAAATTATTGGGGTGATTAATTAGGTGTAATTAATCGACTAAGACACGAGGTTGGACCCTTTTGTAGCATAAGACTGCCCGGAACCGACCGGCAAATCCAGCGGCTACAAATGATTGGCCCAATGTGAGAGGTCTTAGTCATAAACTAAATACGTGACAAGTGTAAAGACACGAGGTTAGACTCTGTTATGGTGTAAGGCTGCCCGGAACCAACCGGCATATCCAGCTGCCATAAAAGACAGTCTAATGTGAGAGGTCTTTACAAAGGTTACGATCTTAATTAATTAAGAAACACTTAACCAAATTAGCATGTAGTGAGGCATGAGGGGTTAAGTGGGTGCCTTGGGTGGCATGAGGAAACTAGTGGGTTGCCTTGGGTGGTAATAGAAAATACGATTAGAATACTTAACCGAAGTGGAACATGTAATTAAACATGATTAAAGGGTTAAGTAAGTGCCTTGGGTGGCATGTGGGAATCAAGTAAGTGCCTTGGGTGGCATGTGGAAATCTAGTGGGTGCCTTAAGTGGCAATTGAAATATGATTAAATGACAAGCTTAAGTAGTAGCTTGTGGGGGCCTTAAGTGGCAATTGAAATATGATTAAATGACAAGCTTAAGTAGTAGCTTGTGGGGGCCTTAAGTGGCAATTGAAATATGATTAAATGACAAGCTTAAGTAGTAGCTTGTGGGGGGGCCTTAAGTGGCAATTGAAATATGATTAGATGACTTAACCAAACCTTAACATGTAAGTGGGCATGATCATAAAAAGGGGTTAAGTGGGATGCACTAGATAAAATGACAAGCTTAAGTAGTAGCTTGTGGGGGCCCATTTCAACCAGTAACCCATATGTATCTTATTGGGCTCGACCCATGTCGAGGACGGGACACGCGTACTGGGCTTGACTATAAGAGGCCAAAACGGGGTAGCGGTGGCAACGCAAGTCCAACGGGTTTCATATGCGTGTGTGGACCCGGGCTGGTAAGTAAGACGTTGTTGCATCGTGTAGGTATAAGCCGTGCACCGTTGATATTATCAGGTTGCCACTTTGGGGAATGATACACCCCACTGTGGGGCCAGCACGGGTATCTACGTTAGGGAGCCGATCGCTTGGGGAGTAGTGGGTACACCTAGTGGAGATAGGGGCAGACGGCACCTATGTAGTCAGCTAGGGGTACACGAAACTACTATTAAAAATTACTAAGTACACTTAGTGGGATCAACCTTAAGTAGGAATTACCCTTGGGTGGGTAGAACTGGTGTGGTGCAGTGTAGGAATTACCCTTGGGTGGGTAGATCTGGGGTGGTGCAGTGTAGTAATTATCCTTGGGTGGGTAAATGCGTCTTTACGGTTATCTTAGTTCATCCTAAGTCTAGTTGGCTGCTTAGTGTAGCCATTTATCCCCAGTCGTTACCGTAAATCAAGCTCATGTCTTACTCTGGTTACTTTAATGATTGTATTGTTAAAGTTATAGGACTCGCTCAGACTTATGTCTGACCCCGTTGTTTTTATCTTTTTCCCAACCCTCAGGTTATCAGAGTGGGCCTAGCACTAGTGGGCTTTGATCGGACTGCTTTACCTATCTTTTGGAGCTTGGACCGTGGATGTAAAGCTCAGTTTATCTTTTCTATTATGGCTATTAAGTTATGTAGTGGGATTATGTACTTTTGTTTTATCAGGATGGATATTATGTACTTGACTCTTGTTTATGGTTTTGGTGTAACCAAACATGTTTTACTTTCCGCTGCAATGAAATGGTGTTTTAAATTCTCAAGTATTACTTATATCTGTCTTGTTGTAATTTTTCTGTTCTATATTCACTTAAAATACTCCACCGATGTTATGGCATTCCCTTAGTGAGTGACCGTAGCGGGTGTGGGGTGTTACACGTGGTATCAGAGCTTAAGGTTACCAGAACAGATAAAACTTTTAGAAAAACTATTTTCTAAGAATATTTTTGAAAGGAGTATTTTCAAAAACATGTCTTTTAAGAGAAAAGTTTTTGAAAGAAAAGCATAATCCCCGATAGCCATATCTTTATCTTTCGAATTCTCCATTTTGAATCTCTTTCCCTCTCGTTTTGAGTTTCCCCTTCGTGTATAGATGATCTTTCTAAGATAGATAAGAATGAAAAACCACTTCAAGGGACTTAGACGTTAGTCGGATTAGAAGTTGGTTCAAGAAGGAGGAGGACTTGTAGGTACCTATTGGATAGACGATGGGAGGAAGGCTCAAATAGTTGTTGTTTAATGAAGGACGAAACCTCATTTTGATGTGAGGTTACGAGTGGAGAATGGGAAGAAGAGGGCTAGTAGTTATCCTTTTGGAGGAATAGGACACCTTATTAGGATTGTCCAAAGGGGCATGGGCAAGGTATGGAATCTCCTGGAGGGTAGTTGTATTCCCTCACGGCTAGTGTACCAGATGGGGATAAGACCGTCTAGGTTGGAATTTGGATTTCTTTATTATCCGGTTCGAACTTTATTTGATCCTGACGCATCGAGTTCGTTTATCTCATCGTTGTTAGTTGAGTCACTGCACTTAGACACCAGTTTAGTAGATGATCCCTTAGTTGTTTCAAACCCAATTGGGGGCTCCATGATGTGTTTGGGTTTGAAAGTTTCTATACTTAGCGTTGAGTTTAGATGTGATGCTTCTTGGGCTTCACGGGCTATGGGTTAGTTTTGGGCATGGACTGGTTATCCAGTAATGGTGCCGTTCTTGTTTGTGGAAGGAGAGTTGTTAGGCTTACGACCCGCTTGGGTAACACTCTCGAGATCTCTTGTAATCCCATGGAATTTGTTATGCTAAGTTATCTAGAATCGCTTGACACGTCGGTCTAGAGTTTGCGATCTGTTAGAGAGGTCCGGGAATACTCGGATGTGTTTGAGGAGGTGAAGGGCTTACCTCCGGAGCGGGAGATTGACTTCCGAATATATCTGGTAGACAATGCCAAACCAGTATCTTGGCCAGTGTGCCACATGGCTCCTCGTGAGAGGAGGGAACTCCATAAGCAAGTAGGCGATTTGCTTGAGAAGGGGTTCATAAGACGAAGTATATCAGAGTGGGGTGCTCCAGTAGTTTTTGCCATGAAGGCGGATGGGTCCCTCAGACTTTGTGTAGGCTAAAGAAAACTAAATAAACTCACAAAGAAGAATAAACACCCATTTCCGAGGATTGATGATCTCTTTGATCGGTTAGTTGGCGCCTCAGTATTTTCGCAGTTGGACTTAGCCATGGGGTTTCGTCAGTTGAGAGTGGCTGAGGATAGTATAGAGAAGACTGCCTTTAGGACTCCGGATGGTTTTTTTTTATGAGTGGCTGGTGATGCCATTTGGTTTGACGAACGCCCCCGCATACTTTATTGATTTGATGAGAAGGGTGTTCAGGGAGTACCTAAATAAGTTCGTGATGGTCTTTGTAAATGACATCTTGGTCTTTTCTAGGAGCGAAATAAGTTTTCGTATGTGCTCAATAGGTTGAGCAAAGCCAGTTATGGGATAAACGGTGGTTTTGGAGCGAGACTAGCGAGGACATCCAGAGTTGGACAAGGGCTTAATTAGTTAGCCGTTTTTACTAGTATCATCTCACGTAGGTCGTCTGAATTCGAAGGAGGTATCCCTTGGGTGTTTGTCTGATATTGGTTTAGGCCTTTGGGGCTTGCATTTGGGGGATGTCAAGTTCGACTAGGATGGCCTGCGTGAGAGATGGACAGTTGTGATGATTTTGGATGGGGTAATATCCTGGTTTTCTCTAGAAGTGGAGAAAAGCATGCCCTACATCTTAGGGAAGTGTTGGAGACTCTTCGAGCGCATAGTCTTAGGACAGCAAAAGTGGATGGGATTCTTAGCATCCTATGAGTTTGAGATAGCGTATACCCATGGCAAGGGTAACGTGGTAGCGGACGCCTTAAGTAGAAAAAGGTTGTCCTCGAGTTCATTGTTCGTTGAACGACGGAGCTTAGAGTTTATTTCTATATTTGACTTTAGACCTTCCGTTGACTTTGTACCCGGTTTGCTAGCCTCCTTGGAGGTTAGGCCTACTCTTTTGGGACAGATTGGCGAGGCACAGCGAGACGACCCACAGTTGGTTGAGTTAGTAGAGAAGCTCATAAGGGGGGGAGTCGTCCAGCCATTTGAGTAGGTACACCCTAGATGGTAAGGGGTGGTTGCGTAGAGACGGTAGACTTTGTGTACCGCAAGACGAGGGTTTGAGGAAGGCTATACTTGATGATGCACATCGGTCAAAGATGACCATTCATCCCGGTGGGGACAAGATGTACCAAGACATGAAGCGAGTTTTCTTTTGGGCCGGTATGAAGAAAGATGTGGCCGAGTATGTCGCTAGATGCTTGGTGTGCTAGCAAGTGAAAGCGGGGCAGAAGAAACCCGGTGGGTTGCTTCACCCATTGGAGGTTCCGCTATGGAAGTGGGATAGTGTCTCGATGGATTACCGAGATCGAGGAAGGGTAATACGGGAATTTGGGTTGTGGTAGACAGACTTACTAAGAGCGCCCATTTTATACCCGTGAAGAGAAAGAGAACTGCTCCATGGCTAGCTTCAGTTTACATTCGAGAGATTATTAGATTGCATGGTGTACCTTCCAGTATAGTGAGCGATCGAGATCCTATCTTCACTAGAGAGTTTTGGAAGAGTTTGCAAGAGGCGGTAGGGACTCAGTTGTGTTTGAGTACCGCATATCATCCTCAGACGGACAGCCAGACCGAGAGGGTGAATCGTATTTTAGAAGACCTTTTGAGGCTATGTATCTTAGATTTTGGAGGTACATGAGGAGAGCATCTTCCATTGGTGGAGTTGCCCGACAGACTTAGTGGTGTACATGATGTATTCCATGTGTCACATTTGAGGAAGTGCCTACATGAGACCGCAGAGGTGGTAGAGCCGAGCTTGCTTAGAGAAGTGGAAGTAGAGCGTGATGCGACTATTCGGCGAGCTCCTACTCGCATCCTCGGGTCAGAGACTAGGAAATTGAGGAATCGAGAGGTTCAACTAGTCAAAGTAAAATGGGGAGAAGATGAGAGCAATGCTACTTTGGAGACGGAAGCGAAGATGCGTTCATTGTACCCATTCCTTTTTGAGGGTATGTCTTTTAACTTCTCCTCTATCGTTTGTCTAGTACTTATCTTATCTTTAGTATGTCCTCTCGTTAGTACTTTTGACCTTTAGATAGTGTAAACCTATGGTTGAAACATGTGTTTGAGACATGTTATGATTGATGGATGCATGTGGATGCAAGTGTTTGCTAGTGGTTGCTCGTGGATGCATATACACACACTCTAGACACTAGATCGGCTCAGTCACTTCATATTGCATATTGCATATAATTGTGTGTAGGTAGCTATATTTATGGATGTATAATGGTTGTGTTATCATATGGATGATGCATTTTGGTGAATGATTGTGCACTCATGTAGATATAGTATGTGTCGATATGGTTCTTTCGCATACATATTGGATGCATGGCACTATCACGGTTTGCATATGTTCATACATTAGATAGGGAACATATACACACACTTTTTGCATATGCTCATACATCAGTAGAAATTGTTTTAAGGACAATGGATGCCTGTGTTTGATGGATTGAGTAGATGGTTGTTTGGATGGTAGGATATGCATTCTCCTTAACTTGGAGATTTCGGGGACGAAATCCTTTAAGGAGGGGAGAATGTAACACCCCGAATTTCAGTTAACACTGATATTCACTAATTTCAGAATTAATAATCTCAGATGTGAGAATCAGGGGAAACGGGTTATGTCATTGTGTTCGTCTCGGAAAAATACGCGAAATAGAGTCCGAAATTTTGTAAATCGGAGTCCGTATGACCCGGTTAAGGCCCAAAGAAGTTTTCGGGAAATTTGAATTTCGAAACATGCAGAAATGGAGGCCAGGCGGGAAAACTCCCGCCCAGCCAAGTCGACTTGGCAGTCGACAGGGCTGTCGACTTGCCTGTCGACATGCCTGTCGACTTGGCAGTCGACAGGGCTGTCGACTTGCCCTGTCGGCTGATTCTGGCCTGGGTGCACCTGGTTGAGTTTTGGGCTGGGTTGGAGGGCTTGGGACGAAATCTGACGGACCTAAACTAACCTAGGGTTAATCTAAGGGTCTAAAACACAACCTAATCCTATAAATACACCCTAAGACTACCCTAATTCATACTAAAAATAGAATCTATGCCATCATGCCGCCAAAATGCAACTTAGAAGGAGCCTCCACTAATTTGAGAAGAGGATTGCAAGCTAATCAACTACTAATCCACCTCTACTTCAACTCTAGCAACTATCTAAGGAGCTAATCTTGGAGTTTGTGAGTTTCTATCACTTTAATAACCAATTGCTAAACTAAGTAGATGAGATGTGATGAGATCATATGGTTTTGCTTGCGGATCAATGGGTTTTAGGTCATATGTTATGATGCTAGTTTGCTAATCACTATGTTTAACACTTATTCATGATGACACTATGTTTATGCAAGTTAAGTGTTTGGATTTATGCATGTTAAGTGGTGGGTTCTATGCATGCTAAGTATTCGGTTTTATGCATGCTAAGTGTTTGATTTTATGCAAGTTAAATGCTTGGTTTTATGCTAGAATCATGTGTGAAATAAGTGACATGACATGCAAGTTTAACCTATGAGTTTGGATCTATAATATGCATAATCTATGCAAGTTGTTTGGATTAGTGATATGCATAACATATGCGAGTTTACCTTTGTATGTCATACATACATATGCAAGTTCATATGTAACATGTAATGCAAGTTATGTGCATGATTATATGCAAGTTCATATGTAACATGTTATGCAAGTTATGTGTTTGGTTATATGCAAGTTATGTGCATGATTATATGCAAGTTCATATGTAACATGTTATGCAAGTTATGTGTTTGGTCATATGCAAGTTATGTGCATGATTATATGCAAGTTCATATGTAACATGTTATGCAAGTTATGTGTTTGGTTATATGCAAGTTAACATGTGACATGCTATGCAAGTTTACCCCTTTGTATGACATAAGTACATGTGCAAGTTCATCCCTTTTATACCTATGACATGTATGCAAGTTGACACCTTTATGATAGGTCTATGACATGAACATTTATGCAAGTTACCATCTTTATGACATATGTGATTCATGCAAGTTTGGGTTGGTTATTTATGCAAGTTGGGTTTATGGTCATATATGCAAGTTGACACTTTTTAAACCCATGATAATGCTAATGATATGCTAAGTTGAACCCATTGTGTGTATGATGAATCTTCTCTTTTGAAGTATGTCATGTTAACGTATTTACGTGGGGACGATGGGGTAAAAATTAATGAACACATAAAATTGTGTGAAGTGGGTATGATTAAACATACCATAAAGTGGATGGACATAATTGGGAATTTACCTATTAAGTTAGGTCTACCCATATTATGGAATTGGGAATTTACCTATTGAGTTAGGTCTACCCATATTCTTAAATATTTGTAATTAATTAGGGACAATTAATACAAATTATTGGGGTGATTAATTAGGTGTAATTAATCGACTAAGACACGAGGTTGGACCCTTTTGTAGCATAAGACTGCCCGGAACCGACCGGCAAATCCAGCGGCTACAAATGATTGGCCCAATGTGAGAGGTCTTAGTCATAAACTAAATACGTGACAAGTGTAAAGACACGAGGTTAGACTCTGTTATGGTGTAAGGCTACCCGGAACCAACCGGCATATCCAGCTGCCATAAAAGACAGTCTAATGTGAGAGGTCTTTACAAAGGTTACGATCTTAATTAATTAAGAAACACTTAACCAAATTAGCATGTAGTGAGGCATGAGGGGTTAAGTGGGTGCCTTGGGTGGCATGAGGAAACTAGTGGGTTGCCTTGGGTGGTAATAGAAAATACGATTAGAATACTTAACCGAAGTGGAACATGTAATTAAACATGATTAAAGGGTTAAGTAAGTGCCTTGGGTGGCATGTGGGAATCAAGTAAGTGCCTTGGGTGGCATGTGGAAATCTAGTGGGTGCCTTAAGTGGCAATTGAAATATGATTAAATGACAAGCTTAAGTAGTAGCTTGTGGGGGCCTTAAGTGGCAATTGAAATATGATTAAATGACAAGCTTAAGTAGTAGCTTGTGGGGGCCTTAAGTGGCAATTGAAATATGATTAAATGACAAGCTTAAGTAGTAGCTTGTGGGGGGGCCTTAAGTGGCAATTGAAATATGATTAGATGACTTAACCAAACCTTAACATGTAAGTGGGCATGATCATAAAAAGGGGTTAAGTGGGATGCACTAGATAAAATGACAAGCTTAAGTAGTAGCTTGTGGGGGCCCATTTCAACCAGTAACCCATATGTATCTTATTGGGCTCGACCCATGTCGAGGACGGGACACGCGTACTGGGCTTGACTATAAGAGGCCAAAACGGGGTAGCGGTGGCAACGCAAGTCCAACGGGTTTCATATGCGTGTGTGGACCCGGGCTGGTAAGTAAGACGTTGTTGCATCGTGTAGGTATAAGCCGTGCACCGTTGATATTATCAGGTTGCCACTTTGGGGAATGATACACCCCACTGTGGGGCCAGCACGGGTATCTACGTTAGGGAGCCGATCGCTTGGGGAGTAGTGGGTACACCTAGTGGAGATAGGGGCAGACGGCACCTATGTAGTCAACTAGGGGTACACGAAACTACTATTAAAAATTACTAAGTACACTTAGTGGGATCAACCTTAAGTAGGAATTACCCTTGGGTGGGTAGAACTGGTGTGGTGCAGTGTAGGAATTACCCTTGGGTGGGTAGATCTGGGGTGGTGCAGTGTAGTAATTATCCTTGGGTGGGTAAATGCGTCTTTACGGTTATCTTAGTTCATCCTAAGTCTAGTTGGCTGCTTAGTGTAGCCATTTATCCCCAGTCGTTACCGTATATCAAGCTCATGTCTTACTCTGGTTACTTTAATGATTGTATTGTTAAAGTTATAGGACTCGCTCAGACTTATGTCTGACCCCGTTGTTTTTATCTTTTTCCCAACCCTCAGGTTATCAGAGTGGGCCTAGCACTAGTGGGCTTTGATCGGACTGCTTTACCTATCTTTTGGAGCTTGGACCGTGGATGTAAAGCTCAGTTTATCTTTTCTATTATGGCTATTAAGTTATGTAGTGGGATTATGTACTTTTGTTTTATCAGGATGGATATTATGTACTTGACTCTTGTTTATGGTTTTGGTGTAACCAAACATGTTTTACTTTCCGCTGCAATGAAATGGTGTTTTAAATTCTCAAGTATTACTTATATCTGTCTTGTTGTAATTTTTCTGTTCTATATTCACTTAAAATACTCCACCGATGTTATGGCATTCCCTTAGTGAGTGACCGTAGCGGGTGTGGGGTGTTACATCACCCTTTTCTACTGCTCAGGTAGCTTGATCACTCTCTATATTTGTTTACGTTCAAATGTCAAAGTCCTTGAGCAGCTCCTTTCAGAATCCCTACACACACCAACCAAAGCCTCAGCTTTATCATAGAAGCTATCTTTTAACGATATCACAATGCTCTGAAATCCACTGCCATCACCATCTTGAAGTGCACTACGCTCACTACACGATTTTGCTCAAATGAAATTAGCAATTTTTGCAATATTCAGATTATCCAAAGCAGCATCAACCTCGTCGAGTATAAAAAATGGAAATGGCCTATAGCTGTGTATAGAAAAGAGCAAGGGTAATGCAGCAACAGTCTTTTCTCCACCCGACAACTGCTCCATATCCCTACATCGCTTTGTGGGCGGTATATTTAATACCATTCAGAAAACGTTCATCGTCATTTTCCAGTGTTAGGTATGCTGTTCCTCCTTTTGGATGCCTATGACTCTTGGTTAAATGCTTGTATATTTTGTCTACGTTTTTAGAGATGTGCTCAAAAGCTTCCGTGAATAAATCGTATCTTCGTTGTCTGACAGAATTGTATTTATCTGATATCTCTTTCTCTTCTTTCCTAACAGCTTCAAAGTTTTCAATTACTTCCTTTTCCTTCAATTGTAAAGCTACATACTGACCCAAGTGCTCTGGGATTGGGAGCTGTTCTCTCTAGTTCAGCAACTATAGTATCCATATTTTTCTTGAACTCTGCCTCTACTTTTATACATTCGGAAGGGCTCATTTCTGACAAATAGGATACTAAGTAAACTGTAATCAATGCCTAATCTGTTGGATGTTGATTCAGTCTCCATTGAATTAATTGTTGGTAAAGTTATTTGCTCGAGTTCACACTTCACTCGAACGTCTTGCTCACGTGATTTAAGTTGCTCAAGGATTTCTTCTGAATGATTCTGACGCTTCAATTTTGCTATGGCATCTTTGAGAGTGGCACTCTGCTTATGCAGCTCTTCGAGTTCTTCGTCACATGTGTTGACATTCCCCTCCACTTGTCAACTTCAGCTTTCCACTCCTCCGTTTGGTTTTCAATTTTTTGAGCAACTTTAACCAACTTCGTTAAACTGATATAATTCTTGCAAATAATTTTAAACTGGATTTCATTATTAGTAGATATAAAAATTCCTGAAGAAGGATTTAATTGGATCACACATCAAAACAAATCAAACTTGTAAGCTTGAAACCATGTGAGCATGCCATGTGGATAGAGTAATATCCATATTTGTATCTGGAATCATTTTGAATATGAAATATCCACGTCTAAGGATATGGATGGATACCAAATAATTATCATATTGTCTAAAGATTGATAAATTAAAAAAACATAAACTGAAAATATCAATATAACATATCTGTTTTCAGTCCCATTGATTACTACTGTGTTAAAAATAAATAAATATGATGATAATATACAAATATGATGTTTAAAGGGCATAAAAGATAAGCGGGCATAAAATTTAATTTTTGAAAATATTTACGGTTTTCAAATTGATTATTGCAGAATAATCGGTTAAAGGCCTTCACACAGAGCTGTATCTACCTTCACACAGAGCTGTATCTAACAGTAGTGCCATTCTTTTTGCATAAAATTCTGATACAATCGGTATGTTTCGATGCAAATGTGAAGTTTAAAGGATGTTGCTTTTATGCCCTTTAAACTTCATACTTGCTGCATAATGCAAAGTATTCAATTACATGATGAGTATATATTTCCAAAATGAAATTGTCAAAATTGGTACATGTGATTACACTGTCCATAAAGTAAAACTACACTACTTTTGTACTCTATTTTAAAATGAAACTATTAAGCCAATATTATGTTTTATAGGAATAAACCATTTTTGCAATTCCAATCGTTACTTGGGAGCCACCATAGCTAGAGACAAAAGAACAAAAACTTGGAAATTATAAGGTTACATACCCCATTTCTTTAACTTCGCCTTGTTGGCATCTGGAGTTTGTCAAGCAACTGTATAGAGAATCACAGCGTAATGTTAGCTTACAAATAAATGTTGCATCGTTGAATAAAGATTAGAAGTTTTTGCTGAGTTTTAGATAAAGTTTACTAACTGGGACTCAGGTGGATTTTCCCATGTCGATTTCTTTTTTAGCAGAGAAGTCTAAAGGCCATTTTTACTCATCTTTGCTCAACTTCCAATGATGTTTCCGGAGTTTTCCTTGGAACTCAAAGCGATGTAGAACTGCAACACAAATCAGTAGATCATGTATTTGATTATCAGTCACTACCATTTACAAATACATTAATGCACACAAAAATGATATATTTCATGTACACAAAAAACTTAATGCAGGCCCAGTCAAAACATAAACATTCCACATCAACACATAGAAAAGTTGAGACAATGGCAGCTTTAGACAATCAAGTTGATAATAAAGCTTTAGACAATGGCAACTTTTATTTAACTACCAGATTGTAAGTGTTAGGAATTCAGAACTCACGGTTGAAGGACAAAAACAAAGACCAAGTTAACGAAGCCATGTTAAACATTTTGACCAAAAACTAACAAAACAGACTTAGAAGCTTGGTATTTTTATGCAATCTGATTATCAATTGGACAACGACAACAAAGAGTTAATAGTTTGCTTGCTTGTTAGGAGTTAGCTAAGCAAAACTAAATATTAATTCATCATCATTGCCTCCAATTGTCTGAGGGCACAAAAGATAATAAAGTTTCTGTAAATTAATTTTTCACAAACAAATGAATACGAATTTTAAAGTGCATAAAAGATAACTGGACATAGAATTTCCTTATCAAGCTAATTTTCTATCACTTCAATTGGAATTTCATAATTCCAGCTATATACAATTCAAGTTTTTGATAGGTAAAATTTTCAATTAATTTAAAATTTGTAATCAAATCTATAATATTAATGTCCAAGTTATAGGGGAATAGTAGCTACATAGGTATGTGATATATTCTATAAAAAAATTACCATGCTATCCAAGTGTAAGATAAGTAATTTGGTAGTTGTAGAATAATTAACAACATATTACTTGCATGCTCTCATGCTCTCTTGAACTTCCGTAGCTCCTTAAATGAGTCTAGACCAATTATCTTTCTTCATTGCCACACACAGTATTGCAATTCAATTGGACACAAACAAATTTCTTTAAGTCTATCTAGAATGCATTATAGCTTCAAATAATAAAATTGATGTAAAAATGTGCAATACCAAGTTTAGAAATTGTGATTTGGTATAGCTTCATATTTAAATTCCACTATGTGATATATTCACTAATTTATGCCTGTGCAATTTTAGAGTAACTAAATTCACCAAATATACGATCTGCTATGTTCTAACATGGTTAAATGAGATTGAAATGTAATTACAGCTGAGAAAGGATGCAAAAAATTTGTCTATAAGAAGAACCATGACATTTTTCTAGTGTAACTTTATATATATAATATATTTAACTACTATTGAAACTCGATCCATCTTTGTAATCTGGAGAAAAAAATTCTACAGAATAACTAAATTTCATCAAAAACGGTGATAACATTATATATCTCATGTGTTCAAAGTTAAACATATTAACATGCAATGATCTGACACGGAGTAAAATAATATTCCCTACCTTTTAAAAAGCATAAGAAAATTTGAGTTTTTAATATACACCGAGCTTGGAAATTAAGGCTATCATAAAAGCCATCCATAGGTTCAGATTGTAAATGTTACGGCTATCATAAAATCCATCCAATTTGGATACAATTATGGCTTTTATGTATATTAAAAACATAAGATATAATTATATGGACATAAAAGCCATCGAAATGGAATATTATTACTCTGTGTCATCCATTTTCAAAAGCATAAGAAAATTTGGATGGCTTTTATGCATTTTCTTCTTCCATTTACAATTTGAGTAATTATTACTTAAGTACTATAATGCGCTATTTGCTAGGAAATTAAGGCAAACATCAATGTCTAAGGTACAAATTGGTAATGTAACATAATTTAGAATATACATAATTTTATGATGTACAATATTAAAGTAGTCACCAAGTCATGGCATATGAAAATTTAATTTAGCAAGTTCCATGGTAACTTTGTGTGCGTCAACAAAAAATCATTAACAGATTAATGGAGCCACAAACGGTTAACATACTTAACATCAATGGAATATAAAATAAAAATTCGCATTATTAAGTAGGCTTCCAAATTTAAAAGAGACTCTGTATCAGCAGCATATATAGAACTGAATATTATGAACATAATATTGAATTTATTTACATTAAATTTAAGTTCACGATCCCGAAACTTTACATCAAATATGCACTGGGTAACCTTGAACTATGAAACCCTGTAATCACACAATCTAGTATTTTTTAATCATTTCATAAAATATTTGCACACTACAATGCTTGAATAACAAAACAATAAGTACTCGCGCTAAAATTGCATATGGAAGAAGAAAATACATTAAAACAATACAGAGGCAAAAACATGGCTATAAGATAACACGTCGACGACATATTTAGAATAAAAAGAAACGACACTGGCTGCATACAAAAAGCTAAATATTTGGACACAATTGAAATAACATATGCATAAAGTTTGAATAATTTAGTAGCTATGCAAAGAGTACAATAGCAATTGAGTAAAAAAATGTATGGGTATGTCCAGATTTGGTTGCTGAAGAGAGATTGAGTAAGGTAAAATGTCTGCGCGATAAGGAAATGAGCTACTCCATCATGGCAGCGACTGAGTATGGTTTTGAAGTTTACATCTAATTTTAATATACACTGAGCAACGTCATTGAATAAAAACACCAAATTTTTTAACCAATCAAATTTTTAATTGGAATTCCATGCTACAAAAAAAAAACATCTCTTTCAAACTATCAGACTTTCTATGGTAGGAAAAATGAACTATGAAACCCCATTAATCCCAAAAAAAATCGTTTGTTTCATAGAATAAAAGCACACTACAATGTGTGGATAACAACAATAAAATTGGGATTAAGACTAAAATGGAAAATTGAAGAACAAATATGTTAAAGCAAACCACAACCTACTAACAATAAATGTTTAGAATAAATAGGTATAATATCAAATGCATACGAAAAACAAAGTATGTGGATGGACTGCAGATTAAATATCCAGAAAATTAAAATGAGCAGGAAGCCATGCTAAGAGCACTCACAGCAGCTGAGTGAATTTCGGTGGGAGGAAAGCAAAAATAAGCGTGAATAATCCTCACCCACCCAGCAGTGGGTGGGGAGAAAATAGCAAAAAAAAAAAAAAAACTAAACGGGAATCAGTTTCCCGTTTAGTATATTTTTTTTCTTTTTTTAACCTAAAACGGGGAACTGAAAACCATTTAGTACCTAAACGGCTTTCAGTTTCACGTTTAGGATCCACGCCTGAAAAATAGGAGCGTGGGGAGCTCCCACTTTTCTTTCTTCCTCACGCTCGAATCTAAGCTGCTGGAGCGCGAGGAGAAGAAAAACAGTGGGGATTCTCCTCATTTTTGCCCAAATCTACACTGCTGTAAGTGCTCTAAGAAGAAAATACAACATACTATTCAAAAGAAGGATAAACGAATTATTTAGATAGGTGCAGTTTTGGTTGTTAGAAAGAGAAAGAGCATATTGAAATTTCACATGGATTAATGAAATAACGATCAACTTCATAATTCCTAGCAAATTAGCGTTTGCAATGTTCGATTCCCCCCCCCCCCCCCCCTGGTACAGTAAAAAACGATAGAAATGGAATGAAACTAGAATAATATGAGGTCAAGTTTATCGAATGGTCATCAATTACAAATTCCATTTATAGAAGAGCTTGTGAAAAGTCAAATAATCCAAGAGTTTAATGCAAGAATGGAACTCAAAATAAGGAAAAACTTGTATATGGTTTGAGATGCAAGAAGGTGAAGAAACACCAACAGTTGGTTATTCTACTGCATAAGAATAAATACCAAAGTAGCTACATGTTCATCGGCTGATCATGCCAGTGAAAAAGAAGATTAAATAGAGGAATAAACAGATGAGATAAAGCATTGCATGCTTATAAATATTTTTCTCTGATGTATAATGCAGAATTCCAAGCCTTGAAACATTCAAGTTTGGAGAAATATTTCATTTTATAGTAAACATAAATGAGTCAAATAAATTTTCAAAATAACTATTGTAAAAATTTAACATTTTGAATGAATGAAAACTTACCACATGATAAGATTATGTGAACATAGGGCTAAAGTTAACAATATAACAATTTGAGTGGGATGCATATTGCTATTAAACGTTGATGAAAATATATGTGGTTGTAAAATAATAAACCTGCATGAAATCTTCAACTGGTAAAGAACCTTTTATATAATCGTAGAATAGTAGTTTCAAACAAAATGTGAACTTATAATCAGGGTTTTGATTTTAAAAAAAAAGATAGGCTGAACTTATGGTCCAATTATCTACATCAGATTTCAACCTTTACAGATTTAGTAAAATGGACATTCTCCGTACGGGTGAAAATTGAACAAAATATTTTCAAATCGCATGTTACTTATGAAAAAAAAATACACGAAAATAATAAAAATTGTAATTATCATGTTTTTTTCCCATACCATGTATACACTGCTCGAATTTTCTGTTTGCGCACAAAGCACAAAACCCTCTATTTTTTCGTTGGCTCTTGCAAGTCGAGAATCTGTAATCAGCACACCAGAATGTGTAAATCAATCTGTTTCATAAAAGACAGAATAAAAACTGAAGTTTTCTACCATATATAACAGATATCTTCAAATAATAGACATGAAATCAAATTCACACATCAATTTGACCTATGAACCAAAAATGAAGATCCATCTTGAAAACTTTTACCTACTTGCTATTTCATGAAAACCGAGGTAGTATAAAAGGGATCCAAAAAATTATGAAGGATTAAGATAGAAATAAAAATAAAATATGAGGAACGAAAATGACTTTAGGGAAGATGATTGAGACTAAAGGTGGAAGGACAGAAAAATGAAGCAGTGGTTGGAGTAACTAACGAAAGGAAAGGGAAAAATGAAAATTTACGGGGATTAAAATGTTAACGTACAAAAATTTGGAAGTAGAATTAGAACACGTGTCATGATGACAATAGTTTGATTTGTATTTTTGTATATAAACTATTATAAACACGTAAGTTTTCCTAGTATCTCTCATTCCGTTTTTATCGTTTGCGGAAATCAAACGACCTTGGTTCTTTTCAAAAAAATATACTTAAAGAAAGAAAGCGGTAATCAATGCCTAACAAATATTACTACTGTAAAATAAAGATCACTAATTTTCATATTCATAAACTGCACAATCTTGATAAAACTAAAAAGGCAACTGCCAGTTTAACAAAATCCTAAAGTTCCATCGTTAAAGTGTAAGGCAACTTATAAGGTTCGTTTTAGAGATAAGGTTAGAAAATAGTATGCTAATTCTTATGGAAAGACGAAAATAAAATATGACCATCATGTATTTCCCCTGAAAATTCAAGATTTTCTTATTCGAGATAACAGAAAGCACATAACAATTTAGTTTAAAATGCAAGGTATAACTATATGTATGTAAACGTATAGAATTTAGTGAAATTAATGTGATTAGGAACAGAGGAGGGATAATTAAAAAATTAATAAAGAAAGTAAATTTTATAGTGTTATAGTTATATATACCTGATAAAGAACCTTTTAAATAGTTTTATAGTGCTGTAACTGATTTTGAAATAAATTCCTTTACTAATTTATAGTGTTATAGTGTTACAGTTTTATAGTGTTATAGTTTTCTTGTGTTATAGTTTTATAGTGTTATAGTTTTCTTGCTTTTTAAAAAAAAAGTTGGATTTTCATTAATAAATATAAAAACATTAATTGAAGTTTCAATGATCAGAAACACATTTTTCAACTTAAAAAAAGGCATTGCAATTTATGAACTTCAAATATTTGTTGAATTCTTTACGAATAGCTGTTGAGTTGTAAAAAATATCCAAATATTTAATATTCAAGTTACTTTA
The DNA here is from genome assembly GCA_030737875.1 of Allium sativum. Lineage (NCBI taxonomy): Eukaryota > Viridiplantae > Streptophyta > Magnoliopsida > Asparagales > Amaryllidaceae > Allium > Allium sativum. The sequence goes on along the minus strand of CM060913.1, from coordinate 268,512,068 downwards.
AAGCTGTATCTGAGAAGCAATACGTGTGTATTTTGATCACGTGAAAGATGATGTTTCTACAAAAGTTTCCAGTTTTCCTTGTATTGTTGCTCATAGCTACTTCAAACAATAATTCACTTGAAAAATAAAATTACGCTAAAAATACCTTTCCATGTGACACTGGAGTGATCAGGAGCTAAAGTTTATGTTGACGTAAATTTTAATTGGTTTAATATGGCAAAACTCAGTTACCTAACCGTAGCTTCCATTTATGAGTAATTAGGAAATGATTTTTGTTATGATCTATACTAAATTATAAACTGTCTTTTTCCCATCCTACTGTACACAGTGAGAAATCTTATGCAGATATTACTATATTCCTATATTAGTGTCATGCTAATATAAGGGTGATGACCAAAGTTTGATATCTTTATAATATTTTGTTCTTAGTTGAACAGTTAGTAGATTAAATTTTAACTCTATATAGGCAAAGAAGCCAAAAAAAAAAAAAAAAAAAAGTCACATAGCTCATTAGATCTTGTACAACAATTTGTTTTCTCATGGTGATAACAACACATGCTCATTTATTTTATCACATCGATACAATCTTCAAATGTTAACCAAAAAGTATGTGTATTACATTTATTTTGTCATGGTGATAATAATATAGAAGTAAACATACATATATCTCGAAAGACTGAACGATGCTGACTGCAACTCAATAAAATTGCATGCATAAAGAAGTTGTATATCGTGGCTGTCTGTTAATATATGCATGACAGAAAGATAAAAGTCTATTCCGAAATTCATAGGTAAACAAAAATTTAGCCTGTATCCAATGGCTCACAATAAAAATACTACGAAAAAATATATACAGTGGAGTTTTTGCACCATTTTCCATTTTGAGACTATTTTATATAAGGACGCAGATATGCATGTTTTGCTATCGACGTTTTTTTTTTTTGTTAAATCCGTAGATTGGTTAAAGACTCATGGAATAACTATACTTGCTTTTTTCAGTTCTGAGTAAAGTGCACAGTGTATAGTTGGTTACGACTTGCTTCTGAACTCGTGTTAATCGAAATGTATAATACTTTTTTAACGTTTCTTTGCACATGAGAGCTTAATTTTGCTACAGTGTGCACTTAAAATCAGTTAAAATTTAACAATTTAGGGTTTACAATAAAATGGGATAATGGCATAAAGTTTGACCATGAATTGTGAATGAAATTGGATGATTTAGCTCTTTCACTACTCCTGGTACCTTTAAAAACATATATTTCACACCGGAATACCATTGGCATGCATATGCCTTGTCATATAATAATCATTTAGAAAATGTTCCCCATACCCCCTATCAAGTGGTTGTTAAAGCTGATCATGCTTTCAAAGCATGAACAATGACAGTGTGTAATATGCACACTGTAAAATAAAAAGCTTCTCTTTCCATATCCATATAGCAAACGTTAAAATAAAAAGTCGATAAATGATTTATAGCGATGACGACATGTGTTTTTTTTTCGTTGCACCCAATGCTAATGTAATATGCACATTTCAATTTGAGACATATATATAAAATGTTCAAAAAAATACAACTTACAAAACTGTCATGTAGCATTGTTACAGCTACAAAATAAACCAAAGATACAGGTAATAAATGCCACTAAAGCCAAGACAGATTAATTATTAAGGAGACCAAATAGTGTTATTATATTTTCACATCTTTTGGTATTTGCACAACAATATCATTATAGTTTTTCTAACAACCGTACGTACGAAGCAACTTGGATTCGTAAATTGAAGATCTTATGCCTTTTTGAACAGAATAATAAAACTTGGTTTTAGCTAAAGAATGTGCATACATATATTTTTTATATTTACCCAGTAGTGAGAGACTATACATCATATGTTAAATATCAATCGCAACCGTTGTTAATGACCCATCTCCAGTCTAGACTACTTGGTTTTTTTTCAATGAAGAAACACATTTTTAAGCATCAAATGTAACTATGAAAACAGTCAAGGCAGCTAATATTAAGAGCAAAATGAATTCAAATTTATAAGTAGAGTTTGGTTAAAAAAAAAATATAAGTGGGACAAACTCAAGCAGTTTAAACTTCACGCAAAAATTAAGAGCAAAATGATTAAAAGATTGAACCCCACATCTGAAAACCTGAATGAAAGGAAACTATACCCAAATAAATAAAAGTAGAACATTAGTAAATGTAGGAAAGCCATGTTGTAAAATAGAAAAAACACAATATTTCAATGGATACCAATTTCAAAACATGCACTTTATTGTAGAATATTCAAATTAAACCACATTGATAATTCAATCCTAAAGTAAACAAAGAGAACATATAACCCAAGAATCCAAAAATAAGTGGAAAGTAATCAAAACAGTATAAACGAAACATATATTGATTTTGTAATGTTATTACCTAATTTCGCATATATAGCATAAAGACATGAATGGAGTAGTAGAAACGTTAAAAGAGATTGCTTGTTGGATCATATATACAAACAGTTGTTGTGCATAAAAATATAAATGAAGACTTGAAGCCACTGAAAACATTGACATCAACATATACAGAATACTTGTACCAAAAACTTCAAAACAGGAATGAAAACTTCAGATCGAATAAAACCATCGATACAAACGCAATCATAGCTGTTAGAACGGGAGGCGAGATCCTGCAATGTTCTCATAATTTTAAAACGAAAAAGGAAAAAAAAAAATGACAAAATCAACTCATGTTGAGGATTAAAGGATTGAACGCCACGGGTGAAAGGGTGAATCGAAGAAAACTAAATCCAAATACGTTAGAGCAGAAGAATATACCCGAATCCGTTTGATGACACGTCTACGTGGGTTTCGTGTTTGTTTCATAGCCGCTTGATATATATTGGCAAATCAGATCTAACCCGCTCTTTATATTTGGTTTGAGATGAATTAAATAGAAAAAAGTCTAAGGCTGTGAAAGTTAACCGGGTAAAATACATAATGTAACTATAAAACAATCCTAAAATAAGCGAAGAATGAGTCTAGACGTGGGTTTTTGTGAAAGATATGTTAGGAACAAAAAAAAAAAAAAAAAAAATTAAGGTTGTTCTTTTCAGTCCTAACTAAACAACTTTCGTCTGATAAGTCAAAAACAAAAAATAAAGATAGTCTTCTTAAATGCGCGAATGCCATGGACAGCAGGAATAAGTTAAATTTCATACGATATACATTTTTTGTCAGAAAATATGAAGTTGAACTAAAGCAGATGTGTATGATCATGTTAAAGTAGAGAGATAAAATAGGTGAGTTTTGGTTACACTTCTACTATTATTTGCATATGAAGACATTTAACTTTATTTAAATATGTACTTTTTAAATATCGAGAGAAGCGAAGCAGTTGTAGCAAAAAAAAATACAGCATGTACATAAGACAGTCCAAACCACGTTTTGTAAATGGCAAAGAATCTAAAATCAACGATTTGTTGAACCAAATAGTAATTGCAACATTTAGTAAGTTATAAAATATAAGACAGTAAAGTTAGGTTCAATACCTCGTGTGACTGTAAATCAATGACTCTTTACCAGTAACGTTAGTAGATGGGACAGTAAACCCAAAGCAATGACGTTGTACATGTATGAGAACAAAGTGTTTATTTCGCAGGTAAAAAGATAACCAGGTAACTTTTATAGGAATTTAGAAAAACAGTACCTTAATTCGACGAATCATGTATGTATTCACTGGAGACGGCAGAACGAAACAATCAAATTGTTGACGAACGTTTAAAGAGAGAAGAAGGTTTATGGTGGAAATCTTCCGTGGATAACAAATTGGGAGAGGGAAAGGCGGTATCGTAGAAGCGCGAGTTGGACCCAAAGCAATGACGTTGTACATGTATAAGAACAAAGTGTTTATTTCGCAGGTAAAAAGATAACCAGGTAACTTTTATAGGAATTTAGAAAAACAGTACCTTAATTCGACGAATCATGTATGTATTCACTGGAGACGGCAGAACGCGACAATCGGATTGTTGACGAACGTTTAAAGAGAGAAGAAGGTTTGTGTTGGAAATCTTCCGTGGATAACAAATTGGGAGAGGGAAAGGCGGTATCGTAGAAGCGCGAGTTGGAAGGAGGATGTTTGTTTAGTAGCCGATCGTCGGGTGTAAAGACGTTGGTGTGGGTGGGTAGATACCGCTGATTAGGGCTTCGTAGGAGCGGATTTTGATTGGCGGCGGGACATCGGTCGATTTAGGAAGGAGGGAAAGTAACTGTGTTGTAACCTAGTCGAATTGAACACAGAGAGGGAAACACGTGAATTAGAAAAGGGACAGATGACAACACCAAAATGCGGTGGTTTCTGCTTTCCAGTATAAGTAATAAATTCTATTGGATCTTTGACGTGTTGTTTCAAAGAGACCGAGATAGGAACTAGACCTAAAACCACTTCGAAAACAACTGTGCGGGCGCAACTAATTTGTAGACTTAGAGATAGAGCATTGAAGACCGTGGATCTTCGTGAGCGAATGAAATACTCGTTGAATCACTCTGACTTGCAACCAGAGTTATTTTGACATTGATTCTGTCGTGATTGAAATCTTCGGACTGCAAGGACTTCGCGCTACTGATCCTTGGGGTGATTCCTATATAGGATGCAGTAGGAGGTTGCCTTCGGATCATCCTATTCCTGGATGACTTGTATGGACGAATGTATGACAGTGTATTTTCTTATAATCACGTACGTTGATTTTTACAAATATACCAAGTTGATGGCAGAGAAATTCTCTTGCTTAACACCCAGAGTATATTTGTGGACGTCAATTAGTGATTTGATGGATTTGACGATGTGACATTCAAAGTAAATGATGATGTGATACTCTGGAAATGATAAACGTGACTTCTAGCCTCATCAACCGGAAAACGACAAAAATCGGGCCGGCAACATGGCTAGGTGGGTCATACCCAAGCAGGGTGTGTTGCCACAGATCTAGAGAAAATTCATTTTATTCTTCTATCATTTCTGTATCTTCGAATGACGGTTGGACGGCCGACAACCGCGGGTGACAATATATTCGCTACACTCAAGCTAAATGAGTCGGCGGTCATGTGTGGCCGGGTTGCAAGATGTTCTTTTTGAACCCCAGTGTGTACCGTCTAGAGTACACTGATCGGAAGGTGATCCCATACCTTGTCTGTTGAAATCCATTCTCCAATAAGAGCCCCGCGATTTTTGATTGTATAATAAATACGTAGAGCATGAGATACAAGCGTTCTACTAGATGATTATTTATTTGTGGTTTGATAGACATTATTATAATATCACTGGATTTTGATATATCAAACTATTTTGGGTTATAGTAAGGTAAAAACCGTCCGTGTTTATGTGTAGGCCGGTCTTACTATTTTCCTTTTCTTTCAAAAAGGATTTTTCAAAGTTAAACATTTGGTTGTACTGTGAATTTATCACTGAAAGTATTCCAGACTGATCTGGGTGAATTTTTCTTTGCTTCAAATGTGCTCAGGTCAGACCGAGTATATTTCCAGGTTAGGTTTCACTTGGAGTTTTCAGAAGCTGGAAGCAAGAGGCTTCACCATTAGTTATTTGAAGTTATTTATCCGCTGAGACAGATATATGTTATACTCTGATGATTGGTATGTATATACAGTTTCTATTGTATAAAGAGATTTGATATATGATATTTATTCGTTTCGCTGTGAGAACTGATGTTCTTCCTTCTTCCATTCTATTATTTCTTTCTTTCTTTCCTCACCCTCTAAATTCTTTCTCTTAACTTTTTATCTTTCTGTATAATTTGGGTTGACTATGATAGTTAAATATCATCTTAAATTTGTACGAAAAAGTGGGACGTTACATTTAACCCATGCGTGGGGATGCCATGAAGTATTTGGTAAGGGCTTTTGAATACATGTAGAGTTCAACAGTATTATTAGAAGAGGAGGGATGGTCACTCGGTCGATGGGTTCATGCTTGTGGCCTGGTTTAGTTACTGAAGAAGAATGAAGAATGGTGTGTTTTGTTTACAAATACATGAGGGAAAGTGATTTTTTCAGTGGGAAATCCAAGTGCTTTGCGGTTTCACGTGGTAGGTTATAAGGGAACCATTTACGGTGAACAAAAAAAGAAGAAAAAAAGATAAGAAAGAAAGCGACGCAATGGCCTGATCTGCGCGATATAAACTGGAACGAGCTGGTATTTGGAGAAGAAGGGAAGCCATCGTGGGTTAAGAAGGTGTTGGCCGAGTTGTTTGAGAGCAAGGACCGTAGATAAATAAGGGCATACAAAAGAAGAGATTTTTTATTTTAAACAGGAACCAAAGTTTTGGGGAAAAAATGGTGCTTGCGCTGGAGTTGTTTTGAGGGGATGAACACACTGTTCAACAGGGTTCATTTGGGCTAATGGGCCTGCTTTAGCATATGAGCCCAAATTAAAGAGATAAAAAAATATATAATAAAAATAGAAGGAAGCAACGAGTTTAGAAAAGAGAAATGGCGGGTTCAAAAGCCTTCAGCATGAAGGATGGGGGTATTTGCGCGGTTGGAATATACTAAAGTTGTAGTGGGTTTGGGGGTAATGGCTTCGGGCCATCTTAAATAATCGGTAAAGCCCAATTCAAATTATATTAAGTTTTATTTTTAAATATGTGTACCAACTTTTAAATGTTGTATCTTGTCCATACAGACTCAGATTGATGAACCATTGGTTATGTTGGAATCATAGGGATGCAAGATACACAGTGGAGTTGGTTTGGACTGATTTGGAGCTCGTTGTGAATTATGGCAAAATTAAATGCCTGATATGATCCACCGAACGTTTATCATTATTCAATGATTAACGACCAAGGTGAGTAAACTCACTAACTCTGTCCAGTTTTATAATTTTATAAATGTCATTTAATATTGTTAAAAATGATCGAATGTTGTTTGTTATGGTAGTTTAGATGGATTACAAATAAAATGGTTTATGGTTATATATACAGATCGTTGATTAAACACTGAATCTGTTTATTATTAAATTTCATATTGATATGAAATTGGAATTATTTACATTGATTTACATCAATGCAGGGAAAACAGGTTGGAGAAATCCAACTGGATTCCTCAACAATTATATTGTTGTTTTAATTTCATATATTACATTATATGATGTTGCAAATAATTGGTGATTGATTATTGTGTTTTGGGAGTTTTGAACAACATTGACCTGATATATTTGGTGTTTAAATACCGTAAAATATATTCTAATACATATTAGAAAAGAAATTTGGTGTTTTAATAACTTGTTTTAATCATAATAAAACAAGTAGTTTGATTTATTAAAGGATATTTTAAAATGAAATAAAATAATTATTATTAAATAATAATTATTAGATAATCCATGGATGTTAATTTAAAAATGAGTAATGGAAAGGGAAGTTGTGGAATTTATTTTGAGGTTCGAAATATGAATATGAGTTGAATAAATGTGACACCATACGTCCGTTAATGTCACTCATTAAGAGAATGCATTAAGTTTCGTGAAGCGTTATAGGTAAACAGAAACAGAAACATTACAAGACATATATAAAATAGCAGCAGAATTATTTTTTTTATTTAAACAGAAAACATCGTGGTTCAAAACATGATTATATCATAAGTCAGAAATACATAAAGCTAATACATCATTAAAATCTTTGTCTTGTACTTAAAACATCAGGGTATAATAATAAAAGAAGCATAATCCCCAAAAACTTAGCCATAGTAGAGAGATATGAAATCAAGTCGTACCTCTAAGCAGCTCCAAGCAAAACTAACCCGAATCCTGATCAAGATCGAGTATTCCCACCGTGAGAACCTTGCGGGGGGGGGGGGGGATGGTGGAAGAGAAAGAAGAGGAAACAAAATAGGTCAGACATAAGTCTAGCTAGTCCAGTTACTTATAGCATAAAAATAAGTAAAAGTATCATGACAGGCACATAAAGTGGATAAGAAAGATAACATCATAAAAAACAGGTATGACAAGGTAAACATGATAGGGTATATTGCGCTTCTCTAACAATTTCTCTGCGCCAATACTAGTATAACCAGAATGAGATGATCTCAATAACTATAAAATGGTAGACTTAGGCGTACTTATAGTGAGAAGTTTTATTCCATATAATAACAGGCAGCCCAACTGATCATACCGGCGTTACCCACAAAGATAATAACGAACTCCTAAACAGGCGAGACTAGATGTACCCTAGTTACTACCCCCAATCGATCGGCACCCTACTCCGTAGATAACGTGTGTTGGCCCCACAGTAGGATGTACCACTTCCTAAAGTGGCAACCCTTCGTTGTCAAGATGTGCACAACCATATTTACAGGTGTCATGGCATCTTATCTTCCTTTGTCCAGACCATGCACGCATATGACCCGGTCGGTACGCACCATCCATAACGTCGCCCACGTTTGGATCTCTTATATTCAACCCAGTAAGCGTGCCCTAACTCTGACCTAGTTCGAAGTATTCGTTTGATACCTATATATGGGTTATGTAACACCTTGTAATTTTAACAACATTAAAGATGATAAATTAAAGAATAATTAATTTAATATTCAGAATTAAGTGAAACGAACTGCACCATTGTGTTCGTCTTGGAATTCTAGTCAAAATATACACTTGGTTTGCGTAAAATGGACACCGTATGAAGAAGTTATTAAGCCTAGAAGTATACGCACAAGAGAATTATATATATACAAACAAATCAAAATATTCAATTTAATTCAAAGTAGCCAAGCGGGAAGACTAGAAGCGGGAAAATAGCGAACCGACCGATTCTGGTGGTCGACCCGAGCCCCCATTGGGTCAACCCAGGGGTCGATCCAGGCTCTTTGGGGTCGACCTATGTTTCGACCCCGGGGTCGACACCCAAAGGGGGGGGGGTTCGACCCCCTTACAGATCTGGGTAGATTCATGTTTTTGAACATGGACTTGTTTTGTGGCTTGATTCATTGACCCTATGCTATAAATAAGACCTCATTTCTCTTGTTTCTCCACACTTAAATCAATGGAGAACTAGGTGCTGCCTCTACCCAGATTGAATCAAGTCCTTTCTTCTTCAGCAATCAATTAGAGTTGTGATTCGAACGTCTTTAACCTTTCTCTATTTTTCTAGATCCAAACACTGTGAGTCTATGTTAATTTTAGATTTAAATATTTAAAAAGTAAAACTTGACATGACTGTAATTTGGATCTATGCCTATGACTATGTGAATCATATCAGATCTATTATAAACTGTTTATCTATGATATTCTGACATGACTATGACTTAGATCTTAACCTTTATCATGTCAGATCTGCCTTTGATTTTAGATCTAATCCACTGTTTAGATCACCTTATACATGTTCCATTATGTTTATGGCCAAATCATATCTAGTGTTAGTTGGACATCTAAATCATTGTTTAGATCACATCATGCATGTCCCTATTATGTTAGAATCAGTTCTACTATCATATGTTCATTAGATCTGTTCCTATGTGCCTACTCTGTCATTATGCCACTATATGTTTATGCCTATTTCTGCCATAATATGCCAATTTTTCTAAGTATGATCATTTATGTCCTTTTTCCCTTCTTCTTTTCCTTTTTTACTTTTATAACCAGGCTACCTTCGAGCTTAGTCATGCCGCTAAAATATGCGATTGCATTAAATTGGGAATGAGGGAAAAACATTAGAATTGGTGCATAACTTGAATTGGGGAATTTGGGCATAATGTGAATCAATAGGTGAATATGGAATTTGGGCATGTGAATATGGAATTTGGACATTACTTGAAATTGATTATAAACCTAAAATTGGGGCATATGGTTCATTATGAACATAACTTAGGAAAGGGGCATAGAAACCGATAATGACATATATATAATTGATTAACATTGGAAATGCCTAAAATTACAATAACTGAAATTGTAATCGTGCTTAGACACGAGGTTAGATTACACTTGTGGTGGAAGTCTACCCGGAACCGCCCGGCATAACCTGCGACCACAAGTGGTGAATCTAATGTGAGGGATCTAAGTGCTTAAACACGTGATGTGCTATGATACGAGGTTAAGCCCGACTTGTGGAATAAGTCTGCCCGGACCCGCCCGGCATATCCAGCATCCATAAGTTGTAGGCTTAGTGTGGGAGGTCTAGCGCATTATAACCATAAATGGATAAATGGTAATGAATTGGAGTAAACAAGGAATGATAGTAATCTATTATGATTAATTACTTTAATGAAAATGTTGTATATAATAGGTAGGCTTGTCCTTTGGACAGGTGGAAATTATAGCGTGAGTTATAATAAAAGGAAAGAAAGCTTATTAGTAAACCTTAGTTAAGAAAAGTAAGTTAATAAGTAAGCAACGTCAAGTTGTAGTGATATGTTAAACAGAAAACAGATGAACTGAGATGAAGGATACTTAATTAAATATTAAGTAAAGCATGTTATTGTAACTATGGAATCAGACAATGAATAATACAAAGGGATTGTAAAACTACTTCCATTAATTACAATCCACAGGTGAAAGATTGTAAGATTACTTCCGTTAATTACAATCTAAAGAATAACATGTAATGGGGATTATTAATGAACTTAAATGGATTAAGTTATATTTATATGAAACCAATAAGCAAGTGGAATTTTGGCAAGTGAAAAGAAGTCAATGTGAATGGGGATAACCTGTTAGTCTGTAATACTTAGCCTAGTTGAATCCATACGGATTTTATGAACATGTTAACTTGAGTTGGGTTAAAGTAAACTTGGTTGAAACAGTGGGATGGTTAAGTATATCTGGGTTGGGTGGGTAACATTTATATATCGTCCCACAAAACTTAACCGGTTGGGGTTATGTAATTAAAGACACTGTAAGGTAAGCATAACCTTTGGTAATGTCGGGGTTATGTAATTAATGACACCGTAAGGTAAGCATAATCTATGGAAATATTGAGGTTATGTAATTAAATACACCGTAAGATAAGCATAACCTATGGAAATGTTGGGGTTATGTAATTAAAGACACCGTTAGGTATACATAACTTGTGGAAATCCTTGTGGGGATGAAAGACAAAGGGGAATGCTTGCATCATCTTGTGTGTGGGACCCGTTTCAGTCAGTAACTCATATAACTGTATCAAACGAGTACTCCACCCTAGGTCGGAGTTGGGGCACGCTTACTGGGCTGATTGTAAGAGATCCAAGCGGCGCAAACCGACAAGGGACATGTGCGTGCATGGGCCGGGTAGAGGGGGATAAGACGACTGTGACACCAATAGATATGGTTATGCACATCAACGAAGGCTTGCCACTTTAGGAAGTGATACATCCTACTGTGGGGCTGGCACAGGGTATCTACGGAGTAGGGAGCCGATCGATTAGGGTTGTAGTTAGGGTACATCTAGACTTTGGTAAAGTTTAGGATCCTGTTAGGCTAGGATGCCTGTTGATCGTATGGGGTTAAAACCTCTCACCATAAGTACACCTAAGTCTACCAGCTTATACATGTTGGGGATCATCTCATTCTTGTTATACAAGTATTAGCACAGAGTAATCATTAGAGGAGTGCAATACAATCTATCATGTTTATCTTGTTTACCTTGTCATACCTGCCTTATATGATGTTATCTTTCTTGTCCACTTTATATGCCAGTCATGGTACTTTTACTTATTTATTTGTTAAAAGTAACTGGACTCGCCAGACTTTATGTCTGACCCATTTTGTTTCCATTTCTTTATCTTCCGTTTTCCCCCCAGGTTCTCAGGGTGGGAATAGTCAAGCTTAATCAGGACTCTGTTGTCATCTTGCTTGGAGCTCCTTAGATGTATTGCTCAAGTTCTTATCCTTGCTACTATGGCTATGTTTCTTTTGGGGAATTATGTTTCTTTTATTAATGTACTCTGATGTTTTAAGTACAAGACAGATGTTTTAATGATATACTGTTTTTCATGTATTTCAGACATATGATGTTTTGAACCACGATGCTTTAAGATTAATAATTTTTTTTGTTCCGCTGCTATTTAATATCTATCTTGTAATGTTTATGTTTCTGTTTACCTATAACGCTTCACGAAACTTAATGCATTTTCTTAGTGAGTGACATAAACGGACATGGGGTATTACACTTGGTATTAGAGCTGAAGGTTACCAAATTAGATAAAGGTTTTGAAAATTATTTTCAAAAAGGATTTAAAAGAAATCATTTTCAAAAAGAAAAGTCTATTCTGAAAAACGTATTCCCCAAAGCCATATGTAATATATTTCGATTCTTTGTCTGAATCTCTTTCCTTTTTCTTTCCAACATGTCTGGAAAACCAATTCTTTCCGAAAGGTATCCCCATTACGGCATGGTCCCATAGACATGTTAAAACTACGGCACATGTCGAAGGGCAATGAAGTGCCTAACCTCCATCTGTAGCCGCGATAGTTTCACATGCGGCTAATTTTCGAGCTTAGCAAGGATTTCCGTGCGATGGAGGCAGCTTTCGAGAGACTTGTTGGCTTGTTACTCAAGGAAGGTAAAAAGGAGAATGTGAGAGTCAGGGCTAAGGAGCACAACCCAAGGATAAGAAAAATGATGGCCTAAAAAGGGAACGTAGACAAAGTTCAAATAAAGAAAAGAAGAAATGTCATGAGCATTTGGGTCATTTGATCAAGGATTGCAAGAAAAGAAAGAAAAATTTTGTTTTAGTTGTGGAGAGGTCAGACACTTTTCCAAGGAGTGCCCAAAAGGAGCAAGGACAAGGTCAAAGGGTAGGATCTTTTGGAGGGCAGGTGTATGCTCTCGTAGCCATGGTACTAGATAGAGGTAGGAAAGTTTTTGATTTCTCTTTCCAATCGTCCAGTTAGAACTCTTTTTGATTATGGCGCTTTGCATTCATTTATATCTAGTTTCGTGGTTGAGTCTCTGCACCTAAATACTAGTATGGTAGTGGATCCCATTGTTGTCTCAAACCCCATTGGTGGTTTGGCTCATTTGTCCATGATTTGTCGGGGTTTGAGAATATCAATGTTGGGCGTCGAGTTTGAGTGTGACGCGTATTTGCTCGGTTTTATGGGTTATGGTTTGATTCTAGGGATGGAATGGCTAGCCATGTATGGTGCCATTCTGGATTGTGAGAGGAGGGCCGTTAGGCCTCTGAATTGTTATGGGAGGACCCTCCAGATTTATTGTGACCCACAAGGGTCTGTTATGCTTAGTTTCCTAGAGTCTCTTGATGCATCTATCGATGATCTGCGATCTGTACCAGTGGTCTGTGACTATCCTGATGTTTTTGAGGAGGTTCTGGGCTTACCTCCGAGGCGCGAAAATTGATTTCCGTATATATTTGGTGGACAATGCAAAGCCAGTTGCATTACCTGTGCGCTATATGGCTCCAAGAGAAAAGAGGGAGCTTAGTAAACAAGTAGGGGTGCTACTTGAAAAAGGGTTTATTAGGCGAAGCATATCTGAATGGGGTGCTCCGGTGGTATTCGCAACTAAGGAGGATGGTTCGCTTCGCTTATGTGTGGACTATAGGGAGTTGAATAAACTCACTAAGAAAAACAGACACCCACTTCCGAGGATAAATGATTTGTTTGACCAGCTTGTTGGTGCATCAGTATTTTGTCAACCAGACTTGGCCAGGGGGTTTCATCAGTTGAGGGTGGCCGAGGACTGTATAGATAAGACCGCTTTTAGAACTCCAGATGGTTTCCTCGAGTGTCTAGTTATGCCATTTGGGTTGATGAATATACCCTCCTATTTTGTTGATCTAATAAGTAGGGTGTTTCAGGAGTTTCTAAATAAGTTTGTCGTAGTCTTTGTTGATGACATCTTGATTTTCTCGAAGAGCGAGGAAAAGCATTCCCAATATTTGAGAGAGGTTATGAAAACTCTCCATGCTCACCAGCTTAAGACAAATTTCTCCAAATGTCATTTTTGAAGAAAAGAGATGAGAATTCTAGGGCATGTGGTACAGGGCTTGGTGCGGTTCTGATATTGAAGGGAAGGGTAGTATGTTATGGAGGTAGAAAGTTAAGAGTTCACGAGAAGAACTACCCTACCCATGTTTGCAATTATCTGCAATAGTATTCGTACTTAAGACTTGGCAGCAGTATCTGCTTGGAGAAAGGTTCGAGTTATACTTGGACCATAAGTCGCACAAGTATCTATTCTCTTAGAAGGATCTCAAATTGAGACAGTAGAGTTAGGTTTCTACTTGGACCTGAGACGATTAGAGAATCTTCAAAATCGATCTTATCCTTAGGCGCATGAATATAGCTCAGGACAAGTAGAAGTTATACGCAGATAAAGAAAGAACCGATATCTAGTAGAGGTGGGATACGTGGTTTCACCAAGATATCACCTCGGAAGGATGTGGTTCGTTTTGGAACTGTAGGGAAACTGGCGCCAAAGTTTGTAGGACCATTTCCCATAATGGAAAGAATTTAAATGGCTTATAAGATAAAGCTACCTGGGAGACTATCCAGTGCTCATGATGTTTTCCACATTTCTCATTTGCGGAAATGCTTGCATAATACAGCAGAAGTAGTTGAGCCGAGTATGTTGGAAGAAGAAGAGGTGGAACGAGTGGCGACAGTCAGACGAGTCCCTACCCGTATTCTTGGATCAGAAGTTAAGAAGCTACGCAACTGTAATGGTTCGTAAATCTGTACCAATTTGAGCTAACTAATATCCTACACATTCAACCTAAAGTGCACGAAAATACAGATCATTAATAGAAAGATATAAGAGGAGGAGAAGGATAAGATAGAATTATTAGAATAGAAGAATAAGAAGACAACACAGAATCAGGATCTCACATCGCAGCGGAACAAAATATGATATAGAAATAAGTCTTTATAAAGGACATGAATAAATATACTTACATTCATCAGAGTACAACAGACAAATCTGGACAGTTATAATATCCTGTCCACATACACAGCGGAATAATATTATACATTACTCCAGCTCGTCTCTGAACTTCACAGCAACCGATAACCTGAACCTATTACTCGGGATGAACCGAGACATTACAAACGCCACGGATCAGTCTGGAGAACCAGTGTGAGAAAACTCACTAAGTTTAATTAACATCCATACTGATTTAAAGTCCAAAATGCTTTCGAAAGAAAAGGATAATAGTAAGACCAGTCCACACATAAACATGGATGGTTTTTACCTTACTATAACCCAAAATAGTTTTGATATCAAAACCAGTGATATTATAATAGTGTATATCAAATAAATAACCAAATAGTAGAACGCTTGCATCTCAAGCTCTATGTATATAGTCTATAATAAAAAATCGCAGGGCCCTTATTGGAGATTGAATTCCAACTAGACAAGGTATAGGATCACCTTCCGATCAGTGTACTCTAGAGGGGATACACTGGGGTTCAATAAGAATGTCTTGCAACCTGGCCAAACATGACTAACCACTCATTTAACTTGAGTGTATCGAATATATTACCACCAACGGTTGGGCTCAAACCACAATTTCCGAAAGCTGCAGCAGCGAAATATAGATTAAGAAGAAAAAAAAGGAATTTCTCTAGATGGTGATAATACACCCTACTTTGGTATGGCCCACCTAGCCATGCTGCTTGCCCGATTTTTGCCATTTCCCGGTTGATGAGGCTTGAGGCTACGTTTATCTTCTAGAATAGCATACCGTCATTTACTTTGAATGCCACATCGTCAAATCCGTCATTTCACTAATTGACGTCTACAAAAATACACTGGGCATGTTTGAAGAAATCAATATACATGACCATCTGGAAATACTCTGTCAGACACTCGACCATTCAAGTCATCCAGGAACAAGATGAACCAAAGGCACTCTTCTACCGCATCCTTGAATTACCCTCTGGATCAGTAGCAAGAAGTCCTTGCAATCTACAAAATCCCACTCACGACCGAATTACGTCAGAATACCTCTAGCTGCAGACCAGAGAATATTCAACAAATCATCCTTCCGTTTATAAAGATCCACAGTCTTCAATTGCTCCATCTCGATTGGCTTCTGAACATCTTCAACGTTTACGTATTTGCTAGTTGGAATGGTTTTCGAATATAAATTCGATCCCGATCTTTCCATACCAACAATCGACTTGGCCAGATTTTGATGGTCGATGTTTTAAGTATCAAAATAAACAATCATCATCCATAGAAAATAAATGGATTCACTAGTTCAGTATGCAGCATCACTTGGCCTTTTAGTTACACAGCTGTTAATTGAATTTTTGGATCTTCATATTAGGAATACTTCCCTTTCACTTCTTATTTCTGATGCAATTTATTCAACTTATAATTATTCAAATTATAGTTTATAATATCCTTTATGGAAGTACTAATTTTAACTCCCTCAACTACCCTCGTTTCTAAACTAATATTATACTTGGATAATCATGATGTCATTACAAGTTGGGGTATTTTATTTACCTCTCAGAACTTGAGACGACAACAATCTTATCTTCGGGATAAATAGAAGTTTATTAACGAATCCCAAATCCTAGTAACCCTTTTCAAAGTTCTAATTAACGTAGAATCTCTTTTATAAACTAGTTTGTTTTCGATGGACTCCATTTCATATCTAAAATATTTGTCTCTAAATCCCGCCGTTAGGTCTTCACTTTTACAATCAAATCCATTCACTAACTTCCACTACATTTCTATTCAAATTGAATCTCGTTTTAAAAACATTTCCTTTTAATAGAATTTCTTTCAGGAATTAAATCAAGAATATAACTCATGAGTGTGAGTAATACTCATTGAAAATCCTTTTCAATTATAAATAAGGTCTTAATACCATATTTGATTCTATTAATCGAGTTCTGGTTCTTAGATCACTCCCTTAATTTGGTTAATTAATTTACTTCAACTCCTTTACACTTAAAGGTTTTACTTTATCATTAACTATTAATAAATAGTTAATTTTCCCTTAAAGGTTAACTTAAAATAATCAATTAATTATAATAATAATTATAAATTCAATAATTGTCTCTAATAATTAACTCTCGTTTATACATTTGATTTAATCATTTCAAAACAAGATCAATCCGTTAACTAAATTTATTAGTCCTTTCTTTAATCAATTTAAATAGTTTAATTTAATTTAATTACAATCTAATTAAATTAAATGTCCGCATTTAATTATTTATTCGAAAACAATTAATTCAATCATTAACCCTTTGGTTAATTTTTACATTGGTTTATATAACTCACTAACACGAGAATTTCCTTCATATACCTGGTTTATATTTACTACATAAAATATTTCTTTTAATAACCTTTATTCAAATAATAGATTTCAAATATCCGTTTTGGTTATAATAATTTCTTATAACCTTATCTCCATCGATTTACCTGACTGTAAATAAACATGATTCATTTTAGGCCAGTCGTTGCCAACTACCCAACCAATATCATACATTGGTTAATAATAAACAATGTTGAATTTTAATTCGTTGATCAATGATAAATCAATCATTCAATCATAGTGGTTAAATAGTTCATATGAATATAAATAACATATTTGAGGAATCCAGTGGATCCATCCAACATGTCCTTCCCCGCATCAAAGTGGGTTACGACAATCTATTTATCATGGTAAACAGAATAACTAATAATAGTCAACAATCAATTTATAACGTCCACTCAAACAGTCAATTATTTATTTAATACGTTTATATTATTGTAAACGTAACCAATAGGGTAAGTTACCTCGTTTGGAGTCCAATCGTTAAAATAACGATTTAGTTGGATTAAATTAAACAACGTTTAATTTAATCAATGAGTATTCTACAAATATTCAACATCCATTCAAACAGTTATCAAACCATTAATCATTAGCAAACAGTGCACATAAAATTTAAAAACCAGGTTTATTAAAATATAAACGGGATAAGCTGAGTGAGTTGAACTCACCTTGGTCTCCATTCATCGTTAAACCCGCTTGATTAAATCAAAACTTCAACTGCTTCCTTCTCTGTCCAATCCGACTTCAAAATATTACGTCCGTGGATGCGGTCCCAACGTCCTTTGGTTTGTTCCATTTTGTTACTATATGACACGGTTATAGATTTAATACGGTATTCAGTATTTATATTAAAATTTATATAATCCTAATTAAGGTAAATCTAAAATAATTAGTCCATGTTTATATTATATACATTGGGTTATATATTTGGGTCACGTGTACATAATATTAGGTATATTAACATCTGATTATGCAACTAATAAACTATTAAATCAAGTTATACTTTGAGTAGGAAATTTATAAAACTCGGCTCGTATAGCATTATTTATGTAATTTGACATGATATATTAGGATGTATATGTTAATTATTTACGTTAAGTCTATCTTTACTTAAGCAGATGCAATTGTGATTAGGCATACGAATTATACCATCAGTGCTGCATGCAAGACATGGTGCCATCCTCACCTGCACACATTTCAGATCACTGTTCCCTCTGTTCAAAGCCCATGCAACACCACTGTCAAAATGAAACTACCCACTTCGCTACCCCTTACACTCACTCAACCATGCTGCAGCTCACCCTTCACATCCCCTGCTTCGCAACCGAACAGTCCAACCGTCCACGTCCTCGAGTCCGCTTCTACACATAGATTACAACATGGTGCATGCCAAAGAATCAAAACAGCTCCACTTTCTTTGCAAATTCTTCCCTGATGCTCACGGTTAACCCTATCACCGCACAAATATGTCAAGCGAAACTGCTCCTCCCCGACGTTCATGTCCACAGTCCCTCACGTCGTCCTTCCTCCTTGCTCAACACATTCGAACACTGTCTCCACCATCGGTCTCCCCTCACTTCCAAGTTTTACAGTATCTCCTCCCACCTGTATATAGTGGACACACATCCCCTTACTATCACTCACGTACAAAGATCCTTTTCCATCCTAGGTTCTTCCACGTACTACTGCATCACCTGTTTCACGTCTTGCAACATGATTATTTCTTTATTCTTGGTACATACCCATACTGTACACGTGCCACGCATTTTCACCCATCTCATTTGAAAACTGCTACTCCACGTTAGTCTCCTTCCCACCTGATGCGGTCACGAAATTGCTCTCCTCTTCATTCGATGAAACTGTTGTTACTCTAGCATTCCTCTATTTATTTCCATCTTCAGCTAGAACTCGACAATAGTGCCTCCGCGTCATCACCTCACGTTACTACACTGTTCACCTAAACACCTCAGATAATGCACGTCTTCCCTTTGATGCTCCCACTGTTGAGCATCCGCGTCTCCTATTTCCACTGCTTCCGGACAACACCTCCCATTTTCCGAACTTTAAAACTCCCTTTCCTGCCACTACTCTCCGTCCATCCGTTCAATCCCTATCAGCATGGGCGTAAGCCCACACGCTTCTTTTATCTTTTTATGTTGCGGTTTTAGAACATACGCTGTGTTAGTTATGTTTAGCAGAAGGAGATTCTTACTTTTCCTGTTGTTTGAATGAGGTGTGGCAGTACATAAATAGAGAAGGGATTATCGCAGACAAGAACCCTGTCAGTTCATCGCATGTCCGATTTTACATGTATGGGCAACATGCTTTTCCATTCCAGTATGGGACGTTTGGCGTGTTAGGGTGATGGGCAATGGGTAGCTTAGGCATGGGTTTTTGTTTTTTATTTGTAGATATTTTGTCTTTACTCTCATTTTAGCAAAATAGTCAGCATGTATGTACTTGTTTACTTGCTTAGACCAACCGAAAATGGGATGGGCGTGACAAATATAGCTGTTGTATTTAGTAGGCTTTAGGAAATAGGGTATCCGATTTTCGAATTGTTAAGGCAGATGTGGCTTCGAATTATCACGACAGATGATTGATAGTTGATAAGGTTTTACTTATATTTGAATAGGTCAATAGTTACATTACTTAGAAATAAAGTAAGTTATTTAAATTAATTTTAAAGGGTACTAGAATTTATCATTAACCGTTTCTAACCATTAATTTCATATCGTCACACACAAAATCTAAACACAATAAAAATGAACACACTTCTTACGTCTCAACATTCCGATCCCGATGAAACCAATTTCGTTGAAAACAGACTCCGTTTGCACAAACAACGTGTTTTAGTTCAAATTATAATCATCTATTCACCCTTATATATCGCTCACTGACAAAACATTACTTTGGCTCCAAACTGGAAATACAACAATAATTAATTGTACGCATTCGAATAAAAATTATTTCATCAAAAACGGAGGTCATTTGAGGATACAACTATTTCTACAGCCTATATATGGTCGATAAAATAGAATTAGATTCAAAACAATTCAATAATAAATTATTTTTATCGTATATCTCCAAAAAAAAATCTTATACAACTTTAGAATAGACCCATATATATTTAAAACTCAATATTCACAACCCTGGGCTAAACGATATTTATATCACATATATAAATCCTTTACATATATTAAATAAACGTTATCGAATTTCACAGCGACTATTTGGAAATTTGAATTGGACATAACTTGCAATCTATACGATGAAATTTCCATTTTTCTCTTCCATTAGAAAAATATAATCAAATGGATCCAAATGGTTCTTGTTTCACATAAATCTGATTTATATCGGATCTGTTATATTCAATTAAAGTTCAAATCGAAAATTACGAACTACCGCGGCGTTTCGAGCTCGTTTTAATTAATTTATAAATATATATATATCGAACTCCATTTTAATAAATTAAATTCGATATAGAATCCATTATATTACTAATATAATATATAAACACATTTAAATATTCCAATTTAAATCACTAAAAATCTAGGACGTTACATTCTTCCCCCTTAAAAGAATTTCGTCCCTGAAATTATAAGGTAAGAAGAATTCTCCGAACCATTTATTTTTAAAATAATTACTTTTGAATTATTACCTAATTAAATTCAAACTCTAAAAGATTTTCGAAAATTTCGCCAGCACCTCCTCTACGCGGCTCGATCTTTACAACCACAACTGCCACTCTGGGCCTTAACTTCTCTAATTGAAAACCAAAAGCCAAATGGCTACCCAACTTCGGGATACAAAAGCAATAACTCCAACCAATCCATATATTAAGGTTTACCTATTTGTCGTGCAACTCAATTTCAATTCTGAAGCAAATAAATTAACAACTCTTCATTTTCCCATCTGCACTTCAATCTTGGTAATCAAGCCAATTCCCATAGCCTTCCAGTATCTGCACTTAACTCTATTTACAATACAAATAACAATAACAGGGTCAAACCATCCAGTTCCTTTTCATAACTATCTTCATTTCCAATCCATTATACTGGAATCTGATTTCAATTCATTCAACTCCTTACCAACTCGTTATTGGATTTAATTTAACCAATTATCAGCCAATAGATCAACCAATACATAATCAAACCAATTTATATTTAATATTTACTGGTCAGTATTCATTTTGGTTTAACATATTCGATTAATATTCGATGGATGTTTCATTATCATCCATTCAATTTCTAATTCTCAAATTTATATTATTCAATTCCATTTGGATTTCGTCTTACTTTGCTTAACTAGGTTAAGTTTCATTTTCCACATTCAATTAACCAATTGGTTTCCAATCAGTCCAATACCATTTCATAATTCAATTTGAATTTTAATCAAACAAACATTCAAACATCCAATATTTCTAAATATAGAAAATTAATTATTTTTCTACATAAAAATATATTTTGGGCAAAATTATTCCATTCACCCTCTTTATAAAACAATATTGCGTCAAATACCAGTTCAATATGGTTTCCCAACACTTGAACGATCAATCGATGAAATACAAAATGTTTTATACAAAATTTACAAATGCGCTCTCTCGTATATATATACTCAAACTCAATCTAGGATATTACTAATCCTATCTCTATCGAGTAATGCCACAAAGCCAAGGTTACTACTCAACCAATAGCTCTGATACCAAATGTAATGGCCCATAAATCCATACCAGTTTGAGCTGACTAATATCCTACACATTCAACCCAAAGTGCACGAAAATACAGATCATTAATACAAAGAAATAAGAGGAGGAGAAGGATAAGATAGAACTATTAGAATAGAAGAATAAGAAGACAACACAGAATCAGGATCTCACATCGCAGCATAACAAAATATGATATAGAAATAAATCTTTATAAAGGACTTGAATAAATATACTTGCATTCATCAGAGTACAACAAACAAATATGGACAGTTATAATATCCTGTCCACATACACAGCGGAATAATATTATACATCACACGCCTGGACTCCTCCAGCTCGTCTCTAAACTTCACAGCATCCGATAACCTGAACCTATTACTCGGCTTGACCCGAGACATTACAAATGCCACGGATCAGTCTGGAGAACCAGCATGAGAAAACTCGCTAAGTTTAATTAACATCCATACTGATTTAAAGTCCAAAATACTTTCGAAAGAAAAGGATAATGGTAAGACCAGCCCCACATAAACACGGACGGTTTTTACCTTACTATAACCCAAAATAGTTCTGATATCAAAACCAGTGATATTATAATAGTGTTTATCAAATAAATAACCAAATAGTAGAACGTTTGCATCTTACGCTATACGTATATAGTCTATAATCAAAAACCGCAAGGCCCTTATTGGAGACTGGATTCCAACTAGACAAGGTATGTAATCACCTTCCGATCAGTGTACACTAGAGGGGATACACTGTGGTTCAACAAGAACATCTTGCAACCCGTCCACACATGACCGACTGTAACGACCCGAGGAAAATTGGCGATCCTGATTATCGAGCAAATACGATTTCGACTAACCAAGCACCCAAAATTTACCAGAACATTAATGAAAGAAGTTAGAGGCTGAGAATAGATAAGATAGAAAATTAGAATAGAAGACGAAGAACACACAACACATCAGAGTAACACGAATCTCACAGCGGAACGAATAAAATATAACATAACTTTGAAATAAAGTAGTGTATATATATATATACATAATAACATTATCAGAGTACAACACTTAAAACACATCGGAAAATAACACTAGATAACTAACGCTGAAGCCTCCTGCTCCAAGCTCCTCTAATGATATCTGAAAATACCTGAACTACTTGACTGCCCGTACAAATTTGGGCACCCAAGAGTTTAGGGGAAAACAAAACAAAAATAAACTTTTGGTCAGTCATGGGACTGGTGTGAGTAAACTCCAACCACTTGGTTTAACTTTTCAAAATCCTTTTAAAAGAAAGGATAATCGCAAGACCGATCCACATATAAATACAGATGGTTTTTACCTTACGATAACCCAAAGAATCCTTTGAAATCAATATTCGTCTAATATTATAATAATGTCTAAATACAAGTAATATCAATCTAGCAGAACGCTTGCATCACACGCTTTACATGTATAGTATACAATCAAAGCCATGGGCTCTTATTGGATAATGGATTCCAACTGGCAAGGTATGGGACCACCTTCCGACAGTGTACCTCTAGAGAGAAATACATCGGGTTCAACAAGAAAATCTTGCAACTCAGGCTAAACATGGTCGGCCCCTCACTTCGCTTGAGAGTACCAAATGTATTATCACCTACGGTTGGGATCAGCAACTGTTTCCTGAAAGGAACAACATCGATAGATTTAAGAAGCAAAAGGAATTTCTCTAGATCAGGTGACAATACACCCTACTTGGCAGCCAACCACTTAGTCATGCGACTTACCCGATTTTACACCATTTCCGGTTGTGAGGCTAGAGGTCCTAACGTATCTTTTGATCTTCATTCACTTTGAATGTCATATTGTCATACCCGCCAAATCATAAATTTATTTCCCTAAACATATCACGGGTATACAGCTAAGAGAAACGAATTCCTCCACCACCAAATGTAAATACGTTTGAAGAGATCAACTTATGCGATCCATTAGATATACTCCGTCAGGCATTCTTCCATATAAGTTGTTCTGGGACTGGACAGACCGAAGGCACTATTCTGTAAACAGGACAACCCTTGCGCAACTCCGTCTTAAATTATCTTCATCATATTTGATCGCAACGCTAACGTCCATACAGAGTGGTTTTCAGATAATGCTGTGATCCCGTTCTCTCCGTATTGACAACGGAAAAATGGTCAAAAACTTTGATAGTCGATGATTTATCTATCAAAGAAAAACATGTGTGCAAACAACGATATTATTTCCATATGGAAATTCTATCTATCAATCATCAATCATCATTTATCTCTTAAATTAATTTACCATTAATTTTTCCATTTACCCATTTCCATATATTCATCAAATCCTTATTTTTCTAGGTTTAGAAAATATACCTTATTAACATTGAAAAACGTTTCCATTTCTTATTCACACATCACTATCATTCTAGTATTTCTTATCAACAAAACATTTCAATTTTTATGCTTAGAAAACATTTTTGATTATATTTGGAAAACGTTTCCAAAACTCATTCATCCGGATTTCAAATGAACATTGTATAAAACATCTTAAGCCCACTCAATCCATTTATCGCTTATTTCTTAATGTATCTTTAATCAATATTCGCCATCGAACTTCAATTATTCCTTAGTTAATTACGAAGTCAATCAAGTTGTGGTATAATTACCTCTCAAACCTTAACTGAACAACGTCCTTAACATCGCAATAGATAAAGCTCAACACTCTAATTTTTACAACCATTGCTTATGCAAATTCTCGGAATTATATTTATGAATTTCCTTCTTGGACAAAACATTGGTTATACGATAAGTTATAAACCTTACTTCCGAAATATCTGACTTTAAAACTATAACTTTTATGTCTTAATTTGAATAATTTATAATTTATTTATTTATTAAATAAATAAATCTTGATTTAAAAACCGAAAAGTAAATAGTACTTTTCCGAATCCAATATAATCAAATTTGACGTATAACTCTCTTTCTAGTAATCTCTATTCAATTAACTCTTTTTCGAATAAGTTATATTCGATTAATTCACTTCGAATAACTTATATCTGATTTATTCACTTCGAATAACTTATATTCGATTTATTCACTTCGAATAATTTATATTCGATTTATTCACTTCGAATAACTTACATTCGATTTATTCACTTCGAATAAACTACATTCGATTAACTTACTTCAAATAAACTATATTCGATTATAAAATATTGGTTTCTAACCGAATACTAATTATCTTGTCAAATTTCTGATTTTTATTCAATATATAATTTCTTAAATAAATTATTTTATAACATCTGGCCTAGTTGAATTCTAATTACCAATCTTTATGTATTTTATTTAATTCTATTCAAATTTCGAACATCGAAATACATTCCACCCTTTCCTTTTTAAAACAACTCCAGCTTTCCCATTTTTATATTCACTGTTGAATTTGCAATCTCAATTATCCACTGATAATTATATTTTAATTCATTTATAAACATTGTTTATAAATCACAACACTTGTTTTCATTATTAAACAAGTTATTTATTAATAACCATTTGAAATTCCATTTCAATTTAAAGAGAATCGCACCTCCAAAGTTTCGTCGTTCAAGTTGCTGCCTCCGCTAGGAGCCACCGAACTCCACCCCACCACTAGCGCAAGTGCGCCTCTCCAAGGCCGACAGCATGGCATAGGCCGATCGCCCACAAGCTCCACCGTTTGCACGCAAATCCATGACCTAGGTTTGAACAAAACTGCTGAGGTACGGTTTAAATTATATTAAACTATTTAATACCATTTTAAAGCACTACGGTTTTTGATTTCACTATAAAAATCATATCTTTTTCGTTTCTTGATGAAATTCAGTGAAACAAGAGACAGTGACTCGTGTGGACATCTTCTACATTCTAAAAGGGACCGCATATTTTTCTGAGCCTTCTGCTATTTTTGGTGGAGTGGAACCCAATGTGAGATTTCTGAATTATAAACGATATGGAAAACGACGATGTATAAATTATATAGTCGATGTATGAGTTATATAAGCGTTGTACACCTCATGTATAAGTGTTGTATAAGTTGTACGTCTGATGTATAAGTTATATATGCATTGTAAAAATTATATATGTGTTGAAAGTGAAGTGAAATATACTTATATATATATACGCCCCTCATCCACAAACCATGGACGATATTTATTGGTTGTGATTGGTGTGAAAATTGGTTGATAGCGAATGGTTGATTAGAATTGTTTGTGGTTGAAATTGATTGATTATGGTTGAAAAATACCCGTTTGTGGTTGAGAATTATTTGGTTGAAACCACATAGGATTAGTTTGTGGAAAAGAAAGAAAAATATATACATGCCGCCTGCGTGCGAACTAGATGCATGAAATCCCCATTGTCAAAAGCTGCGAGGCTTTAAGGTAGAGCGAGGAGTCGTACTAGGGACGGCCCCGGTTTTAACTACCCTGCCGTTATGCTACCGAAATTTTCAATAATATTCATGTGTTAGAATTATTTTCATGTGTTGAATAGAAATTCATTCGTTGGATAGAAATTCATGTGTTGAATGGTATTCGTGTTTTAAATAAATTGTTTTAACAATAAAAATCACATTTTTATTTTATATATACGAACTATAGAAAACATTCATGTGGTGAATAGAAATTCATTCATTGAATTGAAATTCATGTGTTGAATGGTATCCATGTATGAAATATATTGTTTTAACAATAAAAATCACATTTTTATTTTATATATACGAGCTATAGAAAACATTCATGTGTTGAATAGAAATTCATTCGTTGAATAGAAATTCATGTGTTGAATGGTATTTGTGTTTTAAATAAATTGTTTTAACAATAGAAATCTCATTTTTATTTTATATATACGAACTATAGAAAACATTCATGTGTTGAATAGAAATTCATTCGTTGAATAGAAATTCATGTGTTGAATGATATTCGTGTTTGAAATAAATTGTTTTATAATAAAAATCATATTTTTATCATCTATATGAACTATATAAAATAGTCGTGTTTTGAAACAAATTGTTTTATAATAAAAATCATATTTTTATCATCTATATGAATTATATAAAATAGTCATGTTTTGAAATAAATTGTTTTATAATAAAAATCATATTTTTATCATCCATATGAACTATATAAAATAGTCATGTTTTGAAATAAACTGTTTTACATTAAAGATCACATTTTTATTATATACATGAATTGTTAAAAATAGTGAAGTGTTGAAATAAATGTCTGTTGGATAAAAATATCATTTTTATCAAATGTATGAACAGAATATGGTTCTGAAATCGAAGAATAGATTATATTTATATATATATATATAAATATAATTAAAATAAATCGAATAACGAAGCTGCAGTTCGTGTTTTGAAACCGTGATTTCAAATGATTAGTGTGGGAGATCCGACCATCGGATTTTCCCGAAAATGAAACCGTTGGGTTCGCTTTGGAAATATCTTTCCAACGACACCAACTTTGTAAAGATCCAACGGTTGGATTGTCTGGAATGTTTAATTCAAATCTAAAGAAAAACAGCGCCAGAATCGATTATATATATATATATATATATATTTAATTGAATTAAATTGAATAACGACGCTGTAGTTTGTATTTTGAAATCGAAACTTCAAACAAGTGTACCGGGAGATCCGACCATCGGGTTTTCCCAAAACTGGAACTGTTGGATTCGTTTTGAAAAGATCTTTCTAATGATATAAATTTTGTGAAGATCCAACGGTTAGATTTTCAGATATGTGTAAATCAAATCTGAAGAAAAACAGCACCACGGCTGCATTATGGCCTGAAATGTCGTTTGAATAAAGTGGCTATTTTTAAATAAATAAAAATAGTGATAAATCATTATAAAATATTATAAACGATATGGAATGTGAAATTTAGAAACTAACTGAAGATTAGCTAAGTCGAATGGTTTCCTGGGTTTTGATCTGATGTTGATTTCGGCCTTCAGGGTTAATATTTGGGAAATCGTTCTCTTACTAATTTACGGTTAGCGACTAATGAATTGGAATAAGGCGTATGTTGTGTTTGTGTAGCACTTGTTTATTATATACGCGAGTTGCTCAGAAAGACCGGGTTTATCCCATTCTGAATAACTGAATCGACGATAAGAAGTCGATGAAGAAGACGGTGGTTGAAGACCGGAGATCTTCACCTCGTTTGGATGGTAAATGATGTCTTGATTGGGAGGCATCCCGAAATATAGATAATAAGTGGTGATCGTCCAGATGTACGTGGAGATCGATGGGTATGCGAGGTATATAGTGCCTCCGGTTTCGTTCAGACCTAGAACGGACTTGCAAATGGACTGTGTGTCTGACATTGGAATTCATTCTGTGTGATTGATAGCCATCAGTTTCATGGTGTGAATTGCCTATGTGGCATGCTAAGATGTAGTGATCAAGGCTTCTGTTGAAAAGCAAAGTCTTGTGGTTGATGATCAAAGCATCGCCTGTGTGGCGCAGCTTTGTGTATAACGTGAATTCGCGAGCCTCACACCCCGGTATGAACCAGAAACGGGAGAGGACATCAGGGAGGGCATGCGTTTCCTTCTAGCTAGAGGTGGTGTCAGTGCTTAAACTGGCTGACATTTATATTATTTTCAATTATGTGGTTGTTGCTGTTGCGAGGCACCTCGGTTATATCGGTCGATACGGGACCGATGGAGTCATTCGTTGGCTCATTTACACCCCAAAGGGCAGGGAAACGCAGTGTTCAGGCACTTTAATCCACATCGAGTGGACCGGCCATGACGATCCAAGGGCCCACCTGAGTCTGGGTCCTGTGACATGGGCTAGATTGTCTCGAAGTCAGTAAGGACTATCTTTTGCCTTAGTTCATGACGGAATTCCAATTTCCAAATACATGACTGGGCGGTTCCGATTGTAAACCTATATTTGGCGACATAGTGGCATGGGACGCTCATGTCGTCTATGATTGATACTTATGATTTGAAATTGTTTTTGAAACCTATAAGCACTAGTAATAATATCAAATGCTTTTGTTTTATTCGTATCAAGCATATTTTGGCCATTATAAGGTAAAAACTCTATCCTCCGGTTTGCGTTGCATTGTGTGATGGGAACTGAGTCTTATAATGGCTTCATTTTTATAAAAAGCATTGCGATGTTTAAAAGATTTACTTGTTTTAAAGAACTGGGAATCCAATGGAGTAAACCCGTTCCGTGAAAGTGGCGTGGTCCTTTGATTAGCCATATTATAAAATGTGTTAAGTAGATTTCTCATACCAGTCCCATGATCGACTCATAGTTTGTTTCACTTGCAAACTCGGGTGCCCCTCTTTCTACACGGGCAGCCTTGTGTTCAGGTTTTAGCAGGCTCTTTCTGGATAGCTGGAGCTGAAGACGGATTCTATCATTTATCTCTTTTTATGCTGTTCAGCTCCTATTGTACATATTATGTTTGTTTTCAGCTGTAGACATTTATGTATAGCTGAACTGTATTTGTACTAAGTATGATCCCGTATACTGTGTAACTCTGATGATTACGTTTATCCAGTGTATTATTTGTGCATTATCTGGTGTATTTATTTATTTTTGTTCTGCTATTATCTGTTTATGTGTTATATTCCAAAGATTACCCTTGCCACCGTCGTACGGGGTTTGGGGTCGTCACAACGTGGTATCAGAGTTTTGGTTAAGCTTGGTGCTGGAATATAACATATTAACGAACTCGTCCGAGATGTAACCAGTAGTGTTCTGGTACGAATAACTCACTATAGATAGGATCAACAATATCGTAGTATGAGTATAGTAGAATCAGAATAACTCGTTAGAGGAGGGGTCAGAAGTGCCCCAGAGCGAGTTGAGAGTTATATGTTTATAAGTAACGTATTTGTGATTATATATATAGTCTAGTTTTAGAAATATTATTTTCGAATATATAAAAGAGTGTTTGAATTAATTTGTATGATTTTGAAAAGTTAAAAATAAAATTGATTGTTGTTTGTGTTGTGTGATAGTAGATTTGATTAATTAAATTATTAGAACGATAGTTAATTTAATCAATAAGAGAATGAATGGTAGAATTTATTCGATTAAATCACACATTAAACTGAGTTAAAAATAGATAGAAATATATACATGTGCATTATATATGTTTCAACAAGTAAATGGATTAGCTGTTGAGTAAAGAATTTATTTGCGTGCCCGACAAATAGCTAAACCTTAATGAGTTGGATGCGTAATTTTATTATTATATCAACTCCTGTGAATGCCATTGGATGCGGAGTGCTGGTTGTTCTGTGTGTAATAATAAACGTTGCCATAGGATAGTAACAATTAATTTTGAACTACACTACATGGCATACTTCTTGAAGATAGGCATACTTCATCATATACCATATAAGCATTTGGAGCTTGTGTGACGAGGTTGAAGATTTACCATACGAGTTAGAGGCTTGTATGGCGATGACTATATTTTACAGGTTGAACTGATGACTGATATGGACCATATAAAATATAACGGTAAATTGCCAGATTAATAAAAACCCCACACGGGTCTGGAGATGACAATAAACACGTCTCTTTGGTCATTAAGGCACAAAAACCATTTATAGGGTGACGAGAATTTATTCTCTGGAGTTATGATCTATACACACTCCCCTGTGGACACCGAAATATATCACTATAAATATATGCATGCTTATTAGGATTTATTGGGTACCTAATACGGCCCAATAAATTTCCAAACCCCTCCCCGTACAAAGGAGGTTATGGCGAAATTTATTGAAAATTTAGGGTGTTAGCCAAATTTTTGAAGAATTTGAAAATTCTTGAAAACTGAAAAGTTGAAGAATGGAAGCCAGATTGAAAATATAGTTGATTAATCAAACCACTTTCGACTTTGTTCCTTTTTGGGGACGAAAAGTTTTAAGTGGGGGAGATTGTAACAACCTGGAAAATCTGAACCAGTTTGAAAATTTTAATTTGGCTATTTTAGTGAATTTAAAATATTTTAAATAATAATGATGGAAAGTAAGTTTGAATTGATGTTTGAAAATGATTATAATTATTTTTAATTATAAACAAGGCCTGAAATGG
This sequence comes from Allium sativum, assembly GCA_030737875.1. Classification (NCBI taxonomy): domain Eukaryota; kingdom Viridiplantae; phylum Streptophyta; class Magnoliopsida; order Asparagales; family Amaryllidaceae; genus Allium; species Allium sativum. The sequence goes on along the minus strand of CM060913.1, from coordinate 268,480,999 downwards.
CGCGGTAGTTTCAAAATTTGAATTCAGACTTCGATTGACGGTATTGGGTGCGAAACAAAACGTATTTTAGTGAAACGAAAAATATTTAAATCTGTTAGCGAATATCTTTCTAACGTATCTGAAAAATTGAAGTTTCATAGCTAGAAGCAAAAGTTATGGCTAAATGAATTTTCAGAACGGTTGCTATAGAGTCTATATAGCCCGTGAAAATTGCCATTTTGCAAATGACCTCAGAATTCGATGAAACCACTTTTGTTGGATCCGGGATGTTAAATTATTGCTAGGTTTCAAATTTCATAATTTTTGAAGCTAGTATGTGAGCGTGGCAAAGGAAAATGTGATTGGTCGATTTTTATTAAATTGGATCGACCTGAAAAGGGCCATTTTTCAAACGGTCTCAGAATTCGATGAAACTAGTTTTGTTGTGACCGTACCATCAAAACATAGCTAGATTTATTTTTCGGGAATTTTTAGAATTAGTATGTGGCCCCGACAAACTGAAATGTACGTTCAAATTAAATATTGAATGTTTTATATTTTAATTTAAAGGAAAACTGACTGAAACAGTCGAATGGGCCTACGAAACATATCCCATTGTGTTCGGAATGTGGATATTTAGCTAGGGACGACAGTCGTTGGGTTTGGATTGGAGGTCGTGGGAGATGAGGGGTATTTTTGGATTTTAAAAATATATAAATAAAATAAAAATCTCTCATTCGTCCACATCTGACTCTCTCTCTCCCCGATACCTAAATCGCGATGGCGGTTTTCGCTCCCACCTTCTCCCCTCAAATCCGATCAAACCACTCATTAAATTCAAGAGCTTCTGTTGGGGTTTTTGTAGAGCATCACAAGAGCTTCAAATCCATGTAGGGATTGGATTTTTTCGTTCAGCATTTAAAGAGAATTGCACCTCCAAAGTTTCGTCATTCAAGTTGTTGCCGCTGCCGCTAGGAGCCACCAAACTCCACCCCGCCACAAGCGCACGTGCGCCTCTCCAAGGCCGACAGTGTGGCATAGGCCGATCGCCCTCAAGCTCCACCGTTTGCGCGCAAATCCGTGACGTAGGTTGAACAAAACTGCTGAGGTGCGATTTAAATTATATTAAACTATTTAATAGCACTTTAAAGCACTACGGTTTTTGATTTCACTATAAAAATCATATCTTTTTCGTTTCTTTACGAAATTCAGTGAAACAAGAGACAGTGGACTCGTGTGGACGTTTTCTACATTCTAGAAGGGACCGCATATTTTTCTGAGCCATCTGCTATTTTTGGTGGAGTGGAACCCAATGTGAGATTTCTGAATTATAAACGATATGGAAAACGACGATGTATAAACTGTATAGTCGATGTATGAGTTATATAAGCATTGTACACCTCATGTATAAGCGTTGTATAAGTTGTACGTCCGTTGTATAAGTTATATATGCATTGTAAAAATTATATATGTGTTGAAAGTGAAGTGAAATATACTTATATATATATATATATATATATATACGCCCCTCGTCCACAAACCATGGACGATATTTATTGGTTGTGATTGGTGTGAAAATTGGTTGATAGCGAATGGTTGATTAGAATTGTTTGTTGTTGAAATTGATTGATTGTGGTTGAAAAATACCCGTTTGTGGTTGAGAATCATTTGGTTGAAACCACATAGGATTAGTTTGTGGAAAAGAAAGAAAAAAATATACATGCCGCCTGCGTGCGAACTAGATGCATGAAATCCCCATTGTCAAAAGCTGCGAGGCTTTAAGGTAGAGCGAGGAGCCGTACTAGGGACGGCCCCGGTTTTAACTACCCTGCCGTTATGCTGCCGAAATTTTCAATAACACTCATGTGTTAGAATTATTTTCATGTGTTGAATAGAAATTCATTCGTCGGATAGAAATTCATGTGTTGAATGGTATTCGTATTTTAATTAAATTGTTTTAACAATAAAAATCACATTTTTATTTTATATATACGAACTATAGAAAACATTCATGTGTTGAATAGAAATTCATTCGTTGAATAGAAATTCATGTGTTGAATGGTATTCGTGTTTTAGATAATTGTTTTAACAATAAAAATCACATTTTTATTTTATATATACGAACTATAGAAAACATTCATGTGTTGAATAGAAATTCATTCGTTGAATAGAAATTCATGTGTTGAATGGTATTCGTGTTTTAAATAAATTGTTTTAACAATAAAAATCACATTTTTATTTTATATATACGAACTATAGAAAACATTCATGTGTTGAATAGAAATTCATTCGTTGAATAGAAATTCATGTGTTGAATGGTATTCGTGTTTGAAATAAATTGTTTTATAATAAAAATCATATTTTAATCATCTATATGAACTATATAAAATAGTCGTGTTTTGAAATAAATTGTTTTATAATAAAAATCATATTTTTATCATCTATATGAACTATATAAAATAGTTGTGTTTTGAAATAAATTGTTTTATAATAAAAATCATATTTTTATCATCTATATGAACTATATAAAATAGTCGTGTTTTGAAATAAATTGCTTTACATTAAAGATCACATTTTTATTATATACATGAATTGTTAAAAATAGTGAAGTGTTGAAATAAATGTCTGTTGGATAAAAATATCATTTTTATCAAATGTATGAACAGAATATGGTTTTGAAATCGAAGAATAGATTATATTTTTATATATATAAATATAATTAAAATAAATCGAATAACGAAGCTGTAGTTCGTGTTTTGAAACCGTGATTTCAATCGATTAGTGAGGGAGATCCGACCATAGGATTTTCCCGAAACCGAAACCGTTGGGTTTGCTTTGGAAATATCTTTCCAACGACACCAACTTTGTAAAGATCCAACAGTTGGATTGTCTGGAATGTTTAATTCAAATATGAAGAAAAACAACACCAGAATCGATTATATTTATATATATAAATATAATTAAATTAAATCGAATAACGACGCTGTAGTTCGTATTTTGAAATCGAAACTTCAAACGAGTGTACCGGGAGATCCGACCGTCGGATTTTCCCAAAACTAGAACCGTAGGATTCATTTTGGAAAGATCTTTCTAATGATATAAATTTTGTGAAGATCCAACGGTTAGATTTTCAGATATGTGTAAATCAAATCTGAAGAAAAACAGCGCCACGACCGCGTTATGGCCTGAAGTGTCGTTTGAATAAAGTGACTATTTTTAAATAAATATATAAAATATTATAAACGATATGGAATGTGAAATGTAGAAACTAACTGAAGGTTAGCTAAGTCGAATGGTTTCCTGGGTTTTGATCTGATGTTGGTTTCGTCCTTCGGGGTTAATATTTGGGAAATCGTTCTCTTACTAATTTACGGTTAGCGATGGAATAAGGCATTTGTTGTGTTTGTATAGCACTTGTTTATTATATACGCGAGTTGCTCAGAAAGAACGGGTTTATCCCATTCTAGATAACTGAATCGACGATAAGAAGTAGATGAAGAAGATGGTGGTTGAAGACCGGAGATCTTCACCTCGTTTGGATGGTAACTGATGTCTTGATTGGGAGGCATCCCGAAATACAGATAATAAGTGGTGATCATCCATACGTACGAGGAGATCGATGGGTATGCCAGGTATATAGTGCCTCCGGTTTCTTTCAGACCCAGAACGGACTTGCAAATGGACTGTGTGTCTGACACTGGAATTCATTCTGTGTGATTGATAGCCATCAGTTGCATGGTGTGAATTGCCCGTGTGGCATACTAAGATGCAGTGATCAAGGCTTCTGTTGAAAAGCAAAGTCTTGTGGTTGATGATCAAATCATCGTCTGTATGGCGTAGCTTTGTGTATAACGTGAATTCGCGAGCCTCACATCCCGGTATGAACCAGAAACGGGAGAGGACATCAGGAAGGGCATGCGTTTCCTTCTAGCTAGAGGTGGTGTCAGTGCTTAAACTAGCTGACATTTATATTATTTTCACCTATGTGGTTGTTGCTGTTGCGAGGCGCCTCGGTTATATCGGTCGATCCGGTACCAATGGAGTCATTCGTTGGCTCATTTACGCCCCAAAGGGCGGGGAAACGCAGTGTTCAGGCATTTTAATCCACATCGAGTGGACCGGCCCTGACGATCCAAGGGCCCACCTGAGTCTGGGTCCTGAGACATGGGCTAGATTGTCTCGAAGTCAATAAGGACTATCTTTTGCCTTAGTTCATGACGGAAATCCAATTTCCAAATACGTGACTAGGCGGTTTCTATTGTAAACCTATATTTGACGACATAGTGGCATGGGACGCTCATGTCGTCTATGATTGATACTTATGATTTGAAATTGTTTTTGAAACCTATAAACACTAGTAATAATGTCAAATGCTTTTGGTTTATTCGTATCAAGCATATTTTGGCCATTATAAGGTAAAAACTCTATCCTCCGGTTTGCGTTGCATTGTGTGATGGGAACTGAGTCTTATAATGGCTTCATTTTTATAAAAAGCATTGCGATGTTTAAAAGATTTAATTGTTTTAAAGCACTGGCAATCCAATCGAGTAAACCCGTTCCGCGAAAGTGGCGTGGTCCTGTGATTAGCCGTATTACAAAATGTGTTAAGTAGATTTCTCATACCAGTCCCATGACTGACTCATAGTTTGTTTCACTTGCAAACTCGGGTGCCCCTCTTTCTACATGGGCAGCCTTGTGTTCAGGTTTTACCAGGCTCTTTCTAGATAGCTGGAGCTGAAGATGGATTCTATCATCTATCTCTTTTTATGATGTTCAGCTCCAATTGTACATATTATGTTTGTTTTCCGCTGTAGACATTTATGTATAGCTAAACTGTATTTGTACTAAGTATGATCCCGTATACTGTGTAACTATGATGATTATGTTTATCCAGTGTATTATTTGTGCATTATCTGGTGTATTTATTTATTTCTGTTCTGCTATTATCTGTTTATGAGTTATATTCCAAAGATTACCCTTGCCACCGTCGTATGGGGTTTGGGGTCGTCACATATATATAGTGGACACGCATCCCCTTACTATCACTCACGTACAAAGCTCCTTATCCATCCAAGGTTCCACTTACTGCTCCATCACCTGTTTCATGTTTTTCAACATGATTATTTCTTTATTCCTGGTACATGCCCATACTGTACATGTGCCGCGCATTTTCTCCCATCTCATTTGAAAATTGCTACTCCACGTTAGTCTCCTTCCCACCTGATGCAGTCACGAAATGGCTCTCCTCTTCATTTGATGAAACTGTTGTTGCATCTTCAGCTAGAACTCGACAACAGTGCCTCCGCGTCATCACCTCACGTTACTGCATTGTTCACCAAAACACCTCAGACAATGCGTGTCTTCCCTTTGATCCTCCCACCGTTGAGCATCTACATCTCCTATTTCCACGGCTTCCGGACAACACCTCCCCTTTGCTAAACTTTAAAACTCCGCTGCCTGCCACCATTCTCCGGGCGTAACCCACATTCTTCTTTTATCTTTTTATGTTGCGGTTTCAGAACATACGATGTGTTAATTATGTTTAGCAGAAGGAGCTTCTTACTTTTCCTGTTGTTTGAATGAGGTGTGTGAGTACATAAATTGAGAAGGGATTATCGCAGATAAGAACCCTGTCAGTTCATCGCATGCCCGATTCTACATGTATGGGCAGCATGGTTTTCCATTCCAATATGGGACATTTGGCGTGTTAGGGTGATGGGCAATGGGTAGCTTAGGCAAGGATTTTTGGTTTTCATTTGTAGATATTTTGTATGTACTCTCATTTTAGCAAAATAGTCAGCATGTATGTACTTGTTTTCTTGCTCAGACCAACCGAAAATGGGTTGGGCATGACAAATATAGTTGTCGTATTTAGTAGGCTTTAGGGAATAGGGTAGCCAGTTTTCGAATTGTCAAGGCAGATGTGGCTTCGAATTGTCATGGAACATGACTAATAATTGATAAGGTTTTACTTTTATTTTGAGTAGGCTAATAGTTACATTACTACGAAATAAAGTAAGTTATTTTAATTTTATTTTAGATGGTACTATAATTTATCGTTAACCGTTTCTAACCGTTAAATTCATACCGTCACACACAAAATCTAAACACAATAAAAATGAACACACTGCTTATGTCTCAACATTCCGATCCCAATGAAACCAGTTTCGTTGAAAACAGACTCCGTTTGCACAAATAGCGTGTTTTAATTCAAATTATAATCATCTGTTCACCCTTAAATATCGCGCACTGACAAAACACTCTGTTTGGCTCCAAACTGTAAATATAACAATAATTAATTGTACGCATTCCAGTAAATCTTGTTTCGTCGAAAACGGAGGTCCTTTGAGGATACAACTATTTTTACGGCCTATATATGGTCGATAAAATAGAATTAGAATCAAAACAATTCAATAATAAATTATTTTTATCGTATATCTCCAAAAAAAAATCTAATACAGCTTTAGAATAGACCCATATATATATTTTAAACTCAATATTTACAACCCTGGGATAAACAATATTTATATTACATATATAAATCCTTTATATATATATATATATATTAAATAAACGTTATCGAATTTCACAGTGGCTATTTGGAAATTTGAATTAGACATAACTTGCAATCTATACGATGAAATTTCTATTTTTCTCTTCCATTAGAAAAATATAATCAAATCGATCCAAATGGTTCTTGTTTCACAGAAATTCGACTTATATCATATCCGTTATATTCAATCAAAGTTCAAACCGAAAATTACGAATACAGTGGCGTTTCGAGCTCGTTTTAATTAATTTATATATATATATATGTATGTATATATAAATATCGAACTCCATTTTAATAAATTAAATTCGATATAAAATCCATTATATTACTAATACAATAATATAAACACATTTATATATTCCAATTTAAATCACTGAAATCTGGAATGTTATAGCAAACGAGAGGTCAAGTTGGTAAAGGTCCTATGGGGAAATAACCAAGATGATGTGACTTGGGAGACCGAAGACAAGATTCGTGCTTCGTACCCTTTTCTTTTCGAGGATATGTTCTTAACTCCTTTTCCTAAGCCTTAATTCATGCTTGTTTCTATCATATCCTATCAATCGAATCTTCGACCATAGTGTAGGAAATTCCATGATTGTAAACATGTGGTTGAGACATGTTATGTTTGATGGATGCAAGTGGATGCATGTAACGACCCAGAAAATCTGAACCAATTTAAAAATTTTAAAATGGCTAAAATAATGGATTTTAAATATTTAAAATAAATATTTTAAATAATGGCGATGAAAACTGAGTTTGAATCGACAATTGAAAACGAATATAATTAATTATAATTATAAACAAGGCCTGAAAGGGCGCTGCAGTTTCAAAAATTGAATTCAAACTTTGTCGGACTATACCGGGTGCAAAACAAAACGGATTTTAGTGAAACCAAAAATATTTAAATCTGTTAGTGAATACCTTTCTAATGAATCTGAAAAATCGAATTTTCACAACGGAAAGCAAAAGTTATGGCCGAATGAATTTTCAGAACGGTCGCTATGGAATTTATATAGCCCGTGAAATTGGCCATTTTGCATACGACCTCGGAATTCGACGAAACCACTTTTGTTGGATCCAGGAGGTGAAGTTATAGCTAGGTTTCAAATTTCATAATTTTTGAAGCTAATATGTGAGCGTGGCAAAGGAAAATGTGTTTTGGTCAATTATAGTTAAATTCGATCGACCAAAAATGGACCTTTTTGCAAACGGTCTCAGAATTCGACGAAACTAGTTTTGTTGGGACCGTATCGTCAAAACATAGCTAGATTTATTTTTCTGGAATTTTTCGAATCAACTTGTGGCCCTGGCAAATTGAAATACACGTTCAAATTAAATATTGAATGTTTTATATTTTGATTTGAATGGAAACTGACTGAAACATTCGAATGGGCCTTCGAAACATATCCCATTGTGTTCGGAATGGGGGTAAAACGCTAGGGACGACAGTCGTTGGGTTGGATTTCGAGTTCGTCCAAGAAAACCCCAATTTTTGAATTTGATATAGCATCGGCCAACAGGATTTTTTATTTCATTAATTTAAAAATAAATAAATAAAAAACACCGTAAACCCTTTTGCTCTGACGACTCTCGTGCTCCCCCGCTCCCGGCCTTTTTCCGATCGCCTCAGGCGAAGTTCGCCAGCGCCACCACCCTAAATCGAACGGCCTCCTCCTCCCCTTCAAATCAAACCCACCCTCGACCCTCCTCTCCTCCCTGCCATCGCGAATCGAACCCTCGAAGTGCTCACCTTCCCGCCGCCGCCACGCTCGCCAGAGGTGATCGAATCCGGCCACCCTACCCTCGTTCTGCGCGCCTCTCCTCCCTCTTCCTGGTGGTGCTGCCTGATCTTCCTATCGTGCTGCGGTTTTGGCTGGGATCGAAAACCTAGTTTCGAACGAAGTAAAGGAGGTAACGGCCTATTTTTAATTTACTGTTTATCGCGCTTAAAAGTGTTGCAAACCTTTGAAAAATCATATCTTTTTGCTATGTTGACGAAATTCAGTGAAACAAGAGACAGTGGACTCGTGTGGACGCCTTCTACATTTTAGAAGAGACCGTGTATTTTTCTGAGCCTTCTGCTAATTTTGGTGGAGTGGAACCCAATGTGAGATTTCTAATTTATAAACAATATGGAAAACGACGATGTATAAATTATATAGTCAATGTATGAGTTATATAAGCGTTGTACACCTCTTGTATAAGCGTTGTATAAGTTGTACGTTCGATGTATAAGTTATATATGCGTTGTAAAAATTATATATGTGTTGAAATAAAAGTGAATTGCTATATATAAACATATATATATATATATATATATATATATATATATATATATATATACGCCCCTCGTCCACAAACCATGGACGATATTTATTGGTTGAAATCGTTGTGAAAATTGATTGATAGCGAATGGTTGTTTGGGATTGTTTGTGGTTGATATTGATTGATTGTGGTTGAAAAATACCCGTTTGTGGTTGAGAAATATTTGGTTGAAACCACATAGGATTAGTTTATGGAAATGAAATAAATATATACATGCCGCCTGCGTGCGAACTAGATGCATGATCCCCATTGTCAAAAACCGCGAGGTTTTAAGGTAGAGCGAGGAGCCGTACTACGGACGGTCCCGGTTTTAACTACCCTGCCGTTATGCTGCCGAAATTTTGAATAATATTCATGTGTTTGAATTATTTTCATTTGCTAAAACTATATTTATTAATTGAATAGAAAACCTTCATGTGGTGAATCGATATTCATTCGTTGATTAGAAATTCATGTGTTGAATGGTATTCGCGTTTTAAATATAAAAATCACATTTTTATCTATATATAGAAACTATAGAAAACCTTCATGTGTTGAATCGATATTCATTCGTTGATTAGAAATTCATGTGTTGAATGGTATTCGCGTTTTAAATATAAAAATCACATTTTTATCTATATATAGAAACTATAGAAAACCTTCATGTGTTGAATCGATATTCATTCGTTGATTTGAAATTCATGTGTTGAATGGTATTCGTATTTTGAAATAAATTGTTTGATAATAAAAATCACCTTTTATCGACTATATGAATTGTGTAAAATAATCTCGTTTTGAAAGAAATTGTTTTATAAGAAAAATCCTATTTTTATCACCTATATATACACTATATAAAATAATAGTGTTTTGAAATGAATTGTTTTACAATAAAAATCACATTTTTATTATACATGAATCGTTGAAATGTGAAGTGTTAAAAATAACCACTCGTTCAAATAAACATATAGGAGTTGTAATATTCATTAATTAGCTAATGATATGATTTGTACCTATGTATGTAACATTAGAATGAATGGTGTTTTTAAACCAAATAGAAATCAAATATGAAGTTGAATAGAAAATGATAAATGATAAGAACTGTATATATGTACATGCATATTCATTGAACAGGTTATAGCAAAGAGGCTAGAGAAGAGGAATAAAATTTTGTGCCCGACAAATAGGTACACATTTACTGTTTTGTTTGGGTGATGATTTTATGAGCCTGTTGGCTAGCCGCTTGGCTTTTTCTTTTTTTCCTTTTGAGATTAGAAGGACCGGGGAAGCTATTTGAGATTTCCCGATGCTCCCGGTGCAGGGGAGGTAATGGCGAAATTTTCCAAAATTTTAAGGCGTTAGTGAAATATTTGAAGTGAAAACGATATTGAAATTGTTGAATGAACTATATTTGTATAAATATATAAATATAAATAAAATTAAAACGAGACGTGGCCGTGCGGTTCGTGTTTTGAAACCGTGTTTTCAAACAACTAGTACGGGAAATCCGACCACTGGATTTTCCCGAAACCTCAACCGTCGGGTTTGCCTTGGAAATATCTTCCCAACGGCACCAACTTTGTAAAAATCCAACAGTTGGATTGTCTGGAATGTTTAATTCAAATCTGAAGAAAAACAGCGCCAGAAGCGATTATATTTATATATATATAAAAATATAATTATACATTTAATCGAATAACGACACTGCAGTTCGTATTTTGAAATCGAAAATTCAAACGATTGTACCGGAAGATCCGACCGTCGGATTTTCCTAACACTGGAACCGTTGGATCCGTTTTGAAAAGACCTTTCTATTGATGTAAATTATGTGAAGATCCAACGTTTAGATTTTCAGATATTTTTAAATCAATTCTGAAGAAAAACAGCGCCACGGCCGCGTTATGGCCCGAAGCGTCGTTTTGAATAAATTGGCTATTTTAAAATAAATAAAAATAGCGATAAATCGTTATAAAGTATCATAAACGATATGGAATAGAAATAAACTGAATTAGCTCGATTTATGTAGTATTTGATGGTTGAATGTGTTTGGTGTGAAAATTACATTAAAGAACAAAATTGCTGTTGTCGAATGATTTAACCATTAAAGTAAATTGATTTGAAATTCTAAATGTACGTGAATTATTTGAGAAGGCCGAGTTAATTCTCATTTCAAATAATTGACCGACGATTGAAAGTCGAAGATGAAGACGGTGGTCGAAGACCGGAGATCTTCACCTCGTTTGTATGGTAACCGAGGTCCTGATTGGGAGGCATCCCGAAATATGGATAATGAGTGGTGATCGTTCAGACGTACGTGGTGATCGATGGGTTTGCGAGGTATTTAGTGCCTCCGGTTTCGTTCAGACCCAGAACGGACTTGTAAATGGACTGTGTGTCTGACATTGGATTTTATTCTGTGTTGATTGATCTCTATTAAATATACATCTGTTTGGCGGCGGAGAATTTATTCTTTTGCTTAACGCCCTTCTCTGAAACGCACGAGCTCAGAGGTTGTGTATCGATAGACATCAGTCGCATGGCATGAATTGCCTGTGTGGCATGCTAAGATATAGTGATCAGGGCTTCTGTTGAAAAGCAAAGTCTTGTGGTGATGATCAAAGCACCGCCTGTGTGGCGTAGCTTTGTGTATAACGTGAATTCACGAGCCTCACACCCCGGTATGAACCAGAAACGGGAGAAAGGACCTCAGGGAGGGACTGCATTTCCTCCTAGCTAGGGTGGTGTCAGTGACCTACCAGCCCTGACATTTATATACTTTTCACCTATGTGGTTGTTGCTGTTGCGAGGCGCCTCGGTTAGATCGGACGATCCGGGTCCGATGGAGTCACTAGTTGGCTCGCTTATGCCCCAAAGGGTGGCGAAACGTAGTGCTCAGGCATTTTTAATCCACTCTGTGTGGACCGGCCCTGTCGCTCCAAGGGTCGATGCGTTCTGATCCTTAGACTCGGGCTAGGCAGTCTCGAATTCGGTAAGGACTATCTTTTGCCTTGGTTCATGACGGAAATCCAATTTCCAAATACGACATCGCGCGATTTTGATTGTATACCTATAAATGGCGACATAGTGGTATGGGGCATTAATGCCGTCTATGATTGGTAGTTATGATTTGAAATTGTTTTCAAAACATATAAACCCTAGCAATAATATCAATTGCCTTTGTTTTATTCGTATCAAGCATATTTTGGCCGTTATAAGGTAAAAACTCTATCCTCCGGTTTGCGTTGCATTGTGTGATGGGAACTGAGTCTTATAATGGCTTCATTTTTATAAAAAGCATAGCGATGTTTAAAAGGAAGATTTGTTTCAAAGCACTGGCAATCCAATGGAGTAAACCCGTTCCACGAAAGTGGCGTGGTCCTGTGATTCGCCATATTATATATATGTGTTGAGTAGATTTCTCATACCAGTCCCATGACTGACTCGTAGTTTGTTTCACTCTCAAACTCGGGTGCCCCTTTTTCTACACGGGCAACCTTGTATTCAGGTTTAGCAGGCTTTATCTGGATAACTGGAGCTGAAGATGGATTCTATCATTTATCTCTTTTTATGCTGTTCAGCTCCTATTGTACATATTTTGTTTATTTTCCGCTGTAGACATTTATGTATAGCTGAACTGTACTTGTACTATGTAAGATCCTGTATACTATGTAACTCTGATGATTACTTTTATCCAGTATATTCTATTGTTCATTATCTGGTGTATTTATTTAATTTTTTTCTGCTATTATCTATTTCTGTGTTATATTCCAAAGATAACCCTTGTCTCCGTCGGAACGGGATTTCGGGTCGTCTCAACGTGGTATCAGAGCTTTGGTTAAGCTTAATTCTGGAATATAACATTTGAACAAACTCGTCAGAAATAGAACCAGTAGAGTTCTAGGATGGGTAACTTTATACAGATAGGATCAGTAATATCCTAGTATGAGTAGCAGAATGAAATTACACCCCAGTAGGCACATTTACATCCAAGTATTTGTCTCTATATTTTGAAAACCTTTCCTGTTGACCTGACACTTGATCTGCTATTTGTAGAAGAACTAGAAAATGAGTGCCAGAAACAGAAGAAGTAATACTGACCCGGATATAGAAGCTCTATTCATGAAGTATAGAAATCTGGGTGGAAAACCCATTACGGGTGAAGAAGCAATTATGAAAACACAAGCTTGGATTCGTTCGGCTGAGAAAATCTTCGAAGCATTAAAGCTGAGGGATGACCAGAAAAGATTACTGGCCTCCTGGGCACTCAAAGAAGAAGCTTTGTTCTGGTGGGATTCAGTTAATAAGGATAATCCAGAAGGTGATATCACCTGGGATAGATTCAAAGTGATTTTCCTGGAAAGATTTACTCCTCCAGAAGCGAGTGAGCGATTATGCGATGAATTTTCTTATCTGATACAAGGAGATATGACCATCCCAGAATATCATAAGAAATTCAACGAACTTGCTCACTTTGCTCCCCATCTAATTCAGAATACGAGGAGAAAGAATTTGAGATTTATTTACGGGCTTCAAAGGAAATATCAAAATAAAGTAATGGGGCATGTGAAGCTCCCTTTTTCAGAAATGATTTATATGGCTTATCAGTATGAAGATCTCCATAAGAAAGGCATGTTGCGCGACGAGGAAGAAGTCAGTTCTAGCGATAGGGTTGAATCAGAAACTGATCGTCCTGAGGCCAGTACAAAGTCTGATGTCAGTAAGATGCCCAGTGCCAAGAGAAAAAGGGCTAAATCTAAAAAGGAACTGGCAACGACTGCCACATGTTCTAACTGCAATAAACAGGGGCATCTGACCAGGAAGTGTAAAACCTCGAAGAAACGAAAGAAGGGGTCTAAACCCGATAATCAGTTTCGAGAGAATAGAAAGTGCGTTCAATGCTGTCGGACTGGCCATCTTGAAAAAGACTGCAAGCAATTTAAGAAGTCCAAAGCAGTGCAAGTAAATGAAGTGGTAGAAGTACCTGCATCTTCGTCTGCCCAGGAGAGGTCTGATGTTTTAGAAGGAACGCTCAATGTCAAGAACATTCCAGTTAAAGTACTGTTTGATACTGGCGCGTCACGAAGCTTTATTGCAAAGAGTGCTGTCAAGAAATTGGATTTGAAATTGAAGAAGCTCAAAGAACCAATGACTGTCCAAAATCCAGTTGGGGGTTCCATCAATCTCAGTTGGATTTGTGCAGTACCTGTCTCTTTTTCTTGCTATAAATTCCCTGTTATCTCTATCGTCATGAATTTTAATGAATTCGATCTTATTATGGGATTGGATTGGCTAACCAAATATGAAGCAGAGGTTAGATGCGCCGAGAGAGTTGTTAAGGCAAAGGCACAATCGGGGAATTATATAACCATACCATGTGAAGGCCCGACTTCAAATAGAAAAGACTTCTGGGCAGCTTTGGATGTTTCTCCAGCTCAAATAGAAAATGTCCCTGAAATCACAGAGAATATTCCCAACCTAGTGAAAGATATTCCTGTCGTCAAGAACTATGCGGATGTGTTCAAAGAAGTTGTTCGCTTACCTCCGCAGAGAGAAATAGATTTCAAAATTGCTTTAATTCCCAATGCAAGGCCGGTAGTTCACGCTATTCGAAGAATGTCCTTGAAAGAGAAGGAGGAATTAGACAATCAAACACGACAGCTAGTATGGAAGGGTCTGATCAGACCTAGTTTCTCTGATTGGGGAGCAGCAGTAGTTTTTGTCCCAAAATCTGACGGTACTCTACGGCTATGTGTGGATTATCGTGATTTGAACAAGCAGACCATAAAGAATAAATATCCATTGCCGCGGATTGATGATTTGTTAGATCGATTAAATGGAGCACAAATATTTTCACGAATGGACCTAGCTACAGGCTTCCATCAACTTCGAATTGCCGAAGAGTGTGTTCCAATGACAGCATTCAGAGGTCCCGACTTATTCTACGAGTGGTTAGTAATGCCGTTCGGCTTATGTAACGCTCCAGCCTATTTCGTCGATCTGATGAATAGAGTGTTCAGAGGAGTTTTGAATAAATTTGTTCTGGTTTTCGTTGATGATATTCTAATCTTCTCTAAATCAAAGGCCGAACATGAAAAACATTTGGAACAAGTGTTAGAAATCCTCAGGAGGAATGTATTGAAAGAAAAGTTTTCCAAATGTATATTCTGGCAAGATGAAGTGAAATTTCTGGGCCACGTCGTATCAAAAGAAGGAATTGCTGTGGATCCAAGCAAAATCATGGCTATTCAGAATTGGAAACAGCCCAGTACCCCCACTGAAGTCCGAAGTTTTCTCGGATTGGCTAGCTATTACCGGAAATTCGTTAAAAACTTTTCGAAGATATCTGGTCACTTAACGAAGCTTACAAAGAAGCACTCTAAATTTAAATGGACTCCAGAAAGTGAGGAGGCTTTTGAAGAGCTAAATTTGAGATTAACAACTGCTCCAGTGTTAACCATCATCGATGGTAACCAGGATTTAAAAGTCTGGACTGATGCTTCTAGAGAAGGCCTTGGCGCAGTGTTAATGCAAAGGGGCCAAGTGATTGCTTATGCTAGCCGTCAACTGAAGCCGCATGAGAAAAACTACGTAACTCATGATCTTGAGTTATTGGCTATAGTATTCGCATTGAAAATCTGGAGACACTATCTTCTGGGTGAGAGATTTGAACTGTTTACAGATCACCAGTCGTTAAAATATCTGTTCACTCAGAAAGACCTGAATATGAGGCAGCAACGTTGGCTGGAGTTTCTTGCAGCATATGATTTTGAAATTATATATACTCCAGGGAAAGCCAATGTCGTGGCCGATGCACTGAGCCGGAAGAATGTAATGATCGCCAGCTTTATTATCACGACTTCCTTGATTGACAAAATATCTATTCTTCAGAAGGAGGATAACTTTATTAAGGATATGATCAAAAGGATTCAGAAGGGCGAACCCTCATGTTTTCAAATAGATAACGACGAGACCCTGAGATTGAAAGGAAGGATTTGTGTTCCTGACATTCCCGAGCTCAAAAGTGAAGTGTTAGACGAGTGTCACAAGTCCAAGCTGAGTATCCATCCTGGTGTGGCCAAAATGTATAACGATCTCAAACGAACTTTCTGGTGGAAGGCTATGAAAAGAGATGTTTCAATATATGTTAGCCGATGCCCTACTTGCCAACTAGTCAAGAGCGACCAACTAGTCAAGAGCGACCAACAGAAACTAGCTGGATTATTGCAACCGCTAGACGTTCCAGGCTGGAAGTGGGAGCATATTTCTATGGATTTCATTGATGGTTTTCCCAGAACCAGAAAGGGGAATGACAGTATTTGGGTGATCGTAGATCGCTTCACGAAGACCGCCCATTTTATACCTGTCAGATCAAACAGAAGTGCTCAGAGTCTGACGCAGATATACTTCAGGGAAATAGTTAGACTACATGGGGTGCCGCTCAGTATAGTCAGTGATAGAGATACAATATTCACTAGCAAATTCTGGGAAGCATTTCAAGTCGAACTGGGAACGAAGTTAAACTTGAGCACCGCTTATCATCCTCAGACAGACGGTCAGACTGAGAGGGTGAATCGCATTTTAGAAGATCTATTGCGGGCTTGTGTTCTAGATTTCGGTGGATCATGGGAAGACCATCTGCATTTGGCTGAATTCTCCTATAACAACCGCTACCAGGCGAGTCTGACAATGTCGCCATTCGAAGCATTATACGATAGACCGTGCCGATCTCCTGCTTGTTGGGTCGAACCCGGAAATAGACTTGTGTTGGGTCCTGATATGATTCGAGAAGCTGCCGACAAAGTCGATTTTATCAAGAAGCGATTACTCGCTGCTCAAAGCCGACAAAAGAGCTATGCCGATAGAAGAAGAAGAGATATATCCTTTGAAGTTGGTGACTATGTATATTTGAAAGTATCGCCGATGAGAGGAGTTATCCGGTTCGGTAAAACTGGAAAGTTGGCGCCCAAATTCATTGGTCCATTTCCTATTCTGGAACGGATCGGAACTCTCGCTTATAGGGTCAAACTGCCTAATTGGTTGCCTGGAGTTCATGATGTATTTCACATATCTCAACTTCGAAAGCACGTTCATGATCCAGACTTGATCGCGGAAGAAGCAGCTCAACATGACATTGAAATTACCCCAGAATTAGCTGTGAGAAGAGAGCCGCTAAAGATAATAGGCAAAGAAACCAAAGAGATGAGGAACAAGAAATTTCACTTAGTCAAAGTGAAATGGAGTGGAGATCCGCGAGATTGTACTTGGGAAACTGAGTAGAGCATTCAGAAAGCTTATCCTAGATGCCGAGTAGATATCTCTGATTGACTCCGGTGCAAGGTACATTTACCCTACTTTGCATTACCATTTAATTCTCTACTTTGTTGTTATTTTCTTTTCATGGATGTGCACTTTTAAATTCTATAGGCTGAATAATTTTGAAAAGAGTATGGAGGTTGATCAGTATATTTTTGAAAGATTAAAAACAAATTGGTTGTTGCATTGTGGGATTATAGATTTATCAAACCACTTTCGACATTGTTCCTTTTCGGGGATGAAAAGTTTTAAGTGGAGGAGATTGTAACGACCCAGAAAATCTGAACCAATTTAAAAATTTTAAAATGGCTAAAATAATGGATTTTAAATATTTAAAATAAATATTTTAAATAATGGCGATGAAAACTGAGTTTGAATCGACAATTGAAAACGAATATAATTAATTATAATTATAAACAAGGCCTGAAAGGGCGCTGCAGTTTCAAAAATTGAATTCAAACTTTGTCGGACTATATCGGGTGCAAAACAAAACGGATTTTAGTGAAACCAAAAATATTTAAATCTGTTAATGAATACCTTTCTAACGAATCTGAAAAATCGAATTTTCACAACGGAAAGCAAAAGTTATGGCCGAATGAATTTTCAGAACGGTCGCTATGGAATTTATATAGCCCGTGAAATTGGCCATTTTGCATACGACCTCGGAATTCGACGAAACCACTTTTGTTGGATCTAGGATGTGAAGTTATAGCTAGGTTTCAAATTTCATAATTTTTGAAGCTAATATGTGAGCGTGGCAAAGGAAAATGTGTTTTGGTCAATTACAGTTAAATTGGATCGACCAAAAATGGGCCTTTTTGCAAACGGTCTCAGAATTCGACGAAACTAGTTTTGTTGGGACCGTATCGTCAAAACATAGCTAGATTTATTTTTCTGGAATTTTTCGAATCAATTTGTGGCCCTGGCAAATTGAAATACACGTTCAAATTAAATATTGAATGTTTTATATTTTGATTTGAATGGAAACTGAGTGAAACATTCGAATGGGCCTTCGAAACATATCCCATTGTGTTCGGAATGGGGTAAAACGCTAGGGACGACAGTCGTTGGGTTGGATTTCGAGTTCATCCAAGAAAACCCCAATTTTTGAATTTAATATAGCATCGGCCAATTGGATTTTTTATTTCATTAATTTAAAAATAAATAAATAAAAACCCCGTAAACCCTTTTGCTCTGACGACTCTCGTGCTCCCCCGCTCCCGGCCTTTTTCCGATCGCCTCAGGCGAAGTTCGCCAGCGCCACCACCCTAAATCGAATGGCCTCCTCCTCCCCTTCAAATCAAACCCACCCTCGACCCTCCTCTCCTCCCTGCTGTCGTGAATCGAACCCTCGAAGTGCTCACCTTCCCGCCGCCGCCACGTTCGCCAGAGGTGATCGAATCCGGCCACCCTACCCTCGTTCTGCGCGCCTCTCCTCCCTCTTCCTGGTGGTGCTGCCTTATCTTCCTATCGTGCTGCGATTTTGGCTGGGATCGAAAACCTAGTTTCCAACGAAGTAAAGGAGGTAACGGCCTATTTTTAATTTACTGTTTATCGCGCTTAAAAGTGTTGCAAACTTTGAAAAATCATATCTTATTTCTATGTTGACGAAATTCAGTGAAACAAGAGACAGTGGACTCATGTGGACGCCTTCTACATTTTAGAAGAGACCGCGTATTTTTCTGAGACTTCTGCTATTTTTGGTGGAGTGGAACCCAATGTGAGATTTCTAATTTATAAACAATATGGAAAACGACGATGTATAAATTATATAGTCAATGTATGAGTTATATAAGCATTGTACACCTCTTGTATAAGCGTTGTATAAGTTGTATGTTCGATGTATTAGTTATATATGCGTTGTAAAAATTATATATGTGTTGAAATAAAAGTGAATTGCTATATATATATATATATATATATATATATATATATATACGCCCCTCGTCCACAAACCATGGACGATATTTATTGGTTGAAATCGTTGTGAAAATTGATTGATAGCGAATGGTTGTTTGGGATTGTTTGTGGTTGATATTGATTGATTGTGGTTGAAAAATACCCGTTTGTGGTTGAGAAATATTTGGTTGAAACCACATAGGATTAGTTTGTGGAAATGAAATAAATATATACATGCCGCCTGCGTGCGAACTAGATGCATGATCCCCATTGTCAAAAACCGCGAGGTTTTAAGGTAGAGCGAGGAGCCGTACTAGGGACGGTCCCGGTTTTAACTACCCTGCCGTTATGCTGCCGAAATTTTGAATAATATTCATGTGTTTGAATTATTTTCATTTGCTAAAACTATATTTATTAATTGAATAGAAAACCTTCATGTGTTGAATCGATATTCATTCGTTGATTAGAAATTCATGTGTTGAATGGTATTCGCGTTTTAAATATAAAAATCACATTTTTATATATATATAGAAACTATAGAAAATCTTCATGTGTTGAATCGATATTCATTCGTTGATTAGAAATTCATGTGTTGAATGGTATTCGCGTTTTAAATATAAAAATCACATTTTTATCTATATATAGAAACTATAGAAAACCTTCATGTGTTGAATCGATATTCATTCGTTGATTTGAAATTCATGTGTTGAATGGTATTCGAATTTTGAAATAAATTGTTTGATAATAAAAATCACCTTTTATCGACTATATGAACTGTGTAAAATAATCTCGTTTTGAAAGAAATTGTTTTATAAGAAAAATCCTATTTTTATCACCTATATATACACTATATAAAATAATAGTGTTTCGAAATGAATTGTTTTACAATAAAAATTACATTTTTATTATACATGAATCGTTGAAATGTGAAGTGTTAAAAATAGCCACTCGTTCAAAAAAACATATAGGAGTTGTAATATTCATTAATTAGCTAATGATATGATTTGTACCTATGTATGTAACATTAGAATGAATGGTGTTTTTAAACCAAATAGAAATCAAATATGAAGTTGAATAGAAAATGATAAATGATAAGAACTATATATATGTACATGCATATTCATTGAACAGGTTATAGCAAAGGGGCTAGAGAAGAGGAATACAATTTTGTGCCCGACAAATAGGTACACATTTACTGTTTTGTTTGGGTGATGATTTTATGAGCCTGTTGGCTAGCCGCTTGGCTTTTTCTTTTTTGTTTTTGAGATTAGAAGGACCGGGGAAGCTATTTGAGATTTCCCGATGCTCCCGGTGCAGGGGAGGTTATGGCGAAATTTTCCAAAATTTTAAGGCGTTAGTGAAATATTTGAAGTGAAAACGATATTGAAATTGTTGAATGAACTATATTTATATAAATATATAAATATAAATAAAATTAAAACGAGACGTGGCCGTGCAGTTCGTGTTTTGAAACCGTGTTTTCAAACAACTAGTACGGGAAATCCGACCACTGGATTTTCCCAAAACCTCAACCGTCGGGTTCGCCTTGGAAATATCTTCCCAACGGCACCAACTTTGTAAAAATCCAACGGTTGGATTGTCTGGAATGTTTAATTCAAATCTGAAGAAAAACAGCGCCAAAAGCGATTATATATATATATATATATATAATTATATATTTAATCGAATAACGACACTGCAGTTCGTATTTTGAAATCGAAAATTCAAACGATTGTACCGGGAGATCCGACCGTCGGATTTTCCTGAAACTGGAACCGTTGGATCCGTTTTGAAAAGACCTTTCTAATGATGTAAATTTTGTGAGGATCCAACAGTTAGATTTTCAGATATGTGTAAATCAATTCTGAAGAAAAACAACGCCACAGCCGCGTTATGGCCCGAAGCGTCGTTTTGAATAAATTGGCTATTTTAAAATAAATAAAAATAGCGATAAATCGTTATAAAGTATCATAAACGATATGGAATAGAAATAAACTGAATTAGCTCGATTTATGTAGTATTTGATGGTTGAATGTGTTTGGTGTGAAAATTACATTAAAGAACAAAATTGCTGTTGTCGAATGATTTAACCATTAAAGTAAATTGATTTGAAATTCTAAATATACGTGAATTATTTGAGAAGGCCGAGTTAATTCTCATTTCAAATAATTGACCGACGATTGAAAGTCGAAGATGAAGACGGTGGTCGAAGACCGGAGATCTTCACCTCGTTTGGATGGTAACCGAGGTCCTGATTGGGAGGCATCCCGAAATATGGATAATGAGTGGTGATCGTTCAGACGTACGTGGTGATCGATGGGTTTGCGAGGTATTTAGTGCCTCCGGTTTCGTTCAGACCCAGAACGGACTTGTAAATGGACTGTGTGTCTGACATTGGATTTTATTCTGTGTTGATTGATCTCTATTAAATATACATCTGTTTGGCGGCGGAGAATTTATTCTTTTTCTTAACGCCCTTCTCTGAAACGCACGAGCTCAGAGGTTGTGTATCGATAGACATCAGTCGCATGGCATGAATTGCCTGTGTGGCATGCTAAGATGTAGTGATCAGGGCTTCTGTTGAAAAGCAAAGTCTTGTGGTGATGATCAAAGCACCGCCTGTGTGGCGTAGCTTTGTGTATAACGTGAATTCACGAGCCTCACACCCCGGTATGAACCAGAAACGGGAGAAAAGACCTCAGGGAGGGCCTGCGTTTCCTCCTAGATAGGGTGGTGTCAGTTACCTACCAGCCCTGACATTTATATACTTTTCACCTATGTGGTTGTTGCTGTTGCGAGGCGCCTCGGTTAGATCGGACGATCCGGGTCCGATGGAGTCACTTGTTGGCTCGCTTATGCCCCAAAGGGCGGTGAAACGTAGTGCTCAGGCATTTTTAATCCACTCTGTGTGGACCGGCCCTGTCGCTCCAAGGGTCGATGCGTTCTGATCCTGAGACTCGGGCTAGGCAGTCTCGAATTCGGTAAGGACTATCTTTTGCCTTGGTTCATGACGGAAATCCAATTTCCAAATACGACATCGCGCGATTTTGATTGTATACCTATATATGGCGACATAGTGGTATGGGGCATTAATGCCGTCTATGATTGATAGTTATGATTTGAAATTATTTTCAAAACACATAAACACTAGCAATAATATCAATTGCCTTTGTTTTATTCGTATCAAGCATATTTTGGCCGTTATAAGGTAAAAACTCTATCCTCCGGTTTGCGTTGCATTGTGTAATGGGAACTGAGTCTTATAATGGCTTCATTTTTATAAAAAGCATAGCGATGTTTAAAAGGAAGATTTGTTTCAAAGCACTGGCAATCCAATGGAGTAAACCCGTTCCACGAAAGTGGCGTGGTCCTGTGATTCGCCATATTATATATGTGTTGAGTAGATTTCTCATACCAGTCCCATGACTGACTCGTAGTTTGTTTCACTCTCAAACTCGGGTGCCCCTTTTTCTACACGGGCAGCCTTGTATTCAGGTTTAGCAGGCTTTATCTGGATAACTGGAGCTGAAGATGGATTCTATCATTTATCTCTTTTTATGCTGTTCAGCTCCTATTGTACATATTTTGTTTATTTTCCGCTGTAGACATTTATGTATAGCTGAACTGTACTTGTACTATGTAAGATCCTGTATACCGTGTAACTCTGATGATTACTTTTATCCAGTATATTCTATTGTTCATTATCTGGTGTATTTATTTAATTTTGTTCTGCTATTATCTGTTTCTGTGTTATATTCCAAAGATAACCCTTGTCTCCGTCGGAACGGGATTTCGGGTCGTCTCAATGCAAGTGTTTGCTATTGGTTGCTCGTGGATGCATATACACACATTAGGCACTAGATCAGCTCAATCACTCTCATACTGCATATGGATGTGTGTGAATTTTTTTCTTTTTTTATGGATGAAATTGAATGTATCATCATATGGATGTTGCATTTGGATGAATGATTGTGCACGCATATAGAACTTACATGATAATAGGATTGTTTGCATACATATTGGATTCATGGCACTAACATACATTGCATTAAGGAGGTCGACTGAATCACTAGAACGCCTAATTTTTTGCATTAGTGTAAGGACATATACACACACCTTTGCATAAGTTCATAAAATCATTAGAAATCTTTAAGGACAATGGATGCCTGTGATTGGTGGATGAGTAGATGGATCTGGATGGTAGGATATACTTTCTTCTTAACTTAGAGATTTCGGGGACGAAATCCTTTGAGTAGGGGAAAATGTAACACCCAGTAATTTTAACAACATTAAAGAGGATAAATTAAAGAATAATTAATTTAATATTCAGAATTAAGTGAAACGAACTGGACCATTGCGTTCGTCTCGAAATTCTGGTCCAAATAGACACTTGGTTTGCGTAAAACGGACATCGTATGAAGAAGTTATTAAGCCTAGATGTTTGTATATGCACAAGAGAATTATATATATACAAACAAATCAAAATATTCAAATTAATTCAAAGTAGCCAAGCGGCTGCTTTCTCACTATAGCATTCCATTTTTTTTTGTTTAGTTAAAACTTTTGTTTATTGTGTATCATTTCGTTAGGTTGAATAATCAGTTTTGGCCTCAAAGTAGTATGGACTTGTTCTGTTTTACATTCTTAAGTACACACTGTTTTTCAAATATTTTCTAATCATGGATCACCGCTGTAATTCTTCAATGAGTTGTATGAATAGATAGTTCACATAATTCAGAAAGGGAAACTCCCAGTTATTCTAATATGATCAAGCGTACTCTTCAAACCGTATTGAATAACAGCTCTATTGCCAGCCCTGAATCCATCTCCATATGCTGATGACGTATCAGAATCAATCTGCTACTTGAAAAAAATCTCCAAGTCTCCTTTTGAATTGGGCTTTTGAGCATTCTTTATCTTATTTTTACGGGGCGACATTTAATTGAATTTCTACTTTATTATTTACTTTCGTTTTCTCTTATAATGTCCTATAAATTTTTAAATAAAATCTAGCTTGAAATATATTTTAATAAATAATTTTATATTTCATAGTGAACACTAACGGTCGGTTTTCCCAACCTACGTTTGCATTTCCAGCCTACGTTTGTATGTGGGGACTACATTTGCAGCCTATTGTTTGTACTAGTTTGCACACTTGTAGCTTCTGATTCCTAGATCTTATGTATTTGATCCTTCACCCTACGTGGTGATTCAATGGTTTATTCACTATAAGCTAGGTCCAGAAAGATGTATGTATCAGATTGGCAATCTGCCTATCTCCTATATATTTTTGTATCAATTGTTTGTTATAATGGAAACAGTGTCACATACCACTTAAAAACCCAGTTGACCATACAAAAAAAATCATAATTTAACACTTCCTTATTAATAGTTAAATAAATATTTTAAAATTGTTTAATAAACAATCAATTATTAATTAAATGATTATCCATAACTAAGCAAATATTAATTCTTAAGTAAGCCCCAATTATGCTTAATAAGGATCAATTAATAGTTAATCCTCCTTGAGTAATAATTAATAAATAACTCAATGTATAATTAATTATTTATTAAACTTTAATTAAATAATAATTACTTATAGATTGATCTTAATTATTTGATAACAAATTAAGCGCTAATCTCAATTAAAAGATAACTAGTTAGTAACTAATTAAATTGAAAAAACTTACATATCCTTAATTGATTATTAATTATTAAACCGTAATTAGTAATTAATTAATAAACATTTAATTAACTACTTCTATCATTGTTATTCAGTTTCAAAAGCATTTCCAAAAAAATCTGTAAAACTTAATTTTTCCCATATAGGATCTTTACCAAAAAATTACATCCATAGAGCCTATTGTAGGGACTGTAACTTAGACTCTAAATCCATAGGGACTATTTCTACGAGGACCGTGCTATGTTTCTAAGCTAAAATTTTCTAACATAACACTTAAGAACTAAAATTACTATATTAAACCAAACTAAGTGGTTTGAAAACAAAAATGAAAGTTAAAAAACTTTGAAATCTATTTTTCAAATTTAAAATCAGTAGACAAATTTGTTTCGAAATGATCGCAGTTTCAGCTAAATAAAATGGAGTGATATCCTTTTTTATAAAAATCACTTGAAAATATAAAAATAGCATCCATAATCATTTCATAGCCATATGTAAGCAAAGCTAGTTTTTTATACAACAAAACAATACATATTAGACTTTGATTTACATGTATAAACCAAGATTGTGAACGAGTACTAAAGGCGATTTTTTTAAAGTTATTACAAGGGCAACACATATAACCATTTACCATATAAAACATAAGTCAATAACACGTATTTTATCTCAAAGTTAAGGTCAAAATTATTGTTTTTAAGAGGTGAGATTTTTTTAACCAAAAGCAATTGAAATATAACAACGCCTTGCACAGTCACTTGATTTAACTTTTTCTTCACTAAAATTTTGGTTATTAGATCTTATAGGGCCTAAATGGCTCTATCGAAGGTGTATTGTGATCGTCCTAGCGATGTATTAGACAGTGTAGGTGTTTTTTGGTGTAGAAGTGATGTAATGATGAGGAGCTGTTTGGATAAGGTTTTCATGAAATTAAAAGTGGAAAATACAATATGTATTGTTAAACACAGAAAGAGGAATAAAAGCCATGAAAAATTATAGAGAACATGAATAATGGTTTGAAATTATACTAAAAATAGGGAATGAGAGAAAAACATGGAAATTTACTTTTGTGTTAAATGAACAAATTAATTACCAAACTACCCCTAAAGGACCTACACTTCATATACCCAATGACACCTCACCTTGCCCCTACACCTCACTATGTACTCATGCCACCATTATGTCCCCTGTAACACCCCGTAATTTTATAACATTAAAATTCACAAATTAAAGTATACTTAATTTTTAGAAAAGAATTAAGTGAAATGGGTTGCGCAGAGAAATATATATATTGATATATATATATATATATATATAAATTAAAAATTAAATAAATAAATATGCGAAAAAGTTCAAAACAGCGAATTGGGAGGGGAAATAACCGAACCGGCCCATTTTTGAGGTCGACCCGAGCCTCGCTGGGTCGACTAGGGGTTAATCCAGGGTGTTTGGCTGTCAACCCATAGGCCGATTCGCTCAAATGCAGATTTTGCATTTGATTGGTTCTTATGGTTCAGGGTTAATCTAATGGTCCTAAATAACTTCCTACACCTATAAATACATCCTAATGCTAACCCTAAACCTAATTAAAATAGAATAGTTACCGTCGCCATGGAAATCAATGGAGCCGCCACCAACTAAGAAAGAAGAAAAGCAAATTCAATTCTAATTCTCCCAACCCTAAAGCAAAGCAAAACTCTCTCTTTTCTTCTCTAAATTGTGAGTATGATGATCTTAACAAGATTATTATTATTTTAATTAGATTGAGTTATGAATGGATTATGAGTAGATGATGTGAATTATCATATATGTTGTTGTAAACCCCTTTTGCTATCATGTATATTGTAAATCCAATGTTATGTGACGATGATATTTTATATGTTGTAAATCATGCTATGATGATGTTATGTATGTTGAAAGTTTCTATGCTAAGTTGTGATGAATCATACATGTTAAAAAGGCCATGATGTTACCATCTATGCTAGTTAGTTCATATTAATTAGATCATCATGTTTGGGTTATGTTGATCTATATGACAAGTCACATATGCAAGTTAGATTGATTTGAAAAGCTATGAACATATCCCATGACATCTATTATGACATCTAGAATTATGCTATGACATATGTGATATCCTATGCTAGTTCACACCATCATTATGTTGCCTAAAAACCCCATATGCAAGTTTATGTATAGATTTGGGCTATGATCATATCATATAAATTGAGTCATTTAACAAGTGGACACCTTTTTGATCCTTAATATGTTTAGTTTATGCAAGTTTCACCCCTATTATGATTAGATTTATTTTAATTGTCTATATGTTGTGATAATTTATCTTTGTGCTAGGTGTTAGACTATACAAGTCTAGCCTATATTATGCGTTGAATAAGCGAACGTATAAACGTGGGGTAGGGGTAATATTAAGGATTTAATATTAAAAAGTTGGGGTGCAATTGATATGATTTTGCATGCCATAAGTGGATGGCCATAATTGAGTCAATTATGGACATCATTAAAAGTTGACTTAATTAATAATTTGAATAGGGAATTATTAAAACTGGGGTAAAAGATTTTAAGTGTTAATCAATGCTTAGGACACGAGGTTGGACTCGTTTGTGACGTAAACCTGCCCGGACCCTCTCGGCAAATCCAGTGGTCACAAATGTCAGCCCAATGTGAGAGGTCCTAGGCCTAAACTAAAGCATAACAGTTGTAAAGACACGAGGTTAGACTCTTTTATGGTGTAAGACTGCCTGGACCCGTCCGGCAAATCCAGCTGCCATAAATGCCAGTCTAATGTGAGAGGTCTTTATGAGGTTATGGCCTGAATGAATTAAGAAATACTTAACCAGATAAACATGTAAGATGGGACATGGGGGTTAAGTAGGTACCTTGGGTGGCATGAGGAATCTAGGGGGTGCCCTTAGTGGCATGTGAAATACGATTAGTAAGACTTAACCAAACACACATGTAAATGAACATGACTAAGAGGGTTAAGTGGGATATACTAGTGATAAGCTTAGGTGGGTAGCTTGTGGGGGCCCATTTCGACCAGTATTCCAAACGTATATTTGTGTGCTCGACCTAAGTCGAGGACGGGACACGCATGCTAGGTTTGACTATAAGAGGCCAAAACGGGGAGCGGTGGCAACGCAAATCCAATGGGTTTCGTATGCGTGTGTGGACCCGGGCTGGTAGGTAAGACGTTGTTGCATCATGTAGATATAAGTCGTGCATTCTCAAGTTGTATCGGGTTGCCACTTTAGGGGAGTGATACACCCCACTGTGGGGCCATCACGGGTATCTACGAGTAGGGAGCCGATCGAAAGTGGGTAGTGGGGTACACCTAGTGGAGATAGGGGCAGACGACACCTATGTAGTCAGCTAGGGGTACGTAAGGCTATTTATAAAGTTTCTGTGTGAAGCAAGTGGGATCAAACAATAGGGTGACTGGTGTGGTGCAGTGTAGTAGTGTGCGGTGCAGTGTAGTAATCATTCGTTAGTCATTAGGTATGCCTTTACCGTTATCTTTAACGTTATCTTAAACGCTATCTTTATCTTCCTAAGAGTTCATAGACATTTACTTGTCTTCCAGCTTATGCCTTAGTCTAGTTATTTTGATAATAGTATTGTTAGAATTATCATACTCGCCAGACTTTATGTCTGACCCCCTCTATTTCTATCCTTTTTCCCCCTCCAAGTCCTCAGGTTGGGCCCAGCTCTAGTGGAGTTTGATTGAATTGCTTCATCTCTCTTTGGAAAGCTTTGACCGTTGAAGTAAAGTCCAGCTTGTTATCTTTTTAATGGCTATTTGTGTAATGGGATTATGTATTTTGTTTTTATGAAGATGGATACTGTACTTGGTTATGATCTATGGTTTTATGATGTAACAAACATGTTTAATTTCCGCTGCAATAAAATAAAGTTTTATATTTCCAAGTACTATTTATTATCTGTCTTGTTGTAATTTTTCTGTTCTATATTCACTTATAACCTCCATGGAAGTTAATGCATTCCCTTTGTGAGTGACATTAATGGACGTGGGGTGTTACACGTGGTATCAGAGCTTAAGGTTACCAGAACAGATAAAAATACTTTAGAAAAATAGTTATTTTTGGAAGAAGTGCTTTCAAAAACATGTTTTAATGAGAAATTTAAAGAGAAAAGTTTTTAAGCAAAAAAAAACATAATCCCCAATAGCCACATATCTTTATCTTTCGAATTCTCCATTTTGAATCTTTCCTTTTTCGTTTCAGCATGGCTGAAGATCTTAATCTACCCGACGGTGTAACGATACCAGGATGGTATAGGAGGCTATTAGAGGCTAGGGCCGCTGCAGGTCCATCCAATGTTCCTCCACCACCAGTTGCACCCGTTCCTCCTCCTCCTCCTCGCGTAGATACTTTTGCAAAGACGTGCAAGGAATTCAAGGCTATTTGTGGAAAACCATTTCAAGGGTCAGAAACGTTTGTGGAAGCTAGAGATTGGCTTAAGGAGGTGGAATAATTGCTAGAAATCTTTGAAGTATAAGAAGGGAGGATAGTTCGTTTAGCAGCTTGGTTGATGAAGGGAGAGGCCTCGTTTTGGTGGGAGGTCACTAATGGGGAGCGTCCTGTTGACTCTTGGGCGGATTTCAGACGTAGGTTCGAGGCGAAGTTTCTCTCAAGGGCGGAAGAAAATCTATATATGGAAAGGTTCTTGACATTGAAGCAAGGAAGCTCATCAGTGAAAGAATATGTCAATAAATTTAATCAGTTAGCAAGGTTTGGCTTGGACTTAGTAAACACGCCGGAGAAGAAGGCTCTAAGGTTCGTGAATGGCTTGAATGAACCATTGCAAGGGTTAGCTATGAACCACATCCCGATGGGGGCCACCTTTGAGAAGTTAGTAGAAATGGCGCTCATGCATGAGGAGAAAAGCGCTAAAGATGATAAGGCACCCGAGAAGAAGGGGATCAGAAGAAACCACAACAGCAAAACAAGAATGGTGGAAAAGACAATAATGGCAAGGGAAAGAAGAAATGTTTTAACTGTGGGACACCAGGCCATCTCAGCAAGGATTGCCGAAAGAAAAAGAAGACAGGCTGTTTTCATTGTGGCGATGCGAGACATTTAGTGAAGGACTTCCCAAAGAAGGGGCAGAGGGCAGGAGCTACCTCGGGAGGACAGGTGCAGGCTCTTATGGCACCAGGGAAGGCTAGGGGACAAGTTCAGGCTCTCGCGGTCCAACCGCTGCAAGAACGAGGTAGAACCATTTCTGTTGAAAGCTTAGTTTTTCTGTTTGATCATCCTGTCCGTACCTTATTCGAATCGGGCGCATCACATTCGTTTATCTCTACATCATTAGTTGAATCACTGCACTTAAACACCAGTTTAGTAGAGGATCACTTAGTTGTTTCGAATCCAATAGGGGGCTCAGCTTATTTGTCCGGGATGTGTTTGGATTTGAAAATTTCCATACTTAGCGTTGAATTTAGATGTGATGCTTGTGTGTTGGGCTTCACGGGCTATGCGCTAATTTTAGGAATGGATTGGTTATCCAGAAATGGGGCCGTTCTTGATTGTTAAAGGAGAGTAGTTAGGCTCGTGACTCGCCTTGGCAACACTCTCGAAATCTTCTGTAATCCCATAAATTCGGTTATGCTAAGTTATCTAGAATCGCTTGACACGTCTGAGGAAAATCTACGATCTGTTAGAGTGGTCCGAGAATATTCGGATGTGTTTGAGGAGGTGAAGGGCTTGCCTCCGAAGCGGGAGATAGATTTTCGAATATATCTTGTGGATAATGCGAAACCAGTATCTTTGCCAGTACGCCACATGGCTCCACGTGAAAGGAGGGAACTCGATAAGCAAGTGAAGGAGTTGCTTGAGAAGGGGTTCATAAGACTAAGTATATCGGAGTGGGGTGCTCCAGTAGTATTTGCTACGAAGGCGGATGGGTCCCTTAGACTGTGTGTGGACTATAGAGAACTTAATAAACTTACTAAGAAGAACAGACACCCACTGCCGAGGATTGACGATCTCTTCGATCAGTTAGTTGGCGCCTCAGTGTTTTCGCAGTTGGACTTAGCCACTGGGTTCCATCAGTTGAGAATGGCTGAGGATAGCATAGACAAGACTGCCGTTAGGACTCCGGACGGTTTTTATGAATGGCTAGTGATGCCCTTCGGTTTGACAAACGCCCCAGCATATTTTGTTGATTTGATGAGTAGGGTGTTTAGGGGGTACCTTAACAAATTCGTGGTAGTCTTTGTAGATGACATCTTGATCTTTTCTAAGGATGAAGAAGAGCATGCCCTACATCTTAGGGAAGTGTTGGAGACCCTACAAGCGCATAGCCTTAAGGCTAAATTTTCTAAGTGTCACTTCTGGAGGAAGGAAGTACGGTTTTTGGGGCACGTGGTTTCCAAAGAAGGGATAGCCGTGGATCCCGCGAAGGTGGTGGCCATCCAAGATTGGAAGGTCCCTAAAAATGCTACCGAAGTGAGAAGTTTCTTGGGGTTGGCTGGCTACTATAGGAAGTTTATCAAAGACTTCGCAAAGATATCAGCTCCATTGACACACTTGACGAAGAAGAACCTAGTTTTCACATGGGACGTAGATTGTGATGATGCGTTCCAATGTTTGAAGAGAGCTTTGACTTCAGCCCCAGTCTTAGTATTGCCAGACGGGAGTAAGCCGTTTACCGTTTATACTGATGCTTGTGGGACAGGACTAGGCGCAGTCTTAATGCAAGAGTGTAGGGTAATAGCCTATGGTGGAAGGAAGTTGAGAGCGCATGAGAGAAATTATCTTACACATGACCTAGAATTGGCCGCTATTGTTTTCGCGCTTAAGTCTTGGCGTCATTATCTTCTTGGCGAGAAATTCGAATTATTCACTGACCACAAGTCTTTAAAATACCTATTCTCTCAAAAGGACTTGAACTTAAGGCAACAAAGGTGGATGGAGTTCTTAGCGTCCTACGACTTCGAAATAGCCTATACCCCTGGCAAGGGTAACGTGGTGGTAGACGCCTTAAGTAGAAAAAGATTATCCTTAAGTTCTTTGTTTGTTGAGCGACGAAGTTTAGAATTCATTTCGATGTTTGACTTTAGACCTTCCGTTGACTTCGTACCCGATTTGCTAGCATCCTTGAAGGTCAGACCTACGCTTTTGGGACGGATTGGCGAGGCACAGCGAGACGACCCGCAGTTGGTTGAGTTAGTAGAAAAACTCAAAGGAGGGGAGTCATCAAGCCATCTCCGTAGGTATACCCTAGACGATAAGGGTTGGTTACGTAGGGACGGTAGACTTTGTGTACCAAAAGACGATGACCTAAGGAAGACCATTCTTGACGAAGCACATCATTCAAAGATGACCATTCATCCCGGCGGGGACAAGATGTACAAAGACATGAAGAGAGTTTACTTTTGGGCTGGCATGACGAAAGACGTGGCCGAGTATGTCGCTAGATGCTTGGTGTGCCAACAAGTAAAAGCAGAGCAAAAGAAACCCAGTGGGTTGCTTCACCCATTGGAGGTTCCACTATGGAAATGGGAAAGCATCTCGATGGATTTTGTGGATGGATTACCGCGATCGAGGAAGGGTAATACGGGAATTTGGGTTATAGTAGGTAGACTTACTAAGAGCGCCCATTTTATTCCCGTGAAGAGTAAGAGGACTGCTCCATGGTTAGCTTTCGTATACGTTCGAGAAATAGTTCGTTTGCACGGTGTTCCTTCTAGCATAGTGAGCGACCGCGATCCTATTTTCACTAGCGAATTTTGGAGAAGCTTACAAGAGGCGGTAGGGACTCAGTTATGTTTGGGCACCACATATCATCCTCAGACGGACGGCCAGACCGAGAGGGCGAATCGCATTCTAGAGGATCTGTTGAGGCTATGTATCCTAGACTTTGGGGGTACGTGGGAAGAGCATCTTCCATTGGTGGAGTTCGCATATAATAACAGCTTTCAGTCCAGCATTGGTATGGCACCATTCAAAGCTCTTTATGGACGACCTTGTCGTTCACCTACATGTTGGTGGGAATCTACGGATAAGATCTTACTTGGGCCCGATATGATTAGGGAGACTTCGGCGAAGATCGACTTGATTCGAAGGAGGATGAAAGCAGCACAGGATAGGCAGAAAACTTATGTGGATAAGAGGAGGACAGATCTTGAGTTTGAAGTTGGGGACATGGTCTTTGTCAAAGTGTCTCCATTACGGAACGTTGTTCGCTTTGGGTCCGTTGGTAAATTAGCACCAAGGTTTGTAGGGCCGTTTCCTATTAAGGAGAAAAATGGACAGATGGCATATAGAGTGGAGTTGCCCGAGAGACTTAGTGGTGTACACGACGTATTCCATGTGTCACATTTGAGGAAGTGCTTGCACGAGACCGCGGAAGTGGTAGAGCCGAGCTTCCTTAGAGAGGTGGAGATAGAGCGTGATGCGACAATTCGACGAGATCCTACGCGCATTCTTGGGTCGGAGATCAAGACGTTGAGGAATTGAGAGGTCAGACTAGTCAAAGTGCAATGGGGAGATGATGAGAGCAACGCTACTTGGGAGACAGAAGAGAAGATGCGTTCACGATACCCTTTTATTTTTTAGGGTATGTCTTTTAATTTATCCTTTATCGCTTAGCTTGTACTTATCTTATCTTTAGTATATCCTCTCGCTAGTATCTTTGACCTTTAGTTAGGATAATCCTATGGTTAAAACATTTGTTTGAGACATGTTATGTATGGTGGATGCAAAGTGGATGCAAGTGTTTGCTAGTGGTTGCTCGTGGATGCATATACACATACTATTAGGCACCAGATCGGCTCAGTCACTTCATATTGCATATTGCATATATATGGATGTATTTAGTAAAATGGATGTATAATGGTTGTATTATCATATAGTTGCTGCATTCGAGTGGATGGTTGTGCACGCATATAGAATTAATATGTATCATTAGGAATCTTTTGCATACATATTGGACGCATGGCACTATCATGAATTGCACTAAGGAGGTCGACTGAATCAGTAGACCGCCTAATTTTGCATTAGATATGGACATATACACACATTTTGCATATAAACATTAAAGCATTAGAAGTCTTTTAAGGACAATGGATGCTGGTGTTTGATGGTTGAGTAGATGGACGATTAGATGGTAGGATATACATTCTTCTTGACTTGGAGATTTCGGGGACGAAATCCTTTAAGGAGGGGAGAATGTAACACCTCGTAATTTTATAACATTAAAATTCACAAATTAAAGTATACTTAATTTTTAGAAAAGAATTAAGTGAAATGGGTTGCGCAGAGAAATATATATATATATTGATATATATATATATATATGTATATATAAATTAAAAATTAAATAAATAAATATGCGAAAAAGTTCAAAACAGCGAATTGGGAGGGGAAATAACCAAACCGGCCCATTTTTGAGGTCGACCCGAGCCACACTGGGTCGACTAGAGGTTAATCCAGGGTGTTTGGCTGTCAACCCATGGGCCGATTCGCTCAAATGCAGATTTTGCATTTGATTGGTTCTTATGGTTCAGGGTTAATCTAATGGTCCTAAATAACTTCCTACACCTATAAATACATCCTAATGCTAACCCTAAACCTAATTAAAATAGAATAGTTACCGTTACCATGGAAATCAATGGAGCCGCCGCCAACTAAGAAAGAAGAAAAGCAAATTCAATTATAATTCTCTCAACCCTAAAGCAAAGCAAAACTCTCTCTTTTCTTCTCTAAATTGTGAGTATGATGATCTCAACAAGATTATTATTATTTTAATTAGATTGAGTTATGAATGGATTATGAGTAAATGATGTGAATTATCATATATGTTGTTGTAAACCCCTTTTGCTATCATGTATATTGTAAATCCAATGTTATGTGATGATGATATCTTATATGTTGTAAATCATGCTATGATGATGTTATGTATGTTGAAAGTTTCTATGCTAAGTTGTGATGAATCATACATGTTAAAAAGGCCATGATGTTACCATCTATGCTAGTTAGTTCATATTAATTAAATCATCATGTTTGGGTTATGTTGATCTATATGACAAGTCACATATGCAAGTTAGATTGATTAGAAAAGCTATGAACATATCCCATGACATCTATTATGACATCTAGAATTATGCTATGACATATGTGATATCCTATGCTAGTTCACACCATCATTATGTTGCCTAAAAACCCCATATGCAAGTTTATGTATAGATTTGGGCTATCATCATATCATATAAATTGAGACATTTAACAAGTTGACACCTTTTTGATCCTTAACATGTGTAGTTTATGCAAGTTTCACCCCTATTATGATTAGATTTATTTTAATTGTCTATATGTTGTGATAATTTATCTTTATGCTAGGTGTTAGACTATACAAGTCTAGCCTATATTATGCGTTGAATAAGCGAACGTATAAACGTGGGGTAGAGGTAATATTAAGGATTTAATATTAAAAAGTTGGGGTGCAATTGATATGATTTTGCATGCCATAAGTGGATGGCCATAATTGAGTCAATTATGGACATCATTAAAAGTTGACTTAATTAATAATTTGAATAGGGAATTATTAAAACTGGGGTAAAAGATTTTAAGTGTTAATCAATGCTTAGGACACGAGGTTGGACTCGTTTGTGACGTAAACCTGCCCGGACCCGCCCGGCAAAATCAGTGGTCACAAATTTCAGCCCAATGTGAGAGGTCCTAGGCCTAAACTAAACATAATGGTTGTAAAGACACGAGGTTAGACTCTTTTATGGTGTAAGACTGCCCGGACCCGCCTGGCAAATCCAGCTGCCAAAATGCCAGTCTAATGTGAGAGGTCTTTATGAGGTTATGGCCTGAATGAATTAAGAAATACTTAACCAGATAAACATGTAAGGTGGGACATGGGGGTTAAGTAGGTGCCTTGGGTGGCATGAGGAATCTAGGGGGTGCCCTTAGTGGCATGTGAAATACGATTAGTAAGACTTAACCAAACACACATGTAAATGAACATGACTAAGAGGGTTAAGTAGGATATACTACTGACAAGCTTAGGTGGGTTGCTTGTGGGGGCCCATTTCGACCAGTATCCCAAACGTATATTTGTGCGCTCGACCCAAGTCGAGGACGGGACACGCATGCTGGGTTTGACTGTAAGAGGCCAAAACGGGGAGCGGTGGCAACGCAAATCCAACGGGTTTCGTATGCGTGTGTGGACCCGGGCTGGTAGGTAAGACGTTGTTGCATCGTGTAGATATAAGCCGTGCATTCTCAAGTTGTATCGGGTTGCCACTTTAGGGGAGTGATACTCCCTACTGTGGGGCCAGCACGGGTATCTACGAGTAGGGAGCCGATCGAAAGTGTGTAGTGGGGTACACCTAGTGGAGATAGGGGCAGACGACACCTATGTAGTCAGCTAGGGGTACGTAAGGCTATTTATAAAGTTTCTGTGTGAAGCAAGTGGGATCAAACAATAGGGTGACTGGTGTGGTGCAGTGTAGTAGTGTGCGGTGCAGTGTAGTAATCATTCGTTAGTCATTAGGTATGCCTTTACCGTTATCTTTAACGTTATCTTAAACGCTATCTTTATCTTCCTAAGAGTTCATAGACATTTACTTGTCTTCCAGCTTATGCCTTAGTCTAGTTATTTTGATAATAGTATTGTTAGAATTATCATACTCGCCAGACTTTATGTCTGACCCCCTCTATTTCTATCCTTTTTCCCCCTCCAAGTCCTCAGGTTGGGCCCAGCTCTAGTGGAGTTTGATTGAATTGCTTCATCTCTCTTTGGAAAGCTTGGACCGTTGAAGTAAAGTCCAGCTTGTTATCTTTTTAATGGCTATTTATGTAATGGGATTATGTATTTTGTTTTTATGAAGATGGATATTGTACTTGGTTATGATCTATGGTTTTATGATGTAACAAACATGTTTAATTTCCGCTGCAATAAAATGAAGTTTTAGATTTCCAAGTACTATTTATTATCTGTCTTGTTGTAATTTTTCTGTTCTATATTCACTTATAACCTCCATGGAAGTTAATGCATTCCCTTTGTGAGTGAAATTAATGGACGTGGGGTGTTACATCCCCCCTCATTTCCTTAAGCTAAAATGTTGTTAACTTTATAACTCAACATGTTTTAGTTCCAATTTGTTCTATCCGCTTATGATGTGATCCTTAATATTATCTTATACATTACATACTTAAGTATATAAACCAATTTATATACCAATGTATACTTCCTAAATCATTTAAAAGTTAATGTAAATGTATATACACAAGAGTTCACTACATTTCCAATCTTCTGTCTCCATGATGTGTTCGTTTACTCCAAGCCCACAAGTGTGATCCCCTTGCACTTCAACTCACGAAAAAAATTGCACCATGTATTTACACTGTTATAATCATGTATTGTTTTGCTACATGGCATTCGTTCTTACATCTCTGATTGAGTACATCATGTAATTATAAAGAACCACAACTTAAACACTGTTCCCACTTCGTGCAGGTTCAGTTTTAAGTCTTCCAATTGCAGTAACCAATCTGATTAGGTCGAAACCAATGTACTCCATGTTGCTATTACCTCATCCTAATATATTCAAGCTCAATAACCGAATCCACGTATCGAATTACTTCTCTCAAGCTTCTTTAAATATGTTACACCATTAAGTCCATGTTCTTCTATATTTTAATTGGAGTAATAGGTAGTCTACTCATTAGTAAATAAATACTTTCCTTAAGGGAAAGAAGAAGAAAAAACAATACCTGATGCAACTTAGTTTCGACTTAGCTGTGATTGACCCACTATCGATTTTGTTTATCGAAAATGTCTAATACCATATAAGAATCCAATCAGCCTTATATAAATTTCATAACCCTATGTCACAAACTCATAAATTGGTATAAATGAGTTTGATTAATACTTATAGAAATTGATATATGTTTAGATTATTTTTTCCTTACACATCAAAAACTAGATTATACTTTGAATAATAGTCCAAAAGTCAAATACGTTAGATGTTCAAAAATTTAATGCCAGTATATTGGTGAAATGTCCAGATCGAAACTGATCTAGTATATAATTTAACTAGTAAGAAACACAAATACACCCAGAATTTTATTAGTAAATCTAGATGTAGAACAATTTGGCTAGCGTTTAACTTTCTTCGGTAGAATATTTGTCATAAGAAACAGTTTCATATTAAAATCTAATTGGAAATATTTGCATACAAAACTTCATGGGTAATGAATATAACAACCTCTTATAATGATTTGCAAATTCAAATGTTTTTAGATTTATGTTTGAGTTGAAATTGAAAATTGAAATTTAAAATAAATAATGATATTTGATATTTTAAATACGTTTAACAAAATGTAGCAGAAGAACAAATTTTATAGTCAAATACGCAAATTCGTATAATTCGCATAAAATTAGTAAAAAGTGATGTAAAATTGTAGAAAAATAAAAAGTTAGCAAATTCAAAATTTTTTTTATTTAAAAATATTAGACCTTTTTCTAACTAGGATGTCATTTTTCATTTCATGAAATTCAGATGTTTATTGCTCATAATATACGATTTGTCCACAAAAATGTGCAAAACTTTCAAGATAACTTGTGTATATCTTTAGCCATTCTACCTATAAATTGTTTTGAATTTTGAATAAGAAGTAAATTAAGGGATTCAGCTGACACCACATATTAAGTCAGCCACATTTAATTTTCATGTAACTTTACCTAATTTGAAGAGATTGTTTTGGAGACAAAACAACGTATTCTTCTCCTCTATCTCATGTCTAATTCATGTATTTTCCTATTTCTCCCCTTTCTCTTCTTGTTCAGATTTGCACCCATACCCATTATATCTCAAATTCAAAATCACGTACCACCCTTTTTTTCTCAAACCCAACTTCTCTGAATCTTCCCTCTTCTTTATTTTTTTTCACGCAGCTCCATTTTCTTCCCTCCTAGATTATGTAAGCCCTAAATCAAATCACTGCCCCTTCCTCCGTTCTCCAGTGCAAACCATCAACTCTAATCTACGTGCCTCTTCTCGGCCCTAACCACCATCACCCTACTACCTAAACTATCGAGCTTAGAGCATGACCACTACACCCTTTTCCCTCTATAATCTGCATGGGCACCACCAAACCAACTACACGATGCAACCCTAGATCATGCCTCCACCTCAGCTACATTATTCAAACCTAGACCGTGCCTCCACCTCAAATACATCACTCTAAATCCTGTCGTCCCTACTTCACATGAAAAAAAAAAACCGAGCCTCTCACCATAAAAACCTAGATCTAAAAACTTGAACCGAACCCACTTGCCTCTTATCTTATGTAAAAAATAAGAAGAAGATTGTTCGAGTGTGACAACCCGCACCTTTCTAAGTCTGAATTTTGATTAAAATCAAAACTAAAACTCATCCGGACACAGATTGTGTAAATCTGGCACCTGCAAATAATGAGCATAAGCTTAATAAAAGTACAATAAAACATACTAACAGCGGAAAAATGACAGGATAATCAATCTCGATCAGGATAACTTCCTTAATGGTGAATCACCACATCAATAATGAGCATAAGAGAACAAAAAATAGTGAAATAAGCATGAAAACTTTCAAAGACCTGTCTTACCTGGGATAAACTATGATTTGATACGAAAAGGGTGTTAGTACAACAAGTCCTGATGAGATGGAAATGTAAAATCCAATTTATAATATACCGATGTGTCCCATTTCGTTTCACCCAAGAGTATATGTTTAACAAGGTTAGTAGTTCTAGCCCAACCTTGCAATTTACGCATAACGATTAACTATAAAACCCAAGGTAGAACATCCCAAAGATTGATTATTGTTACATACTGAGATTAAACTTTTATGTATATATGAAGCATTGACACTATCACATAACCAATAACTAAGAGGTGAACCCTTCAACCACTTAATACCACAATAAATCCAAAGGGTTGGTCTATAGTCACCTATGACCTCGCTCAAAATGAAAAGGCAGAGTCCTTTGATCACCTAAGATATTCCTATATGGTTTGTTGATATGTTATTCTAATTAAGAAGACAAAAGCTATTAAGACCCTAAATTTAAGGCTTCCGTTCACACATGTCCTAATCCCGTATAGAATGAGAGATAGTAAGCAGTCACATGTTACCTATAGGATAGGTTGACAAATGACCATCATTTAAGACATTCCCCAGGCGTATCCTTATGCTACCACTAGTTGACATTTCAGATAAGCCCTTGAGCCACTTAACACTTCCCGCAAGGTAGTTAGACCTATGGTTCCTCCACAGTGGTCATTTAATATGAAAACCCAAAGCAGATTCTAAATGAGTCACTTAATACCTAGAGGAAGCGGACTCTCCAAAATATTATCAATTTTGTTCCCATTAGCCATTTAATACTTTTTATTGGAAGATGGTGAGTTGTCCGATCAATTAATACCTAACAATAGCGGGTCCCATGATAATACCTT
This sequence comes from Allium sativum, assembly GCA_030737875.1. Classification (NCBI taxonomy): domain Eukaryota; kingdom Viridiplantae; phylum Streptophyta; class Magnoliopsida; order Asparagales; family Amaryllidaceae; genus Allium; species Allium sativum. The sequence goes on along the minus strand of CM060913.1, from coordinate 268,440,782 downwards.
TACCTTGAAAGGAAAGAGTGAATCCAATCACTTTACCCCAAAAAGGCGGATCCAATTTCTTAATACCCCCAGTAGGATGATATAACCACTAAAGACCTTCATTCCAAAGTAGGATACAACTTAAGTCATCCTTCAAGTTTCTTCTTTCAGAAGGGAGGCTGGCACTACAGCCACTTAAGAATTCAACACTTGAAGTAAACCCCCAAGAACATTTCGCTTACAGTAGTAGTTATTGTCATGGGTTCGATAGATTAATTATATTATACATCATATGCAGGTATATCCGATCGCTAAAAGTTTAAACTTCTATCAATTAACGCAACTAACCTTGCAATAATGACATACTAAGCTCGAATAGTATATTAACTAGACATACTATTTCTAGGTTAAAATTAGTGATAAAATAAGATTGATTATTGTAATATAAGGTTCATAACTCTAAAATATTTTAGATTAGTATTAATCATGGAAATTGCTACCTTGTTCCTCATTTAATTAATTAATTATCATAACTCTCACATGTCATTAATAACCATAATGGCCACTTTTCCTAAGACAATGGAGACTCAAATAATTACTAATTATGTTAGCCCTTTTCCAATTTACTACTACTATCTACTTATTGCAAATCCTTCCTATTGCATTAATTATTGTTTAATATTTTAATTCTTTATTTTATATTTATAATATTAATTGCCACTGATTTGGAGACGCGGCATGACATACCCGTTTATACTAAATGTGACCTCTGGATTAACGATCATTAATTTCCACATTTATTAACCATTAAAACAATTACTACAGTTGTAGTTATGCATTTATTATAGGTAATATTGATTTAATCCCTTAAGTTACGGAGAAAATTTAAAATTATAACTTACACTTAATGTTTATAGAATATTATTAATAACTAACATTAATTATGCGTTTTTGGACGGATATTTATTTGTTTTCAAATTTTGTAATTTCAATATGTTTACGTTCTAGTCCAAAGTACTGGCTAGAACAATCCCTCTATGTTTTGACTTATTGAGATTTCAAATCCTATTAAAAGTCTCTTGTTATAAATTCTATAAGTTTTCTCAAATATTTAAAATAAGGAAACATAAACACATTCAAAGTTACAAGGATAATATTTTATTTGGAACAAACAATATAAATTACGTGCAAAACACGTGATTACACATCTCTTCCTTTTGTTTATTTTGCGCATTCCTTATAATTTTAAACGTACCCGTTATGTGTAAAAAGGACAAAATAACTATTTTACAAAAATTGAACAAAACCTTAAACAACTCAAAACAATGACGGATTTGAAACCTAAAAAGAATAATTTACATAACATTTACATTTACAACCCTTTTTACAAGTCTAAAATAAAATAATACACAAATCACTAGCATATTTAGGGGCTGATTTCAAAATTTAAGTGAAACATTAACAAAAGGCGTAGAAAGAAATACAGGCAAGATTTAGATATTTTACAAGAAAGTCGGTAAATTCAAATTATCATATTTTGGCATATACATCTAAATTTCACCAATGAAACAAAAAATTGATATTACAAACAATATTTAGATTTTCCACTCATGTGGAAAGCCATCCCAAATGTCAGATCTTAATTACAGCTTTTCAGTTTTTATCCTAAAATCCCTATATATCTATAATATGTTTAAATAGGGGACATATTTACATATTACAAATTGTAGATATGGAAAAGAGTTGGAACAAGGGAAGAAAACAAATAATAAAACCTAAGAATTTACCTTAAGCACAAGAATAAATCCTTTCATAAATCTGGGTATATTCTCTATAATCTTTATTATAGATTTGAAGACAATATATTTGACAAAGTTTGGAGGAGAAAGAAGAAATGAAAATGGAAAAGCTTCACTATTGCCTCTAGAAAATACGAGTAAAAAATGGAGGGTCTAGACCAACTTTTATAGACACTCAAATAAACCATAATAGTAAAATTGAATTTGAATACAACAGATCCGTTAATATGAAAATTATAAAACCAAAACCTTAGCTGCCACAGCTGTCTTGACTTATAGACTGAAGGACTGATCGATGGACCCTACCCAAACCAGTCGTCCTCTTAGTCGACCTGGCTATTGCTGGGCATGGTAAGTTTTTAATTACCATTTGTTATTTAAATTATTTTCCTTCCACCATTGTTTTCCTTCCGTAACTTTGGCATACAAACTCATTTCACAAAGTTTCATACATGAATGTCAACTAGAATTCCGTCTCGAATGGAATGGTTCATGATGATTTTTTGGAAACTAATTAAAAATTTAAGTAATGCCAAATTTCGAGGTGTTACATTCATTACTCCTTAAACGAAATTTCATCCTAAAATTTTACCATTGATAAAGTCATGGTGCTGGCATCTAATGATCATTAACCACACATCCAATTTTTGTACAATTAATTTTGCAACAAAACGTATGCAAGTGTACAATATGCATAATGAGTCACAACCATGAAAGTATGTCTGCATAATGATTCTAAATCTGATCCTCTTATATGTAAGCCTTTTTGTATTGAAAACATTCCTAAAAACGTAATGCATTATAAAATATACCGACGGTTCTATATGTATGCTGCTTTTTGAAAAAACATTTTTTATACATAATAATAATAATAATGCGCTATATAAATAAAGCCTCCATCTTCGGGCTCCATATCCAAGCACCACTTACCATCATTTATCCTAAGCATCCCCACCAACTATCCTGTTTATGTTAGAGGAGGGAGATCATAACATAAAGTTCGGGTGATTGAAAATCGTATGTGTTCATGGAGTAACTATTTCCTGTATTTATCAGTGTAAATTCTCCATGTTATTTCTACGCAATTCAACAAACAATCAATAACATAAATTTTTGAGGCGGACTACACTACAGCCAATTAAGGCCTACTACGAATTTATTTTAGGGATAGTTCTCTATCATCACTTAATACCCTATGAGGCGGACTACCACTCGGTCACTTAAGGCCATTACTTTATATTTACTTTAGGGTGGATTCTATATCATCACTTAATACCCTATAGAGGATAGTAGTCAGCTGATACCCCATCCTATAATCATCAACGCACACACATATATATATACATATATATTCTCTCCTTTGTAATACAATAAATAGTAATACGCAACTTAATACCGAGCTAGGGTAGACCCTTCTTGTCATTTAAGAAACCTTTGACAAACCTATACAATACTATTTAATTGGTATTACAGGTGAACTCCTAGCCACTTAATACTTCCCTTAGATAGACAGTTCCCCTTATATAGTCGGCGAAACACATAATATCCCTTCCCGAGGTCAACCCTCACAAATCCCATAGATAAGAAGAAGACACTTCCGGACAACTACCCCACTCGTACATCATCATTTATTAGGACCATTTAATACCTTACATAAGAGAAAGGCGGCCCCAATGACCAATTAAGACCTATTAGGGTGCGTCAAATGACTCTAGTCCAGAACCAAGGTGTGAACCTTAGGAATGTACATAGTCCTAACTACTTAATACCCAACAAGGAAGGTTAGTCACTTAATACCCTCTTAAGGCAGGCTTACCTTCACACAAATATATATATATATATATATATATATATATATATCGACACATACTAGACATCTCATATTAAACTGGCCACCTGTAGTTGTTGGATTTATCCGCGGTCCCGGGCAAGCTTCTATTATAAGTTGGGTTTAACGTCGCATCTTATCGTAATAATTATAATGGCCTAAGTTGCATAAACCTGTCACATTAACCAGTCTTACTTGTAGATGCTGGATATGCCGATCGGTTACTAGAAGGCTTCTACTACAAGTAATGGTTAACATCGTGTCTGTGTGTCATTAATTATAATTTAAAAGCCATAAACTCACACGCATACAAATTCTTATGTGGAAACATAATTTCTATTACTTAATTTTAACATAGTAATTATGGTATACTATAAATATATAAATAAATATACATAAATTTAATGCATGTGAATAATGACCTAATACATTTGAAATGCCACTCCCAGTAACCATAACTAAGGTATATAAGTTAATTTCCTTATCAAATAGCATGGTCCAACATGCATATTTTCATTCAATGATTAAAAATGGAAATTACAACAAATAAAACTTGCAACCTAGGTTTGAATAATATTTAAATAATAAAAGCATAGGAAAGGTGCAATAAATCTCATTACAAATGCAAAAACCTTGCATTCGGCGTTGCTTTACATTTTATTTTTATATCACATACAAAACTTAATATTCTAAGATATTATTTATAATACATTCTAACAAATCTATTTAAAATAGATGTGTAATCCTATTAGTTTACAATACACAAATCTTATGTTTTAGTACACAAACATACATGTATAATTGAAGTGAAATAAAGTTAATCATACCCAAAATTTAAGGATTTCACAACACCTAATGCCTAACATTCATTATTCCAATAACAAAAACCCAACATATCTCGTTTGATTGATCATTTAAGAAATAAACAAAATATAGGATTTGGAGGGTTTAAAGTGTCTTATTTTTGTTTTAATCAAAATCCCATATAAGCATACTATTCCAAATCCATACTACAAAAGATAGAAAATAATAACTTATAGGATTTCCACTCACAGTGATTTGAGAAGGAAGAACAATAGGATTTGTGTAGAATCAGATATGGATCCAGTCTTCGAAATCATACTCCGATCCTTCTAATATATGTATTTATATAAGAATAAGAACTTAGAGTCTCATACGTGTATAACTGAATTCCAAAATCTTAATCTACATAAATCTAAATTATAGAAGATAGAATGAGGGTTAAGAGGAATATAAGAGTTCCCAACCTTTCTCTGGAGATAGCAATGGTAGAAGGATAGTATGGAGGCGTAGAATGAAATAAGATTAGAGTTATGAGTGAGGCTAGCGAGTTATATTTATAGTTGCAAGAGTGTGTATAGACCGTTGGATTAGTTTAATTTAATCTGGATGATCTATTAAGTGCAAAACTATAAAAATATCTCTATAAAAACACACATTCCCCAGCCATCCCATGAGAGGGTGGTTGACCTCCTTTATAGTGGAGCGGTTGACCCCCTTCTGGGGTCGAGCCAGGAGATTTAAATCTCCTTCGACGTTGTTTTTTTATTAATTCCTTAATTAATGGCTTTGGTTTCTTTCCATATGTTGATTATCTTTGTCCCCTTTGCATATGAATATATACACAAATTAAAATCCTCTTGGAATATTCTTTTATGCCAATATATAATTGACTATATTCCGAGTTTATATTTAATAACTTCGAAATTCAAACCTTTGTCTAAATATTTACCCATAACTTGTTTGTTAATATCTTCTTCATAAAGACTCCGTTTTCAGTAAATTAAATTTGAAAATGGGTCAGAATCTCGCTACGAACACAAAAGTAATACTTTCATGGCCCAATTCTCAATTATTAAAAAGCTTGTTTTCCAACCCATTAATTTATTACTAATTATTATTAATTTAATTTAAATTATCTTATGTCTATTTAGGGCTTATTTTATGGAGTGTTACATTCTCCTTCCCTTAAAAGAGATTTCGTCCCAAAAGATTTTTGAAAAGGCAGAAGAAACAACAAATCGCTCTAACAACCATGTTGTGCACCCATGTTGTTTTATAAACATCCATAACTCATAGTGATTGTGTATTTTGGACTTGCTAAAGTGAGCTCAGTCCTAGCGTGTATGCGTAATAAGTGATGTTGTATGTATGCAAACCATCCTAATATGCATATAATTCTATATGAATGCGCGGTGCATTCATATTGCAACCATCTCCTACCATCCAATCTAACAATCACTATACAACCATGAAAATATTTTTAGAGAAATAATTACCCGAGAAAAGCTTTGGATGAGTCTGTCCAATCTTCACATTGTTTTCCTAGGTGCTTTCCGTAGGGTTATCTCCCTATTGTACTTGGACTAAGCGAATATGTTTGTTGCAGAGTCTTTTGATTCTATGCTCCATGATCTTTGCGGTTGCACAGTGAACCCTAGACTCTAACTCGAAGCTCCTTAAGTTCCCAATATCATCTTGGTCGAGTCAAACGGCAGAATCATGAAAGCAATTTCAAAGACGAGAAACATGGAAAACGTTATGGACCCCCAATAAGTACTTAGAAAGATCCAGAAAATAAGCCAGCTTCCGGATCCTATCCACGATCTTAAATGGCCCAATAAATCAAGGAGCCAACTTCCTAGTCTTCCCAAACTGGACTGTCTTCCTATGAGGCGAAACTTTTACAAATACCAAATCTCCAATGCTAAATTCAAGTTCCTTCCTTCTTCTATCCGGATATGACTTCTGTCGGTCCCGGGCAATCTTCATCCTCTATCAAATCAAAGCGATTTTCTCCACAGATTCACAGATAAGGTATGGTTCAAGTATAATCTTGCTGGTAGTTTCCCAGCAACAAGCAGGCCATTTCATTACCGCCCATGCAATGCTTCGTAAGGGGCCATACCAACTGTTGCTTAGTAACTATTGTTACACGAAAACTCTACCAATGGAAAGTGATGCTCCCAAGCTACTTCGAAGTCGATGATGCAGGCTCTAAGAGTATCCCCTAGACTCCATTCACTCTCTCTCTCTATCTGACCATCGGTTTGCGGCTGAGTGGCGATACTCAAACTCAGCATTTACCCAAAATATGCTTGTAGGCTCCTCCAAAATTCGCTAGTAAACAAGGGGTCTCTATCACTAACTATGCTAGTCGGAGTTCCGTGTAGCTAACTATCTCCTTGACATATAACTGGGCTAAAGAAGCGCAGGTCCTACTCTTCTTGATTGGGATAAAATGGACGCTCTTTGTTAATCGAACCACAATGACCCAAATGCCTTCATTTCACTTCTGACACCTTGGAAGACCATCAATAAAATCCATTGAAATGTGTTTCCATTTCCAAGAAGGAATCTCTAGGGGTAACAACAATCCTCCAGGCCCAGCTTGCTCTGCCTTAACTTTTTTACAAATTAAACATTTAGCTACAAACTCTGCAACATCCCTCTTCATTCCTCCTCAATAAAAACTCCTTCTCGTATCCCTAAACATTTAATCTCCTCCGAGGTGTTTGGTCATCCTAGACCGATGACACTCCTCTAGAATTTCTCTTCTAAGGTCTCCATTCTTAGGGACACAAATTCGATTGTCCCTTCTTAAACTGCCACTACTATAAATAGGATATCTAATCAAATGAGAAAAGGTTCTCCCTTAGAAACCCTTCTTTTATTGTCTTCAACTCATCATAGTGATCTTGCTCGCTCTTTATTTTTTCCATCAAAATTGTTCTTACTTCCATAACTCCGAGGAATCCTTGAGCTGCTTCAAATGGAGGCTACAAGTTGAAACTAGAAAGGAACTCCTACTGCATCCACTTGGTGATTGCATACAAGATATCATGCTTCCAACTCATAGCGTCGGCAATGACATTCCACTTCCCAAGGGTATACTAATAGCAAACGCAAATGATGCTAGATACTTAATACACCGTTGTTGGCAAAGTTCAGATCACGCTTAGAGAACAAATATCTAAGAGACTTATGGTTGGTAAAGAGCTTAAACTTTTCTCCTAAAAGACAGTGTATCCACATCTTTGGGGTAAATACTATAGCTGCTAACTCCAAGTCATGTACAACAACATCTCCTTATGCTACTTAAGTAGCTACTTGCATAGGCAACTACTCTAACCTTTTACTTGTGTAGTGCACCTAAATTAGTCCTGCAAGCATCTATGAAAACTATGAGCATCTTGGTTTCATATGGAATAACAGGAATAAGTGCACTTGTGAGAGGTTCGTTCAACCTTTCAATGGCAATACCACACTTCTCACTCCACAAAAACTCATGGTTCTTTTTCATTAACTAAGTTATAGGGGTTGCAATCCCTGCGAAGTACTTAATAAATTTCCAGTGATGGCCTGCTAACCCAAGAAAACTTCTAATCTCTATCGCATTGCTGGGTATCCTCCACTCTTGAACCGCCTCAACCTTAGCAGGGTCTATGCTAATCCTTTTCCTGAGATGATGTGTCCAGGAAACTTGACTTATTCCATCCAAAAGTGATATTTCAAAAACTTGGTCTTGAGTAGATTTTCCTTCAGAATTCCTAGGACCTTTCTCAAGAGAACCTCATGCTCCATATAGTCCTTGGAAATGATAAGAATGTCATCTATAAACACTACCACTATCTTGTTGATAATGCCTCTAAATATCTTACTTGTAAGATCTGCAAAGAAATCAGAGGCATTCGTCAAACCGTAGGGCATAACTACCCACTCAAATAACCCATCTAGCAACTTGAATGTTGTCTTAGCTTTACTCTCTTTGAAAATCCTCAACCGGTGAAGCCTGGTTGCCTGATCTAAGTGAGAAAAGATTTGGACACCTCCCAAATGGTCAAACTTGTCATTAACCCAAGGTAGGGGCATTTATTCTTCTTAGTTAGCTTGTTGAGTTCCCTATAATCCACAAATAATCTTAATGATCCAGTGGATTTGGTGGATTACTACTAGTGCACCTCGCTCAAACGTACTTCTTCGAATAAACCCTTTCTACAATAACTCATAGATTTGTTTATCCATCTCTTTATTTTCCTTAGGAGCCATGTGCCTTAATGGTAATGCTATTAGCCTCACGTCCTTCACGAAGTCTATCCTAAACAAGATTTCTCTGTGCGGTGGAAGTCCCACGACTTCCTCAAAGACATTTGGAAACTCGCACACAATAGGCACAAAAGATGGTCCTTCTAAATCAGACGATAAGGAATATTATAAGGTAAGATCCCTATTCCCAGTCTTACAAGGGATCTCTAAGTTACGTCCTCCGCGACTTCTTAAGAAAACGACTCTCTTATCATAATTAAGGACAGCCCTATAAAACGATAGTCAATCCATCCCTTATATTAGACTATACCCCCCGAATTCTAGGACATACACATCATAAAATAATTCAACATCGTCGATGTATTATACTAGGCCTTTACACATAAGAAAAAGTTACATAGCTCTTCCGATAGGGTTAAATACCCTTATCGGGCTACTAGCAATGGACATAGGAAGATTTAAGGAATCAACAATTTTTCTAGCAACGAAGGAATTGGTTGCTCCTGAATCAAATAGGGTACACACAGAAATTCCTAGAATAGAGATTATACCTCCCAAAGCTAACTATCCCTGATCTCTAGGGGGTTGATTTCAAAGCGGTGCTGCCTCCAAAGCAAGATTTTTCCCACTCTGTACTACTTTAAGTTTAGGGAAATTCCTTGCTAAGTGTCCATCCTCATGAAATTTGAAGCACTTTCCTCTGAATTACGGCTCTGCTAAGTTCACCTTACAATCCTTGTCCACATGGCCCTTCCTGTGGCACCTCGAACACACCTTAGGCCCCTTCTTAAATTTACCTCCTTTCTTCATCTTAAGCCAAAAACTTTTTGTAACGAACCATATTTTTACAGTATATAAAAAATTTATTTAATTATTTAAATAATGGTTTGGTTATTTAAAATGACCAGAATTAAATAATATTGAATATTTAATAAAAGTAAATAATATAATAATATATTTAATTTATGAAGTTGTCAGAAATGGTAGAATTCACAAAATGGTGTGAATTGGATCATCGGTGATATTTAATTCAGTTTAGAATTGAATTAGAATAACGAACATATTATTTGAACGACAGTTTGAACGTATAATTATAATATAATTATAATCGACTCGAAATGGCGCGGCAGTTCGCTATTTGTTGATTTGAACTTCAACTGAATGTACATGGTCCATTTTAAATCGGATTTCTGTAAAACAAGAAACACTAGGAGCTGGTGAAGTATATTTTTCTGATGGAAGAGAAAAATCGAGATTTCGTCATGTAGATTTTTAGTTATGTCCAAATCAAATTTTAGAAAAGTCGATGTGGAATTCTTTTATAATTTATATCGATTTATTTATATTTTAAAATGGATTTTTAAGTATAAATCGAATATCAATGTAACATTGGATTCGAAATATCGAGTTATAAATCCCAATGTAGCAGTATGATATTCTGTTATGAATATATACGATAATATTTATTTCTAAATATTAATTTTAATTGTTCTTAAATATATTTATATATTTAAATGGGTTATTTAGAGCTTTAAAAATAGACAGTTTTTCAAACAACCTCAGAATTCAACGAAACTAATTTTATTGGATCCGCAATATTAAATTATTGTTAGATTTCAATTTCCATGATTTTTGAAGTCATTATGTGTCCGTATGGATTTTTAGAGTGAAAAACAGTCAGTATTTGACGGTTAAAAATACGCCGTGTGAGCAAATGGAGTCAGAATTCGACGAAACCAGTTTCGTTGGGTCCGCAATGTCAAACTTTAGCTGTAGGTTCATTTCCGTTATTTTTGGGTATCGTATGTGATCAAGGAATTTTAGAGGACGAATACAAAGAGCGATTGCTTAAAAATAAATAAAATAATCAAATAAAAAATATAAAAACCACGCTATAAATACCGAATAGCTCTCCTAAACGTAGACCAAATTTTGTCTGGTGAAAATCTACTTCCGCCGTCAATCTTCTTCATCCTTTCAGCAAAACAAAACTTCATAAAATCAAAAGAAATTCGATAAATCACTATACATATGGATACGAGCTTCTACTTCCATCCGCTTCATTGCAGTATCGATTTGGGGAGGTTCGAACAACTTTTGTTCGATGTCGCGTGAGCATCTGAGTTCTAGGGTTTGTGTGCGTCGATGCTTGAAATGGTGGGTGGATTTTGGTTTAGGGGATCGAATGGAGGCTGGGTTCAAAGATTTGGTGGAATCGACATATAAAAATGTCGATCATTGTAAGACAGGGCACGACAATACTGTGGTTTGACGTGATTGCTTGAGGGGTTCGAATTTCACTTGGGAACTTTGATGTTGAAGAGGATTCAAAGGAGAGTGTAATGGTGCTTTCAGTTTCGGTGTTAGAAGAGAATGGAAGGAGGATTTGGCGTGGAAAATATCTGGAAATTTGAAGTCGCTGTTGGGTAAAAACGGGGAAGAAGGAGGAGTAAAATGGGCGTGTAACGTTGGGCCTAGAGACGTGAATTTGGGCCTGCTCGCAAATGGTGAGGCCCGATTGATTTTAACTTATGTTATTTTTAATTTAAATGGTATTCAAACTTTAAAAATACGTATCTTCTATATACGATATCAAATTGATGAACCGTAAGTTGCGTTGGGATCATATGGATGGGCACTACAACATGGAACTGACTGGGTGTGGATTCATGCTCATTACAATTTATGGCGAAATAAATTGCCTGATCAGAATCAACAGACGCAAATCGTTATTTAACGGTTAACGCGAAAGGTGAGTAATCTCACTAAGTCTGCTCAGTTTATATTTTTACAAAATATTTTTAGAATTTATAAATGATGGTTGTTTGCTGTATGTTGGCTGTTTGGTTGAACTGCTAGTCAGTTGATTGAAAATATAGATAACGATATAGATATAAATCATTAATCATATATTGATTCTGTTTAGCAGAATATTTCATAGTAAAATAAAATTGATGTTAATTTTATTGTTTAACATCTGTGGATGCAGGAAAACAGGTTGGAGGGACCCAACTGGGTTCCTCAACATTTATTTTACTGTTTTTTTTCATATATTGTGTTATATGATGTGATATGAAATCTGTTGTTGATTTTGTATGGTTGAATGACACCGGTCATTGTTAAATGGTATGTTAAATACCAGAAAGAATACTAGAATGTTAAAAAGGAAAATTTCAATGTTATATTGAAAAAGAAATATTTATAAAATCAAAGATTTTATAAGAAGAAAAATATTTATTTAGAAAATAAAAAGATTAAAAAGGATTATTTATTTGTTAATCATATAGATAGAATTAAAGGGAAATATTTGTAAAACATTTACAAAGAGAGTTGAAAAAGAACAATTTGTAAACTATATTCAAATTGAATTGAAAGGGATATTTATTTGAAAAATAAATAGAATAGAAAGGGGAAATATGTGTAAAGAAAATAGTTTGATTATTAAAGGAATTACTTATAAAATCAATAGATTTTATAAATAGAAAATATTTTATAAAATAAATAGAATTACCAGAAAGGGGATTTATTTTATAAATAAATAGATTATAAAAGGAAATACTTGAAAAGTGACTAGAATTATATAAAAGGAGAATTTTGCCTTTGGAAGGTTTAGACCCGTGCTTCGCACACGGGTATAACATGCTATGGATTTAAATCAAAGATTTTAATGGAATCTGTTTTAATAGATAAAGTAAGAAGGTAAATTTATAAATAATATTTTATAAATTAAATAGAAGGTTTATCATTGGATAAATAGAATATATAAGTCAGGACTTATATAGAGAAGTAAGAATCGATTTCAACATCGATATTTGAAACTGAATAAACGTAGAGTTAATCAAAGGAGTTAGTCAGTTAGAGTTAATCAGGTAGAGTTAATCAGTTAGAGTTAATCAGGTAGAGTTAATCAGTTAGAGTTAACCAATTAGAGTCAATTATATAGAGTTAATCGAATTAGAATTAATTGAATATTAGTTATTCAATTAGAGTTGATTGAATATAGTTATTAGAGATAGAATTAGTCAGAACATAGTTATTCAGGATGAGTTTCCATTTCATACGACTGCTCGCGTAATTCGCAGGGCTGCGGGTAGCCTACGGCGGTCGGATGCTTCCTGAGGGAATCAGGCGTAACCATTGTGATCGCTGCGATCTAGAGTCAAGCGAATGGAGTTAAATTGAATATTAGCCATTCGAAATAAAGTTAAAAACTGACATTGTTTTTCGAATATAAGTTAATCGAATATTAGTTATTCAATAGAAGTTAAATAAGTTGAGTTAATCAAGTAAGTTAATAAAGTTGAGTTAATCGAGTTGAGTTAGTCAGGATGAGTTAATCAAACCTAGTTAATCCAAAGGAGCTATTCGAAATAGTTTATTCGAATAGAATTAAAGGAGTTATTCGAAATAGTTTATTCGAATAAAATTAAAGGAGTTAATCGAATATAGTTTATTTGAAAGGAGATTAATCGAATGTAAATCATTCGTAGAAAGTAAGTCGAATGTGAATCATTCGAATAGTGATTATCGAATGTAGTAATTCGAAGAGTGTGTTATCGAATATAGTTTATTCGAAAGGAGTTATGCATTAATTCCCACATTTATTAACCATTAAAACAATTACTACAGTTGTAGTTATGCATTTATTATAGGTAATATTGATTTAATCCCTTAAGTTACGGAGAAAATTTAAAATTATAACTTACACTTAATGTTTATAGAATATTATTAATAACTAACATTAATTATGCGTTTTTGGATGGATATTTATTTGTTTTCAAATTTTGTAATTTCAATATGTTTACGTTCTAGTCCAAAGTACTGGATAGAAAAATCCCTCTATGTTTTGAATTATTGAGATTTCAAATCCTATTAAAAATCTCTTGTTATAAATTCTATAAGTTTTCTCAAATATTTAAAATAAGGAAACATAAACACATTCAAAGTTACAAGGATAATATTTTATTTGGAACAAACAATATAAATTACATGCAAAACACATGATTACACATCTCTTCCTTTTGTTTATTTTGCGCACTCCTTATAATTTTAAACGTGCCCGTTATGTATAAAAAGGACAAAAGAACTATTTTACAAAAATCGAACAAAACCTTAAACAACTCAAAACAATGATGGATTTGAAACCTAAAAGGAATAATTTACATAACATTTACATTTACAACCCTTTTTACAAGTCTAGAATAAAATAATACACAAATCACTAGCATATTTACGGACTGATTTCAAAATTTAAGTGAAACATTAACAAAAAGGCGTAGAAAGAAATACATGCAAGATTTAGATATTTTACAAGAAAGTCGATAAATTCAAATTATCATATTTTGACATATACATCTAGGTTTCACCAATGAAACAAAAAATTGATATTACAAACAATATTTATATTTTTCACTCATGTGGAAAGCCATCCCAAATGTCAGATCTTAATTACAGCTTTTCAGTTTTTATCCCAAAATCCCTATATATCTATAATATGTTTAAATAGGGGACATATATACATATTACAAATTGTAGATCTGGAAAAGAGTTGGAACAAGGGAAGAAAAAAAATAATAAAACCTAAGAATTTACCTTAAGCACAAGAATAAATCCTTTCATAAATCTGGGTATATTCTCTATAATCTTTGTTATAGAGTTGAAGCCAATATATTTGACAAAGTTTGGAGGAGAATGAAGAAATGAAAATGGAAAAGCTTCACTATTGCCTCTAGAAATACGAGTAAAAAATGGAGGGTCTAGACCAATTTTTATAGACACTCAAATAACCCAAAATAGTAAAATTGAATTTGAATACAACAGATCCGTTAATATGAAAATTATAAAACCAAAACCTTAGCTGCCATAGCTGTCTTGACTTATAGACTGAAGGACTGATCGATGGACCCTACCCAAACCAGTCGTCCTCTTAGTCGACCTGGCTATTGCTGGGCATGGTAAGTTTTTAATTACCATTTGTTATTTAAATTATTTTCCTTCCATCATTGTTTTCCTTCCGTAACTTTGGCATACAAACTTATTTCACAAAGTTTCATACATGAATGTCAACTAGAATTCCATCACGAATGGAATGGTTCATGATGAATTTTTGGAAACTAATTAAAAATTTAAGTAATGCCAAATTTCGAGGTGTTACATTCATTCCTCCTTAAAAGAAATTTCATCCTAAAATTTTACCATTGATAAAGTCATGGTGCTGGCATCTAATGATCATTAACCACACATCCAATTTTTGTACAATTAATTTTGCAACAAAACATATGCATGTGTACTATATGCATAATGAGTCACAACCATGAAAGTATGTCTGCATAATGATTCAAAATTGGATCCTCTTATATGTAAGCGTTTTTGTATTGAAAACATTCCTAAAACATAATGCGTTATAAAATATACTGACGGTTCTATATGTATGCTGCTTTTTGAAAAACATTTTTTATACGTAATAATAATAATGCGCTATATAAATAAAGCCTCCATCTTCGGGCTCCATATCCAAGCATCACTTACCATCATTTATCCCAAGCATCCCCACCAACTATCCTGTTTATGTTAGAGGAGGGAGATCATAACATAAAGTTCGGGTGATTGAAAATCGTATGAGTTCATGGAGTAACTATTTCCTGTATTTTTCAGTGTAAATTCTTCATGTTATGTCTACGCAATTCAAAAAACAATCAATAACATAAATTAATGAGGCGGACTACACTACAGTCAATTAAGGCCTACTACTAATTTATTTTAGGGATGGTTCTCTATCATCACTTAATACCCTACGAGGCGGACTACCACTCGGTCACTTAAGGCCATTACTTTATATTTACTTTAGGGTGGATTCTATATCATCACATAATACCCTATAGAGGACAGTTGTCAGTTGATACCCCAACCTATAATCATCAACGCATATATATATATATATATATATATATATATATTCTCTCCTTTGTAATACAAGAAATAGTAATATGCAACTTAATACCGAGCTAGGGTAGACCCTTCTTGTCATTTAAGAAACCTTTGACAGACCTATACAATACTATTTAACTGGTATTACAGGTGAACTCCTAGCCACTTAATACTTCCCTTAGACAGACAGTTCCCCTTATATAGTCGGTGAAAGACTTAATATCCCTTCCCGAGGTTAACCCTCACAAATCCCATATATAAGAAGCAGACACTTCCGGACAACTACCCCACTCATACATCATCATTTATTAGGACCATTTAATACCTTATATAAGAGAAAGGAGGTCCCAATGACCAATTAAGACCTATTAGGGTGCGTCAAACGACTCTAGTCCAGAACCAAGGAGTGAACCTTAGGAATGTACATAGTCCTAACTACTTAATACCCAACAAGGAAGGTTAGTCACATAATACCTTCTTAAGGTAGGCCTACTTCACACAAATATATATAGACACATACTAGAAATCTCATATTAAATCGGCCACCTGTAGTTGTTGGATTTATCGGCGGTCCCGGGCAAGCTTCTATTATATGTTGGGTTTAACGTCGCATCTTATCGTAATAATTATAATGTCCTATGTTGCATAAACCTATCACATTAACTAGTCTTACTTGTAGATGCTGGATATGCCGATCGGTTACTGGAAGGCTTCTACTACAAGTAATGGTTAACATCATGTCTGTGTGTCAATAATTATAATTTAAAAGCCATAAACTCACACACATACAAATTCTTATGGGGGAAACATAATTTCTATTACTTAATTTTAACATAGTTATTATGCTATACTATAAATATATAAATAAATATACATAAATTTAATGCATGTGAATAATGACCTAAAACATTTGAAATGCCACTCCTAATAACCATAATTAAGGTATATAAGTTAATTTCCCTATCAAATAGCATGGTCCAACATGCATATTTTCATTCAATGATTAAAAAGGGAAATTACAACAAATAAAACTTGCAACCTAGGTTTGAATAATATTTAAATAATAAAAGCATAGGAAAGTTGCAATAAATCTCATTACAAATGCAAAAACCTTGCATTCGGCGTTGCTTTACTTTTTATTTTTATATCACATACAAAACTTAAGATTCTAAGATATTATTTATAATACATTCTAACAAATCTATTTAAAATAGATGTGTAATCCTATTAGTTTACAATACACAAATCTTATGTTTTAGTACACAAACATACATGTATAATTGAAGTGAAATAAAGTTAATCATACACAAAATCTAAGGATTTCACAACACCTAATGCCTAACCTTCATTATTCCAATAACAAAAACCCAACATATCGCGTTTGATTGATCATTTAAGAAATAAACAAAATATAGGATTTGGAGGGTTTAAAGTGTCTTTCTTTTGTTTTAATCAAAATCCTATATAAGCATACTATTCTAAATTCATACTACAAAAGATAGAAAATAATAACTTATAGGATTTCCACTCACAGTGATTTGAGAAGGAAGAACAATAGGATTTGTGTAGAATCAGATATGGATCCAGTCTTCGAAATCATACTCCGATCCTTCTAATATATGTATATATATATAAGAATAAGAACTTAGAATCTCATACGTGTATAACTGAATTCCAAAATCTTAATCTACATAAATCTAAATTATAGAAGATAGAATGAGGGTTAAGAGGAATATAAGAGTTCCCAACCTTTCTCTGGAGATAGCAATGGTAGAAGGATAGTATGGAGGCGTAGAATGAAATAAGATTAGAGTTAAGAGTGAGGCTAGCGAGTTATATTTATAGTTGCAAGAGTGTGTATAGACCGTTGGATTAGTTTAATTTAATCTGGATAATCTATTAAGTGCAAAACTAAAAAAATATCTCTATAAAAACACACATTCCCTAGCCATCCCATGAGAGGGTGGTTGACCTCCTTTATAGTGGAGCGGTTGACCCCCTTCTGGGGTCGAGCCAGGAGATTTAAATCTCCTATGACGTTGTTCTTTTTATTAATTCCTTAATTAATGGCTTTGGTTTCTTTCCATATGTTGATTATCTTTGTCCCCTTTGCATATGAATATATACACAAATTAAAATCCTCTTGGAATATTCTTTTATGCCAATATATAATTAACTATATTCCGAGTTTATATTTAATCACTTCGAATTTCAAACCTTTGTGTAAATCTTTACCCATAACTTGTTTGTTAATATCTTCTTCATAAAGACTCCGTTTTTTAGTAAATTAAATTTAAAAATGGGTCAAAATATCGACTGAACACAACAGTAATACTTTCATGGCCCAATTCTCAATTATTAAAAAGCTTGTTTTCCAACCCATTAATTTATTACTAATTATTATTAATTTAATTTAAATTGTCTTATGTCTATTTAAGGCTTATTTTATGGAGTGTTACATTCTCCTTCCCTTAAAAGAGATTTCGTCCCAAAATATTTTTGAAAAGGCAGAAGAAGAAAAAATCGCTATAACATTCATGTTGTGCACCCATGTTATTTTATAAACATCCATAACTCATAGTGATTGTGTATTATAGACTTGCTAAATTGAGCTCAGTCCTAGCGTGTATGCATAATAAGTGATGTTGTATGTATGCAAACCATCCTAATATGCATATAGTTCTATATGAATGCACGGTGCATTCATATTGCAACCATCTCCTACTATCCAATCTAGCAATCACTATACAACCATGAAAAGATTTTTAGAGGAAATAATTACCCGAGAAAAGCTTTGGATGAGTCTGTCCAATCTTTACATTGTTTTCCTAGGTGCTTTCCACAAGGTTATCTCCCCATTGTACTTGGACTAAGCGAATATGTTTGTTGCGGATTCTTTTGATTCTATGCTCCATGATCTTTGCGGTTGCACAGTGAACCCTAGACTCTAACTCGAAGCTCCTTAAGTTACCAATATCATCTTGCTTGAGTCAAATGGCAAAATCATGAGAGCAATTCCAAAGATGAGAAATGTGGAAAACGTTATGGACCCCCCTAAGTACTTAGAAAGATCCAGAAAATAAGCCAGCTTCCGGATCCTATCCACGATCTTAAATGACCCAATAAATCAAGGAGCCAACTTCCTAGTCTTCCCAAACTGGATTGTCTTCCTAAGAGGCGAAACTTCCACAAATACCAAATCTCCAATGCTAAATTCAAGTTCCTTCCTTCTTCTATCCGGATATGACTTCTTTCGGTCCTGGGCAATCTTCATCCTATATCGAATCAAAGCGATTTTCTCTATAGATTCACAGATAAGGTATGGTTCAGGTATAATCTTGCTGGTAGTTTCCCAGCAACAAGCATGCCATTTGCATTACCGCCCATGCAATGCTTCGTAAGGGGCCTTACCAACCGTCGCTTAGTAACTATTGTTACACGAAAACTCTACCAATGGAAAGTGATGCTCCCAAGCTACTCCGAAGTCGATGATGCAGGCTCTAAGAGCATCCCCTAGAACTCCGTTCACTCTCTCTCTATCTGACCATCGGTTTGCGGCTGAGAGGCGGTACTCAAACTCAGCATTTACCCAAAATATGCTTGTAGGCTCCTCCAAAATTCGCTAGTAAAGAAGGGCTCTCTATCACTAACTATGCTAGTCGGAATTCCGTATAGCTAACTATCTCCTTAACATATAACTGGGCTAAAGAAGCGGAGGTCCTACTCTTCTTGATTGGGATAAAATGGAACTATGATAGACCGATGACACTCCTCTATAATTTCTCTTCTAAGGTCTCCATTCTTAGGGACACAAATTCGATTGTCCCTTCTTAAACTGCCACTATCATAAATAGGATATCTATCACAAATTCTTTTATTGCCTTCAACTCATCATAGTGATCTTGCTCGCTCTTTATTTTTTCCATCAAAATTGTTCTTACTTCCATAACTCCAAGGAATCCTTGAGCTGCTTCAAATGGCGACTACAAGTTGAAACTAGAAAGGAACTCCTACTGCATCCACTTGTTGATTGCATACAGGATATCATGCTTCCAACTCAAAGCGTCGGCAATGACATTCCACTTCCCAAGGGTATACTAGTAGCAAACACAAATGATGCTAGATACTTAATACACCATTGTTGGCAAGGTCCAGATCACGCTTAGAGAACAAATATCTAAGAGACTTATGGTTGGTAAAGAGCTTAAACTTTTCTCCTAAAAGACAGTGTATCCACATCTTTGGGGTAAAAACTATAGCTGCTAACTCCAAGTCATGTACAGCTACATCTTCTCATGCTACTTAAGTTGCTACTTACATAGGCAACTACTCTAACCTCTTGCATGTGTAGCACACCTAAACCAGTCCTGCAAGCATCTGTGAAAACTATGAGCATCTTCGTTTCGTATGGAATAACAGGAATAAGTGCACTTGTGAGAGGTTCGTTCAACCTTTCAATGGCAATACCACACTTCTCACTCCACAAAAACTCATGGTTCTTTTTCAGTAACTAGGTTAGAGGGGTTGCAATCCCTGCGAAGTACTTAATAAATTTCCAGTGATGGCCTGCTAACCCAAGAAAACTTCTAATCTCTATCGCATTGCTGGGTATCCTCCACTCTTGAACCGCCTCAACTTAGCAGGGTATATGCCAATCCTTTTCTTGAGATGATGTGTCCAGGAAACTTGACTTATTCCATCCAAAAGTGATATTTCAAAAACTTGGTCTTAAGTAGATTTTCCTTCAGAATTACTAGGACCTTTCTCATGAGAACCTCGTGCTCCATATAGTCCTTGGAAATGATAAGAATGTCATCTATAAACACTACCACTATCTTGTTGATAATGCCTCTAAATATCGTACTTGTAAGATCTGCAAAGAAATCAGAGGCATTCGTAAAACCGTAGGGCATAACTGCCCACTCAGATAACCCATCTAGCATCTTGAATGTTGTCTTATCTTTACTCTCTTCGAAAATCCTCAACCGGTGAAGCACGGTTGCCTGATCTAACCGAGAAAAGATTTGGGCACCTCCCAAATGATCAAACATGTCATTAGTCCTAGGTAGGGGTATTTATTCTTCTTAGTTGGCTTGTTGAGTTGCCTATAATCCACAAATAATCTTAATGATCCAATGGATTTGGTGGAATACTACTAGTGCACCTCGTTCAAACATACTTCTTCGAATAAACCATTTCTACAATTACTCATAGATTTGTTTATCCAGCTCTTTATTTTCCTTAGGAGCCATGTGTCTTAATGGCAATGCTATTAGCCTCACGTCCTTCACGAAGTCTATCCTAAACGAGATTTCTCTGTGCGGTGGAAGTCCCATGACTTCCTCGAAGACATCTGGAAACTCGCACACAATAGGCACCAAAGATGGTCCTTCTAAATCAGACGATAAGGAATATGATAAGTTAAGATCCCTATTCCCAGCCTTACAAGGGATCTCTAAGTTACGTCCTCCGCGACTTCTTAAGAAAACGACTCTCTTATCACAATTAAGGACATCCCTATAAAACAATAGTCAATCCATCCCTAATATTAGACCATACCCCTCGAATTCTAGGACATACGCATCATAAAATAAATCAACATCGTCGATGTCTTATACTAGGCCTTTACACATAAGAAAAAGTTACATAGCTCTTCCGATAGGGTTAAATACACTTATCAGGCTACTAGTAATGGACATGGGAAGATTTAAGGAATCAACAATTTTTCTAGCAACGAAGGAATTGGTTGCTCCCGAATCAAACAGGGTACACACAGGAATTCCTAGAATAGAGATTATACCTCCCAAAGCTAACTATCCCTGATCTCTAGGGGGTTGATTTCAAAGCGGTGCTACCTCCAAAGCATGATTTTTCCCACTCTGTACTACTTTAAGTTTAGGGAAATTCCTTGCTAAGTGTCCATCCTCATGAAATTTGAAGCACTTTCCTCTGAATTTCGGCTCTGCTAAGTTCACCTTACAATCCTTGTCCACATGGCCCTTCCTGTGGCACCTTGAACACACCTTAGGCCCCTTCTTAAATTTACCTCCTTTCTTCATCTTAAGACAAAAACTTTTTGTAACGACCCGTATTTTTACAGTATATAAATAATTTATTTAATTATTTAAATAATGGTTTGGTTATTTAAAATGACCAGAATTAAATAATGTTGAATATTTAATTAAAATAAATAATATTGAATATTTAATTAAAATAAATAATATAATAATATATTTAATTTCTGAAATAGTCAAAAATGGTAGAATTCACAAAATGGTGTGAATTGGATCATCAGTGATATTTAATTCTGTTTAGAATTGAATTAGAATAACGAATATATTATTTGAACGACAGCTTGAACGTATAATTATAATATAATTATAATCGAGCTCTAAATGGCGCGGCAGTTCGCGATTTGGCGATTTGAAATTCAACTGAATGTACAGGGTCCCTTTTAAATTGGATTTCTGTAAAACAAGAAACGCTAGGAGCTGGTGAAGTATATTTTTCTGATGGAAGAGAAAATTTGAGATTTCGTTGTGTAGATTTTTAGTTCTGTCCAAATCAAATTTTAGAAAAGTCGCTGTGGAATTCTTTTATAATTTATATCGGTTTATTTATATTTTAAATGGTTTTTAAGTATAAATCGAATATCAAAGTAACATTGGATTTGAAATATTGAGTTATAAATCCTAGTGTAGCAGTATGATATTCTGTTGTGAATATATACGATAACACTTATTTTTAAATATTAATTTTAATTGTTCTTAAATATATTTATATACTTAAATGGGTTATTTAGAGCTTTAAAAATAGCATGTTTTTCAAACAACCTCAGAATTCGACGAGACTAATTTTGTTGGATCCGCAATATTAAATTATTGTTAGATTTCAATTTCCGTGATTTTTGAAGTCAGTGTGTGGCCGTACAGATTTTTAGAGTGAAAAACAGTTAGTATTTTGATGGTTAAAAATACGCTGTATGAGAAAACGGAGTCGGAATTTGACGAAACCAGTTTCGTTGGGTCCGCAATGTCAAACTGTAGTTGCAGGTTCATTTCCGTGATTTTTGGGTATCGTATGTGATCATAGGAATTTTAGAGGACGAATACAAATAGCGATTTCTTAAAAATAAATAAAATAATCGAATAAAAAATATAAAAACCACGCTATAAATACCGAATAACTCTCCTAACCCTAGGCCAAATTTTGTCTGGTCAAAATCTACTTCCGCTGTCAATCTTCTTCATCCTTTCAGTAAAACGCAACTTCATAAAATCAAAAGAAATTCGATAAATCACTATACATATGGATTCGAGCTTCTACTTCCATCCGATTCATTGCAGTATCGATTTGGGGAGGTTCGAACAACTTTTGTTCGATGTCGCGTGAGCATCTGAGTTCTAGGGTTTGTGTTTTTGGGATTTGTGTGCGTCGATGCTTGAAATGGTGGGTGGATTTTGGTTTAGGGGATCGAATGGAGGCTGGGTTCAAAGATTTGGTGGAATCGACATATAAAAATGTCAATCATTGTAAGATAGGGCACGAAAAAACTGTGGTTCGACGCGATTACTTGAGGGGTTCGAATTTCACTTGGGAACTTTGATGTTGAAGAGGATTCAAAGGAGAGTGGAATGGTGCTTTCAGTTTCGGTGTTAGGAGAGAATGGAAGGAGGATTTGGCGTGGAAAATATCTGGAAATTTGAAGTCGCTGTTGGGTAAAAACGGGGAAGGAGGAGTAAAAGGGGCATGTAACGTTGGTCCTAGGGACGTGAATTTGGGCATGCTCGCAAATGGTGAGGCCCGATTGATTTTAACTTAAGTTATTTTTAATTTAAATGGTATTCAAACTTTAAAAATACGTATCTTCTATATACGATATCAGATTGATGAACCGTAAGTTGCGTTGGGATCGTATGGATGGGCACTACAACATGGAACTGACTGGGAGTGGATTCATGCTCGTTACAATTTATGGCGAAATAAATTGCCTGATCATAATCAACAGACGCAAATCGTTATTTAACGGTTAACGCAAAAGGTGAGTAATCTCACTAACTCTGCTCAGTTTATATTTTTACAAAATATTTTTAGAATCTATAAATGATGGTTGTTTGCTGTATGTTAGCTGTTTGGTTGAACTGCTAGTCAGTTGATTGAAAATATAGATAACGATATAGATATAAATCGTTAATCAAATATTGATTCTGTTTAGCAGAATATTTCATAGTAAAATAAAATTGATGTTAATTTATTGTTTAGCATCTGTGGATGCAGGAAAACAGGTCAGAGGGACCCTACTGGGTTCCTCAACATTTATTTTACTGTTTTTTTTCATATATTGTGTTATATGATGTGATATGAAATCTGCTGTTGATTTTGTATGGTTGAATGACACCGATCAATGTTATATGGTATGTTAAATACTAGAAAGAATACTGGAATGTTAAAAAGGAAATTTTCAATGTTATATTGAAAAAGAAATATTTATAAAATCAAAGATTTTATAAGAAGAAATATATTTATTTAGAAAATAAAAAGATTAAAAAGGAATATTTATTTATTAATCAAATAGATAGAATTAAAGGGAAATATTTGTAAAACATTTACAAAGAGAGTTGAAAAAGAACAATTTGTAAACTATTTACAAATTGAATTGAAAGGGATATTTATTTGAAAAATAAATAGAATAGAAAGGGGAAATATGTGTAAAGAAAATAGTTAGATTATCAAAGGAATTACTTATAAAATCAATAGATTTTATAAATAGAAAATATTTTTATCAAATAAATAGAATTATCAGAAAGGGGATTTATTTTATAAATAAATAGATTATAAAAGGAAATACTTGAAAAGTGACTAGAATTATATAAAAGGAGAATTTTGCCTTTGGAAGGTTTAGACCCGTGCTTCGCACACGGGTATAACATGCTATGGATTTAAAGCAAAGATTTTAATAGAATCTGTTTTAACAGATATAGTAAGAAGATAAATTTATAAATAATATTTTATAAATTAAATAGAAGGTTTATCATTGGATAAATAAAATATATAATTCAAGACTTATATAGAGAAGTAAGAATCCATTTCAAATCGATATTTGAAACTAAATAAACGTAGAGTTAATCAAAGGAGTTAATCAATTAGAGTTAACCAGGTAGAGCTAATCAGTTAGAGTTAATCAGTTAGAGTTAACCAGTTAGAGTCAATTATATAGAGTTAATCGAATTAGAATTAATTGAATATTAGTTATTCAGTTAGAGTTGATTGAATATAGTTATTAGAGATAGAATTAGTCAAAACATAGTTATTCAGGATGAGCTGCCATTTCGTACGACTGCTCGCGTAATTAGCAGGGCTGCGGATAGCCTTCGGCGGTCGGATGCTTCCTGAGGGAATCAGGCGTAACCATTGTGATCGCTGCGATCTAGAGTCAAGCGAATGGAGTTAAATTGAATATTAGACATTCGAAATAAAGTTAAAAACTGACATTGTTATTCGAATATAAGTTAATCGATTATTAGTTATTCGATAGAAGTTAAATAATTTGAGTTAATCAAGTAAGTTAATCAAGTTGAGTTAATTGAGTTGAGTTAGTCAGGATGAGTTAATCAAACCGAGTTAATCCAAATGAGTTAATCCAAAGGAGCTATTCGAAATAGTTTATTCGAATAGAATTAAAGGAGTTATTCGAAATAGTTTATTCGAATAAAATTAAAGGAGTTAATCGAATATAGTTTATTCGAAAGGAGATTAATCGAATGTAAATCATTCGTAGAAAGTTAGTCGAATGTGAATCATTCGAAGAGAGATTATCGAATGTAGTAATTCGAAGAGAGAGTTATTGAATAGAGTTTATTCGAAAGAGAATTATATGTTGAATTCGATTATATCGAACTCGGGAAAAGTAATATTTACTTTTCTTTGTAATCAAGATTTACTTATTTATGAATAAATTAGTGGTTTAGTTATTTAGTAAAATTAAGGAATAAAAGTTATATTTTGATAGTAGATATTTAGGAAGAAGGGATTATAACGTTATAGTTATAATCAATGTTTTAAAATAAAGAAGTGGGTTCGTAAATAGAATCCGAGAGTTACGTAAGGAAGTTTGTTAAAGAATTGAAAGGTGAACTTTGTCCATTTCGAAGTTATAAATGTTGTTCAGTTAAGGTCTGAGAGGTAGTTATACCCCAACTTGATTGACTTCGTTTTTAACTAAGAAATGGTTAAAGTTCGATAGTGAAGGTTGATTAAGTGAATTTAGTAAATGAGTGAAATTGTTTGAATTGGCTTAGTGATGTTTTATTTAAACATCGGTTTAATTCAAATGAAGGAGTTTGGAAACGTTTTCCAAATAAGGATCAGAAATGTTTCCCAATATAGGAAATAAGAAATAGAAGTAAATATGGTGATGTGGTCCAAATGATTTATAAAGTATGTTTTTTTCCAAATTTAGAAATTTAGAATTTACGAATATATAGAAAGGGAAAATGGATAAATTAAAGATAATTTAATTAAAAGAAATAAACCTTTGAATGATGATTGACCGATAGAATTTCTATCCGGAAATGATATCGTTGTTTGCACACCTGTTTTTCTTTGATAGTTAAATCACCGACTATGGAAGTTTAGACAATCTGTCGTCAATACGGGGAGACCGAGATCAGATTCATTATCTGAAAACCACTCTATATGGACATTAGTGTTGCGATCAAATATTGAAGATGGAGTTATGAAAGGGCTATCCTGTTTACAGAATAGTGCCTTCGGTTTGTCTAGTCCCAGGACAAACGTGAATGGACGAATGTCCGACAAAGTATATCTAACGGATCGCGTAAGTTGGTCTCTTTAAACGTACTTACATTTGGTGGCGGAGAAATTCGTTTCTCTTAGCTTTATACCAGTGGTATTTTTGGAGAAATCAATTTGTGATTTGACGGGTATGATGATGTGGCATTCAAGGTAAATGAATGTATGATCTGTCAAAGATACGTTATGACCTCCAGCCTCATCAACCGGGAAATGATAGAAATCGGGCAGGCAACATGGCTAAGTGGGTCGCTCCCATTAGGGTGTATATCACCTACCTAGAGAAAATCCATTTCATTCTTTATCTATGTTCGATGCTGTCCCTTTTCTGGAAACGGTAGGGTAGCTCCCAACCGTTGGTGATATACATTCGATACACCCAAGCGAAATGAGTGGTCGGTCATGTGTGGGCCGGGTTGGAAGACGTTCTTGTTGGACCCAGTGTATTCGTCTCTGGAGATACACTATCGGCAGGTGGTCCCATACCTTGTCATAGTTGGAATCCAATCTCCAATAAGTGCCCGTGGTTTTGTTTGTATACTATATATGTGGAACGTGAGATGCAAGTGCTCTGCTAATTTGATAATTACTTATGATTAGACATTATTATAATATCAGAGTAGTATTGATTTCCAAAACTGTTTTGGAGTATCGTAAGGTAAAAACCGTCCGTGTTTATGTGTGGATTGGTCTTATGATTTTCTTTTCTTTTGAAAAGGATTTTGAAAAGTTAAACCGATGATTTGAGTTTACTCACACCAGTCCCATGACTGACCCAGAGTTTATTTTGTTTTGTTTTCGCTAAACTCTTGGGTGCCCAAATTTGTACGGGCAATCAAGTAGTTCAGGTCTTTACAGATATACGTGGAGGAGCTTGAAGTAGGAGGCTTCAGGATTATATAGCTATTGTTATTTTCGATGTGTGTAAGCATTGTACTCTGATAATTTTATTGTATATTGTTTTATTTCAAAGCTACGTTATAGATTATATATTATTCGTTCCACTGTGAGATTCGTATTACTCTGATTCTGTTCTGTGGTGATCTTCTTCTTCTTCTATTCTAATTTTCTATCTTATCTATTCTCACCCTCTAACTTCTTTCTATTAATGATCTAGAATGTTCAATGCCTGAATAATTAACATGGGTTTTATGTTGATTTTCTGGGTCGAAAATCCTAGTCCGTTACAGTGGTATCAGAGCTGAAGGTTAAGTGATTACCTTGGCTCTGTGACGTGACTCAGTAGAGATGGGGTTAGTAATACCCTAGATTGAGTTTGAGTGTATATATACGAGTTAACGTATTTGTAAATTTTATAAAATTGTTTTGTATTGAGGAGATTTATTGGTTGAATAGTTTGTGAATTCTGGTCGATCAGTTTGATCCACTGTATCAATAGGAGTTTCTAAACACCCAAGTACGATAAAACGACACAATATGTTTTGAAAGAGGGTAAATGAGATAATTTTACCCAAAGCATATTTCGATATAAAGAAAATATTTATATTTGAAGTATTATAGTATATTGGATGTGTTGGTTGATTATAATTGAAATGGTTATATAAATAACCAATTAGAGTTCGTATAACATCGAAATCAGACTAATTAAATCTGAATTAAATCAGGATTAAAATTAAAAATTCTGAAAGCTGGGGAAAAAGTGTTTGTAAGTGGATTTGAGTTTAGTTTAAGAAAATTTTAATATCTTGGGAGATTTTAAATTATTTAGAAGTATCGTGAATGATATTTTGAAAAGACTTCAAAATGAAGGTGTTTAAATATGGTTTTGATAAGTGATATAGTATTGAACTCACTTCGATAGCTAGGAAATAACTCTGATGATGCTGGCCACATCATCAGTGTTCATTTTCAAGTTGTAAGTGACGGATTACTACCAAAGAGAGTGTTTTTGAATTGTTTTGAGAAAATGGAGGTTGTTTTGAATCTTGAAAGGGAATATTTGATTTTTGAAAAAGCTAAGCTATTTAAAAACTTCGAGGAGAGATTGTATGAATTAAAAACAAATTTAAATAGAAATTTATGGAAGCAAATATAAATTGAATTGAAATCAATTAACTGGGAATTGAATTGGGATATAATATATCAAGTGGAATCAGATTTTGAATTGTGAGATAGGAATCTGAAATGGTATTGGATTGATGAGTTAGGAGTTTGAAATCGAGAATGAAACTTGAGTTTGAAATGGTAAATTGGCTTATTTAAGCGAATAGCTGTGTTGAGAATAAATTGATCAGAGATTGATTGGGATGACTTTGGTAAATGCTGAATTGGCAGCAGAATTAAAGGATTTAGTGATATGCCCGACAAAAGGTACATGTTTAAGTTTCCATATGAGGTTTTATGTGCCGCATCGGCAAGCCGCTTGGCTATTTGATTTTCTTTTGGATTGGAAAGGGCCTAGAGAGGCGAGTTGGGGTTTGAACTATTGACCGGTACAAAGGAGGTGCTGGCGGAATTTTTCGAAAATTTCGGGTGATACAAAATTTTCAGGATTTTAGAAAATTTTCGTTGATAAGAATTAGTCAATATTTTAATTGAAATTAAAGTTGGTAAGTAAACGAATAAGTTTGTACTAGCAAATAGGGTATGTTCTCTACCTTAGCAATTTCGAGGATGAAATTATTTTATAGGGGAAAGAATGTAACGACCCATATTTTTACAATATATAAATAATTTATTTAATTATTTAAATATTGGTTTCGTTATTTAAAATGACCAAAATTAAATAATATTGAATATTTAATTAAAATAATCAATATAATAATATATTTAATTTCTGAAATAGTCAGAAATGGTAGAATTTACAAAATGGTGTGAATTGGATCATCGGTGATATTTAATTCTGTTTAGAATTGAATTAGAATAACGAATATATTATTTGAACGACAGTTTGAACGTATAATTATAATATAATTATAATCGAGCTCGAAATGGCGCGGCAGTTCGCTATTTGGCGATTTGAACTTCAACTGAATGTACAGGGTCCATTTTAAATTGGATTTTTGTAAAATAAGAAAACTAGGAGCTGGTGAAGTATATTTTTCTAATGGAAGAGAAAAATCGAGATTTCGTCATGTAGATTTTTGGTTATGTCCAAATCAAATTTTAGAAAAGTCGCTGTGGAATTCTTCTATAATTTATATCGATTTATTTATATTTTAAAATGTATTTTTAAGTATAAATTGAATATTAATGTAACATTGGATTTGAAATATCGAGTTATAAATCCCAGTGTAGCAGTATGATATTCTGTTGTGAATATATACGATAATATTTATTTTTAAATATTTATTTTAATTGTTCTTAAATATATTTATATATTTAAATGGGTTATTTAGAGCTTTAAAAAAATCCAGTTTTTCAAACGACCTCAGAATTCGACGAAACTAATTTTGTTGGATCCACAATATCAAATTATTGTTAGATTTCAATTTCCGTGATTTTTGAAGTTAGTATGTGGCTGTACGGATTTTTAGAGTGAAAAACAGTCAGTATTTTGACGGTTAAAAATACGCTGTGTGAGCAAACGGAGTCGGAATTCGACGAAACCAGTTTCGTTGGGTCCGCAATGTCAAACTGTAGCTGCAGGTTCATTTCCATGATTTTTGGGTATCGTATGTGAACACGGGAATTTTAGAGGACGAATACAAACAGCGATTGCTTAAAAATAAATAAAATAATCGAATAAAAAATAATATAAAAACCACGCTATAAATACCGAATAACTCTCCTAACCCTAGACCAAATTTTCTCTGGTCAAAATCTACTTCCGTCATCAATCTTCTTCATCCTATCAGCAAAATGCAACTTCATAAAATCAAAAGAAATTCGATAAATCTCTATACATATGGATTCGAGCTTCTACTTCCATCCGCTTCATTACAGTATCGATTTGGGGAGGTTCGAACAACTTTTGTTCGATGTCGCGTGAGCATCTGAGTTCTAGGGTTTGTGTTTTTGAGATTTGTGTGCGTCGATGCTTGAAATGGTGGGTGGATTTTGGTTTAGGGGATCGAATAGAGGCCGGGTTCAAAGATTTGGTGGAATCGACATATAAAAATGTCGATCATTGTAAGACAGGGCACTACAAAACTGTGGTTCGACGCGATTGCTTGAGGGGTTCGAATTTCACTTGGGAACTTTGATGTTGAAGAGGATTCAAAGGAGAGTGGAATGGTGCTTTCAGTTTCGGTGTTAGGAGAGAATGGAAGGAGGATTTGGAGTGGAAAATATCTGGAAATTTGAAGTCGCTGTTCGGTAAAAAGGGGAAAAAGGAGCAGTAAAAGGGGCGTGTAATGTTGGGCCTAGGGACGTGAATATGGGCATGCTCGCAAATGGTGAGGCCTGATGTATTTTAACTTAAGTTATTTTTAATTTAAATGGTATTCAAACTTTAAAAATACGTATCTTCTACATACGATATCAGATTGACGAACAGTAAGTTGCGTTGGGATCGTATGGACGGGCATTACAACATGGAACTGACTAGGAGTGGATTCAAGCTGGTTACAATTTATGGCGAAATAAATTGCCTGATTAGAATCAACAGACGCAAATCGTTATTTAACGGTTAACGCAAAAGGTGAGTAATCTCACTAACTCTGCTCAGTTTATATTTTTACGAAATATTTTTAGAATCTATAAATGATGGTTGTTTGCTGTATGTTGGCTGTTTGGTTGAACTGCTAGTCAGTTGATTGAAAATATAGATAACGATATAGATATAAATCGTAAATCAAATATTAATTTTGTTTAGCAGAATATTTCATAGTAAAATAAAACTGATGTTAATTTAACATCTGTGGATGCAGGAAAACAGGTCGGAGGGACCCAACTTGGTTCCTCAACATTTATTTTACTGTTTTTCTTTCATATATTGTGTTATATGATGTGATATGAAATCTGTTGTTGATTTTGTATGGTTGAATGACACCGATCATTGTTATATGGTATGTTAAATGCCAGAAAGAATACTGGAATGTTAAAAAGGAAATTTTCAATGTTATATTGAAAAAGAAATATTTATAAAACCAAAGATTTATTAAGAAGAAAAATATTTATTTAGAAAACAAAAAGATTAAAAAGGAATATTTATTTGTTAATCAAATAAATAGAATTAAAGGGAAATATTTGTAAAACATTTACAAAGAGAATTGAAAAAGAAATATTTGTAAACTATTTACAAATTGAATTGAAAGGGATATTTATTTGAAAAATAAATAGAATAGAAAGGGGAAATATGTGTAAAGAAAATAGTTAGATTATCAAAGGAATAAATTATAAAATCAATAGATTTTATAAATAGAAAATATTTTATAAAATAAATAGAATTACCAGAAAGGGGATTTATTTTATAAATAAATAGATTATAAAAGGAAATACTGGAAAAGTGACTAGAATTATATAAAAGGAGAATTTTACCTTTGGAAGGTTTAGACCCGTGCTTCGGACACGGGTATAGCATGTTATGGATTTAAAGCAAAGATTTTAATAGATTCTGTTTTAACATATAAAGTAAGAAGATAAATTTATAAATAATATTTTATAAATTAAATAGAAGGTTTATCATTGGATAAATAGAATATATAAGTCAGGACTTATATAGAGAAGTAAGAATCGATTTCAACATCGATATTTGGAACTGAATAAACGTAGAGTTAATCAAAGGAGTTAATCAGTTAGAGTTAATCGGGTAGAGTTAATCAGTTACAGTTAATCAGGTAGAGTTAATCAGTTAGAGTTAACCAGTTAGAGTTAATTATATAGAGTTAATCGAATTAGAATTAATTGAATATTAGTTATTCAATTAGAGTTGATTGAATATAGTTATTAGAGATAGAATTAGTCAAAACATAGTTATTCAGGATGAGTTGCCATTTCGAACGAATGCTCGCGTAATTCATAGGGATGCGGATAGCCTTCGGCGGTCGGATGCTTCTTGAGGGAATCAGGCGTAACCATTGTGATCGCTGCGATCTAGAGTCAAGCGAATGGAGTTAAATTGAATATTAGCCATTCGAAATAAAGTTAAAAACTGACATTGTTATTTGATTATAAGTTAATCGAATATTAGTTATTCGATAGAAGTTAAATAAGTTGAGTTAATCAAGTAAGTTAATCAAGTTGAGTTAATCGAGTTGAGTTAGTCAGGATGAGTTAATCAAACCGAGTTAATCCAAATGAGTTAATCCAAAGGAGCTATTCTAAATAGTTTATTCGAATAGAATTAAAGGAGTTTTTCGAAATAGTTTATGCGAATAAAATTAAAGGAGTTAATCGAATATAGTTTATTCGAAAGGAGATTAATCGAATGCAAATCATTCGTAGAAAGTTAGTCGAATGTGTATCATTCAAAGAGAGATTATAGAATTTAGTAATTCGAAGAGAGAGTTATCGAATATAGTTTATTCGAACGGAGTTATCGAATAGAGTTTATTCGAAAGAGAATTATACGTTGAATTCGATTATATCGAATTCGGGAAAAGTAATAATTTTAATCAAGATTTACTTATTTATGAATAAATTAGTGGTTTAGTTATTTAGTAAAATTAAGGAATAAAAGTTATATTTTGAAAGTAGATATTTAGGAAGAAGGGATTATAACGTTATAGTTATAATCAATGTTTTCAATAAAGAAGTGGGATCGTAAATAGAATCCGAGAGTTACATAAGGAAGATTTTTAAAGAACTGAAAGGTGAACTTTGTCTATTTCGAAGTTAGAAATGTTGTTCAGTTAAGGTCTGAGAGGTAGTTATACCCCAACTTGATTGACTTCATTTTTAACTAAGAAATGGTTAAAGTTCAATAGTGAAGGTTGATTAAGTGAATTTAGTTAATGAGTGAAATGGTTTGCATTGGCTTAATGATGTTTTATTTAAACATCGATTTAAATCAAATGAAGAAGTTTTGAAATGTTTTCCAAATAAGGATCAGAAATGTTTTCCAATATAGGAAATAAGAAATAGAAATATGGTGATGTGGTCCAAATGATTTATAAAGTATGTTTTTTTCCAAATTTAGAAATTTAGAATTTACGAATATATAGAAAGGGAAAATGGATAAATTAATGATAATTTAATTAAAAGAAATAAACCATTGAATGATGATTGACCGATAGAGTTTCCATCTAGAAATGATATCGTTGTTTGCACACCTGTTTTTATTTGATAGTTAAATCACCGAATATCGAAGTTTTGACCATTTTTCCGTCGTCAATACGGGGAGACCGGGATCAGATTCATTATCTAAAAACCACTCTGTATGGACGTTAGCGTTGCGGTCAAATATTGAAGACGGAGTTATGCAAGGGCTATCCTGTTTATAGAATAGTGCCTTCGGTTTGTCCAGTCCCAGGACAAACGTGAATGGACGAATGTCCGACAAAGTATATCTAATGGATCGCTTAAGTTAATCTCTTCAAACGTACTTACGTTTGGTGGTGGAGAAATTCGTTTCTCCTAACTTTATACCCGTGGTATTTTTGGAGAAATCAATTTGTGATTTGACGGGTATGACGATGTGGTATTCAAAGTAAATGAATGTATGATCTGTCAAAGATACGTTATAACCTCAAGCCTCATCAACCGGGAAATGAGAGAAATCGGGCAGACATCATGGCTAAGTGGGTCGCTCCAATTAGGGTGTATATCTCCTATCTAGAGAAAATCCATTTCATTCTTTATCTATGTTCGATGCTGACCCTTTTAGGGAAATAGTAGGGTAGCTCCCAACCGTTGGTGATTTACATTCGATACACTCAAGCGAAATAAGTGGTTGGTCATGTGTGGGCCGGGTTGTAAGATGTTCTTGTTTAACCCAGTGTATTCGTCTCTAGAGATACACTATCGGCAGGTGGTCCCATACCTTGTCATAGTTGGAATCCAATCTCCAATAAGCGCCCGCGGTTTGGAATGTGAGATGCAAGCGTTCTTCTAGATTGATAATTACTTGTGATTAGACATTATTATAATATCAGAGAAGTATTGATTTCCAAAACTGTTTTGGGGTATCGTAACGTAAAAACCGTCCGTGTTTATGTGTGGATTGGTCTTACGATTATCTTTTCTTTTGAAAAGGATTTTGAAAAGTTAAACCGACGATTTGAGTTTACTCACACCAGTCCCATGACTGACCCAGAGTTTATTTTGTTTTGTTTTCGCTAAACTCTTGGGTGCCCAAATTTGTACGGGCAGTCAAGTAGTTCAGGTCTTTACAGATATACGTGGAGGAGCTTGAAGCAGGAGGCTTCAGGATTATATAGCTATTGTTATTTCAGCTGTGTGTAAGCATTGTACTCTGATAATGTTATTGTATACTGTTTTATTTCAAAGCTATGTTATAGATTATATATTATTCGTTCCGCTGTGAGATTCGTATTACTCTGATTCTGTTCTGTGGTGATCTTCTTCTTCTTCTATTCTAATTTTCTATCTTAACTATTCTCACCCTCTAACTTCTTTCTATTAATGATCTGGAATGTTCGATGCCTGAATAATTAACATGGGTTTTATGTTGATTTTCTGGGTTGAAAATCCCAGTCTGTTACACTTTCCCTTTTGTTATTTCCAAAAGTAGAAGCACCTTCCCCTTTCTCATTCTTAACTTCCTTCATTTCTTCAGCCGTATATAAGATAGTTGTCTTAACTAGTGCCTTGAACGTAGCTCCAAATGTAACTTGTGCTTATAATATTTCCCTCAACTGAGAATTTATTCCCTTAACAAGCCTAAATGCTTTATTCATGGGGGTGTCCATCAGTCCTCTCCCAAATTTGGATGACTCCATAAATCTTGCTACATACTCTCTTAGACTTAACTCCCTTTTCATCAGCTGATTTAACTTTTCCATCTGTATTCTCATCTCATCATTAGGTATGAACAAACTTAGTTTCAAAACAAGTCTTAAACTCCTCCTAAGTAAACACTCTACCCATACTCTCTTCTGGAATCATGTTCCACCGCTCTAGGGCTTCTCCCTTCGAATGGCAAGCCGCAACCCTATGCATTAGCTGGTCGCCCATTTGGTAGCCTCTAGGATTCGTTCGCACCCGATTATCCATGCTTTTGCTTCAAGGATGCTTTGGTTCCTATAAATGGCTTGCCTACTAAATTTAGAAATCTTTGAAGAGTCGAGAAAAGTTGAAAACCCTATCAATGGTTGAGCTGTTGGTTTCCCTAGGGTAGGAGCTACAGCAGGTACATGTTCCATAGTCCCAAGGTACTGTGGAACCATATAGGCAAGTGCCGAGACCTTGTCGGGTTCCTTTGCTTGGGCTGATTATTGGCCATTTGTAACACCCCGCATTTTTTAGAACATTTAAAAGTATGCAATAAATTTGCACATGTAATAATGTTAAAAAGGAAAAGGAGGTACATGCATGTAATTATGATGGAGAAAACAATTAATAAAGAGAAACGTTAATAATGGTAAAAAGGTGAATTAATAAAATTTTATGCAATAATAAATGGGGAGGGGCATATGTGTATACATGTTATTTGAAATTCAAAATTTTGTAGGAAGATAATACATGCGCAAAAAATAAGGAATGGGTAAATTAACACTATGAATTAATGCAATAAGGGAAAGAGAAAATGTGAGCTAATTGCATTAAATAAATGGATGAGGCATGAACCTAAATAAAAACGAATTAATGTCATGCAATTAAAAGAAAAAGAATATAGAATGCAAACATGTCAAATATGCAATTAAAGCGTGCATAGAAGAAAAAAAAAGAGGGACCAAGCAATTTAATGCGTTAAAAATAAGCAACATATTCAAGTGCATGAAACAGGAAAGCATTAATACATTTAAATAAGAATATAAAAAATATATGCAACAAGGAAATAATGTCACATGGGAAAATTTAATGCGTAGAAAGAAGTTGGAAAATAAATATAAATTGATTCAATTAAGGCAAGCTAATGTCAAAAGAATTAATACAATTCATATTGTAGATAAAATAACGACACATGGAAGGATGCATTAATGGAAAAGAAATGAACTTTGCATATATTAAGGAGCGTTTAAGATTTTGCTTGTACAAAAAAAGAAAAGAAACCGTGTATAGGAAGAGGAAAGGTTTATACATGAATGATGCATTAAATAAAATCAAAGAAAGGAAGATATGCAATATATCTAATTGCGCAAAAGAAACGTCATAATTGTATGAAAAGGAATGGTCTGAAATTTGATAAAATCAAATTTCAAATAAAGAAAAAAATATGGAAGGGTGTCGACACCATCAGCGTCCATGCATGCGTATGGGTGCAACACACCTAGGTTGGTTTAGCCTACTCTAGAACCTTCTTTTTTAAGCGAGGTGGAAGGTTTAGATGGATTCTATTTTAATTCTAAGGCTCTAATTCACCTACTACAGCTATAAATAAACATCAAACCTAACCCTAATCTCATCTATCTCTTTAACCCTAGCCTCCATGCTGCTAAATTCTCAACTAACCTAGCCTTCACCTTTAACATAAATTAAAGTAAAGATTTTTTTAGAGAAAAGTTGTTCATCAACAATCAATTTAGAAGGTTAATCAACATCAAAGTGTTACAACAACGATTTATCTCTTTTCTAATCCTGGCAAGGTGAGTGTGTTTAAATTACTCTTGTGAATAATTGTATACATATCGTTTAGCAATTCCTCAATTCAAATGTTACAACTTTTATTATTATGCATGTTCTTTATCTCTTCCTTTCCTCCTTCCCTTTTTATTTTTATAGTTAGGCTACCTTCGAGCCTAGGCCAAATCTCATAGAGATGAATGTACGAATGGTAATTCAGCAAATGTTGGGAAATTTGGCATAATATATGTTGGGTTGATTTGGGCAAAATTAATGTTAAATTTTGGGTATAACCTATAATTGAAGAATTGTAGCATAACTTATGAAAAAATTGGAAATTTAGGGAATTGTTGTACAACTTATAAAATACTTGGAATTAAGTGTGTATGTAATTTGGCACATAACTATAAATATTAATCTGGGACATTAGTGAAAATATGTGCAAATTAAGTTGGAACAATTAAGTATGTTTGGATAATTGGAAAGTGCGTGAATTAATAATGGACATGAATAAGTAAGACTGTAATTTGAGCGCAACTTAAGGTTGGGTAATTTAGGGCAAAACTGATAAGTTGGAATTTTGGGGCATAACTTCAACGAATATGAACAATGGTAGAATTGGAATAATTTCACTTTATTGAAGTTAATTAAATGTAAGAAGAAATGCGACATATATGGGGAATTGGTCGTAACTATGCTCGGAATTATGAATAAAATTAGGGTGAGATTTATGTATATAAATCAAATTGGAATTATGAACATGAAAAATGGATTATAAGTTGAATTGGGATTATAGGCATAATCTATTGATAGAATTATAAGCATAAATGTGAATTGTGGGTTTATGGGTAATCGACATATATTATAATCCAAGATTTGAATTATGATTATAAGTTATAATAAGAACTTATATGCCTAAGACACGAGGTTAGATTTGGTCTACGGTAGAAGTATGCCCGGAACCGCCTTGCATATCCAACAACCGCAAACGGTAATCTAATGTGAGAGGTCTTAGGTGGAAATTGGACGCGTAATAGTGTCAAGACACGAGGTTAGATAGGTTTTGCGGTAGAAGTCTGCCCGGAACCGCCCGACATATCCAACAACCACAAAGCGGCAATCTAATGTGGGAGGTCTTACACGATTACGGGTATATTGAATTAATTGAGAACACTTAACCAAGATAAGACATTGATAAGACGTGGGAATAGAGAAGGGGTTAAGTTAATCTTAATTAATGCCAAAATAGGGAATGACGATAATAACCTATTATGCATGAACTTAAGAAATGGAAACGATAATAGGTAGGCTTGTCCTAGGGACAAGTGGGGATTATAACTTATGGAATAAGGTAAGTTTCAAGGAACGATAAGGGAAGATGAAATAACTTATGTACCAAGGAAAGTTTTACTTAATTGAAGATTAAGTAATCTGTAAAGGAAAAAATTAATCTACTTATGAAGATAACATAAGTTATATGAATAACATAACAAAAGATTGGTTGAGTTGAGGAGTTCTCTGAGTGTCAATCTAATGTTGATTTCGGTCTTCGGGGTTGATACTTAGGGCATTATCCTCTTACCAATGTATCTGTGAATTGAGGTGTACTTAATTTCAAATTAAGTAGAACATGTTATGGTAACAATGGGATGGAATAATGAATAGATTATGAGAATAACATGTTGTAGGCCTATTTATGAACTTAAATGGGTTAAGTTATAAATTGAATTAATAAGCAAGGGTAACTTGGTAAACTTGAAAAGGAAGTCAATGTGAAGGAGAATAACCAAGTTAATTGAGAAAACTCACGAGGTGGTGCAAGCGCGTAATTAATGGTTAGGCGTAGGGTCTAATGACATATAAACCTGAGGCACTTGGACCAGTCCATACGTTAAAGTATGAATAACCCTAAGGGGTAGATCATTGGGATGTCAAAAAGACATAAAGAGGAGCGCCTATCCATCTAGATATTCTTGTAGGCTCCAACGGACTGGGTTAAGAAGCACGCAGCTTCCGGGGACTTAGGGTACTCTTGGTATTCCTCTGTGAGTGGCAGATGATCCGCCTGTGCTCACAGAGGTTAGGTCTGCATGGGTGAACCAATGAGTATGCCTTTGATTGCAATAATAGGGGGCAATCAAAAGACTAAGATGGACCAGCGTGATTCGGCGAGACCAGTTAGTGCCTTGTGATAGCAACTCGTTGTACTACCTACCATCTTCAATCAATACGCAAAGCGGAAAGGCGGAGAACTCCAAAAGACCATATACTTTGCTATCTAGTTATGGGTGAGGTTGGCCAATAGGATTGAATGGCATAGGGGGCTGCGGTTAAGTTCTTATTTTTGATTTTCTTGGGTGCCTTTCATTAGTTGAGGGAGGTGTCTAGTGGGACCATAGCCAATGTAAATGCAGACCATAGCATCTGCAACCGGCAGATATCTGAAAGCTCCCGACCGAGTTCCGTGTTTCTTGATTAGACCTGCCATGGGACTCGGGCGCACATATAGAGAACATGTGCAATAGACTTTGAGAACGATTGACGATATGTACGTGGGAAAGTCTAGGTACACTCATGTCGCTTTGGGTGGTGTATCATAAGACTAGAGGGCATTATTCGAGGATGGAGCCTAATTTGATCGAATGGTTCACAGATGGCAGTGCGAACGCTTACCTAATATAGAAGTAGTGGTTCTTTGTAGACGTAGCGTTGACATATATACAGAAATCCGTACGACATTCGGGCGTAGGATTAGGGACTGCGTATATTCCTGCGATGATACAGTGGAGATCGTGCGAGTGGGGTACCATAGGGTGTGTCTTTGTTGGGGGCAGCTACATATACACTGTATTAGGATAATCTACTAGGGAGTAGATGTGTGCGACGTGTGTAAGCCTTGAATGCTAATAACACAGATAACCTTATAAATTAGAAAATGTAATTGAACGGTATATGTAGTATTATCTAGAAGTATAATTTAAATCCAGTCACATAGTACTTATGTTCTGACCCCCTCCTCAAAACATTCGCAGGTTAGGTTCATGACAGAGATGGTATAGCTTTGGATAGTGGTTTAGCAGTATTGTTATTAAGGTAAAGCTATGTTTTGATTATATTATATTTTATTCCTTCCACTGTGAGATGTTTTCCGACCTCTGACATGATTCATGTCTCTGTCTTTTCTGCAGGATACTAGAGCAAACCAACTCGGGTTTTGATGGATTTGGATTTTTGAAAAAAATTCGGTCTGTCAGAACGTGGGTTGTTACATCTGGTATCAGAGCTTAGGTTTAGGATTCCTATATAGATAATGAGTGAACGTATTTGTATTTCTAAAAATATAAATATATTTTATATAAACCTAGATCCATAAGGGAGCCCACCAAGTAGAAAGAGTAAAATACGGAAGGAGTTGGGATATCTGTTTTGTACACTAAAGATATGAGCATAGAAATTTTGAGACCCTTAGGTGGTTTGGTTGGAAAGTGTACAATATGATTTGGTATTAGAGGAAGATGTATCCTATATAATAGTAACTTAGATTAGTGGGTTTAGTAGGGGAAATGATTTCGTGGATGTGTCTAGGAAAGCCTAGGTAATTTGGGAACCCAATTAAGAAATAATTGTCCTTGTCTACTCCGGTTTTTGAGATTTGAAAAAAAATGTTTTGCATTTTCGTTGTGACATATTTTAATGGTTTGGCAAAAAAAGGTTTCGTGAAGAAAATAAAATTTTGAAACAAAAATGTAATGAAAAAAAAGAGGTCAAACCATGTTTTAAAAATAATGGAGTAGGTAGGGATTAGTGCCTAGAGAGAATAGAAAAAGTGAGAAGCTATGAAGTAAATAGCAAGAATTATTTTGGAATATGAATAATTCCCATAGAATGCATAAGCATTGTAAAACATAAGATTGTTGCTTGAAAAAAAATATAGACTTATAATACACAGCAAGGACTAGTAGTAACTACTAGATAGAGAGGGAAAAGTGAGCATTGAGAGCTAGTGAATGGACTTTTCTTATGTGAAACGGTCTTAAGGTTCTTGGCCCTTAGTAGTAGCTGTGTAGGATGGTGGAAAGGCTTATTTGAAAATGAATTTAAATCATGAGATTAAGTAAAATAAGCTAAGAAAGAAAAATAGCCTAACTAAAAATCCAAGCGCAATTAGAAAAGGCACATAAAGGAAAAACGGAAAATGTAAATTTTTCCGTTTAATACCTCTTTGTAACATAAGAAATCGAATTTGGGAAATTAGATTTTTCTAAATTTCGAATATAACAATGGTTGGTAGGATTTTGGATGTAACAATTGGATGAACTATGCTCTTATTCTGTAAGAGCGTGGGAAAATTTGGGTGAAAATGTTTTGATTTTTCAAAAATATTGCATTCATATAGAATTGCAAGTATGTTTAGGATGTGAGCATCATGTTTTGAAAGAGTTTTTGAAAGTTTGCGTATATATAGGTGGTACTAAATTAGGCATACATGCATTGCCATGATGTATTTCACTTTGCACATGTGCACAATGTTTGCAAAAATTGGATGCACACATAATGGATGTATATTACACGAGGGATTATCTATTTTACCCTCATCAAATTTCGAGGACGAAATTCCTTAATGATGGGAGAATGTAATACCCCACATTTTTAAGACAATTAAAAGTATGCAATACAATTGCGCATGTAATAATGTTTAAAGGAAAAAGAAGTACATGCATGTAATTATGATAGAGAAAATAATTAATAAAGAGAAACGTTAATAATGGTAAAAAGGCGAATTAATAAAATTGCATGCAACAATAAATGGGGAGGGGCATATGTGTATACATGTTATTTGAAATTCAAAATTTTATAGGAAGATAATACATGCGCTAAAAATAAGGAATGGATAAATTAACACTATGAATTAATGCAATAAGGGAAAGAGAAAATGTGAGCTAATTGCATTAAATAAATGGATGAGGCATGAACCTAAATAAAAACGAATTAATGTCATGCAATTAAAAGAAAAAGAATATAGAATGCAAACATGTCAAATATGCAATTAAAGCGTGCATAGAAGAAAAAAAAGAGGGACCAAGCAATTTAATGCGTTAAAAAGAAGCAACATATTCAATTGCATGAAATAGGAAAGCATTAACACATTTAAATAAGAATATAAAAAATATATGCAACAAAGAAATATTGTCACATGGGAAAATTTAATGCGTAGAAAGAAGTTGGAAAATAAACATAAATTGGTTCAATTAAAGCAAGCTAATGTCAAAAGAATTAATACAGTTCATATTGTATATAAAATAATGACACATTGAAGGATGCATTAATGGAAAAGAAACGTAATTTGCATATATTAAGGAGCGTTTAAGATTTTGCTTGTACAAAAAAGAAAAGAAACCATGTATAGTAAGAGGAAAGGTTTATACATGAATAAAGAATGATGCATTAAATAAAATCAAAGAAAGGAAGATATGCAATATATCTAATTGCACAAAAGAAACTTCATAAGTGTATGAAAAGGAATGTTTTGAAATTTGATAAAATCAAATTTTAAATAAAGGAAGAAATATGAAAGGGTGTCGATACCATCAATGTCCATGCGTGCTTATGGGTGCAACGCACTTGGGTTGGTTTATCCTACTCTAGAACCTTCTTTTTTTTAGCAAGGTGGAAGGTTTAGATGGATTCTATTTTAATCCTAAGGCCATAATTCACCTACTACAGCTATAAATAAACATCAAACCTAACCCTATTCTCATCTATCTCTTTAACCCTAGCCTCCATGCTGCTAAATTCTCAATTAACCTAGCCTCCACCTTCAACATAAATTAAAGTAGAGATTATTTTAGAGACATGTTCTTCATCAACAATCAATTTTGAAGGTTAATCAACATCAAATTGTTACAACAACGATTTTTCTCTTTTCTAATCCTGGCAAGGTGAGTGGGTTTAAATTATTCTTGTGAATAATTGTATACATATCGTTTAGCAATTCCCCAATTCAATTGTTACAACTTTTATTATTATGCATGTTCTTTATCTCTTCCTTTCCTACTTCCCTTTTTATTTTTATAGTCAGGCTACCTTCGAGCATAGGTCAAATCTGGTAGAGATGAACGTACGAATGGTAATTTAGCAAATGTTGGGAAATTTGGCATAATATATGTTGGGTTGATTTGGGCATAATTAATGTTAAATTTTGGGTATAACCTATAATTGAAGAATTGTAGCATAACTTATGACAAAATTGGAAATTTGGGGAATTGTTGTACAAATTATAAAATACTTGGAATTAAGTGTGTTGGTAATTTGGCACATACCTATAAATATTAATCTGGGACATTAGTGAAAATATGTGCAAATTAAGTTGGAACGATTAAGTATGTTGGGATAATTGGAAAGTTCGTGGATTAATAATGGACATGAATAAGCAAGTGTGTAATTTGAGCGCAACTTAAGGTTGGGTAATTTGGGGCAAAACTGATAGGTTGGAATTTTGGGGCATAACTTCAATGAATATGAACAATTGGTAGAATTGGAATAATTTCAGTTTATTGAAGTTAATTAAATGTAAGAAGAAATGCGACATAAATGGGGAATTAGGCATAACTATGCTTGGAATTATGAATATAATTAGGGTGGGATTTATGTATATAAATCAAATTGGAATTATAAACATGAAATTGGGATTATAGGCATAATCTGTTGATAGGATTATAAGCATAAATGTGAATTGAGGGTTTATGGGTAATTGACATATATTATAATCCATGATTTGAATTATGGGTATAAGTTATAATAAGAACTTATATGCCTAAAACACGAGGTTAGATTTGGTCTACGGTAGAAGTCTGCCCAGAACCGCCCGACATATCCAGCAACCGCAAACGGTAATCTAATGTGAGAGGTTTTAGGTGGAAATTGGACGCGTAATAGTGTCAAGACACGAGGTTAGATAGGGTTTGCGGTAGAAGTCTGCCCGGAACTGCCCGACATATCTAGCAACCGCAAAGCGGAAATCTAATGTGGGAGGTCTTACACGATTACGGGTATAATGTATTAATTGAGAACACTTAACCAAGATAAGACATTGATAAGACGTGGGAATAGAGAAGGGGTTAAGTTAATCTTAATTAATGCCAAAATGGGGAATGACGATAATAACCTATTATGAATGAACTTAAGAAATGGAAACGATAATAGGTAGGCTTGTCCTAGGGACAAGTCGGGATTATAACTTATGGAATAAGGTAAGTTACAAGGAACGATAAGGGAAGATGAAATAACTTATGTAACAAGGAAAGTTGTACTTAATTAAAGATTAAGTAATCTGTAAAGGCAAGAATAAATCTACTTATGAAGGTAACATAAGTTATATGAATAACACAACAAGAGATTGGTTGAGTTGAGTAATTCTCTGAGTGTTAATCTGATGTTGATTTCAATCTTTGGGGTTGATACTTAGGGCGTTATCCTCTTACCAATG
This sequence comes from Allium sativum, assembly GCA_030737875.1. Taxonomy (NCBI): domain Eukaryota; kingdom Viridiplantae; phylum Streptophyta; class Magnoliopsida; order Asparagales; family Amaryllidaceae; genus Allium; species Allium sativum. Next base: position 268,396,297 of record CM060913.1, on the reverse strand, counting down.
TATCTGTGAATTGAGGTGTACTTAATTTCAAATTAAGTAGAACATGTTGTGGTAACCATGGGATGGAATAATGAATAAATTATGAGAATAACATGTTGTAGGCCTATTTATGAACTCAAATGGGTTAAGTTATAAATTGAATTAATAAAGCAAGGGTAACTTGGTAAACTTGAGAAGGAAGTCAATGTGAAGGAGAATAACCAAGTTAATTGAGAAAAATCACGAGGTGGCGCAAGTGCATAATTAATGGTCAGACGTAGGGTCTAATGACATATAAAACTGAGGCCTTGGACTTTTCCATACGTTAGAGTATAAATAACCCTAAAGGGTAGATCATCGGGATGTCAAAAAGACACAAAGAGGAGCGCATGTCCATCTAGATATTCTTGTAGGTTCCAACGGACTGGCTTAAGAAGCACGCGGCTTCCGGGGACGTAGGGTACTCTTGGTATTCCTCCGTGAGTGGAAGATGATCCGCATGCGCTCATAGAGGTTAGGTCTGCGTGGGTGAACCAATGTGTATGCCTTGATTGCAATAATAAGGGGCAATCAAAAGACTAAGATGGACCAGCGTGATTCGGCGAGACCAGTTAGTGCCCTGTGATAGCAAGTCGTCGTCTACCTACCGTCTTTAGTCAGTACGCAAAGCGAAAAGGCGGAGAACTCCAAAAGACCATATACTTTGCTGTCTAGTTATGGGTGAGGTTGGCCAACAGGATTGAAGGGCATAGGGGGCCGGGGTTAAGTTCTCATTTTTGATTTTCTTGGGTTCCTTTCATTAGTTGAGGGAGGGGTCTAGGGGGACCATAGCCACTGTAAAAGAAGACCTTAGCATCTGCAATCGGTAGATATTTGAAAGCTCCCGACCGAGTTCCGTGTTTCTTGATTAGCCCTTCCACGAGACTTGGACGCACATATAGAGAACTTGTGCAATAGACATCGAGAATGATTGACGATACGTACGTGGGAAAGTCTAGGTACACTCATGTTGCTCTGGGTGGTGTATTATAAGACTAGAGGGCATTATTCGAGGATGGAACCTAATTCGATCGAATGGTTCAAAGATGGCAGTGCGAACGCTTACGTAATATAGAAGTAGTGGTTCTTTGCAGACGTAGCGTTGACATATATACAGAAATCCGTACGACATTCGATCGTAGGATTAGGGACTGCATATATTTTTGCGATGATACGGTGGAGACCGTGCGAGTGGGGTACCATAGGGTGTACCTTAGTTGGGGGTATCTACATATACACTGTATTAGGTTAATCTACTAGGGAGTAGATAGGTGCGACGTGTGTAAGGCTTGAATGCTAATAACACAGATAACCTAATAAATTGGAAAATGTAATTGAACGATATATGTAGGGTTATCCAAAAGTGTAATTTAAATCCAGTCACACAGGACTTATGTTCTGATCCCCTCCTCACAACATTCGCAGGTTTGGTTCATGACAAAGATAGTATAGCTTTGGATATTGGTTTAGCAGTATTGTTATTAAGGTAAAGCTATGTTTTGATTATATTATATTTTATTCACTCCGCTGTGAGATGTTTTCTGACCTCTGACATGTTTCATGTCTTTGTATTTTCTGTTGGATATCAGAGCAAACCAACTCGGGTTTCGATGGATTGGGATTTTTGAAAAAAAATCGGTCTGTCGGAACGTGGGTTGCTACACCATTTCTACTATTTGAAATAGAAAAAAAACTACAGTGGACTTCCTATTTAGGCCAAAAAGAAAGGAAGATAAAGGTTGCATAGTTTAACTGCGTATGTCTTTGGGGTATAGAACGTGTATATGTATATTTTTAAAAACTTTTTCAAATAACAAATACGTCTCTCGTACGTATATTTACCCATAATCGGGTAGCCTATGCTCTGATACCACATGTAACAACCTACCTGTAATGGGCCTAAATTTCGACCTAGAAAAGGCCCATCAAAACTTAGAGCCATTATAAATGGATCATTGGTTCCTATAATAAAATACTAAAACAAATACAATAGAACAATCTAAACGAAATCAGAGTCTGACATAGCGAATGAGATAGAATATAATATCTCAAAAATAGATGTACCATAAATAAAACCATCATAAATTGTCAAATACAATGAGTCTTGAGAAATATAACCACATCAACAACTATCCCGATACATAATGATAATAATAATACTATCATAAATAATTAAAGCCTCCATCTCCAAGCATCACTAGCCATCATTGATCCTATGCATCCTCACTTACTATCTTGTTTACGTTAAGAGGAGGGAGGTCAGAACATAAAGTTTTGGTGAATGAAAATAATATAAGTTCCTGGAGTAAATATTTCTTATATTTGGTAGTGTAAATTCTTCATGTTATGTCTATGCAATTCAATAAATAATCAATAATATAAATTTATGAGGCGGACTACCCTATAGTCACTTAAGTCCTACTACTAACTAATTTTAGGGTGAATTCTCTATCGTCACCTAATACTCTAGAAGGCGGACTACTACTCGATCACTTAAGGCCATTAATTTATATTTTCTTTAGGCCAGATTCTTTATCATCACTTAATACCAATGGCGGACCCCAGTCACTTAATACCCCCATCTTATAATCATCAACGCTAATATATATTCTCTCCTTTATAATACAAGAATAGTAATCTACCATATAATAACAGGCTAAGACAGACCCTTATTAACAACTCGCCTGGAATGGGCCTAAATTTTGACCCAGAAAAGGCCCATAAAAACTGAGAACCATTCTAAACGAGTTGTTGGTTTCTTTAATGAATACATTTGCACATATAATATGTATACACAGAAACTTCGAATGGAAATCTCACACGGCAGAAAGATAAAATATAATACTGAAATAGGATGTACCACTTATTTAAAAATCACAGATATACAACATTCAAAGTTACATCTATTCAATGGGTACATCAAATAGTTCATTCTCACAAGTTTCCAAAAGAGGTAAAGCGATAACTACTAATAATAACATAACAACTTCTTCTTCTTCTTCTTCTTCAGCTTCACTCATTTCTTCGCCCATGGCTTTTACCCCGTCTACTGAACTGTAGGATATGTTAAAGAGAGGGGTCAGAACATAAAGTTCTGTGTGACTGAAATATTGTGTTACTTAATGTCCATACCCAATATTTTTATTACATATGTCAAGGTATGTCTACGCAGCACAAAGTATTCAAAATAAACACCAATTATCTGACCAATGGGATGGATATCCAAGTCAATCACCCATTAGTGTTTTTAGGGCAAAGACCCAATGAGGTTTTCATTCTCGATCACTTATAGCTGTAACACCCCGCCTCCGCTAGGGTCACTCGTAAAGGAATGCACTAGCTTTAGAGGGGCATTATTGGTAAACATGCACAGAAATATCACAAGACAGAACATATAAAATAGCGGAAGTAAAATCAAACTTTCATAACATGAATAAATAAGGTCTAAAGCCTTTTACATCAGAGTACATCAAAACCTGTCTTGCAATAGTAAAGAAGCATAAAGACATTTTCATAAATTATTCCCCAAGTAAAAACAGTAAAGTAGCCATTAGCCAAGAAAAGTCCAAGCCATCCATAATGACCTTCAAGCAGAAGAAGTCCGAACTAAACAACAGTATTTCCTCCCTGTAACCTGGGGGGGTGGGGGGAAATGGAAGAAAAGAGGCGAAACAAAACGAGTCAGTCAAAAAGACTGAGTAAGCCCTATCTACTATTAGCATAAAAACTAGTAAAGTTAACTGACATGAGAAACTGAGATGAACATAAGCATGATAAAAAGATAGATAAGCGAAATCAAAATAACAGGATGAACTACTGAACTCAGATAAACTAAGGTGTCATGATAAATTACGATGTCAAGATAAAACAAGGTATCACATCGTCAGGTTTCTATCAAGTATAATATTCCCAAGATATCTGTCACGTATAACGCCCCGTGATATCTATCCTGTATTTCAGCTCTGCACCTACCGTACTAGTATCCCCACCGTGTCATGTGTTAACCAAGAATGACCCTCACTCAAAAGTCGTGTAATGGTCCATGTCAACCTAATATATCGCATATATAGGTTACTCAACTTGTATGTTTTATTCCATGTAAATGTTCAGTCCCTTGCCGTAGACCATACGGGCTTTCCCATGAGATTCTATATTACTTTAACATAGTTCCATGATCCTTAAGATCGGTTTGGACTGTTACCCTAAACCTAGCTAGGGTCTTCCAACATGAATTATTGTTTGTACAACTAGGACTTATGCTACCTAGGGCTGCTAGGGATTATGCTTACCTATTGCACGTTTTCGTATCTCGGTTTGGGTTCAACCACCTAGGGCCACTAGGGATTACGCTAACCGCCAACTGCGCCCTTTTTCCCACGCATTCATCGTGAATCGCTTTTCCATGAATGTATGCACATGTATCACATCGTGCCATCCGAGTCCTGTCACAGGGCAAATCAAGAAATACAGGACTCGGTCGGGAGCTTTCGATTTATCTGCCGATGCAGATGCTAAGGTCTGTTTTTCTTATACGTGGCTATGGTCCCATGAGACCACTCCCTCAACTAGTGAAAGACAAGACAGGATAAATCCTGTATGAGAACACAACACTGGCCAACCCACATCCAAGCCTTACCGCAACCATAATTAGATAGCAATTATGGTCTTTTGGGTGTTCTCTGCCTTTCCGTACGTACACGGTTGACCAAAGATGGTAGGTAGCCTGACGAAATGCTATCTAGGGTACGACCGTGTATCGTCGACTATCCCCTATCCATCCCCGTCTTTCGGTCGCTCGTATAGCAACCAAGGCATACTCTTGGTTCTTCTAACGCAGACCTTAACCTCTCATGAGCCTAGTATAATCACCTGGCAGCTCATAGAGGGATACCAAGAATATCCTCACGTTCCCCGAAGCCGCTGCTTCGTTACCCAGTTCGCTGGAGCCTTTATCTAAATCAGATACTTGCTCCTACTCGTATACTTAAACGATGACCTACCGTATCAGGTTACTCATCTATCTATGAACTGGTCTAAATTTCCTTGACTAAGAATCATTACTTAGTTATTCTTCAACTAAGGTTTACCACTTAGCATTGTTCCCGTTATCCTTGTTAACTACGGTTATCCACCTAATCCTCAGAACTAGGGTTTACATAATGGATTAAGTGTCACTTAAGTTCATGACTTAACCCGTCTACAAATCCTGTCAAAATTGGCTAAGTATCCAAGTTCAAGGCTTAACCCTACAAACCATGCTCAACTTGGTTAAGTATATTAAGCAATTCACGACTTAACCTCGTCCAATTATCATTCTAGATTGGTTAAGTATATATTAACTTGACCCTATCAATTTACTTAGTCAAATCGGTCAAGTGTATTCAAGCGATTCGTGACTTAGCCTTATCATGTTTTCACGTTGTATTGGTTAACTTAACCACAATAAATTAACGAGTTAGATTGGATAAGTATAGGTCACTTAACCACATCAATTCATCATGTTTAGATTAGTTAAGTGTTTAACTTAACCCCATTAAACTACCCAGTGGGATTAATTAAGTCTAGGCTAACTTAACCCCATCCGATTTCCATGTTTAGACTAGTTGAGTCTAATCTTAACCCCATTCGTTAACCGTATTTTTCGGTTAAGCGTCATTAAGAAAACTTATTTAACCTTACCAAGTTATTGTGTTGGATTGATTAAGTGTTGGTTAAGAGTCATTAATCAAATTAACTTAACCCTATCATGTGGCATTAATTACTTAATGCACCTTCACCTCTCACATTAGACTTCGTTGTGGTTACTAGTTAAGCCGGTCGGTTCCGGGTAGCTTTACACCACAACTTGGTCTAACCTCGGGTTCAAGCACAACATGACCAACTTCTCACATTGGGTCCTATTGTTTGCAACTACTAGTTAGGCCGGTCGGTTCCGGGTAGTTTTACGTTGCAAACTCAACCCAACCTCGAGTTGGCCACACTTATATTATCTAAGTGTCATGTCCATCATGTTTCCCAAAACATGTTACAAGTTTTCAAGCATTTGGGTAGACCTAACTTAATAGGTAAATTCCCAAAGGGTAGACCTAACTTAATAGGTAAATTCCCAAGCTTATGTTTTTATGCATACTTACATGTCAACTTCCATGTTATATTTCAAGTCATGTTTTCAAGTTGTATTTTCATGTCATTAGAAATTACCCATAACATAACCCAACGCTTTTAAACTCGCATATACGTTCGCGACAACGTAATGGATTAAAAGAAGAGACTTGGCAAAGGCATGACAAAAATGGATATTAAGCCACAAGTTAATCATGGTGGCAAATGAGGCACAAATGTGTTCATTAACTTGCATGTTACATTCTTAAGCCTCAAAACATGCATAAACCCAAACTTGGCACATAAGAGAATCATGGTGACAAAAGATATGGAATGATGACTAGTAACTCGCATATATCATCATATAAGGGTTATGACTTCATATGCAAGTTGACATAAAGGTTATGAGGGTTCTCATGTTGCCTAATGCAACATTTCAACATAAAGGTTGTAGCTTTTAGCTCACAAGATCAAGATAATGACTTCATAAACTTGCATGACATGATAGCATGTATCATACTCAATGATCAAACCCAAACTTGCAACATGAACATTTAACTTCATAGTTAATATCTAAGAGTAGGGAAAGGGCTTACATTGCTATGAAGGCACAAAAGATATGACAAAGCCCTTATGCAATCAAATAGACCCAAAATGCAAGCTCTAACATAAAAACACTTGAGCCAAAATGATCAAAACCCTTGCTTTATGATGCAAAGATAGAAACTTGACTTGAATGCAAGCTAATGACACTCATACAAGCTTGAAAACACTTGTATGCATGGAAAATCTCTCATAGAAACCATTTAGAAATTTTATGAAGAGAGTGGAGGCCATGAGAGGTAAAATTTTGCCATAGTTTAGTTGCATGAATGAATAATGAGGATTTAGGATAGGTTAGGGTCTTATTTATAGATTAGGCAAGTGTTTTAGGCCATAGGATTAAACCTAAATTCAATCCAAGCCATCAAAGCATGTCTTGGGGAAGAAGTCAAGTGTAGGAACCATCTAGGGCCTTTAGATTAAAGATGAACCATGAGAACTATCCAAATGCAAAATCTGCATTTGAGCGAATCGGCCCACGGGTTGACAGCCAAACACCCTGGATTAACCCCTAGTCGACCCAGCAAGCTCGGGTCGACCTCAAAAATCAGCCGGTTCGGTTATTCCCCTCTCCCAATTCGCTATTTTGAACATTTTTGCATATTTATTTATTTAATTTTCAATTATATATATATATATATATATATATATATATATATATATATTTCTCTGCGCAACCCATTTCACTTAATTAAGTATACTTTAATTTGGGAATTTTTCGTGAAACTTCGCAAGGCCATATCTTGGTCATACGGACTCCGATTTTCGAAAACTCGGACTCTATTTCGCGTATTTTTCCGAGACGAACGCAATGGCATAGCTCGTTCCCTTGATTCAGATTTTACAGTTTAATTCTTCCTCCATTTATGTTATAACAGGTTATTGAAAATACGGGTTGTTACATTCTCCCCACCTTTTAGGATTTCGTCCCCGAAATCTCCAAGTTAGGAAGAACATATCCTACCATCCATCATCCATCTACTCAAAACATCATCCACAAGCAACCATTGTCCTTAGATGATTTCTAATGCTGTATGAATATATGCAAAACGTGTGTGTACATGTTCCTTAGCTAATGCTAATGATCAGGCCTGAATAATCTTTCTAATGCAAAATATGTATAATGCCATGAATCCAACATGTATGCAAATAGTCCTAGTCATATAGATACTATATGCGTGCACAATCATTCATTCATATGCAACAACCGCATGATAATGCATTCGATTTCATCCATAAACAAGTATAAATACTCGTGCATATGCAATATGAAATGTGACCGAGTCGAGCTAGTATCTAATGTGTATTCGCGCATCCACGAGCAACCACTTGCAACCACTTGCAACCATATCAATCATAACATGTTTCAAATACATGTTTACATCCATAGGGTTCTACCTAGAATTCCCTGAAACAGGGTCGAGAAGATAAACAGGACAAACTCCTTACAGGGTTTGTAACGGAGAATAGGACCGAGAGGATGTCCACAAAAGATAGCCTACAAGTAAGCTCTACAGAAAACAGGGATCAAGGATATACTCCCAAAAAGAGATATCATGCGCGTATCTAGTCTTTGACCATCAAAGTCGTCTTTTAACTTCGCGATTTTGTAGATTCTTATTCCTGTTTCAATAACATGAGCTGGAACTCATTTCTTCGTCGCCTCTCGTTCCACTTGCACTTATCCTTTTCCTAGAATACTTGACGCAAACATGACTGCGTACTCATGATCTCATGCAAGCTTTCCAAAATTCACTAGTGAATCTTGAATCTCGTTTATATACTATAAGGCATTCCATGTAGAAGAACTTTCTCTTGAAAGTAAACAGATGTCAATCAGGTTATCATGCGCACTTACTAGGGTGATCTCTATAACCCATGCATAAATGAAGTAAACCATCCGTCTTATTGGCGAACACCACTCGATCGGGCTTCAAATTTCCAATAAAGGCATCAAGGGATTCTAAGTAACTAGTCATGAAAGAACCTCAAAAAGGTTACCCGATACTTCGAGGGCATTACCAAGGCTAGTCAAAAGGTCTAACTACCCTCCTATCAAAACCGAGAGTGGCACCCCCTACTGGATAACCACTTCATCCCTAGAATCCATCCATAGCTTATAAACATAAGCATTATTTCCAAACTCAACACTTGGCATAGACATTCCCAAATCCAAACAAGTCATGTATAAATGGACTGATTCTCCAATAGGACTTTGAGACAAAAATGGGATTCTCTATTACGCTAGTACTTAAGGTGCAGAGACTCAACTATCGAAGCAGACTTAAATGATACGAACAACGAAGTCCTAACGGGATGATAGAGAAGAAAAGTTAAACCTTTAACAAGATCGTTACCCTCCTTCCGAGGTACTCTAGAAATGAGAGCATACTACTGCCCTCCCGATGATCTTGTCCTTGTCCCATAATACTTAACTATCCGCCCCGTTTTACCATGCCAAAGGTACTCTCTCGTCATGCATCTTTCTCCCTCCTTTGAGGACTAAGCCATACCAACAAGTTGCTCATCCTTAAGCTCGTATCCTTTATCCTTCTTTCTCACGATCCTTTCTTATAACGCGGCCGCTGGTCTCTCGAGAACCACCTCCATCGTATGGAAAGCACTTTCGTAGGTAGAAAAGACTAGTTGTAGTTAAAACTACTGTGACTACAGATGGAGGAAAGAAAGGAAAAGAGACTCAATTAAGGAAACAAGGATAGTGCTAATGGCCTTTGTGGAATAGCCTTTTTCTTTTAAAAGAAAATTTTCTTGAAAAATGCTTCTTTGTAAACGGTTTTTTTTCAAATAGTTTTCAGAAGGTCTTTAAAAACTTTTGCCCAGTCTGGTAACCTTCTGCTCTGATACCACGTGTAACACCCCGCCTCCGCTAGGGTCACTCGCAAAGGAATGCACTAGCTTTAGAGGGGCATTATTGGTAAACATGCACAGAAATATCACAAGACAGAACATATAAAATAGCGGAAGTAAAATCAAACTTTCATAACATGAATAAATAAGGTCTAAAGCCTTTTACATCAGAGTACATCAAAACCTGTCTTGCAATAGTAAAGAAGCATAAAGACATTTTCATAAATTATTCCCCAAGTAAAAACAGTAAAGTAGCCATTAGCCAAGAAAAGTCCAAGCCATCCATGATGACCTTCAAGCAGAAGAAGTCCGAACTAAACAACAGTATTTCCTCCCTGTAACCTGGGGGGGGGGGGAACGGAAGAAAAGAGGCAAAACAAAACGGGTCAGTCAAAAAGACTGAGTAAGCCCTATCTACTATTAGCATAAAAACTAGTAAAGTTAACTGACATGAGAAACTGAGATGAACATAAGCATGATAACAAGATAGATAAGCTAAATCAAAATAACAGGATGAACTACTGAACTCAGATAAACTAAGGTGTCATGATAAATTACGATGTCAAGATAAAACAAGGTATCACATCGTCAGGTTTCTATCAAGTATAATATTCCCAAGATATCTGTCACGTATAACGCCCCGTGATATCTATCCTGTATTTTAGCTCTGCACCTACCGTACTAGTATCCCCACCATGTCATGTGTTAACCAAGAATGACCCTCACTCAAAAGTCATGTAATGGTCCATGTCAACCTAATATATCGCATATATTGGTTACTCAACTTGTATGTTTTATTCCATGTAAATGTTCAGTCCCTTGCCGTAGACCATACGGGCTTTCCCATGAGATTCTATATTACTTTAACATAGTTCCATGATCCTTAAGATCGGTTTGGACTGTTACCCTAAACCTAGCTAGGGTCTTCCAACATGAATTATTGTTTGTACAACTAGGACTTATGCTACCTAGGGCTGCTAGGGATTATGCTTACCTATTGCACGTTTTCGTATCTCGGTTTGGGTTCAACCACCTAGGGCCACTAGGGATTACGCTAACCGCCAACTGCGCCCTTTTTCCCACGCATTCATCGTGAATCGCTTTTCCATGACTGTATGCACATGTATCACATCGTGCCATCCGAGTCCTGTCACAGGGAAAATCAAGAAATACAGGACTCGGTCGAGAGCTTTCGATTTATCTGCCGATGCAGATGCTAAGGTCTGTTTTTCTTATACGTGGCTATGGTCCCACGAGACCACTCCCTCAACTAGTGAAAGACAAGACAGGATAAATCCTGTATGAGAACACAACACTGGCCAACCCACATCCAAGCCTTACCGCAACCATAATTAGATAGCAATTATGGTCTTTTGGGTGTTCTCTGCCTTTCCGTACGTACACGCTTGACCAAAGATGGTAGGTAGCCTGACGAAATGCTATCTAGGGTACGACCGTGTATCGTCGACTATCCCCTATCCATCCCCGTCTTTAGGTCGCTCGTATAGCAACCAAGGCATACTCTTGGTTCTTCTAACGCAGACCTTAACCTCTCATGAGCCTAGTATAATCACCTGGCAGCTCATAGAGGGATACCAAGAATATCCTCACGTTCCCCGAAGCCGCTGCTTCGTTACCCAGTTCGCTGGAGCCTTTATCTAAATCAGATACTTGCTCCTACTCGTATACTTAAACGATGACCTACCGTATCAGGTTACTCATCTATCTATGAACTGGTCTAAATTTCCTTGACTAAGAATCATTACTTAGTTATTCTTCAACTAAGGTTTACCACTTAGCATTGTTCCCGTTATCCTTGTTAACTACGGTTATCCACCTAATCCTCAGAACTAGGGTTTACATAATGGATTAAGTGTCACTTAAGTTCATGACTTAACCCGTCTACAAATCCTGTCAAAATTGGCTAAGTATCCAAGTTCAAGGCTTAACCCTACAAACCATGCTCAACTTGGTTAAGTATATTAAGCAATTCACGACTTAACCTCGTCCAATTATCATTCTAGATTGGTTAAGTATATATTAACTTGACCCTATCAATTTACTTAGTCAAATCGGTCAAGTGTATTCAAGCGATTCGTGACTTAGCCTTATCATGTTTTCACGTTGTATTGGTTAACTTAACCACAATAAATTAACGAGTTAGATTGGATAAGTATAGGTCACTTAACCACATCAATTCATCATGTTTAGATTAGTTAAATGTTTAACTTAACCCCATTAAACTACCCAGTGGGATTAATTAAGTCTAGGCTAACTTAACCCCATCCGATTTCCATGTTTAGACTAGTTGAGTCTAATCTTAACCCCATTCGTTAACCGTATTTTTCGGTTAAGCGTCATTAAGAAAACTTACTTAACCTTACCAAGTTATCGCGTTGGATTGATTAAGTGTTGGTTAAGAGTCATTAATCAAATTAACTTAACCCTATCATGTGGCATTAATTACTTAATGCACCTTCACCTCTCACATTAGACTTTGTTGTGGTTACTAGTTAAGCCGGTCGGTTCCGGGTAGCTTTACACCACAACTTGGTCTAACCTCGGGTTCAAGCACAACATGACCAACTTCTCACATTGGGTCCTATTGTTTGCAACTACTAGTTAGGCCGGTCGGTTCCGGGTAGTTTTACGTTGCAAACTCAACCCAACCTCGAGTTGGCCACACTTAAATTATCTAAGTGTCATGTCCATCATGTTTCCCAAAACATGTTACAAGTTTTCAAGCATTTGGGTAGACCTAACTTAATAGGTAAATTCCCAAAGGGTAGACCTAACTTAATAGGTGAATTCCCAAGCTTATGTTTTTATGCATACTTACATGTCAACTTCCATGTTATATTTCAAGTCATGTTTTCAAGTTGTATTTTCATGTCATTAGAAATTACCCATAACATAACCCAACGCTTTTAAACTCGCATATACGTTCGCGACAACGTAATGGATTAAAAGAAGAGACTTGGAAAAGGCATGACAAAAATGGATATTAAGCCACAAGTTAATCATGGTGGCAAATGAGGCACAAATGTGTTCATTAACTTGCATGTTACATTCTTAAGCCTCAAAACATGCATAAACCCAAACTTGGCACATAAGAGAATCATGGTGACAAAAGATATGGAATGATGACTAGTAACTCGCATATATCATCATATAAGGGTTATGACTTCATATGCAAGTTGACATAAAGGTTATGAGGGTTCTCATGTTGCCTAATGCAACATTTCAACATAAAGGTTGTAGCTTTTAGCTCACAAGATCAAGATAATGACTTCATAAACTTGCATGACATGATAGCATGTATCATACTCAATGATCAAACCCAAACTTGCAACATGAACATTTAACTTCATAGTTAATATCTAAGAGTAGGGAAAGGGCTTACATTGCTACGAAGGCACAAAAGATATGACAAAGCCCTTATGCAATCAAATAGACCCAAAATGCAAGCTCTAACATAAAAACCCTTGAGCCAAAATGATCAAAACCCTTGCTTTATGATGCAAAGATAGAAACTTGACTTGAATGCAAGCTAATGACACTCATACAAGCTTGAAAACACTTGTATGCATGGAAAATCTCTCATAGAAACCATTTAGAAATTTTATGAAGAGAGTGGAGGCCATGAGAGGTAAAATTTTGCCATAGTTTAGTTGCATGAATGAATAATGAGGATTTAGGATAGGTTAGGGTCTTATTTATAGATTAGGCAAGTGTTTTAGGCCATAGGATTAAACCTAGATTCAATCCAAGCCATCAAAGCATGTCTTGGGGAAGAAGTCAAGTGTAGGAACCATCTAGGGCCTTTAGATTAAAGATGAACCATGAGAACCATCCAAATGCAAAATCTGCATTTGAGCGAATCGGCCCACGGGTTGACAGCCAAACACCCTGGATTAACCCCTAGTCGACCCAGCGGGCTTGGGTCGACCTCAAAAAATCGGCCGGTTCGGTTATTCCCCTCTCCCAATTCGCTGTTTTGAACATTTTTGCATATTTATTTATTTAATTTTCAATTATATATATATATATCAATATATATATATATTTCTCTGCGCAACCCATTTCACTTAATTAAGTATACTTTAATTTGGGAATTTTTCGTGAAACTTCGCGAGGCCATATCTTGGTCATACGGACTCCGATTTTCGAAAACTCGGACTCTATTTCGCGTATTTTTCCGAGACGAACGCAATTGCATAGTCTGTTTCCCTTGATTCAGATTTTACAGTTTAATTCTGCCTCCATTTATGTTATAACAGGTTATTGAAAATACGGGTTGTTACAATAGCCCTATTAAAGGTGGATTTTTATGATCTCTTATAACTCTAAGGCGGACCCCTAGCCCTTTAAGACCCCGTCCTAATACGTTAACGTTCTTAAGTCTATACTCTCACTTGTAATATGAGAAGTAGTATTGCAAACATTACTACTTAATTGATATTACGGTAGGACTCCTATGTCGCTTAAGACTTTCCTTAGACGGTTGGTTAACATGCAATGACCACATATCTTTCATATACAATTATGTCCCTATTTGAGCCCTTACACGCCTCTAGAGGAAGTGGACATCCTCGTGAACTATCGTGCTCTGTTACCATTTATTCCTGACCACTTTTAGAGAAGGAGGACCAAAAGACTTACTTCAAATCTAATAAGGGTGGGTCCCATGACTTTGGTTCCTCTTCAAGGAATAAACCTTTGGAGGGATCCTAGTCCTAACCGCTTAAGGCCCAAATTAGATAAAAGGAAAGTTAGCCACTTAATACCTTCTCAAAGTGTAGTAAACCTACCTATTTTCATAAGCAATAGACTTATATATATAGTTATATATATACACACCAGACCTCTTACATTAAACCATATACATGTAGATGCTGGATACGTAGGGCGGTTCCGGGCAGACTTCTACTACAAATAGGTTTAACCTCGTGTCATAGTGTACTAAATTTTTGAATGGACCATGGAACCTAGACATCTCACATTAGTTGGGCCCACTTGTGGTTGTTGGATTTGCATGTCAATTTCGAGCAGGCTTCTACCACAAATGACAACTAACCTCATGCCTATGTGTCACTATTTATACAAATGCAAAGCCATTCCATACGCATACACAAACAATCAATATATATATGGGGACATTTCAAATTCGAATCTAACCTAATCGCATTTATTACACTAATACAATGTTAATTACGTTGATTACATTTATATATGTATAATAATTATAATGCCTAAATAACGTAAATATTCGTATGAATGAGAAGACGTTCTGACGAGATGGCAATTGTTAATTTGTCTAAATCAAGGTATACAAGTTAGTTTTTCCATACCTTTACCGCTACGACTTAAGCGTGATGGCATAATAAAAAGATAACAAATAGAAGTGCATGGAAAATTTACATACAAACATATTTCAACTTGCATCCTAGGATTTTTGGAATGATTTCAATATTGGATCAAAAATAGAGTATTACATACACTTATACATGTATGCTTATAATTTCCACTTTATCTAATTCACCCCTTTTTGGTGTTATGCACATAAAAACGTTTGCGTTTGATATATTTCAAGTATGAATACTTTTGGATTCAAAATAGAATCCAAACCTACTTAAATCATGAAATATCCAAATTTAAACCCTTTTAGGTTACAATCAAATGTTTAATAAAGGTGAATTATACAAAGTAGAAACAACAGTAGCAACACCCTTTTTTCATCCTTATTCCCATATTAAAATCAAAAATCCACAAAACCCAAATATCATGACAATTCATCCGCAAATATAAAATAGTGGATTTGGTGGTTTTGGTATTTATGTTATCAATTTCCAAATCCTCTTAGGCATATGTATCGACATGATAATCTAATAGAAATATGGATATTCTAAGTACACGACATTCCACTCACAGATCTAGGGAAGAACAAAGATGAATATGTAGTAGATTGAGATCTATGATTAATCTTTGTAGCAACCATGCTCCAACAATTCTCCTAATATATATATACAAGAAATATGTATTAGAATCATATATACATATATTTATAACAAATTCCAGAATACTAAACCTATATGAATTAGAATAGAGAGAGGTTAAGAATAAGATTGGAGGAATAGAAGTAACCCTTAACCTTTTTTTCTAGAAGTTAGTAATGGCAGAGAGGCAGCATGGAGGCAGGGATAACAGAATGGTTAGGGTTCTAATGTGTGATATGAGGGGCTATATATAGTTTCCCGTGTGAGCATAGACTGTTGGATCACTCAGATTTAATCCAGGCCTTTTATTTATATATATCCCTTCTAGCAAACCCTAACCACATAAATTTATTGGGTTGTCCAGCTGTCAGGCAGTCGACCGGTGGTCGACACCCCTCTTGAGGGAGCGGTCAACCTCCTAGGGGCTGGACACCCAATAAACGCTGTGGTGCAGAGGTGTTTTTTTAATTAATTTGTTCCTTTATTTCCTTAATCTTATTCCTTATATAAAATATCTTTTGTCCCCAAGATCTTATCCTTATTTTAAATTCTCCTTCTTTATTTTGAATATATTTTTGACATATATAGATTATCCATTTAATTATATATATATTCTGCATTTTACTGTCCAAATTCATTTGTTCATAACTTCTTCATACATTGAACATTTTTAGCATATTATATATGAAAATGTTTCAGAATTTTGCTACGAATTCAAATAAAAGAATTTCATAGCCAAATTCCTAAAGTTGCAAAAAACTCATTTTCCAGCCTTATTATTTAATTGCTTATTTTTAATTATTATTTATGTATTTTACGGGGTGTTACACTTATTGTCACTGAAGTCCCCTTCAGCGGACCCATAATTTTGGCCTACTTTATGACCAGGTCATACAGGGTCTAGGCATCCACAATCGAACGTGATATTAAGTAAGAGTCAACCTTTCACGAATGAGAGTGTCGAGTTGGATAAATGAGTAAACCTAAAATCGAATAAAGGATTTGCATCTCCTCGATCACAAGGCAGACGGTTCGGGTCGAGGCAAGCAGCTCGTGGGAAACTTGTTCACATGCAAGAAGAAACCAACTCTAGAACATCCTCAACCGGCTCGGCGCATGAAAACCATGATTTGATCCGCTCATCGCACAAGGGCACATATGTACTAGCCACTCCATTCGGATAGAGGGCGAGCCGATCCCCACTCTGCACAGTTTCTTTGTGGGCTAAGTCAAAACATGACCGGTTCTTAAGCCTATAAAGGCGGATCGGGGTACACATGGCGCGACCTCCTACCGGGATATTCCCTCCACTAACCCACGATCTGCTCCAAGATTTCAGGGATGAATGCCACGTAATCACGCGAACCGCCTATCCTTCATGAATATATATGCACCACGAATGGACATTTTGAAGGATCTTTTTGCACTCCTGAGACTCAAACTTCACCATTAACAACATCTATCCTTTTTATTCAGATTGTACTCTGGATTCTTGAGTATAACTCCAAAGATTTTGAGAGATTATCAATTGTACTTGTGAGGTTGAGTGACTATCAACATTGTACTTTTAATCAATTCATCAATCGGAAAACTATAAAGTAGACGTAGGCTCATTAACGCTGAACCACTATAAATTTTGTGTGTTGACTGCTTTTTATCTATTTTTAGATCATAATTCTCTACAATTTCTAGTCAACTGGGAGTTAAAACCACTTTTGGTCTAACATTTTGGTGTTTTCACTAAGAACATCTAATTCTCAGCTTTATGGATTGTCATTCTACTATTTGTATCACCCAGTCCGAAGAGATAATCCGCATTTTCATCTCTTTTGAAGTTTTTACTGACTTTGATAAATCAGAAATCCATGGCTCTAAGGAAAGGTAAAGAATCTCATATCTCTCAAGAAAATGAAGTTAACGAAGATCAACGGAATGGTGCACAAGCTCTTTATGTCGTCGGCTCTGAGGGAACCGGCTCGGGTCCTACCCGAACTGAGGGGTTGCCCGCGACCTAACCCAAGAATGCATCCACGATCCTGTTTGATGCACGAGCTGTGACCCGATCCCAGAACCCCATAGTTGTTAACGCCTCCACCGCGACTCGACCCGATGGGGGCGACCCAAACCCGGTTGTTGTTGGTGTTTATACTCGAGCCGATCCAAATGTTGTAACTCCAGCAGCATGTACCAGCAACCAGCTTCCTACATCTGCCCTTGTTTCATAGATGGACTTTGCACGTTTGATTGCCATGATGAAAAAAAAAAAACTAACTGTAGTGTCCCGAAATTCCGGTCCAATTTGAGCTGACTAAATAACACAAGTCCAACCCACATTATACTGGAAATCAGAAAGCTAATAGAAAGAAAATAGAAGGTGAGGAAAGATAAGATAGAAACTTAGAATAGAAGAAGAACCTACAACATCAGAGTAAAACGAATCTCACAGCGGAACGAATAACATATAATAGATAACATATAAATCAGTATATGTATACAGTAACATTATCAGAGTACAACACTTACAACACATCGGAAATACTATAGCTATATAATCCTGAAGCCTCCTGCTCCAGCTCTTCAAGTATATCTGTTAAATCCCGACTACTTGACTACCCATACAAAATTGGGCACCTAAGAGTTTAGGGAAAACAAAAAAAAATAAACTCCGGGTCAGTCAAGGGACTGGTATGAGTAACACAGTTTAAAACAGTTTGAGCGATTAAATGATATCTCATAAGACCACGCCATATAACGGAACGGGTTTTTCCCTTATGAGAGTCCAAAATAATCTTTATATCAAAACTCATTGATATTATAATAGTGTCTATCAACCACAATATAATAATCATCTACTAGAAACACTTTTATCTCACGTTCTACATATATAGTATACAACCAAAACCGCAAGCACGTATTGGGTAATGGATTTCCAACTATGACAAGGTATGGAACCACCTTTCGCTAGTGTACCTCTAGAGAGGAATACACTGGGTTCAACAAGAACATCTTGCAACCCGTCCACACATGATCGACCACTCATTTCGCTTGAGTGTATCGAATGTATATCACCAACGGTTGGGATCAGCAACCGTTTCCCGAATGGGACAACATTGACAATAGATTTTTAGAAGTAAATGAAACTCTAGATCAGGTGATTATACACCCTAATAGGTGCGACCTACATAGCCATGCTGCCTGCCCGATTTTTGTCATTTCCTGGTTGTGAGGCTAGAGGCCACGATTATCTCTGACAGATCAAACAATGATTCACTTTAAATGTCATATCGTCATACCCGCCAAATCACAAATTGATTTCCCCAAAAATACCACGGGTATACAGCTTAGAGAAACGAATTCCTCCGCCACCAAACGTAAATACGTTTGAAGAGATCAACTTACATGATCTATTAAATATACTATGTCTGATATTCTTCCATACAGGTCGTCCTGGGACTGGACAAACCAAAGGCACTATTCAATACATCCATCTTAGGCAATCTTTGCCTAGGATTCATACAACAGCCCTTGCACTTTACTCCGTTTTCAATTATCTTTAGCATATATGATTTGCAATGCTTATGCCAATACAGAGTGGTTCTTCGGATAATAATCCAACTGGTCTCTCTATATTAACAATGTTAAAATGGTCAAAAACTTCGATAGTCGCTGAGCTAACTATCAAAGAAAAACAGGTGTGCAAACAACGATATTATTTCCAGATGGAAATTATATCGATCAATCATTATTCAACATTTATCTCTTTAGTTCATTAATTTTCTTATCTCATGTTTCCATATATTTTAAATTCTTATATTCTATTATCAGAAAACATTTCTGATTCTTATTTGGAAAACATTTCCAAACTTCTTCATGATCAAACCTTACCATTCCTTAGTTAAGAAGGAAGTCAATCATGTTGGTGTATAATTACCTCTCAGACCTTAACTGAACAATGTTTTAACTTCAAAATAGTCAAAGTTTATCTTTTAAACCTTTAACAACTTTCTTACGTCTCTCTCAGATTCAATTTACGAATCCACTTCTTTATTTAAAACATTGGTTATAACGATAAAGTTATAATCCCAACTTTCGAAATATCTAACCACAATTATAACTTTTATTCTTTAATGTGAACAAATAAATAAACACCTAATTTATAAATAAATAAATCTTGATTTTAACAGCGGAAAGTATAAGTACTTTCCCGAATTCGATATAATCGAATTCGACGTACAACTCTCTTTTGAGTAATCTCTATTTGATTAACTCTTCTTCGAATAACCTATATTCGTTTTTCTCTCTTCGAATAACTTATATTTGACAATTCTTCTCGAATGAACTATATTCGATTACTCTTCTCGAATAAACTATATTCGATTAACTCCTTTCACTTAACTCCTTTTGAATAACTAGATTCGATAACTCCTTTCGAATAACTATATTCGATAACTCCTTTCGAATAACTAGGTTCGATAACTCCTTTAACTTAACTCCTTTCGAATGACTAGATTTAATAACTCCTTTAACTTAACTCCTTTCGAATAACCTGATTCGATAACTCCTTTTACTTAACTCCTTTCGAATAATTAGATTCGATAACTCCATTAACTTTATTCGAATAAACTATATTCGATTAACTCAAATTCGATTAACTCTACTTAATTAATTCTATCGATTTAATTCTAACTGGTTAACTCTAAGTGATTAACGCTAACTGATTTACTCTAACTGATTAATTCTAACTGGTTAACTCTAATCGACTAACTCTATTCGATTACAAATACTTCCTTTCCTATTTGTCTATATTTATTTCATATAAATATTTCCTTTATATAATTTTATTTATTTTCTCAAATAAATTCCCCTTTTATCTTTGTTTATTTTCTAAATAAATAAATTTTTTTCCCTTTATTTCCTTTTATAATTATCCTATTTATCTTCTGAATAAATAGTTTTTTTTTCAATATCATATTTATTTTACAAATAAATATTTCCTTTTTCACTTTTTTTATTTACCAAATAAATAAATTCCTTTTCGATTCTATTTGTATATGGTTTACAAATATTTCTCTTTCTATTTTATTTGTACAACTTTTACAAATATTCATCTTTCTACTTTATTTGTTTAACAAATAAATATTTCCTTTTAAATTCTATTTATTTCTTAAATAAATATTCCATTTTAATTCTATTCATTTAACAAATAAATATTTCTTTCACATTTATTTTACAAATATTTTCCCTTATCTTTGTTTTACAAATAATTTCCTTTATATTTGTTTTACAAATCTTTTTCCTTTTCAACTCTTTGATTTTATAATTATCTCCTTTTATAAAATCCTTTTCCTTTTATATATAAAATCCATTGATTTTATATAATAATTTATTTTTCAAAATATACTTTGAAAATCCCCTTTTTACATCCTAGTATTCCTTATGGTATTTAACGTACCATGTAACAATGATCGATACCATTCAAACATATAAAATCCTCAACAGATTTCATATCACATCATATAACACAATATATGAAACAAAACAGTATTTTATATATTGAGGAACCCAGCTGGGTCCCTTCAACATGTTTCCCTGCATCACAGGTGTTAATAATTAACATCGATTTCATTTCAATATGTAATATTCTGCTAAACAAAATCAATCTTTGAATAACGATTTTTATATATATAAATATCGTTATCTATATTTTCAACCAATACATAAGCAATTCAACCAAAGAGTTAACACACAGTAATCAACAGATGATTAACAGTTCTAAAAATACGTTATAAAAATATAACCGTTAAGAGTTGGTGAGTTTTACTCACATTGGCAGTTCAACGTTAAAGAACGACAAACTGTTTGTTTGATTTGAATCAAACAATTTATTTCGCCATAAATTCAAACTAGCTCCACTCCATTCCCAGTCGGTCCCATTTGGTAGTCGTTGTCCATATGATCCTAACGGATCTTGTTTCGTCTGATTTCGATAAAGTATGAGCAAGTTATGGCTTGTACAAGTCCATTCATTTAAAATAAATAAAAACTTAGACTTTTAATCCCATTAAGCCTCACCCATTATACCCGGCCCAACACCACCGTTAAAGTCCAACCGCTCCCCTAACCTTCTTCCCCAAAACCATTTCGTACTCCAATATTTCCTTCTAACTCCATGACTGCTTCTTTCTTCACCAACTAATCCTCCACCAATACATTTAAATTCAAATAAAAATCGCCAATATTCCCCTCCTTCCATCCTCTTTCCACTCATATATTTTTCCCCTAACTCGCACAACTGTTTCAGATCCCGTCATTCTCAGCGGCTACAGTGACCGCGTCCCTTTTTATCACGACAGTCCATAAAATTAGCACACGAGGTTCGAATTTTCCCCAGGATACCAAAAATAGGCACAACGCTTGAATCAATGCTTCTAAATCACCAAACCAGTCAGCCCTATAGTTCGCGAGAAGAACTGGTGTGATAAAGATGAATGTCGAACCACAGAAAACTTGTATCGGGAAGAAGCTCTCAGCACAACGATTTCAACGAACTCCAATACGAGATTTTAGGAATTTTGTTTAGTTTTGTTTTGAATTTAAGAGGGTTGAATTGTTTTTACTATAAAGGAATTTTGTGCGGAATGAATTCTTGCTCGCGTTATAACTATGAGCGTGTGGTTGAGAAGATGGTAATGTGGCCTGTTTAGGTCCAGTGATTGGTTAGGATATTTTTAATTCGATTTTTTTATTTTATTTTTGATTAACTACTTCTCGTACTCGTCCTCTAAAATTCCTGCGATCACACACAATACCTAAAAATCATGAAAATTGACGTGCAACTATAGTTTGACATTACGGTCTCAACGAAACTGGTTTCGTCGAATTCCGACTTCGTATGCTCACACAGTGTATTTTTAAACATTAAAATACCAACTGTTCTTTAGATTAAAATCCCGTACGACCACATAATCACGGAAATTAAAATCTAGCAATAATTTAATATTGCAGATCCAACAAAATTAGTTTCGTCGAATTCTTAGGTCGTTTGAAAAACTGGCTATTTTTAAATCTCTAAATAACCCTTTTAAATGTATAAATATATTTAAAAACAATTAAATTAAATATTTAAAAATAAATATTATCGTATATGTTCACAGTGGAATACCATACAGCTCCCGTTGGATTTATAACTCGATACTTCAAATCCCGATTAAATCGATATTCGATTTAAAATGAAATTCCTTCTGATATATAATTATAAATAATTCCTTTATAAATTATAAAGGAATTCCACAGCGACTTTTCTAAAATTTGATTTGGACATAAATCAAAATCTACACGATGAAATCCCGATTTTTATTTTCCACCAGAAAAATATACCTTACCAGCTCCTAACGTTTCTTGTTTCGCAGAAATCCGATTTAAAACGGCTTCTGTAAATCCAGTTGAAGTTCAAATCGCCAAATAGCGAACTTCCGCGCCATTTCAAGCTCGATTTTAATTATAATATAGTTATACGTTCAAACTTCGTTTATATAATATATTCGTTAATATAATTCAACTCTAAACTGAATTATATATTATAAATTGTCCAGTTCACATTATAATGTGAATTCCACTAATTCTGATTATTTCGGAATTAAATATATTATTTAATTATTATTTTAATTAAATATTCAATATAATTTAATTAAACGACCATTTGAATTCTAAATCACTATTTATATAATTAAATAAGTTAATTATATATCACAGAAAAATACGGGTCGTTACATTCTTTCCTCCTTAAAATAATCTCGTCCTCGAAATTGCTAAGGTAAAAAACAAAACCTATTAATTGGTTAGAGCTTATTTGTTAACTTCTTAACTTCAATCTTAACTGAACCAATTTAATTTTAATTAAAATATTAATAATCCTATCAACAAAAAAATTCAAAAATCCTGAAAATTTTCTAACAACTTAACTTTTCGAAAAATTTCACCAGCACCTCCTTTGTACTGATCAATAGCTCAAACTCCAACTCGCCTCTCTGGGCCTTCTTCAACCCAAAATAAAATCAAACAGCCAAGCGGCTTGCCAATTCGGCTCATAAATCTCATGCTTATATCAAATATAAACTTGTGCCTTTTGTTGGGCATATCAACTCTACCACTTTCACCGGTTATCAGTCCACATATGCCAACGTCGTATCAACCAATTTCCAATCAGTTTTTATTTTAACACAACCATTCGCTTTTATCCAAACCGAATCTCATTTCGAACTTCTATCCCACAAATCCAAATTTCTCGATATCCTTCTAATCCAATTCATCTCCAATTTGCTTTTGCAAATTCCAATTCAATTCGGTTTTAAATCAAACAATCTTTTTTTTCCGGGGAGTTTTAAATAGCTTTGTTTTTCTCAAAAACCAAACTTTTCTTTGCAGGATTCAAACAACTTGTTTTTCTAAACAATTTCAAAAACAATCTCTTTGGTAGTAATCCGTCACTTACAACTCGAAAATGAACACCGACGATGTCCGGATCAACATCGGAATTTATTTTCCAGCGACTGAAGTGAGTTCAATACTATATCACTTTCAACCATTTCTAAACGTTTCCACTTTGAAACATATTTCAAAATATCATGCTCAAAACAATTTAAAATCTCCCAGGATTTTAATTCTCATATATTTATTTCAAATCCATTTACAACATTTTTCCAAATTTCCAGGGTTTGAAATTTCAATTCTGATTTAAATTTCAAATTTAATTCACTTCATTTCGCGTATTTCACATATATGAACTCTGATTGGCTATTTACATAACCATTTCGCATTTTTATAATCTTACTCGGCTATAATAACAACCAGTATATCCAATATATTATAATCATTCCAATATAAATCCTTTATATCAAAATATAATTTGGGAAAAATTATTTTGTTTACCCTCTTTTCAAAACATACCATGTCGGTTCATTATATTCAAGTGTTTATAAACTCCTACCGATATAGTGGATCAAACTGATCGACCAGAACTTATAAACAACTCAACCAATAAATCTCCACAATATAAAACCATTTCATACTGAATAGAAAATACGTTCACTCGTATATATACATTCAAACTCAATCTAGGGTATTACTAACCCTATCTCTACTGAGTCACACTACAAAGCCAAGGTAGTAACTAAACCTTAAGCTCTGATACCAATTGTAGTGTCCCGAAATTCCGGTCCAATTTGAGCTGACAAAATAACACAAGTCCAACCCACATTACACTAGAAATCAGAAAATTAATAGAAAGAAAACAGAGGGTGAGGAAAAATAAGATAGAAATTTAGAATAGAAGAAGAAGAAGAATGTACAACATCAGAGTAACACGAATCTCACAGGGGAACGAATAACATATAATAGATAACATATCCTTGAAATAAAATCAGTATATGTATACAGTAACATTATTAGAGTACAACACTTACAACACAGTGGAAATACTATAGCTATATAATCCCGAAGCCTCTTGCTCCAGCTCTTCAAGTATATCTGTAAAATCCTAACAACTTGACTGCCCGTACAAAATTGGGCACCCAAGAGTTTAGGGAAAACAAAACAAAATAAACTCCGGGTCAGTCATGGGACTGGTATGAGTAAAACAGTTTAAAACAGTTTGAGCGATTAAACGATATCTCAAAAGACCACGTTGCATAACGGAACGGGTTTTTCCCTTATGAGAATACAAAATAATCTTTATATCAAAACTCATTGATATTATAATAGTGTCTATCAACCACAATATAATAATCATCTAGCAGAAACGCTTTCATCTCACGTTCTACATATATAGTATACAACCAAAACTGCAAGCACGTATTGGGTAATGGATTTCCAACTATGACAAGGTATGGAACCACCTTTCGCTAGTGTACCTCTAGAGAGAAATACATGAGGTTCAACAAGAACATCTTGCAACCCGGCCACACATGATCGACCACTCATTTCGCTTGAGTGTATCGACTGTATATCACCAACGGTTGGGATCAGCAACCGTTTCCTAAATGGGAAAATATCGACAATAGATTTTTAGAAGTAAATGAAACTCTAGATCAGGTGATTATACACCCTAATAGGTGCGACCTACATAGTCATGCTGCCTGCCCGATTTTTGTCATTTCCCGGTTGTGAGGCTAGAGGCCATGCTTATCTCTGACAGATCACACAATGATTCACTTCGAATGTCACATCGTCATACCCACCAAATCACAAATTGATTTCCACAAAAATACCATGGGTATACAGCTAAGAGAAACGAATTCCTCCGCAACCAAATGTAAATACGTTTGAAGAGATCAACTTACGCGATCTATTAAATATACTCTGTCAAACATTCTTCCATACAGGTCGTCCTGAGATTGGACAAACCGAAGGCACTATTCAGTACATCCATCTTAGGCAATCTTTGCCTAAGATTCATACAACAGACCTTGCACTTTACTCCGTCTTCAATTATCTTTTGGCATATATGATTCGCAACGCTTATGCCAATACAGAGAGGTTCTTCGGATAATAATCCAACCGGTCTCTCCATATTAACAACGTTAAAATGGTCAAAAACTTCGATAGTCGGTGAGTTAACTATCAAAGAAAAACAGGTGTGCAAACAACGATATTATTTCCAGATGGAAATTATATCGATCAATCATCATTCAACATTTATATCTTTAGTTCATTAATTTTCTTATCTCATGTTTCCATACTTTTAAATTCTTATCTTCTATTATCAGAAAACATTTCTGATTCTTATTTGGAAAACATTTCCAAACTTCTTCACGATCAAACCTTACCATTCCTTAGATAAGAAGGAAGTCAATCAAGTTGGGGTATAGTTACCTCTCAGACCTTAACTGAACAACGTTTTAACTTCGTAATAGTCAAAGTTTATCTTTTAAATCTTTAACAACTTCCTTATGTCTCTCTCGGATTCAATTTACGAATCCACTTCTTTATTGAAAACATTGGTTATAACGATGACGTTATAATCCCAACTTTCGAAATATCTAACCTCAATTATAACTTTATTCTTTAATGTGAACAAATAAATAAACATCTAATTTATAAATAAATAAATCTTGATTTAAACACCGAAAAGTGTAAGTACTTTCCCGAATTCGATATAATCGAATTCGACATATAACTCTCTTTCGAGTAATCTCTATTTGATTAACTCTTCTTCGAGTAACCTATATTCGATTTTCTCTCTTCGAATAACTTATATTCTATAATTCTTCTCGAATGAACTATATTCGATTACTCTTCTCGAATAAACTATATTCGATTAACTCCTTTCACTTAACTCCTTTCGAATAACTAGATTCGATAACTCCTTTCGAATAACCAGATTCGATAACTCTAGTAATGACCCGAAAATTTAGCGATCTTGGTTATCCGATATACAACGCATATCGAACATCCAAGTATCGAAAATACTGGTAGTTAATGAAAGAAATTAGAGGGTGAGAATAGATAAGATAGAAACTTAGAATAGAAGAAGAAGAAGAACACAACATTAGAGTAACACAAACCTCATAGCGGAACGAATAACATAAAATACATCTCAAAATTTGAAATATAAATTTGTACTTGATTATACATATCATTTCCAATGTACAACACTTACAACACAACAGAAATAAACTATATCTATATGAAATCCCGAACCCTCCTGCTCCAGCTCTTCAAGTATATGTAAATCCCGACCACTTGATTGCCCGTACAAAATTGGGCACCTAAGAGTTTAGGGAAAACAAAACAAAATAAACTCCGGGTCAGTCATGGGACCGATATGAGTAAAACAGTTTAAAACAGTTTGAGCCATTAAACAATATCTCATAAGACCACGCCGTATAACAGAACGGGTTTTTCCCTTATGAGAATCCAAAATAACTTTATATCAGAAACCTTTTTATATTATAATAATGTCTATCAACCACAATATAATACTCATCTAGCAGAAACGCTTTCATCTCACGTTCTACACATATAGTATACAATCAAAACCGCAAGCACGTATTGGGTACTGGATTTCCAACTATGACAAGGTATGGAACCACCTTTCGCTAGTGTACCTCTAGAAAGGAATACACTGGGTTTAACAAGAACATCTTGCAACCCGGCCACACATGACCGACCACTCATTTCGGTTGAGTGTATCGAATGTATATCACCAACGGTTGGGATCAACAACCGTTTCCCAAATGGGACAGCATCAACAATAGATTTTTAGAAGTAAATAAAACTCTAGATCAGGCGATTATACACCCTAATAGGTGCAACCTACATAGCCATGCTGCCTGCCCGATTTCTGTCATTTACCGGATGTGAGGCTAGAAGCTACGCTTATCTTTTACATACCATATCTTCATTCACTTAGAATGTCACATTGTCATACCCGCCAAATCACAAATTGATTTATCCAAAAATTACACATGTATACAACTAAGAGAAACGAATTCCTCCGCCACCAAACGTGAAAACCTTTGAAGAGTTCAACTTACGCGATCTATTAGATATACTCTGTCAGACCTTCGTCCATACAAGTTGTCCTGGGACTGGACAAACCGAAGGCACTATTCAGTAAGTCCATCTTAGGCACTGTTATCTAAGATTTATACAACAGCCTTTGCACTTTACTCCGTCTTCAATTATCTTTGGCATATATGATTCGCAACACTTATGCCAATACATAATGGTTCTTTGGATAATAATCCAACCGGTCTCTCCATATTAACAATGTTAAAATGGTCAAAAACTTCGATAGTCAGTGAGTTAACTATCAAAGAAAAACACGTGTGTAAACAACGATATCATTTCCAGATGGAAATCATATCGATCAATCATCATTTAACATTTACCTCTTTTGTTCATTAATTTACTTATCTCCTGTTTCCCTATATTCTAAAATCTTATTTTCTATTATCAGAAAACATTTCTGATTCGTATTTGGAAAACATTTCCAAAACTCCTTCACGATCAAACCTTACCATTCCTTAGTTAAGAAGGAAGTCAATCAAGTTGGGGTATAATTACCTCTCAGACCATAACTGAACAACTTTTTAACTTCGAAATGGTCAAAGTTTATCTTTAATTCTTTTACAAGCTTCCTTACGTAACTTTCGGATTCTATTTACGAATCCACTTCTTCATTGAAAACATTGGTTATAACGATAACGTTATAATCCCTACTTTCGAAATATCTAACTTCCATTATAACTTTTACTCTTTAATGTGAATAAATAAATAAACACCTGATTTATAAATAACTAAATCTTGATTTAAACCTCGGAAAGTATAAGTACTTTCCCGAATTCGATATAATCGAATTTGACGATTAACACTCTTCGAATAACTAAAATTCGATTTCTCTTTCTTTTGAATAAACGATATTCGATAATCTCTCTTTTCGAATACTATATTCAATTACTCCTTTTCGAATAACTAAATTCGATTAACTCCATTCGATTAAACTAATCAATAACTCCTTTTGAATAACAAAATTCGATAACTCCTTTAATTTAAATCCTTTCGAATAATAAATTCAATAACTCCTTTAACTTAACTCCTTTCGAATAACTTGATTCAATAACTCCTTTAACTTAACTCCTTTGGGATAACTAGATTCTATAACTCCTTTAACTTTATTCGAATAAATGATATTCGATTAACTCCTTTAATTCTATTCGAATAAATTATATTCGATTAACTCCTTTAATTCTATTAGAATAAATTATATTCGATTAACTCTTTTAATTCTATTCGAATAAATTATATTTGATTAACTCCTTTAATTCTATTGGAATAAACTAATTTCGATTATTTCCTTTTAACTACTAGATTTGATAACTCCTATCTTCGAATAACTAGATTAGATAACTCCTTTCGAATAATTAGATTCGATAACTCCTCCCTTCGAATAACTAGATTTGATAACTCCTTTCGAATAACTAGATTCGATAACCTTTCTTTCGAACAATTAGATTCGATTAACTCACATCGAATAACCAATATTCGATAACTCCTCTTCGAATAAATTATATTCGAAAACTCTTCTCGAATAAACTATATTCGATTACTCTTCTCTCGAATACACTATATTCGATAACTCTACCCCGAATAAGCGATATTCGATAACTCTACTTGATTAACTCCATTTGAATAACTCTAACTAGTTAACTCTAACTGGTAAATCTCTAACTTTAACTGGTTAACTCTTACTGATTAACTCTAACTAGTTAACTCTAAATGGTTAACTCTAACTGATTAACTCTAACTTTAATCGATTAACTCGACTTGGCTAACTCCATTTGGTTAACTCATTTGACTAACTCCTTTGATTAATTTGGTTGAACTAATTCGATCAACTTGGTTTGATTAACTCATTTGACTTGGTTTGACTAACTCATTTGATTTATCTGGTTTAACTAACTCGATCAACTTGGTTTGATTAACTCATTTGATTTATCCCTTTTGCTAACTCATTTTGATTAACTCCATTTGAATAACTCTATTTGATTAATTCAAATCGATTAACTCCCTTCAATTCTATTTGACAAATAAATAATTCCTTTTTAATCCTGTTTATTTTCTAAATAAATATTTCCTTATGATATTCTATTTATTTTCTAAATAAATATCCTCCTTTATAAACTCCTATTTATCTCCCAGAGTAAATAATCCCTTTATAATATCTTATTTATTTATTACCGAATAAATAATCCTTTTAAAGTCTTATTTATTTATCTTAAATAAATAATTCACTTTATAAATATTTCATTTATAAATATCCTTTTTATGAATATTTCCTATTTATAAATATTCCTATTTAAAAAATATTCTTTGATTTTATAAATATTTTTCTTTTATAAAATCCTTTGATTTTATAAATATTTTATTTTCAAATATCACTTTGAAAATTCCTTTGTCAACATTCGGTATATTATGGTATTTAACAAACCATATAAAAATGATCAGTATCATTCACACATATGAAATCATCAACAGATTTCATATCACATCGTATTACACAATATATAAAACAAAACAGTATTTATATATTGAGGAACCCAGTTGGGTCCCTCCAACCTGTTTCCCTGCATCATAGATGTTAGACAATACGAGTATAACATATTCTGATAAACAGAATCAATATTCGATTAATGATATATATGTATATCGTTATCTATAATTTCAGTCAATACATAAGCAACTCAACCAAACAGTTAGCACACAGCAATCAGTCAACATTTATCAGTTCTAAATATACATTATTAAAATAGAACTGTTTAGAGTTGGTGAGTTTTACTCACATTGGACGATCATCGTTAATAATGATAACAATCGCTTGATTCGGACAGACAATTTATTTTGCTATAAATTGTAACGAGTTCGGATTCACTCCCAGTCAGCTTAGCCACCGTCCACACGATCCTATCGGATCTTGTTTCGCTCAATTCTGATATCATATGGAAGAGTTATGATGTTTACAAGTTAATATATATTTAAATTTAACTTAAACCAAATTGATTATCATATTTGGGCTTTACCAAAATAGTCGGCCCAACTTCTCAACAAGAAAACTCAACCCGCTCCACATACTCTCTTCTTCCCTACGCATCAGATAATCCCGTGCCCCTTCTACTCTTCTTTACCTTGAACGAGTTATTTCTTTTTCTAAACAGCCTTCTTCTCTCCATTTAAATGACCAACTAAATCTTTACAGCACCCTTACCAAACAAACAGTCATCATTTCCATCTCCTTCAACAAAAAGCACACCCATCAGTGATTCACGCGACAACATCCTCACAAAATCAACACAAACCACCGTCCTTTCAATAAAAAGATACAAGCATTTGACCATCCTCTCCTATCAAACTGCAAACCTTACCTCATATTTATCAAAAATGTGACCACCTGCTTCTTCCCCTTTTCTCTTTTGCATATATCTCCTTTCATGCTCAACCGCATGTTACAGAAACCTCATACTCTAGGCAGTCCATGGTCAACAGTTTCTACACCTTCCCCTTCCTTTAAATGGCCTTGCGCCCATCACTCAAACATTACCGAAAACTTAACCTCCCCAAATCACCAGTTCTATTTCATGAAAAAAAACCGGAATCAAACACATCGCTGAAAATCAAATAAAATAACTAGAATTTCCCTCTTCCATCCATACCCATTTCCTCACCCATTTCATGATATCGCACCCCTTTTTACTATCGTGACATGGCTACTTTCACCACGCACAGAAGACAAGAGTCGCGACCAACAGATCTCTAGTGAGATGCTGAACCCTCTCGAAAACCCCAATCCAATCACTACGAAATCCAATGCTGCTTCCATTTCATAATTAAAACAAACCCTAGGTTCGCTGTAGAAACCCAAGCCCCAAAAATAAGCATCGAACGAGCCAAAGCACATACAGCATTGAAGAGGACAACCCACGAAACCCAATACAAGTATATAGTGATTTTTAGGAATTTTCCATGGACTTAAATTGATTTTCGAAAGAGGGCTTTTCACGTTTGGTAGAAGAATCGGAGGCGGCACCTTTCCTGTTGACTTTGGAATGTGGGATTTAGGTTTAGAGATTTGTTTGGAGGGGTATTTATAAGGGTTTTTAAATATTTTTATATTCAAACTTAACAAATCATTGATTCTATTTATCATATAAAATTCCTACGGACCCAACGAAACTGGTTTTATAACACCCCGCATTTTTAATATAATTAAAAATGAAATAAAATTTATGAAAATATGCTTATATTGGTAAATAATGGTGATGTATAATGAGAATTAATTAATACATGGAAGACAATAAAAATTAATTCGATAATAGTGTGTGTAAAGGAGAAGATAGTAAAATAAGGATATTTAATTTAAATATCAGGAATTAAGTAAAATGGACATCACCATTGCGTTCCTCTTGAAATTTTACATGAAATAGAGTCCGAGTTTTCGAAAATCGTAGTCCGTATGAAGGAGTTATGACCTCCCGAAGTTTCAGCGAAAAATCAGAAAATAGCCCAGCCCAGAACAGGAAAAAAATGACCAGGTCGACCATAGTGTCGACCCCCCTTGGGGAGGTCGACCTGTAGCGACCTGGAGCAGGAATTTTGGTCCAGAAGCGGGAAATTCGCCCCAGAAGCTGTCCAGGTTCATTTTTGAGCACCTGGATGAGCTTTTGGGCCTGGTACGTTGGTCTAACACCTATATAAACACCCTAGGCTCATTGTAAACTCCACAACAATTCATGGCAAGGCCATGGCTCTCTTCTAACTTGATTTCTTCTTCCTTCTCAAGCTATTGATCTAAATAAATCTTAGATCTATTATTCTCTCTTTTCTCTACAACATCTATTCTTAAAATTAAAAAGAATGAGATCTAGAATTACTAAAACCATGAATAAAAAGAAAAGAGGCTTAGATCTAAATCACTGCGCAAAGAGAGGGAATTCAAATCTGCAACCTACGCCGCATATGAAATCAAAGATAAATTGAATTGGATATGAAATCAATCAAAGATGAATCAAAAGCAACAAAAAGGGGGAAATCAGTTCGAAGATTAATCTTGTTCCTATTTTGAAGATGACAAACACTGTGAGTGGAGTTATAATACACTTTTTGTGTAAAATTATGATTTATCGTTCAAACATTCCCTATGTAAACGCGAAATGAAATTATTGTGGAAATTGGATCTGTAATGTTTAATATTGTCATATGTTCGCTTTTAATTATTATGCCTACGATTATGTCATCTTTTATTCTCCCTCTTTTATCTTTCTATGACTAGGTATCACGAGCCTAGCTTTATTATGAAATGAATACGACGGAATGATTATTGCAAACCAAAAAGGGGAACACTTGGTTTTGGGCTATGACACGAACTGGAGGGTGTGGTTATAAATTACAAAGGGGTTTATGCGTAATATAACATTGACAAAACCTGAATGCGTAAACCAAATTTAGAATTATACACATGAACATGATTTGGGGTTTGGCATAGGATTGACATCATTGATTTTAGCATGAAATTAACTTATTGATTTGTTAATGGGCACATGTCAGTAGAATAAAACCTGTATTATAACTTGAATTTGGATAAGAACACAAACTTGACATGAATCGACATCTGGAATTTGACATGAAGTTTACATCTAGAACTTGAACATGAAATTGACATGAATATGAATCATGAATTTAATGATAGACGTAACCTGTTAATGGGATTACAAGCATGAATATAAATTGGGGGTTTTTAGGTAAAGCATGGATTTGGGGAATTGACACTGGACATCATGATTGATCTTGATACTCGAATTTTGGCACTATTGAAATGCACTGAACATGAATATGGTTGAGTAAATTTGTGTAATGTAAATAGGGACAAGA
The DNA here is from genome assembly GCA_030737875.1 of Allium sativum. Lineage (NCBI taxonomy): Eukaryota > Viridiplantae > Streptophyta > Magnoliopsida > Asparagales > Amaryllidaceae > Allium > Allium sativum. The sequence continues at coordinate 268,362,287 of CM060913.1, read as the reverse complement.
TTATGAAACTTGAAATATGACATTTAGAATATGCTTATGAATTTGACATCTAAAACGAATACGAACATGGCATGAATTGGTAGTTGACATTTATAAGAACATGCTTGTAAGTTGTGTAATTGGCATAACATGAACTTAATATTTTCTGACATGATTATGAACTTGACATATGCCAATTAGAATAGACATGAACCAAACATGAAACGTGGCTAGCTCGAGGTTAGGATGAGTTTGCGATGTAATCCTGCCCGGAACCGCCCAGCCTAACCAGTGGTTGCAAACAATAGGTCCTAATGTGAGATGTTAGTCATATCGCGCTTGAAACCCGAGGTTAGACTGAGTTGTGGTGTAATTCTGGCCGGAACCGCCCGACATAACCAGTGACCACAACAACAGGTCTAATGTGAGAGGTTGTGGTGCATTAATAATTAATGGCACATGATTCGTACGGTTAAGTCATGAATTCAAAGACAACACTTAACCAAATTTGTGAATGAACGTTATAAGGAGATGGGGTTAAGTCGACACGAACATATGAACAAAACTTATCCAAAAACGGAAATAGTGAATGTTAACTACTTATTATAAATCGAAGTTGAAATAGTCGAAGGGTTAATTAGGGGGTAAACCTATCCTAGGGATAGAGAAAGACTATGACTTAAGATGTAACGTAAGACCTGAAGGGTGGGATAACCTATAATATGGGGTAAGCTAAGCAAGAACTGTGGGAAAACACCCATGCGCTATCACCGAATAAAAGAGAACTTAAGTTATGCTTGAATTCATGGGAAAACCTTAGTCAACAAGTTGAATTATAAAGCGAGAATATGTGGTCTGATGTCTAAGGTAACGAGAATTGACTAAGTAAAACAACGAGAATGATAACTAAGTAACAAGCCTTAGTTAATGGGAATTAAGCAGTAAACCTTAGTTAAGAAAACGGTCGAGAACGGGAACTATGTTGTAATCCTTAGTTAAGGGGACTAAGTGGAAAACCTTAGTTAACAAGATTAATGGGAAAGCAAACTAAGTGGTAAACCTTAGTTAAGAACAACTAAGTAATAATTCTTAGTCAAGGAAACTGAATCAGTCCATAAATAGATGAATAACCCGATACGGTAGATCATCTCTTAACAAGCACACGAGGAGGAGTGAACGTTTATCTGATTTCGAAAAAGGCTCCAGCGGACTGGGTTACGAAGCACGTAGCTTCGGGGAACGTGAGGGTACTCTTGGTATCCCTCTGTGAGGTTGCAGATGATCCCCTGCACCCACAGAGGTTAAGTTCTGCGGTAGGAGAACCAAGAGTATGCCTTGGTTGCAATATAAGGCAACCTAAAGACTAGGATGGACCGGCGTGAGGCGGCGATATCTTGTTTAGACCTGTGATAGCACTCGTCGTCTACCTACCATCTTCAGTCAACCGTATTACGTATACGGAAAGGCAGAGAACTCCCAATAGACCATATACTTGCTATCTAGTTATGGGTGAGGCTGGCCAATAGGAAAGTGGGGGCATAGGTGGCAGGAGTACAGTTCTCGTGCTTGATTTTCTTGGATTGCCTTTCATTAGTTGAGGGAGGGGTCACGTGGGACCATAACCACTGGTCGAAAAACAGACCTTAGCATCTGCATCGGCAGATAACTTAAAGTTCCCGACCGAGTTCCGTATTTCTTGATTTAGCCCTGTCACGGGACTCAGGCCGCACATATAGTGTACATGTGCACCTAGACATCGGAAACGATTCGCGATACATACATAGGAAAAGGGCGCTGTTCGACAAGTAGCATAATCCCTAGTAGTCCTAGGTGGCATAAACCCTAATCGAACCTAGAAAACGTTAAATAGGTAGCATAATCCCTAGTGGTCCTAGGTGGCATAAATCCTAGTTGAACACTCGATAGTTCATGATAAGGAAACCTAGCCAGATCAAGGGTGGCAGTCCAAACGATTTCAAGAATGGTGGCACTACGTTGAAGTAGTATAGAATTACGTAATAAAGCCCGTACGATATACGGCAAGGGACTGTATGGATACATTGAAAGGATTATACGAGTTGGGGAAAAATTGCATATACGATGTATTAGGTTAAGTCAGCTAGTAAGTGGACGAGAATGACATGGGTTTGGCCTTGGGTGCTAGTATTGTGAATAACCTGATAAACAAGAAATTATAACTGAACGGTATATGTAGGGTTACACAAGAGTTTATTATAGTCCAGTCAAACAGAACTTATATTCTGACCCCCTCCTCACAACATGCGCAGGTTAGGTTCATGACAGAGATAGTATTGCTTGACTACTGGCTTGGCAGTACTATTATTAAGGTAATGCTATTTTGAATAAATTATATTTTATTCCTTCCGCTTTGAGCTGCTTTTCGAACTCTGACGTGTTTCTTTCTCTTTGTCTTTTCTGCAGGATACCAGAGCAACCAACTCGGGGTCTGATGGATTGGATTTTGAAAAATTCGGTATGTCGAAATCCGGGTTGTCGCATCTGGTATAAGAGCTTCGGTTTAGTGGTCTTAGGGCGATAATGAGTGAACGTATTTGTATTTTCTAAAATATAAATATATTATATATATAAACCTAAATCCATGTAGTGGCCCACTAGACATGTAAAGAGCTAGGATATTGGTTTGTACACTAAAGGTATAGACATAGAAATTTTGAAAACAATTAGGTGGTTGGGAAAGTGTACAATATGACTTGGAGCTAGAAAGTATCCCATAGAATTGAATCTGAAATATTAGTATTTCAGAGAAGTGGGTCTAGAAGTAAAACCTTAGAAAATTGAAAAAAGGTCAAAGTGTGAAAATGGATTAGGAATATATATATAGTCGAGAAAATTGAATTTGTGAAAGTAGCTAGGAAAGCCTAGTTGTGTGGAAAACCCGCTTTGAGTCTGACCCAATAATAAACTTTTAAGAACTTGAATTTGTAAAAGAGTTTGTGGTACTTTCTGAGTTTTGATCGTAAAAGTATCTTAATGTTTGAAAAGTGCATATTGGGTTTTAAAATAAAGTGGGGTATATTGTGTAAAACCATGATTACTTATTTTGAAAGAATTCTCTCATGAAAAGGAGCATATATAAATAGCTCACTAGTTCTCATATATGAAAATCTTGAAAGGAAAATGTTGTATTTTGTAAAAGGTGTTTTTGAAATCTCTATTCAATTGAATTTTGATTATTGTTAAAAAAATAATTTGGGTAAACAAATTTCCCGTAGAATGCATAAGCATTGAGACCTAGAATTGTTGCTTGAGAAAAAGAAAAGGATAGGCTAGTAATACACAGCATGGACTAGTAGTGACTACTAGGTGATGAAGGGCAAGCAATTATATAGACCCTGTTAGGTGGACTCGCGATTGTCAGAGGTAATAAAGTCCTAAGATCTTGGCCCATAGTTATAGTTATGTAGGAAACTGTTTGACTAGAAAACGGAAAAGATTATTTGAAAAGATATGTAAATAATATAAACATGAGAAACTGGACTAAGCCAAATAAGCTAAAGAATAGCCTAACTAATAAGAAAACAATAAATTCAGCAAAGCAACAAAATAAGACGGGGGAAAGAAAATGAAAATCTCAAGAAAAGATAAATAAATATGAAATTATTTCTAGATAAATCGAAAATACGAGAAAGAAATTTTCTTATGTGGTTGTGCTTGGATAAGAAAATAGGAAATTTTAATAGAATAGTTATATAAAAATCCAAGTACAATTAGAAAAGAAAAACAGAGGGTGTGAATTTTTCCGTTTTATACCTTTTCGTAACATAAGAAATCGAATTTGGAAAATTAGATTTTTCTAAATCTCGAATTAAAAGATGGTTGGTAGGGTTTTGGATTCGAAAATTGGATGAACTATGCTCTTACTCTATAAGAGTATGGGAAAATTTGAATGGAAAATGTTTTTGATTTTTCAAAAATATTGCATCTATATAGAACTGCAAGTATATTTAGGATGTGAGCATCATGTTTTGAAAAGTTTTTTAAAGTTTGCATACATATAGATGGATCCAAATTAGGCATGCATGCTTTACTATAATGTACTTCACTTTGCACATGTGCACAATGTTGCAACAATTGGATGAACACTAATTGGATGTTGCGAGGGATTATCTATTTTACTCTTATCGAATTTCGGGGACGAAATTCTTTAAGGGTGGGAGAATGTAACACCCTGCATTTTTAATATAATTAAAAATGAAATAAAATTTATGAAAATATGCTTATATAGGTAAATAATGGTGATGTATAATGAGAATTAATTAATACATGGAAGAGAAGAAAAATTAATTCGATAATAGTGTGTGTAACGGAGAAGATAGTAAAATATGGATATTTAATTTAAATCTCAGAAATTAAGTAAAATGGATATTACCATTGTGTTCCTCTCGAAATTTTACATGAAACAGAGTCCGAGTTTTCGAAAATCGGAGTCGGTATGAAGGAGTTATGACCTCCCGAAGTTTCAGCGAAAAATCAGAAAACTGGCCAGCCCAAAACAGAAAAAAAAAATGACCAGTTCGACCATTGGGTCAACCTCCTAGGGGGGAGGTCGACCATAGGGTCAACCTCCCGGGGGGAGGTCGACCATAGGGTCAACCTCCCGGGGGGAGGTCGACCATAGTGTCGACCCCCCGTTGGGGAGGTCGACATGAAGCGGGAATTTTGGTCCAGAAGCGGGAAATTCGCCCCAGATGCTGTCCAAGTTCATTTTTGAGCACCTGGATGAGATTTTGGGCCTGGTACGTTGGTCTAACACCTATATAAACACCCTAGGCTCATTGTAAACTCCACAACAATTCATGGCAAGGCCATGGCTCTCTTCTAACTTGATTTCTTCTTCCTTCTCAAGCTATTGATCTAAATAAATCTTAGATCTATTCTTCTCTCTTTTCTCTACAACATCTATTCTTACAATTAAAAAGAATGAGATTTAAAATTACTACAACCATGAATAAAAAGAAAAGAGGCTTAGATCTAAATGACTGCGCAAAGAGAGGGAATTCAGATCTGCAACATACGCCGCATATGAAATCAAAGATAAATTGAATTGGACATGAAATCAATCAAAGATGAATCAAAAGCAACAAAAAGGGGGAAATTAGTTCGAAGATTAATCTCGTTCCTATTTTGAAGATGACAAACACTGTGAGTGGAGTTATAATACACTTTTTGTGTAAAATTATGATTTATCATTCAAACATTCACTATGTAAACGCGAAATGAAATTATTGCGGAAATTGGATCTGTAATGTTTAATATTGTCATGTGTTCGCTTTTAATTATTATGCCTACGATTATGTCCTCTTTTATTCTCCCTCTTTTATCTTTCTATGACTAGGCTATCACGAGCCTTGCTTTATTATGAAATGAATACGACGAAATGATTATTGCGAACTAAAAAGGGGAACGCTTGGTTTTGGGCTATGACATGAACTGGAGGGTGTGGTTATAAATTACAAAGTGGGTTGGGCGTAATATAACATTGACAAAACCTGAATGCGTAAACCAAATTTAGAATTATACGCATGAACATGATTTGGGTTTTGGCGTAGGATTGACATCTTTGATTTAAGCATGAAATTAACTTATGGATTTGTTAATGGGCACATGTCAGTAGAGTAAAACCTGTATTATAACTTGAATTTGGATAAGAACACAAACATGATATGAATTGACATCTGGAATTTGACATGAAGTTTACATCTAGAACTTGAACATGAAATTGACATGAATATGAATCATGAATTTAATGACAGACGTAACCTCTTAATGGGATTACAAGCATGAATACAAATTGGGGGTTTTTAGGTAAAGCTTGGATTTGGGGAATTGACACTTGACATCTAGATTGAACTTGATACTTGAATTTTGGCACTATTGAAATGCATTGAACATGAATATGGTTGAGTAAATTTGTGTAATGTAAATAGGGACAAGATTATGAAACTTTAAATAAGACATTTAGAATATGCTTATGAACTTGACATCTAAAACGAGCACGAACATGGCATGAATTGGTAGTTTACATTTATAAGAACATGCTTGTAAGTTGGGTAATTGGCATAACATGAACTTAATATTTTTTGACATGATTATGAACTTGACATATGCCAATTAGAATAGACATGAACCAAACATGAAACGTGGCTAACTCGAGGTTAGGATGAGTTTGCGATGTAATCCTGCCCGGAACCGCCCGGCCTAACCAGTGGTTGCAAACAATAGGTCCTAATGTGAGAAGTTAGTCATATCGCGCTTGAAACCCGAGGTTAGACTGAGTTGTGGTGTAATTCTGGTCGGAACCGCCCGGCATAACCAGTGACCACAACAACAGGTCTAATGTGAGAGGTTGTGGTGCACTAATAATTAATGGCACATGATTCGTACGGTTAAGTCGTGAATTCAAAGACAACACTTAACCAAATTTGTGAATGAACGTTATAAGGAGATGGGGTTAAGTCGACACGAACATATGAACAAAACTTAACCAAAAACGGAAATAGTGAATGTTAACTACTTATTATAAATCAAAGTTGAAATAGTCGAAGGGTTAATTAGGGGGTAAACCTATCCTAGGGACAGAGAAAGACTATGACTTAAGATGTAACGTAAGACCTGAAGGGTGGGATAACCTATAATATGGGGTAAGCTAAGCAAGAACTGTGGGAAAACACCCATGCGCTATCACCGAATAAAAGAGAACTTAAGTTATGCTTGAATTCATGGGAAAACCTTAGTCAACAAGTTGAATTATAAAGCAAGAATATGTGGTCTGATGTCTAAGGTAACGAGAATTGACTAAGTAAAACAACGAGAATGATAACTAAGTAACAAGCCTTAGTTAATGGGAACTAAGCAGTAAACCGTAGTTAAGAAAACGGTCGAGAACGGGAACTAAGTTGTAATCCTTAGTTAAGGGGACTAAGTGGAAAACCTTAGTTAACAAGATTAATGGGAAAGCAAACTAAGTGGTAAACCTTAGTTAAGAACAACTAAGTAATAATTCTTAGTCAAGGAAACTGAACCAGTCCATAAATAGATGAATAACCCGATATGGTAGATCATCTCTTAACAAGCACACGAGGAGGAGCGAACGTTTATCTGATTTCGAAAAAGGCCCCAGCGGACTGGGTTACGAAGCACGTAGCTTCGGGGAACGTGAGGGTACTCTTGGTATCCCTCTGTGAGGTTGTAGATGATCCCCTGCACCCACAGAGGTTAAGTTCTGCGGTAGGAGAACCAAGAGTATGTCTTGGTTGCAATATAAGGCAACCTAAAGACTAGGATGGACCAGCGTGAGGCGGCGATATCTTGTTTAGCCCTGTGATAGCACTCGTCGTCTACCTACCATCTTCAGTCAACTGTAGTACGTATACGGAAAGGCAGAGGACTCCCAAAAGACCTGTTACTTGCTATCTAGTTATGGGTGAGGCTGGCCAATAGGAAAGTGGGGCATAGGTGGCAGGAGAACAGTTCTCGTGCTTGATTTTCTTGGATTGCCTTTCATTAGTTGAGGGAGGGGTCACGTAGGACCATAACCACTGGTAGAAAAACAGACCTTAGCATTGGCATCGGCAGATAACTTAAAGCTCCTGACCGAGCTCCGTATTTGTTGATTTAGCCCTGTCACAGGACTCGGGCCGCACATATAGTTTACATGTGCACCTAGACATCGGAAACGATTCGCGATACATACGTGGGAAAAAGGCTATGTTCGATAGGTAGCATAATCCCTAGTAGTCCTAGGTGGCATAAACCCTAATCGAATCTAGAAAACATTCAATAGGTAGCATAATACCTAGTGGTCCTAGGTGGCATAAATCCTAGTTGAACACTCGATAGTTCATGATAAGGAAACCTAGCCCGATCAAGGGTGGCAGTCCAAACAATTTCAAGAATGGTGGCACTACGTTGAAGTTGTATAGAATTACATGATAAAACCCATACGATATACGGCAAGGGACTGTACGTATACATGGAAAGGATTATACGAGTTGGGGGAAAATTACATATACGATGTATTAGGTTAAGTCTACTAGTAAGTGGACGAGAATGACATGGGTTTGGCCTTGGGTGCTAATATTGTGAATAACCTGATAAACAAGAAATTATAACTGAACGGTATATGTAGGATTACACAAGAGTTTATTATAGTCCAGTCACACAGAACTTATGTTCTGACCCCCTCCTCACAACATGCGCAGGTTGGGTTCATGACAGAGATAGTATTGCTTGACTACTGGCTTGGCAGTATTATTATTAAGGTAATGCTATTTTGAATAAATTATATTTTATTCCTTCCGCTGTGAGCTGCTTTTCGAACTCTGACATGTTTCTTTCTCTCTGTCTTTTCTGCAGGATACCAGAGCACCTAACTCGGGGTCCGATGGATTTGATTTTGAAAAATTCGGTCTGTCGAAACCCGGGTTGTCACATCTGGTATCAGAGCTTCGGTTTAGTGGTCTTAGGGCGATAATGAGTGAACGTATTTGTATTTTCTAAAATATAAATATTATATATATATAAACCTAAATCCATGTAGTAGCCCACTAGACATGTAAAGAGCTGGGATATTGGTTTGTACACTAAAGGTATGGACATAGAAATTTTGGAAACAATTAGGTGGTTGGGAAAGTGTACAATATGAATTGGAGCTAGAAAGTATCCCATAGAATGGAAACTGAAATTTTAGTATTTCAGAGAAATGGGTCTAGAAGTAAAACCTTAGAAATTAGAAAAAAAAGGTTAAAGTTTGAAAATGGATTAGGAATATATATTGTCGAGAAAATTAAATTTGTGAAAGTACTTAGGAAAGCCTAGTTAAGTGGAAAACCCGCTTTGAGTCTGACCCAATAATAAATTTTTAACAACTTGAATTTGTAAAAGAATTTGTGGTATTTTCGGAGTTTTGATCTTAAAATATCTTGATGTTTGAAAAGTGCATATTGGGTTTTAAAATAAAGTGGGGTATATTGTGTAAAACCATGATTTCTTATTTTGAAAGAATTCTCTCATGAAAAGGAGCATATATAAATAGCTCACTAGTTCTCATATATGAAAATCTTGGAAGGAAAATGTTGTATTTTGTAAAAGGAGTTTTTGAAATCTCTATTCTATTAAATTTTGATTATTGTTAAAAAAAAATTGGGTAAACAAATTTCCCGTAGAATGCTTAAGCATTGAGATCTAGAATTGTTGCTTGAGAAAAAGAAAAGGATAGGCTACTAATACACAGCATGGACTAGTATTGACTACTAGGTGATGAAGGGCAAGCAATTATATAGACCCTGTTAGGTGGACTCGCGATTGTCAGAGGTAATAAAGTCTTAAGATCCATAGCCCATAGTTGTAGCTGTGTAGGATACTGTTTGACTTGAAAACGGAAAAGCTTATTTGAAAAGATAAATAAATAATATAAACACGAGAAACTGGACTAAGCCAAATAAGCTAAAGAATAGCCTAACTAACAAGAAAACAATAAATTCAGCAAAGCAACAAAACAAGACGGTGGGAAAGAAAATGAAAATCTCAAGAAAAGATGAATAAATATGAAATTATTTCAAGATAAAGTCGAAAATACGAGAAAGAAATTTTCTTATGTGGTTGTGCTTGGATAAGAAAATAGGAAATTTTAATAGAATAGTCATATAAAAATCCAAATACAATTAGAAAAGAAAAACAGAGGGTGTGAATTTTTCCGTTTTATACCTTTTCGTAACATAAGAAATCGAATTTGGAAAGTTAGATTTTTCTAAATCTCGAATTAAAAGATGGTTGGTAGGGTTTTGGTTTCGAAAATTGGATGAACTATGCTCTTATTCTATAAGAGTATAGGAAAATTTGAATGGAAAATGTTTTTGATTTTTCAAATATATTGCATCCATATAGAACTGCAAGTATATTTATGATGTGAGCATCATGTTTTGAAAAGTTTTTTAAAGTTTGCATACATATAGGTGGATCCAAATTAGGCATACATGCTTTACTATAATGTACTTCACTTTGCACATGTGCCCAATGTTGCAACAATTGGATGAACACTAATTAGATATTGCAAGGGATTATCTATTTTTTTACTCTTATCGAATTTCGGGGACGAAATTCTTTAAGGGTGGGAGAATGTAACACCCTGCATTTTTAATATAATTAAAAATGAAATAAAATTTATGAAAATATGCTTATATAGGTAAATAATGGTGATGTATAATGAGAATTAATTAATACATGGAAGAGAAGAAAAATTAATTCGATAATAGTGTGTGTAACGGAGAAGATAGTAAAATAAAGATATTTAATTTAAATATCAGGAATTAAGTGAAATGGACATCACCATTGCATTCCTCTCGAAATTTTACATGATATAGAGTCCGAGTTTTCGAAAATCGAAGTCCGTATGAAGGAGTTATGACCTCCCGAAGTTTCAGCGAAAAATCAGAAAACAGCCCAGCCCAGAACAGAAAAAAAATGACCAGGTCGACCCCCAGGTCGACCGCCAGGGGGTTGGTCCACCATAGTGTCGACCCCCCCTTGGGGGGGTCGACCTGTAGCGACTTGGAGCGGGAATTTTGGTCCAGAAGCGGTAAATTCGCCCCAGAAGCTGTCCAGGTTCATTTTTGAGCACCTGGGTGAGTTTTTGGGCCTGGTACGTTGGTCTAACACCTATATTAACACCCTAGGCCCATTGTAAACTCCAAAACAATTCATGGCAAGGTCATGGATCTCTTTTTACTTGATTTCTTCTTCCTTCTCAAGCTATTGATCTAAATAAATCTTAGATCTATTCTTCTCTCTTTTCTCTACAACATCTTTCTTAAAATTAAAAAGAATGAGATCTAGAATTACTACAACCATGAATAAAAAGAAAAGAGGCTTAGATCTAAATCACTGCGCAAAGAGAGGGAATTCAGATCTGTAACCTACGCCGCATATGAAATCATAGATAAATTGAATTGGACATGAAATCAATCAAAGATGAATCAAAAGCAACAAAAAAGGGGAAATCAGTTCGAAGATTAATCTCGTTCCTATTTTGAAGATGACAAACACTGTGAGTGGAGTTATAATAAACTTTTTGTGTAAAATTATGATTTATCGTTCAAACATTCCCTATGTAAACGCAAAATGAAATTATTGTGGAAATTGCATCTGTAATGTTTAATATTGTCATGTGTTCGCTTTTAATTATTATGCCTACGATTATGTCCTCTTTTATTCTCCCTCTTTTATCTTTCTATGACTAGGATATCACGAGCCTAGCTTTATTATGAAATGAATACGACGGAATGAATATTGCGAACTAAAAAGGGGAACGCTTGGTTTTGGGCTATGACATGAACTGGAGGGTGTGGTTATAAATTACAAAGGGGGTTGGGCGTAATATAACATTGACAAAACCTGAATGCGTAAACCAAATTTAGAATTATACGCATGAACATGATTTGGGTTTTAGCGTAGGATTGACATCATTGATTTAAGCATGAAATTAACTTATGGATTTGTTAATGGGCACATGTCAGTATAATAAAACCTGTATTATAACTTGAATTTGGATAAGAACACAAACTTGATATGAATCGACATCTGGAATTTGACATGAAGTTTACATCTAGAACTTGAACATGAAATTGACATGAGTATGAATCATGAATTTAATGATAGACGTAAACTGTTAATAGGATTACAAGCGTGAATATAAATTGGGGGTTTTTAGGTAAAGCTTGGATTTGGGGAATTGACACTTGACATCTAGATTGAACTTGATACTCGAATTTTGGCACAATTGAAATGCATTGAACATGAATATAGTGGAGTAAATTTGTGTAATGTAAATAAGGACAAGATTATGAAATTTGAAATATGACATTTAGAATATGCTTATGAACTTGACATCTAAAACGAACACGAACATGGCATGAATTGGTAGTTGACATTTATAAGAACATGCTTGTAAGTTGTGTAATTGGGATAACATGAACTTAATATTTTTTGACATGATTATGAACTTGACATATGCCAATTAGAATAGACATGAACCAAACATGAAACGTGGCTAACTCGAGGTTAGGATGAGCTTGCGATGTAATCCTGCCAGGAACCGCCCGGCCTAACCAGTGGTTGCAAACAATAGGTCCTAATGTGCGAAGTTTGTCATATCGCGCTTGAAATCCGAGGTTAGACTGAGTTGTGTTGTAATTCTGCCCGGAACCGCCCGGCATAACCAGTGACCACAACAACAGGTCTAATGTGAGAGGTTGTGGTGCATTAATAATTAATGGCACATGAACGTTATAAGGAGATAGGGTTAAGTCGACACGAACATATGAGCAAAACTTAACCAAAAACGGAAATAGGGAATGTTAACTACCTATTATAAATCGAAGTTGAAATAGTCAAAGGGTTAATTAGGGGGTAAACCTATCCTAGGGACAGAGAAAGACTATGACTTAAGATGTAACGTAAGACCTGAAGGGTGGGATAACCTATAATATGGTGTAAGCTAAGCAAGAACTATGGGAAAACACCCATGCGCTATCACCGAATAAAAGAGAACTTAAGTTATGGTTGAATTCATGGGAAAACCTTAGTCAACAAGTTGAATTATAAAGAGAGAATATGTGGTCTGATGTCTAAGGTAACGAGAATTGACTAAGTAAAACAAAGAGAATGATAACTAAGTAACAAGCCTTAGTTAATGGGAACTAAGCAGTAAACCTTAGTTAAGTAAACGGTCAAGAACGGGAACTAAGTTGTAATCCTTAGTTAAGGGGACTAAGCGGAAAACCTTAGTTAACAAGATTAATAGGAAAGTAAATTAAGTGGTAAACCTTAGTTAAGAACAACTAAGTAATAATTCTTAGTCAAGGAAACTGAACCAGTCCATAAATAGATGAATAACCCGATACGGTAGATCATCGCTTAACAAGCACACGAGGAGGAGCGAACGTTTATCTGATTTCGAAAAAGGCTCCAGCGGACTGGGTTACGAAGCACATAGCTTCGGGGAACGTGAGGGTACTCTTGGTATCTCTCTGTGAGGTTGCAGATGATCCGCCTGCGCTCACAGAGGTTAAGGTATGCGGTAGGAGAACCAAGAGTATGCCTTGGTTGCAATATAAGGCAACCTAAAGACTAGGATGGACCAGCGTGAGGCGGCGATATCTTGTTTAGCCCTGTGATAGCACTCGTCGTCTACCTACCATCTTCAGTCAATCGTAGTACGTATACGGAAAGGCAGAGAACTCCCAACAGACCATATACTTGCTATCTAGTTATGGGTGAGGTTGGCCAATAGGAAAGTGGGGCATAGGTAGCAGGAGTACAGTTCTCGTGCTTGATTTTCTTGGATTTTCTTTCATTAGTTGAGGGAGGGGTCACGTGGGACCATAACCACTGGTAGAAAAACAGACCTTAGCATCTGCATCGGCAAATAACTTAAAGCTCCCGACCGAGTTCCGTATTTCTTGATTTAGCCCTGTCACGGGACTCGGGCCGCACATATAGTGTACATGTGCACCTAGACATCGGAAACGATTCGCGATACATACGTGGGAAAAGGGCGCTGTTCGACAGGTAGCATAATCCCTAGTAGTCCTAGGTGGCATAAACTCTAATCGAATCTAGAAAACGTTCAATAGGTAGCATAATCCCTAGTGGTCCTAGGTGGCATAAATCCTAGTTGAACACTCGATAGTTCATGATAAGGAAACTTAGCCAGATCAAGGGTGGCAGTCCAAACGATTTTAAGAATGGTGGCACTACGTTGAAGTAGTATAGAATTACGTGATAAAGACCGAACGATATACGACAAGGGACTATACGTATACATGGAAAGGATTATACGAGTTGGGGAAAAATTACATATACGATGTCTTAGTTTAAGTCTACTAGTAAGTGGACGAGAATGACATGGGTTTGGCCTTGGGTGCTAATATTGTGAATAAACTGATAAACAAGAAATTATTACTGAACGGTATTTGTAGGGTTACACAAGAGTTTATTATAGTCCAGTCACACAGAACTTATGTTCTGACCCCCTCCTCACAACATGCGCAGGTTAGGTTCATGACAGAGATAGTATTGCTTTACTACTTGCTTGGCAGTATTATTATTAAGGTAATGCTATTTTGAATAAATTATATTTTATTCCTTCCACTGTGAGCTGCTTTTCGAACTTTGACGTGTTTCTTACTCTCTGTCTTTTCTGTAGGATACCAGAGCACCCAACTCGGGGTCTGATGGATGGGATTTTGAAAAATTCGGTCTGTTGAAACCCGGGTTGTCACAGGTTTCATCGAATTCCGACTCTGTTTGCTCACACGGCGTATTTTTAACCATCAAAATATCGACTGTTTCTCACATTAAAAATCGATACGGCCACATACTAACTCTATAAATCACGAAACTTGACATCTAACAATAATTTGACATTGCGGATCCAACAATATTAGTTTCGTCGAATTCGGACTTCGTTTGCAAAAGTGGCTACTTTTAAAGCTCTAAATAACCCTTTTAAATATATAAATATATTTAAAAATAATTAAATTAATATAAATAAATCTATATTATCGTATATATTCAGAGAGGAATACCATACAGCTCCCGAATAGATCCTATATGGATTTCTAACTCGATATTTCATCATCGGAGTCATATCGATATTCGATTTATAATTTAAATCCTTTTAAAAATATAAATAAATTGTTATGGTTATGGCGCTGTTTTTCTGAGAATTTGATTTGGACATAAATAAAAATCTACATGACGAAATCCCGATTTTTCCCTTCCACTAGAAAAATATACTTCACCAGCTCCTAACGTTTCTTGTTTCATAGAATTCTGACTTAAAACGGCTTCTGTATATTCGTTTAAAATTCGCATCGCCAAATAGCGAACTGCAGCACCATTTCGAGCTAGATTATAATTATATTATAATTCTACTTTCAAACTGTCGTTTGTATAATATATTCGTTATTCAAATTCAATTCCAAACTGAATTATATATTTTGAATTCCCCAATTCACACCATATCGCCATTTCAGCCAATTCTGATTATTTCATAATTATATATATTATTTAATTATTATATTAATTAAATATTCACTATTGTTTAATTAAACGACCATTTGAATTCTAAATCACTATTTTAATAATTAAATAAATTAATTATTTTACCGCTGAAAATGCTGGTTGTTACATTCTTCCCCACTTAAAATAATTTCGTCCTCGAAATTGCTAAGGTAAAAAACAAACCCTATCAACTGGTCAGACTTTATTTGTTCACTTATTAATTTCAGTTTCACTGAACTAATTTAATTTCAATTAAATTATCAATTAATTCTTATTAAAGAAATTTTCAAATATCCTGAAAATTTTATAATGCCTTAACCTTTCGAAAAATTTCGCTAGCACCTCCTTTGTATTGGTCAATTGGTCAAACTCCCACTCGCCACTCTGGGCCATCTCCAACCCAAAATAAAATCAAACAGCCAAGCGGCTTGCTAATTTGGCTCATAGATCTCACGCTTATATCAAATATAAACTCGTACCTTTTTGTCGGGCATTCAACTCTGCTATCAACTTAGCATATACCAATGTATTCCCAATCAAACTCCAATCTGTTTTTATTTTCGACACAACCATTCGCTTTTATCCAAACTGAATCTCATTTCGAATTTCTATCCAAATTTCTCGATATCCTTCTAATCCAATTCAACTCCAATTTGCTTTTGCAAATTCCAATTCAATTTGGTTTTAAATCAAACAATCTTTTTCCTAGGAGTTTTAAACAACTTTGTTTTTCTCAAATACCAAACTATCCTTTGCAGGATTCAAACAACTTGTTTTTCTAAAAAAAAGCAAAAACAATCTCTTTGTTAGTAATCCGTCACTTACAACTCGAAAATGAATACCATGATGTCCAGATCAACATCGGAATTTATTTTCCAGCGACCGAAGTGAGTTCAATACTACATCACTTTCAAAACCATTTCTAAATATTTCCACATTGAAATATATTTCAAAATACCATGCTAAAAACAATTTAAAATCTCCAGGATTTTAAAATTCTCATATATTTATTCCAAATCCAATTACAACACTTTTCCAAATCTCCAGGGTTTGAAATTTCAATTCCAAATATGATTTAAATTTCATATTTAACTCATCTGATTTCACGTATTTCACTTATATGAATTCTGGTTGGTTAATTACATAACCATTTAATTTATAGTCTTACTCGATTATAATAACAACCAACACATCTTATATATGATATTTCCTTTATATCGAAATATACTTTGGGTAAAATTATTCCCATTTACCCTCTTTTCAAAACATATCGTGTCGACCCATCGTATTCGAGTGTTTAGAAACTCCTTCCAATACAGTGGATCAAATTGATCGACCAGAACTCATAAACAACTCAACCGATAAATCCCCACAATATAAAACAATATTTTATATCAATAACAAATACGTTCACTCGTATGTATACACTCAACTCAATCTACGTTATTACTAACCCTATCTCTACCGAGTCACGCCACAGAGCCAAGGTAAAACTTAACCTTAAGCTCTGATACCAACAGTAACGACCCGGAAATTTAGCGATCTTGGTTATCCGATATACAACATATATCGAACATCCAGGGGTCGAAAATACCGGTAGTTAATGAAAGAAATTAGAGGGTGAGAATAGATAAGATAGAAACTTAGAATAGAAGAAGAAGAAGAACACAACATCAGAGTAACACGAACCTCACAACGGAACGAATAACATATAATAAATATCAAAATTTGAAATGTAAATCTGTACTTGATTATACATATCATTTCCAAAGTACAACACTTAAAACACAGCGGAAATAAACAATAGCTATATGAAATCCTGAACCCTCCTGCTCCAGCTCTTCAAGTATCTGTAAATCCCGACTACTTGACTGCCTGTACAAAATTAGGCACCCAAGAGTTTAGGGAAAACAAAACAAAATAAACTCCGGGTCAGTCATGAGACTGGTATGAGTAAAACATTTAAAACAGTTTGAGCCATTAAACGATATCTCATAAGACCACGCCATATAACGGAACGGGTTTTTCCCTTATGAGAATCCAAAATAACTTTATATCAAAAACCTTTTGATAATATAATAATGTCAATCAACCACAATAGAATAATCATCTAGCAGAAACGCTTTCATCTCACATTCTACATATATAGTATACAATCAAAACCGCAAGCACATATTGGGTAATGGATTTCCAACTATGACAAGGTATGGAACCACCTTTCGCTAGTGTACCTCTAGAAAGGAATACACTAGGTTCAACAAGAACATCTTGCAACCCGGCCACACATGACCGACCACTCATTTCGCTTGAGTGTATCGAATGTATATCACCAACGGTTGGGATCAGCAACCGTTCCCCGAATGGGACAGCATCAACAATAGATTTTTAGAAGTAAATGAAACTATAGATCAGGTGATTATACACCCTAATAGGTGCGACCTACATAGCCATGATGCCTGCCCGATTTCTGTCATTTACCGGATGTGAGGCTAGAAGCTACGCTTATCTTTTACATGCCACATCATCATTCACTTAGAATGTCACATCGTCATACCCGCCAAATCACAAATTGATTTATCCAAAAATAACACGGGTATACAGCTAAGAGAAACGAATTCCTCCGCCATCAAACGTGAATACGTTTGAAGAGATCAACTTACGCGATCTATTAGATAAACTTTGTCAGACCTTCATCCATATAAGTTATCATGGGACGGACAAACCGAAGGCACTATTCAGTACATCCATCTTAGGCACTGTTATCTAAGATTTATACAACAGCCCTTGCACTTTAGTCCGTCTTCAATTATCTTTGGCATATATGATTCGCAACGCTTATGCCAATACAGAGTGGTTCTTTGGATAATAATCCAACCGGTCTCTCCATATGAACAACGTTAAATTGGTCAAAAACATTGATAGTCGGTGAGTTAACTATCAAAGAAAAACACGTGTAAACAACGCTATCATTTCCAGATGGAAATCATATCGATCAATCATCATTTAACATTTACCTCTTCCGTTCATTAATTTACTTATCCCTGTTTCCCTATATTCTAAATTCTTATTTTCTATTATCAGAAACATTTCTGATTCGTATTTGGAAAACATTTCCAAAACTCCTTCACGATCAAACCTTACCATTCCTTAGTTAAGAAGGAAGTCAATCAAGTTGGGATATAATTACCTCTCAGACCTTAACTGAACAACGTTTTAACTTCGAAATGGTCAAAGTTTATCTTCAAATCTTTTACAAACTTCCTTATGTAACCTTCGGATTCTATTTACGAATCCACTTCTTTATTGAAAACATTGGTTATAACGATAACGTTACAATCCCTACTTTCGAAATATCTAACTTCCATTATAACTTTTACTCTTTAATGTGAATAAATAAATAAACACCTGATTTATAAATAACTAAATCTTGATTTAAACCCTGGAAAGTATAAGTACTTTCCCGAATTCGATATAATCGAATTCAACGATTAACTCTCTTCGAATAACTAAAATTCGATTTCTCTTTCTTTTGAATAAACGATATTCGATAATCTCTCTTTTCGAATACTATATTCAATTACTCCTTTTCGAATAACTAAATTCGATTAACTCCTTTCGATTAAACTAATCGATAACTCCTTTCGAATAACAAAATTCAATAACTCCTTTAATTTAACTCCTTTCGAATAACTAGATTCAATAACTCCTTTAACTTAACTCCTTTCGAATAACTAGATTCGATAACTCCTTTAACTTAACTCCTTTCAGATAACTAGATTCGATAACTCCTTTAACTTTATTTGAATAAATTATATTCAATTAACTCCTTTAATTTTATTCGAATAATTTATATTCGATTAACTCCTTCAATTCTGTTCGAATAAATTATATTCGATTAACTCCTTTAATTCTATTCGAATAAATTATATTCGATTAACTCCTTTAATTCTATTCGAATAAACTAATTTCTATTAACTCCTTTTAACTACTATATTTGATAACTCCTCTCTTCGAATAACTAGATTCGATAACTCCTTTCGAATAATTAGATTTGATAACTCCTCCCTTCGAATAACTAGATTCGATAACTCCTTTCGAATAACTAGATTCGATAATCTTTCTTTCGAACAACTAGATTCGATTAACTCACTTCGAATAACCAATATTCGATAACTCCTCTTCGAATATATTATATTCGATAACTCTTCTCGAATAAACTATATTCGATTGCTCTTCTCTCGAATACACTATATTCGATAACTCTACTCCGAATAAGCGATATTCGATAACTCTACTTGATTAACTCCATTTGAATAACTCTAACTGGTTAACTCTAACTATAACTGGGAAATCTCTAACTCTAACTGGTTAACTATAACTGATTAACTCTAACTGGTTAACTCTAACTGGTTAACTCTAACTGATTAACTCTAACTTTAATCGATTAACTCGACTTGGCTAACTCCTTTTGGTTAACTCATTTGACTAACTCCTTTGATTAATCTGGTTGAACCAACTCGATCAACTTGGTTTGATTAACTCATTAGACTTGGTTTGACTAACTCATTTGATTTATCTGGTTTAAGTAACTCGATCAACTTGGTTTGATTAATTCATTTGATTTATCCCTTTCGGTAACTCATTTTGATTAATTCCATTTGAATAACTCTATTTGATTAATTCAAATCGATTAACTCCTTTCAATTCTATTTAACAAATAAATAATTCCTTTTTAATCATGTTTATTTTTTAAATAAATATTTCCTTATGATATTCTATTTATTTTCTAAATAAATATCCTCCTTTATAAACTTCTATTTATCTCCCAAAGTAAATAATCCCTTTATAATATCTTATTTATTTAGTGCTAAATAAATAATCCATTTAATGTCTTATTTATTTATCTTAAATAAATAATTCATTTTATAAATATTTCATTTAGAAATATCCTTTTTATGAATATTTCCTATTTATAAATATTCCCGTTTAAAAAATCTTCTTTGATTTTATAAATATTTTATTTTCAAATATCACTTTGAAAATTCCTTATCAACATTCCGGTATGTTATGGTATTTAACATACCATATAAAAAATTTCAGTATCATTCACACATATAAAATCATCAAAAGATTTCATATCACATCGTATAACACAATATATAAATCAAAACAGCATTTATATATTGAGGAACCTGGTTGGGTCCCTCCAACCTGTTTCCCTGCACTACAGATGGTAGACAATACGAGTATAACATATTCTGATAAACAGAATCAATATTCGATTAACGATATTTATGTATATCGTTATCTATAATTTCAATCAATACATAAGCAACTCAACCAAACAGTTAACACACAGCAATCAGTCATCATTTATCAGTTCTAAATATACGTTATAAAAATAGAACTTTTCAGAGTTGGTGAGTTTTACTCACATCGGACGATCATCGTTAATAACGATAACCATCGCTTGATTCAGACGGACAATTTATTTTGCTATAAATTGTAACGAGTTCGGATTCACTCCCAGTCAGCTCCATGGTGTAGCCACCGTCCACACGATCATGTCGGATCTTGTTTCGCTCAATTCTAGTATCGTATAGAAGAGTTATGATGCTTACAAGTTAATATATATTTAAATCTAACTTAAACTAAATTGATTATCATATTTGGGCTTTACCAAAATAGTCGGCTCAACTTCTCAACAAGAAAACCCAACCCGCTCCACATACTCTCTTCTCCCCTACGCATCAGAATATCCCATGCCCCCTTCTACTGTTCTTTACCTTGAACAAGTGATTTCTTCATCTAAACAGCCTTCTGCTCTCCATTTAAATGACCAACTAAATCTTTACAGCACCCTTACCAAACAAACAGTCATCTTTTCCATCTCCTTCAACAAAAAGCGCACCCATCAGTGATTCACGCGACAACATCCTCACAAAATCAACAAAAACCACCGTCCTTTCTATAAAAAGATATAAGAATTTGACCATCCTCATATTTATCAAAACCGTGACCACCTGCTTCTTCCCCTCTTCTCTTCTTCATATATCTCCTTTCATGCTCAACCACATGTTACAGAAACCTCATACTCTAGACAGTCCACGGTCTACAATTTCTACAGCTTCCCCCTTCCTTCAAATGGCCTTGCGCCCATCACCCAAACATTACCGAAGACTTAACCTCCCCAAATCACCACTTCTATTTCATGAAAAAAAATCGGAATCAAATACATCACTGAAAATCAAATAAAAATAACCATAATTTCCCTCTTCCATCCATACCCATTTCCGCACCCCTTTCATGATACTCGCACCCCTTTTTACTGTCGTGACATGGCAAGTTTCACCACGCACAGAAGACAAGAGTCGCGACCAACAGATCTCTGGTGAGATGCTGAACGCTCTCGAAAACCCCAATCCAATGCTGCTTCCATTTCATAATTAAAACAAACCCTAGGTTCGCTGTAGAAACCCAAGCCCCAAAAATATGCATTGAACAAGCCAAAACACATACAGCATTGAAGAGGACTACTCAGGAATCCTAATACAAGTATATGGTGATTTTTAGGAATTTTCCATGGAATTAAATTGATTTTTGAAAGAGGGCTTTTCACATTTGGTAGAAGAATCGGAGGCGGCTCCTTTCCTGTTGACTTTGGAAGGTGGGATTTAGGTTTAGAAATTTATTTGGAGGGGTATTTATAAGGGTTTTTAAATATTTTTATATTCAAACTTAACAAATCATTGATTCTATTTATCATATAAAATTCCTACGGTCACACAAAATACCCAAAAATCACGGAAATGGACATGCAGCTACAGTTCGATATTACGGTCCCAACGAAATCGGTTTCGTCGAATTCCGACTCCGTTTGCTCACACAGCCTATTTTTAATCGTCAAAATATCGACTGTTTCTCGCATTAAAAATCGGTACGGCTTCATACTGACTCTAAAAATCACGAAACTTGACATCTAACAATAATTTGACATTGCGGATCCAACAAAATTAGTTTCTTCGAATTCTGACTTCGTTTGCAAAAGTAGCTATTTTTAAAGCTCTAAATAACCCTTTTAAATATATAAATATATTTGAAAATAATTAAATTAAATATAAATAAATTTATATTATCGTACATATTCATAGAGGAATACCATACAGCTCCCTAATAGATCCTATATGGATTTCTAACTCGATATTTCATCATCGGAGTCATATCGATATTCGATTTATAATTTAAATCCATTTTAAAATATAAATAAATCATTATGGTTATGGCACTGTTTTTCTGAGAATTTGATTTGGACATAAATAAAAATCTACACGACGAAATCCCGATTTTTCTCTTCCACTAGAAAAATATACTTCACCAGCTCCTAACGTTTCTTGTTTCATAGAATTCTGACTTAAAACGACTTCTGTATATTCGTTTAAAGTTCGAATCGCCAAATCGTGAACTGCAGCGCCATTTCGAGCTCGATTATAATTATATTATAATTCTATGTTCAAACTGTCGTTTATATAATATATTCGTTATTCAAATTCAATTCCTAACTGAATTATATATTTTGAATTCCCCAAATTACACCATATCACCATTTCATTCAATTCTGATTATTTCAGAATTATATATATTATTTAATTATTATATTAATTAAATATTCACTATTGTTTAATTAAACGACCATTTGAATTCTAAATCACTATTTAAATAATTAAATAAATTAATTATTTTACTACTGAAAATGCGGGTCGTTACAACTCCTTTCGAATAACTAGCTTCGATAACTCCTTCAACTTATCTCCTTTCGAATAACTAGATTCGATAACTCCTTTAACTTATCTCCTTTCGAATAACTAGATTCGATAAATCCTTTAACTTATATCCTTTCGAATAACTAGATTCGATATCTCCTTTAACTTTATTCGCATAAACTATATTCGATTAACTCTACTTAATTAACTCTATCGATTTAACTCTAACTGGTTAACTCTAACTGATTAACTCTAACTGATTAACTCTAACGGATTGATTCTATCTGGTTAACTCTAATCGACTAACTCTATTCGATTACAAATACTTCCTTTCCTATTTGTCTATATTTATTTCATATAAATATTTCCTTTATATAATTCTATTTATTTTCTCAAATAAATTCCCCTTTTATATTTATTTATTTTCTAAATAAATAAATTCTTTTCCCTTTATTTCCTTTTATAATTATCCTATTTATCTTCTAAATAAATAATTTTTTTTTTCAATATCATATTTATTTTATAAATAAATATTTCCTTTTTCACTTTATTTATTTAACAAATAAATAAATTCCTTTTTGATTCTATTTGTAAATGGTTTACAAATATTTCTCTTTCTATTTTATTTGTACATGTTTTACAAATATTCATCTTTCTATTTTATTTGTTTAACAAATAAATATTTCCTTTTAAATTCTATTTATTTCTTAAATAAATATTCCATTTTAATTCTATTCATTCAACAAATAAATATTTCTTTCACATTTGTTTTACAAATATTTTCCCTTATCTTTGTTTACAAATAATTTCCTTTATATTTGTTTTACAAATCTTTTTCCTTTCCAACTCTTTGATTTTATAAATATCTCCTTTTATAAAATCCTTTTCCTTTTATATATAAAATCCATTGATTTTATATAATAATTTATTTTTCAAAATATACTTTAAAAATCCCCTTTTTACATCCCATTATTTCTTATGGTATTTAACGTACCATATAACAATGATCGGTATCATTCAAACATATAAAATCATCAACAGATTTCATATCACATCATATAACACAATATATGAAAAAAAACAATATTTTATATATTGAGGAACCCAGTTGGGTCCCTCCAACCTGTTTCCCTGCATCATAGATGTTAAACAATATAATTAACATCGGTTTTATTTCAATATGAAATATTCTGCTGAACAGAATCAATATTTGAATAACGATTTATATATATATATATATATATCATTTTCTATATTTTCAACCAATACATAAGCAATTCAACCAAACAGTTAACACACAACAATGAACACATGATTAACAGTTCTAAAAATATGTTATAAAAATATAACTGCTTAGAGTTGGTGAGTTTTACACACATTGGCAGTTCATCGTTAAAGAACGATAAATTGTTTGTTTGATTTGAATCAAACAATTTATTTCGCCATAAATTCAAACGAGGTCCACTCTACTTCCAGTCAATCCCATTTGGTAGTCGTCGTCCATACGATCCTAACGGATCTTGTTTCGTCTGATTTCGATAAAGTATGAGCAAGTTATGGCTTATACAAGTCCGTACATTTAAAATAAATAAAAACTTTGATTTTTAATCCCATTGGGCCTCACCCATTATACCCGGCCCAACACCACCGCTAAAGCCCAACCGCTTCCCTAACCTTCTTCCCCAAAACCATTTTGTACTCCAGTATTTCCTTCTAACTCCATGACTGCTTCTTTCTTCACCAACTACTCCTCCACCAATACATTTTAATTCAAATAAAAATCGCCAATATTCCCCTCCTTCCATCCTCTTTCCACTCATATATTTTTCCCCTAACTTGCACAACTGTTTCAGATCCCATCATTCTCAGCGGCTACAGTGACCACGTCCCTTTTTATCACGACAGTCCACAAAATTAGCACACGAGGTTCGTATTTTCCCCAGGATACCGTAAACATCCACAACGCTTGAATCGATGCTTCTAAATCACCAAACCAGTCAGCCCTAGAGTTCGCGAGAAGAACTGGGGCGATAAAGATGAACGTCGAGCCACAGAAAAAATGTATCAGGAAGAAGCTCTCAGCACAACGATTTCAACGAACTCCAATACGAGATTTTAGGAATTTTGTTCGGTTTTGTTTTGAATTTAAGAGGATCAAATTGTTTTTACTGTAAAGGAATTTTGTGCAGGATGAATTCTTTCTCGCGTTATAACTATGAGCGTGTGGTTGAGAATATGGTAATGTGGCCTGTTTAGGTCCAGTGATTAATTAGGATATTTTTAATTCGATTTTTTTTTCAATCAACTTCTGCTCGTACTCGTCCTCTAAAATTCCTACGATCACACACGATACCCAAAAATCATGAAAATTGACATGCAACTACAGTTTGACATTGCGGTCCCAACGAAACTGGTTTCATCGAATTTCGACTTCGTATGCTCATATAGCGTATTTTTAACCGTCAAAATACTAACTGTTCTTCACATTAAAATCCCATACGGCCACATACTAACTTCAAAAATCACGGAAATTGAAATCTAGTAATAATTTAATATTTCGGATCCAACAAAATAAGTTTCATCGAATTCTGAGGTCGTTTGCAAAACTGGCTATTTTTAAATCTCTAAATAACCCTTTTAAATGTATAAATATATTTAAAAACAATTAAATTAAATATCTAAAAATAAATATTATCGTATGTATTCACAGTGGAATACCATACAACTCCCGTTGGATTTATAACTCGATATTTCAAATCCCGATTAAATCGATATTCGATTTAAAATGAAATTCCTTTTATTATATAATTATAAATAATTCCTTTATAAATTATAAAGGAATTCCACAGTGACTTTTCTAAAATTTGATTTGGACATAAATCAAAATCTACACGACGAAATCCCGATTTTTCTCTTCCATTAGAAATATATACCTTACCAGCTCCTAACGTTTCTTGTTTCACAGAAATCCGATTTAAAACGGCTTCTGTATATCCAGTTGAAGTTCAAATCGCCAAATAGCGAACTGCCGCGCCATTTCAAGCTCGATTTTAATTATAATATAATTATACATTCAAACTTCGTTTATATAATATATTCGTTAATATAATTCAACTCTAAACTGAATTATATATTATAAATTGTCCAGTTCACATTATAATGTGAATTCCACTAATTCTGATTATTTCAAAATTAAATATATTATTTAATTATTATTTTAATTAAATATTCAATATAGTTTAATTTAACGACCATTTGAATTCTAAATCACTATTTATATAATTAAATAAGTTACTTATATATCGTAGAAAAATACGGGTCGTTACACTAACGAGGCTATGCAAGCCGAAAGACGTGACAGTGCTGCAATCCACTAGAACATGAATGAAATGAATAGGCAGATGAACGAACTTCATAGGCAGAGAATGTTGGATCTAGCTATATAAATATTTTGACTATGACAACTATACATAAGCATATATATTATCGACTAACTTTGTTTTGCAGGAATATATTAGACAAGCAGATTCAAGAACACCAAAATGAAGATTGAATATGTTGTAAGAGTCTGTTAGTCCTAGATTTTCATGTTAAAGTCTTCCTTGATGATTACACACACATATCATAGACAAGGAATTAGTTTTGCCCAGAAAACAGACGTCTGAATTAAATCAGACTGACGTCTATTTGCTGAGACAAAATTAAATTTTCCATAATATTCAAACGTCTGTTCTGAATTTTTTAGACGTCTGAAATTGCTATGAAATGTACTATTTCCTTGCTGTTTCAATTTTTTAAATAAAACAGACATCTGAATAATATTTCCAGACATCTGATTACGAAGAGTTGCAACCTATTATGAAGAGTCACAAATTTCTAATTCATTTCTCTTGATGAAATCTTTTCATGATCAGTTGTAACTCTTAGTATATTATAAATAAAGACTTGATTAACTGATCATTTCACCGAATCTCATTCTAACTTATTCTATCTTACTTAAAGCTCTCTATTTCCAAAAAGCACCTATTTTCAATATTATCTTCCATAATCTTTCACAATCTTCATGTTTATCATCAAGGAAAGACTATAGGAAGGGTGTACTATATATTTACATATCTGTGTTAACAAGAACACAAATAAGTCATCAATTATTCTGTATTAAGAAAGACCTCTTCAACAGTTGAGGCAAGAAATCCCGGTCGACTGTTTGGGTATTTGTGAACCTATTCCTCCGGGTAAAGTGAGGGTGTTAGTCATAGTGAAATACCAGAAGTGAGTCTGGGACTGGACGTAGGACAGTGGTCCGAACCCGTATAAATCGACAATGTGATATCTACTTACGATTCAGCTATATATATATATATATATATATGTATTTATTTCATCTTATACTCTATTCTACACGATCTTACCGCTGTATAGCCTCTTTCAATTGGTATCAGAGCAAGGTCATCCTATAACCATAACACCGTTATTTGATACTTGATAAAATGGAGAATAACTGTAAGCGCCCGTTACTTCCCCGTAAAGGAAAGAGCGGATACTTTGAGAACACGACAAAATGGAATGCAAACAAAAGAACATTTCATTGTATATTACAACAATTCCATCAGAATACAAGAATATACAGTGTATGAATAAATATTATACAACAAAGAATATCAGAGATTTAAATACAGTACTACAGCGGAAAAATAGTTCAAAACACAACTAGAAGTAATACACGGATACAGTGCTTTCCGAGTATCGTTCCAGCTATAAATCAGGATCTTGTGAATATAAATCTGCAAAACCAAAACTACTAGCTGCCCGTGTCGAAAATAGGGGCACCCAGAGTTTAGGTTAAAACAATAAACTCCAGGTCAGTCATGTGACTGGTGTGAGAACTAAAACAGTTATTAAAATTTTACTTTAAAAGAGAGTAATTCAAGGGACCACGCCGTATAACACGGAACGGGTTTCCTCCCAAGAATACCAGTGCATAGAATAAACAACGCAATGCTTTTTCGAAAAATGAAGCTATTATAAGACCTAGGTCCCATCACACAATGCAACGCAAGCCAGAGGATAGGCTTTTCCCTTATAATAGCCAAACATGCTTGGTACGTTTGAAACAAATCATTTGATACTATTATAAATGTATAGTGTCAAAACAATTTCAAATCATAAAAATCAATCATAGGCGGCATAGGTACCATCTATCATGTCACTATACTAGGCTCTACAAATAAAACCGAAATACACGTATTGGAAATTGGATTTCCGTCATGAGTCGAGGCAAGGGGCAAGCTCCTCTCCGATTCGTGACACTCTAGCAAATGTCTCAGGACTACACACTCTGGGCAGCCACTTGGATCGGTTGGGCTGGTCCTCCGTTACGTATGAGGATTGGCAATTCCTGAACACACGTTTCCCGGTACTCAGACCTAATATCGAGGCGCCTCATCCTAACAACCACAAAGGTGAAAAGTATATAAATGTCAGCCAGTTTAAGCACTGACACCACCCATAGCTAGAAAGAAACGTCGTGTTCTCCCAACGGTCCGTATCCCTTTTTGACTCATACCGAGGTGTGAGGCTCGCGAATCCACGCTATACACAAAGCTATGCCACGTAGGCCGTGCTTTGATCATCAACCACAAGGCTTTGCTTTTCAACAGAAGCCTTGATCATTTGCCACTCAGGCATGCCACATTGGCAATTCATGCCATTCGACTGATGTCCATCGATATACAACCTTTGAGCTCGTACGTCTCAGAGAAGGGTGTTAAGCAAAAGAATAAATTCTCCACCGCCAAACAGATGTTTATTTAATAGAGATCAATCAACATAGAATAAAATCCAGTGTCAAACACACAGTCCATTTACAAGTTCGTTCTGGGTCTGAACGAAACCGGAGGCACTTTCCTCGCATATCCATCGATCTCCAAGTACGTCTGGACGATCACCAACTGATTCCCTCATCTTGGGTGTACAACCCAATCAAGATCATCAGAAATCACCCAAACGATGTGAAGACTTCCGGTCTTCAACCACCGTCTTCATCTTCGACATATCGTCGAATCGGTTATTCAGAATGGGTATAACCCCGGCCTTTCTGAATGACCCGCGTATATGATAAACAAATGTTACACAAACACAACATACGACTCATTCCAATTCGTCAGTCACTAACCGTAAACTAGCAAGAGAACAATTTCCCCAAATATTAACCCCGAAGGACGAAACCAACATCAGATCAATACCCAGGAAACCATTCTTCTTAGCTGACCTACAGTTAGTTTCTAAATTCCACATTCTTAGGGAAAGGTTCCCATTAATTTTATCAAAGATAAATTCTTTTAAATTTATTCTTTAATCATCCTTTGGATATCATTTCAAACCAAATTATGGTTTTCCAAACTAGTCGGGATTAGCGAACCACACCGAAGTAATTATTTATTTTATTTCCCAATCCCCACCTATTTATCCCATGAAGCAAAACTCGTAATACTCCATATCTAATACCACGGTGTTGTCGGCAAAATTAATTACCATTTCACGTTCAAATCTAATTAAAGATTTAACTATCGCTTGGAGCAAAACTCGTGATACTCCATTCTCGCTCACCTTCCTAATTTGATAATTTAAATTATTTATTCACATTTCAATCTAACTACAGATTCATTAAAACTCCCTTTTACTGGGTTAAAGAACTAATGTCATTTTAAACACAGTTCACGATAAACCCAAACCACATTCTATTTAGTAGCGGGTTAAAGAACAACCAGCATTTAAA
This sequence comes from Allium sativum, assembly GCA_030737875.1. Taxonomy (NCBI): domain Eukaryota; kingdom Viridiplantae; phylum Streptophyta; class Magnoliopsida; order Asparagales; family Amaryllidaceae; genus Allium; species Allium sativum. The sequence goes on along the minus strand of CM060913.1, from coordinate 268,332,665 downwards.
ATACCGTTCACGATAAACCCACAAATCAATTCTAATTCAATTCCAGACAAATATATTAGAAATTCTGATTATTTAAAACCCCTTTTTAATCCAATTTATTTATTTAAAAATAATTGGGTTTTAAATTTAGTTCAAAACTAGTTCATTTTGATAAAAATCTATTTTTATCTTTACAAATGTGGGATTTTTCATCCTAGTTCTTCACAAATCATTTCTTATGATTTTACACAAATTATTACTATTTTTAATAATTTTATCGAGGCCCGTACAGTCGATTTGCAACAACGGCCATCGAACTGCACTTACAACGACCATTTCCAAATTTGATTTGGACGTATCTCCAAATCCAACTGTTAAATTTCAAATTTCTAATATTCGTTAGAAAGCTCTTTTCGATACGAACCAAACAGTTCCAGTTTTAGGAGAATCCGACGGTCGGATCTCCCGTAATGTCCGTTCGAAGTCAATGGTCGAAATTTACAAATTGTCGCGGCGCGGCGCGTTCTATTCAGGCCATTATATATAATATATATATATATATTATATACATTGCGTCGATTTCTTTTTAAAACAAATTTTATAAATAGTTTTAAATTCGTTTCAAAACAATTTCAACTTCCATTTCAAATTCAAATCAAAATCGGATTTTTTTTCCTTATAAATTCGTTTTAAATTCATTTCAGCTCAATTCAAATTTCGATTCAATTTGAATTCATTTCAAATCGATTTTTATTCTATTTCAATTCGTTTTCAATTCAATTCGAATTCGTTTTATATTCAATCAAATTTGAATTCGTTTTATATTCAATTCAATTCGAATTCGTTATATATTCAATTCGAGTTCGTTATATATTCAATTCAATTCGAATTCGTTATATATTCAATTCAATTCGAATTCGTTATATATTCAATTCAATTCGAATTCGTTATTTATTCAATTCAATTCGAATTTCTTTTATATTCAATTCAATTCGAATTTCTTTTATATTCAATTCAATTCGAATTTCTTTTATATTCAATCCAATTCGAGTTCCTTTTATATTCAATTCAATTCGAAAAACGAATATAATCGATATAAATATCGTTCGCGTCAAAATAGCGCATCTCTAATCAACACTGCTTTATATATTTCAATAATTCCGTTATTCTATTCAACAAATGAATATTCATCCTATTCAATACATGAATCTATATTTTTGTCAACACATGACTAATCTCAACGGATGAGTACTGTCCACGTGTGACTATTTTTGTTATTTAATATATTTTATAAAAATTATGGTATCAATCGTTTGATTTCAAATCAGACTCCAACCGTAAATTAGTAAGAGAAAGATTCCCTAAATATTAACCCCGAAGGATGAAACCAACATCAGATCAATATCCAGGAGACCACTCATCTTATCTATTTTCCCGTTAGTTTCTAATTTTAAATATGATAAAGATGTAAATTTTATTGTTAAAATATTTTGTTCAACACATGACTAATCTCAACGGATGAGTACTGTCAACACATGAACCTTTAATTTATAATATTCTTTATTTTTCCAATTGGAATGAGGCCCAGTCAATTACCATATAATGTTAATTATATGGATTCCATACAACACATGTATATAATAGCAACGATAAATAATCAACCATCATCCAAAGTGCACCACGCAACTGCATAAGCATTAAATATAAATAATTAACGCTCACATAGTCTGTCGACCAATCGATCGACATACAACTAAGTAATTGGGATTAGTGTACGCCAAATATCATCCCAATACCCGTGTGGGGTTTCAAATCAACAAACATAGATTTTTATTTGTGTAGTTGGGCGATGTGTAAAATTTATCGACCCAATCAATGTCAGTCAAATCAGTGTACATAAACAAATCGTTCGATTTGTAAATGAATATTTATTTATTCACATTCACATTAAAAAAATTTATTTTTAATGACCAAATTATTTTATTCAACCTATGAATATTCTATTCGGTTCATTTATTAAATAAAATGATATCTTTATTTTTCTAACTTATTTTAGAAAATTTCGACAGCATAACGGCACGATACTAGAAACGGGACAAGGCCTAGCCTTATCCCCGGTCTAATAATGGCCCACGCCATACACATATCAATTAAATTCATTCTATTTCACCAAACAATCAAATTCAAATCAAATAATATAACCAACTACACAACCAAACAAACAAGTCCATGGTCTGTGGACGATGGTGTCGGGTGCTACTAAACACCGTCTGCATCCTAGTATATATTTATATAACTAGAAAAGAAATTTAAAGTGAGAAGTTCTCACCGAGGCTTCCACTCCATCGTGCTTTACTTTTGAACTGCTGGACCGTCTGAATTAGCTTGAAATTCCAATGCAGTTCTTTTCACGCTGTTCAAATAAAAATTATATTTTTATCACTTCATTCTAAATAAATAAAAATCGTATTTTTATTTCTACTTCATTTATTTTTACAACGCTTCTTTCTATATAAAAATCTTAATTTATATTTTAAACAAAATCACTTCTTTATATAGTTAATTCGCTACAACACATATAAAGATCGAATTTTTATTTCGCTTCATATATAAAAATCCCGCCTTTCTATATATAAAAACATCATCTTTCCTATATAAAAATATCGAACATTCCTATTTTAAAAATATCGTCCTTACTACGATAAAAATATAATCTTTACTATAAGCTAAAAATCATATTTTTATTACTTATATAATATAAAAATCATATTTTTACTTCGCTATTATATATATAAAAATCGTATTTTTACTTCGCTATTATATATATAAAAATTGTAATTTTATTTCGCTATTATATATATAAAAATCGTATTTTTACTTCGCTATTATATATATAAAAATTGTATTTTTACTTCGCTATTATATATATAAAAATCATATTTTTACTTCGCTACTCTATATATAAGAATCGTATTTTTACTTCGCTATTATATATATAATAATCATATTTTTACCTCGCTATTATATATATAAAAATCGTATTTTTACTTCGCTATTATATATATAAAAATCGTATTTTTATTCGCTAACAATCCTATATTTTCAAAACAACGACATCTACATTTTCAATACAATGACTATAGTTTCAAAGCAACAACTATATTTTCAAAGAAACGACTATATTTTCTAAACAATTTTAAACTGATTTTAAAACTATTTTAAACTGATTTTAAACTGATTTTAAAACTATTTTTAAACTGATTTTGAACTTCTTTTAAATATTAAAAATAAATAGAAAACCTAAATTAAAACTTACTTTGTTTTTCAGCGAGAGCGAGGGGGGGTCTGTTGTGGGAACGGCACGTAGAGGGGGTGATGCGGGTGTGGTGCATCGACTGGTGGTGGCGGCTGCGTCCGGAATGGAAGCGGAAAGAGGAGCTGAAGGGGTTTCGACGAGGAGAAGAAGAAGAGGCGGAGGAGGATGAACCAGGGGGGTCGGCAATGGGTGGTGGAGCGTGGCTAGGGCAGAGGCGGGTTTCGGGTCAGAGGGGTGTGCGGCTTTGATTCGAGGAGGAGGGGGTAGCTCGGCGGCGGTGGTCCCTCCCTTAACGGCGCGATGGATGGGGGGGGGGGGGGGGGGGCGCTCCGCTCCCCTGTCCCTTTCTCTTTTTTTTTATCGATTGAAACTAACTGACGGGGGGGAGGGGGGCTTTAGGGTATAGGAGAGAAGGGTTTATATTTTTATTTATTTATTTATTTAATTAATTTCAAAAAGCAACTTTTGTTCTCGAACTCAAAATCGAACCCACCGACTGTCGTCCTTAGCTAATTACCCCCATTCCGAACACTATGAGATATGTACCGTAAGCTGATTCGATCGTTTCGATCAGTTTCCGTTGAATTTACATTTAAATCATTATACTGAATTTTAAACGTACATTTCAAATTACCGGGGTCACATACGGACTCGAAAATTTCTAGAAAAATATTTTCTAGCTTCGTATTGACGATACGGGCCTAACAAAACTAGTTTCGTCAAATTCTGAGACCGTTTGAAAAATGGTCATTTTCCAGTCCATTAAAATCAACTGAAATTGGTCAAACGCGATTTCCTTCGCCATGCTCACATATTGATTCAGAAAAATTACGAAATTTGAAACCTAGCAATAACTTGACATCACGGACCCAACAAAAGTGGTTTCGTCGAAATCCGAGGTCGTTTGCAAAATGGCTATTTTCAAAGGCTGAAATTCCATAGCGACTATTCTGAAAATTCATTTGGACATATCTTTTTATCCCCGCTATGAAATTTTGATTTTTTGGATTCGTTGGAAAGATATTCTCAAATAGATTCAATCATTTTTGGTTTCACTAAAATCCGGTTTATTTTGCACCCGATATGTTCAATTGAAATTTGAAATCGAATTATCGAACTACTGCGTCATTTCCAATTCCTTTTATATTTAAAATAAAATAATTATATTCTAACGACGACGTATATTACTATATACGTGCCAATTCTATTCAAAATAAATTTTTCGTCGATATTATTTAAAATAATTCATTTTAAATATTCAAAATTCATTAAAATTGCCAAAATAAAAATTTTAAACTGCCTCCGATTTTCGGGTTGTTACATTCTCTCCCACTTAAAACTTTTCATCCCCGAAAAGGAACGAAGCCGAAAGTTGTTTAACAAATCAACCCAACTTCCAGTATTTTGACTACGGCTTAAGTTCTTCAACTTTTCAGTTTCTAAGAACTTTTCAAATTTTTCAAAAGTTTGGCTAACACCCTAAATTTTTGAATTTTTTTGCCATAACCTCCCCTGCACCGGGAGCACCGGGAAAATCCAAAAATTGCCATATAGGCTCTCTGATCTCAAAAAGGAAAAGAAAAAGCCAATCGGCTCATAAAATCATCATCACCCAAACAAAACAGTAAATTATAGTAAACATGTACCTATTTGTCGGGCAAACAATTTTATTCTCTGCTCTAGCCTCCTTGCTATGCCATGTTAAATGTAAGTACATGTATATGCAAGCAAATGCGACTAATTTTCAATACAATTCAGTATTTGGTTCAATTTAGCATAATGGTTAAAAATTATCAAACAAATAAACAAACAACACAACCATCAATCAATTAGTGGATTAACGTTTCAAATTCATAATTTGGTACATATACAGAAAATCATGTTTTTGATGCCAAATCACAACAATAAATCTATCTATATTAGTTTTGGTTCTCACACCAGTCTGATGGAAATATATAGATATCACACCTTCGTCACTCGAAAATAAATGTTGATGATGTTTCGAACCACCATCAGAACATCTCCGAGCTACTAGAGTGCGGTTCTATATCTATCCGGTATATTAAAACTTCGAATATACGTTCATGACGCGTATATGCAAAATCTTTATATATCGGATTGTCCAAATTCAATACAAATAAAATATTCAAATACGTTTAAAACGATTTAAATTTCAAAACAAAATTGTTTTCATTTGAAAAATATACTCTTCACACTCGTTCTAGGATACTACTGATCCTATCTCTAACGAGTCATTCTAATTGGATATTACTAATCCAATATCTGATGAATCCTTTTGTTTGGTTCTAATGTGTCTTGTCCTCGAGCTTTGTAAACCAAAGCTCTGATACCAACTGTAAGCGCCTGTTACTTCCCCGTAAAGGAAAGAGCGGATACTTTGAGAACACGACAAAATGGAACGCAAACAGAAGAACATTTCATTGTATATTACAACAATTCCATCAGAATACAAGAATATACAGAGCATGAATAAATATAATACAACAAAGAATATCAGAGATTTAAATACAGTACTGCAGCGAAAAAATAATACAAATCACAACTAGAAGTAATACGTGGATACAGAGCTTTCCGAGTATCATTCCAGCTATAAATCAGGATCCTATGAATATAAATCTGCAAAACCAAAACTACTAGCTGCCCGTGTCGAAAATAGGGGCACCCAGAGTTTAGGTTAAAACAATAAACTCCAGGTCAGTCATGTGACTGGTGTGAGAACTAAAACAGTTATAAAAACTTTACTTTAAAAGAGAGTAATTCAAGGGACCACGCCGTATAACACGGAACGGGTTTCTCCCAAGAATACCAGTGCATAGAATAAACAACGCAATGCTTTTTCGAAAACTGAAGCTATTATAAGACCTAGGTTCCATCACACAATGCAATGCAAGCCGGAGGATAGGGTTTTCCCTTATAATAGCCAAACATGCTTGGTACGTTTAAAACAAATCATTTGATACTATTATAAGTGTATAGTGTCAAAACAATTTCAAATCATAAATATCAATCATAGGCGGCATGGGTACCATCTATCATGTCGCCATACTAGGCTCTACAAATAAAACCGAAATACACGTATTGAAAATTGGATTTCCATCATGAGTCGAGGAAAGGGGCAAGCTCCTCTCCGATTCGAGACACTCTAGCAAATGTCTCAGGACTACACACTCTGGGCAGCCACTTGGATCGGTTGGGCCAGTCCTCCATTACGTTTGAGGATTGGCAATTCCTGAACACACGTTTCCTGGTCCTATCAGACCTAATATCGAGGCGCCTCATCCCAACAACCACAAAGGTGAAATGTATATAAATGTCAGCCAGTTTAAGCACTGACACCACCCATAGCTAGAAAGAAACGCCGTGTTCTCCCAACGGTCCGTATCCCGTTTTTGACTCATACCGAGGTGTGAGACTCGCGAATCGACGCTATACACAAAGCTATGCCACGTAGGCCGTGCTTTGATCATCAACCACAAGGCTTTGCTTTTCAACAGAAGCCTTGATCATTTGCCACTCAAGCATGCCACACTGGAAATTCATGCCATGCGACTGATGTCCATCGATATACAACCTCAGAGCTCGTACGTCTCAGAGAAGGGCGTTAAGCAAAAGAATAAATTCTCCGCCGCCAAACAGATGTATATTTAATAGAGATCAATCAACATAGAATAAAATCCAATGTCAGACACATAGTCCATTTACAAGTTCGTTCTAGGTCTGAACGAAACCGGAGGCACTTTCCTCGCATATCCATCGATCTCCAAGTACGTCTGGACGATCACCAACTGATTTCGTCATCTTGGGTGTACAGCCCAATCAAGATCATCAGAAATCACCCAAACGATGTGAAGACTTCCGGTCTTCAACAAACGTCTTCATCTTCGACATATCGTCAAATTGGTTATTCAGAATGGGTATAACCCCGGCCTTTCTGAATGACCCGCATATATGATAAACAAATGTTACACAAACACAACATACGCCTCATTCCAATTCGTCAGTCACTAACCGTAAACTAGCAAGAGAACAATTTCCCCAAATATTAACCCCGAAGGCCGAAACCAACATCAGATCAATACCCAGGAAACCATTCTTCTTAGCTGACCTACAGTTAATTTCTAAATTCCACATTCTTAGGGAAAGGTTCCCATTAATTCTATCAAAGATAAATTCTTTTAAATTTATTCTTTAATCATCCTTTGGATATCATTTCAAACCAAATTATGGTTTTCCAAACTAGTCGGGATTAGCGAAACACATCGAAGTAATTATTTATTTTATTTCCCAATCCCCACCTATTTATCCCATGAAGCATAACTGGTAATACTCCATATCTAATACCACGGTGTTGTCGGTAAAATTAATTACCATTTCACGTTCAAATCTAATTAAAGATTTAACTATCGCTTGGAGCAAAACTGGTGATACTCCATTCTCGCTCATTTTCCCAATTTGATAATTTAAATTATCAATTCACATTTCAATCTAATTACAGATTCATTAAAACTCCCTTTACTGGGTTAAAGAACTAATGTCGTTTTAAACATAGTTCACGATAAACCCAAAACACATTCTATTTAGTATCGGGTTAAAGAACAAGCGCCATTTAAAACACCGTTCACGATAAACCCATAAATCAATTCTAATTCAATTCTAGTCAAATATGTTAGAAATTCTAATAATTTAAAACCCCTTTTTAATCCAATTTATTTATTTAAAAATAATTGGGTTTTAAATTTAGTTCAAAACTAGTTCATTTCGATAAAAATCCATTTTTATCTTTACAAATGTGGGATTTTTCATCCCAGTTCTTCACAAATCATTTCTTATGATTTTACACAAATTATTACTATTTTTAATAATTTTATCGAGGCCCGTACAGTCGATTTCCAACAACGGCCATCGAACTGCACTTACAACGTCCTTTTCCAAATTTGATTTGGACGTATCTCCAAATCCAATCGTTAGATTTCAAATTTCTAATATTCGCTAGAAAGCTCTTTTCAATATGAACCCAAAGGTTCCAGTTTTAGGAGAATCCAACGGTCGGATCTCCCATAATGTCCGTTCGAAGTCAATGGTCGAAATTTACGAACTGCCGCGGCGCGGCGCGTTCTATTCGGGCCATTATATAATATATATATATATATATATATATTATATTATATATTGCGTCGATTTCTTTTTAAAACAAATTTTATAAATAGTTTTAAATTCGTTTCAAAACAATTTCAACTTCCATTTCAAATTCAAATCAAAATCGAATTTTTTTCCTTATAAATTTGTTTTAAATTCATTTCAACTCAATTCAAATTTCGATTCAATTTGAATTCATTTCAAATCGATTTTTATTCTATTTCAATTCGTTTTCAATTCAATTCGAATTTGTTTTATATTCAATCCAATTCGAATTCGTTTTATTCAATTCAATTCGAATTCGTTATATATTCAATTCAATTCGAGTTCGTTATATATTCAATTCAATTCGAATTCGTTATATATTCAATTCAATTCGAATTCGTTATATATTCAATTCAATTCGAATTCGTTATATATTCAATTCAATTTGAATTCGTTATATATTCAATTCAATTCGAATTTCTTTTATATTCAATTCAATTCGAATTTCTTTTATATTCAATTCAATTCGAGTTCCTTTTATAATCAATTCAATTCGAAAAACAAATATAATCGATATAAATATCGTTCGCGTCAAAATAGCGCATCTCTAATCAACACTGCTTTATATATTTCAATAATTCCATTATTCTATTCAACAAATGAATATTTATCCTATTCAATATATGAATCTATATTTTTGTCAACACATGACTAATCTCAACGAATGAGTACTGTCCACGTGTGACTATTTTTGTTATTTAATATATTTTATAAAAATTATGGTATCTATCGTTTGATTTCAAATCAGACTCCAACAGTAAATTAGTAAGAGAACGATTCCCTAATTATTAACCCCTAAGGCCGAAACCAACATCAAATCAATATCCAGGAGACCACTCATCTTATCTATTTTCCAGTTAGTTTCTAATTTTATATATGATAAAGATGTAAATTTTATTGTTAAAATATTTGTTCAACACATGACTAATCTCAACGAATGAGTACTGTCAACACATGAACCTTTATTTTATAATATTCTTTATTTTTCCAATTGGAATGAGGCCCAATAAATTACCATATAATGTTAATTATATGGATTCCATACAACACATGTATATAATAGCAACGATAAATAATCAACCATCATCCAAAATGTACCACGCAACTGCATAAGCATCAAATATAAATAATTAACGCTCACACAGTCTGTTGACCAATCGATCGACATACAACTAAGTAATTGGGATTAGTGTACGCCAAATATCATCCCAATACCCGTGTGAGGTTTCAAATCAACAAACACAGATTTTTATTTGTGTAGTTGGGCGATGTGTAAAATTTATCGACCCAATCAATGTCAGTCAAATCAGTGTACATAAACAAATCGTTCGGTTTGTAAATGAATATTTATTTATTCACATTCACGTTAAAATTTTTATTTTTAACGACCAAATTATTTTATTCAACCAATGAATATTCTATTCGGTTCATTTATTAAATAAAATGATATCTTTATTTTTCTAACTTATTTTAGAAAATTTCGGCGGCATAACGACACGATACTAGAAACGGGACAAGGCCTATCCTTATGCCCGGTCTAATAATGGCCCACGCCATACACATGTCAATTAAATCCATTCCATTTCACCAAACAATCAAATTCAAATCAAATAATATAACCAACTACACAACCAAACAAACAAGTCCATGGTGTGTGGACGATGGTGTCGGGTGCTACTAAACACCGTCTGCATCCTGGTATATATTTATATAACTAGAAAAGAAATTTAAAGTGAGAAGTTCTCACCAAGGGTTCCACTCCGCCGTGCTTTACTTTTGAACTGCTGGACCGTCTGAATTAGCTTGAAATTCCTATGCAGTTCTTTTCACGATGTTCAAATAAAAATTATATTTTTATCACTTCATTCTAAATAAATAAAAATCATATTTTTATTTCTACTTCATTTATTTTTACAACGCTTCTTTCTATATAAAAATCTCAATTTATATTTTAAACAAAATCACTTCTTTATATAGTTAATTCGCTACAACACATATAAAGATCGAATTTTTATTTCGCTTCATATATAAAAATCCCGCCTTTCTATATATAAAAACATCGTCTTTCCTATATAAAAATATCGAACTTTCCTATTTTAAAAATATCGTCCTTACTTCGATAAAAATATAATCTTTACTATAAGCTAAAAATCATATTTTTATTACTTCTATAATATAAAAATCATATTTTTACTTCGCTATTATATATATATAAATCGTATTTTTACTTCGCTATTATATATATATATAAATCGTATTTTTACTTCGCTATTATATATATAAAAATCGTATTTTTACTTCGCTATTATATATATAAAAATCGTATTTTTACTTCGCTATTATACATATAAAAATCATATTTTTACTTCGCTATTATATATATAAAAATCGTATTTTTACTTCGCTATTATATATATATAAATCGTATTTTTACTTCGCTATTATATATATAAAAATCATATTTTTACTTCGCTATTATATATATATAAAAATTGTATTTTTATTCGCTAACAATCCTATATTTTCTAAACAACGACATCTACATTTTCAAAACAACGACTATATTTTCAAAGCAACGACTGTATTTTCAAAGCAACGACTATATTTTCTAAACAATTTTAAACTGATTTTAAAACTGATTTTAAAACTATTTTTAAATTGATTTTAAACTGATTTTAAATATTAAAAATAAATAGAAAACCTAAATTAAAACTTACTTTGTTTCTCAGCGAGAGCGAGGGGGGTCTGTTGTGCGAACGGCAGGGAGAGGGGGTGATGCGGGTGTGGTGCATCGATTGGTGGTGGAGGCTACGTCCGGAATGGAGGCGGAAAGAGGAGCTGAAGGGGTTTCGACGAGGAGAAGAAGAAGAGGCGGAGGAGGATGAACCAGGGGGTGAGGGTCGGCGATGGGTGGTGGAGCGTGGCTTGGGCAGAGGCGGGTTTCGGGTCAGAGGGGGTGCGGCTTTGATCGAGGAGGAGGGGGGTAGCTCGGCGGCGGTGGCCCGTCCCTTGGCGACGCGATGGACGGTGGGGGCGGCGCTCTGCCCCCCTGTCCCTTTCTCTCTCTCTCTTTTTTTATCGATTGAAACTAACTGACGGGGGGGAGGGGGGCTGGAGGGTATAGGAGAGAAGGGTTTATATTTTATTTTTTTATGTAATTAATTAATTTCAAAAAGTAACTTTTGTTCTCGAACCCACCGACTGTCGTCCTTAGCTAATTACCCCCATTTCGAACACAATGGGATATGTACCGTAAGCTGATTCGATCGTGTCGATCAGTTTCTTTTGAATTTACATTTAAATCATTATACTGAATTTTAAACGTACATTCGGGGTCACATACAGACTCGAAAAATTCTAGAAAAATATTTTCTAGCTTCGTATTGACGATACGGTCCTAACAAAACTAGTTTCGTCGAATTCTGAGACCGTTTGAAAAATGGCCATTTTCTAGTCGACTAAAATCAACTGAAATTGGTCAAACGCGATTTCCTTTGCCATGCTCACATATTGATTCAGAAAAATTACGAAATTTAAAACCTAGCAATAACTTGACATCACGGACCCAACAAAAGTGGTTTCGTCGAAATCCGAGGTCGTTTGTAAAATGGCTATTTTCAAAGGCCGAAATTCCAAAGCGACTATTCTGAAAATTCATTTGGACATATCTTTTTATCCCCGCTATGAAATTTTGATTTTTCGGATTCGTTGGAAAGATATTCTCAAATAGATTCAACAATTTTTGGTTTCACTAAAATCCGGTTTATTTTGCACCCGGTATGTTCAATTGAAATTTGAAATCGAATTATCGAACTACTGCGCCATTTTCAATTCCTTTTATATTTAAAATAAAATAATTATATTCTAATGACGACGTATATAACTATACACGTGCTAATTCTATTCAAAATAAATTTTTCGTCGATATTATTCAAAATAATTCATTTTAAATATTCAAAATTCATTAAATTGCCAAAATAAAAATTTTAAACTGGCTCCGATTTTCGGGTTGTTACCATAACCCAAGTACTAGCTCAACTACTTTTGCCAAAGGACAGTCTACTCAAAGACCAACTCTATTCAATGGACTGCACTACAACTATTGGGCTACAAGAATGCGGATTTATATGCAAGCAAGGGGTTTTAGTGCACGGAATGCTACTCAAAAAGAATTTACGGCACCTACAACGGAGTATTCAACTTGGACAACAGTTCAAACAGAGGAGGCAAATGCAAATGCAAAATCTATGAACATGCTATACTGTGCTCTCAATAGAAATGAGTTCAATCATGTTAGCATTTGTACATCAGCATATCAAATTTGGGAAACACTAAAAACTATCCATGAAGGAACAAACATTTTTTCTGATTACACGGGACGACTCAGATTCTGATTCATCAGACAGTGACAGTAAAAATGAAATCTAAAATGAACAAGCAAATGTGTGCTTCATAGCTCAAGAATCTGATGTAAGTGACTTATCTTATGAAGAATTAATAGAAGTTAATGCTCAACTTTTAAATATCATAAAAACTCTAAAGAATAAGCTTAAAGAAACTCATGAAAATCATAATAAACCTGAATTTGAAAGAGATATGTTGAAAGATGAAAAAATAATTTTAGAAGAACAACTTTAAAAAGTTCAAGATACTCTTACAAATTCAGATAGTCAGCTTTCTTTTTTCAGTCAAGAAATCGAAACTCAAAAGACAAAGAATGATGAAATTAGTTCTGAGAATCACATGTTGAAAACTAAAATAAAAGAATTAGAAAATAAAAGTATTCAAATTAAGTTAGAAAGCATCTCTAAAAATGTTTCTAATTTTGATAAGGGTAGAGACAATTTATCAAGAATTATAGAAAGTTCTCAACCAATTTCAAACAAACATGGTTTAGGATTTAAAAAGGAATAAAAAGTTCCTCCAATGAAGAAAAACTAAAGAGGAAAATTGATTCAAAAATTAAAGACAAACCAAAATCCTTAAAAAGGATTAATAAAATTAAAATATGGGTTCCAAAAACTAATAATAATTTGATTAGAAATAAACATATTAACTCATTTATGGAATCTGTGCATAATAATAAAAATTATTTATACAAAAGGGATACTAAAACCACTTGGGTTTGGCTTCCTAAGACCTAACTCTTAGGACCCTATCAAAAAATTGGTACCAATGTGGTTATTAATATTTTTTGTAGGTACCACTCAAAAAGAAAAAATGGATTTTAGACAGTGGTTGCTCAAAACACATGACCGAAGACAAAGATATGCTAACCAATATTTCATATTTTGTTGGTGGCTTGGTTACCTTCAGAGATAACTCAAAAGGCTTTATCATTGGCAAAGGAGATGTCTGCAACTATGGTATCTCAAATTTACCTCTTATTACTAATGTTTCCTTAGTTAAAAATTTAAAACATAATTTACTTAGTATTAGTCAATTATGTGATAAATGTTTTAAAATAACGTTTTCTGAAAACAAATGCAGTATTTTTGACAAGGAACAAAATATTATTTTTGAAGGAAATCGAGATAGAAATATTTATGTTTTAAATATGAAAGTAAATAATAATAAATAAATGTGTTTGATTGCCAATAACAATGATTCGTGGTTATGGCACAAGCTTTTCTGTCATATAAATTTTAAAACTATACAAAGACTTTCAAAACATGAGTTAGTAAAAGGTCTACCAAAAATAAATTTTAAAATAAAAAATCTACGTGAAGATTGTCAAATAGGAAAATTAACCAAATCTTCTTTTAAATAGAAAAAAGTTATTTCAACTTTACAATAGTTAGAACAATTACATATGGACTTGTTTGGTCCTACTCAAGTTCAATCATTAAATCACAATCGTTATGTATTTGTAACAATTGATGATTTGGACTATCTTTATGAAAAATAAAAGTGATACCTTTGGACACTTTAAAGATTTCATCAAAAAGATCCAAAATTCTAAAGATTTAAAAGTTAAAAACATTCGAAGTGATCATGATGGAGAATTCGAGAATGAAACCTTTGAAACTTTTTGTAAAAAGAAAGTAATAAATCATAATTTTTCGTTCACTAGGACTCCACAACAAAATGGAGTTTCAGAAAGAAAGAATAGGACTTTACAAGAATGTGCTATAACTTTACTTAATGGAAGTACTTTATCTAAACAATTTTGGGCAGAAGCTGTAGCAATTGCATGTTATGTATTAAATCGAATTTCTATTCGTCGTTTAACTAAAAATACTTCTTACGAACTTTTTAATGGAAGGAAACAAAACATTTCATATTTTAAAGTTTTTGGTTCTAAATGTTTTATTCTTAATACTAAAAATCAACTTGGAAAATTTGGCGCAAAAGCTGATCACGGAGGTTTTGTTGGATATCCAGAACGTAGTAAAGCTTATCGTATTTTCAACAAACATACTAATGTTATAAAGGAATCTTTAGACATATCACTTGATGAAATTTTTTGATAAAAATATAAAGAATAAAGATTATGATGAAATAATTGAAATACCAGTCTTCAAAATACAGAAAATGATTCCATATAACATATCAGATCACCTCCCAGAATTCTACGGGACCATCCTACACAAAACATTATTGGAGAAATTGACCCACATGTTCGAACAAGAGGTCAACTAAATCAAATGGGTCATGTAGCATTTCTCTTACCTATTGAACCCAAAAATCCGAAAGAAGCCTCTACAGATGTCTATTGGATTATAGCTATGCAAGAAGAATTGAATCAATTCGAACGTAGTGATGTCTGGGAGCTAGTTCCTCGACCAAATGATTAATCAGTTATTGGTACAAAATGGGTATATAAAAACAAGGCTGATGAACTTAGAAATATTACAAGAAATAAAGCCAGACTTGTAGCTCAAAGGTATAATCAAGAAGAAGGTATTGATTATGAAGAAACTTTCGCACCCGTAGCAAGACTAGAAGTTGTACGCAATCTCTTAGCATACTCAAGTTTTCATAATTTTAAACTTTATCAAATGGATGTTAAAAGTGCTTTCTTAAATGGTTTTATTAAAGAAAATGTTTATGTAGAACAACCACCATTATTTGTACATGAAAAATATCCAGATTATGTATATAAATTTTAAAAAGCTTTATATGGTTTAAAACAAGCACCTCGTGCTTGGTATGATAGAGTTAAAAGCTATTTAATAAATTCTGGTTTTCGAATAGGAAAACCAGATCAAACTTTATTTATTAAAAATACAAATAAAGATATTTTAATTATACAAATTTATGTTGATGATATAATTTTTAGTTCAACTAATGAAAATATATGTAAAGAATTTTCTACAATAATGACAAACGAATTTGAAATGTCTCATATGGGAGAATTATCATACTTTCTGGGATTACAAATTAAACAAATTTCAAATGGTATTTTTATTTATCAAGAAAAATATTGTAATAATTTAATTAAACATTTTGGTCTAGACAACACTTCAAGAAAGCCAACTCCAATGAGTACTTCTATTTATCTTGAAAAAGATGAAAAGTAAAAAGTGTTGATAAAAAATTATATACAAGTATGAGTGTTCATTACTTTACTTAAACGCAAGTTGTCCTGACATTATGATGAGTGTATGCTTGTGTGCACGATTTCAATCAGATCCAAAAGAGTCACATTTAAGAGCAGTGAAACGGATTTTAAGGTATTTTAATAATACTAAGGACTTCGGTCTTTTTTAACCGAAAGGATGTCCATTTACACTGATGCTGAATTTGGTGGATCCAGACGAATAGAAAATGTACAAGTGGTATGTGTCATTTCATTGGAAAATCACTTGTATCTTGGTTTAGTAAGAGACAGACTTGTGTGTCACTCTCTACATGTGAAGCCGAATACATATCTGCTGCTTTAGCAAGTGCACAAGTAATTTATATGCAACTCAAAGATTTTGGAGTAAATTTGACTAAATAAACAATATATTATGATAATACTAGTGCGATAAATTTATCTAAAAATCCAATAAATCGCTCCAGAACTAAACACATAGATATCCGACATCGCTTCTTACGTGATAACATAGAAAAAGATATTATTAATATGTCTCAACTAGAAACCAGATTGCAGATATCTTCACCAAACCACTATTAGAAAATTCTTTTATTAAATTACAACGAGAATTAGGGATTGTATCAGTAAAAGATATATAAATTACTATAATATTTTCTTTACAAAAACAAGTATGTATTTGTGTTTTAACCTACTAACTATATTTAGCCTATTTCCTAAAAATCCTCACAATACTTAAGTTTTTTTCTGGATACAAACTTCTAAAATTCTAACCACGTATTCCTTGGTTGTTTTTCCTTATATAAACCTATTTTTTTGTTTACCACAAATCTAAACACACAAAATTCAAAACTAAAGAAGCTCAACTAGATATACTATATCATCAAATAACTCAAACTCTTCAATCAATATTACTTTCACATTGGATAGTTCTTTTGATTCTCCTCAATTTTCAACACCTACTCCTAGATATGAACGACAATATCATTGGGGAAACTATCACACTGGATATACTCCTGAAGCAAAGAAGGATAAAAGAGCTATCTTCTCATCACCATATACAAAATGAAAAATAAACGATCTTCATCACTATCAGACAAAACAAATAGCTCTATAGAAAGAGTTATACTTCGAACAGAAAGTTATCGCAACTCGCTTAAGCCTTCTCGAAAAAATGATCTAAAAATTTTGTGGTTCAAAAGCAAAGGATGTTACTTCACCTTTTACCAATTCCGCCAAATTCTATTGATCCATCTTCCTCTTACCGAATTGAGAAAGACCCAGTGAATCCCACAATGACATACTACACCTTCTCTCCTCAATGACCATCGTATAGTCCAAACTCATGGGATAAGAATTTCCAAGCTAATGAAGGAAAGAGTTCATCAACACCAAAGAAGACTCCACCTTCTAAAAATTAAACTTTCGTTTCATAATTTCACTTATGCTTTTATTTTTTATTCACATTGTTATTCTATCATTTATATAAATAAAAATAAAATTATTTTCGTAGAAAATTCCTAAACAGATGTCTGAATTAAAATAAACAAACATATGAACAGACGGTCTAACAAAATTTTAACCTCATAACAGATGTCTGACCAAAATAAAATAGACGTCTGAAATGGCACTAAAATGAACTATATTCTTGCAGGTTAAAAATTGTTCCCAAATAGACGTCTGGTCAAAAAATCCAGATGTCTGATGCATGGATTAATTATTTTTTCTTCTCCCAGATTCAGACGTCTAACCTTAAAAACCCAGACGTCTGAAATGACCCAAATTTGAACTGTTTCCTCTTTGGTTAAAATTCAACACAAAACAGACTTCTGTTTTAAAAATTCCGGAAGTCTAATTTGTAAATGACATGTTTTTTAAAAGGATATATGACTTCTCCTAATCACCACAACCATTCATCTCTTCATCTTTTTACTTTTACCTCTTCATCATTTTACCACCTATAAAAACGCTAGCCCCCAAAATCAAAAAATTACCACAAAACTTCAACTTTTCATAACAAAATCATGGCAAATCGAGGCAAAAGGACGAGAAGAAGAATCAAATCCTCCTTCCGAAGAATTAACCCAAAAATGCCTATGGGATGATACCACTAAGACTAGATATAAAGCAATGAAGGACTCCAAATTCTTCAAAGGTGCATTTGTGAAGTTTGATGCTTTCTCAAATTATTGATTACAACAATATGCTAGACACTTTCATTTCGAATCACTAGTTGAGTATAATAAAAATAATGTCAAAATTTATCCTCTCCTAGTGAAGTTGTTCTTAGCAAATTTGAATCTTGACCATATCAAACCTCATGTCAAAAAATATACCGTTTGGTCTTGGGTTTGTGGAAAATGTGTGCTTCTTTCAATGCAACAACTAAGCCAAATTTTAGAATGTGCTTGGCATCTAGATATAGACACGATAGAAGTAGATATGTCTACAAGGGATGAGACTTCACACAAATTTCTCTGTAATAATCTCATTAATATGCAAGAGCTTACTTCCACTCATCTCCGACCACAAGCTCGCTTACTTAATCGCATACTTGTCCGAACCATTCAACCCCGCAAAGGAAGTTCCGAAAAAGTCTAAAAAAGAAATTTCCAAGCCCTTTAGGCCTTCTACTCCAACAAGCAAATCAATTGGTAAAGATCATCATGGATGAATGGACAGATATCACATATAAGCGCAAGTACATGACTTTGCACTATGGTGCTTATATTACTCGGATCCTCAATGCTTGTGAAATAAACATCCCGAATAATCTCTCCTTAAGCATCAAAGAAATCGGTCCGAAGATATTGAAACTTATGGATATTACTCCAATTCCCGCTACTTTAGAGTATATGTCTCTCGAAACTTGGACTGAACATGTAGCCTTGCACCCAGAAGCAATCATACCTGAACCTTCTCACCATCGTCAAGTTAGGGAGGAAGAAGAAGATGAAGACATTCAAATTATTTCACCCGAAACTTCTTTCAAATAAGCCTTAGTAATGCTATCCCAAAACCAATCTAAAATTCATAAAGAATTAAGGCATTATCAAAAACAAAAAATAAGAAGTTTAACTCTATCAAAGGATTCTTGAACAAAATTAAGGAAAAAGTTTCTTGCACCGGCACTTCTTCGAGCCAAGCTCAAGATTCAGCTCCATTTCAATGGTCTTTAAGTTCTGTCGAAGAAGCTCCGGATTCCAAACAACGCTCTCCCAAAGACGGTGGGACATCTATTGAGGCATCTACTTCCAAGGGCTGGTAAGCATGGTTGATGGTAGGGTAGTCTGCATATTTTGTCTACAAACTCTTAAATTATCTAAATGGTGTGTAATATTTTGGTACTTATAACATTATGTTTAGCACAAAACTCTAGTACGTGCCATAGTATGTTATGTCTGATGGTATGCTTGTTTATATATTATGTTATGTTTGTTTCTGTATGTTTGTGTGTAATGCATACAGGCTTAAAGTTTTTAATAAGTATTCCTTTTTGTCAGATGACAAAGGGGGTGAACAAGTAATAATATATGCATATTGACAGGGGTAGCTTATATACTTGTCATCAGTCAAAAAGGGGGAGAATGTTGGATCTCGCTATATAAATATTTGGACTATGAAAACTATACATAAGCATGTATATTATTAACTAACTTTGTTTTGCAGGAAGATATTAGACAAGTAGATTCAAGAACACCAAAATGAAGATTAAATATGTTGTAAGAGTTTGTTAGACCTAGATTTTCATGTTAAAGTTTTCCTTGATGATTACACACACATATATCATAGGCAAGGAATAAGTTTTTCCCAAAAAACAAACGTCTGAATTAAATCAGACTGACGTCTGTTTGTTGAGACAAAATTAAATTTTCCATAATATTCAGACATCTGTTCTGAATTTTTCAGACGTCTGAAACTGCTACGAAATGCACTATTTCCTTGTTGTTTCACTTTTTTTAAAATAAAACAGATAATATTTTCAGACATCTGATTATGAAGAGTTGCAACCTATTATGAAGGGTCACAACTTTCTAATTCATTTCTCTTGATGAACTCTTTTCATGATCAGTTGTAACTCTTTGTATATTATAAATAGAGACTGATTAACTGATCATTTCACCGAATCTCATTCTAACTTATTCTATCTTACTTAAAGCTCTCTATTTCCAAAAAGCACAGTTTTTCGATATTATCTTCCACAATCTTTCACAAGCTTCACGTTTATCATTAAGGAAAGACTATAGGAAGGGTGAACTATATATTGACATATCTATGTTAACAAGAACACAAATAAGTCTTCGATTATTCTGTATTAAGAAAGACCTCTTCAGCAGTTGAGGCAAGAAATCCCGTTCGGCTGTTCGGGAATTTGTGAACCTATTCCTCCGGTTAAAGTGAGGGTGTTAGTGATAGTGAAATACCAGAAGTGAGTCTGGGACTGGACGTAGGACAGTGGTCCAAACCAGTATAAATTGACTGTGTGATATGTACTTACTACGCAGATATATATATATATATATCATCTTATACTCCATTCTACACGATCCGCTGTATAGCCTCTTTCAGAGAATCCCTTCCCCAACTCATCGCCTTATAGCAGACTACTCATCTTCGTGAGAAGAGAATGTAAGACCTTCGCGAAGACCTATTGAAAGCCCTAAAAACCTTGAACAAATGATGCTTGTCTCGTTAGGATCTCGTGAAGATGCAACCCATGGCTTGGGTCCTAACAATCCTAGCTTAGCAGAGCCCATGCTATTGCCAATATGTGGATCTCACGTCCTACCTCGGGATCCAAACGTTACCAATCCTACCCAAGGCCAACTCCTTCAGCCCACTCGTCTTGTGAATGATCGGGATTGTAGGGGCAAGGAAACTATGCTCCCACAAAAAATAGGAGGATGTCGCTCGATGTAGGAGTTGGACGTGCTAGAAGAGCTAGAAATGCTAAACTCGAGCCAACGCTAACCAATGCTAAAGTGGAAGCCGTGGTACATCAAATTATGGTTGATAGCACGGGTTACACCAACGAAGATTGGGGCATTGATCACGTCCATGCATCTTTCACTAATGACATATTGGATGTCCAGTTCCCGAGGCGATTCAATCTGCCCACCATGGACCGATGTGGAGGAAGAACTAATCTAAGGCAGCATTTAATGAGATACTCTTGGTATATGAACGCCACATGTGGGCCCTGATGTTGTGAAGTGCAAAGATTTCCCAATATACCTCGAAGATGTGGCAACGATGTGGTTCACCTGGCTTCCGCCTCGATCAACTTCCAGTTTCAAAGAGCTAAGAGAGAGTTTCATGAATCGGTTTTGACTTCATTCCTAGAAGTACAAGAACGTCATCGAGCTTTCTGTAATCAGACAAGCTATTTGGGACACTGTGAAATCGTATTTAGACCATTTCATCTGGCAGTTACGGACGTGAGTGACCCCCATGGACAAACCGTTTCCATGGCGCTAATAGACGGAGTCGATAAAGTAACTGAATTCGGGAAATACATGGTCGGAAACCGCCATTGACTAGAGAGATATTTTATGAGAAGGCTAACATTCGCCTATGACAAGAAAACGTATATGCCAACTAGAAAAGAAAACCCGGTGATACCTCGAGAGAAAATATCCAAAGCAATCTGGCAACAGTGCAAGGAAAGTTGAAGCGAATATCGACAACAAGAGCCAAGGAAATGACCGCTAAGATGGGAACAATAACAAGAGAAGGAGGAATCGGAGAAACGATCCGAAAAAGAGGCCTCGATTCCATCCCTCCGATAATTACACATCATTGAATGACACCTTGGAGAACATATATATGGACACCTTCAATGTTATTCAATACAAGAAGCCTCCACCGAAAGACTCGACTGGAAAGGAGCACGAGACCGGGAAGTTCAGTTTATTCCATGAAACTTCCGGCCACTCTACAAATGAGTGTCACCACTTAAGAGATGTTGTGGAAAAGTTGCTTGAGCTGGGAAGTTGGATGAGTATATGGTTCCCCCTAGAGATAGGGGCAAGGAGGATCGGCTCCTATTCAAAACCAACCTGCCGCTAGACCTACTGCCCAGTAGAAAGGGAAGGTGATAGTCATTAACATTGTGATCGGAGGACTACATCCAGTTATATTCAGCAATTGAGCAATGGAGCAGTACGTCAATGCCTTTAAATATCCAGATGTGGCAGAGTGTATTTACCTCGAGGATACTACTCCCGTAAAGCAGTAGAAGACGATGGCAGAAGACGTTATCTTCAAACATAGAGAAAGTGTGGGAGTAGAGACTTTGATTATCAACCCATTGGTAACTACTACTACCGTTGGTCTAGTCCTTGTATGGAAAGTCCTTGTTGATTGCGGGAGTTCCGTCAATATTCTGTTCAAAAAAACATTCGACCAGATAAAATTTGAAGCCATGCACTGAATGGATATGTGGCTTTGACGGATCAACAACAACTCCGATGGGAGTGGTGGACTTGTCTGTGGAGCTTGGGGAAGGAGATCGCAGGAGAGTGCGAATCCTACCGCTTGTCGTCATGAATATTGATTCGCCGTATAATGCCTTTCTGGGTTGACCGGCTCTCGCAGAATTCAGAGCCTACATTGCCCCTTGGTGTCTACTGCTTAAGTTCCCAACCAAAGCTGGAGTAGGGATGGTCTGTGGTGACCAAATTAATGGAAGAGCCTGCTATATTGCAGAATGGAAGATGTTGCGCAACGAAGACAGCACAGAACCAAAGAATGCTTCTCCTCCTGTAAAGGAGGCGTTGGCATAGCAAAAAAAGAAAATATCACAGAAGGAATTGTTCGATAATCTACACAAAGACATAGATCCCAAAGAGGATGAAGATTCGGAATGCAGAAGGGTAGGGCCTAATGAAACAATTGTGGATATCCCAATCGATGGTGACTATCTGATTAAGGTCTTGAAGATCGGATCTCACTTAGACCTCCTCCGGACGAGGGAACTGACTAATTTTATATGGGAGAACCAGGATGTATTTGCTTGGAACCATGCCGATATGTGCATGACTTCACCATCAATTATGATTTGTTCGCTAAGCATAAACCCTAAGTATCTTGTTGTGAAGCAAAAGAGGCATATGCTGGGCCCGGAGAGGTCGGCTGCCTTGAAAGAGGAAGTAGAGAAACTGAGAGACAATGGGTTCATCAGGGATGTTACGTATCCCGACTGGATATCGGACCCTGTCCTTGTTAAGAAAGTCAACGAGAAATGGCATACATGCTTTTTTTTCGAATCTAAACACGGCCTGCCCAAAAGACAGCTTCCCATTACCGAGAATCAATTAGCTTGTGGACTCAATAGCGAGACACAAACTTCTCAACTTCATGGATGTATATTCGGGTTACCACCAGATTCCCATGCACGTACCAAATCAAGAACATACCAATTTTACTACTGACCTTGGATTGTACTACTATGTGGTGATGCCTTTCGGATTGAAGAATGCCGGAGAGACATACCAGCGCCTAGTGAACTATATGTTCTGTAATCAAATCCGGAAATTTATGAAGGTTTATGTGGATGATATGCTTGTGAAGTTTAAGCGATCATCCGATCACATAGCATATTTATCTAAGATGATTGATATCCTCAAACGCTATGGAATGAAGCTTAAACAGTTAAAGTGCTCATTCAGAGTCACATCAGGAAAATTTCTTAGTTTCATCATCAGCTCACACGGAATTGAAATCAATCTTGATCAGATTACAGCAATTAGAAACATTAGCGAGCCACGAAAGATCAGAAACGTGCAGAGCTTAGCAGGGAAGGTTGCAGCGTTGAGCAGATTTATTTCCAAAGCCACTGACAATTGTGTTCCTTTCTTCAACTTGATAAAACGAGGAAAACACAACTTTGAATGAACCCCAGACTATATTGAAACCTTCCAGAACCAACAAGATCATTTAGAGAAGTCTCTGATATTGTCTAAGATAGTGGACCATAAAGATTTATTTGTATACTTGGTAGTATTGTCGCACGCTATCAGCTCAAAACTTGTACGTGAGGAGGAGAAAGTCCAGAGATTGGTGCACTACATGAGCAAGAAATTGGCGGCGGCAGAATGCAATTACCTGAAGATAGAAAAGCTTGCTTATAGCTTGTTGATTGTCTCCAGAAAGCTCCATCATTATTTTCAAGCTAACCCTATTGTTATATACACCGATCAACCACTCCGACGGGTCTTGCAGCGACCTGAGGCATCCGAAAAACTGCTCAAATTGAACATCGAGCTAAGTCGGTTTGACCTCAATTTCTTCCTCAAAAAGTCCATACGGTGACAATCATTAACCGAATTCATCGCTGAATTCACAATTCCCAAAGAAGATGTGTTAATGAAGAATCAGTCCCCTCAGAACAGTTGCTGGATCTTAACACCTAGAAGCTATATACAGACAGTGCCAAGAATGATCAACAGTCAAACACCGGAGTTATACTGATAACTCCTGAAGGACGTTCGATTTACTATGCTCTACGATTGGAATTTTCCGCCACTAATAACGATTCCGAGGCCCTGATTGTCGGGTTGAAACTCACTAAGGAGTTGGGAGTAGCAGCGTTGAACATCTTTTGTGACTCTCAAATTGTTGTTTGTTAGGTTTGAAAGGAATTTAACACAAAGGAACCATGACTCGTAGCTTACCTAGAAAGGGTAGAGGATCTATTGGACGGCCTAGAACATTACTATATATCCCATATTCCATAAAGAGAGAATTATAAGGCGGATAAGTTGGAAAAATTAGCAAGCTCCGATAACCCGTAAGAAATAGAAATGGTCCCCATCGAGATACTAGAAGCTCCAAGTATTGATCAGATGGAAGTTGATCCGGTGTTGAAGACCGAACCAAAGAGAGAGTCATGGATGACGCTGATATTGAACTTCCTAAAGAACATAATGCTAATGACGAAAAAGAGTAAGATACGTGCCAACATTCGCAAAGTTTAAAGATATGTCATGCAATGTGAAGTTATTTACCGACAAGGATTTATAGTACCCCTACTCCGGTGTATAGCACATAACGACATCAGAAGTGTGTTGAAAAAAGTGCACAATGGCAAATGTGGAGATCACACTGGAGGTCATATGTTGGCAAAGAAGTTACTGAGGTATGGCTATTTTGGCCTACCATAAATCGGGATACAGTTGATTATTCACGACGCTGCGATAAGTGCCTAAAATTTGCAAAGATTCTGAGAGAACCTTCCAGCCAGCTCAATTCGATGGTGAGCCCGTGGTCGTTTGCTGTATGGAGAATTGACATTATCTAAAGCCTTCCAATCGCCAAAGGCGGGTGAAAAATGCGATCGTGGCTGTAGACTACTTTACAAAATGGAACAAAGCTGAGACATTGACCACGATCACGACAAAGCAGGTGATAAACTTCATCATTAGAAACATCATTTGCTGATTCGGGATTCCCAAAGTTATGATAACTAAGAACTGAACCCAGTTCGATTGCACAGAGTTTAAAGATTTCTGTCAGAAATATCGTATTAAGAAGAGATACACCGCTGTAGCACACCCACAACCGAATGGTTAAGTCGAAGCAGTAAACAAAATCATTAAGTCCATTCTAAAGAAGAATTTGAAGTAGGAGAAAGCTATGTGGGTTGATGAATTTCCCTTAGCTTTATGGGCCTATAGAACGGCCAATATATCGGCAACCGGCCACACTCCCTTCTCACTTTCATTCGGATCAGAAGAGGTCATTCAGGTCCTTTCTCATAGTACAACATATTATGTACTTCTCCGTGAGTCTTTGGACATGATTGAGGAAAAGAAAGATGAAGCGTACTTACGTGCCTCGAGGCACAGACAACGGGTCGCTCGATACTACAACAGGAAGGTTCGACCGCGAACCTTTGAACCTGGAAACCTAGTTTTGAAGCACGTATTCCCAACCCCCGTTTTTCTGGGCTCGAAATGCAAAGAATTATTTGTCATCCAACAAAAACTTGATAAAGAAGCCCAACATCTGCAGCACTACTTGACTTGAGTTGTAATTATTCTTTTGTTTTGTAAGCAATGTAAAAAGGCATGACTTGCCTGGAACAGTCTAGTTGATATGAAAAAAAGATTATGAAGTAGATGTAGGCTATGTTTTGGCCGAACCATTATAAAATATCGCATGCCATTTACTTTTCTTACATTTATTTTTCCATGCTCTGTGATTGTTTTGGTCTTTAACTCGATGTCGTGATATAACTAGTTGGTGTCAGATTTACAGGAAAGGGATGACTCACCCTTTTCATGGAGCTTGTTCACCCACGTCTAGAATAAGAAAATTTAAATCTATGGTCAATTGAAGTTTGATTGGCCAACCTCGAGCTCGATGTCAGCACCCGATGCAGAAACTCTTGCTTTGTGAACCAAAGTAAGGATGTGATGCCCAAACATCTTGCCTTGCCCATCTCATGATTCGACGAGATGAGAGAGGATTGATTAGGAAAAAATGGGCACCTTTACCCTTGAATCAGGATTTATAGGTAGTACCTTTGCATGTGTGATACGACCACTTGCATGACAAGCTCTATACGCTGGCGTGAAGTGTGAAGCATGGCTTAAAATTGAGTGTGAGAACGACACTCGAACTGGCAGAATCCTGCTCTTGGAAATAGAGTGTAGAAGGAAAGCCAGGGTGAATGGCATGATCGTTCGCCTTGTTAACTCAAACTCTCTCGATCCGAGAGTTAGTATAAAAGTAGGCGTGACTGGTGCACCATAATTAAAGACCGCCTTAGCCACACTCTTATTTGGGAATACGACAGGAGAGTATAAAGGCACTAAGACCAAGTGCTGAAGGAAATTCCTACGCCACTGAAGGATTGGGAGCTAGATTGAAAGCTGAGGCGACAATCCCGATAGAAGGATTGGGGGCAATATAATGTCAATTCTAGTAAATTCCGAATAAGCCTTGGCCGGGAACGTTATTCAAGATTGATTGGGGGCATACACATGTCATACCTTTATGATAACTCCAATGCGCTATGCTGTTTATTTTGCAGGGATGCTGAACAGGAATCCTGGTTTAATATGAGATACAGTTTGTTGTTTATTACATAGCATAATAATATTTCAATCACAGTTACATTTGATTGAAATAGATAATAAACTTGTAAACACATGATATTGCAAGGAAACTACTTCATTAACAATATGCAGATTTACATAGACAACTGGTCGAAACCACGAGGGTCGCACTTGCAGCAATAACTGTAGTCCATTAGAAAACAAAATAGGAATCAAACGCAACATTTCATTTAGTCTCAGGAGAATGTTTGGCTTTCTTGGCATCTTTCGGCTTTTGCCTCTCCTCCTTTTCGGCGTCAGTGAGAATACACTTTTTCTTCTTCGTGTCGAAAGGAGGATCTTCTGGATTGATAGAGGACTTGGAAGCCATCTCTCCAGTAATCGACTGGGTTGGAATCTTGATTGTTATTGTGACGACCCAGATTTCGGTACCCTTTGAGTCGACCAAATACAACAAAAGTCCAATGCAAAGAACACAAAAACCCAGATGTCGAAGAAAAAAAATAGAGGATGAGAAAAGATAAGATAGAAATTTTAGAATAGAAGGAAGGAAGATCACAACAACATAATCAGAGTAAACACAAATCTCACAGTGGAACGAATAAAATATAATAAATATATAATCATTTTTTAAACACAACAGTACTTGAACTTACATACATCATCAGAATATAACATATACACAATACAGCGGAAATAAACTCTATACATCTAACGTTGAAGCCTCCTGCTCCAAGCTCCTCCAGAAAATCTGCAAACTCCTAACTACTTGACTTCCCATACAAATTTGGGCACCCAAGAGTTTAGGGAAAACATAGAAAAATTCACTCTGGGTCAGTCATGGGAATGGTGTGAGTAAACGATTTTAAAACAAATTGATTAACTTCCAAAAACCTTTTGAAAGAAAAGATAATCGTAAGACCGATCCAAACACAAATACAGATGGTTTTTACCTTACGATAACCAAAGCATTCTTTGAAACCAATATTATTCTGATATTATAATAGTGTCTAAATACAAATAAATAGCAACCTAGCGGAACGCTTGCATCTCACGCTCCACATATATATTATACAAAGAAAACCACGTGCTCTTATTGGAGATTGCATTCTGACTATGCAAGGTATGGAACCACCTTTCGATAGTGTATCTCTAGAGGAGAATACACTGGGTTCAACAAGAACGTCTTGCAACCCGGCCCATACATGGCCAACCACTCATTCCTCTTGAGTGTATCGAATGTATTGTCACCAACGGTTGGGCCAACCTAACCGTTATCCGAAGATACAGAACAACCCTTGCATTCGTCCATACAAGTTGTCCTGGGACTGGACAATCTGAAGGTACTATTCTGTAAACAGAACAGCCCTTGCATAAACTCCATCTTCAACGGTTTTCAAAATCTCTGACTTGACACATATGAATCGAATCAAAGTGGAATAAAATTCCGTACTCTTCGAAACGACCACGTAAAAGATCAAGATTTGATAGTTGGTGATTTAACTATCAAATATAAAATAAAATGAATAGGTTTATTTCCATTGGATCTGCTTAGCCTTATTTAAATAATCTTCAATTATTTAAATTCACATATTAATTGAAAACATAAGTACTCCTTTTAACTGCGGAAATTCTTATTTAAAATCTTACATAATAATCTCACTCTTGCATATATGTTTCATAGTTGAAAGCGATATCCAACTCTAACGCTCATTTCGAATACAAACAAATACTATCTATCGAATAATAGTGAAATAGTTCAAGTTGGGGTATTTTAATTACCTCTCAAACCTTGAATCGAAATCATTCTTATCGTTAAGATTCGTAGTAGTTTAATATCCAGAATATTCGACTAACCAAAACTTGGTAAATCCGTTTGATTTTCAAATCTTAAATCATTTCAGAACAATGTTGTTTTGAAAACATGCATCAAATTGACTTGATTAACTTGACTATTAAAACTAAGGGACTTAACCAAATAAATCGACTAAATTCCCTTTTCCTTTGATAATTAAATTGTCTTTATAATTGACTAAATTAAGGAATTTATCAAGTTAAAATATTAACTTGGATAGTTTATCCAATTTAACTTCCCTATTTAATTGCAACATTGTCTTACCAAAACCTATTAAATAAAATATTAAATAACAATTCTACGATTAACAATTATTTGTTAAAACAACTCTATTGGAAACAATTTAATTTAAAGATCAGTTTGCACTTTAAAACAGTTGTTGTATATCATCCTAAAACAATTTGATTAGCAAATTACACTTAATCTTCCCTTTTAAATTAATTAAAAATATAATTAATTTTAAATAATCACCTTTCATTGTTTCTTAAACAATTATTTAAACAATTAATAACTTAGGATAATTTCTGATTTACTTTACAGAAAACATAATTTAACAGTTCCAGTGGCATATAGCAATTCCTTATAACAGATGATATTTAAATCGTTAACCTAATTTGCACAAACAACCATGTAAATACAATTCAATATTATCAGTCGAAAAATAACATCTCAACAACATATATTTATTGATAAAATATATCAATTAATTTAACAGCAGAACGGTGTTTATTCCTGCTGACATGGTGAAACGACACAAACTCACCCTTACGGGAAAGCTTGGATTGAATTGAGAACACGACAAATCAGAACACGAAGCAGAAGAACATTTCATTGCTTATTACAACAATTACGTCAGAGTACAACAATATATTAGAGTATAAATAAATATTACACATTTACAATATCAGAGATTTAAATTTCAATTTAAAATACATAGCAGCGGAAAAATAATACATAACACAACTAAAAGAAATACACGGATACAAGGCTTTCCGAATATTGCTTCAGCTATAAAGCAGGATCCTGCGAATATAATATCTGCAAAACCAAAACTACTAGCTTCCCGTGTGGAAAATAGGGGCACCTAGAGTTTAGGTTAATACAATAAACTCCAGGTCAGTCATGAGACTGGTGTTAGAACTAAAACAGTTATAAAATCTATTTTAAAAGTTAGGAAATCATGGGACTACGCCGTATAACACGGAACGTATTTACTCCACATGAATCTTAGTTTAAAATAAAAAAACTCAATGCTTTTTGGAAAAATGAAGCTATTATAAGACCCAGGTCCCATCACACAATGTAACACAAGCCAGAGGATAGAGTTTTCCCTTATAATTGCCAAAATATGCTTGATACGTATAAAACAAATTATTTTGATATTATAAGTGCATAGTGTTTAAAAACAACTTCGAATATAAATGTATCAATCATAGACGACATGGGTACCATATATCATGTCGCCATACCAGTTCTACAATTAAAACCGCACGATGTCGCATTGGAAGTTGGATTTCCATCTATGAACCAAGGCAAGGGATAATCCTTACCAAATTCGAGACACTCTAGCCCGTGCCTCAGGATTCAGCCGCAACTTCACCTAGGAGCCATAGGGCCATACCATAACTTACGTTAGTGGATTATATATAATTCCTTATCAATATGTTTCCCCGCCCTATGGGGCGTAAATAAGGAGCCACTAGGGACTCAAATCCGAGGCGCCTCATTCCATCATCCACATAAGTAAAAATGTCTGGGCTCCATACCATGACACCACTTCTAGCTAGAAAGAAACTCATGTTCTCCCCGGATCCTTCTCCTGTTTCTGGTTCATACCGAGATGTAAGGCTCGTGAAGTAACGTTATACACAAAGCTATGCTAATTAAAGTTGTTCTTTGATCATCAACCACAAGGCTATGCTTTACAACAAAAGCCTTGATCATTTGCATCTTAGCATGCCACATTGACAATCCGTACAATACCATTGATTTTTGGCAATATATAACCTCTAAGCTTGTACGTCTCAGAGAAGGGTGTTACGCAAGAAAATAAATTCTCCGCCACCAAACAGATATATATTTAGCAGAGGTCAACGAATACAACATAAAGGAATACAACGTCAGACATACAATCCGTTTACAAGTCCGTTCTGGGTCTGAACGAAACCGGAGGCACCTTATTCCTCGTCCCATATGTCCAATACGGGAGAGAGGTCCTCGCATATCCGTCGATCTCTAAGTATATTTGGATGATCACCACTTATTACCTTGTCTTGGGTGTACGACCCAATCAAGACATCAGTAGTCACCCAAACGATGTGAAGAACTCCGGTCTTTAACCACCGTCTTCATCTTTGACTCTTGGTCATCGTATTAATTATTCAAAATGGATTAAACCCGGTATTTCCGAATAATTCACGTATTTTATAATCAAGTGCTATAAAAACACATCATACGCCTTATTTCGATTCAAAATATTCTTTTAATAAAATATTCACATTTACTAGGGAAAGATTCCCATTAATTTTATCAAAGATAAATTCTTTTAAATTTATTCTTTAATCTTCCTTTGGATATCAATTTCAAAAGATTTTATTAACTAGTCGGGATTATCGAACCTTATCGAAGTTATCATTTATTTATACTTATTATCCCAATCCCAACCTATTCATCCTATAGAGCAAAACTAGTAGCACTCCATATCTAACACCCACAGTGTTATCGGTAAATTTAATTACCATTTTACGTTTAAATATAATTAAAGATTTAACTATCGCCTGGAGTAAAACTGGTGGTACTCCATTCTCGATCATTTCAAGAATTCGACAAATTAAACTATCTCATTCCAATTTTATTTTAATTAAATATTTATTAAAACTCTAATTTGGTTTTAATATCAAAAATCATTACTACGATTATTCAAATTGTAACACCCCGTATTTCTGTTAACACTAAAGTTACTAATTTAAGAATAACCAATGCTTAATATAATAAATGTGTAAAGGGGAGATGTATCTAATGTGCACACAAATTTAATAATAAATGTGTAAAGGGGAAATGTATCTAAAGTGCATACAAATTTAATAATAAATGTGTAAAGGGGAGATGTATCTAATGTGCATACAAATTTGGTAATAAATGTGAAAAGGGGAGATGTATCTAATGTGCATAAAAATTTAATAATAAATGTGTAAAGGAGGGATGTATCTAATGTGCATACAAATTTAATAATAAATGATAATGATGTACATTAAGAAATTAATTGTGAACATAATTGGCTTCTCTTTAGAACGGATGGCTTTGATTAACCTTGGCTTCATCGACGGCTCAAATTAACTTGCAATCCTATATAAACATCCCCCTAGTCTCCTTCTCTTTGCACCATTCTTCTCTAACCTTATGCTGCACAAATTCTTGATGGACATGGCTTCTTCTTCTTCCTCTAAATCTAAATAAATAAATTAAAATAAAATATAAATCAAGACGAGGATATCCTGCTCAAGTCTTTCAAGAGAAGATTCAAAACAAGTTAGGATTCAAGTAAAGATTCAACGTCTTTAAGCAACGCTATCTTTCTATTCTTATCTAGATCCAATCAATGTAAGTCGGTTACTTTTTAGATTTGAACGCCTTTTCTATTTATGACATGAAATTAAAGGAATATAAGAAATATGCCTTATCATTTCATTGAATCTGTGCTTGTTTATGACTTTGGATCTGATTCTTGATTATGGCCTAGAACACATTGTGACTAAATTGCCAATGCTTAAGATTATGACTATGGAACTGCGGCCTTTGAAACCATAAGCCTTTGACTATGAACATAATCCTTTGACTATGAACATAAGCCTTTGACTAGGAGCATAAACCAATGCCTATGACTATGACAAGGACAATAGTGGATAATTACCTATAATTCATGAACATGATATTATTGCCTAGGATTATGACTGTGAGATTGGATCTAAACTTGATTATCTATTCAGTTTATTCTTAATTATCCTTGGATCTTGATTATGGGAATTTATCTATTAATTTAGATCTACCCATATACTTGAACCTATGTTATTTGTTCAACCCTTTTTATGTCATAATATTATCAGATCTATGGGCCTTCGATGCTTTAATCAATTTATTCAGTGTAATTTGTTAGATCTGTGATTAGTGAATTATCATCTTCTGCCAGTCATTATGTCTATCTTTTCATGGCATTTTGGTTCATTCCCTTTTTATCCACGAATCTAGATTTATCTATAATCTAGGATGAAATCACGATTACACGAACGATGGGAATACGATTTGGGCAAATCATAAATTTGACTTAAACATGGTTGTAAACTTGGAAATTGGCATAATGTGGAACATTAACATAATTATGATTGACATAATTTAGAACATGTATTATGGCATGTTTATTAGAACGCAAATTTGAAAATTTGACATGAATTATGGAATATGTAATTTGACATATTAAATTTAGTATTGGCAAGTAAGCTAAGTTTTAGGCGTAAACGGTAAACTAGAATAATAATTCTAGTCTTGCCATAAACTGTAAATTAGGATGTTAAATCAGAATTGGGTCAATTAAAGTTAATTTGACATAATAAGTATATTAGCACAAATTTTGAATTTAGTCATAATTGTGAGTAATTGTCATGTTTAGAATAATCATGGTTAGTGACACTTAATTTGGTATAATTTACATACCAAAAACTATAAATATGATATATAGGGAAAATGGACCATAATAATAAATGTTGACAATGTACATTAAAAGAGTAATAATGGAATAAGTAAATTAGGGAAAATTTACTTATAGAATTTATCCTAAATGAGAAAAGTAAATTTAGACAATACGAACATGCTTAACCCGAGGTTGGATTGAGTTGTGATGTAAACCTGCCCGGACCCGCCCGGCTGTCCAGTGATCACAACAATACCTATCCAATGTGGGAGGTTAAGGCATTGAGCCCGATAAAGGCACGAGGTTAGACTGAGTTGTGGCGTAAGACTGCCCGGAACCAACCGGCATACCGGCAGCCACAACAATACCTGTCTAATGTGAGTGGCTGGTGCTTTAATAAGACAATTAAAGTTAAGCTAGAATGGGAGGGTTAAGTCCATAAGAACACTTAACCAGCTTAACATGGTAACAAGACAAGATTTATAGGGGTTAAGTAACTAAGAAAAACACTTAGCCAATTTAATATGTTAACCAGACTAGAAAGTGGGGGTTAAGTAAATTCAATACACTTAGCCAATTTAACATGTTAACTAGACTAGAGGTTGGGGATAAGTAAAATTAACACACTTAGCCAATTTAACATGCTAACTGGACTAGAGGTTGGGGTTAAGTAAATTTAACACACTTAGCCAATTTAATATGTTAGCTGGACTAGACCATAGGTTTAAGTAAGCTTGAACACTTAACCATCAGAGTGTGATAAATGAATAGGGTTAAGTTAAAAACATGAAGGGACAGTACTTAACCATTAGAACATGTTAATCAAACCAATGTTAGGGTTAAGTTAACTAAGGGAACACTTAACCATTATAACATGTTAGTTAAGACAGATAGGCAAGGTTAAGTTAAAAAGGAACACTTAACCAATATGAATGGGTAGGGTTAAATAAATACTTAACCAATATAACATGATGCTGGTAGGGTTAAGTCAATGTGAATTACTGGTAACACTTAACCAGTTTAACATGACAAATGAATAGGTTAAGTTAAATTGTATCGACTAATGACACTTAACCAATCCAACTTGACGAGAAAGAGAACTAAGTAGTAAACCTTAGTTAAAAGGACTAAGGGGTAAACCTTAGTTAATAAAATGATGATTCAGGAAACCAAGTGGTAAACCTTAGTTAGGAAAACTAAGTAGTAATCCTTAGTATAACACGAGGAGGAGCGAACGATCTTAAAGAAGGCCCCAACGAATTGGGTTAGGAAGCCCAAGGCTTCGAGGGGACGTAAGGGTACTCTTGGTATTCCTCTGTGAGAATGCAGATGATCCGCCTAGGCTCACAGAGGTTAAGGTCTGCGTGAGAAGAACCAAGGGTATGCCTTGGTTGCAATATATAGCAACCTAAAGACTAGGATGGACCAGCGTGATTCAGCGAGACCAGTAGCCCTGTGATAGTGACTCGTCGTCTACCTACCATCTTGAGTCAGTCGAGATACGTAAAGCGGAAAGGCGGAGAACTCCAAAAGACCATATACTTGCTATCTAGTTATGGGTGAGGATGGCCATAGGTTAGTGGGGGCATAGAGGGCCTGCGTATAGTTCTCATTTTTCAAGGTGTGCCTTTCATTAGTTGAGGGAGGGGTCGAGTGGGACCATAGCCACTGGAAAAACAGACCTTAGCATCTGCATCGGCAAATAACTTAAAGCTCCTAACCGAGTTCTGTGTTTCTTGATTAGCCCTGCCACGGGACTCGTGCCGCACATATAGAGGACATGTGCAACTAGATATCTAGCACGTTTACGATATGGTTGGGACGTAAAGTCTAGGGACACTTATCGCTCTGGGTAGTGTGTCCTAGACTAGGGGCACCGTTCGACAGGTAGCATAATCCCTAGTTGGACCTAGGTGGCATAAACCCTGAATCCGAGAAGTATTAGATAAGTCGCATAAATCCTAGTCGAATCTAGGAAGCGCTCGATAAGAAAACCCTAGATTAGATCTAGGTAATAAATAATATATGTACGCCTAAACGCAACCACAATTACTGGGATTGGGATCGCGTTATCATTTTAGACAGATTACTAATTGGGACACTGGATAGAAGGTGCAGAGACATAGAAACCATAATAACAGGTTAATAACGAAGCGGAGAAAGTATTAAAGCATATCCAGTTTATCTTGTCTTAGCATATCTTGTGTTAATCTTATCCTATCTTGTTGGCCCTATCATCATGGTATTGTCTTGTATTCAGTTAATTCATGCCATTTTGTTTTTCCTTATTCACATGCTAGAAGTAACTGAACTTACCAGACTTTATGTCTGACCCAGTTTTCTTTCGTCTTCTTTTCTTCCGTTCCCCCCCAAGGTAGTTAAGGAGGGAATAGTATAGCTCAGGTTAGATTGGACCGTCACTCTTCCCAAGCTCGAAGATTCTTTGACAAAGTGCTTTGGACTCTCTTTTTCTGCTGCTATGGCTGGCTTATGCTACACTGGGAAATATAAATGTTATTTTATGCTTCTTTATTTTGTAAGACAGATGATACTCTGATATAGGAAAAAAATTGTTGTACAAACTATTTTATCAATAAAGTGAAGTTTTATTTTTCGCTGTTTCAATTTTGTCTGTCTTGTAATTTATCTGCATCTTTTACCCTAAATGCTCCACAGAACTTAGTGCATTCCCTTTGTGAGTGACACTAAAGGATGTGGGGTGTTACACGTGGTATCAGAGCTGAAGGTTACCGGATCAGATAAAATATTTGAAAAAAAATATTATTTTCAAATAGTTTTAAAAGAAGCATTTTCAAAAGAAAAGTTTTGTTTTAAAAGGCATATTCCCCAAAAGCCATACGCACTATCTTCTGATTCTCTGTTTGAATTCTTTTCCCCTTCTTTCTTGAGTCTCTGGGGCTCCTGGATTTCTGGGAGGTAACCTCATCGAAGGGCGAAGTAGTGCCCGACTTCCATCTATAACCGTAGTAGTTTCACCTGCTGCTAGTTTTCTTTCAAGCTTAGTAGGGTTTTCTGTACGATGGAGGCAGCTTTCGAGAGATTTATCTACATGATTACACACGAAAGAGGATGCGGATTTTGGCTAAGGAGCACAACCCAAGGATGAGGAATTCATGGATGTAGACTTGGCTCACCAAGGAGGAAGGGATTATAAAACCTAAGACAGGAGGAAGTATCTTTACTATGAAAGAATAGGGCATATAATTAAGAACAAAGGACAAGAGTTTCAGAAGGGCAAGTATATGCTTTCATCACTAAGCGTACCTAGGAGAAAGGTAGTAAAGTTCTGTTGGAAGAGTCTAGCTTTTGTGTTTGTACTCTTTCTTTTGGTTTTAGCACTTCGCATTTGTTCATATTTGCTTCCATAGTTGAGTCTCTGCACCTTAGTACTTGTATAGTAAAAGATCCCAACTAGTGCTCTAGTGTTTTGTTGTTTTTGCTTAGATCATCTCACGTAGATCGTCCAAATTCGGAGGAGACATTCCTCGGGTGCTTGTCTGATATTGGTTTAGGCCTTTGGGGCTTGTACTTGAGGGATGTCGAGTTCGACTAGGATGGTTTGCTTGAGAGATGAATAGTTGTGGCAGGTGCTCTATATAGAGAAGAACTAA
Source organism: Allium sativum (assembly GCA_030737875.1). Taxonomy (NCBI): domain Eukaryota; kingdom Viridiplantae; phylum Streptophyta; class Magnoliopsida; order Asparagales; family Amaryllidaceae; genus Allium; species Allium sativum. The sequence goes on along the minus strand of CM060913.1, from coordinate 268,295,394 downwards.
CCTTAAGAGACGTATAAAGTACGTAGTGACCTTTTGACCCTCATAGTTATGGCATGATGGATAAGCTAAGAGGAGAGACCTCTGATCATCCTAGTATGTACACTCAGTATCATGGTTGACATTTGTTTATTTTGGAAATGGAGGTCAAGAAACTTCGCAATCGTGAAGTTGAACCTGTTAAGTTACAGTTGAGTAAAGCTCAAGAAGACGTGATACGGGAGATTGAAGATAAGGCATACACGCCTCATACCCTTTTCTTAAGGGTACTTCCTTGATTCCTTTTTTTAGGAATTCTATGCATACTAATTTCTATCTTTTAAGTTATATCCTCTAGGACGTATCATCGATCCTTAGGTAGAAACCCTTTTGGATGTAAACATGTATTTGAAACATGTTATGGTTGATGGTTGCAAATGGTTGCTAATGGTTGCTCGTGAATGCATATACACAAGTATTAGGCACTAGATCAGCTCAGATGCCTTCATATTTCATTTACATATATGTATTTGTTTATGAATTGAACTTAATGTGTTATCATATGGATGTCGCATTTGAGTGAATGATTGTGCACTCATATAGAAATAATATGTACCATTAGGATTTGCATACATATTGGACGCATGGCACTGACATGATTTGCATTAAGGAGGTCAACTGAATCAGTATACCACCTGATTTTGCATTAGATAAAGACATGTACACACACTATGCATATGAACATACAAGCATTGGAAGTCTTTAAGGACAATGGATGCCTGTGTTTGATGGTTGAGTAGATGGATGATTGGATGGTAGGATTTACATTCTTCTTGACTTGAAGATTTCGGGGTCGAAATCCTTTAAGGAGGGGAGAATATAACACCCCGTATTTCTGTTAACACTAAAGTTACTAATTTAAGAATAACCAATGCTTAATAAAATAAATGTGTAAAGTGGAGATGTATCTAATGTGCACACAAATTTAATAATAAATGTGTAAAGGGGAAATGTATCTAATGTGCATACAAATTTAATAATAAATGTGCAAAGGGAAGATGTATCTAATGTGCATACAAATTTAATAATAAATGTGAAAAGGGTAGATGTATCTAATGTGCATAAAAATTTAATAATAAATGTGTAAAGGAGGGATGTATCTAATGTGCATACAAATTTAATAATAAATGATAATAATGTACATTAAGAAATTAATTGTGAACATAATTGGCTTCTCTTTAGAACAGATGGCTTTGATTAATCTTGGCTTCATCGACGGCTCAAATTAACTTGCAATCCTATATAAACAACCCCCTAGTCTCCTTCTCTTTGCACCATTCTTCTCTAACCTTATGCTGCACAAATTCTTGATGGACATGGCTTCTTCTTCTTCCTCTAAATCTAAATAAATAAATTAAAATAAAATATAAATCAAGACGAGGATATCCTGCTCAAGTCTTTCAAGAGAAGATTCAAAACAAGTTAGGATTCAAGTAAAGATTCAACGGCTTTAAGCAACGCTATCTTTCTATTCTTTTCTAGATCCAATCAAAAGTCGGTTACTTTTCAGATTTGAACGCCTTTTCTATTTGTGACATGAAATTAAAAGAATATAAGAAATATGCCTTATCATTTCATTGAATCTGTGCTTGTTTATGACTTTGGATCTGATTCTTGATTATGGCCTAGAACACATTGTGACTAAATTGCCAATGCTTAAGATTATGACTATGGAACTGTGGCCTTTGAAACCATAAGCCTTTGACTATGAACATAAGCCTTTGACTATGAACATAAGCCTTTGACTATGAACATAAGCCTTTGACTAGGAGCATAAACCAATGCCTATGACTATGACAAGGACAATAGTGGAAATAGTGCTTTCTTCATGCAATTGAGTTCAAAAAAAAAATAAGCATGTAAATATTATGGAAAAATATTTATATGTGCGACAAAATAATTACTATGTGTTTTTAAATCCATTTATGTCAAAATATGCAGTTGGAACAATTTTAACTTTGAGAGTTGTAAAGAAGTGTAAATTGTGTGTTTATTTAAAAACTTGTAATTTTAGTATAAATAATCCCAAAATAATAAATAAAGTTGTTAAAATCGTTTTAAGACGTATTATTGTATTTTTGTAAAGTGGTTTAGTGCTAATTTTATAGGCTTCAAACTTAAAACAATAATTTGGTAAAAAAAAGCTTAAAAACTTGTGTAAATTGGGATATTTGATTAACATGAACCATTAGTAGCCACTAATCACCTTAATTAGTCCAAGATAAGCACACTAACCCAAGTTTAGGGGAGGAAAGCTCTTTGGAAGCCCATTCTGTACATACCTTCTTCCTGAAGGAAATATTTCCTCCTTCTCAAATGTTTACAATAAAAGAAAAACTAAGGAATCCACTTGCTAAACTTAAATCCAAGCATCCAAAACCCAATTTAAAGGGAAATTAGAAGCTAAATCAAGTGCTAAACGTAGGTAATCACTACAAAACCATGGTCTCAATTCAGTTTCATCTCAAAATGTTGAAATTGCTTACTATATGTGAAAAATCTCTTTGCATGTCTCAATAATGTATTTTACAGGTGATGAGACCTTGATCACCCAAGATTCGCTTTTGATCTGAATTTAAGTCGTAAAATGCCTATTCTCTAATACAAATCTAAGATGAAGGTTTCCACACACATTTCAACTTGTCTCTAGTATAAAATTATGGAATTAGATGATTATCTATATAGTTCGTTGCTGTAAAATATTGATTTTCTGGTTTCAGCAAAACATGGCCTGAGTTCATGTTTGGGGCTATATATCTCCTTCATTCCACGTTGAAATGGTGTGATTCTTTCTAGTTGGTAGTCCTATTGTTAAACTATGTGCACGCCAATTTTCAGTATAATCTGAAGTCGTTTATTCATTTGAAATTCACCTGAAAGTTGAACTCGGAGCTGTTTTCTGGCCTAGGCACCTTCCCGTGCCTGGGTCACCTACCATATACTTGGATAAATCCGGGGGTGGACTCAATTCTAGTCTTCTCCCTATGTGTTTGTGATTTTCCTTCTAGATTTCATCTTTTTTTTAGTGAATCTTAGCATGGTTTTAGCGATAAAAATCAAGTGTTAACTAAGGGTTTTGCAGCAATTTCAGTCAAGTATTCAAACCATGCTTCTTCTGTTAATTTGTAGCTTGCTTCAACAATGATGAATCCTAGATTATCTTGAATACATATAAGGATTATGATATATTTTGTATAAATTTTCTGTATTTTATTGTGTTTTCCAAGCATACAGGCACGTATTTTCTTAAACTATTATAATAAGCATTGTTCACATATAAACATTGCTTCAAGGAAAACTATTTTTCAAGATGATTTTATATAAAGTAGAATATATGAATAATTTCAATTATAAAGGCGTTTTCCAAATTGATGATTTTAAAATCATTCCCTAAAATTTATTTAAAACCCAATTTTTATAAAGTATACTTTCATATATAAAATCACACATTTTGGCATCCTTGAGAAGGCGAGATTGTAAATTAAATGATTTAGTGAACCAAGCAGAATGAGACACATAGGTTTATTTTATTAGTTGATTCCACACTTGTCTGTTTGAGGCTATTGTTACCAATAGTGAGAACGTATGGTATTTGATGCACAGTTACCACTACTCGGATTACTGTATGAAAGTTAGTGACTATTCTTTGGATTTGCGAGTTCTAGATTTCGGATCAATCTTGTGACATTTATGACCTTTGGGTCATTCTTATGGCATTATGACCTTCCGTCAGTCTTGTGGCATTATGAACTTTTTATCATCTAAGGAAGGTAACTATGGTGTGTATATCAGCATGGGTATGGCTTCCATCCATTTGTAGTTTGCACGTGCATGCGTAGCCTCGACTTGCCAATTTTTGTCTGGATTCTAATTTTTGTTGTTTTGAAATCTGAGTTTATTTATGATTTCACCATTTTGGAGATAACTATTATTATATATACATAGCCTTGAACTATCTGAGGATTTGTGTAGTGACCCGTATTTTATGTATTAGAGATCATCAAATAATTCTATTTAATTTCCAAGTGATCATATCATTCTCATATTTTAATATGTTTTTCATGGGGATATGGCACATGTCCATGATTTTTATTGAATCATTTTGTGACCATTTTTCCCCATGACTTGTTTTGATCATAATTTTGCTGGGGAACGAATTAGGTGATATAATTAGTCTCATTGGAATGAGATGACGGTTGGTCATTTCATGGAGTAGTTAATTAAAGATTTGGCTCAACGGTTTAGGAGATATTGTTGTTCTAATTTTTTATTTCTACTAGCCATTTAATTAGCAGTTAATGGAGTGAGCCTATTAGACTAATGAACTTCAATTAGAAACAGAGTGTTTGAGAAGAGAATTAGGATTCTTCTCCTTATTCTAAACATTAGGTAGAGAATCTATAAATCTCCGGTTCAACCAAATTTCTCTGAACCCTAATTTTTTTTCTCAAATCATTCCATATCATATCTAGAGGAAAGATATACATCAAAGGTCGTTGTTTAGTATCATGTTTAAGGGTTTCCCTCATTGTCCTTGTTTATTTTCATCCATATTACATTAGATCTTGTTTTAGTGAGTGATAGAGATCTTTCACATAGCTACTACAGATTATATATGTTAATTAGGGTTATTTTACACCTAATATGTTAATTTTAACCTAAACCCGCATCAGATAGGTAATTTCAGACCTAGACCTGCTAAGATAATCTATTTTGATCATATATCATGTAATTTATTAGATCCATCATGAAATGTGTAATTGTAGTAATTCATGCTAGATTTGTGAGTATTATGATACCAATCATGTTTGAATGTATTCATATGATTGTTCGTGTTTGAAATTGGATGAATTACTGTTTGATTGGTTGAGTTAAATGCTATGCTTGAATTGTTCATTTAGAATTGTGTGTCGAAGAACAGAGAAAATCAAAGGTTCAGATGATCAGATTCAGATGTAACTTGGAGGATTGGCCCGGGAGGTCGACAGGAAGTTGCCTAGAAATTTTCGAGCGAAAAATCACTAAGTATAGGGACCGGTACCGATCCATAGCACATGGACTGGTACCAATCTGTCACAACTACTCTGATGGGATCGAGGTTTTGGTCATGGGGTCTGGAGACTTCAGGAAGGCCATGATAAAGCTTTATGAGGTAAATTTACTAAGTACGAGGACTAGTATCGGTCCATAACCTATGAAACATACCGGTCCATCAAGTATAATCGTTAGAAGATGATACTTTTATTTGGCTTCCTAGTATCTATAGCAGGCCACGTGTGAAGTTTGGAGCGAATTGGATATTTTAGGACCGATCCATATCTACACGTATGTGTTGTGACTTCACCCATCTCTAAAGAAAGCCATTCGCAGGCTCCAAGTCGGTTCTTGAGATTCACGCATGACTCTACACCTATGAGCGTATATTTACATGAACGGATATTTCAGACCATCACCGCGTTCTCATAGCAATGATCGTGCTACAAGATCGTGCGCTAGATTATTATGAATTATTTGTAGCAGATGTTGATTAGTCCACCCTTGAGTGGAAGTAATTGAAGGAGGGATTTGAACTTAAATTGTGAAGGGAAGGTCGTGTCCGAGTATGCCACTTTAATTGAGGCCTTATCCAAATATAGCCTAGAGCATATTTCTATTTCATGCAAGAAGAATCTTAAATTTTTGAATGATCTCGAGAAGTATCTTAAGAAATCTCTCATGTTGCAACTTAAGTTGACTTTTGAGGATTTGGTGGATCCGACCCTTCATCTTGAAGAAGTCGAGAATGAGAAATATAGTTATGTTGATTCTAAGGCTTGGAGAAATCCAAATAAGAAGCGCTTTCCATTTTATAATCCAAGTCTTTCCATTAAAATAAGAAGAAGAAGCCAACCGACTTTAGTTCTCAGCCTCATGTAGCACCCCGTTCGACTTTACCAATGGGATGTTATGTAACAACCCGGATTTATGGGCAACTAGGAAGCGCGGATTTAATGGTTTTGTGATTCTTAAGATAATATGTCGGTGATACGAGTTTGTAAGACTAGCTCGTATAACATTTAAACTAGAAAATAGAGTTTTTGAGCATTTGTAAGTCAAGTATTTGGAATAAATTATACAACTTTATTATAATAGAAATTTATTCCAATTCATAACCTTAAGATTATAATTAAATAATTAAGGGGATATTGAAAGTGTATATATTGATGGGGAAATCAACGTATAAAAGGGGGAAATGTATTTTCAATATTAGAGATAAATTGATTAGTTGAAATTATTAAATTATTAATTAGGTTTTAAATACCAGATGTAGTTTTGATACTAATATCAATAGTGGAATTGTGTTTAGATTACAATAATGAATTTAAAGTGTACACATGGCTTTTAAATGTTAATCAATGAACAAAATGTTTTGTTGATTGTATGAGAACACAAATATGGATGTGAAACAATAATAATATAAATGGTGTGTTTTGTTATCATTGATAGTAAATTTAATTTGTTGAGTTAATAATTGTACAATAACATTGTTGTATTGATAAACTAGGAAATTTATATTTTTGAACACCAACAATACATATAAATATATGTATGTATTGTAGTATTAAAGTAAAAGAGTAAAAGTATTTTTATGTTGCAGTTAATGAGTAAAAAAACGCATTTCATTATGGTTTGGTGACAAAAATTGGAAATATTTGTTTATCTAAACAATCATTGTAATTTTGTGATATATATGTATATATATGTATATATGTATATATTGTTGTATTTAATAATAAAGGCAAAAATGTTGTTTTGACATGTTAATGATATATTTGGTTAAATAAGTCATTGATGATATTTGTTTGTGTATTGCAGAGATTTCATGAGTATAAGTATATTTTCGTCAAACATATTTATTTTAATGGTTTATGTCAATCGATAATTTAATTTTGGGTTAAAAGTGTTTTGAAGTTAATTATCGTGATACGTATGTTGTGTTTTCTAAATTAACACGATTTAAATACTGTATCAAAGTGTGTATAGATGAAATGATAGTGTGCTAACAATGTATAATTGTACATACAAGGTAAATTTGCTATAGTGTACATTTGGGCCTAAAATTAAAAGATTCGACCAAACGCTAAATACTAAAAGTTGGGTTGTTTAATTTGTTATAAGTAGTAGGATTTTTAGGGAAATTTTCCCACCCTAAATCAAAAACAAGAAAAGAATACTTTCCTTATTCTGGAACATTTCTCCTCCTTTTGCTTATTCTTCCCTTTCCAGTAAAGAGAAATCATAGCCTCTTCCTGTGACGGCCCGCCCCGCACCAACCGACATTTACTCCAAAAGTGCGTTGTACACTTGTCCAGTTAGCACGGAACGGGTCGTCAGAAGAAAAGGGAAGAAGGAAATGAACTATCAAGGAACCTGTAAAATGTCTCACAGCGCATGGAACAAAATATAATAACAACATACTTGACATAAAACAGGTGAGACAGTGCATAAGCTGAAAACAAACTAACATAGCAGTGGAAAATCCAAGTACAGCTTATGATCCAAAGCTAACATTATTAAAACTTTTCAAACTGTCTCAAAAACAAAAGCAAGATAAAGGAGGTACACTACTAATGCCCAAGTAGCGACCACCAACGACACAGGGAGAATATCTATATATCATACGTGGAAGCCTTCTGCTCGCCTCCGAATCAGCTACTCGCGTATCACCAGCTAACCTGTGTCTAGTCTGCTCGTGTGAGCACCCAGAGTAATAAGAGGAGACATAAAACTCTGGGTCAGACATAAAGCCTGGTATGAGTGATAAGCATCTAAACAGAACAATAACTGGTAGACTGAAACATACCTGAACCTGGACCTGCAACCAAAGAGTTAGCACTACATACTGTACAACACTCTAAGGTGCCATTTCAAATGGTGTAAAGGTAACGGGGGTGTGCATGTCATAGTGATGGCAAACAATCAAGCATAACAACCATCCTCACATCTCTCACTCAGTGCATAAAGCATACGATGTTCACCACTTCGATCACCCAACATACCTTGCTATGATCACTTTGCCCCATGAAGTCATAAATGGCTTCACTGCACTGATACATAGCCACTAATCCTTTGCTATGTCCACTCTGCCCCATGGAGTCGCAATGACCCCACTACACTGGCTCATAGCCTTACTAATCCTTTATTATGTCCACTCTGCCCCATGGAGTCACAATGACCCCACTTCACAGGCTCATAGTCTTACTACGCATCACTTTGCCTCATGAAGTCATAAATGGCTTCACTGCACTGATAACGTAGTCTTGCTACCATCACCTTGCCCCTCGAGTTATAGTGACTCTACTGCACTGATAAGTAGCCCATCATCCATTTTCAATGGTGAATCGAAGTTATGAACGTCGACAACTCCTTAGCACACGTCCCGCAGCAAAGCCCAACCATGAAGTGAACTCTTTGGTTCCCAACTGGATCCTGAGCTCTAACTTCCATTTCGACTACCTTTGCATCTCGGGTTATTGGTCATCACCGGATCGGTTCGGATCCCCTCTTAGCCATCAGTTTGGTTCGGATCGGAGTGATCCTCCTTCGCTGGATCGGGTCATTATAGCCTCAGCGGGTCGGATCGAGTCTCCATGTCCAATCGCCATCATCGGTTCGGGTCGGAGTCCTCCAATGTGCCACAGTTCGGATCGGCTTCTTCTAATCAACTCAGGTCAGGTCATAGTCTCCAAGCCTCGTCGTAGTACATTGGTTCGGATCGGGTACTATGGCGAATCGGGTACTATGGCGGATCGGGTAAGAGAACATCAGGCGGGTCGGATCGGATGATGCATGCCACGAGAAGAGCGAATAGATCGAAGAGTAAAGTATAGGGGCGGATCGGGTCCTTCCTCCGTTCCGATCCGGATCGGCCTGTTTTCTGTACCTTTCCAGCAAGCAATTTACGCCACTCGACGGTGTTTTCGTCCATTCTACATGTTCTAATCAATCACAAAACATACCATACAGTCATAGCAACAAGTAGAAGTGACCTCAAACACCAAAACATCAATATGATAGGTTAAAATGGATCAAACATACCCAAAACCCCATATTTCCCCTTAAGCATGTTTAGGTGAAACTAATGATATGATTAGCAAAACTTAACCAAACTAACCCAAATTCATATCAGAGGTCTAAAACATCATTTCGAATTTTATAAGTATTTTCCAGAATTTTATCATGTTTAAATTCGCTAATTAACACTAATTACCCTTAATTAGCCATAATTAGTGAGGAACTATGCAAATCACTCACCTTAGCCACTAATAAGACTTAGATCTGAAGTAAATCTCTGATTTGGTGCGAATCCCAATGCTAAAAAGCAGCTCTAATGTTGATTTGGTGAAGTTCTCCCTTGATTTGATGTTGCTACGCTTAATCCTTGATTAGAAGATGTTTTGGAGGTGATTTAGAGGTTGGAGGCCATTTTTAGGGTTTCTAAGAGGTAAGTGGAGGCTAGAAAACTGAAATGGAATGATTCTCTAACCCTTTTCAGCCTCCCCATAACCCTAATCCTGAAATGGGTTATGGGCCCATTCACTAATCACCCTATTTGGCCCAGTTAAGAAGTTTTTCACCTTCCAAACCTTATTTCAGCCATATCTCCCAAATGGTAAGTCCGTTTATCACATGTGACCACTCTACGGAAAGGTAAACCATCAAATGAATCTAATGGAAGTGGTTTTAGGTCAAAATTCCTTTCCAATCAAAAGTTATGGCCAAAACAAGATCAGCTAGGGGCAAAATGGTCATTTAAAAATCTACAAAAAGAATGAACATGGGAAATGAGTCAAATGGTTGTTTCCCAGAGATACATGACCATACGACTTCATATGGGAAAGAAATAAATATTCTACGATCCTTCGATGTGTAGAATGCGGGTCGTTACATTCTCCCCCCCCCCCCCTTGAGAAATTTCGCGCCCGAAATTCCCTAACCACAACACACAAAAGGGTCCCGCATGCCTATCAACCATAAAACAAGAATCAAACATGCAAAACAAGTCTATCCTAGCATGAGAAATAACTAAATTACAAGGTAAATCTTACCAGGCAAAGAGTTCTGGATATGTCTTTCTAGTGCTCTCTTCTATCTCCCAAGTACAGTCATTCTCGTTCTCACCCCACTGAACCTTGACTAGCCTCACCGCCTTCCTTCGAAGTTGCTTCGTATCGTGCTCGACAATACGGATCGGCTTGCGGTCCCCAACCGCCTCGGGTTCTACTTCGAAGTCCTCTAATTGATAAGGTGATCGGGGTCGTGCACGAAATTCCTTAACTAGGAAACATGAAATACGTTGTGAACTCCCGCCATCTTCTCTGGTAAGTCAACTCTATATGCCGAATTCCCAACTTGTTCGAGAACTGGGAATGGGCCAACAAATCTTGGTGCCAACTTACCTCTCCTGCCAAATCGTATCACGCTCTTCAACGGAGAAATCTTGACAAACACCAAGTCGCCAACGGAGAATTTTAAGTCTCTTCTCCTCTTATCAGCATAACTCTTCTGCCTATCTTGGGCAGCTTTTATTCATTGTTGAATGATCTTAATCTTATCCTAAGTTTCCCTCACCACATCTGGTCCAAGCATAAACTTCTCGCCAGTCTCTATCCAACATGATGGTGAGTTGCACGGTCTTCCGTACAAAGCTTCATACGGAGCCATACCGATACTGGATTGGTAGCTATTATTATATGCAAACTCTACTAGATGCAAATGGTTGTGAGAACCCGTAACTTCCCCGTGAAGGAAAGAGCGGATACTTTGAGAACAACACACAACAGAACGCAGACGGAAGAACATTTCATTGTTATTACAACAATTCCATCAGATACAAGAATATACAGAGTATAAATGAATAAATTACATTCGATAAATATCAGAGATTACAATAAATTACATAGCAGCGGAAAATAATACAAAGCACAACTGAAGGTGATATACGGATACAGAGCTTTCCGGATATCATTCCAGCTGTAAACCAGGATCCTATGAATATAAATCTGCAAAACCAAAACTACTAGCTGCCCGTGCGGAAAATAGGGGCACCCAGAGTTTAGGTTAAAACAATAAACTCCAGGTCAGTCATGTGACTGGTGTGAGAACTAAAACAGTTATTTGAAACTTTACTTTAAAAAGAGAGTGATTCAAGGGACCACGCCGTATAACACGGAACGGGTTTCCTCCCAAGAATACCAGTGCATAGAATAAACAGCGCAATGCTTTTTCGAAAAATGAAGCTACTATAAGACCCAGGTCCCATCACACAATGCAACGCAAGCCGGAGGATAGGGTTTTACCTTATAACAGCCAAACATGCTTGATACGTTTAAAACAAATCATTTGATACTATAATTGTGTATAGTGTCAAAATATTTCAATCATAAATATAAATCATAGACGGCATGAGTGCCCCATCCCACTATGTCGCCATACTAGGCTCTACAAATAAAGCCGAAATACACGTATTGGAAATTGGATTTCCGTCATGAGTCGAGGCAAGGGGCAAGCTCCTCTCCGCGTTCGAGACACTCTAGCAAATGTCCCAGGGCTACGCACTCTAGGAAACCCCTGGATGCTTCAGGGCCGGTCCTCACTTACGTTAGAGGATTAGTATTCCTGAACACACGTTTCCCGGTCCTTACAGACCTATAATCGAGGCGCCTCGCATTCCAACAACCACAAAGGTGAAAAGTATATAAATGTCAGGGCTGGTAAGTCACTGACACCACCAAAGTTAGAAAGAAACGTCGTGCTCTCCCTGCAGTCCGTATCCCGTTTTTGACTCATACCGAGGTGTGAGGCTCGCGAATTCATGTTATACACAGAGCTGCCACATAGGCGTGCTTTGATCATCAACCACGAGACTTTGCTTTTCAACAGAAGCCTTGATCAATGCATCTTAGTGTGCCACACAGGCAATTCATGACATGCGACTGATGTCCATCGATATACAACCTCTGAGCTCGTACGTCTCAGAGAAGGGCGTTAAGCAAAAGAATAAATTCTCCGCCGCCAAACAGATGTATATTTAATAGAAATCAATCAACACAGAATAAAATCCAATGTCAGACACACAATCCATTTACAAGTCCGTTCTGGGTCTGAACGAAACCGGATGCACTTTCCTCTCATATCCATCGATCTCCAAGTACGTCTGGACGACCAATAATTATTTCCATCCTCTTGGGTGTACTGCCCAATCAGGATCGTCAGTAATTATCCAAACGATGTGAAGACTTCCGGTCTTCAACCACCGTCTTCATCTTCGACATATCGTCGAATCGGTTATTCAGAATGGGTATAAACCCGGCCTTTCCGAACAACCCGCGTATATTAAAAACAAATGTTACACAAACTCAACATACACCTCATTCCAATTCAGAATATTCTTTTTTTTTTTCATAAAATCACATTTTTAGGGAAAGGTTCCCATTAATTTTATCCAAGATAAATTCTTTCAAATTTATCCTTTAATCTTCCTTTGGATGTCGTTTCAAACCAAATTATGGTTTTCTGAACTAGTCGAGATTAGCGAACCACACCGAAGTAATTATTTATTTTATTTCCCAATCCCAACCTATTCATCCCATGAAGCAAAACTGGTGATACTCCATATCTAACACCATGGTGTTATCGGTAAAATTAATTACCATTTCACGTTCAAATCTAATTAAAGATTTAACTATCGCTTTGGAGCAAAACTGGTAATACTCCATTCTCGCTCATTTTCTAAATTGGATAATTCAGATTATCAATTCATATTTCAATTAAATTGAAGATTCATTAAAACTCCTTTTACTGGGTTAAAGAACTAGGTGTTATTTAAAACACAGTTCACGACAAACCCAAATCACATTCTATTTATTTTCGGGTTAAAGAATTAGTGTTATTTAAAACACAGTTCACGATAAACCTATTTCAAATCCAATCGTTATATGTTAGAAATTCCAATTATTTAAAACCCCTTTTTAAATCTAATTTATTTATTTAAAAATAAAAACCCGGGTTTTAAATTGAGTTCAAACTAGTTCATTTAGATAAAAATCTATTTTTATCTTTTCAAATATGGAGTCTTTCATCCCAAATTTTCCCAAATCATTTCTTATGATTTTACACAAATTATTACTATTTTTAATAATTTTATCAAGGCCCGTACAGTCGATTTCCATCAACGGCCATCGAACTGCACTTATAGCGACCTTTTTCAAATTTGATTTGGATGTATCTACAAATCCAATCGCAAGATTTTGAATTTCAAATATTCGTTAGAAAGCTCTTTTCGATACGAACCCAATGGTTCCGGTTTTAGGAGAATCCGACGGTCGAATCTCCCGTAATGTCTGTTTGAAATAAATGGTCGAAATTCACGAACTGCCGCGGCGCGGCGCGTTCTATTCAAGCCATTATATTATATATATTATATATATAATATATATTTCGTCGATTCCTATTTAAAACGAATTTTATAAATAGTTTTGAATTCGTTTCAAAAACAATTTCAACCTTTATTTCAAATTCAAATCAAAGTTGAATTTCCTATTATAACTCCTTTTTACTTTCATTCCTACTCGATTTCAATTCAAATCGATTTTAATTCGATTTGAATTCATTTCGTTTTCTATTCAATTTGAATTCAATTCGTTTTCTATTCAATTCGAATTCAAATTGGTTTTCTATTCAATTCATTTCGAAATCACTTTATATTCAATTCATTTCGAAATCGTTTTATATTCAATTCATTTCTGTTTTCTGTTTGAATCAAATTCAAATTGGTTTTCTATTCGATTCAATTCAACTTGGTTTTCTATTCGATTCAATTCAAATTGGTTTTCTATTCGATTCAATTCAAAATCGTTTTATATTCAATTCATTTCGAAATCGTTTTATATTCAATTCATTTCTGTTTTCTATTTGAATCAAATTCAAATTGGTTTTCTGTTCGATTCAATTCAAATTGGTTTTCTATTCGATTCAATTCAAAATCGTTTTATATTCAATTCATTTCGAAATCGTTTTATATTCAATTCATTTCTGTTTTCTATTTGAATCAAATTCAAATTGGTTTTCTATTCGATTCAATTCAAATTGGTTTTCTATTCGATTCAATTCAAAATCGTTTTATATTCAATTCATTTCGAAATCGTTTTATATTCAATTCATTTCTGTTTTCTATTTGAATCAAATTCAAATTGGTTTTCTATTCGATTTCGAAGTCACTTTTCAGTATTCATTTTAAAATGAATAAAATCGATATAAGTATCGTTCACATCAAAATGGCGTCAATCTAATCAACACGGCTTCATATATTTCTATTTTCAAATATTCTATTTCAAATATTTCTTTTTCAAATATTTCCCTTTCAAATATTTTTATTTCAAATATTTCTATTATTAAAATATTTTGTTCAACACATGACTAATCTCAACGGATGAGTACAGTCAACACATGAACATTATATTATATAATATTGATAAAGATGTAAATTTTATTATTAAAATATTTCGTTCAACACATGACTAATCTCAACGGATGAGTACAGTCAACACATGAACCTTATATTATATAATATTGATAAAGATGTAAATTTTATTATTAAAATATTTCGTTCAACACATGACTAATCTCAACGGATGAGTACAGTCAACACATGAACCTTATATTATATAATATTGATAAAGATGTAAATTTTATTATTAAAATATTTCGTTCAACACATGACTAATCTCAACGGATGACTACAGTCAACACATGAACCTTATATTATATAATATTGATAAAGATGTAAATTTTATTATTAAAATATTTCGTTCAACACATGACTAATCTCAACGGATGAGTACAGTCAACACATGAACCTTATATTATATAATATTGATAAAGATGTAAATTTTATTATTAAAATATTTCGTTCAACACATGACTAATCTCAGCGGATGAGTACAGTCAACACATGAACCTTATATTATATAATATTGATAAAGATGTAAATTTTATTATTAAAATATTTCGTTCAACACATGACTAATCTCAACGGATGAGTACAGTCAACACATGAACCTTTACTTTATAATATTCTTTATCTTCTAAATTGGAATGAGGCCCAATCAATCACCATATAAAATTAATTACATGGATTTTCATACAACACATGTATATAATAGCATTGAAAAATAATCAACCATCAACCAAAGTGCACTACACTGTATAAGCATCAAATATAGATATCTAACCCTTATAACAGCCTGTCAATCAATCGATCGACATATTTAATCAATCAGGATGAGTGAACTTCAAATTTCATCCTAACACCCGTGTGGGGTTTCAAACAATCAAACACAGATTTTATTTGTGCAGTTGGGCGATGTGTAAAATTTATCGTTCCAATCAATGTCATTCAAATAGGTGTACATAAACAAACCGTCCGGTTTGTAAATGAATATTTATTTATTCACATTCACTATATTTATATTCATGTTAAAAATTATATTTTTAACGATAAAACATTTTATTTTAACATATGAATTTCTATTCAATTCATTTCTTCAATAAAATGATTTTTTTTATTTTTCTAACATATTTTAGAAAATTTCGGCGGCATAACGGCACGATACTAGAAACGGGACAAGGCCTAGCCTTATCCCCGGTCTTGTGAAGGCCCACGCCATTCACACATCAATCAAATCAATTTCATTTCACCAAACAATTCAATTCAAACTAAATAATCTAACCAACTACACAACCAAACAATTTAACAAACAAGCCATCCATGGTCTATGGATGACGGGTGTCGGGTGCTACTAAACACCGTCTGCATCGTAGTATATATATATATATATATATATATATATAACTAGAAAATGAAATTGAAAGGTGAGAAATTCTCACAGATAGCTATCCAATCATCTTGACTCTTCTTTTATAGAGATCTTCTTCATTCTCGCCTTTTTATCATCGTCGTTGCCCGTAATCACTACATATATAAAAATCACACATTTTTATATTTTGATGTCTTTAAAATAAAAAATCACATTTTTATTTGTTCACTTTCAATTTAAAAATCATATTTTTATAATCGCTTCATACATTTAAAAATCGAATTTTCACTTCGCTATTCAATATATAAAAAAAATCTCGCCTTTTAAATATAAAGATTCGCCTTTTTCAAAAATAAAGATTCGCCCTTTTCAAAAATAAAGATTCGCCCTTTTCAAAAATAAAGATTCGCCCTTTTCAAAAATAAAGATTCGCCCTTTTCAAAAATATCATTCTAAAAATCACATTTTTATTTTGCTACATATACAAAGATGATATTTTTAATATTCCTATCATGTAAAAATTATATTTTTAAATTCTCTACATAAACAAAAATCATACTTCTACGCCTTCTATATAGTAAAGATTATATTTTTAATACTTTAAAAATTTAAAAATCATATTTTTAATTCTTTAAAAATATAAAAATCATATTTTTAATTCTTTAAAAATATAAAAATCATATTTTTACTACTTCTATATAGTAAAGATTATATTTTTAATACTTTAAAAATATAAAAATCATATTTTTATGAACTAAAATCATTCTATTTGTATTAACTCTACAAACATAATAAAACAAAGCTTTATAGTGTAAAAAGAAAATACTTACAGTTTTTAGCGAAGGAAGGGGGGCGGATTTCTGCAGGTCGGAGGGGGGGGGTCGTGGGTGGCAAGGGGAGGGTCCGACGAGGGTTTGTGGGTGGCTCGCTGGGGAGAAGAGGGGAGACTGCGAGGTTGGGGAAGAGAAGGAGGAGTTGAAGCGAGGAAGGGGGTTCGAGAAGGGGGGGTCGCAGGTCGGCGAGGGGTGTGCGCGCCAGGCGATGGTGGAGGATCGGAGGTTGGGGGGATCGGCTGGTGGCGGCGTGCGATTTCGATTTTTTTTTCTCTTTTCTTTTCCTGAATCGGATGAACGAGGGAAAGGGGGGCAGCGGTTTATAAGGGGAAAGAGAAGATATTTTTTTAATTATTTAATTAGAAAAAGTTGACTTTTACATACGACCTCAAAACGAAGCCCACCGCCTGTCGTCTATAGCGTTTTACCCCCATTCCGAACACAATGGGATATGTATCGTAGGCTGATTCGGCTGTTGCAATCAGTTTCCGTTAAATTTACATTTAAATCACTATATTGAATTTTAAACGTACATTTCAAATTACCGGGGTCACATGCTAACTCGAAAAATTCCAGAAAAATATTTTCTAACTTCGTATTGACGATACGGTCCTAACAAAACTAGTTTCGTCGAATTCTGAGACCATTGGAAAAATGGCCATTTTCCAGTCGATTAAAATCAACTAAAACCAGTCAAACGCGTTTTCCTATGCCACGCTCACATATTGATTCGAAAAATTATGAAATTTGAAACCTAGCAATAATTTGACACCACGGACCCAACAAAAGTGGTTTCGTCGAAATCCGAGGTCGTTTGCAAAATTTCCATTTTTAAGGGCCTGAATTCCATAGCGACTATTCAGAATTTTCAACTGGACATATCTTTTGATTCCCGCTATGAAATTTTGATTTGTCGGATTCGTTGGAAAGATATTATCAATTAGATCCTAATGTTTTTGGTTTCACTAAAATCCGGATTGTTTTGCACCCGGTACATTCAATTGAAGTTTGAAATCAAATTATCGAACTACCACGTCATTTTCATTTCTATTTATAATTATATATAATTATTTATATTCTAACGAAAACGCGTATAAATATACGCGTTCTAAATGTATTCAAAATAAATTTCTCATCGATATTATTTAAAATAATCTGTTTTAAATATTCAAAATTCGCTAAAATTGCCAAATTAAAAATTTTAAACTGGCCCAGAATTTCGGGTTGTTACAATCTCCCCCACTTAAAACTTTTCGTCCCCGAAAAGGAACAAAGTCGAATGTGGTTTGATTATTCAACTCTACATTCGATTTGGCTTCCATTCTCCAACTTTTCAGTTTCTGAGAATTTTCAAATTTTCAAAAATTTGGCTAACACCCTAAATTTTCGAAAAATTTCGCCATAACCTCCCCCGCACCGGGAGCCATGGGAAAATCCCGAAATTGCCATATAGGCCTTCTGATCTCAAAAAGAAAAAGAAAAAGCCAAGCGGCTAACCAATAGGCTCATAAAATCATCATCACCCAAACAAAACAGTAAATTATGTAGTAAACATGTACCTATTTGTCGGGCAAACAAATTTTATTCTCTGCTCTAGCCTCCTTGCTATGACCTGTCCAATGTAAGTATATGTATATGCAAGCAAATGCGACCAATTTTCAATATAATTCCATATTTGGTTCAATTAGGCTAAATGGTTCAAAAATTATCAATCAAATAAACAAACAACACAAACATCAATCAATTAGTGGATTAACGTTTCAAATTCATAAATTTGATATATATACAGAAAATCATGTTTTTGATGCCAATTCACAACAATGTGTTCTAACTATATTGGTTTTGGTTCTCACACCAGTCTAATGGAAATATATAGATATCACACCTTTGAAACACGAACATAAATACTGATGATGTCATGACAATCATCAGTACCATCTCCGGGCGACTAGAATGTGATTCCATATCTATCCAGTATATTAAAACTTCGAATATACGTTCATGACGCGTATATGCAAAATCTTTATATACTAGATTGTCCAAATCAATACAAATAAAATATTCAAATACGTATAAAATGGTTTAAATTTTCAAAACAAAATTGTTTTCATTTGAAAAATATACTCTTCACACTCGTTCTAGGATACTACTGATCCTATCTCTAACGAGTCATTCTAATTGGATAATACTAATCCAATATCTGATGAATTCTTTCGTTCGGTTCTAATGTGTCTTGTTCTCGAGCTCTGTAAACCAAAGCTCTGATACCACTGTGAGAACCCGTAACTTCCCCGTGAAGGAAAGAGCGGATACTTTGAGAACAACACACAACAGAACGCAGACGGAAGAACATTTCATTGTTATTACAACAATTCCATCAGATACAAGAATATACAGAGTATAAATGAATAAATTACATTCGATAAATATCAGAGATTACAATAAATTACATAGCAGCGGAAAATAATACAAAGCACAACTGAAGGTGATATACGGATACAGAGCTTTTCGGATATCATTCCAGCTGTAAACCAGGATCCTGTGAATATAAATCTGCAAAACCAAAACTACTAGCTGCCCGTGCTGAAAATAAGGGCACCCAGAGTTTAGAATAAACAATAAACTCCAGGTCAGTCATGTGACTGGTGTGAGAACTAAAACAATTATTTGAAACTTTACTTTAAAAAGAGAGTGATTCAAGGGACCACGCCGTATAACACAGAACGGGTTTCCTCCCAAGAATACCAGTGCATAGAATAAACAGCGCAATGCTTTTTCGAAAATGAAGCTATTATAAGACCCAGGTCCCATCACACAATGCAACGCAAGCCGGAGGATAGGGTTTTACCTTATAACAGCCAAACATGCTTGATACGTTTAAAACAAATCATTTGATACTATAATATGTGTATAGTGTCAAAACATTTCAATCATAAATATAAATCATAGACGGCATGAGTGCCCCCATCCCACTATGTCGCCATACTAGGCTCTACAAATAAAGCCGAAATACACGTATTGGAAATTGGATTTCCGTCATGAGTCGAGGCAAGGGGCAAGCTCCTCTCCACGTTTGAGACACTCTAGCAAATGTCCCAGGGCTACGCACTCTGGTCAACCCTTGGATGCTTCAGGGCCGGTCCTCACTTACGTTAGAGGATTAGTATTCCTGAACACACGTTTCCCGGTCCTTACAGACATATAATCGAGGCGCCTCGCATTCCAACAACCACAAAGGTGAAAAGTATATAAATGTCAGGGCTGGTAAGTCACTGACACCACCAAAGCTAGAAAGAAACGTCGTGCTCTCCCTGCAGTCCGTATCCTGTTTTTGACTCATACCGAGGTGTGAGGCTCGCGAATTCATGTTATACACAAAGCTGCCACGTAGGCGTGCTTTGATCATCAACCACAAGACTTTGCTTTTCAACAGAAGCCTTGATCAATGCATCTTAGCGTGCCACACAGGCAATTCATGCCATGCGACTGATGTCCATCGATATACAACCTCTGAGCTCGTACGTCTCAGAGAAGGGCGTTAAGCAAAAGAATAAATTCTCCGCCGCCAAACAGATGTTTATTTAATAGAAATCAATCAACATAGAATAAAATCCAATGTCAGACACACAATCCATTTACAAGTCCATTCTGGGTCTGAACGAAACCGGAGGCACTTTCCTCGCATATCCCTTGATCTTCAAGTACGTCTGGACGAACAGTAACTATTTCCATCCTCTTGGGTGTACTGCCCAATCAGGATCGTCAGTAATTATCCAAATGATGTGAAGACTTCGGGTCTTCAACCACCGTCTTCATCTTCGACATATCGTTGAATCGGTTATTCAGAATGGGTATAAACCCGGCCTTTCCGAACAACCCGCGTATATTAAAAACAAATGTTACACAAACTCAACATACACCTCATTCCAATTCAGAATAATTTTTTTTTTCATAAAATCACATTTTTAGGGAAAGGTTCCCATTAATTTTATCCAAGATAAATTCTTTCAAATTTATCCTTTAATCTTCCTTTGGATGTCGTTTCAAACCAAATTATGGTTTTCTGAACTAGTCGAGATTAGCGAACCACACCGAAGTAATTATTTATTTTATTTCCCAATCCCAACCTATTCATCCCATGAAGCAAAACTGGTGATACTCCATATCTAACACCATGGTGTTATCGGTAAAATTAATTACCATTTCACGTTCAAATCTAATTAAAGATTTAACTATCGCTTTGGAGCAAAACTGGTAATACTCCATTCTCGCTCATTTTCTAAATTTGATAATTCAGATTATCAATTCATATTTCAATTCAATTGAAGATTCATTAAAACTCCTTTTACTGGGTTAAAGAACTAGGTGTTATTTAAAACACAGTTCACGACCAACCCAAATCACATTCTATTTATTTTCGGGTTAAAGAATTAGTGTTATTTAAAACATAGTTCACGATAAACCTATTTCAAATCCAATCGTTATATGTTAGAAATTCCGATTATTTAAAACCCCTTTTTAAATCTAATTTATTTATTTAAAAATAAAAACCCGGGTTTTAAATTGAGTTCAAACTAGTTCATTTCGATAAAAATCTATTTTTATCTTTTCAAATATGGAGTCTTTCATCCCAAATTTTCCCAAATCATTTCTTATGATTTTACACAAATTATTACTATTTTTAATAATTTTATCAAGGCCGGTACAGTCGATTTCCATCAACGGCCATCGAACTGCACTTATAGCGACCTTTTTCAAATTTGATTTGGACGTATCTCCAAATCCAATCGCAAGATTTTAAATTTCAAATATTCGTTAGAAAGCTCTTTTCGATACGAACCCAACGGTTCCGGTTTTAGGAGAATCCGACGGTCGGATCTCCCGTAATGTCCGTTTGAAATAAATGGTCGAAATTCACGAACTGCCGCGGCGCGGCGCGTTCTATTCAAGCCATTATATTATATATATATAATATATATTTCGTCGATTCCTATTTAAAACGAATTTTATAAATAGTTTTGAATTCGTTTCAAAAACAATTTCAACCTTTATTTCAAATTCAAATCAAAGTTGAATTTCCTATTATAAATCCTTTTTACTTTCATTCCTATTCGATTTCAATTCAAATCGATTTTAATTCGATTTGAATTCATTTCGTTTTCTATTCAATTTGAATTCAATTCGTTTTCTATTCAATTCGAATTCAAATTGGTTTTCTATTCAATTCATTTCGAAATCACTTTATATTCAATTCATTTCGAAATCGTTTTATATTCAATTCATTTCTGTTTTCTATTTGAATCAAATTCAAATTGGTTTTCTATTCGATTCAATTCAAATTGGTTTTCTATTCGATTCAATTCAAATTGGTTTTCTATTCGATTCAATTCAAAATCGTTTTATATTCAATTCATTTCGAAATCGTTTTATATTCAATTCATTTCTGTTTTCTATTTGAATCAAATTCAAATTGGTTTTCTATTCGATTCAATTCAAATTGGTTTTCTATTCGATTCAATTCAAAATCATTTTATATTCAATTCATTTCGAAATCGTTTTATATTCAATTCATTTCTGTTTTCTATTTGAATCAAATTCAAATTGGTTTTCTATTCGATTTCGAAGTCACTTTTCAGTACTCATTTTAAAATGAATAAAATCGATATAAGTATCGTTCACATCAAAATGGCGTCAATCTAATCAACACGGCTTCATATATTTCTATTTTCAAATATTCTATTTCAAATATTTCTTTTTCAAATATTTCCCTTTCAAATATTTTTATTTCAAATATTTCTATTATTAAAATATTTTTTTCAACACATGACTAATCTCAACGGATGAGTACAGTCAACACATGAACCTTATATTATATAATATTGATAAAGATGTAAATTTTATTATTAAAATATTTCGTTCAACACATGACTTATCTCAACGGATGAGTACAGTCAACACATGAACCTTATATTATATAATATTGATAAAGATGTAAATTTTATTATTAAAATATTTCGTTCAACACATGACTAATCTCAACGGATGAGTACAGTCAACACATGAACCTTATATTATATAATATTGATAAAGATGTAAATTTTATTATTAAAATATTTCGTTCAACACATGACTAATCTCAACGGATGAGTACAGTCAACACATGAACCTTATATTATATAATATTGATAAAGATGTAAATTTTATTATTAAAATATTTCGTTCAACACATGACTAATCTCAACGGATGAGTACAGTCAACACATGAACCTTATATTATATAATATTGATAAAGATGTAAATTTTATTATTAAAATATTTCGTTCAACACATGACTAATCTCTACGGATGATTACAGTCAACACATGAACCTTATATTATATAATATTGATAAAGATGTAAATTTTATTATTAAAATATTTCGTTCAACACATGACTAATCTCAACGGATGAGTACAGTCAACACATGAACCTTATATTATATAATATTGATAAAGATGTAAATTTTATTATTAAAATATTTCGTTCAACACATGACTAATCTCAACGGATGAGTACAGTCAACACATGAACCTTTACTTTATAATATTCTTTATCTTCTAAATTGGAATGAGGCCCAATCAATCACCATATAAAATTAATTATATGGATTTTCATACAACACATGTATATAATAGCATTGAAAAATAATCAACCATCAACCAAAGTGCACTACACTGTATAAGCATCAAATATAGATATCTAACCCTTATAATAGCCTGTCAATCAATCGATCGACATATTTAATCAATCAGGATGAGTGAACTTCAAATTTCATCCCAACACCCATGTGGGGTTTCAAACAATCAAACACAGATTTTATTTGTGCAGTTGGGCGATGTGTAAAATTTATCGTCCCAATCAATGTCATTCAAATAGGTGTACATAAACAAACCGTCCGGTTTGTAAATGAATATTTATTTATTCACATTCACTATATTTATATTCACGTTAAAAATTATATTTTTAACGATAAAACATTTTATTTTAACATATGAATTTCTATTCAATTCATTTCTTCAATAAAATGATATTTTTATTTTTCTAACATATTTTAGAAAATTTCGGCGGCATAACGGCACGATACTAGAAACGGGACAAGGCCTAGCCTTATCCCCGGTCTAGTGAAGGCCCACGCCATTCACACATCAATCAAATCAATTTCATTTCACCAAACAATTCAATTCAAACTAAATAATCTAACCAACTACACAACCAAACAATTTAACAAACAAGCCATCCATGGTCTGTGGATGACGGGTGTCGGGTGCTACTAAACACCGTCTGCATCCTAATATATATATATATATATATATATATATATATATATATATATATATATATATATATATAACTAGAAAATGAAATTGAAAGGTGAGAAATTCTCACAGATAGCTATCCAATCATCTTGACTCTTATTTTATAGAGATCTTCTTCATTCTCGCCTTTTTATCATCTTCGTTGCCCGTAATCACTACATATATAAAAATCACACATTTTTATATTTTGATGTCTTTAAAATAAAAAATCACATTTTTATTTGTTCACTTTCAATTTAAAAATCATATTTTTATAATCGCTTCATACATTTAAAAATCGAATTTTCACTTCGCTATTCAATATATAAAAAAAATCTCGCCTTTTAAATATAAAGATTCGCCTTTTTCAAAAATAAAGATTCGCCCTTTTCAAAAATAAAGATTCGCCCTTTTCAAAAATAAAGATTCGCCCTTTTCAAAAGTATCATTCTAAAAATCACATTTTTATTTTGCTACATATACAAAGATGATATTTTTAATATTCCTATCATGTAAAAATTATATTTTTAAATTCTCTACATAAACAAAAATCATACTTCTACGCCTTCTATATAGTAAAGATTATATTTTTAATACTTTAAAAATATAAAAATCATATTTTTAATTCTTTAAAAATATAAAAATCATATTTTTACTACTTCTATATAGTAAAGATTATATTTTTAATACTTTAAAAATATAAAAATCATATTTTTATGAACTAAAATCATTTTATATGTATTAACTCTACAAACATAATAAAACAAAGCTTTATAGTGTAAAAAGAAAATACTTACAGTTTTTAGCGAAGGAAGGGGGGCGGATTTCTGCAGGTCGGAGGGGGGGGGTCGTGGGGGGCAAGGGGAGGGTCCGACGAGGGTTTGTGGGTGGCTCGCTGGGGAGAAGAGGGGAGACTGCGAGGTTGGGGAAGAGAAGGAGGAGTTGAAGCGAGGAAGGGGGTTCGAGAGGGGGGGGTCGCAGGTCGGCGAGGGGCGTGCGCGCCAGGCGATGGCGGTGGATCGGAGGTTGGGGGATCGGCTGGTGGCGGCGTGCGATTTCGATTTTGTTTTTTTTTCTCTTTTTTTTTCCTGAATCGGATGAACGAGGGAAAGGGGGGCAGCGGTTTATAAGGGGAAAGAGAAGATATTTTTTTTAATTATTTAATTAGAAAAAGTTGACTTTTACATACGACCTCAAAACGAGGCCCACCGCCTGTCGTCTATAGCGTTTTACCCCCATTCCGAACACAATGGGATATGTATCGTAGGCTGATTCGGCTGTTGCAATCAGTTTCCGTTAAATTTACATTTAAATCACTATATTGAATTTTAAACGTACATTTCAAATTACCGGGGTCACATACTAACTCGAAAAATTCCAAAAAAATATTTTCTAACTTCGTATTGACGATACGGTCCTAACAAAACTAGTTTCGTCGAATTCTGAGACCATTTGAAAAATGGCCATTTTCCAGTCGATTAAAATCAACTAAAACCGGTCAAACGCGTTTTCCTATGCCATGCTCACATATTGATTCGAAAAATTATGAAATTTGAAACCTAGCA
The DNA here is from genome assembly GCA_030737875.1 of Allium sativum. NCBI lineage: Eukaryota > Viridiplantae > Streptophyta > Magnoliopsida > Asparagales > Amaryllidaceae > Allium > Allium sativum. The sequence continues at coordinate 268,269,769 of CM060913.1, read as the reverse complement.
ATAATTTGACACCACGGACCCAACAAAAGTGGTTTCGTCGAAATCCGAGGTCATTTGCAAAATTTCCATTTTTAAGGGCCTGAATTCCATAGCGACTATTCAGAATTTTCAACTGGACATATCTTTTGATTCCCGCTATGAAATTTTGATTTGTCGGATTCGTTGGAAAGATATTATCAATTAGATCCTAATGTTTTTGGTTTCACTAAAATCCGGATTGTTTTGCACCCGGTACATTCAATTGAAGTTTGAAATCGAATTATCGAACTACCACGCCATTTTCATTTCTATTTATAATTATATATAATTATTTATATTCTAACGACGACGCGTATAAACATACGCGTTCTAAATGTATTCAAAATCAATTTCTCGTCGATATTATTTAAAATAATCTGTTTTAAATATTCAAAATTCGCTAAAATTGCCAAATTAAAAATTTTAAACTCGCCCAGAATATCGGGTTGTTACAATGGTCATCCCATGATCCACCAAAATCCAATATACATGCTCTCAAGAGGTCTTCCAATATACGATTCACCCTCTCCGTCTGACCGTCGGTCTGAGGATGATATGCAGTACTGAGATGTAATTCTGACACTAGAGCCTCTTGTAAGCTCTTCCAAAACCCACTAGTGAAAAACGAGTCTCGGTCACTTACAATGCTTTTGGGTACTCCATGGAATCTCACTACCCACTTCATATACAATTCTGCTAATTTAACTGCCGTTCTGGTCGATTTGACTGGTATAAATCTTGCACTCTTAGTCAATCGATCCACAATCACCCAAATGCTATCATGTCCCGCTCTAGTCCTTGGTAAACCATCGATGAAATCCATCGAGACTTTCTGCCATTTCCATTCGAGAATTTCTAATGGTTGCAACAAACCACTAGGCTTCTTTTGCTCGGCTTTAACTAGCTGGCAATTCATGCATTTGGATATAAACTTTCCAACGTCTCTTTTCATCCCTTCCCAGTAGTAAGTCTGCTTCATGTCTCGATGCATTTTATTACCACCGGGATGTATAGTCAGTTTTGAGTGATGACATTCCCTAAGCACTTCATCTCTCAAACCATTCACGTTGGGTACAACTAGTCTTCCACTCTTTCGAAGCCATCCATCTCGATCAAGCCCATACAAATTCATCTCCTCACCGTCGATGTCCATCTCTAACTTGGAGATGATTTCCAATAGATTAGGATCGTCCCTCTGGCTGGAACCAATCCGCTCTATCAAAGTGGGTCTGATCTCCAAACTAGCTAGCATTTCTGGATCCAATTCGCACTTTAGTCTGAAATCAAACCCTGCGATATACTCCAGTTGCTTCCATTCAAGAAACACAGCCCCTAAACTGGCATGTCTCCTACTCAAGGCATCGGCTACCGCATTACCTTTCCTAGGTGTGTATGCGATTTCAAAATCATACGAAGCCAAGAAATCTAACCATCTCTGCTGACGGAGATTCAGATCTTTCTGAGAGAAGAGATACTTTAACGATTTATGATCGGTAAACAACTCAAATCTTTCTCCGAAGAGATAGTGTCTCCACATCTTTAATGCGAACACAATCGCTGCCAGTTCCAAATCATGGGTAGGATACTTCTTCTCATGCGGCTCTAGCTGCTGACTAGCATAAGCTACAACCCTACCTCCTTGCATCAATACAACACCTAGTCCGGTACCACAAGCATCCGTGTATACCGTCATTTCCTCATTCCCTTTAGGAATGACTAATACTGGCGCACGCGTCAACTTTTCTTTTAGACTCTTGAATGCATTCTCACACACTCCGTCCTAGACGAAGGAATGACTCTTCTTAGTCAACTGAGTCAACGGTGCCGCTATCTTGGAGAAATCCTGGATAAACTTACGATAATATCCAGCTAACCCCAAGAAACTTCTTACATCTGTTGCATTCTTGGGCGTAGGCCAATCCTGTACCGTAGCCACCTTCGCAGGGTCCACGGCAATACCATTCTCTAAAACAACATGGCCCAAGAATCTCACTTCCCTTCTCCAAAAGTGACACTTAGAGAATTTTGCTTTCAATTGGTGTTTCCTCAACACCTCCATCACCATCCTTAAGTGTCCCTTGTGTTCCTCCGCTGTCCTCGAGTAAACAAGGATATCGTCTACGAACACAAGAACAAACTTATTCAACTGATCTCTGAATACTCGATTCATAAGATCCACAAAGTAGGCTGGTGCATTGGTCAACCCAAATGGCATGACCAACCACTCATAGAATCCAGACGACGTCCTAAATGTCGTTTTCGGAACATTCTCATCCGCTACTCGGAGCTGATGAAATCCTGTCGCGAGGTCCAACTGGGAGAACACTCTTGCTCCTTCCAGTTGATCAAACAAATCATCTATCCGTGGTAGAGGATACTTATTCTTTCTCGTTACCTTATTCAACTCGCGATAGTCCACACACAAACGAAGGGAACCATCTGCCTTAGTGGCAAACACAACTGGTGCTCCCCACTCGGAGACACTTCTTCTAATAAATCCCTTCTTCAAAAGATTGCTGACTTGCACCCTGAGTTCTCACTGCTCCCTTGGTGCCATACGACGAAGTGGCATCACTATAGGTCTGGCATCTTTCACTAAATCAATACGGAACTCAATCTCTCGGTGTGATGGAAGCCCGGTCATCTCCTCGAAGACGTCCGGATACTGGCCAACCACAGGCACAACTGACAACTCATCATGCGGGATGTCGAGGGAATTTATAAAACTAGCCATTACCCCATCACTAGGTAGACTACCAAACACTACCCTCCACCCATCATCTGCCCTAACTGTCACCAAAAAGCCCTCACAGACTACCACCACCCCGTATCTTTGGAGCCAATCGACTCCCAATATAATGTCATACCCAGTAAATCCCAAAACAAAGCAATCACAAACAAACAAACATCCATAACTCGATAAGACCGCATTTCAGCAAATCATACTAAGGCTAGTCGAACCACCAATCGGCTTCGTCACAACCAATGGTCTATCGACTATTTCGGGTTCCAGTCCCAACCTATCTACCAGGTCACTAAATATGAAGGAACGGGAAGCCCCAGTATCAAACAAAACTCGAACTGGTACATCATAAATAGAAAGCATACCTTGAATAACAACATTCTTTCCTTTCTCCGCCGCAGTTGGGGCATTTGAAGAAGAAGGAACATCATCAATAGCATATGCTTTCACAATCTGCTTCTCCTTAAGAGGCTGCAGACACTTATCCTTATGATGTCTCACTTGGCCACAGTTGTAGCACTTCCTTTCCGTTGCTTGACCCGACATTCTTTAGCATAATGGCCCTTCTTACCACAGCTGAAGCACTCAACATCTTTCTTGCTCTTTTTCTGGCCATCCTTAGATTCGTTCTGCTTCCTCTTATTCGGAGAGTTATTCTTGCCTCCAACGCCTGCTTGCAGCTTCAGCCCTTCTGCAGATGCAGCCTCAGTCTTTGACTTAGGGTAAAGACTCTCTGATCTCAAAGCTTTCCCCACAATCGATTCAAAAGTCTCATCGATGTGGTTGATAAGCCTTTCCCCCAAGTATCCATCCAAACCAGTAATGAACTTCTCATTCTTCTTCTCAAGAGTACCGATAAGAGATAGTCCATACTTTGAAATAGTGTCGAACTCAGCAATGTAGTCCCAGACTGCCCTACCATTCTGCTTGAGTTCCAAGAATCTCTTAAACAACACCGACTTCTGGGCAGCTGGAATATACTTCTCGCTAAAGCGAGCCTTGAACTGATCCCAAGTAACCTGATCTTCTGGAATAGCTGTTCTAATGGCATTCCACCAATTCATCGCTCGCCCTTGCAGCTGACGAGATGCTAGTCTTCTCTTCATCGCATCCTCGATACCTAAGTCGTCGAAGATACGATCACAGCTATTCAACCAATCCTGAACATCTGTGGCCGACTCCGTTCCATGGAACGGCTTCCCACCAAGGTTAGTGTAATCCTTGCACAACTTGGTGAAATCGACCCTAGGCGCCTGCACTACTGGACCACCACCAATTCCGGGATTGGAAACTGCCCCTTGCACCTCCCTAAGCATGTTTCTCATGAGGTTAGTAAACATCGCCCTCATGTCAGCAGCATTCCCATTATTGGCTCCCCTACCAGCACTTCTAGCATATCGGCTCATCGTCAATCTGTAAAGGGGAAACGATTAACGACTCCATAGTGGTGCTAGTGCAGTACGACTTCATTCTTATACTACTAATAGTATATACATATATAGCTTTTGAAAACCAAAGTAATCACAAATACTCTCTCTCATATACGTACTATCTCTCCCTAGTGTCTTTCCCTAGGTTAAATACGCAACCTAGAGCTCTGATACCAAATGTGACGGCCCGCCCCACACCAACTGACGTTTACTCCAAAAGTGCGTTGTACACTTGTCCAGTTAGCACGGAACGGGTCGTCAGAAGAAAAGGGAAGAAGGAAATGAACTATCAAGGAACCTGTAAAATGTCTCACAGCGCATGGAACAAAATATAATAACAACATACTTAACATAAAACTGGTGAGACATTGCATAAGCTGAAAACAAACTAACATAGCAGCGGAAAATCCAAGTACAGCTTATGATCCAAAGCTAACATTATTACAACTTTTCAAACTGTCTCAAAAACAAAAGCAAGATAAAGGAGGTACACTACTAATGCCCAAGTAGCGACCACCAACGACACAGGGAGAATATCTATATATCATACGTGGAAGCCTCCTGCTCGCCTCCGAATCAGCTACTCGCGCATCACCAGCTAACCTGTCTCTAGTCTGCTCGTGTGAGCATCCAGAGTAATAAGAGGAGACATAAAACTCTGGGTCAGACATAAAGCCTAGTATGAGCAATAAGCATCTAAACAGAAAAATAACGGGTAGACTAAAACATACATGAACCTGGACCTGCAACCAAAGAGTTAGCACTACATACTGTACAACACTCTAAGGTGCCATTTCAAATGGTGTAAAGGTAACGGGGGTGGGGCTGTGCATGTCATAGTGATGGCAAACAATCAAGCATAACAATCATCCTCACATCTCTCACTCAGTGCATAAAGCATACGATGTTCACCACTTCGATCACCCAAAATACCTTGCTATGATCACTTTGCCTCATGAAGTCATAAATGGCTTCACTGCACTGATACATAGCCACTAATCCTTTGCTATGTCCACCCTGCCCCATGGAGTCACAATGACCCCACTGCACTGGCTCATAGCCTTACTAATCCTTTATTATGTCCACTCTGCCCCATGGAGTCACAATTACCCCCACTGCACTGGCTCATAGTCTTACTACACATCACTTTGCCCCATGAAGTCATAAATGGCTTCATTGCACTAATAACGTAGTCTTGCTACCATCACCTTGCCCCTCGAGTCATAGTGACTCTACTGCACTGATAAATAGCCCATCATCCATTTTCAGTGGTGAATCGAAGTTATGAACGTCGAAAACTCCTTAGCACACGTTCCGCAGCAAAGCCCAACCATGAAGTGAACTCATTGGTTCCCAACTGGATCCTGAGCTCTAACTTCCATTTGGACTACCTTTGCATCTCGGGTTATTGGTCATCACCGGATCGGTTCGGATCCCCTCTTAGCCATCAGTTCGGTTCGGATCGGAGTGTTCCTCCTTCGCTGGATCGGATCGGGTCATCATCGCCTCAGCGGGTCGGATCGAGTCTCCATGTCCAATCGCCATCATCGGTTCGGGTCGGAGTCCTCCAATGTGCCACAATTCGGATCGGCTTCTTATAATCAACTCAGGTCGGGTCGTAGTCTCCAAGCCTCATCGTAGTACATTGGTTCGGGTCGGGTACTATGGCTTATCGGGTCGGAGAACATCAGGCGGGTCGGATCAGGCAATGCATGCCACGAGAAGAGCGAATAGATCGAAGAGTAAAGTATAGGGGCGGATCGGGTCCTCCCTCTGTTCCGATCCGGATCGGCCTGTTTTCTGTACCTTTCCAGCAAGCAATTTACGCCACTCGACAGCGTTTTCGACCATTCTACCTATTCTAATCAATCACAAAACATACCATACAGTCATAGCAACAAGCAGAAGTGACATCAAACACCAAAACATCAATATGATAGGTTAAAATGGATCAAACATACCCAAAACCCTATATTTCCCCTTAAGCATGTTTAGGTGAAACTAATGATATGATTAGCAAAACTTAACCAAATTAACCCAAATTCATATCAGAGGTCTAAAACATCATTTCGAATTTTATAAGTATTTTTCCAGAATTTTATCATGTTTAAATTCGCTAATTAACATTATTTACCCTTAATTAGCCATAATTAGTGAGGAACTATGCAAATCACTCACCTTAGCCACTAATAAGACTTAGATCTGAAGTAAATCTCTGATTTGGTGCGAATCCCAATGCTAAACAGTAGCTCTAACGTTGATTTGGTGAAGTTCTCCCTTGATTTGATGTTGCTACGCTTAATCCTTGATTAGAAGATGATTTGGAGGTGATTAAGAGGTTGGAGGCCATTTTTAGAGTTTCTAAGAGGTAAGTAGAGGCTAGAAAACTGAAATGGAATGATTCTCTAACCCTTTTCAACCTCCCCATAACCCTAATCCCGAAATGGGTTATGGTCACATTCACTAATCACCCTATTTGGCCCGGTTAAGCAGTTTTTCACCTTCTAAACCTTATTTCAGCCATATCTCCCAAACGGTAAGTCCCTTTATCACATGTGACCGCTCTACGGAAAGGTAAACCATCAAACGAATCTAATGGAAGTGGTTTCAGGTCAAAATTTCTTTCCAATCAAAAGTTATGGCCAAAACAAGATCAGTTAGGGGCAAAATGGTCATTTAAAAATCGACAAAAATCATGAACATGGGAAATGAGTCAAATGGTTGTTTCCCAAAGTTACATGACCATGCGACTTCATATGGGAAAGAAATAAATATTCTACGATCCTTCGATGCGTAGAATGCGGGTTGTTACACTTCCTCTTTGCTCCAGATTAAAATTTCCTTGCTAAATTATGAATATTAATTTGATAAGGGGGCTTCTCTAGAATATATCCAACTCATGCAAGCCTTATTTCCAAACAAATCAAGATCTGAGAGGAAATATATTACTGCAAGTTAGAAAGCTCCGAAGAAGAGTTAAACTGACCCCACTTTAATTGACCAGTAAGTGATAACTGTCGGGTTTGCAGAATGACCGATGGAACCAACTGAATCCGCTCTCGTGATATGATCGAAGTTCGATATACCAGTTTTGGGGAAGAGATGAGACGGTCTACCTGCCTTTACATGACAACCAGGAAGAAAGAGAGGAAGCGGGACCCAAGTCAGTAATCAGCTTCGGCTATCTTACTTTGCCGATGGATGATTTCGATAATAAGCTGCCGTTGGAAGCCATTAATGTCAATTTCTTCAAGTTTTGCAAGCCTGTGAAGCTCAGATTCATCTTGTGCAGCCTTAAAATCAGATCAGATCCAATCAAGGTAAGTCGATTGACTCACGCATTCTAGTTAACATTTACTTTGATTTATTAGTATAATTTTGCTGAGGTAAATTGAAAATTGTTATTTTTCTGAAGCTTTTTCATCTTATTTTGTATTGCTGGAAAAACAACCAAACCCTGACTTCGATCCTTCATAACTTTCTGAATATTAATTGTTTTTTCTTGATTTTTTTTTTCAGGTTGTTTTCCCTTATGTTGTGAGTATTTATGCAAAATTTGGTACCATTCTGAATTGATTTGGATGGGTAAACGTGTAACCAAAGTTGGGGTTTCGAACGGATATTGACTGGAACCAAACAGCGCCCAGGTCCAACTTTTGGGTGTTGTATCTCCTTTGTTATTGATCGTAATTGAGTGATTCTTTTTTATTGTGATGTTTGAAATTTTCTCTATAAGCCAACAAATTTTTGGTCCAATCCGAGGCTTTTTTATTATTCAAATTTGGTCCCAAAGTTTGACCTAGAAGTGATTTCAGCCCCTGCTGAAATTCAGTACTGAGTCCAAGTTCGGAGCTTTATAACTTTTTCGGGCAATGTCCGAATTTAGTGATTCATTTTTTATTTGAAATTCGGGTCTTTTAAGTTTGTGCATATCAAACTTTAGACCAATTGAAGAGCGTTTGCTCATCCAATGCTTGCCCAAAAGTTGCAACCTAAAGTGATTTGCGGTGCATTATCTTGTTCAGATATTTGATTGCTATGTGATTTTGTGTGCATTGTTGTGACTTGGTTATTACTTTATTAAATTGTGAAACCAAATTCAAATTATAAACCATCCGAACTTCGGATTTTGGGGGAAATTTACGTTGTTTCATTATTGATACCTTTGATAGGATTTTCGACGACATTAAGACACGTGTACGGTTTTAACCAGTTTTTCCAATATATACATGAATATCGATTTCACTATAGTTGTGAGGCTAAATGAGTTTTATAATTATAATTTTAATGTTAAATGGCCTCAAAATAATAATATATATTTATTTTCGTAAATATATATTGTTTTCATAAAGAGATCAATTAATTTTGGGGAAATCGTTTTATAAACTTGTTTTGTTAAAACCAAGTATTTTCAGTATACATAAATACATGACTTTGCACTAGTCAACCGAATGAGAAGGAAAAATAAATGATTGGATAAAACACATGGTATGGGACACGTGCGTTTATCTTATCAGTTAATTTTCAACTTGTCCGGTTGATCATTTTGACCTTTGTGGCCCCTTGTGATATCCAGTGTGTTGAGATGTTGCTAAATTTTGGTGAAGGACATTGGTTCTAGAACTACTCAATTGGAGTATGCTCGATGGTGAACCAACCACGATGCTACGTAAACTTGCCAATGACATGAGGAAAGATATTCTATGATGAATTCACGATGCTTTGATGTTTATGAGTTCATGATGTTATGAATTTATGATGATTTGATGGTTATGATGAATTTTTACTTGTCGGTGAGATGAGACAAATTAGACAGAAAGACGAGACGAAATTGACATATTTACACTCGCCAATGAGATGAGGCAGTGTTTATTTAGTGATGTTTTCTAGTGTGGTATCAACTAATGGCTAGTAAACCAATAGATGTGAACATATGGCATGGGACGTACGCTAATGCCAATTGGGTTCTTGTTCAAGAAGTTGAGACACATTCAAGATGTTACTAGTACTATAATCGAGTACCTGATTGGAGTCATCAAGATAATTTTCACTGTAGACATCATGACGATCATAATGTCCATGACTCCAATCATCGTGATGTTATTACTTGGATTTTGTGACCCAGGGCATCACGATGTTTCGGCTATAGTCATTAAGATGTTTAGGATGTTTGTGGCCCTAGTCATCACGATGAATGGTACCAAATAATAGTAGTACTAGTCAAGATGTTAAGCATGTGCATACTTATTTAAGTTGGATCCATAATTTTCATGTTGTTTGAAATTTTAGAATTTGATCTTTATGTTCTTACCTTGAGATTTGGGTTCTCATGTTGGCTTTAATTGGATCGGGATGATCCTACATTTGAGAAGAGTTATCCATGTATTTGAGATTTTGAGGTTTTGGAGTATGAAACTCCTTTTTACATTGGAGATTTTTGGGGATAGTGTTAACTTGTTTTGGGGAATAGAGATGATGCACTTAGCCGAGGGCCTAGTGCATGGGATTATTTAGTAGTCTTTATGGTCTAAAGTATGAGTTTAACTTAACATATTATTACATTTTGGTTATCCATAACTCCTGAATAAAGAGTTGTATATCTTGTGCTTATTTATTCTTATACTGCTTTGTAAACTAGACTGAACCATGTGTGTATTCCTGGGATCAGACTGAGATGTTTCGGGTGTAGTTGTTATGCTTGGGGTTAGCTGTCATTCTTTTGAGCTATCTTATATGTTGCAGCTTCCATTCGAGTTCATGTAGTTGAGTTACTTATTTTCTTCTTATGATTGTATCATATTGTATAAGTATCAGAGTTGTATCTATTCTTCGTGTAGCACATGTATTGGTTGTACTGTAACGATGTAATATTGTGTAATTGTTTTATGGACCGTGATTGTGTTTTATATGTATTGTGTTCTGAGCTGATCTTGTAGCCACTGTGGAATTGTATTATGTAAGGATTAGGTATGTCTAGCATCTTGAAACAAATTTACAAGCAGTTTCTTGGCGTGCTTAAGACTTGCTAATGCAAATCTACGAGTGGTCGCCCTTAACCAGCCCTATTCTCCGCTCTAATAGACAATATTACCTTTTAATGCTCTTTATTAGGGTGGGTCTCGGGGTGGGGCGTTACATGTTACAACTATAGGTTCCATGATCATTTCTCCAAGGTGTGCCCTAAACCTCGTATGTGTCGTTGTTATAAGAAAGAAGGGCATTAGATCTCATCATGTCCTAAGAGGCAAAAGGGGTCTAGTTTGGGAAATCATAAAGTGTCAAGAGTATCTTGTGGTTCAACTCAGCCTCAATGTACTCCTTCCATCCTTTAGGGCTCATTATTAGTTCGTGATCGGTCGGTTGAGTTTTATTCGATACCGGAGCATTGCATTCATTCGTATTGAAGGAACTTGTCAATGTTTTATATTTGGATGTTGTGTGTTTGGTGACTTCACTACGGATTGCGAATCTTATCGAAGGATCCACAACTCTTAGCTTATTATGTGAGGATGTTGAAATATTCTAGTGTGGATTTTCTTTCCATGTGAATCTGCACGTAATTCATTCCCTTTGATTCAGTTTAATTCTATATATAGGTTGGCTCGTTTGATACTAGGTCAGGATTCTTTATGTTAAGAGGGTTTTATACCTTCGACATCCTAACTCACCTAATTAGTTATCCCTTATTCTTAGAGACGTCGATCATAACACTACACAATAACAGCTAATTTGGCACACATCGCTGTAGAGATAAAATACGGGTTATAGCCGTATCATATTTGATAGTGCTTAGATCCATATAAAAATAAATTTTACGATCCGCACCACCCTGAGCACCCTAAATCTAACCGTCCATCAAGGACGCTCCGTATCAGTTAATCTGACATGACCTTTGGCCAAATCTAATGCGTATCATATTGTGCACCCCTTTAGGCACTCCGAACACAAATTTTGGCCTCTCCCTTTTCCTTTTATTTTACGTTACTGGTGACCGAAAACAAACTCAAATTAAGGTTTTCGGTCACTAAATCATGCCTCTACCTTCCTCTACAATCTCCTCCTTCGGCAGAGATGAACAAACCTCTCCAGCTTTGCACTAGTTAGATGATGATTAGAGTCCTCTGATTACGGTCTCCAGCTTTGCACTAGTTAAACGGTGATTAAGGTTCCTAAGTTAGGGTTTTCGAAGATGATGATTCGATTTGTGTGCCTCGAGCTTTGCATTGGTTAGATCATTGCCATCATTCATTCCAATGTTCTAATCAACCTTCATGAAAGTCTCAGGTATAATTATAAGTAGACGTGCTTTACCTAATTCAGCTATAAAGTGGAGTTTGATTTGCCACTGTAAATGTAAATGATGCCAATGATCTACTAGCGCAAAGCAAGATTTTCCAAATTTGGGTACAGATTGTGGACTTTTGTAACGACCCAGTGATTTTCGGTCCCAAAAATCGACATAAATACCATTTCCATATCTCATGCCGACCTTCCAAGCACCAAAACCAATAGCTCATGCCATATCAACATCAACAAATCCAAATAATTTGCCTATATTATCATAATCTTTACTTTTATTTTATTATAAATGGCAAAATTAATTTCAAAAATAATTTTATATCAAAATAGAAATACGCGCTCTCATATATATACACAAACTCAATCTAGGGTATTACTAACCCCATCTCTATTGAGTCACGCCACAGAGTCAAGGTTATCACTAAACCAATAGCTCTGATACCACTGTAACGACCCAGAGATTTTCGGTCCCGAAAATCGACATAAATACCATTGCCATATCTCATGCCGACCTTCCAAGCACCGAAACCACTGGATATTTATTAGAAATAATTTAGAGGGTGAGATAAGAAAGAAAGAAATATTAGAATAGAAGAAGGAAAACCACACATCAGAATCTCACAGCGGAATAGATAAAATATTATATAACAAATCTTTTTATACAAAAGAACTTTGTATACATACCAATCATAAGAGTACAACATATATCAGTCACAGCACGAAAAATATCTGTATATAACTAGCGGTGAAGCCTCCTGCTTCCAACTCCTGAAACTCCAAGCGAATATGACCTAGAAATACACTCGGTCTGATGCGAGCACATTTGAAGCAAAGCAAAATACACCGGGTCAGTCTGGAATACTTTCAGTGATAAATTCAAAGAACACACACTTGTTTAACTTTGCCAAAATCCTTTATGAAATCAAAGGATAATAGTAAGACTAGCCCACACATAAACACGGACGGTTTTTACCTTACTATAACCCAAACATTTTTTTGAAATCATAACTTGCTCTGAAATTATAATAATGTCTAATTACAAATAAATACAAACTAGAGGAACGCTTGCATCTCACGCTCCACATATATAGTATACAATCAAAACCGCGGGCGCTTATTGGGTATTGGATTCCAACCTTGACAAGGTATGAGACCACCTGCCGATAGTGTATCTCTAGAGGCGAGTACACGGGGTTCAACAAGAATATCTTGCAACCCGGCCCTCACATGACCGACCACTCATTTCCCTTGAGTGTATCGAATGTATATCACCGACGGTTGGGATCATCAACCGTCTCCCGATAAGGGACAACATCGAAATATAAATTAAAGAAGCAAATGGATTTTCTCTAGATAGGTGATTATACACCCTAATGGGAGCGACCCACATAGCCATGCTGCCTGCCCGATTTTTGTCATTTCCCAGTTGATGAGGCTTGAGGCTAGAATTCACTTTAAAACATCTGGTCATCATTCACTTTGAATGCCACATTGTCAGATCTGTCAAATCACTAATTGACGTCCACAAATATACTCTGAGTATAGAAGAAGTGCCCCTCTTCGCCACCAACTCGGTATATTTGTAAAAATCAACGTACGTGGTTATAAGAAAATACTCTGTCAGATATTCGTCCATACAAGTCATCGAGGAACAGGATGAACCGAAGGTACTCTCCTACTGTATCCAATATAGGAATCACCCCATGGATCAGTAGCGAGAAGTCCTTGCAACCCGTAGATTCCGATCACGACAGAACCACAGTTTATCTCTGGTTGCAATCCCAGAGATTTTTAGCAGTTCCTCCATTTATGAACATCCACGGTCTTCAATGCTCCATCTCGATCATCTCCCGATATCTTCACGTATTTGTTGGTCGGAATGGTTTTCGAATATAAATTCGATCTCGGTCTTTCCATACCAACAATCGTATTGGTCAAGTTTGATAGTTGGTGATTTAGCTATCAAATAACAATAGTGTGAATACAATGGGTTTCCTGATTCCGCACTTGGCACTATTCGGCCTATTTACAAATAAATAAGCATATAGTGAATCAACCTTTAATACTTTCGATATGATTAATCTTTTATATTTATTCTCAGTTATAACAAAACTATTTAAATACGATAACAGGTATATATGTATATACCCAGATTTACAGCCCTTTTGGAAATAGCGATATATTTCTTTAAAAACCTTTTTCCTCTTTCCTTTATATTTGAGTATCTCTATAAACACATATCTATATTATACCTTAATGGTATTAACACATTCCAGTTCTAATATGGTTAAACCAGTGTTGACTTATATAAGTCAAAATCAAATATTCTTATTTATTTTGAAACTAATATTTCAATTTTATTGACTTTCCCAAAACCTCGCATTAGAATTCAATATTCCTCGTATAGGATAAAACCTATTCCAATACCTTCACTCACTCCAAACTAATACCATTCCTCGATAATAGTAAAGCCAATCAAGTTAGGGTATTTTAGTTACCTCTCAGACCTTGATCGACAATGTTCTTATCTCAGAATAAATATCAACTTGTCACTAAAACACCTCACCAAAATCTCCTTTACCATCTCGATTTCAAACTGGTTTCGCAAACCGTTTCTTACATTTGAAACCCCTTTTCAATATAATCTATTTACTTAATTTTTTTGATTAAGTAAATGTCAAATAAATGCCACCTTTAACTGGGAATTTAGTTCCAAGAACCCATTTACCACTATTCTAATACCATTCTATTTCATGGATTGCTTTTTGTTTGAAATCCTTTAGTTTAATTTCACTATTTGCGAAATTCAATTTCTTAACATTTAACTCATCAATTTTGATTTAAAATCCTTTTAAAATCTTGTTGGATTTGTTTCCAAATCGCTTACTCTAATTTTCTTAACAACTCATAATACTTAGCTTAGAATTTAATCTATTACCATATTTCGACTTGTTGTCAATTTATAATCGTTTTCCTTAAAAGTTTCATTTCACTTGAATTTACTTTACGTAATTGAATAATTAAGTAAAATTTTATTTAAATCTCCAAATCTACTTACTAATCACATTTACAGTTTTCGTTTGAACACTCGGATTTTCAATCCCTTTATAACATCTCTTATCATCTCTTTGACCAAACCATAACGCCTCTAAATCACTTCTCGAATGAATCCCAATTAAAAACTATCGTTCTAATTATTATTAATTAAAATAATAATTAACAATATTAAAAATAATTAACTTTGCTATTAACTGGAAATGGGATCATTAATCACTTTCAACAACTTATTAAATAATTTTTAACTATATTAACTCTAACTAATTCGATAATTTCTTTAATTATAGTTAAGCAATCATTAACTAACATTTAACATTTATTAGTTGCATTTAACAAATAATTCAGAAAATCAATTTAATTCAATTATCATTTCAACTAAAATAGATGATTTTTTTTTGCCGTACATCTCAGTTAACCTTTAACTGATTTCCACTGTCATTTGCACTTTAAATTAATTATATAACTTAATTAATTTAAATCACTATTTAATTGTTTAAAAACAATTATTTCATTTTACCACCCCGTAGGTAACTCTTGGTTTCTGCTTTTCAAACTGGTCTAAACCATTTAACTAATTTCCTTTATAACTTGATTTAATATATTCATTTGTAAATTTCCAATTTAAAACCTCATACAAAATAATTTAAAAACTTTAATTCAGTTATAAATAAATTTATAACTTTGAAACAATGTCCCACCTGACGGTAGACGACACTTAAACCAACATATTTCAGGCCATTTCCTGCCCATAACCAGATCAACACTGTCGATTGATTTCAATAGAAACAATGATGAATATCTATTCAACCATCACATTTAAACAGGTTTTGGTGTCAGTCAGGTTGAACAATTCATATATATGCACAACAACAAAAATACAGTTTATTTGAGGTATCCGGTCGGATCCCTCCAACATGTCCTTCTCTGCATCACAGGTATCAGTTTGAAACAATGTACGAATAAATAAATGACGAGATATAAACTACTGCAATCAATCAAACAGTAAACAAACAATTTGCATCCATCGCATCCAATCAACCAATTTATACTGTTGATGATGAATTATATTTTTCTATGGATTTAACACATCATAGGATTCCAGAAGTTTGAGAATTAACTCACCAGATTTTGTTCTGGTTGACGCGTTTGTTGCATTTAATTTGAGACGAACGTTCAAAATTTGCTGAAATTTCAATTGCATCCAATCAACTCCTAGTCAGTGCCATCGGATAGATCTCGTCCCTGCGATCCCAACGGATCCAGTTTCGTCAGATTCCGTTCACGTATGAGAAAGTTACGACCAATTCAAGTTTATAAAGATTAAACGATAATTAACTAAACTAATAATTAATTAAATAAATAAAAGTTTATTATCTTAATTACCTCCTTAATCCCCATCATTAGTCATGTCATCATCGACCTAAATCAAAACGTGTTTCCTCCTAAACTAACAGCACGAACCCGTCTCCCTCTCGACTAACCCAGCCACGCCACCTTTAACCACCAATTGGTGCCGCCGTCCGACACCTGGGACCTACCTGATACGCCGCCGAGTTCCCCCGCACCACCAGCTTCCTCCACTGACGACCTCGAGCCCAAACCGTGCACCACCGTGCCAGAAATCGCCTTCAAACAACTTCCGTTCAAACCTAAACCGATGCCTCCATCGTCCATTGCAGATGACCGGACCACCGCCGGTGCCACCGCCGGCCTTCCCCCTTCCATCGCCCTCAGACGCCCTCCACCCATTCGCCACCACATCGCCGGAAAAACCCTAAGACAGTTAGCAGCCTAAAAAAAACCCCAAAAGGTTTGCTCCATTCATCCCCCAAATTCTCCAACCACCATCGATTGTAGAACCCGAGACCATAGCCATTTGAAAGTGTGATCTCTCCTCTAGAAAAACCCTAAGGTCCTGACATCTAAAATTAACCCAAACTCATCAATTTCGGCCAAAAACGAAATTGGAAATTCATGGTTTTACCTCGATTCTGGCCACCATATTCGACAAAACTCACTCAACTTTTTACAGTAGGTAGATAACAACTCGATCTACAACTTTTGTTCAGGTTGCCCTCACAAATTCCTATCGGATTGGAAGATGTAAATTGATTTGTGTTTAGGGACTTTTCTGCAAATTTTGGTGATAAGCATGAATGATGGCTGGAAATTCTGGTTGGAGGGGGGTTTATATTAGTGGGAATAATATATTTTAAGTTGATGTGACGAGCGACGTTGACTATCGATATTTTATTTCGTACCTATCGCTATTTTTAACATAGTTTATTCGCTCCTACGCTCACATACAAACCCCGTTCGAGAGCGAACGGACGGCATAGTATAACTTGTCGATATGGTCCTAAAGAAACTCATTTCGTCGAATTCCGAGTTCGTTTGCTCACACGGCGCTCGTTCACGTTCCAATGGTCGTTTTTATTTGTATTTTATTTTTCCATGCTCACAAATTAACCCCGATTGACGTGCCACTTGAAATCTGGCAATAATTTACTATTGCGGTCACGATAAAATTTATTTCATCGAAAACTGAGGTCGTTTGAATTAAGGCCCGTTTATAACTGGCCAATTCAAATAAAATAAACCAATTTTAAAGTACCTCAATATAATATTATTAAAATATTGAAATTGGCCATACCCGACCAGAATATCGTATACTACCACAATAAAATATCCCGGGTTGAATTTGAGTCCAAATCGATATTATAAAAATTTATAAATCCCTTTATTTATATAAATAACGTTATAATATATAAAGGAAATTCCACAACGACCTTTTCAAAATTTGATTTGCACATAAAATAAAACCTACGCGATGAAAACTGGATTTTTCTCTGCCATTAGAAAGATATCGTCAAACAGATTCCAATGTTTCTTGTTTCGAGGAAATCCGACTTATTTTGAATCCTGTATGGCCAATTGAAGTTCAAAACTCAAATTTACGAACTACCGCGCCGCTAGAGCTCATTATTTAATTAAATTATAAACTATACGCTCAACGGTCGTTAAATAAACGATATTATCGATATATTTTCAATACAGACAATATTGACCCTCTATATTTAGCCTATACACGTTATACAGCAAATTCAACATATTGCCCATATTCTGGAAATAAAAATATTATTTTATTATTTATTTAAATAATATATTCAAAATAAATCGTTAAATTCGATTATTTAAATTCAAACCAATATTTTAGATAATTTAAATAATCCAAATAAATAGCCAGAAAATACCGGTCGTTACAACTTTGGTGTAACACACTTCAGAAATGGTATGAGTCATGAAAAAGATCAACATATTCTTAATTTGTATCGTTACATTCATGTAATTCTTTTTATTTGTTCGTATTCTCTTAATGTCACTCTAGCTTTTGATTTTGTTACATTTTCATATCTCAACATACTTACAGAGATTTCTAGTTCGATGCTTAATGAGATACTACCATTCATGTAGTAATGATGCTATGATATGTGCATGCTTATTAGAACTCTTTTACTTATTACTTATGCTTTATATGGCTTTTTGTTGAACCTGTGGGGTAATGAGCTGAGAGAGCAATGCTATATGGGAAGCAGTCGAAGGAGGAATTGGTAAAATTAGTGGAAGGAAAGGGGCTCAAGGTTAATATCTATTGTAGCGATCAATATGGCCATTTTGTTGGCGATGTCTATTTCAATAACACTTTTATTCAGGTAATTCTGTCATGGTACAACCCTTCATGTTATACGAGATGTTTTTAGTATTTTGAACCGTATAGGTTATAACTATGCAGTAAAACCATAATTGTGCAGGGTCTGTTGGATTGGGATTTCTGCCATGGTACTTAGCAGGAAAAATCGGAGCATTTTTATATAAACTTCAGGTAATATCTCGTTGTTTTCCATCCCCTCATCTCGAATACATTAAATTAGATAAGGGTGATATAATAGAAAGGGCAAGGCTATAACAATGTTATATCTACATTGCAGCCAAGTGACAAGGAGAATTATAATAAGTTTGTGGTTTAATACTTTTAGAGCGAGTTAGTGAGTCATTACGTGAAAATCATGTTTGCGAAGATTTTGGAGAATGAAAAATAAACTGGTTTAAAGCAAAGGAAATGTTTTGGAGAATGAAATCATGTCAGTAGCATTACTGTAACACCCTACCTCCGTTAAGGTCACTCACAAAGGGAATGCCTTATCTTTGGTGGAGCATTTTAGTAAACAGAACAGAAACTTACAAGACAGATAAAACAGTACTTGAAAATTTTTAACTTTATTACAGCGGAAACAGAAATTAATATGGTTACATCCTTTCAAATTTCAGAATTCAAGTACAAAATATCAGTCTTGTACAAAAGCCTTCAAAATGCATGGTTTAAAATCATAATCCCCATGGAACGGAAGCTATACAGAGCCAAGCCATACTTTAAGCACTTCAAGCAAAGAGAAATCCGGATCAAGCTAAAGTATTCCCTCCTTGGATAACCTGGGGGGGAAACGGAAGAAAGGAGGCGAAACAACAAGGGTCAGACAAAAAGTCTGGCAAGTCCAGTGACTTTCAGCATATGAACAGATAATAATAATATGATATGAACATAAAACCGGATGTGAGATGACTGTAACAGGTGTAGCAGATATAACAGAAAAACAGAATGGTATAAACTATTGTTTTACACTTCTCTGCACTAATACTAGTATAACAGAATTAGGTGTCACCCTAATGTCTAAACTGAAACAGAAACAGGTACAGAATTATTTCCACGCTAGTAATGGGCCTTTACCACCCGATCAGAAACAGACAGAAGCAGAATGTAGCATAAGGTGTACACTAGTAATTGGGCCTTTACCACCCGAACAGACGGTACCACGCAGAAACAGACAGGTGTTACCACCCAACAGAAACAGACGATACCAACAGAAACAGACAGAACTAAGTGTACCCTAAAACCCTACCCCAAGCGATCGGCTCCCTAATACATAAATATCCTGTGTCGGCCCCACAATAGGGTGTATCACTCCCTAAAGTGACAACCAATTGGCACAGACCTATTTACAGATGTCACGGCGTCTTACATCCTCAGAAGCAGACAGGGATCCATGCACGCACATGACCCGGTTGGAACGCACCATCAACACCCCTCGCCATTATCAGAATGAACCGCTTATAATTAGTTCAGTAAGCGTGCCCGGACCCTACCTACTGTTGGGTCAAAGTTTTGATACCAGAAAGGGTTACTGACTAATATGGGTCCCAAACAACAGATGACACAAGTAATTCCCCTCCTAACCTTGTGTCCCCAGATTAACAGATTTCAGCTTAACTTGTCTACAAGTTTCAGACATACAAAACTTAGGTTAACTAGTTCACAGATCAGACAATCAAGTTAACAGGTTTTCAGACTAACGGATCAGATGTTCGGATTAACAGGCTTACAGATTAACTGGTTCCAGATTATCTAACTTTGTATTGGGCCAACGGATTCACGAAACGGGTTCATTAAATTCATTAGTCCAGTTGGTTTAACCCTATCCACCCAACACATTTCAGACATCATATTTATCTCATATTTTATCTCATATTTTATCTCAGATTTGCATTAATTAAATATTAATGCACAGACCTCTCACATTAGGTCGGTAGCTTGTGGCCGCTGGATATGCCGGGCGGTTCCGGGCAGACTTCTGCAACAAGCCAGACCTTACCTTGTGTCTTGCGCATGTTATGACTAACTTCTCACATTAGAACCTATTGTTTGCGGCCACTGGATGTGCCGGGCGGTTCCGGGCAGGTTTACGCCGCAAACTCATTCTAATCTCGAGTTAGCCATATTTATCTTTGCGGCCAATTAATTAATAGTTTAGAATTTATGCCTATGCCTAATATACATGTCAATTATTCATAACTATAGTCAATTCAAATTACTCCAATAACAGACTAATTATATCAAAACAACAGATATAGCAGGTAACAGATTTAACATATAACAGATTTTTCAGATTAGGCGACTTAACGGATTTAGCAGATTAAGCAACTTAGCAAATTAGCAGATTTAGCAGATTTAATATTTCTAAAGGTTCTATTTACATGCCTTGCCTAATCATAAATTAGGCCTAAGTTCATATGCCTACATAATTGTCATGATTCATAATATGAACATATACTCCATGTTTGCATAAATTTACATAGCGTAGAATATGGACACAATTTACCATATAACATTTGTTCCAATTTTTGTTAAACTAGCATTTTACATGTAAATTATACCAAATATAATCATTAATTACAATGCATGCCATATATCCAAAAATTCCTATTTAGGTGTAATCACAATAATAGATATCCTAATTAATGTAAATCTTTACACCTAACTTTCCATATCCTTCTTCTTTTCAAGTCATGAATCATAATGCAAAATATACCCAACAATCTAAATCTTTAAATTATATCTTCTAAAAATCAGATCTTGACTTTTATATGCATTTTGTCCAAAGTCTCCAATCATATGTAAACATACAATGGTTCCTCTTTTCTTTTATTACAGAATATGCATAGATCTAAATCTAGTTTACAACATATGCTCATTTTTCTAATTAATTACAGATCTAAGTATCATATGTTCATTTCTCTAATTAGTTACAGATCTAAATTACAACATACTCTATGCATGCAATATGTAAATTACATGTTCATAGTCAAATTTATGCATCCAATCCCAAGTCACATGTCCAATATATTTTATGCTTCAGATCTAAAGTCATAGTTCAATTCAGTCTTGTCAAATTTCGCATCATTCATTAATTGTCCCAAATTTTGCGTTCATACGTTAATCTCTTTATGAGATTGGGCACAGGCTCGTGGTAGCCTGGCTATAGGAATACAGAACAGTCACAGAAAACAGATCTAACAGAAGAGAATATATATACAACCTCAAACTCAGATTTAAAAGCATATCAAAATTATAATTAACGTTTATAGCGGAGAATAACTGTACTTGCCTTTTGTGGTTTAAGAAAGGATAATAAACTGTTGTTGATGCAGAAATGCTGAATTATTCCTATTTAATTGTT